>CM076076.1:19812971-21222971 GCA_038088235.1 Zacco platypus
CAGCCCATGTATGCATTATACTATAATCTGGTTCATTAATATTGCGAAATCAACAAAGAAATGATCTGGATCAGCCAATTAAACATTGCAGCACATTTAAGACTAACATTTTTTTCAGTTATTATGTGAAATATAGATGAATTCCATAATGTTGTTTCACACAAATCCTTTTTCAGTGTTGCAAGAAGTCGTGCTCTTGCTTAAGAATTATTGCCGTGTATTGGAGCATGGCATTAAAAATGAAGAGAAGACTAAACTTGGATATACTCTCTGATCAGACAGCATAAAAGTAACCTAAAAATCTAAATGTTTTGAATGAGTTTCAATTACTTGAAGTGAGCATTGTAACTGAACAAGAGCATTGAATGTATGTTAAGGAATCCAGAGTGACGCCCTGTGGCCGTGATCTGTAACTGCTTTGTTTACTATTACACCACAGATGATGTCATCTTATTCAGGTTTCACCTTGACGTCTTCCGCAAGGACCAATGCTGCAAGGAAGGACAACAAAAATAACAGTATGCTCTAAAGCACCCCTTCATAGCATTATAACTGCAATTTTTTTTGGTGAAATGATTTTCTGTTTGTAACTGAGGACAGATCACAAATCCACAATACTTTAATATTTGTCACAACTCGTTTGTAAACCAAACAGTACTTAATTACATAATTGACTATTAATTACTTGACCTGTAGGCAAATATCTGAAAGATGCAAAAAGATAGTAACAAACAAATAACACAGACTAATTAATTAATGGCTACCCTAATCAGTTTAATTAATGTGGTTAATGGAGACTTTTGACTGCAGCAGACTATATATATATATATATATATATATATATATATATATATAAATGTATAAAATTAGATTTAAAACTACTTGAAAGAAAACTTATGGGGCTCTTGTTGCTGAACAAGATGCTTCCAGAAAAAAAGTCATTTTTCTTTTTTTAAAAAAGCCTTGTTTTTGCTTTTAATTTGCATATAGGCAAAGACAAGGCTTAGATGAGATGCCTCACTAACAGTAAGCAGTGTACCACACTTGATCTATGGCCTCACTTGCTGTTGGCTATATTCATTTAGCAGCAACCCATCTGCTTCACAAAGAAATTAACAGCATTTTTGATAAATATCACTATAATGTACACTCATATGACCTGAGGTCTCAATATATCATTCTTAAATTAAAAATTTGAGTTGCTGCTACTCCTGCTAGCCTACTAGTGTTATGCTGAACATAGACAGGCAACTCCTGGCAATTTGGTCACAGTAATACCGGCAATAACCAACAACAACGCAGAACAATTCAGACGATTTGCTGGATATCAATTACTGTATGTAGGCTACTGTATGTGTATAAGACCGAGACGAAGAAAAGTTTCAGCACGTTGGTAAACAAATTTCCTTCATCCAGGTGGAGACAAAAAACACTAGCCTTTACTATTGGAACGGGGGAAAAAGGTACTCGGCCTTTACAGCCTTTTGTTAACTGATTTACTCGACTGCACATATATGAAAAGTACAGTAGCTAGGCTAATAAAAAACTCAAGCTTTTTGAAACTTTGAAGCAATTACTCAGCCAAACATGAATAAAAACATCTTTTACAAATTCCAAATGTTTTAAGTATTAAACGCCATTAAACAATGATCTAATACCATTAAATATGAAGTGTCTTTATAATAGGCTATATTATTAAATTATTAAATTGTAGGGATTGTACAACCCTTCTTTTTATAATACAAATATGTTATTAATCGTCCACAAATTTATAAAAAATATGAGGTAGGCGCAGCACACGTAACCGTTGAAATAGCTGTTGACGCAACAACGTCTCTTTACTGAAATCACGTGACTTTGGCCGTTCCGAGTCACTGGTTCGAAACAAACGATCCGCAAAGTGTTCGAAGCTTCTCGAAGCGTGTTGAAACTGGATGTTTTTCATTCAGAGTTGCTCAAAGATTCCGAAATTGTACCTTTTTTTTTTTTTTTTTTTTACATTATTGTCGCCTACTCTTTAGTGACTCCCCTTTTACTGCGTCTCTCCATTCATCCACCTTTTGGGCGAGTGCCATGCTGGCATCCTCTGAATTCAAATGGAGACAGAAACAGCAGAAGATCTCTTGGCTGCCACAGTAGAGGGGGAAACATTTAAATAGATCATTGTCAGCTCACATTAAATGTGGACAGATGAATTTGGCATCAAGCCACTGCATTAAGACCCAACGACTTGTAAACTGGCGTCACGACTCAATAGTCAAGACATAACTATAAAGAATCACATATACCATGGAAACTTTAGGGCGTTTTGTTTGATATAAGTAACTATTAAAATCATTAATAGAGTAGTGACGTCACAGTTTTGGCGTGAGTCGGAGAGGCGGTGTAAATAAAATCTCCTCAGACGGGGCGGGACATCTAGCACCCACACACACTGGACAGAGATGGTGCACACTAACATCTTCAGATATGTATTATGTCCGAGAAATGTTCATATTTGGGTAGAGAGGTAAAAGGATTCGAGCAAAGATGAAAAAGTTTGGATTAATGCGTCTCGTATTTCTCATGCACGTGACGGTGAGTATTTTTAAACTCTTAAAAAACTTTTAATGTTTTTGTGAACAATTTGTGAAAGTGCTCAAGATATGTACAGTTTCCTTAATATCATAGTCTGCATGTCCTTGATGAAATTTGTGAACGCATTGATTTAGTATGCAATATTTAATTAAATACACATATTAAATGCTTAATATCAATATATAATTAAATATATGAATAACTATAATTGCACATAATATATTTATGCATGTATTTCATTAAATATGTTATGAATTTAAATGTATATAATGAATTGCATACTATATACACATATATCCTATGTAAATGGTCGAGGGGACTGAAACCAAAAAACTCCTCAGTTTATTTTTTATTAAAAAAAATAAGTTGTAATGAAGTGTTGCTTTGAAGTTTATGGTGTGCTCCGCTATACAGGATTAGAACATTCCGTTTTATTCACTGAGCCTCTCATTGGATACCAGATTGTCCAGATCTAAGTTGACATTAGAGCTTAACAAAGGCAGGTACCAGGGGAACCAAATAAAGAAACATATTCAGGTTGGCGTGGGACACTGTGGTAAGGGGAGAACCACAAGAGCTCTCAAAGCACAGACCTTACACAAATCAAGGTGTACTGTTGCCGCTTTTAGAAAAGGTCTCTTACAAAGAGCCTTTTCCTGTATGTCATGGGATTTAACGGCTGAAACTGTTCCATGTTTCTTACACCTTTGCTTTGACTTCTGTTTTCCTTTTTCCCTACCAGTGGCTAATTTATAAGTTAATGTTTTCTTCTTTTGATCCCACAGATTTTCTTCAGGTTTACCGTTTATGGTGCTTGCTGTACGAGTTCATCAAGGTTGGAAAACAGTAATGAGAAGAAGAGGTTCAACATCTCAGCTCGGCCATATATGAGCAAATCAGGCTTAACTTCAGTTCGTAGTAGAAGGTTCACACAGCTATCCTTTTCCAAATCTGTGTATTCATTTGAAGTGAGGGAAGACACCCCCCCTGGTGAGCATTGCTTTTTTAAATGTCAAGCATAGTGTTAGTTCTGGCACTCTTCTCTGTTACACCATTTAATTAAACTTGTTAATAACACAAAATTTTAGCTTACTGTCTCGGGGGGAAAAAAAATCAACCGTGATTGATTGAGAGACTTTATTATTAAGCAAAGCAAACTTTTTGCTGAAATATGCACAACATGTGAACGTGCGGTTTATCTGTCCATTAGATATGCTTGAAAGTTGTTTGTTGCTATAGCAACAGTTCACTCCCGGTGCAGTGAGTTTCAGAATCAGAACTTTTGTTATGTCGAGATCACGAGAAAATGAAGTTGTGATCACGAGAAAACAAGAAAGAAAAATAATAATCCATTGCTTCTTTGGGCTTCTGGGTTGGTGCACACAAGGATGAAAAAGTAAAAAATATACAACTGGATCTTTAATGTTGTTGGCCTTTTATTTTTGTTTATTTTTTGCTGGAGATCTTGGGCATCTAGTACCACGGCATCATGAATTCTATTAAATACCAACAGATAAAAAAAATAAAATAAAATCAAAACTTGACCGCCTTTTCCAGAAACCTTATAATGGGCTGTGGTTCAAAACAAATTTCAAAATTCAACACAAAAATGGGTCACTGTGTAAAAAAATAATGTTCTGCCATGGCCATCCCAGTCCTCTGACCCGAACCCTATAGAAAACCGAAGAGAAGAGTGTGTCAACAAGGTTACGGAGAGATTCTGTATGGAAGAATGATCCCTTGTCAGGTGTTCTCCATCATCGGGATTCCCCACACCCCCATTTTCAAATGTTTTACTTCAATGAAAAGTTAGATTTTGTATTTTTTTTTTAAATGAAAGGATTAACAATTAACATTATTTTTACAGACGTATTTGTTTATATCTATAATAACAATATGTGTATTTGTATATATGAATATATATATATATATGTGTGTGTGTGTGTGTGTGTATATATATATATATATATATATATATTTATATATATATACACACATACTCACACAGATATTGTCTAATCTTTTTAAAAAAATATTTTTCTGTTAATTTTATTAAATCTGCTATGTGTTTTCTATTGATCTAGTATTGTAATATTTCTCTAATATTACTTAAATTCAGCCTTGTCTGTCACCTTCATAGGGACAATTGTTGGACATGTGGAGGCAGTACATAGTGACGAGAATGAAACCTCAGTATACTCTGTTCAGGAGGATGACGGCGATGGCCTCTTTCTTCTCAATCCACATTCTGGCGAATTCCACTTGTCCCGTGCTCTGGATTTTGAGATGGAACGCTACTACATCCTGACTGCAGCTGCTCAGCAGGGGGACAGTGAGCTCACCTGGGTCAGGGTATACTTTAATGTGATCGATGTCAATGACAACCCACCAGTGTTCAGCCAGAATGCCTTTTCTGCCTCCATTCCAGAAGACTCACCTGTTGGAACGTGCTTCTTAAGTCTGAATGTTTCAGATCCAGATGAGGGTAAAATTGCACTACACTACTGTTTTTTGAAAGAAAGGAATACTTTCATTCACTAAGACGCATTAAACTGATCAACAGTGAAAGTAAAGTCATTTATAATGTTACAAAATATTTTTTATTTTAAATGCTTTTCTGTTGACCTTTCTATTCACAAAAGAATCTTGGAAAAATGCATCACGGTTTCCAGAAAAATCGTACACAGCACAACTTCAATAACTTCTGAAGGATCATGTGACACTGAAGTGTGTGAATTCAGCTTTGCCATCACAGGAATAAATTACATTTTAAAATACATTAAAATAGAAAATACTTATTATAATTTATAACAACATTTCACAATATTACTGTTTTTACTGTATTTCTGATCAAATAAATGCAGCCTTGGTGAGCATGAGATTTGAATTAAAAAGTCTTACCGTTCATGAGATTCTTGTTTAGGTCTAGTGTATGAAAATATTTTGGTTTTGCTTTTGGTTTTTACATCTCCTTACCAAATTTAAGACACATTCAAGCAAATGAGGATGTATAATAATACAAAAATGTATTAAATACAGAATTAGCACAATGGATGATACCGGTCAGCTTTTATTTTCCTTTAAACTCAAAACCTCCAGGTTCACACAAATGAAAAGACTCGGGAAAAGCCGAACAGACTGAAGTGGTCTCATTAAATCTTACGTCATTTCTCTTTTGAAAGCTTCCTGAGACGATGAATAGTGTCCTCTCTCTCTGGGATGCTGGCTAATAATGGAGAACCCCCTGTCTCTGCTTCTCTTATTACAGGTTCAGGTTGAAGCATATTATGTATTCCACATACAAGTGCACAATGAAATTGACATTTTGTTCCTTTTAACCCATTTAGGAAGTTACACACAAGCTTTAACAGCAAGAGTATTGAGTATTGAGATGTGTTTGAAATGACATGCTGGAGGTAGACACTATATTTGTTCTAGAAAGACATGCTCTTTATTGGAGATGTTACACCAAAATAGTTGCTTTCAGCCTAAGGGATTGAAGTTTTGTCCTTACATCAAGCCTTTTACTAAATTACTATCCTTTTTGAATGCAGATCTGATGATTATTAATGTCACCTTTGCCATCATCTAACGTTCAAAGTCAGAAACATTAATAATGGTGTTACATCTTAAAAAGAATACTCTTTTCATACTGTACATTATAATGATGTGATGCCTAAGTTATTCAGACAAACTAGTAAAGAATTTAATGACAGTAGTTTATCAATAATCATCAATTAAATGAAAATATTTATTGATATCAGCCAGAATTTCAATTTATTTCATTCATACTCAGTGGAAAGAAATTATTATTCTAATTTCTTTGGCCTTCTTTTTTAGGATTCACGCCATCACTGTCAGGCTCAGACTTTCAGCCTCATGGATTGATGTTTATGTCCTATAATTTTCATATATTACTGTTACTTTTTCTTAATTACTAAACTACTTGTTTGATGGTGATTATTAAATCCACCTGCTCAGTCATTGAATTAAAACTTTATTTTATGTTGGCTAGTGTAATTCAGCTTCTCCCTTTCTTGTATCCAACAGGTATAAATGGAGAAGTGGATTTGGTGGTGAATCTTGAGAGTAAGTTCTCTATAAACCAGCAGGGAGATCTGTGTCTACGAGGCAAGTTAGACAGAGAGACAAACGCAATGTATAACCTCATTGTCCAGGCCAATGATCGTGCTTCACCCACAGAGGCTCGACTCACAACCTCAGTGCATGTCACCGTCTTTCTTCTCGATGTCAACGACAACTCCCCGGTCATCACAACACCCAGTACAGTTAGTTTTCCAGAGAACGCACCTCTTCATTCTGTTGTTACGGTCATACAGGCCACAGATGCTGATGCTGGATCCAATGGTGAAGTTGTTTTCATGTTTGAGAGTGCAGAAGAAGAACTGTTCAGTATAAATAGTTCAACTGGGGTTGTGTACCTGCAGAAGCCATTGGACAGGGAAACCGAGGATGTTATCACAGTCACATTGAAAGTCAAAGACAAAGGTGTACCTCCGTTGTTCAGCTCAATGAATCTCACAGTGCTCATTGAGGATGTGAATGACCACAATCCAGAGTTCATTCAGAGCTCTTACAGCCTTTCAGTGTATGAGGATGTACCTCGCGGATCAAGCCTGCTCAGAGTTAACGCAAGTGATCGAGACATTGGGTCGAATGGGCAGGTGCGGTTCTTTGTCTCAGAGAGTGGGTTCATGGTAGACTCTGTTCTAGGCGTGGTCTCAGTGGTAGACAAGATGGACCGTGAGAAGAAGCCTTTCCACAGTTTTTCAGTCCTAGCACAAGATCAGGGAGATGTTCAAAGGTCTGCCACAGCAACGATCAACATCACAGTTCTGGACGTCAATGACTGCATACCTATTTTTTCATCCGAATCACTGACATTACATGTCTTCGAAAATGGGGAAGACCCTTCTCAGCATGCCCACCAGGTACTTAATATAAAATGGAAATGATGGACTCACTTCTGGTTTAATTAACTCACTTTTTGGTCTTTATGTCTTAATTTATTGTTCAATGATTCATGAAGATGAAATATGTATTTTGTAGATTTATGCTTCTGATGAGGACTTGGGAGTTAACAGTCAGCTGACATATTCTATAGAATCAGGAAATGATGAGAGTCTCTTCTCACTTCATTCCAATGGAACGTTCCAAATCTTGGAAGATCTTGATAGGGAAGTGAAAAGCCAATACAAGTTGAAAGTTATTGCTGTTGATTCAGGTAATCATTTGCTTCATTCACCTCAATGGCTCAATAGATATAACCACTTATTTGCTAGTTTTGTAGGTTTGTTTGCTATTCTAGGGATGCATTCTATATCTGTACCCTATTGGTTATTAGTCAATATTAGAGATTTGTTTTAATTTATGAGTATTTAATATTGGAAATTTAATTGTGCATGCCTATTTCCTTAGTTTTTACATTTTATATTCATAATGTTAATCTTTAAAACTACTAATAATTTATTAACACAGTTAAATGTATAAAATATTAAAATTAATATCAATGTTGTGATGCCTAAATTCACTAGTAGCATTTTAATCAGTGCATCCATAATTTATTCTGTACATATTCAGTGTATTATTATTATTATTATAATTTCTTTGTCCTTCCTTTCCAGGATTCCCATCACTGACGAGCACAGGTACCTTGGTTATTGTTGTTGATGATGTCAATGACAACGCTCCAATATTTGACAACGACATGTTCAATAGTCGCATATTAGAGGATTCTCCTGTTGGGATGTTTTTTTGGAGTATTACAGCTTCAGACTTGGATGAGGGTACAAATGGACAACTTAGGTAATTTAATAAGCACATTAAAATGTGGTCATAATATTAGCATTTTTTTTGGTAAAAAAAAATCACTTATGTTTTGTCTTATATGAGCCAGTGTTATTTTAGTATTATTTTTATACTGTTAAACTGTTATTTTTGAATTAGCATTTAATTTTAGCTTTAGTAATTTTTTTTCTGTAGGCCTATATATCTTTAATTAATTTTTATTTCAGTTCCAGTACTTCAGCTCATACTTATTTATTTCAGTTAGTCTCCAAGACAACATTTGTGATTTTGTTTTTCATTTAATATTTATATTTTAATTTATTTGAGCTTTATTTAAATTACCAATAGCAACTTTTAGCCGGTTTAGTTTTACTTAGCAACAACAACACTGATAATGAGCCTGTGTAATGTAATATAATTTACTGTAGATATTTAACTTATTTCACTTGCAGATATTCTTTAGAAGGCCCAAATGTTCCCTTTTCCATCAATGAAACATCTGGAGATTTATTTACCATAAATGCCTTGGACAGAGAAGCAGTGGCTTTGTACAGATTTTTGGTGACTGTCACTGACGGACATCCCACAAACCCTCTTTCCAGCTCAGCTGCTGTTTCAGTAATAGTTGAGGATGTTAATGATAACTTTCCGTCTTTTCTTTATGGACCATATGTGGCTAATGTTCCTGCTGGGATAACCAAAGGTGAATGTACACACTATTGTAATGACCCTAATATTATTATCCAGTGTTCTTAGACAACTGCCTTTTAGATTTAAAAAAAAAAAAAACTGTTCTAATTGTGTATTTTACAGGATCAGTTGTCTGCACAGTGATGGCAGAAGATGCAGATGCTGGATTGAACGCAAAACTAAATTTTTCTCTACATGGCCAACAGGCCCATCTCTTCTCAATTAACATTCGCACAGGAACAGTGTTCATTACAGATTCTGTGAGGAGAAGAAATGACATAACAGTTGATGTTCATGTGCAGGATGGGGCACATATGCCAAAAATGGACACAACAACCTTGACTGTCAGATTCCAGAATGACTTATACTTTCCTCGAATTGCAATCCAAGTATATAAAGATGTTCTCTCCGAGGATGAGGCTACTGGAACGCTTGTGGCTATTGTGACTGCAGAAACGTGGAGAAACGTATCAGTGTCTTTCTATCTGGCCTCTGGAGACTTTGGGGAAATTTTTGAGCTTCACCAAAGCACTGGCGAGTTGACTCTCAAGGATCCCTTAGATTTTGAAACCAACATGCATTTTCATCTCATAGTTGAAGCCAGAGACTCAGGGATACCGCCTTTTTCATCATATGCTGAACTTCATATTAATGTCAGTGACGTGAATGATAACCCACCGGTGTTCTCGCAAAGCATCTACAGATGTGACGTTTATGAGAACTTGGCTTCAAGTAGGGTGTGTAATGTGTTAGCAACCGACGCAGACTCTGGGGTGTTTGCAGAGGTGGAGTTCTTCATTTTAAATGGTAACATTGGGGGTGCATTTAAAATAGATAAAAATCATGGCAGTCTTTCCACAACAAAGCGTTTAGATCGAGAAAAATTACCATATTATAATCTCACTCTCAAGGCCATTGATAAAGAAAACAACAATCTTTCGGCCATTGCAACAGTTATCATCGTAGTTCTCGACACAAATGATCATGCGCCCCGCTTCTCACAGATTTTCATCGCAGAGGTTCCTGAGGACGCCCCTGTTGGCTTTTCAGTCATTCAGATAACTGCTACAGATGAAGATGTTGGTCTAAATGCTGTCATTGAATATACAATCATCGGCCAAAATAGTGAGTTCCCGTTCAGTATTGATAAAACCACTGGCACTTTACTGGTACTGCTTCCTTTGGACAGAGAAGATCAAGATCATTATATAGTGAAGGTTAACGCCAATGATTCTGCTTGGAGCATTAGCACAGACATCACCATATACATTACAGATATCAACGACAATGCACCGATCTTCTATCAATCACTTTACACCGTCACTGTCCCTGAGATGAAGATGCATGAAGTTTTCCTTCTACAAGTTAGTGCTACTGACAGAGATCTTGGTGAGAATGCCCACATCCTCTACTTCATTGAACCACCAAATGAACTTTTTTTGGTAAATGCATCAACGGGGGAAATTTCAAGCAAGCAGCGCATTGTTCTCCGTGAATCTGAATCTGTAAAATTTGCTTTCACAGTTGTGGCGTCTGACTGCGGCAGTGTTCCAATGAACAGCTCTAGCATTGTTTCAGTGACAGTAGTACAATATAATAATTTCCCTCCCTCGTTTTTACCCTTCAGGTCGTTGGTACCAGTCCCTTTAACCCTGGTTTTGGGAACAGAAGTGTTCCAGATATCTGCAGTAGATCAAGATTCTCATGAAATGAACAACAGTGTTGTGTACTTTAATAGTGGTGGCAATGGATCTCTTTATTTTAAGGTAGAACGTAACAGCGGAAAAGTGCTGTTAAATAAAACTTTAGCAAATAGTCTTAACATCATCCTAACACTTCAGATCACTGTGAAAGATAAAGGCCTCCCTCCTCTTTCTGCAGAAACTGAAATCAATTTTGAAGTCACACAAGAGAACCTGTTCGCACCACATTTTCCTAATAGCAAAGCTGAGTTTTTTGTTCAAGAAGATTTGCCCATTGGTTCAGTTATTGGAAAGGTCCAAGGCAAAGATAAAGATTTGGGGATCAATGGTGTTATTTCTTATTCTTTTGATGGTGGGAATGAAAATGGATTATTTTCCATTGGTCACTCTTCAGGACTGATCATGCTGGTTAAAGTGCTTGACTTTGAGGAATCAGAAACTCACCAACTAAACGTCATCGCCAAGGATGGAGGCTGGCATCCCAAGATGGGGCGACTCAATATCACAGTATATGTTACTGATTTAAATGATAACCCTCCTGTATTTACATATACAGATTATGTTGCCACTGTTTCAGAAAATGCTGCAATTGGTACCTCAGTTTTGCAGGTTTGGGCGAAGGATGCTGACACAGGAATTCACTCTCAAATCACGTATTCACTTATTGCAGGAGACATCCATCTCTTTTATTTGGACACCAAAAATGGCACTATCACCACTTCAGAGATATTTGATTATGAGAAAAATCAGCATTTTGAACTTACAGTCAAGGCCACCAACATTGGCTCTCCATATTTGTATGACATTGCCTATGTACACATCCAGGTCACTGGTCTCAATGAATTCATCCCTGCTTTTCAAAGACACATATACAACTTCTCTGTGTCAGAGTCTTTGCCACTACAAACTGAAATAGGAAGGGTCATCGCCATAGACTATGACCTAGGGTCTGATGGAAAAGTGTTTTACGTACTGGCAGGGAAAAGTAAAAAAGCTAGTTTTGTGGTGGACGAGCATACAGGAATAATATATATCTGCAAAGATTTGAAAAATCGTCTTAAAAATGATGACATCCTACAGGTGTTGGCAAAAAACAGAGGATCCATTACTGGATTTAATGTTGATGAGGCATTGATACATCTAAACATATTAGATGAAAATGATCCCCCTGAGTTTGATTCAATGCTCTACACTGTAGCGGTGCCGGAGGACATCTTGATTGGGACCTCCATAATCAAAGTCAAAGCAGTGGACCGGGATGTGATCCGAGAATGGAGCAAGTTCTCCTATAACATTGAACATGGAAATATCAATAGTTCCTTCATTATAGATCCCATCAGTGGTGTCATTTCAGTTAGCAGTCACCTAGATAGAGAGATGTGGGCCATCTATAACCTGACAGTCATTGCTATTGATGAGGGCTCACCTGCTGTAACCGGAAGCACAAAGGTTGCCATCACCATTACTGATGTCAATGACAATTCTCCCAAATTGTTGACCACAGAAGGTTTTATCCGAGAAAACCAACCTGCTGGCACTCTTGTCTCCACTTTAACTGCCACAGATGATGATCTTCCACCAAATAAAGGTCCTTTCACATACTGGATGATGAGACCTGCTGAGGGTTTTTCACTTACATCTGATGGAGTTCTCCTTACCTCAAGACCCTTTGATCGGGAGCGCAACCCTCTTTTTCACGTACATATTGTGGTTCAAGATGCTGGTAAGCCGCCTATGTCCTCCACCACTTTGTTTCATATTAAAGTTCTTGATGAAAATGACAATGCACCACTTCAGAGAAACATCAATATATTGGTGAAATACTATGGAAGTTCTTTCCCAGGAGGACTAATTGGAAATGTGAGACCAATCGATCAGGACGAACTGGATGTATTCAATTGTACAATCAGAAATGGCCCACTGAGAATGTTCAGTTTCCCATTTGGGATGTGTAATTTGTGGTCCTCCCCATACCAAGGGGAGGCAACATATAATATTTCCGTCGAAGCGAGTGACCAGCTCCACCCGTCGGTCAACAACAGCATCTACGTCAATTACAAAGGCTTTACCAATGTCTCTCTGGATAACTGTGTGTTGTTTTACATCTCTATATCTACGCTTGAGGAATTTCTGTCTTTGAAGTATTTAAAATTTGTCAAAGCATTGGATAGCCTCTTTAACCTACAAGCATCCAAAACGCATGTGTTTGGAATGAAGTTGCAAGGAGATAAAATGCTGCTTTTGGCTGCAGTGAAAAGTTACAATGGTCAGTATCTAACTGGAGAGGCGGCAAGCGGAATATCTAGCATGCATAAAAAGTTACTAGAAGTGCAAAGCAATGTGACTATATACCAAATAACCAGTGACCCCTGTATGCTCCGTCCTTGCCATAATGGTGCCACCTGCAACAGAAACATTCACATCAGTCAGGAAGTTGCCGTGTTGGAAAGCTCTAGTCTTATATTTGTATCTCCCCATTTTGTGGAGATCTTTAACTGCTCTTGCCCAACAGGGTTTACAGGTGATGCATGTGAACTAGACTTTGATGAATGCATCAAGGAACCTTGTGAAAATGGGGGAAACTGCTATAACAATCCAGGAACTTATTTTTGTCAATGCAAAGAGGGGTTCTCAGGACCACACTGCACTACAGTTGATAATGAATGTCAAACGGTTGTATGTTTAAATGGAGGAACATGTTGGAACAGACAGGGAGGGTTCATTTGCGATTGCAGTCCAGGGTATGAAGGTATGGTCATATAACTTGTGCATTGAATCAGTTCATTTGAGTCTAAAAAGAATTTTTGTGTATCTAATTTTAATTGACTTGTTGTACATTAATCAACTACTTTTTTGTCACAGGAAGGTTTTGTGATCGTATTGTTGACCACTGTGCTTCCACCCCTTGTGTGTTTGGCAACTGCTTCAGTTTTTTAACTGGTTACTCTTGCCAGTGTCCATTTGGTAAGAGGACATTTTCTGTCTGCATATTATATGATTCAAATTCTGAACTCATTTTGTGATATTTTATTTGTAAAATTAATAAAATGTTATTTATAATTCAATTCAATTTAGTATTATTAATATTAATGGTAGTATTAATATTTTAATATGAACTATTGTTAAATTATTATTTATTTATTTTTTATTGTAAAATGAATAATGTATTATTAAATTCAGTGCATTACTTATATTACTTTAAATGTTTTATTACATTAAGTAATAAGATTATTTTTTATTAGATTCAGTGTATTCATTTTTACATTCATTATGTTAAATATTAGATTATTTTAATGAATAATTAATGTATTTTTAAACTCATTTTTAAACGTATTATTTGTTGTATTTAACATGATTAACAAATTCTATTATTGCTAAATATAATAATTTTTTTTTTCAATATTATTTTATTTTAATTATAAAATTATTCATTATTGAATTCAATTTATGAGTTATTATATTAATTTGAATAGATACATTTATGATTACTTATAAATATATGGTATATTTTTGAATAGATGTATTTCTGACATTCCCATTTATTGTTAGGTGTGAGCGGAGTCAATTGTGAAGAACACAGTTACGGTTTCCAGGAACTTTCTTATATAGAGTTTCCTCCCTTGGATCCACAATATAACTTCATTTATCTGGAATTTGCGACTGTTCAGCAAAACGCTTTGCTTTTGTACAACCACGGTGACCCAACAGCTTCAGACTTCATGGCCCTTGAAATTGTGAGTGGAAGGCTGTGGCTGTCTTATGATCTTGGATCTGGAGTGATAAGATTGGAAACAGGAAAGATAGTGGCTGATGGAAGTTTTCACAACATCACCGTAAGAAGAACTGGAAATGTACGTGATTACATGGTCATTTTTCAATCTTAGGAAAGATTTGTCAGATATTCTGCAGATATACTTCCCTTTGTGTCTCTCAGATAGCCTCTCTAGAAATAGACAACTGCTCTGCCAATGAACCGCAAGGTTTTTGCATATCTCAGAATGGTGGCACTGGAACCCAAAGGTACTATAACGTTTAATATTTCCATTTTGTCCCATACTAGTACACATAATTTCAAACTGCTATTTATTTTTTTCTTATCTTCATGCCTATGATTCACTATTTCACATCCTCTTATTACTTGTTTATTTATCTGAACTCATACTTCTAAATGACATTTACACACAGGACTCTGGAAGTGAGCTCAAATAACATGACGTTTGGTGGCATAAAGTCCATTGATGCCATTTTGCAGAGGCAAATCAGGACTCATGACTTTGTTGGCTGTATGAGAAACGTGCAAGTGAACAACATTGGTCCAGATTCCTTAAAATCTCTGGCATCACAGAATGTTCTTGATCGGTCAGTTTCAAAAGAATCTTTGTAATTGTAAAAGTTCTTTTATAAATACCATGTTTTAGCTTATTTCTTTTTGACGATCAGATGTCCACGAGCAGATATTCCTCCCTGTGAAACCGCTGAGTGTTTGAATGAAGGAGTTTGTCAAGACCAATGGTCTCACCACCACTGCCAGTGTAGAGACCATTTCACAGGACCCAACTGTGCCACAAGTAAATTCATTCATACATATCTGTAGTTTCTCTGGTTTTTACTGTGATAGTCTTATAGTAAATGTAATTCTGTTTCTGATAGATTTGGCTGAACAGCATGTATTGTTTCTCAATGGAGAGGCCTACATTGAGTTTGCCATCAAGGAAAGCTACAGAAGAAATCAGCTTCTGCAAGCCATTTTGGACGGGAAGGAAGGAGATTCTCAGGGATTTGACAGTGTTGAGATCAAGATGAGGACTGTCAGAAGAAATGGCGTTTTACTTGTGTGCTGGTGTCTAACAGCATATCTAAAACTTACGGTGAATGCTGAAAAAATTTTAAAGAAATTTTCAATACAAATTAAGCTGATAGCATTTGCAGCTAATGTTGATTACCACAAAAAATTCTTTTATCTGTCTTCTTTTCTTGAGGCACTTAAAAGACACTTAAAAGAGGACAGATCTTTAGAGCAGAAATATGAAGCTTATCAATTACCTTTTTACAGTCATTTTAGTTATGTTGTCCTGACCTCAAAGTTGTAACTAAGCAATTTTGTTGTTGCTGTTTTTTGTTAATCATGTTAACACGCATATTGTTTACTGTCAAAACGTTAAGGATTGGCCTCATTCACTTCCATTGCCTTTGCAATTCATAAAGAAAAGGACAGACTAACTTTTTGTGTGTGGTAATCCATATTATGCCATATGTTATTGAGTGTGCCTAACTTTTATTGAACTTTAATACAAATTATTCAGTTAATAACATATTTTCTCTTACCTCCTCAGATATCAGATGGAAAACCTCTGTATGTGTTTACCAATGTCACATCTGGTCAGCAGCTGGAGCTCTCAACGGAGGGAGATGTGTCAGATGGACAGTGGCATGTTCTTCAGCTGCGCAGAAGGGGCTCATCCATCTCTTTGCTTCTGGATGAACGGCCTGTTGTGAACACCACCAATGGCACCATAACTCACTCTGCATTCTTAGTGGAGACCATTTTCCTGGGCGCTGCTTCACTGAGAGAATCCAGAAGCTTCCCTGAGATGATCCAGGACTTAGGTTAGATTGCCCCTGATTTGTTGGTTATACTGTTATACTAAACGCTTTCTATTGCTTAAAATTTAATATTTTTTCATCCATGAGTTCATTCCACGAGTTCATTCTATTTTACTGCTTAATTTTTAATTTAATTTAATTCTTTATTAATTTTATAGTATAGAATTTAATTTAATTAATTTAATTTAGAATTTAATTTAATTTATTAAATTTTATTTTTTTATTTTTATTGTATTTTCAGCTATACTTTAAATTCAGTTTAGTTTTCTTTCATTTTTTTTATCTTAAATTTAATTTATTCAGTGTTTTTTAGTGTGTTTTTTTTGGTTGTTAATTTGTTGATTTTTATTTTAGTTTGAGCATTTTTGTGCTTCCAAAATTTCATGTATTTAGCAAAAACACTAGTGTCATCTTGTGGCATTTTCATGTTTAATGAAAGTGGATCATACAAATTTACAATGTATTATGTAAATCAAGTACTGAATTTAAAATTATTTAATAAATTAAAGGCACAATATGTAATTTTTCATCGCTAGAGGTTGCTCATTCAAAACAGATGTGTAGCTTGATGACGCCTTGATTTCGCGGAATCATAGGAGGTGTTGTCTTCACATCTACAGCCGGTGGAAAGAATCCAACAAGACTAGGGCAGAAATCATATTCTTGGATCAGCTAATGTATCAAACACTTATTAAAGTTACAGTAGTATGAAGCAGGCTGTGGCTGAAAGCCGTTGGAGTGGAACGAGGCCGCTGGAGCGATTGCTAATGAGAGAAAAGCACAACATACGGCTCGAGAGCAGTGGAGCTTTTATTATGCTGCAGACAACCGCTTCCGCTTCTTCCGGCCATACGTATGTAGGGTAAAGCAGTGCTGTTTTATCAAATTAGATACATTTGTTTGTTGAAAGTTGTTATAATGCTACTCGGTGCGTTCGCTCGGCGGCTACAATGAGACACTTGTTGCACACTGCAGTAAGCCAGATCGATATTAGTCATGGTAAAACATGGTACTCAAAATCAAAGAAAATGAGATTTAAACAATAAGACTTACTGTGTTGAGCTATAATACAATAATTATTTTTTTGACGATGAATGTATCCAAACAGTTGCTCACCTGTCTAATAAAACACATAATATATTAAAGCGTCTTTGGTGTTTCCATAGTTTCTACAAAATAAAACAAGGGTAAATCAAGGGTAACACGGGTAACCAGGTTAAAATTACTTATTTCTCTGGATTTAAACATTCTTGGAAACATCTGGGATAAGTACACGAGTCAACAAAATATTTAACATTGTTCCAGTGGTTTTTGGATATTTTAATCTAAAAATCTTACATATTGTGCCTTTAAATTAATTTAAAACTATTTGGTGGCCATTTTTATTTCAGTTAGTTTTAGAGTCATGAAAATGTGTTTTACTTTAGTTTCAGTTTTTTTCAATTATTAATTTTTCTATTGTTTTAATTTAGTTTTCATCACTGATTTAACCATTAATTAAAACTAACAACTTGATCATAAATCCCTTTATACAGTATTTTACTGCTTATGTTGCATATCTTCTCTTTCCAGGTTTTAGAGGGTGTGTGGAATACATCAAATTCAATGGCCACCTCCTATCCTTCAGCGGCTACAACGAGATAGTCCGGGCCAGCTCCAGCCCGTCTGTCTTCCAAACCTTCTGCGTTTCTCCAAACCGCTGTGTTCTGACTCCATGCCTCAAGGATTCCTGTCTATCTGAGCCCTGCTGGAATGATAGTGACTGTGGATCTTCTTCCAAAGATGACTACTGGTGCGTTTGTCTACACAATGTGTCCGGGTCTTCGTGTGGATCCTGCTCATCTGACGTCGTCCAAAGCGAGGCCTGTTCTCAAACACAAAACAGCGTCCCCTTATGGATTGTGGCCATCGTTCTTCCCATCATCCTCCTTCTGCTGATCCTGGTTCTATGTATTATCCTAAGGAGACATGGCAAACTCTGTGAGGGAGAAAAGATGAGTCACATCAACCTCATGCAACCAAGCAAACAGCACGGAACTGATAACCTGGCATTTAGTTTAGGTCCTGCTGATGAGTCTCATCGGAATGTCTCAAATGAGGCTGGCAAGCAACCGGATTTGATAAAACCAAGGGATTCGACACAGGGAGTGGAAAGTTGTACTGAAAGTGGGCCTTGTTGTCATGTCTCAGGTTTTGGAGGGAGTGAACTGGAGTACTACGAGATTGACAGCACATACTCAGATGTGAAGACCCCACAGCTGAAGAAGGAGGATGAACATATAGATCAGGTGAATGGGAATCCAAAATTTTCTCGATTCATCATGCAACCTCAAACTAATCATGTTCCATCTCCTAAACTTAATCAGAAAACATCTAGAGGCGATTTTCACCAGTGGCAACATCAATCGCAACTGTTCTTCAAGAGAAAACTGGTTCCTGATCTGACAGGCCCTCCACAGCATCTCTCAGCAGATGAGGTTGAGAAGCTGAACGCCCCACGGGACCACAAGGGATACCCTCATCACAATTTCAGAGAGTGTCCCATAAAGCCATGCAGAAGCGGCCCGACAGAGACCTCGTCAGAGAGTGAAAGTCACTGCTCCTTCACCGGCTCAGAGTTTGACTGTGAGAGAGAACTGTCCCTCATCAGCTCACATGACAAAGACGAACATCCACCTGAAGGCAAGGACACACTGACAGTTTCAATTATGACACCTAAATTAAAAAGGCTCATAAAAATGGGATGAATATTGGTTTGGCCCTTTAATTATAATATAAAGAAATAAAATAATATGCATGTGTGAGACACAAACAAGAAAAGATAGACATTTGTATCTTGGAACAAAGGAATTGTGGCCACTCAAGGACTTTCACTTAAAGAAAAAATTCCATAAAAAAAAAAAAATTTTTCCTAAAATATCATCTTAATGGAAAACATTGCTTACTATTATAATTTGAATAATTAATCAGTAAATGATGCATTTTTAAAACAACTTCTGTCAGAACCATTCTGGAGATTTGGTGAGATCTAGTGGCCATCCGTTCACCTGAGTCTTTTTACACTGTGAAATTAGGAAACAAGATCTTGAAAGTTGAAGGAAAAAATAATTAAAAAAAATTTAGTTCATTATATTAAAAAAAAAATAAAAAAAAAATGAACAGATTTAATCATGATCCCTGACCATTATGTATAAACTTTTCCTAAAATAGCATCCTACTGGAAAGCATGTTTCCAGCAGTTCTTAGTATTATACCATTTACTAAATATACTATTTATTATAATTTAAATAACTAGTAATCAGCATATTATGCATTTTTTAAAACAACATCTGTTAGAGCTATTCTGAAGATTTGGCACCATCTAGTGGCCATGTAACATCTGTTCACCACCAGAGTCTTCTAAATTTCACATTATGTATTAGGACCTATTTTTTTTACCTTTTAATATTGTTGGCTATTCAAATGAAATATTAAGAGACTAATTTAATTGGTTAAATGTGAACATACAGCATTAAGTTTGACTATGACAATTATTGAACCACTACAGTGTGTCTTTGGTTGTGTTTGGTTTTTATTTGATTCTTATTTAACTGTTTCAGCTGCAGATAGGTCCAGAGGACAGTTTATACTAACGGCCCCTTCACCCTTCAGAGATGTGCTCACATCCCCCTCCGTCCACAGACTTCACAACACCTCTGGCGGGATCCAGCAGCTAGAGAATCTCCTAAATCTAGGAGTTCACTTTAACGCCTATGCAGATGTGTTTGAGGACATAGCCAGCTTACCGACCAATCAGCCAACTGACTGCGATTTTCATAGTGATCAAGAGGAAATCATTTGAAAACAAAATTCAGAGTTCATTTAAAACTCCTTTATTATTTAATCAATGTGTTTGTACTATATGACCAGTGAAATACTGGTGAATCATATATTCTTTAAGAACTTTAATTAAACTGTAAATATATTATTTATAATATATGGAAGGCTTATGTTTAAGCCCTTTGTAAACTTACTGTAATTTACCAGTAGTGACTGAATCGTTAATATTGCTTTTATCTCTGTGTATAACCAGTGATGTCATAGACCCCCTAAAACAGTCCGCATCCATATCTCTAGTGACATCACTGAATATAAAAGTGTTTGAGGAGTGTAATAACATTGTTACTGTAGCGCCATCTGTTGTCAGATACCTAACATTACATCTTTTTATATCCTACACAGTGCAAGTTTCAATGCATAGTTCTGATTCTTCACTTCTTTTTTTATTGAGCTGGACTATTATTATTATTTTTTTTTTGAACTGTCACATTTTTCACTCCAGTTAATATTTCTCAAGGTGAATTTATTTTTTAAACCAATTTCTGTACAGGCTCATAATATAAAGTCTTTGCTGTAAAAAAGGGATTTGAAATTATTTGAAAGTTTTAGAAACATTTTAAAGGGATTTTTTGAACTGTTTAAAATATATTATTGACTATTTAATAGTTTTTCAATTTAAACAGTAAAACACTTCTGGGGAAAAAAACTCACATTAAGTTAATCAACTGTATACATTTCCAACATTTACATTTTAGTCCTGTTTATTTGGACTGACAGTTTGTGTATGCTACTATAAAAACTGATAAGAAATCTTAATTTATTTGCCACATAAACATTACAAAGTGATTAATAATAAAAAAAAACTAATAATAAGTACAAATCTCCTTTGTCTTTGTAGTTTGAATTAAACTTTATGTATGTATATATACACATATATATATATATATATATATATATAGCTTATAAGGACACATTGAGCAGCAGTAGTCAAATATGCTTTAAAAATAAATAGAAATACTGTATTTAATTGACAGATGACTGCATTAATGAATAGAATATATCTTTGACGTTTTGAGATATTATTACAAAATAATTTATAGATTACTTATTAGTTAGTAAAATGGTCAAAAAAGCAACAAAAAATATCATTATTCTTATTCTGAAACATTTGATTATAGGCAGGAATCTTTTTCCTCGCCGAAGCAGAGACCATGAGACCTTTGGATATCTTTTTAGCAGAAGTTACTCTTTATTGAGAAACGCGCTGTAGTCTCTCTAAGCTAGTGTACATTGCAGTTTAAATACATTCAGTGGGGAGGGATATATACATTAGAGGTGGAGGCAATCAATCTAATCATCATAACAGTGTCATTCAGATGCAGGGGTGCTAATCAAATCAGTCTGACAGTATGTGTACCTTTACATTATCATAGAGACCAAGGCACCGCTGTGCCTTGAGCTTGTCATGCCAAAAAGTCAGGATAATACAGGATAATACAGACACCGGTTAATGTCTCAGACACCTGGGCTCCCTGATTTATCTCCTTAGAATGTACCTCAAAATGTAAAACACAATGTACATAACTTTTTATATATTTGTAATCCCACACAGTATACACTCCAAAAACTTTTACTGTTATTTGCTCAATTTTTTTTGGTGAAACATTTTTACACTTCAAAAATATTGTGATATTTTATTAAATTAAAGTGAATTATTAACTTTAATTTATTATTACAAAGACACTGAATTATTTTTTAGAGATACATAGGTCAATAAAACATAGACTATCTTTGTCATAGCATGAAGATGCTTTCAGATTATTATTATTATTATTATTATTTATTACTTTTTTCACTTCTCATTGTCTTGTGTATTGTGAAACTTGTGTATTAAATTCAATGCACACAGACTGAAGTAGTTAAAGTCTTTTAAAGACTTTTAAAGCTAAAGTTCTTTTAATTGTGATGATTTTGGTTCACATTTAACAAAAACCCACCAATTCACTATCTCAACAAATTAGAATATGGTGACATGCCAGTCAGCTAATCAACTCAAAACACCTGCAAAGGTTTCCTGGGCCTTCAAAACGGTATCTCAGTTTGCTTCACTAGGCTACACAATCATGGGGAAGACAGATCTGATCTGACAGTTGTCCAGAAGACAATCATTGTCACCCTTCACAAGGAGGCTAAGCCACAAACATTCATTGCCATAGAAGCTGGCTGTTCACAGAGTGCTGTATCCAAGCATGTTAACAGAAAGTTGAATGGAATGAAAAAGATGCTCAACCAACCGAGAGAACCACAGCCTTATGAGAATTTTCAAACAAAATCGATTCAAGAATTTGGCTGAACTTCACAAGGAATGGACTGAGCCTGGGGTCAGCTTTTTGAAGATGCTTATTTCATTTTCCAGCAGGATTTGGCACCTGCCCACACTGCCAAAAGCACCAAAAGTTGGTTAAATGACCATGGTGTTGGTGTGTTTGACTGGCCAGCAAACCTGAACCCCATAGAGAATCTATGGAGTATTGTCAAGAGGAAAATGAGAAACAAGAGACCAAAAAATGCAGATGAGCTGAAGGCCACTGTCAAAGAAACCTGGGCTTCCATACCACCTCAGCAGTGCCAGTGCTGATCACCTCCATGGCACGACAAAGTATTGTCCAAGTATTGAGTACATATACAGTAAATGAACGTACTTTCCAGAAGGCCAACTATTCACTAAAAATGTTTTTTTTTTTTTTTGGTCTTATGAAGTATTCTAATTTGTTGAGATGGTGAATTGCTGGGTTTTTGTTAAAAGTATATATAACATATTTCTGTATAAAAAGAAGAGTTGGATTAAACAGAGCTGACTCTCCCTATACTGTAAATGTAACTTTTTATTTTGTAAAACCACTTTCATAATTGTTAATTGAAGTTGTTTATTTATGTTTTTACATCATTTTATTTATTATAAGTTGCAGTACTTTTATTTTGAAGGCTCGGTTCAGGTTTATGCGCCAACACTGACTTCGGGTCAAGCATTACATATGCTCCGATAAAAGTTTATTCTCATCAAAAAAGGACTTAAACGGTCATAAGGAAGATTCAAAGACTATTTCTTGCGGCATGCAGCCAACGAGGTATTTCATTTTGTCTGTCTGTATTTTGTGTGTAAAACGCCATTGCATCTGTTGCACACGCTTTCATTTTGTGTCAAGCTAATGTGATTTTGTTTTGTCATTTGTACTGTTTAGTACGGTGGCCGAGAGAGCTCAACGCGCTGCGAATAAGAAAACACATGCAAATAAAAAAAAACGTGATCATCAGTTTGACAACACATGTGCTGCATATCCTCACAACACATGCGAACTCAAAAAATGCGCTGCATATTCAAAAACGCGCTGCATATGCGAAAACGCACTACATTTACAAAAAGCGCTGCAAAGAGCACAAACAACAACGGAAATGTTTCAAGGGGGACCCCAAAAAGTGACGGACCCTACTTGTCAACAATACAGACTAAAAAATATTAAAATATATTATGTAGGCATTAATTCAATGTAATGTGTTTCACTAACAGAAAAGTGTTTTAATATGTGGCATTGTTGTTAACTCATTAAACTTTAAGAGATGATAATTTAGTGGATGATTTAAAAATATTCGTTAATCATCTGTAGCAAACTAATATGACGTCATCATAACGGCCGCCTGAGGCGCTCGACGACCACGTCATCTGTGAACGTGAGTTTCTAGCAAACTGAAAAACACTTTATTAAAAATAATAAATACATGAAATAATGTACAGTTGTTTATTTTTGTTTGCAGTTTTTATAGTATTTCATGATTGTGAACACATTGTGCACTCAAATGCTGTACACTATATAGGGATTAGTGAATAAGTGAAGGGTGAGTTGAACTGGTTTTGGACGCACGTCCTAGTAGGGTCCGTCACTTTTTGGGGTCCCCCTTGAAACATTTCCGTTGTGGTTTGTGCTCTTTGCAGCGCTTTTCGTAAATGTAGCGCGTTTTCGCATATGCAGCGCGTTTTTGAGTTCGCATGTGTTGTGAGGATATGCAGCACATGTGTTGTCAAACTGATGATCACGTTTTTTTAAATTTGCATGTGTTTTCTTATTCGCAGCGCGTTGAGCTCTCTCGGCCACCGTAGTTTAGTTTTCACGGTGTATTTGCAGAAAAGCCTTCAAATAAACCAGTAACAAGTGAACCACTTGTGTCTGCGTATGGTTGGAGGGAAATGCATATACTGTTCAGGTTGCCAATGGCACTTGGTCTCATTTCAATATCAGATCTTCTAATGTCACAGAGAAGCGGGCGCTAGGGGTCGCTAAACTCTTCAAAACAATAACAAAGGAGTAGATTTAGGCCTACATTTGGTTACCTCGTCTAATAACATGCAAGAGCGGCGTCTCTGTCAAGTCGAGGTTTGTGGCAAAGCTCTCGGAAACGCCACGCTGATATTGATCCTCCATTTTATTTCTCTTTTTGTCCCAAAGTTTGCTTGCCATGGTTCGTAATGTTTGAACGAAGCAACAACAGTGCGCAGCTAGATGTTACACAGCTGTCCGTGTCTGTTGCCATGGTTACTATGCAACACAAGCAGAAACCAGGGATAATGCAGATATTACGTCACTGACAGGCGTCAAGTGACAATAGTGGGATGGGGCACTATTTGACTATTTGACTATTTTCAGAATTGTGAATTTCTCTGAATTGAGAAATATGAGTACCTGAGGAGGAGCCAAGGTGCCAGTGAACTGACATGGAGCTGGTGCGACCAAGGACCTTGGTGGAGCCAGAGGGAAGGTGAAGCCTAGGGACAAAGAGCAGCTGAAGGGCCGGAAGTCCATGTCACAGGCAGAGCAACGTCTGACCAAGGTGGAACCGGTGGGACAAGGCAACCTGGTGAAGCCGTGAGGATGTCAGTCCCAGGTGAAGCTGAATAGTCGATGGGCCGAGGTGGAGTTACGGGCTTGACGGCCAAAGGCAATGCCAGTGGATCCACTTTCCAAGGCAAGAATACCTTACATTCTTTGGTAAGAATAAATTTTTATGTGTTGTTTTGTGCATGTTCACTTTGTATTAATCCCTAGTTCTTAATTTATTTTGATCATATATGCCTACACGAGCCTTGCTTGTGAACTTGCAGGTTTAGGATCAAGGCTAAAACTTATATGAATAAGAATTCATGTATTGATTGAAACAGATTCCTAAAAACTGCTACAGTAACACACTACTGTATGTAGGGGTAGTTGTGGCCTAGTGGTGAGGGAGTTGGGCTTGTAATCTGAAGGTTGCCGGTTCGATTCCCACGCCGACAGGAATTGAAAGTGGGGATTGTGAATAAACAGCACCAACTTCGATACCATGACTAAAGTGCCCTTGAGCAAGACACCTAACCCCTAATTGCTCCCCTTGTAAGTCGCTTTGGATAAAAGCGTCTGCTAAATGATAAAAAATGTAAATTGTCCCATTTATTTTTTCATAAATTTTATTCTCAGACTCATTTATTCATACATTGTGTAAGTGCAATGATGTGAAAGACTATTACTGATATAGACCAGTGGTTCTCAAACCTGTCCTGGAGGACACAAAGGATGTTGTAGCAGAAGGTATGAGTTCAAACAGCAGTGTAGCTTTAATAAAATGAAACAAACTTGAGAATTAAAGTAACAGTGTATTTTAAAGGCATACATAACCAGACAATGAACCGAGGAAACTGAGGGCTTTATATGCATTAGATAATGAACTAAAATACAAACGTGTGCGCTCTAATCAATCATATAATTACTTGTCATGACAACTAAGGACCAAGCAGGCACATGGAGCAAAGAAAACAAAGATAAACATTCTAAAAGTCCTTGAAAAAGAAACAAAAACAGATTAAACATGAATATGAAATAATATAATGTAATATAATGATTTGTTCATATGAAGATTAATGGTTTAGGGTGCATAAAAAAATGCAGATTTTTGCTAAGTATTAAAAAAAAAACAATTCTTAGTATGGCTCAGGTAATGTATGTAAGTTGAAGTTATACAAGTTATATTGTTTTACAAATTAAAAAAATATTGTTTTACAAATTTGAAAATATGAAATAATTTTTTTTTAAAAAACATCTCAAACCTTCTTATGGAAGAAAATGCCATCAAAGCTTTACCAAGTACAACAGGTAGAGAACACTCATATAAATGCACTTTTTATCACTTTGTGTCCAGTCTGCTTCATCCTTCAATAAAACATTATAAACATAAGATCACACATTTGTTTTTTGCTGCATATTGCAGTCAATTTCTCATGGGGGAAGAAAAGGCTTCTATCCCTTAACAAAAATTGATGGTATTTTAATTTTGTATTTGCCCATTATTTAATGGTAAACAGGTATTTTCAATAATAGAGAAAATATCAGTATAATAACCGCAATAAATAAAGATAAATTGTTAGTCTTGTTGCGGTGTATGTGTGTAATCTCTGTATAATACTGTATATATGGACAGATTTTCCTTAACTATACAAAACAAATAATTTAAAGCTTATTTTTTTTATATAAGTTAAAACACAAACAGAGAAATTTTTAAGAACCAAAGACAGGCTTGCACAGTCACATGCAGTCAGAGTTTTACATATTAATTTAAACAATTGTACATTTAACATAAATGTCTTATTAAAGAGATGAACAGAGAGTATCTGCCAAATGAAATAGTATTTGTATAGATCAGATATATCAGAATAATTACTTCTATGCATCAGGGTTCATAATTTAGGGTGGGGGTGGGGGGGATAAATATATATATTAGTAAGCAACAATACTGGACCAAATTCTTTTTAACCAAGATTGATCTTTCTATTGACTCCAACCTTTTTTATCTTAAATTTTTTAAGTATTGCCTCTTTGATCTCTTTAGTCCTGAAGCAATATATAAATGGGTTAACAACAGCAGGCAAGAGACTATACATCATGGAAACCACAATGCGGACATCAGTACTAAATTCATAGCCAGCAACGGTTGTCATATACACAAAAGTTCTGGGTAGATAATACAGACATATGATCACTAACTGTGGAGTGCATGTGGAAAATGCTTTATAACGTCCTTCTGAATTTGAGATTCTCATCACAGAGATGATGATAGAGATGTAGGAAAATAAGATGAAACTTAAAGGACCCCACAGAACAAACATGGCAATGGCTACAGTTGTGACTTTCATGGTAGTTACATTTCCACATGCTAGTTTGCCTATAGCAACATGATCACAGTAGCAATGAGGTATGACATTTGACCCACAGTAATTCACACTGAGGGCCAGGAGAGTGACTCCAACTAACTGCAGCATGTTTGCTATCCAAACACAAGCACATAGAATGGCAATAGTTGAATTTTTAATCAGGGTATGATATCTGAGAGGATTGCAAATAGCTATGAATCGATCAAGAGCCATCAGTGCCATGAGAAATGAATTTGTAGCCCCAAGAAAATGGACAAAATACATCTGCGCAAAGCAGGCGTTGAATGATATAATTACATCAGACATCCAGTACTTTGCAATGACTCTTGGGTAGGTTGTCGTTCCAAGTGCAAGATCTGCCATTGCAAAGTTACAGAAGATTATGTAGGTTGGTTTCTGAATGCTTTTCTCGCATATCACAAAGACAATGATGAAAATATTCCCAGTAGCAAGAATTAGGTATAAGATGAAAAATAAAGCTCCTACACATCCATAATACTCAGGAGGAATGCTAGGAAAACCTCGTAGAACAAACTCAGTGATCATGGTTGTGGTGTTTGCATTTTGGTTGGTTCCGTCATTGCTGCCCGACCCCATCTGATGAAAAAAAAAGTGAAATGGCACAATAACACTGTTCTATGGATGAGACAAAACAAAGTTGCAAGAATTTTTTCTAGACAATAATGGCTTAAATGAATGTACTTACAGCACAGGTCAGAGTGTCCTCAGTTACATTATGGTTACAAGTTTGCTTTGGCTTTGGTTTTTAAATGCTCACATGTAAAGAGCATACATAAGCTCTTTGACGTAATGTATCACATGTACAAAAGCCCCCCGAGGGCCCTGTAGAACAGCAATTTTATTGAGTTATTGTTTTACAATTACAGTAGGGGGTGGAAACCGCTGTTTTGTTGTACATAATCCTATATTTACTGTATGGTGTACTTATATACTTATTCACTGTCAACTTTATATTGCCTAGCGATGAAGTGCAGAGTTCAGCCAAACTAAAATGAGCAAATCAATAAATAAGTTTGCTACTTCTTTCTTTAAATCCGTATTGGTTGATCCATACTGATATTGAAAACTGCTTTCTTCTGCCACGGATTCAAAGCTGCCATTGATAGATCAACAAATGCGCTCAGGACTAAAACGACACTAGAACTAGTAACGAAAGTCTTCATCTTCATTCTCAGCAGCGAACGTCACAATCAAAGTCAGCTCGTTATGATTCAAATTGAAAGTTGCGTCCTCGAGAACCTTTACGACCTGGTTTACGGCACTGATGTAGAACGCTCATTGGTTCTCCCCTTCTTCGTCATAGATTGCGACATGCCGTGTTTCATTGGATTGACATTTGAAATGAGTGCGCGCCTTCACAGAGAGAAGCTGGATTCATATTTCCATGGATTAATAACTTAAATTGATAACTACTGTTCTGTACTCCATTAAAAATGGCTATTGGGTAGGTTTAGGAGTAGGTGTAGGATTAGTGGCTCAAAAGATTGTTTTAATGTTATATTTTTACTAAATTTGTCATTTTTCTACACATTTGAGTCCATTCTGTTTCATTCTTTTAACATTCTGTATGAAATGGGTATGTCTAGGTCCGGGATCAGGTTTAGGGATCTTACATTTATCTGCAAAATGACTAAACGGAAATTATACACATCTTTATGACATGAAAGATTTGTAAACATTTAACTTTAGAGCACTAAAATATTTAAAGCACTAAAACGTATAAATAAGTTTTTTCAGCGAGTTACACATCATCAGCTTTTTTTGTCTTCAGGAGCCATTTATTTATAGTGTATGAAAATGAAACCATGGCAAACAGCAAGATTTTCAGGAAGTGCCTGCCTCCGTGTCCTCGCTTTTTCATACCAAAGGACACCCGTGAGCTCTGCGTTGTCTGCTTGCCCAATTCAACCCCTAAGAAGGCCCAATCCTGCTCACACTTGGCCCTCTTCTTGAGGGGGGTGGGACAAACATCTGCACCCCGCGGTATGGGCCCTGCTCCTTCCACCGTGGCAGTGCGGTAGTTCCAGTCGTGGTGCTCGCAGGTTGGCACACGATTTTGAGTAGGGAGTTACCCATTCTCAGTCCTCTCTTGCCAGGCCAAGCAATCTCCGTAGCATCCTCTTATCTAGTATAGAGCATGTTGCTGGCATCCAGCTATGAGAGGGCGAAGATAGTGAGTTTGATGAGCCCTTCCTTCCTATCAACCCCGCTTATGGGGAATTGCTGGATGTCATGGCCTGTGCCACGGCCAGGTTGAATTTCACCTGATCTACTCTTTGGAGTTAGCTATATTATATTATAACTAAGAATAATATAATAATAGTAAAAGTCTTTCTTTTTGTTCTATTATTATTATTATTATTATTTTAAAAAGTAAAGTACAGTACAAAATAGATTTTGTTTTTCTGTCAAAGTTCAGTGGAGGAGGATTTGGCATTGCTCTCATTCCTTTTTCTCTTTCATCTTGTTGTCACGCACTGGCTAGACGTGATAATCCAGATTCAAGGGGTTTGACGCAGAATAACAATGGAATCACATTTAATAAACACAAGGATCAATAAAGAGAAATACAAGCACAATACATTAACACAAGACAAAGAATAGAAGGTAAGGGTTCTTTCTTAGTTTAGTACTTTAAATGATGTAAATTAGTATGTTTTGGTTTTGTTGATTTCTTTGCTTTAGTGCCGCTCTTTGTCCCTCGCACATGTGTTCCATGTTTTGTTTTGTTTATTATTTAAACATAATGCTGTAAATATTTATTTCTGGATTCACTGTTTTTTTTTTTATAAAAACCATTGGTGTATTTGTCTTCAAAATAATGAAATACTAAAAAAGATTCATTCTAATTTGTCTCTGCCTGATTCATCTACAATGAAAAATGATTCACAAAAGTTATCAGTAATTCAACGGGGTTTTTTTTTAATTATTTTTTTTTTAATTTTATTGCTGATATAATCCTTTTATACACTCTAGACAACAGTAAAAGGCAGACGTAACAACAGACAATACATGACAGAAGAATATCAAAATAACAGCTCATAAACAAAGACACGGGAATTGTGACACTCATCAACTAATTTCAGACCTTTGGGCTCCTTTTTGCATTGTCTGAATGAGATCATAAGAGGAAATAATGGTAAATAATATGAAGTTATGTCATGTTTAAGAAAATTCTTGTCATCCTACTGTTTTCATTAAACCTATTGAACCTATTAGAGTACCTATTAGAGTAAATGTATATATAAAACTAAACCAAACAATTCTAAATAGTTTGGAGTGTCTCAATGATATGGTGAACACAGACATAAAAAATAATTACAATCCATTAAATTAACATTTTCTAAACCTTATATACAAATAGGAAACTATTTCTGATGCCAAATTAGTTTATACTTCAGGAAAATTAAAATATTTACATTTTGCAGATTTTATAAAATAAAATATGTCATTGTTTCTGATTGAAGGGGTTAACACAGCCAAAATAACAGTGCTATAAGTACACAAATAAGGCAAGTGTAGACATTCTTATATATATATATATATATATATATATATATATATATATATATATATATATATATATATATATATATATATATAATTCTCCATTCATATCTGCATGTTCACTTTCCTATCTCTGATTTTTTTCTTTAATGCATCTTTGATCTCTTTGGTTCTGAAGCAGTATATCATTGGATTGACAACAGGTGGAAGCAGACTGTACCACATAGTTAACATAACCCGGATGGGAGGTGAGAACGCAATTGTCACATCATACGCATAAACAACACATCTGGGCACAAAGTACAGACAAATGATAAGAAGCTGAGGAGTGCAAGTTGAGAATGTTTTATATCGGGCACGAATGTCTGAAATTTTGAAAACAGATGTGATGATGGCAATAAAAGAAAATATAATAAACATTAATGAGCCCAAAAGAACAAACATAGCACATGTAAATGAAAAAAAAATTTTTTGCCTTGCATCTCCACAAGACAGTTTAATTATTGACATTTGGTCACAGTGATTTTGGGTTATTACATTAGATTTGCAGTAGGGCTCGTCGAAGGTATAAAAAACAATGACTGACAGCCACGATATACAGATTGTCCAAGAAACAGCACATGCCATACAAATTGTTTTGTTTGTAATAAGGACACAGTATCTCAGTGGGTTACACACAGCGACAAACCGATCAATGGCCATTAATAGCATTAGGAAAGCGACAACAGTCCCTATGTAGTGAACAAAAAACATCTGTACAAAGCAACTATAAAATGATATCTCACTGCTATTGACAAAGTATTTTGCAATGGCTTTAGGTAGAGTGACAGTTCCAAAAGCAAGATCACACACAGCAAGATTACAGTAGATTAAATAGGTGGGTTTCTGAAGGCTTCTCTTATAAGCAATAAAAGAAATAATAAATACATTTCCTCCTACTATTGTCAAGTAGACAAAGAGCAAAAGGGTTCCTACAGCTCCATAATACTGAGGAAGGAGGCCTGGAAATCCCAGCAGGTAGAATTCAGTAAAGACAGTGACATTGGTGTAGGTCATGACTATACGGCTTTACAATGACCACATACAGCAAGAATGTACAAAGACAGTTTTTACATTGACAATTACACAAGCATTTGACTGTCAAGAAAAAATTAAATAACATACAAACATTTTGTACAATTACTCTTTTTATAAAGTTCAGATTATGTCAATAAGCTATAATTCACATACATACCTCCATGGAAACTATTTAGATATGAGTAGTATAATCTATTAAATTTGATTTATTTTGAGTTTGATGGGATCTGACCACCAAACTGGAGAATATTCACTGAATCACCAATTGTATTAATGAACAAAACAAACAAGAGTCTGCCATGTATGCCATAGGTTTGACATATATAAAAACATCTTTCTCTGTGAGTCCATCTGACAGTGACAAAAACACGGTTTATGAACACTCCCCGAAACTAATAACACCTCCCACAGCGTGACGTGTTGTATGGAGTTTCTCCTGTCGTATTACAGCATGACTATCTTTCTTCTCGAAAACAGTTTAATTTCTTTGACAACACTGAAATGCTTGAGTCTTGCTATGGTTTGAAATAACCCCCCATAATCCCTAAAAATGTTTGGAATCATGCCACTATTAAGTGACCACAATTGCTAACATAATCCAAATTTCTACATTAGTTCATGTTTGAGACTGAGACTATAGGCCAAAACAATTTAAAACTAAATTGCTTTAAATTTGTTTTAATGAGTGTATTGTAATTAATTTGCTTTGCAAAAGTTTTGTACATGATTCTATGCTTTTCCATTCTCAAAAAAATTGTATCTAATGTGTAGTGTCCCAATATCACCGTATTCATCTTCAGTCAGACTATTCAGGTCCTGAATGTTCCATGAAATCCTCCAATCCCCACTAACAAATGCAATTACAATGTACATGCACTCTATGTACACACACTTTTACTCTTATTTTATCAACATGCATTATCTCATATATTTTAACTAATTGAATATTGTTTGTTCCACAGCTAGCTAGATTTTAATCATGTTCATACATTTTAACTGAATAAATTTAATTGTCACAATGAACAGATTTATGCTGATTCTAAGCAATTTGAATAAATGCATTTTGAGAATATGATTATCTAAATAACATCAAATAGATGCAAATTGGTAATAATCAACCAATAAAATTTATACCCAACACTGGAATCTGTTTTATGTTTAGTAATTCGAGGATATTAGTTTGACTACAGTTTGCCCAGCTCAAGCGATAAAGCACATTAGATCAACTCTAAAGGAATACCAATTTGTTTCTTTTCAAATAGACTTCTTAAAATCTTTTTGACCTCTTCTGTTCTCAAACAATAAATGAGGGGGTTGATCATGGGTGGTAGCAGGTTATACATCATAACAATGATTAATCGTAAATCAGTACTGAAGTTTATACCAATGTTGCCAAACAAATAAATAAAACACCTGGGTAGAAAATAGAGAACAATTATGATGAGCTGAGGACTGCAGGTGGAGAAAGTCTTCATCTTTCCTTGAGTACCTGAAATTCGCATAACTGCTGCAAAGATGGAGCAGTATGAGAAAATAATAAGAGCAAAGGGTCCCATCAGTACTACAAGGGCATAGATGAGAGCGGGAACACTATACAGTGCTCTGTTTGTGCATGCCAGTGTTGTAATGGAAACATGATCACAGTAACAGTGTATAATGGTGTTTTCTGCACAATAAGGGAGAGGGTAAGCTCGAATGACTATCATTAAGGGTCCTACTAAACTCAAAACCCAAGAGCCAAGAATCAAAATGAGGACATTTCTGTTTGTCATGATACTATGATATTGAAGTGGGTAACAAATTGCTACATAGCGATCTATAGCAATTACTGCCAGAACAAGTGAACAGACACCACCTAAATAATGCACAAAGAACATCTGAACAAAGCAACCCAAGAATGAAATGGTTTCATCTTGGAACCAATACCTGCTAATTATCTTTGGTAATGTTGTGGTGCTGAATAGTACATCACACACAACAAGATTTATAATGAAATAATATACAGGCCTCTGAAGGCTCTTAGTCATTACAAACAGAGTAAAAAATACAGCATTTCCCACCAATGTACACACATAAACAAAAAACAGAATTGCTGATACAAGGCCATAGTAATGAGGCTGAAGACCAGGAAAGCCGACTATGACGAAATCCCTAACAAAGCTGATGTTTCCCATTGATAAGATGAATATCAGTCCAATATTTTCATCTTCTGTATGAGGAAAATCCAGTATTTAATATAAGTACAATATTTTAAAAATCGTGTTTTTATTTTATAATGTGATTGTGGTAACACTTCACAGTAAGGTTCATTAGTTAACAATAATGAACTGCACTTCTACAGCATTTATTAATCTTTGATAACGTTAATTTAGACATTTACTAATACACTATTAAAATCAAAAGTTGTATTTGTTAACATTAGTTAATGCACTGTGAACTAACATGAACAAACAATGAACAAGATTAACAAATACAGTAATAAATGTATTGCTCATGGTTAGTTCATATTAGTTAATACATTAACTAATGTTAACAAATGAACCATATTGCTACACTATAGCAATAGCTGGATAGTTCATCAAATTAAAGAATGAAGAAAATCAAACCTGCCACATTTGTTTCACTGGATACACTTAAAGTACATTCTGCTCCTTCCACTGAGATGTGCTGAGATGTGCTGGTTTGTTTATATCTGACATGCTAATTAGAAAGACCATGGCCTGAAACACAGATAACGCAGTTGCTCCAGGGACAGTGACGAAATAATTCTGAGCCACAAAAACGTAATTCTTAGTCAAGAAATAAAAAAAAATGTTTTGATGCCCTTCCTGATTTTCCTTGCTATAGTTTTTATCAACTGACCCTCAAAGTTACGAACAAATTCAGCAATTACTGTTAACGTGAATGAGGCTGTCAAAAAGGCTACACATCCTAAAGAAATGGTTCACCCAATACTGAAAATTTCGCCATTATTTACCCATCCTCACGTCAATCCAAAGTCATATTCTACTGAATGGAATAATCCTAAAGAATTTTCACCCAACTCTTTCCCATAACAACAGTTGCTTTGTCCGACAAGCCATGAGGTCTCACGCCACACATCATGTTCTCACGAAGTGAAAAAAACACTGTGTGTGTCGATAGACATTATGAAACTGTTTCATATTTAATCTATTGTAATTTTTTAAAGAAGTTTAAACAATCAGTCTATTCGTGAACCAACCATCTCTTCATACTAGTTCATTTATAACATCAAATAAACATGAATGGACATCAGAAGGAATGTTGTTTCAATCGCGGAAAGACAATTTTTGATGTTCACCAACGTTAATCTACTAACTCCCCTGACTGCTTTGTCACACAAAATGGTGGATTCAGGGTTATGATGGGTCACAAACAGGGCTTGAACTCGGTACCTGATATCACCAGATACTCATAGTGTCCTGTGGGGGTGTTGAAGGCTGTCTTCCACTCATCCCCCTGTCGGATCTACACGAGATGGTAAGCATTGCAAAGATTCAGTTTAGTAAAAATGGACGCCCCTTGTAGTAGCTCGAAAGCAGTAGCCGTGAGAGGAAGAGGGTATCGATTCCAAACCGTGATGTTGTTGAGGCCCCGGTAATCGATATATTGCCTAAGACCCCCGTCTTTCTTCCAACGTCTTCCTCCCTCATGCAACGTTCCCTCTTGCTAGGAGAGAGCCTGGAATGACCCAACTGCATGTCCTCCGGGGAATCATGGCACTGTTCAGGGGCTGGGGAAGCCCTGGATGCAGGAATGCAAACTGTGGAAACAGACATGCTCACAGGAACTTGGGATGGGGACGCCTTGTGGCGAGTCACCCTCCGCTCTCAGGTGATTGTCCAGGCGGATGGCCATTGAAATGAGAGATCAGCAGCTGGATCTAGGGTGGCTAACTCATCTTGAAGGGGCTCTGAAAGCCCTGCCTGAAAGCAGACTATCAATGCCTCATTGTTCCATCAGCTTCCTACCACAATGGTCCGAAACTCGATGGCAAAGTCTGCGGTGCTGCGGAAGCCTTGATTCAGACTAAGCAGGTGTTTGGAAGCTTCATGACCACTAACTGGATGATCAAACACTCGTTTGACCTCTTCTTCAAAGGGCGCATAGGACTCACAACAGGCATCCTTGGATTGCCACACCGCAAAGGCCCAGGAGAGTGCCTTGTCTGAGAGAAGAGTAAATATGTAAGCAATTTTGGAGTGGTCTGTAGGAAAACTTGAGGGCTGGAGCTCGAAGGTCAGGGAGCATTGGGTGAGAACCCTGGCCAGAATTGGGATCCCCAGCAAAGGGCTTGGGAGGTAGTAATCAGGGCTCTGCAACTGAAGTAGGCCTGTTGCCACTCAGGGGTGAAGCAGAGGGAGGTGAAGCGCCCAGGAGCTGTTCAAAGAGCTTGCGGACAGAACCCATCACATCAGCCAGGAGTTGAGAATGTTTGGTCATTAGCTCCTCCTGATGGTTGAGCACGGCCTCATGGTGCTGGAAATATGACTCATGTTGGGCAATCATGGCCACCTGTTGGAAGCGAGTGTTTCTAGGTCCATGATGTCTCGGTTTTTCTGTCACAAGCCGGGCTTGAACTCTGGTCTCTGGGGTGGTAGGAAGCTGACAGTTTGCGAAGGGTCAATTGATATTCATTGAAGCTTACTGTATTATATGGAAGAGTATCATGAGAAAGAGCGCAAGTGAGCGAGTTTATTACCTGCATTCAGATTTAGCATTTTCCTTCAGGTCAGTCCTTCATAATAAAAAATCTGTTTAAATGTCAGATGTATTATCTTGTCCTTTTAACAGTTAATGGGTTTTCCCGTGACTGACAATTCTAGTCAAAGCATTTCTCAGTTACGTCTTGTTCCGTGTTCACAATAGTTCAGTCTTTTCAATGTAAAAGTCTTTGCTACTGACTGACACACTCATAAAGAGCGTAATGGCATTATTATCTAATGGCGTAGTAATGTAACTTCTGTTGCCGTTCAGGGTCAGGGACTTTTTCAGACGAAAGGAAGGCATTTATTGATTTAACTTCATGAAAGTAGCATTGATACATATTTTTGGCTTTAATATTTATAGTGTATGGTAACCATTTTATAAAAGCAATAAGGTAATTGACGGTAGTGCTATATCGTGAATAAGTCACGGCTGAAGGGGTTGCAGGCACTCCGCTTCATACCGAACAACACCCTTCAGTCGTGACTTATTCCCGCATAGCCTCTCGTACCTTATTGCTTACTTACATTACCTTTATGATACTTTTTCTCACCTGACTTAAGGTTCACTGTCTTTCTCACCTGGCTTAAGGTTCGCTGTCGTGCAGGCCTTGCAGGTGTTTTTTTTTTTTTTTTTTTTATCGAGATCTTTTTTGCAAGTATTTACCACAGTAATGCATTCAACAATATAGCGTATATAACAAACACCTTCATTTCCTTTTAAAAACTCATTTAGAATATTATATTCTGACCACTTAGAATATTTCCTGAATATTTCTAGTGTTGTATGAACGCAATTGGCTAGCATATGCGCTAGGATATTTGCATAAGTTGATCTGATTGGCTGTCGCCTGCATTGGTGCTTGAAGTTGTTCATTTTTCAACTTATGCCGCAAACAACGACATGACGCAACGAACCTACAATTCACTTCAGAAACGCATGACGTCACCCACTCAAAGCAAATAGGCTTGTTCGAGATTTGATTGGCTGCCGCCTGACAAAAACGATGCATTCTGATTGGAAAATTTGTCCAACTTTGATCAGCACTACAGCCATCTTACGATCACATGTGCCGTCATTGTACCACGAGAGCAAAATGAGAACAGCTGCCTAGGTCGGGCACTGCAGTTGATCAAAATCTGCTGCGAAAGCCTTGATGACAACACACTTCATTCTCATTGGTCAGATTCTTTGATGACAAGGATGACATGTGTTGCGTGTGTTGCTTGATGTCAAAATCTTTTTCTTCAAAACTCGGAATAAATGATAATCCTTTGTTCAGAGCATAAATATGAGAGGAATTTTAAGTCTTCCTAGAAAGGTTGAATACGGTCATTTCCTGGTCGTTGTTCTTGACAAAGGCTTTTTGCCAAAAAGTATTTGCAAGTGAGGTCATACAGCTACTACAATAACAGCATGCATACAATTCACATTATATCAAAACTATGACTTTATTTTAATTCTTAAACAGTCGAGAAGGTTGAGACCTCAGAGGCAGGACCACATATTTTATACATTTAGTAGCTACTTTTACTGCTAGAATAATTTTATTTTAGATTAAATTTCATAAAAGAACTAGATTCTTGTGCATGTTGACATGACAGCAGATGTGTGATGTAGGCCTATTGAATAACAATGTACTCTGACCTCCTCTACCTGTATGTAGTTCAAAAGCTTCCATGTCTTTTTTGCTGTTGACATTGCCTGCATAAATTTGAGAGTTGCATTGAGCACCGTGATGCACCCAACTTTATCCATCTGTAGAATGATGACATTAGAAGCCTTATTAAATAAAGTATGTATAAGTATGGAGTTTGTAAAATGTATATCTAGCTTATATAATGTATAAACTGTTACGTGTAATGTTATACAATGTATAAACATTATATAAATATCCATATAATAACGAAAAAAAACATTAGAAGATGTTCATCAACATAAGCTATTTTTAATGCAACATTTGCATCTAAATTCTGCAGCATTAAATAAAATATAATCAATTAAATACAGCAGATTAGAAACGTAAAGAACTACCAATTTGACTCTTTTGAAATTGTCTTCTTAAAATCTTTTTTACCTCTTCTGTTCTTAAACAATAAATGAGGGGGTTGATCATCGGTGGTAACAGACTATACATCATAATAATGACTAATCGCAAATCAGTACTAAACTTTAAACCGATGTTGCTTGACAAATAAATAAAACACCTGGGCAGAAAATAGAGAGCAATTATGATGAGCTGAGGACTACATGTTGATAGAGCTTTCATCTTTCCTTGAGTGTTTGAAATTCGTATAACTGCCACAAAGATGGAAAAGTATGAAAAAATAATAATGGCAAGGGACCCCAACAGTACTACAAGCGCATTGATGAGAGCTGGAACACTATACAGTGCTCTGTCTGTGCACGCCAGAGTTGTAATGGAAACATGATCACAGTAACAGTGAATAATTGTGTTTTCTGCACAATAAGGGAGAGGGTAAGCTCGAATGACTATCATTAAGGGTCCTACTAAACTCAAAACCCAAGAACCAAGAATCAAAATGAGTACATTTCTGTTTGTCATGATACTATGATATTGAAGTGGGTAACATATTGCTGCATAGCGATCTATAGCCATTACTGCTAGAACATATGAACAGACACCACCTAAATAATGCACAAAGAACATCTGAACAAAGCAACCCAAGAATGAAATGGTTTCATCTTGGAACCAATACCTGCTAATTATCTTTGGTAATGTTGTGGTGCTGAATAGTACATCACACACAACAAGATTTATAATGAAATAATATACAGGTTTCTGAAGGCTCTTAGTCATTACAAACAGAGTAAAAAATACAGCATTTCCCACCAATGTACACACATAAACAAAAAACAGAAGTGCTGATACAAGGCCATAGTAATGAGGCTGAAGTCCAGGAAAGCCGACTATGACAAATTCATTTACAAAGCTGACGTTTCGCACTGACATGATGAATATTAGTCCTCCTTAGAGAAATCTCTTTATGTGCTGTTTCATCTTCTGTATGAGGGAAATGTAATGTTTAACATTAGCACAATATTTACAACTCTAAAAATGCACTTTTAAAAAATAAAACAGTATTTTGATTTTAGACTCCATTTAGCATGCTACTAAAATGCACTATATAGCTGGATAGTTTAACAAATAATAACAAAGAATAAAGAGGAACAACCTGCCACATTTGTTTTTCAGACTACTATTAAAGTCCACTCTGCTCCTTACACTGAGATGTGTTGGACTCAGTTTGTTTATATCTGACATGTAAATCATAAAGATTACCTGAAACACAGATGACACAGATGCTCCAGGGACATTGAAAAATTACCATGCAGTTCATAGCCATTAATGTCATGCCCATTTACTTATTGGCTTCATCACTCTATCTCCACTCCACCAATAAGCTGGTGTGTGTTCTGGTGCAATATGCTGCACATTGGTGGAAGTTGAGGAGATTCCCCCTTCCATAAGTAAAGCGCTTTGAGTACCCAGAAAAGCACTATAAATGTAAATAATTTATTATTATTATTATTATTATTATAGTTATTTTTAGTCAAGAAAATATATATTCAAGCAAAACGTTTTTTTTGCTATTGATTTCTGACCCTGAAATTTATGACTTTGAGGAACAAATTCAGCCCTGACTGTGAATAAGGCTGATGAATATATAATGATTAAAAAAGACAATTGTTTACTCACCCTCATCTAAATCCAAATCCATATGCTAACATTTTTACACTGAACAAAACCGAACTTTCTTGAAGAATTTTCACCCTTTTCCTTCCCACAACAAAGTTTATAGTGGCTATGACTGTCAGGCAACAGAACCAAAACGTAAGATAAAGGAATGATAAAGGCTCATGTGTCTGTAAAAATATGAGCACAGAAGTTCAAAATGAAAGTAGTCATATGCTCATGGAATATCAGTTCTGCAGATTAAATAAAAATTATGATGTTCATGTATTTTAATTGTTAATTGCTAGAATAGTTTATTGTTAGATGCTTTTAGATTTATTATATACTCTTTCCCATTATGTCAAAACTGCCAATGGCTATGTTTTTTGACAATCTTGAGCAGCACTGTACAGTTGGAGGAACAAATGAATGACTCATTGTTGCAATAGGTTTGGAATATCTTGGTTATTGCCACAACCCTCGTTCCTTAATAGAGGGAATGGAGGCGATCCTGACAAATGGGGTCTCACTTGGGAGCCCCTATCACCTCTGTGTGGTATAAAAACAGTAAGCCCAATTCTTAGTCCTCCATGCCGTGCTGGGTGTAATGGAAAGGGCTTACCATGGAGACTGTTATAACTGCTGTTCCTTTTATCTGTTTACGGAAAGAGTGCTTCGGTTCTCTATTCCCATTTGTTTGGCCATGACCAGTGTTATTAATGCTGGGGAAGCATACCTAGTACAAATGGAGAGGGACACTATGGAGGCCACACCTTATCCGTAGGGAGGAGCATGTGGAAATACACATATGGACTTACCCTAGCCCAGTACAGGAACTGACCAACTGGACATGCATCTCGAGTACTGGGTCTGGCGTCGGACACGTCCAACTCAATCCAGGGTTTGCCAACTGGGGAACTCCCCTTAGAGGGGAATGGCACTACAATTGAGACACCGAGCCAGTACCGACCACAGAGAGATCCCAGAAGGGGATGAGGTGTATCAACATTCACCTTCAAGGTGGAGGGGGACAGCCTCTGCTCCAACCTCTTTTGCAGGAAGGACAGCACAGAGCTTATCGGGCATTTCCGGGGGTCTTCCCTCCGGGAAGAGCACCACTCAGTGAACAGATTCCACTTCAAAGCACAAGCTCACCTAGTTTAGGGAGCTCTGGCTTGAGTGATAGTGTCTAAATAGTAGGCCACTTAAGTCCTCCACGTCCCGTCCAGAAGCTACACCTAGAGGTTCCAGAGGTCTGGATGCGAGTGCCATATGGTGCCCCGTCCTTGAAAAAGAAGGTCCTTCCTCAGGGGAATGCGCCATGGAGGGGCATGTTGAGTCAGGGAGGTGACTCAGTCAGGGAGGAAAAGAGTGGGCAATGGGAGGTCTACCTCCCTAAAGCAACTCCAGATCAGCTGGACCACCTGGGCGTGGAGTCTCCATTCTCCGGAAGCGTGAGCTCTGAGAGTGCGTTGCCCACACGATTGAGCTCACCCGGAATGTGAATGGGGTGGAGCGACCTGAGCCGCTGCTGACTCCAGAGGAGGAGATGGCAGGGGATGGCTGCCTTGGCATTTGATGTACGCAACCATCGCAGTGTTGTCTGTGCGGGCCAACATGTGCCCTGAAGCAATGGTCTAAACTGGCACAGGGTGAGAAACAGTCTGTGTCAAGGCAGAGTCAAGACACAGAAGTACGCGTCTTTCAGGTCGATAACTGCAAACCAATCTTATGTGGAGAGAACATGTGAGAATGCATTTCTGAGTTAGCATTTTGAGTGGGAGCTTTTGAAGGGCCCAGTTGAAATCTCACAGATTCAAGATTGGCCGTAACCCGTTGCCTTCCTTGGGTACGATGAAGTAAGGGTTGTAAAACCCCAAATTCATCTCGGCTTGAGGGACAGGCTCTGTTGCGTCCTTTGCCAGCATGACCGCAATCCCCGTGCATAGGACAGGGCTGTCCTTGCCTGTCACTGAGCTAAATAGGACACTGTTAAACCTGGGGGGGAGACATCTGGTGAACTAAATCATGTAGCCAAATTGTCTAAACGAGACAGCAAGACAGGCCTCCCATTTTTGATTTTGGTTTCCAAAGATGAACAACAAGAGGAGAATTTTCATTTTTGGGTGAACTAACCCTTTAAAAAGATGCTCTATTTTGAGAGTATCGACTTAACGTTGAACGTGATTGACAGACAACTGGCAAGGTCAACCATTTTGTTACGAGTGAGGCTCCCTCTTCGTGTCCTCCGGACCAGCAGAGGGAGCTCTCACCCGAATATTAACCTATTCCGGACTTCATTTCCCACAAGCCCTCATACCTGGGACTGACTACTCTCCCACCTGATACTTTTCATCTCGCTACATAAGCTTTACTCACACCACACTACAACGCGAAGTATTGATTGTCATTCTGTCATCAACTCTGAGCATTTATCCCTGTGGACTGTTTACCTGTTTCTGAACCTTTACTGCCTGCCTGACCTCTGCCGCTATCTGGATTGTGTATGTTTGCCGCCTGTCCCGACTTAAGCCTGTCTTCGTTCCTGTTTATGGTTTGCCTCCTATGTGTTTACTGCCGTGTATTGACTACTGCCTGTTTAATAAACTGCAAATGGATCCTCACTCCGTTGACTCGTCGTTACACATTTATTATTTCAAATGGTTTCATTACCTCCCTAAGTGTAAGAGTTGCATTGAGCACCACAGTGTATCTCACTTTATTAGTAGAATGCTGACAGTGCAAGCTTTTCGTGTCATGAACTAAGCCACCATGAAATCAAAATGAACAATTCTTATTTTTATGGACTATTGCACTATTTATAATAAGTGATTTACATCATTATTTTTTTTAATCCATGTGCCCTTGTACTGTAATCTTTAATCAAATGAACTTATCCAATAAATTCCCAATGGACAAAATCATCCCACCCTACATTTTTTCTTATTCAAAAAGTTGTATCACTCGAGATATAATACTCACTATAGGGAAGAAAAGACTTTTGCAACTTCTATTTCATGTCGACTTTTCCCGTGCATGAAAAACGTGTATTCGCTCATTATTGTTTCCATTTATTTACATCACATTTTGCGGTATGCTCAGCAAAAGTTTTTTGTGAGCATGTACAAGTTCCAAAACAACAATATAAACAACAAATACAATAGGTTCTACCATATGTCAATTTCGTCTGCAAGATTAACAGGAACTAAGATTAGGGGTAGTCGTGGCCTAGTGGTGAGGGAGTTGGGCTTGTAATCTGAAGGTTGCCGGTTCGATTCCCACGCCGGCAGGAATTGAAGGTGGGGATTGTGAATAAACAGCACTCTCTCCACCTTTGATACCATGACTAAAGTGACCTTGAGCAAGACACCTAACCCCTAATTGCTCCCCTTGTAAGTCGCTTTGGATAAAAGCGTCTGCTAAATGATGAAAAATGAAATGAAAATGAAAGATTAAATAACTTATAGGAGAGTATTATGTTCCATCACGACAAACATGCTGAACATCACATGCAATAAAAATGGGGTGTTCAAGGAAATTACTCAAAAGATTAACTCAAAGAGCTCATCTTGAATCATAACAATATGGTGTTCACATTCACATTTATCCTTCCTTTTTTACTCTTTACATTTCTACGTATTTACATTATGTATATGATTAATTCATGTACTTTTAGAGGCATAGTGAAAAATTCTAACAAGCTATTCTAAATATTAACATTAGGTCGACCTATTTCATAAATTATCATTACAAAACTACCACATTATCCTCAATATAAGCACTATAAATAATGTTAGAACCAAAAGGACCAAAATTTATGAAAGTTAAAAAACAGTTTTTCAAGGTCAGGAGACCTTCAAAAGGCTTACATTATTGTTCTTGGCATTCAGTCCAGTTCAACACCTATTAAAAATTTTTGTACGTTTTGTAAAATGGGGATATTTTCTTTAAGAGAATGGCAACAGTTTGATCACCTATTTAAATAAAGTACATCAGAGCAACCGTAAAGGAATACTAATTTGTTTCTTTTGAAAATGTCTTCTAAATACCTGTTTTACCTCTTCTGTTCTCAAACAATAAATGAGGGGGTTGATCATGGGTGGTAGCAGACTATACATCATAATAATGGCTAATCGCAAATCAGTGCTGAATTTTATACCAATGTTGCCAGATAAATAATTAAATAACCTGGGTAGGAAAAAGAGAACAATTATGATGAGCTGAGGACTGCAGGTGGAGAAAGTCTTCATCTTTCCTTGAGTACCTGAAATTCGCATAACTGCTGCAAAGATGGAGCAGTATGAGAAAATAATGAGAGAAAAGGGTCCCAACAGTATTGCAAAGGCATAGATGAGAGCTGGAACACTATACAGTGCTCTGTCTGTGCATGCCAGTGTTGTAATGGAAACATGATCACAGTAACAGTGTATGATGGTGTTTTCTGCACAATAAGGGAGAGGGTAAGCTCGAATGACCATTGCCAATGGGCCTAACAAGCCTAAAATCCAAGAGCCAAAAAATAGAAAGACTACATTTCTGTTTGTCATGATACTATGATATTGAAGTGGATGACATATTGCTACATAGCGATCTATAGCAATTACTGCCAGAACAAGTGAACAGACACTGCCAAAATAATGCACAAAGAACATCTGAACAAAACAACCCAAGAATGAAATGGTTCCATCTTGGAACCAATACCTGCTAATTATCTTTGGTAATGTTGTGGTGCTGAATAGTACATCACACACAACAAGATTTATAATGAAATAATATACAGGCCTCTGAAGGCTCTTAGTGATGACAAACAATGTAAAAAATGCAGCATTTCCCACCAATGTACACACATAAACAAAAATGAGAAGTGCTGATACAAGGCCATAGTAATGAGGCTGAAGTCCAGGAAAGCCGACTATGACAAAATCCTTTACAAAGCTGATGTTTCCCATTGATAAGATGAATTAGTCCTCAGAGAAATCTTTTCATGTGTCTTCTTTCTGTATATATAAAATATATCATTTAATATTAGTACAATGTACTATACTATAATGTGTATAGAATACACTATAACGGTAATAATTGGAACAGCTGGATATTTAACAAATTTAAAGAAACAAACCTGTCTGTTTCACAGGCTACTGTTAAAGTGTATTCTGCTCCTTACACTGAGATGGGCTGGTCTCATCTATTATATATCTGACATGCACATTATAAAAAGTCTATGGCCTGGAAACAGATGATGCAGTTGCTCTAGGGACAGTGACAAAATTACCATGTAGTTTTTCCTAGCCTCTAAATAGTTACATTACAGTTTTTCTCAATTGCTAAAACACTAAACCTCATTCTAAACTTCTCTCTTCCAGTTCCCCCTACTCCAACGTGGTGAGCTCCTGCCAGGGTGGTCTCTAGTTCTGCCTGATCTGCCGGTGGGGTCTCCACTTCCTCCTGCTCCACCATGGTGGTCTGCTTCTGCCCTGGTTAGTTTCAGGTGACCCTGATCTGCCCTGGTTAGTTTTCATGACTACTAATCACCTTCACCTGTCCCTCGTCAGCCCCTTGTATGTATTTAAACCCCTGTGTTTCTCATGTTTCTTGTCTGGTGTAGTCCTTTGTTGGTTCATTGAGGTTCTCAGTTCTGCTCCCTGGTTTTCTTGTGCTTATTTTGGTTTACTTTGTTTTTGCCATTATTTAAATAATGTTCTCCTCCCCATGGATTTCTCCACACTCATCTTTGAGAGCACTCTGCATTACAGATATGGTCCAGTGTTGGGGGTAACGTATTACAAGTAACTTGAGTAATCTTCCTGATGTATCTCGGTGGGTCCTGCGTATGGTGGAAAAGGGTTACAAAATTAAATCTGGGTACCGTCACCTGTAATTCAATGGGCTGATGTGCACTATAGTCAACCCTGAGCAGGGTCGGGTGATGGAACTACAAGCTCAGTCCCTCTTGGCGAGGATGTCATAGAACATATTCCTCTTCACGAGAGGGAGTCCTGGTTCTTCTGCCGGTACTTCATAGTTCTGTGGAAGGATGGGGGTTGTGTTCTAATATAGATCTGCAGAGATTGAACTGTTCTCTGAGGAGATTCAGGTTCAAGATGCTAACCATTCCACTAATTGTGAGTCAAATCAAGTCTGAGGCCTGGTTTGTCACAATAGATCTAAATGAGGAATACTTCCACATCTCCATCCTTCCTCAACACAGGAGGTTCCTGAGGTTCACTTTTGGGGGAGAAGCGTTCCAATATTGGGTTCTTCCATTCGGCCTGTCATCCAAGCCAAGGTCCTGGCTTGGGACCTGGCTGTGGTTCTGGAGGGGTTATATCTGGCACCCTTCAAACCTATTGACAAGATGTCAGAGTATCTCAAAAACTGAAAAAATGACTTTCCAGCTGGTTATTACATCCCTCAAGAGAGTTGGGGATCTGCAGGCTCTTTCTGTCTTGAGTTCCAGGGAGGGTTAAAGCCGTTCTCCACCCTAGGCCGGTCTACATGCCCAAGGTCAACTAATGTAGCATGTTCTGTGGTCCTGCAGGCATTTCATTCTCCACTGCATGTCGGCAGACCAGGAGAAGCTACATTTGCTATGCCCTGTTCAGGCACTAGAGGCTTATGTGTGAAGATATTACTGTGCTTTGGGTCACTGAAGATGGGCCCCTGCCCCAAAGCAAACATTTAGCAATGGATTGTTGAGGCAGTTTCTATAGCTTATGAGGCATGCAGTTTGCCAAACGGTAAACATGACAATACAGTTGTCGTTGTTTGCACCCAATTACTCAGACTTGTTCAGACAATTTTTTATGTAGTGTCTAATGAATGATCTGTAGTGTTTATATATTGACCATGTATTTGATCTGAAAGCATTGTTTGATTTGAGTGCAGGTGAAATGGTTTGATTTTGTGGTTTGTCAACGTAGTTTATAAATTTGGTTTTGTGTTTAATGTTGTGAGAAAAGGGTTAAAAAAATCAAGAAATGTGTCTTAGCTATTGTGAAACACTGTTAAACAACAAACTGTACATCAATTGTACAAAAGTACAGCTATTGCATTGTCTTCTTTCAAAAAAGAGGGGTGTAAATGATGTTACTACCACTAGGATCAGACTTTTTGTTTTTACAATCGCTAGGACACATTTCAAAACTCTTCACACAGTAAGTGCAACATCAGTCTATATTGGCTATACCGTGGATCACTTGACAGATGTAGTTATTGAATGCATTTTTTTTTTTTTACCAAAGCATTGATAAGTTACATGGATTCATTTCTCACTTACATAGACACAACCACTGCAAAAGCAAAATCATTTTTCATGTTTCTGTAATGGTTAATCCAGCATTATGTATAAGCACTTGTCACGGACGGTAGTATTTCTAATGCTAAAATATAATTATTGTTGTCATGAATTTTCTAATTTACTGTTTTACAAGAGAGGCAGAAAACATAGTAAACAAAGTAAGTTTTTTCAGACGCCCAATTACGGTCAATAACAACAGAGACTATGGAAAAGTACATAAAAACAATGTCAGCAAGAATGCAAGTTGTTATCTAAGGCTATACAAAATGTATATATATATATATATATATATATATATATATATATTTTACATGATGTCTGAATAATGACAGTTTTTGACAGATCCCTAAAATATTTGTGTTCTCTCTGTTCTGTCACAGGGTTGTCTGAGAAATTAAGCGCTGTATGTTTTCATAGCATTCAACTGGCATGTTTGTTTGAAGGACATTGGTCAGGATGTGCAATAGTGTGTTTTTTGTCAATAAAATTAGAATTTTTATCCGATTAATTGAAAAAATAATAGTCCATAATCATAATCAATTACCAAAATAATCAGTAGTTGCAGCCCTAGTCGCCTTTAAGCTAAAGTTCAAAACCTAACATAATACAAAATTGAATAAGAAAGAAATTTGCTACATTTTTACAGTAATGCAATATTGAAATAAATTCCGAATCTAAACAATTAAATACTATCAAAACAATTAGATGTGGTTGAACACCAACGCAGGTGTTAGCCTTTCAGTTTCATTACTATCTATACAAAATAGGAAAATTTAGGAATTCTGCATACTGCAGTGAATTATAAACAGCAGAGAGTGTCATTCTTCTTTTGTAAAAAAAAGAAAAGATAATGCTGCCTGCTGCTAGTGTTTTTTAGGTTGTGTTATGAGTAACAAAGTGTGTTCGTTGACAACCTTTGCTAGTGTTATAAAAGAATTATAAATTCAACTATAAAAGAGTTGAAGATTGAGTGTTTGGTGCTTTTTGAATACAGTGGTTAGGAGAACTGTGTAAAGAGATTTGATAAATTGACCTAAGAAATGCATCAGCAACTGTTAAAAAAAAAACTATAAAAAAAACTATAAATGTATCTAATGGTTCTCACTACAAAAAATAAAAAGTGCCCCTAATGCTTATGTAACAGGACACCAAAATATTGTGCTCGTTAAATGTCCCATAATGGCATTATTCAGTTTTTGACATAAATGTACAAAATATATTCACATTTTCAGTGTAAATGCAATTAATTTGTAAGTAAATAGACTTTATTTAAGAAAATAAAATTGCAATAACACATTGGTACATTAAGTCATGTAAAAACAAAAGTCTTTGCTTTTTTTTTTTTAAAATGTAGTTTTAAAATTGTTGGGTTTTTTTCACAGTTAAATTATACAGCAGTTCTCTTGGCTTCAAAAAGCCAAGCATTAAAATGTGAGAACTGGAATATAAGCAAAAGACAAAAGATATATGTTTCCTATTATACATATTTTGTGGATAAATCCAATGTTCTCACAGTTGCTCTAGTTCAGTATGCTGCATGACATTCAAAGAATACTATTTTGTTTATGTAATTTCTTCTAATGTATGACTGCTGTAATAATTTACGTACACACAGTAGATACATTCACTTTTGTTGCATTAATTTGGGGATTTGTTGAAATTTTTAGCCTTTTAAGCAAGCTTTCCTTGACATCTTTTGTCCTTAAACAGTAAATGAGGGGGTTGATCATAGGTGGAAACAGACTATACATCATAATAATGACTAATCGTAAATCAGTGCTGAAGTTGATACCAATATTGCTAGACAAATAAATAAAACACCTTGGTAAGAAATAGAGAGCAATTATGATGAGCTGAGGACTGCATGTGGAGAAAGTCTTCAGTCTTCCTTGGGCGCTCGATATACGCAGAACTGCCACAAAGATGGCGCAATAAGAGAAAACAATGAAGGCCAGAGGACCAAGCAACACAACCATAGCAAATGCAAAGGCTGGAACACTGTAGAGTGCCCTGTTAGTGCATGCAAGTGATGTGATAGAAATGTGATCACAGTAACAGTGTATAATGGTGTTTCCTGCGCAGTATGGGAGAGGGTATGCCCTTATTACCATCATTAAAGAGCATGGATTTCCCAGCACCCATGCAACGAGACAAAGATAGAAAATGTTTGACCTTGTGACTATATTAGGATATCTTAGGGGATTACAGATGGCTACATACCTATCAAAGGCCATTATTGCCAGGACAAAAGAATTGACTGAACCAAAATAATGCACAAAATACATTTGAATGAAGCATCCACTAAATGAAATACTACCAGCTTGGAACCAATACCTAGCTATAATTTTTGGTAAGGTTGTAGTGCTGAATAATATATCACTTACAACCTGGTTTAAGATGACATAATACATAGGTTTATGAAGGCGTTTTTCTAGAGCAAAAAGTCCAATAAATATTCCATTCCCTACTAAGATACACACATAGACAAAAAGCAACAGAGCAGCAACTGTGCCATAGTATTCACTTTGAAGTCCAGGAAAACCGACAATGAAAAAGTCCTTAATAAAGCTGATGTTTCCGGCCGACATGATGACCTGATGGCTGGATGAAAAATTAGATTAAGGTACAGTGAGATGCATTTTCTTTAATGCATTGTTATACTGCTGGTTTGGCATGAGGTCATACCACAAAATACAACATTGGATCACAGAATCATAACAGCTAGTTAAAATATTAAATTGTATTTTATGATTTTTAAAATGAGAGGAAATTACAGAAATTAGCACATTATCATTAAAAAACTATTAACTTAATTTTTTAAGTAAATTGGAAACACATCTGTTCTAACTCTGAAATACCAGTTGAATCATTTACTTACAATATACGTCTTTCTACACTCCAAAATGTCTGAGTCAAAGATATTTAAGGCTTGTAAATCTGTCTTTTTTTCTTCTTATCAAGGCGGGAAATTCTGTGGTTGGTCAATGGCACAGACTGTATATCTCACACGTTTCTTATAGGCTACTATCCAGTGACCTAAGGGATGAACTAACTTAACTATGCTTTGTATACAAATCCAGGAAAGAACCCATCACCAGGGTATTCTAGAAAGCAGGTGACATACCAGGCATGTTTGAGTAAGTAAGCCGATAACCTCAACTTTCGGTTCCAAAAACGGAGGTAACTTTCAGGGTATGTAAGTAGCCCTAGCAACTTGCTCTCTGAACATAACCTGTTCCGGAGCAGGTAGTGTTCCAGGGTTAGTCTGCTTAAGAGGTATTCAGATGTGTGTTATATAATTAATATAGTTATATTAATGTAACTAATGTCTGTTATATAGTTACAGTTATACACTCACCTAAAGGATTATTAGGAACACCTGTTCAATTTCACATTAATACAATTATCTAATCAGCCAATCACATGGCAGTTGCTTCAATGCATTTAGGGGTGAGGTCCTGGTCAAAACAATCTCCTGAACTCCAAACTGAATGTCAGAATGGGAAAGAAAGGTGATTTAAGCAATTTTGAGCGTGGCATGGTTGTTGGTGCCAGACGGGCCGGTCTGAGTATTTCACAATCTGCTCAGTTACTGGGATTTTCACGCACAACCATTTCAAGGGTTTTGCAAAGAATGGTGTGAAAAGGGAAAAACATCCAGTATGCGGCAGTCCTGTGGGCGAAAATGCCTTGTTTGATGCTAGAGGTCAGAGGAGAATGGGCCGACTGATTCAAGCTGATAGAAGAGCAACTTTGACTGAAATAACCACTCGTTACAACCGAGGTATGCAGCAAAGCATTTGTGAAGCCACAACACGCACAACCTTGAGGAGGATGGGCTACAACAGCAGAAGACCCCACCGGGTACCATTCATCTCCACTACAAATAGGAAAAAGAGGCTACAATTTGCATGAGCTCACCAAAATTGGACAGTTGAAGACTGGAAAAAGGTTGTATGGTCTGATGAGTCTCGATATCTGTTGAGAGGTTCAGATGGTAGAGTCAGAATTTGGCGTAAACAGAATGTGAACATGGATCCATCATGCCTTGTTACCACTGTGCAGGCTGGTGGTGGTAGTGTAATGGTGTGGGGTTGTTTTCTTGGCACACTTTAGGCCCCTTAGTGCCAGTTGGGCATCGTTTAAATGCCACGGCCTACCTGAGCATTGTTTCTGACCATGTCCATCCCTTTATGACCACCATGTACCCATCCTCTGATTGTTACTTCCAGCAGGATAATGCACCATCTCACAAAGCTTGAATCATTTCAAATTGGTTTCTTAAACATGACAATGAGTTCACTGTACTAAAATGGCCCCCACAGTCACCAGATCTCAACCCAATAGAGCATCTTTGGGATGTGGTTGAACGGGAGCTTCGTGCCCTGGATGTGCATCCCACAAATCCCACAAAAAGATGCTATCCAATCAATATGGGCCAACATTTCTAAAGAATGCTTTCGCACCTTGTTGAATCAATGCCACGTAGAATTAAGGCAGTTCTGAAGGCGAAAGGGGGTCAAACACAGTATTAGTATGGTGTTCCTAATAATCCTTTTGGTGAGTATATATACAATATTGTATTATACAATACATACTACATATATATATATATATATATATATATATATATATATATATATATATATATATATATATATATATATATATATATAAAGCATTATTAAATGTTTAAATGTTTATTCAATTCTAATATATGTATTTATTTTATCGAAATCTCACACATGGATCTGCTTTTTTCCTTTTTATAACAGGAAGTTTTCTATAATTTCTATAATAAAATACATATGTGATTATCTTATTAAATATTTAGCATCAAACAAACAATATAATTCTTATTCTCAGTGAATAAAGATTTCTTATTCAATAAAAAAGATTGAAAAATTATTACACGACCATCAAATAGGTGGTGATGTGCACTAAGTAGGTTATTGTACACTAGTAGGTTTTATGTGCACTAAGTAGGTAAATTGCCATTAAACAAAAGGAGGAAGTAGAATGCCGTGCTTTTTTCTTATTTCTTAAGCGTCTGTTTCCTGTTTCCTGAATAAGGGTTTTGAACAAATTGTGTGAATGACTGATTCAGTGACTTCATAAAGTCCACCTACCAGTGCCACCTACTGGTGTAAGGATGTAATTTGCTGCAAGAGTCAATAAAAAATCCCCAATGACTGACAACATGTCTGGAAATAAACAAACATCGAACAGACATCGCCACAGAACAAAGAAATAAAAAAAGGTAATTGCGAGTTTATATCGGGCAATTCTGATGTCTTTCCTCAGAATTGTGAGTTATAAGTTTGGAATTGCGATATGTTAATTGGAATTAAAAGTTGTTCCTCAGAATTCTGGTAACTTGGCAATTCTGTTTTTTCCCCCTAACAATTGTGAGGTTATTTCTCAGACTTTTCTTCTCAAAATTGATTTACATCTCACAATTCTTTATACAGTTTATACAGTATCTCGCGATTCTAGTAAGATACTATGGTATCTATGCTATAACTTTAACGGACAGACACTTGGTATTCTCTGTGTCTAAAAGTGTCTTCCTTTTTAAGGTTAGCTTTATTTAGCTTGGCTACACATTTGATATATTTAAGTCATGCTTAGAGAGAGAAGTTTTCATTTTAAACACTGAATAATGAAGGAAACAAATCAAACTTTATTTATTTTTTGTAGAATTTGTGCTGTCAATCTGTGCATTTTTTTAGTGCTTTATTTAAGACAGTCTGTACTGTTAGAGGGATTGATGTTAAAATGTGTTATCCCAGTATGCTCGACAGACAGCAGACCACATGACTGTGATTAACAGTTCTATCACTTATTTTAATAATCTTTCCACTGGGATTATTTAAATGTCTCTAGGCCCCAAATTGATTAATCAGTTAATAATTTAGCACATTTGGGGGAAGTCCCCACTGCCCAGGTCGTTATCTCTAAGGCACATGAATTAATAACCTATAATAATTATCTTTTGTCACAGTTAACAAAGCAGGAGTGACATTTTTTTGCATGGCTTCCCCTCCTTGCATCAGATAAAGGTATCAGTGGTATCAGTATAGCAGGCCTCTGTCTTCTGTCTGTCTGTTTTTGTTTTGTTTTTCTCGCTGCTCTTTGTTGATCATTATTGAGATGTATACAGAGTCTCTCTGGACCTTTACTGTATAATTGCTAGGTGGCAGTCAATGAAATGAATGGTAACTATCATAATAGCAACTGTTTTGTTGCTGATAAACAGTCAGTAACATGCAAACAGTTACCATAAAAAGTGTCTTTTCCCCAGATGCTCAATTTGCTACTTGTCCTTTGTCCCTGAAGAGTTATAAGCATTCAAACAGACAACAGGCCTCCTTCATGATTTCTGAGTGACATTTTGTTTATCAGACATTATTTTGTTTCTACAAGTCTCTGTGCCTCTACACAGCTCATTAACAGGTGAAGTTTGAAAAACATAAGTTACCCTGGAGTAAAAACACTTTCAATCAAATATGATGCAACTCTTGCACGAAGCATTCTACACTGAGCACAACTAAATTATGAATTAATATTAGGAAACAAACTGGTAAATCAGGATAAACATGTAAATCAATATTATTGCCACAATATTTGCATAAGATAGGATACTTAGCCATTCATAGGCTTTTATAATGCATTTTTAATTACCCTATTTTAGGATTACACACCAGGGTTAATAGCTATTAGGGCACCAGTAAAACTATGAAACTTGCTGCAATCAACATAGTTTAGCCTAGCAATCATACCATCGTTTGTTAAATGTCTGTCTGGAAAGATTTATTCTGACTGGTCAATCACAACATTAATTGACCAACCATATCCTATCACAAGTTATGCGTAGGGTCAAAAGCAAACCCATTAGTGTCGACATTGGCCCTGTCCCAATAACCACACTTACGTGCACAAGACTGTCCAAGGTCTGAAAAATGCCAAAATCAGTGCTTTTATTTTTATTTTTCACACTAAATCCACACTATTGACAATAACAATTTTACATTTACATTTACATTTAGCCATTTTATCCAAAGCGACTTACAAGTGAGGAAAACAAACAAGCGATTCTTCATGAATTGGCAAATAACACAGGAAGTGCTCACAATACAAGTTTCATACATTGCTCAGTACCATAAGCTAGAGTAGGAAGGGAAAAGGGAAGGAAAGGGTTTTGTTTTTTTTTGTTTTTTTTTGTTTTTTTTATGAGAGGATTAAGTGTTCACGGAAGAGATGAGTTTTCAGCTGTCTCTTGAATATTGCCAGGGATTCTGCGTTCCTGATGAAAGTAGGGAGATCATTCCACCAGCAGGGAGCAGTGAAGGAGAATGTTCTGGAGAGTGATTTTGTGCCTCTCTGTGACGGTACCACAAGTCTTCGTTCCTTTAGTGATCGCAGGCTTCTGGTAGGGACGTAGCGTTGTAGCAGTGTGTGGAGGTAGGAAGGTGCAGAGCCTGTGGTGGATCTGTAAGCAAGCATCAGCGCCTTGAACTTGATGCGAGCAGCAAGGGGTAGCCAGTGCAGACAGATGAAGAGGGGCATGATGTGGGCTCTCTTAGGCTCGTTGAAGACAAGACGTGCAGCAGCGTTCTGGATCATTTGAAGAGGTTTGATTGCACTTGACGGCAGACCAGCCAGAAGAGCATTGCAGTAATCAAGCCTTGAAATGACCAGGGCCTGGACAAGGCCCTGGTCTTTCCCTCTTGGTTGCAATCGCAGCCCAGGCAAAAAAATTCTGGCTATAAAAATCTTTGTCAATTAATTTATAGCTTCCACCATTATCTGATATTACATTTTTATTTATTTATTTTTTTTACAATTGCTAGGACACATTTCTCAGTACTTAGGTCCCTTTTTCAAAACTCTTCACAGAATTCTCCTAACCAACTTTCATCTTGGCACAGCAGTTAATTTCACATTTAAAATGCACTAAATCTACCAAAACACTTCCTTCAGGTATCGAATCAACTCATTCCTCCAGAACTCTAGAAAAGGTTTTCACCCAGCAAACACACTTTGTCAGTCATAAAAAACTGACCTAAAAAACACTAACATCAGTTAGCATTATACATTTTCTTTTGAAAAATATCTTAACTAAACAAGAAGAACACTTTCTATTGTTTATAATTAACTGCAGTTTGTTGCATGAAGCATGCGACAACAGTACAAAATTATTCTGAAGTTTTTCCTTTTGAATGGATGATAATGAAATTGAAAGATTGCTTGTGTAGATGTTCAGTTTCATCTAATTGCTTTGATAGTATTTGATTTTTTTTGATTCTGAATATATTTCATTACAATATTATTGTAGAAATGCAGCATATTACTGTCTTATTCAGTTTTGTTTTATGCTATTGTTTTGAGCTTAAGTTGAACAGTTTTGAAAACAGTATGTAATGTGCAAATTGGCCTGTAGGTACAACTATGTTTTGGCGTTTGTTGTGTCGCAGTGAGAAAAGAATTAATGTAATTTGAAAAGCAATTTGTGCCAAAGCAATGATAAATGATCCACAGTTTAGCTCATATAGATCTCTCTTGTGCTCACTGTGTGAAGAGTTTTGACAGTGACCCAGGTATTGAGAAATGGGTCCTAGCAATTGTAAAAAAAAAATAAAACTGTAATAGCAAGCATTATATACTTTTGTAACATTATTTTAAAACAATTTCAAAAAGTTAAAAATAACAACAGCATATAAGCTACTTCCTGTGAAGTTAACCATTGGCACAGCAGTGCGCCTCAAATCATCAGATTAATCCAAATGAATCAAAAGTTCTTAACACACATGTGATCTTCATGCCCCATTTGAACACTTGGGCCAAATACAGGAAATACATAATGTAAGTATACAATTGTCAAGTGCAAAGACAGCAAGTGTAAAGGCCAATTCACACTGCACAGACAAAAGCCAACAAACAAACATGTTGGGCATTGGATTTAAAATTTTCTAAAAACGGTCATGTTCACACTGCTCCAACAGACACCAACAAATGCTGATTGAACATGTTCACTCGGGTGAAAACAAACCCGACCAACGCCAACAGGGATAGCACACTGATCCAACAAAACCCAACAAGCGTGTTTGTTGGCGTTGTCTGTGCTTTGTGAATTGGCCTTAACGGTATAAGGAAGCTTTGTTCAATTTATCACATACTAATTTTACATTACATTACCAATCAGTAAAGAAGAATGTTAAGATCAATTTGGAATGTTGGAATGTTACACATGTGTACGTACATGCATACATACATGTTACAGAAAACCTATGCTTTAGTGTTGACTTCCTCCATGTTATTTAGAAAATATATGCGTCTTGTAAACCCATTATGCCAAGATAAAGAGGAACATAAAAAGTGTTAAGGTCACAGTCATTGCCCCTGTCAACAAAACTTTTTAATGATGTTTTGATCTACAGTACTCAAGGTGATAGGAGACAGGATTTTCCCAGGTGTCAGAGCTGTTTCTACATGGTCCCATGTGCATCAACACATAATTAGTCATCTATTATGAGTGCTGCTCATTAACAGGTGAAGTTTGATAAACAGAGTTGTTCTAGGGCATAAACACTCAAACTTTCAATCAAAGATGATGCAACTTTTGCTAAAAGTTTCACAACAAATACAGAAAACTTTCTACTTGCGGAGATTTGTTAATGATTTCATCATCTGTGATAATGAAGTCAGCATCAGATTATACTGTAATTTACTTATTCCTTATTTATTGATTTGCTGCAAAACATATGGATATGCATCATATAATTCTGATTTTTTATATAGAAAATCAATCACTTTTTTAATGTGTCAATTAAATAAAAACAATGAATATTTCATTACCTTACATATCTCAGGATACTATTATTACAATCCAAAGAGAATAATTAAGAATTAAGACTATACAGCACAAATGCAAGCACAAACACCCTTTTTTATTATTGTAATAAAAAAACATTCTTATTGCATAACAAAATATAGATCTGATCTCAGATATTTACATTACAATGCAGACTGCTAAACTAATTGTCCCAACAAAACTCCCAACTTTTACCATTTTCAGCTTGTGTTTAAAATAATACATTCTCAGAATAGGTTTACTTGAAAATTTTGGAACTGAAAAAGGCCCATCACAGAAAAGGCTTCTTAGTAAAAAAAAAATGACCATCTTCCATTATTAACATACTGATTATTTACCATGAAGGCCTACAAATATAGTTAATTTATTCATTTTCAGTTGTACTTAAAAGTTTGGATAATGGATAGACTTATTCTGAATTTCACACTGGCTGTCAAAATGGTGCAGTTGTAGCCTAATGGTTTGAGAGTTTTACTTCTAACCGGATGTTCAAAGGTTCGAATCTCAGTATTGGCATGAAATTTAGCTGGAGGAGTGAATGAACAGTGCTGTCTTTCACTTTCATTACTCAGAATGTCTCGGTTATGTATGTCTCGGTAATGCCTCGTTCCCTGAAGGAGAGAATGGAGACATTCTCGCATTCAAGTCTTCGCTGAGGAGTTGACCCAGTGTGACCCGGCCGTTCAGCGGTACAGCGATTGTGGCAAGGAGACATAATGTCTCCATTCCCTGCTTCAGGCAATGAGGGTTACATACGTAACCAAGACGTTTCCTTTCAGTCTGTCACGTTCGACATTGCGTCAGAACATTCTGACGAATGGGGTGCCTTCAAAAAGCCATAATGGATGTCTTCCAGCATTCTGCGTAAGCGCCAGCACCCTGTCGTGAGGGTAGTACGAGCGAAGGGCTAAACTTAACACAGAATACACTGGGTAGCATATTCCAGTCGTTGAGCCAGTCGTCGAGATAGTTAAGGATGCGGATACCCTGCTCCCTGAGAGGAGCCTGGGCGCCCTCCACGATCTTTGTGTAGATGGGAGGATGGGGAGATAAGGGACAACCGTGGAAGAACCTTGTACTGATATGCCTACCACTCGAAAGAAGACAAAAGGAACAGTCTGTGTTGAGGAAAAACGGAGACATGAAAGTACACGTCCTTCAGGTCGATCACTAGAAACCAATCCATAGGACGAATGCATTCTTGAACGGGAGCCTATGAAAGGCCCGGTTCAACGCACGCAAGTCCAGAATTGGTCATAACCCTCTGGTTTTCTTGGGTACGATGAAGTTGGGGCTGTAGAAGCTGGCCTTCATGTCGGCTGGAGGGACCGGCTCGATCGGACCCTTTGCCAGCAGGGTCGTGACCTCTGTTCGCATGACGGGAGTATCTTTGTCCACCATCGTAGCACAAACACCAGGAAACTTGGGGGGACTAGTCAGGCCCCCAGAAACCGAGCCAGCGGGGTCAGAGGAACTACAGGCGTACCCACAGGGGGGCAGTGAGGTGGAACAGATGGCCTGACACGGGAGGCATAGCGTGCTTTAGTCAGGGCGGAGTGCGTACACTCGTCTGATTTCATGTAATGACAGAAGGGGCGTGAGAAGGCTTGGCATTTTCTGGACGCGCTCTCTGTTTTCAAACTAAGCACTCTTTGCTCTCTCTCCCTCTCGCATATTAATCTAAATCAACTGGCAAGATGCTCGCTTAAGTTCAGAAGACCAAATCCATGTTTCAGGTGGTACATTCGGAGAAATGTTTCTTGGATTATCGCTGGGTGTGAATAGTGCTCAAAAAATGTCACCTCATCTTCACTGACGGGCGTTCCGCACATGCGGCTGACATAAACCACTTTTTCCATAAAGGAAAAAAAAAAAAAAAAAAAAAAAACTGTGTTGACAAATTTTTGCAATGTCCTAATAGCCAGGATTCGCCCACAACATGTCCATGTCTGATTCACGACCTAGTGACTCATTTGAACAGATTAATTTTTACAGATTCAGGTTATTTATATGACAATGTGTAATAAATTACCTTAATCAGTTATTTTAGACTGGAGTAAAGTGAAACAAGAACAAAGCAAGTTGTTGTTAGCTAGGTGCATTCAATTGAATATGGTAGAAAATTTGACTATTGTTACGTGTCTGTGTGTTTTGGACTTTGGTTTTCATTTGTCACATGTCTTCCTTTGTTCAGTTTTTCCCGCCACTCTTTAGTCACCGTGGTTACTGATTTGATTTGAGTTTCAGTTCAGGTGTGTCTCGACAATTACCTCTTTATCTCCTCTGTTTGCCCTTGTATATATACCCTGTGTTCTCCCTCAGTCCCTGCCGGTTCTCGTCCATGTGACGTAACAATTGTTTGTTAAAATGAACTTTTTAATTCTACTTTTTAATATTGATTTATTACTTAAATTTATTACTTGAATTACTTATTACTATATATATATACCAAAATAATTATCTGGTCCAGCAAAGAAGCATCTTTTCTTAGAAAGCTATGAAATCACAGATTTTTTTTGCAAAGTGGGTAATTTGTTAGTAGAGGGTTTTCTGTATTTGTTGTGAAACTTTTATCAAGAGTTGCATCATCTTTGATTGAAAGTTTAAGAGTGTTTATGCCCCAGAATAAACTCTGTTTGTCAGACTTCACCTGTTAATGAGCAGCACTCTTAATAGATGACTTATTATGTGTTGATACACAGGCAGGCATGTAGAAACAGCTCTGACACCTGGGACCCCTGCTTGCACACACGGTTTTATACTAATTAATACTATAAATTAATACTATACTATTAATTCACAGAACTTCTATTTTGTAATTGCAATATTAGAAAATTAGCTTTTAAAAAGTTTCTAGACTAGTCAAAAAATGAATAAAACTGTAAATAAAACCCTGACTAGTGGACCCTCTGTGCCCAAACCACCTACGCCCAGGGTTGCTGATGTACTCAGGATTATTCAGTTACATCAAATTATATTTTGGACTTGAACAAAACTCATTAAGGTGTTACCACAAGAAGCATATTTTTTGTTTGCCTGACAAAACATGTTGTACAGTGAGCCATGTGTTTTATGTCATTTCCTCACTGATAATGTGGAGCTACTAACATTTTAACTAATCAAATTTAGCTGCAAAGTTGACAGAGGAAGACAACGTTCCAGCTGGCCTTTCAAGCTACTGTAATGTCCAAAAATTAAATGCAACATAGGGAAATACTTTATAATTGTCACTTTTTGGGTTTGTTTGTTCATGTTTAGAGTTTGTTTTTGTTAAGCTTTCATGTCTTGAATTCTGTTTTAGTTTCATGGTCAGTTTTCTAGTTTAATTAGTTCTGTTCTCCTCTGTTCGCTTCCTGTTTGTTTCCTAGGTTACTAATTTGAGTATTCTGTTAGTTTCTCACTTTGTTTGCTCTGTGTATTTAAGCCCCCAGTTTAAGTTAGTTCCTTGTTCTGCTTTGTTGATCGTCAGTGTTAAGTTAGTTGTGTTAGTTTTCCCTATGTATTCCTGCAAGTTTCTAATTAAAGTTTGTTTCTAAGTTTCCCATGTCTTCTTGAGATATTTACTACAGCCAAGACAAGAATATTGTTCCGTCATTAAGGAATAACTACACAGGAACAAAGGAGTAACACAATATTGACATTCTAGTAACTGCTAACCAACAGAAATGTCTGAGTAATTATTCATCAGTGCTAAATTGAATGAGGTAGTTTACTATTAGCTAATCAGTAACCACTATTTTTTCATGCCAGAGAACTACTAAGAACTACTATACACAGATTTATATTAGTGCGAGAAATGCACAATGTATAATTAATTCTAAAGTGCAGGTTATGGTAACCCACTATGACTGAAATACTTATATATACTTAATATATTAATAGTTCAGTCATTACTAGTAGGTTCTTTTTTATTTTAGAACTAATTATATATTGTGCATTACTCTCATTAATTGTGAACCTGTATATAGTAGTTCTTAGGAGGTATATGAAAAAAAAAATGTATTTGCTGATTCATTAATAGTGAACTACCTCATTCAGCTGAGTGCCATTACCTAATGATTTGTTAATCAATAAATTAGTTAATAGTAGTTACTAGAATGGTAATAACAACAGTACAGTCTAAAGTGTTACCCAACATAGTGTTGCATCATTGTGTTGTCAGAATAATCTCAGGAGATTGATGAAAATATATGCACATATATATATATATATATATATTTGAATTCAATGACATGGATGTCCAGTGAATAGAGTAAATGTTAGACAGAATAATCTTTGCATTTACACAGTAATATAGGTCAGAGAAAAACAGTCACAGTCATTATTTGCTCTGGCTTTTTAGTCTGTTTATAAGTTTATATTTGTTTATACAGGTCTGTGACTAAATTTCATGCACATTTCTCTATAAATATAGATAAATGTATATTATCATGCTTTTCAAATAGTTAATAGACAATATTGTGTTTTCTTTTTCACATTTATACAAATCTGTTGTGTAAGTTAATGTGGTAATTTCTATTTTCAGCCTGTGCAAAACACCAAACGCAAACCTGCCATGAGTTCTGAAGAAGCAAGTTTTTCCCAGAACAGCTCCATTGTTCATCCTGAATACTTTTTCATAATTGGGCTTTCAGGTACACCATACAGCACATATTACTACATATTCTTATTTATCATGTATATTATTGCTGTAATTGGGAACTCGATAGTCCTTCTCATTATAGCTCTTCACCGGAGCCTGCACAGTCCAAAGTACATTGGTGTGTTTTACTTGGCCTTGGTTGATATTGGTGAAACTAATGCACTGATTCCTAACATGATGAAGATTTTTGTTTTTGACTCACAGTACATCTCCTACAATGGTTGTTTGGCAAACATGTTTTTTGTTCACTTCTTTAGTTCTATGCAGAGTCACACTCTTGTAGTTCTGGCATATGATCGCTTCATTGCAATTTGTTTGCCATTAAGGTATCATGCCATAGTGAATAATACTGTCATATCTTTAGTGTTTTTAGTATTATGGACATTTAATGCTTGTCTGGTTGCCTTTACAGTGTCAGCAATCAGCCAACTTTCATTCTGTAAAACTAATGAGATACAAAGTTACTACTGTGATCATGGACCAGTGTTCAGGTTGGCATGTAATGACAATAGCATTAATGTTTTCATGGCAAAACTCTGCACAGCTTTATATATTGTAGTACCACCAATCATTATAGTCCTGTCATATCTGGGCATCTTTCTTGCGTTAAGTAAAATTACAACTTGGGAAGGACGTTTAAAAGCTCTGAAGACCTGTGTTTCCCACTTGTTGGTGGTGGGATCATTTTTTCTTCCCATACTCTGTATATACATTGCTGCATTCATGCTTTCTCTCACACCTAATGCCAGAGTCATCAGTACGTCTCTGGCATATGTTGTTCCACCAATGCTAAATCCCATCATTTATGTTTTAAACACAGCTGAAATCAAAGACTTAATTCAGAAATCCATTAAAAACAGATCAGCACAAATTGAGAGTGTTTCAAACTAACTACAAATGGATTTATATGTTTTTTAAGAATTAATTGATTTACCTGTGAATTAAAAAGGAATTTAGGAATAGATGAGCTAAATAGACAGTGACATATAAAGGATGTTCTTTGTTCAACTGTGTATAAGCAACAATAACAAAAAGAAAAGGACAAATATTGATATGCTATTTTATTAATGTTGTTTTATCTATTGCAGCTTATCCTGAGTGACTGTATTGTACTGTATGTATTCTTAATTTCTGACCCAAAGATAAAACAAACAGAAACAAAACAAGCAAAATAGACTGAAAATTGTACAAGCAATTTGGATGACTTTTTGTGATCAGTCATAACTATGCTGACATATTTCATGTTAACCTAAATTTTCAACCACCCCAATACTGTTAACTTTCATGTTTGTTTCAAATAAAATTCAAACAAATTTTTTTGAATGTATTCCTATTTAAATGAGCAATCCAATGGTCCATTTTCAAATGAGCATGTTGTTATGAGATCTGCTAAGATTCTTTTTATTGCCACTCTGTTGTGATGTCTCAACTGGCAGTTTTGTTTTGATTATTTCAGTCTTTGCTATACAATAAGGAATAAAAACTGGGTATGAACCAAAATATCAATTTATGGATGCAAGCTTAAGGTAATTCTATATATTAATAAGGGACTTCTACACATGTAGAAAATGTTTATTTCCAGGCTGTATCATCTTAGGTTTGTCGCAAATAACACAATGACATTCAGCTGGGTCATGGGCGAGATTGTGGGGATAACAACAGCAACACTCTAAAACTCAAAATTTATTAAATAACAGTATTCATGCAATGAACCTAACCAATGAAAATAGTACTCTTACTCTTCTGCTACCCTTTTTTTTTTACTGTGTCATAAGGAATACCACTACTTGCGTACAAATGCACACATGAATCCAAAAACGTGTAACAGATCACCACATGCACACATCATTCCAGACATGCGCAAATTCACCTGCACTCAATTCACAGATGCTCAGACTTTTGGGCATTTTTTCTAGGAGAGAGTGGGTTTAGATGAGCTTTTGGGCTGGAAATTGTCGACTCATTTTTATTATTTATTAAGGCGATGAGATCCTTTGGTGTATGTCAGGGACTACTGAAGACCTTTTATGTTTCTGTGGTATCATCTGTGATCTTGTATGCTATCACCTGCTTGGGAGGGGGATTGTTGGAGAAGGCGAAGAACAAACTCAATAAGCTGATAAAAAAGGCAGGTTCTGTGGTGGGTTGTGCCTTGCCCACTATTGATGTGATAGCACAGGATAGAATGACTGATAAATTGGTCAGTATAATGAAACAAGATTGCCATCCTCTTCATGAAACAGTTCAAGCCTGTGTGCGTACTTTTAGCTCAAGATTAATTCAGACCCGGTGTTATAAGGAACGATATAAAAAGTCATTTTTACCAACAGCAATTAGATTATATAATCAATGTCATATAAGATGACTGATGTAGATGGTTTAATTGTATTTGTACATCATGGTGTAGAGTGTACTGTGATGCTTGAAACAAGGGCGCTGTATGAAATACTGTATTGTGCAGCACCTTTTTCCCTTTATCTTTTTATTTATTAATTGTGTTGTGAGCTTACTGTGACATGTGAATTTTCTTTTGGATTTAAGAAAGTTAATCAATCAATCAATCAATCAATTCATGATATTTTCATGTGCCAACAACAACTTTGTAGTTGGACATCCCGCTTTCCAGATCCAGATCTTTCCAGATTACTTGGCGCTGATTTGATTGATAATGTTAGTGTAATGATCGTCAGCTGAAGTGCCCGGGACAACCTCTAGACCTCCTCTGTTCTCTGTGTATTTAAACCCTCTGTTTCTGTCTTGTCTTTGTCCAGTGTTGATGTGATGTTATTGTGATGGTGTTGTACTCCTACTTATTCTCTTATTACTAATTAAAGTTCTATGCTAAGATTTCCTTCGCTGTGCGCTTCTTCCCTGGACACGCACCATTACAGAACGCTGGACCAAACAGTGACCGACTATCCAGTCTGTATGATGATCGTAGCAGAGGACCTTCTGTGGGGATTATGGCAGAATAACCATCCTCTGGAGAGGTATGTGGAGGAGTTCATCAAGCTTTCCCATCAGGTGAGCTGGGATGATGGAACTGAGAGAGTTCTATCCATTGAATCTGCTCCAGTGTCTTCTCCTGATTCCGCCCCAGTGATGGCTCCAGTCCCTGAGTCCGCCCCAGTGTCAGCTCCTAGTTTAGAGTTCGCTCAGTTTCTGCTCCTGTTCTCCAGTTCCTACGTCCACTCCAGTGTCTTCTCCTGAGCTGGCTCCAATCCACGAGCCCGCTCCAACCCAAGAGTCTGCCCTGGTCGCCTGAGTCGCACCTTCCAGGAGGGAGTGGGAGTAATGTTACATGTGTGTCTGTTTGTCATTTGTTCCTTTTTTACCCCCTCCACTCCTTGGTTTCTATGGTTACTGATTTGATTTCATTTAGTACAGGTGTGTCGTTAATTGGTATCATTTGCTCCTCTGTATTTAAACTCTCAGTTTCTGTCTTGTCTTTGTCCAACGTTGATGTGATGTTATTTTGATGATGTTGTACTCCTATTGCTAATTAAAGTTCTATGCTAATTTCCTTCGTCATGCGCTTCTTCCCTGGACACACACTGTTACACATGTTTTAGTTAAAATGTTTTCAAACTATTTGATGCCAAGGATCCCCATATGATTTCCTAGCAAATGATTCACTTCCAAAAATAAAGGCAACTATAGATTTTAAAACATACTATATTTTAAAATCATGTGAAAAATAGTATGTGTGATATTATAAACACCATATTAATGAAACTATTTGCATTTTGTGTTGTATATTTGTATAGAACATTTCACCATATTTATTATCTTGGTCCAAAGAAACTGTTGTGGTCCACTAGTGGTGAAGGAGGTAATAATAAATCTAAGTATTACATATTATAGAGGTTGTTTTATATTTTAGATGTTGTATGTTATAGAGGTATATTTGAATGGACCTTCTCATGAAGGATCTCAACCATTTACACTCGATGTTAAGGCCAACACATGGACATAAGTTGTACTGCAGTTGCTTTCACATAGACTTAACATTAAAAATATGCTTGAGTTACTGTAAAATAATGTGCACTAATGAGAACACAATGGGGAATTGTGTGGCCAGTGAACAATATGTCTATCAAAACTAAAGCTGTGGCCAGGACATTTACTTCAACATACAAGTATTACATCATTGTGTTGTCTGAAAGCTCTCAAGAGATGAATCAGTAGATATATTTGGATTCAATGACGCAGATGTCCAATCTTTGTGACATGAGAGAATTAGGACGAACATTTATAACGGAGTAATTTCATTCAAAGCAACTCACAAGTGTTCAGACACTGTTATTGCTCTGGCTTGAAAACTTTGAGATTATTTAGACAAGTCTGTGATTCAAATATTATGCAGCAAGTTTACATACAGATATATTTTCAACATTTGAAAATAGATGTTAAAAGTGTGAGATGACAGTTTAGTAAAGTCCATATTTAGTTTTTTTCCTCATAGTAATTTGTATTTTCAGCTTGTGCAAAATAACAAACACAAAGCTGCCATGAATTTATCCCAGAATATCCCGATTGTTCATCCAGAATACTTTTTCATCACTGGGCTTACAGGTACCCCATACAGCACTTATTTCTATATATTCTTATTTATCATATATGTTATTTCTACAATTGGGAACTCGATAGTCATTCTCATTATAGCTCTTCACCGGAGCCTGCACAGTCCAATGTACATTGGTGTGTTTAACTTGGCCTTGGCTGATTTTGGTGCAACTAACGCACTGATTCCGAACATGATGAAGACTTTTGTTTTTGACTCACAGTTCATCTCATACAACGCTTGTTTTGCAAACATGTTTTTGGTGAGCTTATTTGTTACTATGCAGACTTGCATTCTTGTTGTTCTGGCATTTGATCGTTTCATTGCAATCTGTTTGCCACTAAGATATAATGTCATAGTGAATAATAAGTCCATGGCTATATTGTTTTCAGTAATATGGGCATTTAACACCTGTATTGTAACAATGTCAACATCTTTGATGACCAGACTTTCATTCTGTAATTCCAACGTGATAGAGAGTTGGTATTGTGACTATGGAAGATTGGTTTTGATGCCATGCAATGACAATAGCATTAATTTTTTTATATTCATGCTCATTCTAGCTTTATACCTTGTAGCACCACCGTTCATTATAGTCCTGTCATATCTGGGAATTTTTCTTGCTTTATGTAAAATTACAACTTGGGAAGGACGTTTTAAAGCACTGAAGACATGTGTTTCTCACCTTTTGATAGTTGGATCATTCTATCTTCCCATAATATGCATTGTGTTTGCTGCACCTACTGCTAATGCCAAGGTCGTCAGCGGATCTCTTTCAATTGCTCTTCCACCAATGCTAAATCCTATCATTTATGTTTTAAGCACAGCTAAAATCAAAGATTTAATCCGAAAATTGCTCAACAACAGATCTGCACCAATTAGAGGGAACATTTCAAAATGACTGTAATGATCGTTTGTAATGACATTTAAATGTATTTCATAAATATTTCTGGATCAATTAAGTGTAAAATAAAAGTATATAAGCAGAAAATGAATTCAGTCTGCTAGACTGAGAGTGGACACATTAGACGTGTGTTGGTTAACAGCAGTGAAATGTTGTTTATTTAGCTATGTGTGAATCCATCTGATCAAGTGTGTGTAGAGTACTGTACTGTGTTTGTTCTTAGTTACTGACCCCAAGAAAAAACAAATTGAAAAGGCTAAATATTTTATTAAGCAACTTGAATTATTTTATTGTTGATATATATCTGTCAGGAATAACATATACCAAAGAGCAGGTTTGATAAATATGAAGTTTTAATGACAGTTAATGAATGCAATGAACAACAGCAAAAACATGGCAGATCATGGTAATAAAAACTGAAGAGGCAGATCTGGACAGCAATGTTTCAATATTCAGTATATACTATAATCATTAAAGAAACAGGTTTGCATGCGCAAACTGTTGTGGGGAGAAGGCCAGTGAAGGAATAATGCAGATTGTCTGTATACAGCAAGCAATCATTCACAAACAATGCCTCCAAATTCAAATAAATGTATTTCACTATTTTGTTTTGTTTTGGGTTTTTTTTGCAAAAATTTCAAGTTATGGGCAACACTTTATATAATACAATATAATATATTGTCACTGTAATTAACCAAATTATTATTGTTTAATTAGCTCATACTTGAAAAGTTAACAACTTATTAACCTTAAATAGTTCTCACTTTAGATTAGGTTCACAAAAAATGGGAAAATGCCGTTATTTAATTTCTTTAAACCAATCTTCAATTGCCTTGATATTCAGTGATATTCAATATATTAAGCACACACATACATATAAATTTTGGCAAATGTGGTTTACAGGGACTCTCCTTAGGGGAAATGGCTTTTATATACTGCAAAACTGTATATTGATTAGGGCCTCCCATATAGGTACTAACAAGGTAATATAGGTAATATCAAATTAACCATTCCTTTACTACAAGTTAATTAATTAAACAATAATTGGACATAATAATTGTGTTAATTACAGTGACATTGAATGAAGAACTCATTATTTGTAAATAGCTTATTAATATATTAACAATGTACAATATATTAACTATGAATAAACATTCCATATAATAATGAAATAAATATTTATTTTATTTAAAATATTTAACATATTAAAGCTGTAGTCTGTAAGTTTTGACTCTTTGTCGCCATCTCTGTTTGAAACATGCAATTGCAGTGATTTGCAGAATTATTTACTTTACGTGGGTTGTGCTTTGGCATGGCTCCTCAGCGCGGATGAATTTAATGTTTTGAGGTGCAGCTGTGCTGCATCCAAGTCTAAGTCAGTCAACGCACCAGTGTGGATCTTCACTATACATCGTTATTACAGATGCTTCATCTTGTATGTACAGGTGCTGGTCATATAATTAGAATATCATCAAAACGTTGATTTATTTCAATAATTCCATTCAAAAAGTGAAAATTGTATATTATATTCATTCATTAGACACAGACTGATATATTTCAAATATTTATTTCTTTTAATTTTGATAATTATAACTGACAACTAAGGAAAATCCCAAATTCAGTATCTCAGAAAATTAGAATATTACTTAAGACCAATACAAAGAAAGGATTTTTAGAAATCTTGGGCAACTGAAAAGTATGAACATGAAAAGTATGAGCATGTACAGCACTCAATACTTAGTTGGGGCTCCTTTTGCCTGAATTACTGCAGCAATGCGGCGTGGCATGGAGTCGATCAGTCTGTGGCACTGCTCAGGTGTTATGAGAGCCCAGGTTGATCTGATAGTGGCCTTCAGCTCTTCTACATTGTTGGGTCTGGCATATCGCATCTTTCTCTTCACAATACCAAATAGATTTTCTATGGGGTTAAGGTCAGGCGAGTTTGCTGGCCAATACTATGGTCCTTAAACCAGGTACTGGTTGCTTTGGCACTGTGTGCAGGTGCCAAGTCCTGTTTGAAAATGAAATCTGCATCTCCATAAAGTTGGTCAGCAGCAGGAAGCATGAAGTGCTCTTAAACCTCCTGGTTTATGGCTGCGTTGACCTTGGACCTCAGAAAACACAGTGGACCAACACCAGCAGATGACATGACAACCCAAACCATCACTGACTGTGGAAACTTTACACTGGACCTCAAGCAACGTGGATTGTGTGCCTCTCCTCTCTTCCTCCAGACTCTGGGACCCTGATTTCCAAAGGAAATGCAAAATTTACTTTCACCAGAGAACATAACTTTGGACCACTCAGTAGCACCCCAGTCCTTTTTGTCTTTAGCCCAGGCGAGACGCTTCTGACGCTGTCTGTTGTTCAAGAGTGGCTTGACACAAGGAATGTGACAGCTGAAACCCATGTCTTGCATATGTCTGTGCGTAGTGGTTTTTGAAGCACTGACTCCAGCTGCAGTCCACTCTTTGTGAATCTCCCCCACTTTTTGAATGGGTTTTGTTTCTCAATCCTCTCCAGGGTGCGGTTATGCCTATTGCTAGTACACTTTTTTCTACCACATCTTTTCCTTCCCTTCGGCTCTCTATTACTGTGCTTGGACACAGAGCTCTGTGAACAGCCAGCCTCTTTTGCAATGACCTTTTGTGTCTTGCCCTCCTTGTGCAAGGTGTCAATGGTCATCTTTTGGACAACTGTCAAGTCAGCAGTCTTCCCCATGATTGTGGAGCCTACAGAACTAGACTGAGAGACCATTTAAACGCGTGGTTTCAGCCAGAACTGTAGGGGCTGCATGTAAAGCAGGCCCAGCTGTTGCACTGACGATGCAGAAACCACGTGGCCTAGCGTTTTTTGAAACACTCTGAGTGGCAGAGAGGTTCCAACTGTGAAGTTTGCCACAAGCTGTTGCACAAGCATGATCTGGCAAGACTACTGCCCTCATTTGGGCTGAATTGAGGACTGTTCCCAGGAACGAAATTCCGTTGGCTGGGAAGTAGTGAGCTCTTGGCAAAGTTGACCCTGAGCCCCAAGCATTCTAAGTGGTTGAGTAGGAGGGACCTGTGGGACACCAGCTCAGCCTCCGACTGGACCAAGATGAGCCAGTCTTCAAGGTAGTTTAGGATGCTGATCCCCATCTGTCTCAGAGGGGAAAGAGTCGCGTTCATGCACTTCACAAAGGTACACGCAGCTAGGGACAGCCCGAACGGCAGGACCATATATTAATATGCCACTGCCTCGAAGGCAAATCTCAAGAAGCGCCTGTGATGGGGGGCTATCTGCAGGGGTAAGTAAGCGTCCTTCAGATCCAGAGAAAAGAACCAGTCCCCTGGGCATATTTGCGAGAGGATCTGTTTAGAGTAATCATTCTGAATGAGGGCTCTGTCAGGGCGCAATTCAGATTCCTGAGGTCGAGGATAGGCCTGAGGCCACCATCCATTTTTGGGATGAGGAAGTAAAGGCTGTAGAAGCCTGACTCACTCTGGGCTGGAGGAACCATCTCTATGGCTCTTTCCGCCAGCATAGTGTTCACCTCAGAGCACATTACGTGGGTGTCCTTGCCCTCCACATAGGTGGAGACCATGCCACTGAAGCACAGTGGTTTTCATGCGAACTGGAGTACATAACTTCGTCTTATTATACTTTTGACCCATTCCGACACTTCGGGGATGGCCTGCCAGGCCTCGGCCCGTGTGGCAAGAATTGAATTGGCTCAAGCAGTGGGTCACCTTGAAGGAAACCAATGCCCGTGAAAAGTGGAAGAGGAAATTTGCTCTCTTTTTGACTTTGTTTGTGTTTCGTTTTTTCCCACCATCGCAGTGGTTAACTGCATGGGCGCTTGAATGGGCCCAGCGCATACAATAAACACATCTCACCCGGAACTGAACGGGGTGTCTGGAGGCATAAACGAGGTTGTTTGGGGGGTTATCCAGCCACAGCAAGATATAGCCCCATCTTTTTCCTGTTTAAGGGATCAGGACGACTTTTGAGGCATGGGGTCCAGCAGTATCTTGGGCCAGAGTTCCTGCCGCTTCGGGCGTGGCTTTGGCGAGCTGCTAAGTTGGCATAGGCTTGGGTCGACTAGAAGTGGCTACAGAGCTGGAACGTTTAGGTAAGAAGTGTTGCATTGCTTGGCACGACTTCTGTGCAGCGGTAAAGCAGTCAGCGAATCAATCAACTGCGTGACCAAAGAGGCCAGTGGGGGAGACCGGGGAGTTGAGGTAGAAGGCCTTATCCGAAAGGGAAGGGAAGCATAAGGGAACTCTTTCTCAGGGCTCAGCGCTTAAACTAAGGCATGTCCACATTACTCCTCTAAAGTTGAATCTGCATTTATATTTGCATGTTATAAAAAATATATACAGATTGGAAATTTGCATTATATATGTTTACATTATATACTGATATGCTACCTAATTCATCTTTGAGAGCATTGTAGTGGTTCGGGGGCCCTACACATCTTGCATGATTTTGCGTACAGGGAGCCGCTTACGCAACAGATCCACAAATGCACACATAAATCCACACATGAACAAAACTACAAGCACTCAATTCACAAATCCTTGCACCGGCAGAAAATACAGGGGGGGGTATCTCTTTTTTTTTTTTCTGACCCAAAAGTAGCCTATACTGTACAAATAAATAGGCTACTGAGTCGTTTGTATTTGACTTCCTCAATGTATCTGCCTGACGACCCAAGAAAGCACATATTTAGTTAAAATTTTCAATCTATTTGATGCCAGGAATCCCCATATATAATTTCCTAGCAAAGGATTCACTTCCTAAAATAAAGGAACTTTAGGTATTTTAAAACTCATAAAAAAAATTGTATGTGTGATATTATAAACACAATATGAATGAAATGATTTGCATTTTATGTTGTCATAGTACTATTGTGTAGAGCATTTCACAATAAACATTGCTCCAAAGCAAGTTTTGCAGTCAACTAGTGGTGAACACTGAACCTCAGTTTGGAAACCCCTGATTTAGAGGAAACAATAAACGTATTACATGTTATAGAGGTTGTTATATATTGAAGTTGTTGTATATTATGGAGGTATATTTGAATAGACCTTCCCCCAGAGGATCTCAACCATTTACACTCAATGTTAAGGCCAACACATGGACATAAGTTGTACTGCAGTTGCTGTCACATAGACTTAACATTAAATAGATCCATGAGTTACTGTAAAATAATGTGCACTAATGAGAACACAATGGGGAATTGTGTGGCCAGTGAACAATATGTCTATCAAAACAAAAGCTGTGGCCAGGACATTTACTTCAACATACAAGTATTACATCATTGTGTTGTCTAAAAGCTCTCAAGAGATGAATCAGTAGATATATTTGGATGACGCAATGACGCAGGTGTCCAATGATCTTTGCGACATGAGAGAATAAGGATGAGCATTTATAACAGACTAATTTAATTCAAAGCAACTCACAAGTGTTCAGACACTGTTATTGCTCTGGCTCGAAAACTTTGAGGTTATTTGAACAAGTCTGTGATTTAAATATTATGCAGCTAGATTACATTAAGATATATTTTTAACATTTGAAAATAGATGTTAAAATTGTGAGATGATGAGGTGAGATGGATTGTAAGTCGATATTTTGATTATTTCTTTATAGTATTTTATATTTTCAGCCAGTACAAAACAACAAATGCAAACCTGCCATGAGTTTATCTCAGAATATCTCGATTGTTCATCCAGAATACTTTTTCATCACTGGGCTTACAGGTACCCCATACAGCACTTATTACTACATATTCTTATTTATCATATATGTTATTACTATAATTGGGAACTCGACAGTCCTTCTCATTATAGCTCTTCACCGGAGCCTGCACAGTCCAATGTACATTGGTGTGTTTAACTTAGCCTTGGCTGATTTTGGTGCAACTAATGCACTGATTCCGAACATGATGAAGAATTTTGTTTTTGACTCACAGTTCATCTCATACAATGCTTGTTTTGCAAACATGTTTTTTGTGAACTTCTTTTTTACCATGCAGACTTATACTCTTGTTGTTCTGGCATTTGATCGTTTCATTGCAATCTGTTTGCCACTAAGATATAATGTCATAGTGAATAATAAGTCCATGGCTATATTGTTTTCAGTAATATGGGCATTTAACACCTGTATTGTAACAATGTCAACATCTTTGATGACCAGACTTTCATTCTGTAATTCCAACGTGATAGAGAGTTGGTATTGTGACTATGGAACATTGTTAAGGCTGCCATGCAATGACAATAGGATTAATAAGTTTATAGCACTCGTCATTCAAGCTTTGTACATTATAGCACCACCGTTTATTATAATCCTGTCATATCTGGGCATTTTTCTGGCTTTATGTAAAATTACAACTTGGGAAGGACGTTTTAAAGCACTGAAGACATGTGTTTCTCACCTTCTGGTAGTTGGATCCTTCTTTCTTCCCATAATATGCATTTTGATTGCTGCACCTACTACTAATGCCAGGATCATCAGCGGATCTCTTTCATTTGTTCTTCCATCAATGCTAAATCCTATCATTTATGTTTTAAACACGGCTAAAATCAAAGACTTAATCCGAAAATTGCTTAACAACAGATCAGCACCAATTAGATGGAACATTTCAAAATGACTGTAATGATTGTTTATGTGTTCTTCAATTGAAGAACTAAATTAATATTTATATGTATTTCATAAATATTTTTAGATCCATTATGTGGAAAATAACAGTGTAAAGGAAATAAATTCAGTCTGCTAGACTGAGAGTGGACACATTAGACGTGTGTGTTGGTCAACAGCAGTGAAATGTTGTCTATTTATTTATGAATGAATCCATCTGATTTCAAGTGTGTGTTGTGTACTGTGTTTGTTCTTAGTTACTGACCCCAAGACAAAACAAATTGAAAAGGCAAACTATTTCAGCTAGCAATTTGAATTATTTTTTAGTTATGTTTTTGTCAGGAAAAACAGGAATACAAAAGAACAGTTTTGATAAAGATGATGTTTTAATGACAGTTAATGAATGCAAAAAACATGGCAGAGATGATGGTAATAAAAACTGAAGAGGCAGATGTGGACAGCAATCTTTCAACATTCAGTATTTGCTACATCATTAAAGAAACAGGCTCGCATGCACAAACTGTTGTGGAGAGAAGGCCAGGGAAGGAATAATGCTGACTGTCTATATACAACAAACAGTAATTTGCAAACAATGCCTCCAGCGTGCTGGGGCAAGGAAGAACAAGAGCAAATCCAACTGGACAAGAGAACACAAGCGAGTAGCCGTAAAATGCAATCCTCTGGACAAGATGTTTTGACAGGCACTCAGTGCAAACACAGTATATAAATAGGCAAGGTAACAAGCAAAAGATTTCCCATTGGTGGCTGATTGCTCATTAGTGAATATGTAATGCTGTCCAGCACCTCTCACCACACCCTTGGCACAATAGGGAGTCGTACAAAAGAAACCTGAAACAGTCCAGACACCTGAGAATAATTTTAATGTCAGCCACCGAAGTGCTATTAATTATCATTTTTCATTGTCATTATTGGTAAATGTTTTTTTTGCAAAACTGTCATGGTATGGGTAACACATGATAATAACTATAAACACAAATCATTTGCAAACTATTAATTTATAATTGATTCATAGTTGATATATTGCAGTCTCTATATTGTTAATATATTAATAGGCTATATACTAATAGTGAGTCCTCCGGGTATATATAGGAATAAGTAAGACTAATAAAATTAATGTCCAATAAAGGTTGAGTTTAAAGAACTTAATGTTGTTTCCCCTTTTTCTGTGACCTAATCTATTTACTTCTTATAACCGATTAACAATTCCTTTACTAAGATCTAATTAAACAATAATAATTGTGTTAATTACAGTGTGTCAGGATTATGTTATGTGTTGTGTTAGTTTCATTCCTCTGTGCTTGTTTCCTGTGCTTCAGTTCATTGTAGTCTTAATTGCATTCTAGTTAGTCTAATTGGTTACTTAATACGTTCAAGTGTCTGTCATTATGTTCCTTGTGTATTTATACTCCCTGTCTCATTCAGTTCATTGTCGTTTCTGGTCTAAGTTTAGTTTGTGTGTGTCTACTTGTTCGCTGTTCTTTGGAAATCCGTGTGCATCCGTGTGAAAATTTAGTGCACCATGTGCCATCGAGTTGCCGAATATTGGTGCAGGTCCCTCACATGGGACACCTCGTATCTCATTCCATGCTCCGGATGAGGATGTGATGCTGATCGCTGCATAAGAGAGTGGGCTTTTGTCCTCTAGAGAGGACACCCCCTGGGGTGGTTGTTCATGCCGAATCAGATTCAGAGTTGATGTCCATGCCTTCCCGGCCCACTGCAGGCATTGGGCTTGAGTGAAACCCTCCACCGTGTCCCAAGTGCTCGCAGCTGAATGATTGGTTCCTGGGCACGGTGCGCAGTTTACAGCCACTCCAGTGCTTTTCTTCCTGGAGGTGTATGAGGACATGCATGAGGGGTGACGAAAGTCATGGCACGGGCCCTCTGCAAAAGAATATCCACCCTGGTGGTCCAGGAACGTGGTTGGAACTGGCTGAAATGAAGGACGCAGAAAAAGGTTCACTTTCTTTTTGCCCCAATATCCCAGGCCAGCCTCTTAAATGACACTGTCTAGCACTTTGCCCAGCAGTCCAGAAGCAGACAAAGGGTATAAAACACATCTTGCACCAGCGAGATACTGCCACCAATCTGCCATGGCCATGTCCATGTCCCAGCCTGCTCTGAAGTTGGACTGGCTCCCGGGGGGCTGGAACCATCCCTTGCTCCCTGAGCCTCCCACAGGAAGGCGACGCAACCTCTCCGGACTGGTAAGCCTTCCAAGAAAAAAACACCTAAGAGGCCCTGAGATGGGTGGACCAAAGATGAAAGGGACTGCTATGTTCCAGGAGACAGTGTAGGCACCGCTCCTTCCCTCGGTGGAGGGCCGAATGAAAAATCCTGTGTTTCGTTTTATTTCTGTTCTGCTGCTTTTTCAATAAAAGAGCAGTTTCTAACATCTCTGGGTCATACTGGATCTGTGCTCACAGTGAGCAACGCGTCACTTCCTCACTCTCAGCTACATCCTCATACGCCCACAACCCATCCCGTTAGCTCATTCAGACAATCAGACTCGGCTATGCGATTCAGGTCGCCAGGCATTCCCCCAGATTCAGCGGCATCCTGTTCACCTCGGTGGCAGGCAAGTACACCCCTGTCCTGCGGGCGGAGATTACGGTCCATTGGCAAAGAACGCAATAGAGCCTGTCCCTACAGCCGAGATAAAGTCAGGCTTTTACGGTCTGTACTTCATAGTACCCAAAAAGGTGAGCGGTTACAGCAATACCAGTACAAGGTCCTCCCCTTCGGGCTACCCTGTCTCACTGTGTCTTTACCAAGGTTGTGGAAGGTGCCCTTGCCCCGCTTTGGGAGGTGAGCGTTCGCATCCTCCAATGACTGACTCATTCTAGCCCAGTCCTGAGATCAGTTATGTGAATACATGGACCTGGTGCTAAGGCACCTCAGCCGGTTGTGGCCGGGTCAACTGGGAAAAGAGGAAGCTCTCACCCATGCAGAGGATCTCTTTTCACAGTGTGAGTTGGTCTGATGGCATCTGCAGCCACCGTCACCCCACTCGGATTGTTGCATAAGAGAACGCTTCAGCACTGGCTACACAGGCAAGACAATTAGGTCACAGGGGAAACAATGAAACATGAGAACTCTAACTGTACATCCACGCCCACACGACATTGCTGGAACTGAACGAGGTGGAACCGCGACGATGAGAATCCCCGGTGGAACGCAGGAACCTGAAAACTGAGGTGGAGGCAGTGGGACTGGGAACAAAGGTGAAGCCATGTGGATCTGAAGTTGCTGGTAGGATGACGTCTGACCAAGGCAGAGCCTGTGGGACGAGGGAGCCCGGTGAAGATGTAAGGCTGAAGGTTTCCGGTGGAGCTGAGGGAGGGAAGAGCAAAGGTGGAGACGATGTGTCGACAGGTTGCGGTGGAGTGTTCAGTTCAGAGGCTGGAGGTGGAGCCAGGGGATCCTCTGGTTTATACGGAGCTGGTGGCCTGAAGCACAGAAGCGGATCCACACACTAAAGTGCAGGAGATGAAGAGGGGCTGAAAGATACCAGAGGTGGCGGCGCTGAGGAAATGACAGTTAGAGAATGCGGGTGAGGGAGATTGGGAGGGATCATAGGAGATACTGGGCTAGACAGACCCAGAAGGGAAACAGACAGACCAGGGCTGGATGGGACCAGTGAGGAAATAGACAGCTTAGGGTTGGACGGAACCAGTAGGGAACCAGACAGTTTAGGGCTGGACGGAACCAGCGGGGAAACGGTCAATGAAAGGCTGGATGGAATCAATGGGGACAGCAGAAACAAGGGAATTACCTCCTCAAATACATCCAACAGGTTGTGGGCAGGGCATTCCTCCCAGCCCTCGAAGTCGACTCACGCCCCTGGTCAGACACACCTTGTGGTTCAAGCTCCAGGGCGATGAGTCCTTCCGTCTTCTCTCCAGGTTAGGTCTTGTCCGTCATGGCAGGTTAAAGTCCAGGGTCTGCGATGGGCTCTCATCACTCCATCGCTGGTGTCAGATGGCTGGTCTCTGGATGTTGAGTGAGGCTGGTGTCATTCTCAGCCTGGCTGATTGTTGTTCACCAACACCCACTCCACGAATGCGCCGAAGTCCTCCATCGGACTGCCCGTTGGAATGCGTGCCTTGGATTGCTCACTCAGGCCGGTGTGATAAAATACACAGAGCGAGCGGTCTGGTAAGTGAGTTGGGCATGCAAGCTGGAGAAAGTCATGAGTGTGTTCTTCCAGTGGACGGTGTCCCTGCTCCAGGCAGAGAAGCTGGAATGAAGAGAAGAAAGAAAACACCACAAAAAAAAAATAATTACAGATGGGTCCGTTCTTCAGTCACGTAACGCACATAGGAAACAGCAAGAAGACGAAGAGAGCAATAATAACAGAATTTAATGACAAAACCCAGAATACTCACACTAACACATCTAACATTGACGAGAAAGGACAGAGAATGAGGGATAACACAGGTTATAAATAATCAGGCTCTGACAGTTTGATGCCAGGGATCCCCATATTTAATTTCCTAGCAAAGGATTCACTTCTTAAATTAAAGGAACTTTAGGTATTTGGAAGGTAAAACTCATTTATACCATGTAAAGAAAAATTGTATGTGTGATGATATAAACAAAATATGAATTATATGATTTGCATTTTATGTTGTCATAGTACTATTTGTGTAGTGCATCACACAATAAACATTGGTCCAAAGCAAGTTTTGTGGTCCACTAGTGGTGAACCCTGAACCTCAGTTTGTAAACCCCTGATGAGATGAAAATAAATGTGTTACATATTATAGATGTTGTTATATATTAAAGTTGCTGTATATTATAGAGTTATATTTGAATAGACCTTCCTTCCCCTAGAGGATCTCAACCATTTACACTCGATGTTAAGGCCAACACATGGACATAAGTAGTACTGCAGTTGCTGTCACATAGACTTAACATTAAATAGATCCTCGAGTTACTGTAAAATAATGTGCACTTATGTCAGTGAACAAAACATTTACTTCAACATACAAGTATTGCATCACTGTGTTGTCTGAAAGCTCTCAAGAGATGAATCAGTAGACATACAGTGGGTACGGAAAGTATTCAGACGCCCTTAAATTTTTCACTCTTTGTTATATTGCAGCCATTTGCTAAAATCATTTAAGTTCTTTTTTTTCCCTCTTTAATGTACACACAGCACCCCATATTGACAGAAAAACACAGAATTGTTAACATTTTTGCTGATTTATTAAAAAAGAAAAACTGAAATCCTAAGTATTCTTTCCATACCCATTGTATTTGGATGACGCAATGACGCAGGTGTCCAATGATCTTATAGATCCTTAGAGAATAAGGATGAGGATTTATAACAGACTAAATTCATTCAAAGCAGCTCACAGATGTTCAGACACTGTCATTGCTCTGGCTCAAAAACTTTAAGATTATTTAGACAAGTCTGTGATTCAAATATTATGCAGCAAGTTTACATAAAGATATATTTTCAACATTTGAAAATAGATGTTAAAAGTGTGAGATGACAATTTAGTAAAGTCCATATTTTGGTTATTTATTCATTGTAATTTATATTTTTAACCTGTGCAAAACAACATATGAAAAGCTGCCATGAATTTATCTCAGAATATCTCGATTGTTCATCCAGAATACTTTTTCATCACTGGGCTTACAGGTACACCATACAGCACTTATTACTATATATTGTTATTTATCATCTATGTTATTTCTGTAATTGGGAACTCGATAGTCCTTCTCATTATAGCTCTTCACCGGAGCCTGCACAGTCCTATGTACATTGGTGTGTTTAACTTGGCCTTGGCGGATATTGGTGAAACTAACGCACTGATTCCTTACATGATGAAGATTTTTTTTTCTGACTCACAGTTCATCTCATACAATGATTGTTTGGCAAATATGTTTTTTGTGAACTTCTTTATTACTGTACAGACTTATACTCTTGTTGTTCTGGCATTTGATCGTTTCATTGCAATCTGTTTGCCACTAAGATATAATGTCATAGTGAATAATCAGTCCATGACTTTAGTGTTTTCAGTATTATGGGCATTTAACACCTGTATTGTAACAATGTCAACATCTTTGATGACCAGACTTTCATTCTGTTATTCCAACGTTGTAGAGAGTTGGTTTTGTGACTATTCAAGATTGTTGAGGCTTTCATGCAATGACAATAGCATTAATAAGTTTATAGCACTCGTCATTCAAGCTTTATACCTTGTAGCACCACCGTTCTTTATATTCCTATCATATGTAGGCATTTTTCTTGCTTTATGTAAAATTACAACTTGGGAAAGACGTTTTAAAGCACTGAAGACCTGTGTTTCTCACCTTTTGGTAGTTGGATCATTCTTTTTTCCCATATTATGCAATTTGTTTGCTCCACCTACTATTAATTCCAGGATAATCAGCGGATCTCTTTCATTTGTTCTTCCATCAATGCTAAATCCTATCATTTATGTTTTAAACACGGCTAAAATCAAAGACTTAATCCGAAAATTGCTTAACAACAGATCTGCACCAATTAGATGGAACATTTCAAAATGACTGTAATGATTGTTTATGTGTTCTACAATTGAAGAACTAAATTAATATTTATATGTATTTCATAAATATTTTTAGATCCATTATGTGGAAAATAACAGTGTAAAGGAAATAAATTCAGTCTGCTAGACTGAGAGTGGACACATTAGACGTGTGTGTTGGTCAACAGCAGTGAAATGTTGTCTATTTATTTATGAATGAATCCATCTGATTTCAAGTGTGTGTTGTGTACTGTGTTTGTTCTTAGTTACTGACCCCAAGACAAAACAAATTGAAAAGGCAAACTATTTCAGCTAGCAATTTGAATTATTTTTTAGTTATGTTTTTGTCAGGAAAAACAGGAATACAAAAGAACAGTTTTGATAAAGATGATGTTTTAATGACAGTTAATGAATGCAAAAAACATGGCAGAGATGATGGTAATAAAAACTGAAGAGGCAGATGTGGACAGCAATCTTTCAACATTCAGTATTTGCTACATCATTAAAGAAACAGGCTCGCATGCACAAACTGTTGTGGAGAGAAGGCCAGGGAAGGAATAATGCTGACTGTCTATATACAACAAACAGTAATTTGCAAACAATGCCTCCAGCGTGCTGGGGCAAGGAAGAACAAGAGCAAATCCAACTGGACAAGAGAACACAAGCGAGTAGCCGTAAAATGCAATCCTCTGGACAAGATGTTTTGACAGGCACTCAGTGCAAACACAGTATATAAATAGGCAAGGTAACAAGCAAAAGATTTCCCATTGGTGGCTGATTGCTCATTAGTGAATATGTAATGCTGTCCAGCACCTCTCACCACACCCTTGGCACAATAGGGAGTCGTACAAAAGAAACCTGAAACAGTCCAGACACCTGAGAATAATTTTAATGTCAGCCACCGAAGTGCTATTAATTATCATTTTTCATTGTCATTATTGGTAAATGTTTTTTTTGCAAAACTGTCATGGTATGGGTAACACATGATAATAACTATAAACACAAATCATTTGCAAACTATTAATTTATAATTGATTCATAGTTGATATATTGCAGTCTCTATATTGTTAATATATTAATAGGCTATATACTAATAGTGAGTCCTCCGGGTATATATAGGAATAAGTAAGACTAATAAAATTAATGTCCAATAAAGGTTGAGTTTAAAGAACTTAATGTTGTTTCCCCTTTTTCTGTGACCTAATCTATTTACTTCTTATAACCGATTAACAATTCCTTTACTAAGATCTAATTAAACAATAATAATTGTGTTAATTACAGTGTGTCAGGATTATGTTATGTGTTGTGTTAGTTTCATTCCTCTGTGCTTGTTTCCTGTGCTTCAGTTCATTGTAGTCTTAATTGCATTCTAGTTAGTCTAATTGGTTACTTAATACGTTCAAGTGTCTGTCATTATGTTCCTTGTGTATTTATACTCCCTGTCTCATTCAGTTCATTGTCGTTTCTGGTCTAAGTTTAGTTTGTGTGTGTCTACTTGTTCGCTGTTCTTTGGAAATCCGTGTGCATCCGTGTGAAAATTTAGTGCACCATGTGCCATCGAGTTGCCGAATATTGGTGCAGGTCCCTCACATGGGACACCTCGTATCTCATTCCATGCTCCGGATGAGGATGTGATGCTGATCGCTGCATAAGAGAGTGGGCTTTTGTCCTCTAGAGAGGACACCCCCTGGGGTGGTTGTTCATGCCGAATCAGATTCAGAGTTGATGTCCATGCCTTCCCGGCCCACTGCAGGCATTGGGCTTGAGTGAAACCCTCCACCGTGTCCCAAGTGCTCGCAGCTGAATGATTGGTTCCTGGGCACGGTGCGCAGTTTACAGCCACTCCAGTGCTTTTCTTCCTGGAGGTGTATGAGGACATGCATGAGGGGTGACGAAAGTCATGGCACGGGCCCTCTGCAAAAGAATATCCACCCTGGTGGTCCAGGAACGTGGTTGGAACTGGCTGAAATGAAGGACGCAGAAAAAGGTTCACTTTCTTTTTGCCCCAATATCCCAGGCCAGCCTCTTAAATGACACTGTCTAGCACTTTGCCCAGCAGTCCAGAAGCAGACAAAGGGTATAAAACACATCTTGCACCAGCGAGATACTGCCACCAATCTGCCATGGCCATGTCCATGTCCCAGCCTGCTCTGAAGTTGGACTGGCTCCCGGGGGGCTGGAACCATCCCTTGCTCCCTGAGCCTCCCACAGGAAGGCGACGCAACCTCTCCGGACTGGTAAGCCTTCCAAGAAAAAAACACCTAAGAGGCCCTGAGATGGGTGGACCAAAGATGAAAGGGACTGCTATGTTCCAGGAGACAGTGTAGGCACCGCTCCTTCCCTCGGTGGAGGGCCGAATGAAAAATCCTGTGTTTCGTTTTATTTCTGTTCTGCTGCTTTTTCAATAAAAGAGCAGTTTCTAACATCTCTGGGTCATACTGGATCTGTGCTCACAGTGAGCAACGCGTCACTTCCTCACTCTCAGCTACATCCTCATACGCCCACAACCCATCCCGTTAGCTCATTCAGACAATCAGACTCGGCTATGCGATTCAGGTCGCCAGGCATTCCCCCAGATTCAGCGGCATCCTGTTCACCTCGGTGGCAGGCAAGTACACCCCTGTCCTGCGGGCGGAGATTACGGTCCATTGGCAAAGAACGCAATAGAGCCTGTCCCTACAGCCGAGATAAAGTCAGGCTTTTACGGTCTGTACTTCATAGTACCCAAAAAGGTGAGCGGTTACAGCAATACCAGTACAAGGTCCTCCCCTTCGGGCTACCCTGTCTCACTGTGTCTTTACCAAGGTTGTGGAAGGTGCCCTTGCCCTGCTTTGGGAGGTGAGCGTTCGCATCCTCCAATGACTGACTCATTCTAGCCCAGTCCTGAGATCAGTTATGTGAATACATGGACCTGGTGCTAAGGCACCTCAGCCGGTTGTGGCCGGGTCAACTGGGAAAAGAGGAAGCTCTCACCCATGCAGAGGATCTCTTTTCACAGTGTGAGTTGGTCTGATGGCATCTGCAGCCACCGTCACCCCACTCGGATTGTTGCATAAGAGAACGCTTCAGCACTGGCTACACAGGCAAGACAATTAGGTCACAGGGGAAACACAATGAAACATGAGAACTCTAACTGTACATCCACGCCCACACGACATTGCTGGAACTGAACGAGGTGGAACCGCGACGATGAGAATCCCCGGTGGAACGCAGGAACCTGAAAACTGAGGTGGAGGCAGTGGGACTGGGAACAAAGGTGAAGCCATGTGGATCTGAAGTTGCTGGTAGGATGACGTCTGACCAAGGCAGAGCCTGTGGGACGAGGGAGCCCGGTGAAGATGTAAGGCTGAAGGTTTCCGGTGGAGCTGAGGGAGGGAAGAGCAAAGGTGGAGACGATGTGTCGACAGGTTGCGGTGGAGTGTTCAGTTCAGAGGCTGGAGGTGGAGCCAGGGGATCCTCTGGTTTATACGGAGCTGGTGGCCTGAAGCACAGAAGCGGATCCACACACTAAAGTGCAGGAGATGAAGAGGGGCTGAAAGATACCAGAGGTGGCGGCGCTGAGGAAATGACAGTTAGAGAATGCGGGTGAGGGAGATTGGGAGGGATCATAGGAGATACTGGGCTAGACAGACCCAGAAGGGAAACAGACAGACCAGGGCTGGATGGGACCAGTGAGGAAATAGACAGCTTAGGGTTGGACGGAACCAGTAGGGAACCAGACAGTTTAGGGCTGGACGGAACCAGCGGGGAAACGGTCAATGAAAGGCTGGATGGAATCAATGGGGACAGCAGAAACAAGGGAATTACCTCCTCAAATACATCCAACAGGTTGTGGGCAGGGCATTCCTCCCAGCCCTCGAAGTCGACTCACGCCCCTGGTCAGACACACCTTGTGGTTCAAGCTCCAGGGCGATGAGTCCTTCCGTCTTCTCTCCAGGTTAGGTCTTGTCCGTCATGGCAGGTTAAAGTCCAGGGTCTGCGATGGGCTCTCATCACTCCATCGCTGGTGTCAGATGGCTGGTCTCTGGATGTTGAGTGAGGCTGGTGTCATTCTCAGCCTGGCTGATTGTTGTTCACCAACACCCACTCCACGAATGCGCCGAAGTCCTCCATCGGACTGCCCGTTGGAATGCGTGCCTTGGATTGCTCACTCAGGCCGGTGTGATAAAATACACAGAGCGAGCGGTCTGGTAAGTGAGTTGGGCATGCAAGCTGGAGAAAGTCATGAGTGTGTTCTTCCAGTGGACGGTGTCCCTGCTCCAGGCAGAGAAGCTGGAATGAAGAGAAGAAAGAAAACACCACAAAAAAAAAATAATTACAGATGGGTCCGTTCTTCTGTCACGTAACGCACATAGGAAACAGCAAGAAGACGAAGAGAGCAATAATAACAGAATTTAATGACAAAACCCAGAATACTCACACTAACACATCTAACATTGACGAGAAAGGACAGAGAATGAGGGATAACACAGGTTATAAATAATCAGGCTCTGACAGTTTGATGCCAGGGATCCCCATTTTTAATTTCCTAGCAAAGGATTCACTTCTTAAATTAAAGGAACTTTAGGTATTTGGAAGGTAAAACTCATTTATACCATGTAAAGAAAAATTGTATGTGTGATGATATAAACAAAATATGAATTATATGATTTGCATTTTATGTTGTCATAGTACTATTTGTGTAGTGCATCACACAATAAACATTGGTCCAAAGCAAGTTTTGTGGTCCACTAGTGGTGAACCCTGAACCTCAGTTTGTAAACCCCTGATGAGATGAAAATAAATGTGTTACATATTATAGATGTTGTTATATATTAAAGTTGCTGTATATTATAGAGTTATATTTGAATAGACCTTCCTTCCCCTAGAGGATCTCAACCATTTACACTCGATGTTAAGGCCAACACATGGACATAAGTAGTACTGCAGTTGCTGTCACATAGACTTAACATTAAATAGATCCTCGAGTTACTGTAAAATAATGTGCACTTATGTCAGTGAACAAAACATTTACTTCAACATACAAGTATTGCATCACTGTGTTGTCTGAAAGCTCTCAAGAGATGAATCAGTAGACATACAGTGGGTACGGAAAGTATTCAGACGCCCTTAAATTTTTCACTCTTTGTTATATTGCAGCCATTTGCTAAAATCATTTAAGTTCTTTTTTTTCCCTCTTTAATGTACACACAGCACCCCATATTGACAGAAAAACACAGAATTGTTAACATTTTTGCTGATTTATTAAAAAAGAAAAACTGAAATCCTAAGTATTCTTTCCATACCCATTGTATTTGGATGACGCAATGACGCAGGTGTCCAATGATCTTATAGATCCTTAGAGAATAAGGATGAGGATTTATAACAGACTAAATTCATTCAAAGCAGCTCACAGATGTTCAGACACTGTCATTGCTCTGGCTCAAAAACTTTAAGATTATTTAGACAAGTCTGTGATTCAAATATTATGCAGCAAGTTTACATAAAGATATATTTTCAACATTTGAAAATAGATGTTAAAAGTGTGAGATGACAATTTAGTAAAGTCCATATTTTGGTTATTTATTCATTGTAATTTATATTTTTAACCTGTGCAAAACAACATATGAAAAGCTGCCATGAATTTATCTCAGAATATCTCGATTGTTCATCCAGAATACTTTTTCATCACTGGGCTTACAGGTACACCATACAGCACTTATTACTATATATTGTTATTTATCATATATGTTATTTCTGTAATTGGGAACTCGATAGTCCTTCTCATTATAGCTCTTCACCGGAGCCTGCACAGTCCTATGTACATTGGTGTGTTTAACTTGGCCTTGGCGGATATTGGTGAAACTAACGCACTGATTCCTTACATGATGAAGATTTTTTTTTCTGACTCACAGTTCATCTCATACAATGATTGTTTGGCAAATATGTTTTTTGTGAACTTCTTTATTACTGTACAGACTTATACTCTTGTTGTTCTGGCATTTGATCGTTTCATTGCAATCTGTTTGCCACTAAGATATAATGTCATAGTGAATAATCAGTCCATGACTTTAGTGTTTTCAGTATTATGGGCATTTAACACCTGTATTGTAACAATGTCAACATCTTTGATGACCAGACTTTCATTCTGTTATTCCAACGTTGTAGAGAGTTGGTTTTGTGACTATTCAAGATTGTTGAGGCTTTCATGCAATGACAATAGCATTAATAAGTTTATAGCACTCGTCATTCAAGCTTTATACCTTGTAGCACCACCGTTCTTTATATTCCTATCATATGTAGGCATTTTTCTTGCTTTATGTAAAATTACAACTTGGGAAAGACGTTTTAAAGCACTGAAGACCTGTGTTTCTCACCTTTTGGTAGTTGGATCATTCTTTTTTCCCATATTATGCAATTTGTTTGCTCCACCTACTATTAATTCCAGGATCATCAGCGGATCTCTTTCATTTGCTCTTCCACCAATGCTAAATCCCATTATTTATGTTTTAAACACAGCTAAAATTAAAGACTTGATCCAAAAAGTGTTTAACAACAGATCTGCACCAATTAGAGGGAACATTTCAAAATGACTGTAATGATTGTCCATGTGTTCTTCAATCATTGTGAATTAAATGATGCAAAATTACATTTACATGTATTTCATAAATATTTTTAGATTCACTAAGTGTAAAATAAAAGAGAACAAGCAGAACATAAATTCAGTCTGCTAGACTCAACATGTAGAGTGGACACAGCTGTGAAATGTTGTTTATTTATTTATGATTAAGTGTGTTGTGTACTGTGTCTGTTCTTGGTTACTAACAAAACAAATTGAAAAAGCAAACTATTTTAGCAAGCAATTTGAATCGTTTTATTGTTATTATATTTCTGTCATGAATAACAGGAATACCAAAGAGCAGGTTTGATAAAGATGATGTTTCAAAAGCAGTTAATGCATACAATGAACAACTGCAAAAACACAGCAGAGATGATGGTGATAAATACAGAGGCAGATGTGGACAGTAATGTCAGACTATTATTTAAAGGTTTCAATATGAGTACCGGTAGATATGAATGGGATGAGGCTGGGATTTAGCAGGTGAAAAGTATATGAAGAAAGTGAAAGTATTTGATGAATGTTTAGTATGTGCAGAGAGCATCTCATTTTTGACAGATGTGGCTTTTAGAGGCTTTTGCATCAGAAGTCTTGGAACATTAAATAACAAACGCACACACAAGCACACTGTCACGGAGTCAGTTACAACGGCCTTCCACACCGTCAGCACCACAATCACCATCACCTGAATTCTAATCACCTGCACCTGTTCATCATCACCTGCACTCACCATAAATACACACCTCACAGTCAGTTCTACGTCTGGTCTCGTCTATCTATGACACTAAAGACTCTCCTGGATCGACTTACTTGCCGTCTACCTGTCTGCCCGTCTACTCGTCTGTTCCAGTGGTCTTCGTCTCGTCCTTCTGTCTGTGACTCTGGGTTCTTCCGTCTCGTCAAACGTCTCTCCGCATTCATCTGTAAAACAGGACATTAACTATTACTAGCACAGCTAAGTTACCATCTACTTTCTAGGACGGCTTTACTCACCTGCTAATCTGTTCACATTCTGTTGTCTGCCAATAAATGTTGTTATACTTATCATCATTCCATGTCTGAGTCTGACAGAAGACCAGACCACACAATGCAGACAACATCCGCTGAAGCCGGAGGAGAAAGATTGGGCGTCATGTTCACAGAACTAATTCAGGCCATTCGCCAATCTCTTCCGGTAACAACATCTACTTCATCAGCTGCCTCTGCCTGTCCCATGGCCCGACCAGTGACATACTCTGGCGAGGCAGAGGACTGCAACGGGTTTCTATTGCAATGCTCGCTCTACTTTGAAATTCAACCACATCTGTTTATCAATGACAAAGCGTGAGTAGCGTTTACGGTGACTCTTCTCTCCGGAAGAGCGTTGCAATGGGCCCAGGCGTTGTGGATGCCCAACGCGGAAATAACAACATCACTTTCAGCCTTCACCACTCAATTTAAAGAAGTCTTCGGCCAAACTGCTAATGCACTATCCACTCCAATCAGCTTTTCAACATCCGCCAGGGCACGGAATCTGTGGGCGAGTATGCTCTACGTTTTCGTACCCTAGCGGCCACTTGCGATTGGAATGAATCCGACTTATTGACAGCGTTTCGTCAAGGACTAAATAAGGATATCTGTCAGGTCATGATAGTGTATGACGATCGCATTGGGCTGGAGAGTTTCATTCAAAAAGCCATTCGCATCTCCCAACGCTATACGGCGTGTGTGCCCACTTCACCTGTTTGGCAGCCTCCGCCTCCCGTTGCATCCGTCGCACATCCAGTACCTGAGCCCATGACCATCGACTCCTATCGTCTTACTCCTGCGGAGCGTCAACGGAGACTCATTCATCATCTCTGTCTATATTGTGGGGGAGAAGGACATCAACTTGCCACTTCCTGTGAGACCTACTCGGCCCGCGGTGAGTACGGTACAAGTTTATCCTAAAATTTCACACTTACTTCGAACACAGTATATGTCCTCATTCGTGATACCTATGTTTGATTTGGGTGCCGCAGGCAACTTCATCTCTCACCAGTTCCTCCAGACACTTCAACTCCCCCGGAAACGCTGCATCCAGCCACTAAGAATACAAACCACCCTTGGAAAAAACGCTGGGCCGAGGCCATGTGAACCAATTCTCTCCCACTCTGACGCTCCGCATCGGATGCCTACACAAAGAAGATATCTTGTTCATGGTACTGGAGTGGTCAACCGCTGAGAATATACTGGGACGCCCATGGATGGCAGAACATAATCCTATGATCAACTGGGATACTGGTGAGATCCTCAAATGGGGAAAGGAATGTTTTCAATTGTGTTTGACCTCTGTCAAGAAGTGTTCACAGTCCTCCACCTCCAGCAAGCGATTGGCAACCCATCTTCCACCTCATCGGCCATGGGACTGTGCCATCGACCTGCTGCCTGGGGCTAATCTACCTAAGGGTAGGGTTTACCCACTGTCCATCCCAGAGCAGAAGGCCATGGAGGATTACATCACGGAGGCACTTCAACAGAAGTTTATCCAACCATCTACATCCCCCCCGCGTCGAGCTTCTTCTTTGTCGCCAAGAAGGACGGAGGCTTGCAGCCGTGTATCGACTACTGGACCCTCAACTCTCAAACCTTCAAGTTCAGTTATCCCCTTCCTCTGGTACCGGCAGCGCTGGAACAACTGTGTGAAGCTTATATTTTCTCGAAGCTAGATCTACAAAGTGCCTACAATCTGATCCGTATCTGCAAAAGGGATGAATGGAAGACCGCCTTTATCACCCCATCCCGTTTCAAAATTACATGAATGAGATCTTCAGAGACTTTCTACATCGCTTCGTCATTGTTTACATAGACGATATCCTCATCTATTCCAAATCCCTCTCAGAACACTAACTCTATGTCCGACAAGTCCTTCAATGCCTTCGAGACAACCAGCTCTTCTTAAAGCTCGAGAAATGTGAGTTCCATATTCCATCAGTCCACTTTCTGGGATACATCATCGATTGGCATGGGGTGAGGATGGACCAGAAGAAGGTGGACGCTATTCAGAACTGGCCCACTCCGAGTACAGTGGAAGAACTCCAACGATTTCTATTGCCGATTCATAAAGAACTGCAGTCAGACCAGTTCTCCATTCACCTCTCTCCTCAAGAACTGGCCCAAGTCTCTGTCCTGGACACCATCAGCCGCTCAAGCATTTGACCATCTCAAAGAAGCCTACAGCTCCGCTCCAGTTCTGCATCATCCAAACCCTGAGCTTCCCTTCGTCGTCGAAGTGGACGCCTCCCAAACTGAAGTCGGAGCTGTCCTATCTCAGCGGCAGGGTGACCCTCAACCCCTCCATCCCTGCACCTTCTATTCCAAAAAGCTGTCCCCGGCTGAGCAAAACTACAACGTTGGTAACCGTGAGTTACTCGCCATCAAGCTAGCCCTCGAAGAATGGAGACATTGGCTGGAGGGAGCTACATATAAGTTTGAGGTGATCACCGATCATCGGAATCTAGAATATCTCCGAAATGCCAAACGCCTCAACTCTTTGGTAACCTATCGACCAGGCGATAAGAACATAAAGGCAGATGCTCCTGAGCCTGAGCCGTCATCTCCGGAAACAATCCTCCCCCCAGCCATGATCGTCAATCGCATTCAGTGGGACATCGACGACCAGACGACGTCGACATCTGGCTGCTGCCACCGAACCAGCTCTGCCAGGAGGTCCTCCCCCCAGCCATGATCGTCAATCGCATTCAGTGGGACATCGACGACCAGACGACGTCGACATCTGGCTGCCGCCACCGAACCAGCTCTGCCAGGAGGTCCTGAGGGGCTGTTGTATGTTCTTACCAATTGTCGTCAACCCCTCATGGACTCAGCTCATACATCACCAGGCTCTGGACACCCAGGTAGTCAGCGAACCCTCTCGCTCCTTCGTCAATGTTACTGGTGGCCCTCCATGTCTCAGGATATCTCCCGGTATGTCAAGCTGATACCTCTTCCTATTCCCAGACGTCCCTGGTCCCATATTGGAATCGATTTCATGACCGATTTACCTCCATCTGATTCCCACACATGCATCTTTGTCATAGGAGACCGTTTCTCAAAGCTTGCAAACTCCTCCCCCAGTGTTCCAGCAATTTGGTTTGCCCAAAGATATAGTCTCTGACCGAGGTCCCCTGTTCATTTCCAGAGTATGGCAAGCATTCTTCAAACTCCTGGGGATCTCGGTCAGCCTATCATCTGGTTACCATCCGCAGACCAACGGTCAGACTGAGCGGAAGATCCAAGATACCTGAGATACGGGAGATACCTGAGAGGATACTGCCACCAGAACCAGAATAGCTAGAGCCAATTCCTACCCTGGGCTGAATACACACAAAACTCCCTTAGACAATCCACCACCGGTCTCACTCCATTTCAGTGTATCTTCGGATATCAGCCCCCATTGTTCCCTTGGACTGGGGAACATATCAGAGGTTCCAGCTATTCAAGACCGGTTCCAACAGAGTGAGAGGGTGTTCATCTCCAACGGGCAGTACGAAGACACAAGACTCCAGCAGACAAGCAGCGCTCAGATACACCCACTTATCTTCCGGGCCAAAAGGCGTGGTTATCCACCAGAGATATCCGTCTTCGTCTGCCCTGTCGTAAGCTGAGTCCCCGCTATATGCTCCACGTATCGTATAACACCTACATTTCATGTTTCATTACTAAAACCATTCATTGAACCCTTGTCTACCCCCACAGAACCTGGTGACGATGGAGTACTCCCTCCTTTGACCCTTCTGAAACATCTACCAAGTGCGAACCATTCTGGACTCTCGACGGTGGGGTTTGGACCCGAGGAAAGATCATGGGTTCCTCGTGACGACATCCTTGATCCCACGTTACTTACCTAATTCCACCAGGACCATCCCAGCCGACCTGCCCCCAGAGGTCGTGGTCGTCCCCGTCGTCGACAACGGCGGTCGTCAGGAGCTGCCCGTGGAGGATGGGGTACTGTCATGGAGTCAGTTACAATGCCTACCACACCGTCAGCATCACGATCACCATCACCTGAATTCTAATCACCTGCACCTGTTCATCATCCCCTGCACTCACCATAAATACGCACCTTACAGTTACTAGCACAGCTAAGTTACCATCTACTTTCTAGGAATGCTTTAGTCATGTGCTATTCTGTTGTCTACCAATAAACGTTGTTATACTTACCATCATTCCATATCTGTGTCTGACACACACACTCCCTTGACCCCCTTTCCTCATTTTCCTCATATGACCTAATAAATATAGACTGCAGACCTAAGCATTGAAATAAAGAATAAAATCTTAAGACTACTTAATATGCTGATTAATAAAACTATTCAAGCGTAATTTATATAATAATTTTAACTAAAACATACAAATAAGTAGGAATCTAATAGGGATGCCACAATTCTCAATATAATATTGAACCGTTCGGTACGACATCCGGAATTTTTCCGGTTTTACGTTTAAATAATTTTATGTGCATTTTATTTCTCTCCGAATTGACTGTTTGTGTGTGCCTGTAAGTCTACCAGCTGAGATGACGAAACTCCTCCCCACGAGTAAATATTCAATCACTATGCTCTAAAGTTAGGGGGCGCTAAACCATCATTCCACACTTTAACATGGCGAGCGGCGGTGAAGTGAGGCTATAGCACGAGGAAGCGCCGGCGTCTTTCAAATCCGTGGTGTGGAGACATTCCGGTTTTGCCATTGAGTATAATGCAGAGGAAGAAAAAATGGTAAACAAAAAAATTACTATCTGCAAGCATTGTTTTACACTTGTAGCCTACTCAAACGGAAACACTTCCAACATGACTGTACATCTGCGGCACCATCACCCACCAATATCATTGACACTGTCTGAAGGCAGGATAGCAGAGCAGGTAATAAAGTCCTCCAAAAAACAACAGCCCCTCGCTGAATCCTGCCAGCATGCATACCCAACTGGTTCCGAGAGACACTTAAAAATAACATAGGCAGTGGGGGTGTTCATTGCCAAAGATTTGCAGCTGTTTTCGGTGATGGGAGATGCAGGCTTTTGTCATCTTATAAAAACACTCGATCCGCGTTATAGACTCCCGTTTCGCACTTTTTTCAGCACCGAGATAATAGATAGCTGACCTAAGTGAAATTCCACTTTACATTCTGAATGAAGGATACTGTACTGGGGTACTGTTAAGTTTAATTGAGATGGTTTATTTATGTTTACTAAAGTACAAGTATGTTTATTTGAAATGGTCAATTTATGTTTACTAACTTGACATGTATGTTTATTTTATTTTTATTTTCCGTTGTGTTCCCCAGTTTGTACATGGGCTACCAGCAGCTGTGAGATGTCAGTGTTAATTTTAAAATAAAAATTATTTTATATTATACAATACACTAGGAACTAATGGACTATTCTTTGCTTTTAAGTCAAATAAAGGAGTATTGCAATAAATCATTTTTATTTTTACTTCTTTTTATTTACTTTACTTCTTTTTATTTTAACCTCTTACTGTTCCTATTGCCTAAGCATAGAATAACAAAAAAAAAAACACTCTCATGTGTCAAGCCATCAGAACCGAACCATACCGAAAACCGGGGTTAAAAACCAAGGTATTTATTTAACCGTGGGCTAACTGTATTGTTCCATCCCTAGAATCTACATATAGGCCTAATAGGCATAATATACCCTTTGACACATGATATCCACTGGCGTAAACAGGTGTTACAGAAAAAAATGTACAAGATAAATATGGTTAATATCTGGATAAACGTATTTCTTACATCCTATTTAGCTAAAAATATTTTTGTAACTGTCTGGTTTTCTGAGAATAAAAGGATTTAACACTAATTGCAGCAATCAGGGACATCGCGCCAGAGTCTTCATCCACCACGGACACCACATCTATGTTCCCGGTGGTCGTGAGTGTTGCAATTGAGGACATTAAGGCTCTCCCTAAACCCTGGAGACTAGTCGCAAGTCTGAGAGAGACACTGCTGATGTCGGTACGTACAGCCCTGGAGGGCATTTCAGCAATCCGTGAATCAGGTCCTGGGTCAGCTACCGAAGACTCGGAGGGCACTCATGAATTTTCTGTCTGTCATGATATGACCATAGACAGCGAACCTGAATCTATTCCCACAGGCTCTAAAGCCGTTGTTGAGTCCTTCCCTGCAGTCCTGAAGGACACTATCATGTCAGTACCAGAATCAGTCCCTGAGCACGCCAGTGCAACTCAAGAGGGTGCTGCCGAGTCCGTCCCTGAGCATGCCAGTGCAAAGCAAGAGGGCGCTACTGAGTCGGTTCCTGAACACGCCAGTGCAACTCAAGAGGTTGCTACCAAGTCCGTTCCAAGCCCTCTACGGCAGATCAAGAGGGCGTCATAGAGTCAAGTCCCATGTCAGTCTCAGAGGCTTTCAGCAGGCCCCGAATCAAGTCCTGTGCCTTTTCCTGAGGCCTCGGAGGAGGTTTCTGACTCCAGATCTGAGCCTGTTCACTCAAACGTCATCCTTCCTACCACCGCAGTCATGGCCCCAGAGCTTCCTGTCTGCCCTCCAGCGACCACAGAAGTCGTACTGATGTTCCTTGTTAGTTCTGACAGGACTACAGAATTTGCCTCTGATAGTTCTGTCTGCTCTGAGATAATCACGGAATTTACCTCTGAACCTCCTGTCTGTCTTGACACAACCACAGAGTTCGAACCTGAATCTCTGTCTGTCCTGAAATGATCTTGATGATCATCACTGAACTTCCCGTCTGCCGCACTGCAACGATCAAAGAAGTCATACCAGAGTTTCCTGTCTGCTGTGACACCACCATGGAGGTCTGTTCTGAACTTACTGTCTGTCCTGATGGAAACGCGAAGGTCATCTGTGAACTTCCTGCTTGTCCCTCTTTGACCCCGGAGATCATGCATGAATTCCCTGTCTACCCAGTCTGCCCCGAAACAATCACGGAAGTCACCTCTGAGTGTTCAATCTGACGACCATGGGGGTCGCATCTGAATTTCCTGTCTGTTCAGAAACGGCCACAGAGGTCGTGCCAGAGTTTCCTGTCAGTTCAGTAACGACCACAGAGGTCGCACCAGAGTTTCCGATCTGTCTTGATATGACCACGGAGGTCATTTATGAACTTCCTGTCTGCCCAGATAAGACCACGGAGGTCGTCTCTGATAGTTCTGTCTGCCCTGAGATTATCATGAAGGCTATTTCCGAGTTTCCTGTCTATCCAGAGATAACCATGTTTGTCGTCTATGAACTTTCTGCCTGTTCTGATACGACCATGGAGTTCATTGCTGAGCTTCAGGTCTGCCCTGAAATGACCACAAGGGTCACCCCTGAGTTCCCTGTCAAACTAGACAAGACCATGAAGACCATTCCTGAGGTCACGGTTTGCCTGAACACAGCCACTAAGTTGGCCCCTGAACTGTCTGCCTGCCTCCACACGACCAGTCAGGAGGGCCTAGCCAGAACCTTGTGGGGCGTTCCTGAGCTCCTGATCTGTCTTGTTATGGTCCTGGCGACCATTACTAACTTCTCTTTGTTTTTTGTTGCAGTTTCCTCTGATCTATCATGGTAGTGGCCAGAAGGGATAGATCTGCAGTGGTGGTGGTCTACTCCTTGGGGGTTTCCATGCCTGTTTGAACTGCGTTGGTGGCCGTCTGCACAGCATGTTCCACCCTGGTCGTCTTCTCAGCCTGTTTCGTCATGGCCGACTGCTCAGCCCAAATTGTCATGTCCTCTTCCACTTCATGGACCTGGTCCCCCATTCTGCCCCTTAGCCCACCCCCTACAAGATTGGGGGGGGGGGGCTATGTAACGATCGTCAGCTGAAGTTCCCATGAGAACCACTAGAGGGCACTTCAACTTGGACTTTCACACACACACATGCACATTCACTCCCGGACTTCACTTCACACAATGCACTACACACCCACTCACTCATTTCAGGCAGACTACATGTCCCAGAAGCACCTAATCACTGATCTCCTCACCAGCTGCAGCTCATTATCTGCACCATATAAGCACACTACACCAACACATACATGCAAAGTCTTCTTATTTCCCTGTTTAACATTTCTGAGCGTTTACTTCCCGTGTTTGCTTTCCTGTTTTTGACCCTGTCTGTTTTACCATTCCTTGATCGTTCTCTGCCTGCCCTTTGGATTTACTGCCTGGTATTTTTGGACTGTTGTTTTCTTGCTGCCTGCTTTGATCCACTTTGCCTGTTTAAATGGTTATGACTCTGCCTACTCTCTGACATTCCTGTTTGTTGGTGTTTGACCCTGCCTGTTATGACCATTCTGTTTATTAATAAAAGCCTGTGACTGGATCCCATTCCGTTGACCGTCCATTCATTGCAAGAACTAATTACAAGTGTAGATATGAAAGAACAAAGATACAAATGAAATAAACAGTGTAATATGTTTTTATACATTTGAATGTGTAACACTATTCTGATATTGAAATTGAATAATCAAATGTAAACTAACACTTCATAGTCTTCATTTTATAAATTAAATACAATTAATTTGTGTTAAAACTACAAAAGTGATCTTTTGTTGTTTGATTAACATTCATGCATGGAAAGCAGCAGGGGCTTCTGTCACTTCAAGGTGGAACGTGTGGCACGTAACCAAAATACTGTTATGCATCCGGTTTTCTTTCTCAATTGTTTAGTTCACCTAAGCCACAAGCAACTTGACTCAGTGGCAGGCAAGGACACCCCTGTTCTGTGGACAGAGATTGCAGTCCTCCTGGCGAAGAACGCAATGGAGCCTGTCCCTCCAGCTGAGATGAAGTCAGGATTTTATAGTCTGTATTTCATAGTACCAAAAAAAGGCGGGTGGTTACGGCCATACCAGTACAAGGTCCTCCCCTTCGGGCTACCCCTGTCTCCCCGTGTCTTTACCAAGGTCACGGAAGGCGCCCTTGCCCCGCTTTGCCCCGAGTTGGGTGTTCGCATCCTCCAACGACTAGCTCATTCTGGCCCAGTCCTAAAATCAGTTATGTGAATACATGGACCTGGTGCTAAGGCACCTCAGCTGGTTGGGATCGGGTCAACTGGGAAAAGAGGAAGCTCTCATCCATGCAGAGGATCTCTTTTCACGGTGTGAGTTGATCTGATTGCATCTGCAGCCACCGTCACCCTGCTCGGATTGCTGCATATGAGACCGCTTCAGCACTGGCTACACAGACAATACAATTAGGTCACAGGGGAAACACAATGAAACATGAGAACTCTGATTGTACACCCACCTCTGGAAAGGCTCGTCCTCGCACCATGCATGGTCCAACTGAGGAGGGAGGGCGGGGGCTCTGTAGGAGAAAGAGGAGAGGGGGGAAAAAACAGTCAATAAAAAAAACCCAGAACAGTCCATGTGGGAGTGGAGGGTGGGAGGAGCCAAATGGGAGCCTGGAGCAGGAGGAGCCAGCCTAACACAGGAGATGGAGTCCCAGGTGGAGCTGACATGCCAAAGAGCCCACGCGACACTGCTGGTACTGGCCTCCGCGGTGGAACATGGGAACCTGAAAACTGATGTGAAGGCAGTGGGACTAGGGACTGAGGATAAAGGCGTAGTCATGCGGATCCGAAGGTGCAGGTAGGATGACGTCTGACCAAGGCGGAGACAATGCGTTGACAGGCCGCGGTGGAGTGTTGGGTTCAGAGGCTGGAGGTGGAGCCAGGGGATCCTCTGGTTTAGACGGAGCTGGTGGCCTGACGCACAGAAGCGGATCTACAACCTGAAGTGCAGGAGATGAAGAGGGGCTGAAAGATACAAGAGGAGGTAGGACTGAGGAAACGACAGTTAGAGAAGGCGGGTGAGGGAGTTTGGGAGGGATCACAGGAGATACTGGGCTGGACAGATCAGGGCTGGACGGGACCAGCGGGGGGAAACATTGCTCACGGTTAGACGGAACCAGTAGGGAACCAGACAGTTCAGGGCTGGACGGAACCATTGGGGAAACAGACAGTTCAAGGCTGGATGGAATCAGTGGGCACAGCAGAAACAAGGGAAATAAATATATCCTCAAATACATCCACCAGTCCAAAAAAAGTTCCAGTTGCCATAGTGATCACATCCACTGGGGTGAGGTTGTGGGCAGGGCATTCCTTCCAGCCCTCGAACTTGACTCACACCCCTGGTCAGACACACCTAGTGGTTCAAGCTCCAGTGTGACGACTCCTTCCGTTCTCTCCCGAGGTTAGGTCTCGTCCGTCGCGGCAGGTTGAAGTCCACGGTATGTGATGAGCTCTCATCTCTCCATCGCTGGCGCCAGATGGCTGGTCTCTGGATGTTGAGTGGGGCTGGTGTCATTCTCAGCCGGGCCGATTGTTGTTCACCGGCACCCATTCCACGAATGTAGCGAAGTCCTCCATCGGACTGCCCGTTGGAATGCGTGCCTTGGACTGCTCGCTCAGGCTGGTGTGATAAAATACACAGAGCGAGTGGTTTGGGAAGTGAGTCGGGCATGCAAGCTGGAGAAAGTCATAAGTGTGTTCTTCCAGTGGATGGTCTCCCTGCTCCAGGCAGAAAAGCTGGACGGTGGGTAGGTCCAAAGGAAAAAAAAAAAAAAAAAAAAACTGAAGAGAAAGAAAACACTGGAAAAAAAAAATCACAGTTGGGTCCGTTTTTCTGTCACATAACGCGTAGAGGAAATAGCACGAAGATGAAGGAGAACAATAATAAAAGAATTTAATGACAAAACTCAGAATACTCACACTAACACATCTAACATTGATGAGAACAGACAGAAAATGAGGGAGAACACGAGGTATAAATAATCAGGCAACATTGAAGCATGTGAACTCTGACAATTTGATGCCAGAGATCCCAATATATAATTTCCTAGCAAAGGATTCACTTCTTAAATTAAAGGAACTTTAGGTATTTTAAAACTCATTCATATCATGTAAAGAAAAATTGTATGTGTGATATTATAAACACAAAATGAATGAAATGATTTGCTTTTTATGTTGTCATAGTACTATTTGTGTAGAGCATCACACAATAAACATTGGTCCAAAGCAAGTTTTGCGGTCCACTAGCGGTGAACCCTGAACCTCAGTTTGAAAACCCCTGATGAGGAGACAAAAAATTTATTGCATATTATAGAGGTTGTTATATATTAAAGTTGGTGTATGTTATAGAGGTATATTTGAATACACCGTCCTTCCCCCAGAGGATCGTGCAACCATTTACACTCGATGTTAAGGCCAACACATGGGCATAAGTTGTACTGCAGTTGCTGTCACATGGACTTAACATTAAATAGATCCTTGAGTTACTGTAAATTAATATGCACTAATGAGAATTGTGTGGCCAGTGAACAAAACTATCAGAACTAAAGCTGTGGACAAAACATTTACTTCAACATACAAGTATTGTATCACTGTGTTGTCTGAAAGCTCTCAAGAGATGAATCAGTAGATATATTTGGATTCAGTGACGCAGGTGTCCAATGATCTTTGTGACATGAGAGAATAAGGATGAGGATTTATAACAGACTAATTTCATTCAAAGCAACTCACAGGTGTTCAGACACTGTCATTGCTCTGGCTCGAAAACTTTGAGATTTTTTAGACAAGTCTGTGATTCAAATATTATGCAGCAAGTTTACATACAGATATATTTTCAACATTTAAAAATACATGTTAAAAGTGTGAGATGACATTTTAGTAAAGTTAATATTTTGGTTATTTATTCATAGTAATTTATATTTTTAACCTGTGCAAAACAACATACGCTGCCATGAATTTATCCCAGAATACCTCGATTGTTCATCCAGAATACTTTTTCATCACTGGGCTTACAGGTACACCATACAGCACTTATTACTACATATTCTTATTTATCATATATGTTATTACTATAATTGGGAACTCGATAGTCCTTCTCATTATAGCTCTTCACCGGAGCCTGCACAGTCCTATGTACATTGGTGTGTTTAACTTGGCCTTGGCGGATATTGGTGAAACTAATGCACTGATTCCTAACATAATGAAGATTTTTTTTTCTGACTCACAATTCATCTCATACAATGCTTGTTTGGCAAATATGTTTTTTGTGAACTTCTTTATTACTGTACAGACTTATACTCTTGTTGTTCTTGCATTTGATCGTTTCATTGCAATCTGTTTGCCACTAAGATATAATGTCATAGTGAATAATAAGTCCATGACTTTAGTGTGTTCAGTATTATGGACATTTAACACCTGTATTGTAACAATGTCAACATCTTTGATGACCAGACTTTCATTCTGTAAATCCAACGTTGTAGAGAGTTGGTATTGTGACTATGCAAGATTGTTGATGCTTTCATGCAATGACAATAGGATTAATATTTTTATAGCACTCGTCATGCAAGCTTTATACCTTGTAGCACCACCATTATTTATAGTCCTATCATATGTGGGCATTTTTCTTGCTTTATGTAAAATTACAACTTGGGAAGGACGTTTTAAAGCACTGAAGACCTGTGTTTCTCACCTTTTGGTAGTTGGATCATTCTTTCTTCCCATATTATGCAATTTGATTGCTCCACCTACTATTAATGCCAGGATCATCAGCGGATCTCTTTCATTTGCTCTTCCACCAATGCTAAATCCAATCATTTATGTTTTAAACACAGCTAAAATTAAAGACTTGATGCGAAAATTGCTTAACAACAGATCTGCACCAATTAGAGGGAACATTTCAAAATGACTGTAATGATTGTCCATGTGTTCTTCAATCATTGTGAATTAAATGACCTAAAATTACATTTACATGTATTTCATAAATATTTTTAGATTCACTAAGTGTAAAATAACAGTGAACAAGTTAGAAAATAAATTCAGTCTGCTAGACTCAACATGTAGAGTGGACACAGCTGTGAAATGTTGTTTATTTATTTATGATTAAGTGTGTTGTGTACTGTGTCTGTTCTTGGTTACTGACATAAAACGAAACAATTTAAAAAAGCAAAGTATTAAAAGCAAGCAATTTAAATTGTTTTATTGTTAATATATTTCTGTCAGGAATAACAGGAATACCAAAGTGAAGGTTTGATAAAGATGATGTGTCAATAGCAGTTAATGCATAGAATGAACAGCAAAAACACAGCAGAGATGATGGTAATAAAAACAGAGGCAGATATGGACAGCAATGTCAGACTATTATTTAAAGGTTTCAATCTGAGTACCAGTACATATGAATGGGATGAGGGTGGGATTTAGCGGTTGAAAAGTATATGAAGAAAGTGAAAGTATTTGATGAATGTTTAGTATGTGCAGAGAGCATCTCATTTTTGACAGATGTGGCTTTTAGAGGCTTTTGCATCAGAAGTCTTGGAACATTAAATAACAACAGAGAGGACATTTGAAAAACATAACTTTCTATGTCTCTACACTCATTTAAAAATGGTCAACTTTTATTTAAAACTAATAAAACCATCATCATATGCGAGCACAAACACACACACAAGCACACACACCCTTGACCCCCTTTCCTCATATGCCACATATGACCTAATAAATAAATATAGAGTGCAGGCCTAAGCAATAAAATAAAGTATAAAATCTTAAGACTTTTTAATATGCTAAAACTATTCAAGTGTAATTTATGTAATATTTTTAACTAAAACATACAAATAAGTAGGAATCTATAAATAGGACTAATAGGCATAATATTTGATTCATGATGTCCACTGGAGTAGACAGATGTCACAGAAAAAATATTGTTAAAATCTGGATAAAAGTATTTCTTACATCCTATTTAGCTGAAATTTTTTTTATAACTGTCTGGTTTTCTGAGGACAAAGGATTTAGCACTAATTCCTGAGGTACTTGGTGCATCTCCTCTTCCCTCTGCCTTTTTGAACATAATGCAATTAAATGGAATCGTAGAAAATATACTACAACCTAAATGTTTCATAATGGCTTCCAAATATCTGTCCACTGTAGTGGATACTATGCCTGAAAGGGTTAAAGGAAAAGGCTTGCAAGCACAAAGCAAGGGAAGAAGGCCAGTGAAGGAATAATGTAGATTGTCTGTGAACAACAAACAATGATAGCAAACAATAATTCACGATGAGTGAACATGAGTAAGTTGCAGAAAAATGCAATCCTCTCAATTGCATTGATATTCAGTAGGGGTGTGACGAGACCCCTATCCCACGAGACGAGACGAGACGAGACACGAGATTGGGTTCACGAGACGAGATTTTTATAGTATTTTTAAGAAATCCTCAATAATGAAACGTATGAGGGAAAATAGTCTTTTATTCAACTGAAAATCATAAAATGCAAAAATGTTGGTGCATTTTGAAATCAACTTGCAATGCATGTCATTTTACTTCTATTTTAATGAATTATTTGCAGTAAAACAACATGCAAACACTGCTAAATGTTTTGCCCCAAAATCAACCAATTGTTTTCTGCCCTATATAATTTCACATGAGAAATCTCACTGAACTTCTTTCTACAGATTGAACATAAATTAAACAGTATAAGTAAAATAAACATATAAATATAAAATTCAAATAACACTTTAAGTGCCACTTTAACTGCAGTACAAAGTTGACCATTTCCCAGTCACTACTGATTGTGTGGGCTGTAACTGTTATATAGCTCTGCGTACACCGAGAAGTCCAACCATTAGCAGTAATAGCGATGCTTTCTGCCTCTTTAGGGGCTGTTCACATATTGCGCCTAAAAAAAGCGTGTAAAGCGCGCCGCATCGCTTCCTCCTACTTTTGCAAGCGTTCGGGAGCTCGGGGCGTTCGGGATGTTTTCATCTCGCCGCGGCACAGGCGCGCCAGGAAAAAACGAGCGCGCCGCACCGCATGCGTGTCGCGACCGCATCGCTTTCATATTGCTCAAATGAAAATGCGCGCGATATGTGAACGGCCCCTAGGAGTCTGTACAACCTTGGCCGAGGTGTACGGCATAGTTTTTTTACTATGTTTACATATTGTTTGTGTCTTGTGTGCTATTCTTTCGCCGTTTATTATTTCTACTGGAAAACCAAAATGTTTCCATACAAATGATTTGAAAGTGGCGGGGGCATCTTCAATAATAATTTCACCCTCACACTGATAGCACGACGAGACAAATTTTCACCTCGACGAGAAATCTCGTCACGTTTAAGTCTCGTCACGTTTAAGTCTCGCGAGATCTCGTGGTACGAGATCTCGTCACACCCCTAATATTCAGTGTTCCTTAAAATGTTTATAAATACGTTAAGCACGCACATACATAGAGAGTTTACAGGGACTCTCCAAAGGGGAAATAGTTCTTGTACTATACAAACTGTAAATTGATTAGTGCTCACTTGTCTGCACAATATTGGAAAAAAACTGACATTGCAATTTTTTTTTCCCTCAATATATATTGCGATACGAAAACGATTCACGAGATGACTTGAAAAGCACTATTTGGAGAGAATTAATCATTCTAAGATAATTGAGGTGATTTTATAGGTGAGTGAATAAGCATATAAAGTAAAGAACTAATTACAAGCATAGATAAATATAACAGAACAAAGATACAAATGTCAGAGATCGGTCAGGCTTTGTCAGCACCCAATCACAATGAGCACTGTCACCGGAATACTAATCACATACACCTGATGCGCATCCCCTCATCACCGCCACAGCATAAGAGCACACACTTCACCACAGCACGTTGTCTGGTCTCATCTCTCAGAAAGGACTCACAAAGTTCCTGCTCCGTTGTCTTCCCCGATCCTCTGTGTCTCCATTGTATCTCCGTTCGTCTGTGTCACCTGCAATCTCCACTCTCCAGGATCATCCTGTTCACCAACAACATCATCGAAGTGTGCGCTCCTTAGTGCTCATATACGATCTCCACTCTTCTCCTACTAACCGAAAGGACTGTCAAAATTCTCATTTCTCCATTCTCAATAACTTGAATTGCTCATTACCTGTGTGTGTCGATCTTGGTGTGTCAGGATGTTACAGGTAATCCACGGGAGAGACATGTGTGTGTCCTCTTCGCAGGAATGAGACTGGACAACGAGGTGAGGTGTGTGCTTATGAAGCTGGTAAATTCATTGGATGATGAGACGCAGGTGTGTCTGATCACTACTCTGGTGATGGTGTGCGTTGTGTGTGAGAGCCTGACAGATCTGTGACATTACCCCACCCACCCCCTGCTCCTGAGGGCGACCCTGACGTTGTGGTGGTCTTCTTTTTCTTTTGCGTGGAGCAGGACGGTCAGGATGTGAAGAGTGGAAAGCTTCCAGTAATGTGGGATTGAGAATGTCATCTCTAGGAACCCAAGACCTTTCTTCGGAGCCGTATCCCTCCCAGTCAATCAGATAATCCAGCCGACCACCACGGCGCCGGGAGTCCAAGATCTCCTTGACTTCATAGATGGCACCATATTCCAGGATGAGGGGGAGGTTCTTCGATAGGGCCCTGCTCTGAGTAAACAGTGGAAGGGTGAAAAGGTTTCAGTAGTGAGGCGTGGAAAGTAGAGTGAAGTGACCATTGTATCTGGGACTTAGCTTTTTGCAGGGCAGGCACATCCAGATGTCTCATGTAGACAGTCTGACCTTCTGACCAGATTGATATGTTGGAGCTTCGGATCTACAAAGGTTGGCTGTCATCTTTCGCCTGCGCACTGCGCTCTGGAGGTGGTGATGAGCTCTGTCCCAGACCCTCTCGCTCTCTCGGAACCAGTAGTCAACCGCAGGAACATCAGAGGGGAATAGAGGAGGCTGGTAACCGAGAACGCACTGGAAGGGAGTGAGTCCAGTAATGCATTGATGAAGGGAGTTCTGAGTGTACTCAGCCCAGCCTAGGAACTGGTTCCAAGAGTCCTGGTGGCCATGTCAGAAGGTTTGTAGGAAGCGTCCTATCTCTTGGATCTTTCTTTCCGTCTGCCCGTTCGATTGAGGGTGGTATCCAGATAAGAGGCTTACGGTCACACCTAGGAGTTTGAAGAAGGAATTCCATACCCTGGAGATAAACTGAGGACCACGATCAGAGACAATGTCTAATTCCATAATGTCTAAAAATGTGGTTGAAAATAAGTTCAGCTGTCTCCATGACAGTAGGTAGACCCTTGAGGGGAATGAGCAGACAGGATTTGGAAAATCCATCCACAACCACCAATACTCAAGTGTTTCCATCAGAAGCTGGCAGGTCAGTGATGAAGTCTATCCCTGGGTGTGACCATGGATGATTCGGAATGGGCAGAGGTAGGAGCTTGCCAGATGGAAGCTGGTGGGGAGTCTTCGAGATGGCACAATCTGCACACCCTTGAACTAACCTTCTCACATCCCGAGCCAAATTGGGCAATCAGAAGCGATCTTTTAGCAGTGAGAGGGTGGCATTGGTCCCTGGGTGGCCAGTACCCAAGGAGGAGTGAGTGGAATGGATCAATGGGATACGTTGACTCCGAGGGACATATTGAAGACCTGGTAGGCAGCCCAGCGGAACGGGTGTGGAAGCATTGGTGGAGGGGATGGAACTAGGAAACCATTGAATGGGACTCACTATGAGTTCTTTGGAGATGATATTTTCTGGTTCCTCACTGGTTTCTTCGGGAGCATGGAGTCGAGAGAGGGCATCTGCTTTGCATCTCCTAAGTATTGAAGGTTCTTATGATCGGTAAGTACTAGAAAGGGATATTGAGCGCCCTCCAGCCAATGCCTACATTCCTCTAGAGCCAATTTTATGGCGAGGAGATCCCTGTTGCCAATGTCATAATTCTGCTACGCCGGGCTGAGTTTGCATGAGATGAAGGCATATGGATGGAGTCTGGCTGGTGTCCCCTGCAGCTGAGATAACACCGCTCCCACCCCGGTGGTTGAGGCATCCACTTCCATGACGAAGGGTTTGTTGGGATCAGGATGAACGAGGAGCGGTGCGTTGGTAAAGGCGTCTTGGAGTCAATGGAATGCTTCTTCAGCGGACGGAGACCAGGAGAGAGACTTTGGCTTATTCTTTAGCAGATTTGTGAGTGAACTAGAAATGGTACTGTAATCTTGAATGAACCGACGATACAATTTTGCAAAACCCAGGAAAGTTTGAAGCTCTTTGATGGTGATAGGTGTAGGCCAGCTGGGGATGGCTTCCACTTTCCCCTCGTCCATCTGGATACCTTTGCTACTGATGTTGTATCCAAGGAATTGGTCTGAGGACTGATGGAAGGAGCACATTTCAGCTTTGAGGAACAGATGGAATTCTCCCAGGTATTTCAGGACCTCCACAACATGTTGGCGATGTTCGGCCACGCTCTGGGAGTAGATGAGAATTTCGTCTATGTAGACGTGGATAAAGTGATGGATAAACTCACGGAGCACCTCATGCCTGAAATTCTGGAATACGGAGGGGGCGTTGACCAGCCCATACGGCATAATGAGATACTCAGTGTCCAGTAGGGGTCACGAAAGCCATTTTCTACTCGTCCACCTCACGTATCCGGATGAGGTTGTAGGTGCTGCGGAGGTCCAACTTGGTAAGCACAGAGGCACCACAGACATGTTCTAAAGGCTGCTGGAATGAGGGGAAGTGGATAAATTTGACAGTGCTCTTGTTTAGATCCCAGTAGTCGATACAAGGCCGCAAGCCTCCATCCTTCTTGGCCACGAAGAAGAAACTCGAAGCAGCAGGGGACGCGGAAGGTCGGATGTAGCCATGTTGTAAAACCTCTTCTACATATTCCTCCATGGCCTTCTGTTCTGGAAGTGAAAGTGGGTATATCTTCCCACGGGGACTGGCTTACCTGAAAGTCAATCACCTCAATTGCACAGTCCAATGGTTGATGTTGAGGCAGCTGAGAGGCCTTCTTCGGGCAGAAGACATCACTGAAGGGGGCGTAGCAGGAGGGAATTTTGATGGACTGTTTTTCTACGGGACTTTCAATGGAAGTGGAGTTTACCGGAATGGTCTCCACAGAGCGAGGAGTTGGACGTAGATCGGGAAGAAAACAGTCAGGAAAACAGTTGTCGCCCCACTTCTGCCGACCTCCAGGAGATGATGGGATCATGCTGCACAAGCCACGGGCGCCCTAAAATCACATCAGCGGAGGAGTCCTCCAGAACCAGGATATGTAGTGTTTCCATATGCAGCTGGCCAATGCGAATCTGGAGGAGACCGGCACTGCATTGTACCTGTCTTCGACTCAATGGGTTCCCCGTTACTGATTAAACCTGGTAGATGGTCTTGGTGGGCGTAGTCAGGAGTTGGAGTTTGCGACAGAGGGTCCTGGAGATTAAATTCCCGGCTGACCCGGAGTCCAGAAGGTCATGTACTGGAATGGAGAGATTGGAGGCAGTAAGAATAACTTTAGTGGTGAGTGGACGCATATTAATGTACGGTTCAATCACACTCACCATGGGACGAGGACGACGAATGGGGCATGTATTTTTGACATGTCCCTCATCACCGCAGTAAAGACACAGCCCCTGGGTCAGCCGCCTCTGCCGCTCAGAAGGTGTCAATCGGGTATGTTCCACTTGAATAGGTTCGGTGCCTGGTTCTGGAGTGCTGGCTGATGGAGGAATGTGGCATATGATTGACCCTGGTGTTCTTCCAGACACGGCTACATATGATTATCCAGCCTGATGGAAAGCTGGATGAAACATTCAAGACCGATGGTGTCGTCGTATGCAGCAAGATAGGTGGTGAGGAGCGCTCATTCCAACTGCTGGCTGCAGCAAGAGTCCTGAACTTAAGAGCATAATCAAAAACTGACATGTGACCCTGATGGAGGTGATATAACTGTTGACCTGTGGCAGAATTGCCAGCAGGCCTACCAAAAATGTTCTATGAAATTCGAAAGGGATTGTGTTACAGTACCTTCTTGACTCCAGATGGTTTCCACCCATTGGAGCGCTCGCCCTGACAGCAGGGATATGATGTAAGCGTCTCCACCGAGCCACAGAAGGGTGCTGGTCAAGCCATGGGACTGGCAACTACTGGTAGAGAAGAAGTGGAAGTGCTGGTGACAGAAGAGAATCTGTTGTGGTTGTTGTTGACGGGAGAAGATGTTGGAGAGTCTATGATTTCCTGGAGTGGATTGTCAGGCTGTCAGGCTGATTGGGTTAGAATGGCAGACTTGACATGTTAAAAGGAGGGTGATGCTTGAAATCATTGTTCTTCCATTGTTAACCATGGTGACCTGCAAAGAAACGCGTGCAGCCATCATTGCGTTGCATAAAAATGGCTTCACAGGCAAGGATATTGTGGCTACTAAGATTGCACCTAAATCAACTTGATCATTTATAGGATCATCAGCAACTTCAAGGAAAGAGGTTCAATTCTTGTAAAGAAGGCTTCAGGGCGTCCAAGAAAGTCCAGCAAGTGCCAGGATCGTCTCCTAAAGAGGATTCAGCTGCGGGATCGGAGTGCCACCAGTGCAGAGCTTGCTCAGGAATGGCAGCAGGCAGGTGTGAGCGCATCTGCACGCACAGTGAGGCGAAAACTTTTGAAAGATGTCCTGGTGTCAAGAAGGGCAGCAAAGAAGCCACTTCTCTCCAAAAAAAACATCAGGGACAGGTTGATCTTCTGCAGAAAGTATCGTGAATGGACTGCTGAGGATTGGGGCAAAGTCATATTCTCCGATGAAGCCCCTTTCCGATTGTTGGCTTGTCAGGAGAAGGAAAGGTGAGCGCTACCATCAGTCCTGTGTCATGCCAACAGTAAAGCATCCTGAGACCATTCATGTGTGGGGTTGCTTCTCATCCAAGGGAGTGGGCTCACTCACAATTCTGCCCAAAAACACAGCCATGAATAAAGAATGGTACCAAAACACCCTCCAACAGCAACTTCTTCCAACAATCCAACAACAGTTTGGTGAAGAACAATGCATTTTCCAGCACGATGGAGCACCGTGCCATAAGGCAAAAGTGATAACTAAGTGGCTCGGGGACCAGAACGTTGAAATTTTGGGTCCATGGCCTGGAAACTCCCCAGATCTTAATCCCATTGAGAACTTGTGGTCAATCCTCAAGAGGCGGGCGGACAAACAAAAACCCACTAATTCTGACAAACTCCAAGAAGTGATTATGAAAGAATGGGTTGCTATCAGTCAGGATTTGGCCCTGAAGTTGATTGAGAGCATGCCCAGTCGAATTGCAGTGGTCCTGAAAAAGAACGGCCAACACTGCAAATAACGACTCTTTGCATAAATGTCATGAAATTGTCGATAAAAGCCTTTGAAACGTATGAAGTGCTTGTAATTATATTTCAGTACATCACAGAAACAACTGAAACAAAGATCTAAAAGCAGTTTAGCAGCAAACTTTGTGAAAACTAATATTTATGTAATTCTCAAAACTTTTGGCCACGACTGTACATACCATTAGTAAGTACAGTAACATGTCTGTTAGTAACCATATACGGACACTATAAATAAGTGCCCGTTATTACCCAACACTAGTCTATAGGTACAAAGGAGTTATCATTTATGTACCACTGGAAAGTACAGCTGTGTTTCTTATTAGTTTCCATGTACATACATGTCAGGTAAATACCTTGTGTTACCACTCTTTTACCAGTATGTACAACATAATTACTATATATGTTCCGGGAAAGTACACGTACTGTAAAATAAACGTGAAAGTGCTCCAAGTCTTCTTCGATATTGCCGGTCCTGCCCAGCTCCAAGTCTTCTTTGTTGCTACTGATCCTGCCCTGCAAGTTTTCATCATCGCTGATGGTTTTGCACAGTGTCAAGTCTCCATCATCGATTATAGTCCTGCCCAGCCTCCTAATCCCTTCTCCTCCAGGTAAACCTTCACTTTTGGCTATACTGGTCTTGTAAGGCTCCTTGGCTCCTCCTCTTCCACCAACTCAGTTCAGTGATGTTCTGCTCTGCTCCACTCTGGTGTTCTCCTGCTCTGTCTACTCTGCCCTGGTGGGCTCTTCTGCCGCCAGTGCTGACACTCTCTCCACTAAGACTTTCACACTACTGCCTCATATATTGGTCTAGTTTGGGCATCACGAGCCACTGTCCAGAGGGAGGGAGTATTGTCACATTATGTTTGTATTTTGGTTTAGTTTTCAAGGACTTTTAGTTTGTTATCATTATTTCTTGTATTTTCTTCCTATTTTCGATTGTTTCATTGATTAGTGTACACCTGTTATTGAGTTCCATTGTCTTGTGTATATAATGCCTTCCTCTCAGTTCATTGTCTTGTATTAGTTGTGTTTAGCATAGTTTCGCATATGTCTCGTTTTTCTTTTTATTCTTTTATTTATTTAATAAATTTAAGCTGCAATTAGATGTAATTCAGGTGTCCATTTTGATATTACGATGTTGGTCTGTGATTTGTCTCCGTGTTATGGACCCTGTTTTCATGTGTCACATGTGATCTGTGTTTGGTTTTCATTGGTTGTTGAGTTAGGGTCTGTGACGAGCAGGGCGGGCGAGAGCCGTGAGGGAACGGCGCGAGGCCGGTGACGCGAGAGATAACGAGCTTCAGCTGCTCGGCGCACCGGTCTCGGATCTCTCACGGAGGAGCTCCGGAAGCATAAAAGAGGAGCGACAACAGTGAAGGACGAGAGAGGACCAGGCCTGGAATTTATGTTGTGTTTTACTTTGTTTGTGTGGGCGGCAGTCGCCGTGAGGAACTGCCACCCTTTTACTTTCGTTTTATTGTTTGTTTATTTGGAAATTAAAAAGTTTGTGAAGGTTCGCTGGTTCCCGCCTCCTTCTCCCCGTTCTTAAGAACTTTGTTACAGGGTCTTTATTAGTTCATTTGTGTCAGGTGTGTTATTAAGTACACAAGACGTTTGATTTCCTTGTGTTCATGTATTTAAGCCCTCAGTTTCTGTCTTGTCCTTGTCGAGCATTGACGTTTCCCTTGGTGTCGCGTGTAATGATTCTCCTGATTTCAAGTAAAAAATTATATGTTCAAAGACTTCCTTGTTGTGCACTCCTTCCCTGGACAGCAACCATAACAGATCTGCTGATGTGGCTCATTTGGTTGCCTGTTTGCCTTTGTAAAAATATAACAAAATAACTTTTGGTCATTTACTCAGCAGGATCACACAACGTTAATAACAAGCCTATTTACATTGTAAAGTGTGATAAAATTAATTCAAACATAAAAATGAAAGTTATCATTGTCACATAATAGACTAAGCTCCTTCAATTCATCCCGAATACACAAATGAGAAAACAAAGAGCAGTTGTTGTACAAAATTTTTGGAGACCAAAAAGAAAAGGCAACATCCACTACTACTGACCAAAGCATAGTTTGCATCATTGTGTGATCTGAAGGCTCTCAAGAGGTGACGGAAGATATATTTGGATCGCTGATGCAATTATCCAGTGATCTCTGTGGCATGAGAGAATAAGGATGAGTACTGACTGGTGAGGAATTCAAAGCAATTTATTAGCAGTCAGACAGTCAGTCATTGTTTGCTTTGACTCTAAAACTTTATGTGTACAGGTCTGTATTTCAAATATAATGCAGCATTTGTATTATGAAATTGTTTATTTAGGTATATTTTGAACATTTAAAATATTAGTTAAAAGGATGAAATGACAATTTTGTGAATTCTCTAGATTTTTCTTATGTTTTTTTTTGTAATTTCTATTTTCAGCTTGAAAAAAACACCAAATGCAAAAACTGCCATGAGTTCTTTAAACGCAAGTTTTTCCCAGAATATTTCTATTGTCCATCCACAATACTTTTTCATCATTGGACTTACAGGTATACCGTACAGCACTTATTACTATATATTCTTATTTATAATTTATTTTATAACTGTAATTGGGAACTCTATAGTCCTTCTCATTATAGCTCTTGACCGGAGCCTGCACAGTCCAAAGTACATTGGTGTGTTTAACTTGGCTATGGCTGATATTGGTGAAACTAATGCACTGATTCCGAACATGATGAAGACTTTTCTGTTTGATTCACAGTACATCTCCTTCAATGCTTGTTTAGCAAACATGTTTTTTGTGTTCCTCTTTAGTGCCATGCAGAGTCTGACTCTTGTTGTTATGGTATATGATCGTTTGATTGCAATTTGTTTGCCATTGAGATATCATGTTTTTGTGAACAATACCAATATGTGTTTACTTTTCTCAGCAATTTTTTTATTTAATTTTTTCATTATGGCTATGATGGTGTCTTTGGTCACCCAAATTTCATTCTGTAAATCTAATGTAATTCAGAGTTATTTTTGTGATCATGGACCAGTGTATAGATTGGCATGTAATGACAATAGCATTAATAAGTTTATGGGACTTCTCTACACATCTTTATACCTTATAGCACCGTTACTCATTATAATCCTGTCATATCTGGGAATTTTTAGTGTTGTAAGCAAAATTACAACTTGGGAAGGACGTTTAAAAACTCTGAAGACCTGTGTTTCTCACCTGTTGTTAGTAGGAATATATTTCCTCCCAATATTATTCACATATCTTACTTCTTTATTGCTTTATAGCACTCCAAATTCCAGAATCATCAGCACATCTCTGGCATATGCTGTTCCAGCAATGCTAAATCCAATAATTTATGTTTTAAACACGGCTGAAATCAGAGACAAAATTCGAAAGATGCTTAAAAACAGATCTGCACCAACTGAGATTATTTCAAAATGAATAAAATGTACATTCATTTATTCTTTTAATCATTAGAAATTAAATTACCCATATGAAGACTGCATACTTGCACCTCACAGTGGTCTGTATGATAGTAATAAAAAAAAAAAGAAATATGTCAATGAACAATATCTTTATGTATACAATAGAGTAGTGATATGCTATTTATTTATCTGTCCTTTATTTATTAATCCAAATTATATCAAATGTCTGTACTGCTTATTACTGATTCTAAGACAAATAGTAAAAAATCACCAGCAATTTAAATGACTGTCAGGTTTCTGTTTAGTTTCAGTGTTTTGGTTCAGTCCTTCAGTGCTTTGTTCAGTTTCTGTATGCCTATGTTCACTGTCATTTGTTCTCTAATCTCCAAAGTAATTAATTAACCTTGGCCTGTTCCTATGTTTATTATCTCTGTATGTATTTCAGCCCTCAATTCATTCTGTTGTTTGTTCTGTGATGTCATTTTGTTGGTTGTTAGCTCCCTGTGATTGCTCCTGTTTGTATTATTAGATTAAAGACCAATAATTTGAGAAGAAGTTGAAGTAATTCATTTTTGTGTGACTATTACAGCAACTAAGCTGTGACAATGGCTTTTTGTGAGCAATTATTACTGTTATTTGCAAAACCATTTGATGAAACACTTTATCTAAATAAAATATTTCAAAAAATTTCTTCGTTTGCTGTAAAAAACAAAACAAAACACGAAAAACTTGAAGAAAAACACAGATGTTTTGCCATTTACAGGACAGGCTCAGGTAATGTGGGTAAGAGGCCTTCTGCAGTTTTAAAGGGGGATCAAATTATATAAGGCCTACAGCTTTAGTTCAAACATAATTATGAAAGTGTACCTTAATATTTATAGTTAAGACAATGTGGAAAAATTTAGACTATTGACAATTCTGCTGTAAAGCAGCTCTAAAAAGACAGTGGAAGAAAGTCAAACGTATACAGGCATTAACTTTGAACCCACAGATTTTTTTTTAGTTAAATAAATAATTTATCATTTTTAATAATTTTTTAATTTATAATTAGCATCAAACAAACAATATAATTTGGTGGTGTTGAGTACTGACACTAGAGGTCACATTAGGGAGCCCCAAACACCTCTGATAGTTTGAGAAAAGGCCAGTGAGAATTGCCAGTTTGAATTTGCATGCGCACAACCCCTGGACATATGGATAATAAGAGCTGGCGGGGATTCACTGATTCAGATTTGTTTTTTGTAGTTGAGTGAGTGTCTCCTATGCAAGAGCTCATTCCATTGGCACAGTTCAGAAGTCCTATAACTATAGCCTTTCCTATGCTAATGTGAATTGCTGGGAGTGACATGACCTCTTTTGTTTGGAATTGATAGTATACAATCACACCAAAGTTCACATTTTCACCATTACAGCAAGTACTTGTTTTTGGAACTTTTTACAAAAGTAGCAACAACAAAAATAACTTATTTACAAATGAATATACTACTGTAATGACTGGCGAGTCAGCGGATAAGATCCAAGTGCAGACTTTATTTACAAAACTTAAAACAGTCAGACAGGCATCAGACAGGCGATGGCCAAGGAAACAGCAAACAGTAATGGCAGGGAACAGGCAGGGTCGTAGAGAGAATACAGGCAACAGGTCAGTAAGGCAGGCACCAAGGGTCATAAACGATAAATCCGACAAGGTAATAATAGGGAGACAAACACAGGGAAATAACGCTCAGAACTGCACCAATAGGAAACAAGACTTCGCAAATGTGTGTGTGTGTGCTGGGCTTAAATATGGTTTTGGTAATGTGCTGCAGCTGGTGACGTGATCGGTGATAGGTATGGGGATTCTGGGAAATGTAGTCGGTGTCTGTGAGTGAGTGAATGGGTGAGTGAGTGAGTGCGTAGTGGAGTGCCCTCTAGAGTCTCCAGCGGGCACTTCAACTGACAACCATAACAACTACAAGCGTGTGCAGTGTAAACAAGGGGTCACACAGAATGTAGCCCAGACAAGAATGAATGCAAGCCCCTCGTCTCCTCATGTTCAGCCTTAATCTTGCCTCATCACAGACTGTTGCGGCATTCCATTAAAACCTTGCCACTGATAACAGGAGTAAGCAAGTATTTAACGCATGCAAACAGAGTCCATGCATTTAGATGTAGATGCAATAATATCTTTCTTTATTTTGTTCCAATGAATAATCATTGCCTTAAATCCACTACCTGAGTCTCTCTCATTCCTAAATGTTTATGTACATGTACACGTAGAGTTAATGGCTTATAGACTTACACCAGCATATTGTCCATAATCCACTTTGTTTTACTCTACCCTTTTGCATTGTCAAAAACTCTTCGCCATAACCAACATGCACACTTCTTGTTACTCAGGTAACAGCGTCACTCAGTGGACAACAAACATTTTACCATACAATAAGTGGTTCCTACACAAACTGTTTCTTCAATTTTCCCTCGAGGGAATATGGTGCCCTTGGCGCAGCTTGGGTTGATGCATATGAGGCCGCTTCAGCTGGGTTCAGACTTGAGTCCCTAGATGGGCATGGCGCCATGTTATGTACTGCGTGGCTATCATGCTGATCTGCAGCTGTACATTCAGCCTTTGGACAGACTGTTTTGCGGTGTGTACTTTGATCTTAACACCAATAATCTTATTATTTTATTATTCTCAATTTAGGTGAAATAAGTCAAGTTCAGCCTAAATTATAAGCTTTTTAAAATACTTTCAATTTGGTCCGAAGATTTCTCTGTGGTTCATGCTCTAAGTCTCAAAACACCAAAAATCAAAACATCTGTAGTTTTTGTAATCAATTAAATTTCTCTTAATTGGTTATACTTCTTTTTATAAAACAAAATTGCAAAAGCAAATAAAATTTCATCATTAAAGTATAAAATACATTAATCATGCTTTTACTCAAAGGGGTAGTCAGCTTTGCACATCTTGTCTTCAGCTTTGGGCTTCTAGGTGTCGGGGTACTGACGTATTATCCAAAGAGGCAATCAACTCGTCAGTCTTTTATGTTCATGGGCCCGTATTCTTAAAGCATCTAAGAATCCTCTTAGAAAGCTCCTAATATAGCTTAAAAACTTCTACTTAAGGGCCTTAGAGCGATTCAGGACTGATCTGAGAGCAACTCTGAGCGAGAAAATGACAAAAACTTTTATCTTAGTGAGGAGGCAGGGCTGACCCTGTTTTAATATCTTATATCTTATATTGTCTAATGTTGCCTATCACATTAACCCTTTCATGTGTAAGTTTAAAATATTCTAGCTGACCTCCCAGAGTGAGTTTTTTTAAAGCGACCGTTATTTTAGTATGTTTGGCATTATTGTTTCCACGCATCATGCTTGTCACGTAACACACCTCAGCCACAATAACACTGTATGACAGATGTATCGCAATCATTTTGTTTTTCTTTTTATTAGCTAAAATATTCACAAACTTGCTTACCATTTAATGAACTATCTAGTCCGATAGTCCGATCAGTGTGTTTTGTCATTTAAAAACCTTTACCCGCTTATCATTACAATAGGAAGCATTATTGCATAGAGAGGCTTTAAAAACTGCTAGATCTGTTTATTTTTCCGACTCTCCAAAAAGAAAACAATCACAACACTAGGTATTTATTTGATACAATGGCTAAATTAACAAGAAAAAAAACTTCTGATGTTTCCAAACAGCAAAGCAGTAATGACTTTATGAACTTCTTTACTTGTGTGGCGGGACGGTACTCGGAAAGGGACACTTGCAGCTGACTACGCCACCCTGCCAAGCAGGGAAAACTTAATATAAATGAAAGCTCCAAGGGAGCACACAGGAACGTTATTTCAGGAAGAGGGCTGAGACAGGGATACCAAAGTACAAAATTTTATTGACAGTCATCAAGCACAGGTCGTAAAACTCTTTAAAACTGGGGGTCAGGTTGGGACCAAATAAACAAAAAAGGAAATACAATAAACAAAAAAAAGGAAATACAATAAACAAAAAAAAGGAAATACAATAAACAAAAAAAAGGAAATACAATAAACAAAAAAAAGGAAATACAATAAACAAAAAAAAGGAAATACAATAAACAAAAAAAGGAAACGATAAACAAAAAAAGGAACCTGAGGCTTACCTATGGCAAGGGACTAGTTTAATGAGCACCAAGCTACTATGTCGTAAAGCTCTTACCACCAAGTGCACAAGTCTCACTTCACACCACACACGCACTCAGATCACACGTAAATGCACTGCACTCCGTGACAATCCCACCACCGCACACGAAGGCCAACTAGCGGCCTGCCTGCAGCCTCAGGTCCTATAACGAAAGGAAAGTTAACAAAAGTAATCTCCAAACAAAATAACAATGACAAAAAAATAATAAACTAATAAAGATTATACAAGCAATAGAAACTTGAATGGTTATGAGGTTGTCAGTCGAATTCTCATTTGGACATAACCCAGAATTGAGGCTGCTGTTACAGAGTCAAAATACACCTCTCATGGGAACGGAGAAAAATCTCCTCATCCATCCAATCGAACAACAAATACACCAAGTAAAATCAACACAGAATGTAACAAAAGCGTTAGCCAAATAAACCACAAACAATGACAAAAAAAGCAGGAATAAATCAACCGAAAACATACACACTAATAAACAAATGAACAATAAATACACCACAAAGACAAGACAAAGCAAGGATACACAAATCCACGGATCCAGGCACCCCGGGTAAACAATCAAACCGGGAGAGGCCGGCCCACAGCGTGACTACACGCCGAAGATCGGTTGTAAACAACGCACAACAAAGCAGCAGCATCAAAGTTCGTTGCCCCGCAGGCTGTACTGAGTGCCCGGAGCATCAGAAACTATTTCTCCTAAAAGAATTAACAAACGTTATTTATCATATAACCTAAGACACAACAAGAGCGACAGTTACATACCTTGGTGTTGACGCGATCACACATCCGGTAACTTAACTCACTCGGCGAACAGGCACAGAATTACACCTGCAGCACGATGAAGGCAGCCACCAACCAACACGGTCATTTGCACGTCGGAAAACTATAATTTAATTAAAACCAGTTACCTCAAGCACACATCCCGATGCTTACCAAACAGCGGATACACACCTATGAGCTGGGACAACCACAACCCGGAATGGGCGGGCCTCAGGCAGTGACGCACAAGCGGCGCTCCAACACCTCACAGTGCCTTCCAAATCCCTTTTTATACATCCGTGCAAATATATGATTGGACAACTCACACCTTCATAGAAATTTAATAAGCCAATGCGCGCACACCGTACGTCCCACTACACTTGCAAGATTGTTAAAGAGATGGTTTCCCCAAAAATGACATTTCTGTCATTAAGTACTCACCCTCATGTTGTCCCAAAGACTGTGAGACCTTCACTCATCTTCGGAACACAAATTAATTTTTGATGAAATCCGAGGGGATTTCCACACATAGGCAGCAATGTCATTGCACCTTTTGAGGTTCTGAAAAGTATTGAAGTTAGTTCATTTGACTACAGTGGGTAATAACAATTCAGGCAAGTTGCAAAAGAACTAATGATGGTACATTTGACACCGATGCTTCGAAGTTTGTATCAAAAAACGAAACATGAGCTTGATTCGTTTTGCCATGACCACGTGATCTGTAACTTCTGAAGCTTCGTTTTCGCTCAAAACTACGTGACTGCTGTTAGAGTCTGTGTTTTCCTGTCTGCTTGTTTGTCCTGTCATGTGTTCCTCGTGTGACCCAGTTTTCCTTTTCTGTCTTCATTTGTTCATTATCGTCAGCTGTTCGTCATTATCAGTTATGTCTTTCACCTGTGTCCATGTCATTAGTGTCTGTATATATACCCTTGTGTTTCCTTCACTCTTGGTCCGTTATCGTATATGTAATGACGTGTTTGGTGTTCCTATATTCCTGGATTTGTCATTAAAAGAGACATTCTGTTTATTCATCATCTTCGTGCGTTCTTTGGACTAACACGTCACGTAACAGAATAACGGACCGTAACAGTACAATGCAGGCAGAAGTGGAGGATCGATTACTCAACATCACGCAGAGTGGACAGCCGTTGGAGCGGTATGTGGAGGAATTTTTGGATCTCTCCCATCAGGTGAATTGGAGAGATCCGATGATTAACGCGTGCTTCCGGATGGGACAGGATGATAAACTATTTCACTCAGTTTCTCCTGGCGATTGTTTCATGTCCGTATCTGATTTTATTAATTCCGTCCTCAGCTTAGTAAATTCCGAGTTTTTTGTTGATTTTGCTGAGGACAAGATAAATTATCAGCCAGTCCCTACCCGGAAGCATGTTGGATCTCCGGAATTCTCCACATGCCGTCCCAATAGTCCCGTTCCACTCTGTCTCGATCCTCTATGCGAGACGTCTGCATCACCCGAGCCGCGACGCGAGCCGCCACCTAAAGTGGCTGCCTCTCCAAAGGCTCATCGCGAGCCGCCACCAAAAGCGGCCACCGCTCCCAAGCCACGCCCTCTTTCCGCCGCGATGAACACACCAGCCGAGAAGTGGCTAATAGACTTTTCAATGGAGCCTGAACTCCTCCCAGTTTCTCCAGCACTTCTCCAGGTTTCTCCAGCACTCCTCCCAGATTCTCCAGCACCAGAGCGGCCAGACCCTCCAATGACTGATCTTCCACTGCCTGAGCCAGCGCCTGATCTTCCTCCGCCTAAGTCAGCGCCTGATCTTCCTCCGCCTGATCTTCCTCTGCCTGAGCCAGTGCCTGATCTTCCTCCGCCTGATCTTCCGTCGCCTGAGCCAGGGCCTGGGGTGACTCCGCTCATAAAAATTTTTTTTGGGGGGGAGGTACATGTCCAATTGGGGAATGGGGACAGGGGCCACGGGGGCTATGCTGCCTCTGACTCCGCCCTGGCCGCCACCCTTGACTCTGCCCAGGTTGTCACCTCTGACTCCGCCCTGGCCGCCACCCTGGACTCTGCCAGGGACGCCTGGGCTCCCTGCTCCGCCCTGGCCGCCGCCTCAGACTCCACTGTGGAAGCCTGAATTCCAGGTTCCGCCCTGGCCGCCACCCAGGACTCCGCCCTGGTCGTCTGGGTTCCAGGCTCCTCTCTGGCCACCGCTTCTGACTCCGCCCTGGCCGCCACCCTTGACTCCACCCTGGAGGCCACCAGACCTACCCGCTCCTGCCCATGGCCTCCAGGCTGCCCGCCCCCCCTCCCTGTTGGTATTCTATTAGGCGCGAGGTCGCGCCTTCCGGGAGGGGGCAGTACTATTAGAGTCTGTGTTTTCCTGTGTGCCTGTTTGTCCTGTCATGTGTTCCTCGTGTGACCCAGTCTTCCTTCTCTGTCTTCATTTGTTCATTATCGTCAGCTGTTCGTCATTATCAGTTATGTCTTTCACCTGTGTCCATGTCATTAGTGTCTGTATATATACCCTTGTGTTTCCTTCACTCTTGGTCCATTATCGTATATGTAATGACGTGTTTGGTGTTCCTATAATCCTGGATTTGTCATTAAAAGAGACATTCTGTTTATTCCTCATCTTCGTGCGTTCTTTGGACTAACACGTCACATAACAACTGCTTCATATTGTTTCAAAAATAGCGTTAAGTCATGAACCCCTTGCGCAGGTTTTGATAGTAATTTGCTTCTTTGATGAGAATAAATCCTAACACGAATAAGTATTAAATATGTAGTTTTGTGCATGTTCAATTTGTATTAATCCCCTCTTCTTTAAAAGCAATTCAACTGACGATTCCACAATTATCTTCAATTATTTTGATCATTTATGCCTATACGACCCTTGGCTATGAACTCATAGGTTTAGGACTAAGGCAAAAGCTTATATGAATAAGGCTGCATGTCCATGTGTTGAACACGGCACTTTTCTATATAGTATATAGTCTTTCACTGTCATTATAAGCAGAGTTTGATTTTGTTTAAAACTCTAAGATCAAACAATTGAAAATAGTTATTGTAGTTATCAGGACAGATAATAGACATTAAATTCATGTTTGAATTACTGTAATATGATGAGAACTCAAAGGACAGGTGTAGTAAAGATTGTTTTCTATAATTTAGTTGATAGTTTAGTTGACTATAAAACATCCATGCAGACTACAGTGGCCAAAAAAAAAAAAAAAAAAAAAAACCCATTTACTACAAGGACTACATCATTGCTCTCAAGAGACGAATGAGACAATATATTTGGATTCAGTGACTGGATTTAGAGCTGTGTAATTGAAAGCAGCTCACAAGCATTCAGACAATCACTGTAATTGTTTGCTCTGACTCTAAAGATTAATATTTATTTATACAGGTCTGTGATTCAAATGTTATGCAGCAAGTATAGATGCATGTATAATTTCTCTATTTGAAAATAGCTGTTAAATGTGTGAATTGACAATTTAGGGAATTCTCTAAATTTCTGTTTTCAGCTTGTGCAAAACAAATGTAAAGCTGCAATGAGTTCTGTAAATGCCAGTTTTTCCCTCATTGTTCATCCTCAATACTTTTTCATCATTGGACTTACAGGTATACCGTACAGCACTTATTACTATATTTTCTTATTTATCACATATTTCATTACTGTAATTGGGAACTCTGTAGTCCTTCTCATTATAGCTCTTCACCGGAGCCTGCACAGTCCAAAGTACATTGGTGTGTTTAACTTAGCCTTGGTTGATATTGGTGAAATTAATGCACTGATTCCTAACATGATGAAGACTTTTCTGTTTAACTCACAGTACATCTCCTTCAATGATTGTTTAACAAACATGTTTTTTGTGTTCTTCTTCAGTAGTTTGCAAAGTGTCACTCTTGTTGTTCTGGCATATGATCGCTTCGTTGCAATTTGTTTGCCATTAAGATATCATGCTCTTGTGAACAATACCAGTATGGCTTTAATTTTCTCAGCGGTATGGGCTTTTAATTGTTCTGTGGTGGCCTTGATGGTGTCTTTGATCACCCGACTTTCATTCTGTGAATCTAATATGATACAGAGTTATTTTTGTGATCATGGACCAGTGTATAGATTGGCATGTAATGACAATAGTATTAATAAGTTTATGGCATTTCTCATCACATCTTTATACTTTGTAGTACCACTGGTCATTATAGTGCTGTCATATCTGGGCATTTTTCTTGCTTTAATCAAAATTACATCTTGGGAAGGACGTTTAAAAGCGCTGAAGACCTGTGTTTCTCACCTGTTGTTAGTAGGGACATTTTTTCTTCCCATATTCTGCACATACTTTTCGCAACTCTTACTGTCTCTCACACCCAATGCAAGGGTCATCAGCACATCTCTGGCATATGCTGTTCCACCAATGCTAAATCCCATCATTTATGTCTTAAACACAGCTGAAATCAAAGACATAATTCGAAAAGCGTTTAGAAACAGATCTGTGCAAATTGAAAGTATTTCAAAATGACTAAAATGTCTATTAATTGTTGTAAAAATGGGAATTAGATTAGCCATATGAAGACTGCATGCTCAAGCCTCACAGTGGTTTGTATGATTTACAATACAAAATAATGTTAGTTCTACACTTACTAATTTATGAATCCAGCTCATTTCAAATGTTTATATTGTAATGCTTGAATTCTTAGTTACTGATCCCAGGACAAAGAAAAACACTTATTTGAATGACTTTTTGTGAACAATCATTACTATGTTGACATTTTATGTTACCCTTAGAACATCTTTTACTGTCCTTTTTAAATGTTTTGCTGTTTTTCATGAAATGCCTGATTTTTGTAAAAATAAAACAATATTTCCTAATGTATTACTATTTAAATTTGTAATACACAGGTCCATTTTGACAATGTTGGTCTGAGATCTGCTGATATGGCTCTTTTTATTATCTTTTGCATTTGTGGTTTTCTCAATTATTTTTCTTTGGTGTGTAGTAATTTAAAAAAAAGTGTAATATTAGGAAACACACAGATGTTTTGGCAATTTATTTAGAGTGACCTGGAAGGGACATGATCTGTTCTCTTAATTTTGTTTTGGCCACAACATAATAGATCCTTTTTACGTGGAGTCATATAACATTCTGGCTCTAAGTGTATGTTTACTTCCACCAGTAGAATGATACACCACTAGCATTATGTTCACCCAGTCTCTGGTATATCTGCCCAAAATTATGCTAGAGGATGACGGCAGCTGCCTATTCTCATCTATTTCCAAGGCAAGGAGAACAAACTTACAGTTTGGGGAGATGCCACACATTTCTTCTTTGCGTCTGGTGGTTCTTAGCCTCCACATTGTGTATTTAAATTGTTAAATGCACAGCTAGTCAAGGATTATCCCCTACTTTGTCAGCATTTGACAAATAAACAGAAATTCAATCAATACTTAGCTACTACTTTTTACAATGTCTTTATGTACAAGAATAATAAAGTTAAATATAATAAGTTTATACTATTTAAATACCAGTCTGTATTTTTCAGTTGTATTTTGATGATACAACATAATTTTTTTTTTGAAAATTGTGATTTGAGTTCGTGTTCCTTTTGTTGTTCTGTTAATGGTCTGTGTAGATATTTTGTTCTTGCTAATTAGGTTCAGGTGTCAATTGTTATTTGTTTAGGTCTCTGTTGTTTACCCATGTGGTTCATTCTTTCCATTGCGATTATTGTTTGAATTTTAGATTGTTTTTTCTAATGTTCGTGTGAATGTGCCCTTCATGGTTTACTTCATTGCTATGATTAAGCTCTACACTCCATGTCATGCATCCTACATTCAAGCCATGGAATACTATCCTGTTTCGAGCCATTAAACATCATTTTTATCTGTATCTATTTTTATCCTGATTCTAACTTGGTTTTTGGGGTATGTTACGATAACATTAAGTTGAATGGAAAGAGTTTTGCCGTTATAAAACACGGATTTGTGAGCATTAATGGAACTGAAGGTGTCAATAAACATTAAAACACACCATTGCTGTCTTTTTTAAGATCACATACATACCGAATGCCATAATAATAAGTAATAATACACAAATAAAGAAGATAAAGATGTATATGTATAGTATATTTATATATGTTGGTCTACACTTGTATATTTAAATTAAAAGTAATAATAGATGTCCATGGTTAGCTTAACATCTTGAAAGTTCTTGCAAAGTTTCAAAATATAGCTTCACTTTATTTTTCAACTGGAAAATAATTGGATAATATTGGGTTTATTTTTCAGACAACTTGCAATCATAGACGAGAAACTTGTCATGTAATATGACAAGGTTTAGGGTATATTTACACAACAACAATGCACTGAAAACTGAAAAGTTTTCCTTTGGGTTTCCTTTGAATAACTTAATGAATACTTATTACACAAACATGAGACGTGTCTAAAGAAACGTTGAAATCTCAGGTTTTAAATAATGTAAGTCAAACTGAAAACAAATATTCTATTTTTATGTAATCTGTTTGAGAGAGAGGGAGAGAGAGAGATGTCAGTTTTTCATGAGTCACCACGACATCCGCTAATGCAGCCATGCCCACAGACAGCACACAGTATTCAGAGGCAAATTCTGTGGCGAATCCATGCTAAAAAACAAACAAACAAACAAACAAAAATGCATCAGGCTTAGTCAGATTCCTGTACATCTTTTTGAGATGCAGTGAGGAATAACTCTGGAAAGATTTACTTCAGAGGAGGAGCGCAACTTTCAATTTCATTTCTAGGAGCAACTTGATCAAGCCAATGATTGTGAATGTTTTTTTTTTTTAAATTATTATTCTTAAGTTCTTTATTCTAATCGGGATATAGTGTCTGTGAATATTAAACCACAAAAAGACTGTTTAAATATGAATCCTTCATGTTCTGTGTGTCTCTGTGTGAATGAATGGGCCAGACGCACGTTTTCGTTTATTACATATTAGTACATGCCATATTGGTTTTCCCAAACTATATTTTGCTATACTGAGATGAGTGAAATCGACTGAAATACGTAATAAATACTGAAATAAAATGTGTTGGCGACGTATTAAACTGATAATTCATTTTGTAATATAAAAATGTGATAATGTCATAGAGGTATGAATGTCTTCTTTAGCCTGTTTTGGACAGATTATGAAGTGATTACTGTGAAATAGCCTTGTGCCACATCAATGAAGCTTTTGTTCGCAATGAATGATAAAATTCAGCTGTGCATCACAGAAATAAATATTTTATATATTTTAAAATATTTTATAATATTTTAAATATTTTAAAGTATTTTAAAATTGAAAATTTCTCAGGTTACCCATGTAACCATGGTTCCCTGAGAACAGGGAATGAGTCACTGTGTCGAACACTATTTATGGAATTCCTCCGCAACCGGTGTCTGAAACGCTCATCAAAGCACAGCAATCGTATTGACCGGCAACGCTGATTCAACAATATTGCCATTGATTATTTTTCATTTCAGTATTGCTTCAACATCAGTGATGTAGGATCAATCACAGTTTAATGTTGATTCAATACCATTTATTTTTTTATTCACCATTGTTTCAACATTAAATGCGGGTGAAAACACGATATTGAAACTACATCACTTCATAATGTTAATTAAATTATATTATAATTGATTTTTTGTTGAAATCTCAGCGTTGTTTCAACATTAAATGTGGGTGCAAACGTGATATTGAACCAACATCAACATTAACAGTGACTCAACATTGTTTCAATGATGACATGCTATCTGGATAATTCATTTTGGGGTGTTTTCCAGAATTTTCATTTTGGGGTGAACTAACCCTTTAAATTCGTCTTTGGATTACTGTAATTTGATGGTGCTCAAAAAACATTTACTACAACATACAAGGATTACATCATTGTGTTCTAAGTGCTCATCAAAGCTCTCGAGATGAATAAAGCACCCAATTATCTCTGCGGCATGACAGACTAAGGATGCACTTACAGCTGTATATTTAAAAGCAGCTCACACGCATTCAGACACTCACTGTCATTGTTTGCTTCGACTCAAAAGCTTTGTTTATTTATACAGGTCTGTGATTCAAATGTTATACAAATCATTATTATGTTCAAATTTATATGCAGCTTTATCCAGCATTTGAAAATAGCTGTTAAATGTGTGAAATGACAATTTTGTGAATTGTCTAATTTTTTCTTATGTATTTTTCTTATGGTTATTTCTATTTTCAGCTTGTGCAAAACAACAAACACAAAGTTGCCATGAGTTCTGTAAATGCAAGTTTTTCCAAGAATATCTCCATTGTTCAACCTCAATACTTTTTTATCATTGGACTTTCAGGTATACCACATAGCACTTATTACTATATATTTTTATTTATGATTTATTTTGTTACTATTATCGGGAACTCTGTAGTCCTTCTCATTATAGCTCTTGACCGGAGCCTGCACAGTCCAAAGTACATTGGTGTGTTTAACTTGGCCTTGGCTGATATTGGTGAAACTAATGCACTGATTCCTAACATGATGAAGACTTTTCTGTTTGACTCACAGTTCATCTCATACAATGCTTGTTTGGCAAACATGTTTTTTGTGTTCTTCTTCAGTAGTTTGCAAAGTGTCACTCTTGTTGTTCTGGCATATGATCGCTTCGTTGCAATTTGTTTGCCATTAAGATATCATGCAATTGTGAACAATACCAGTATGATTTTAATTTTTCCAGCAATATGGGTATTTAATTCTTCTATGGTGGCCTTAATGGTGTCTTTGATCACCCGAATTTCAATTTGCGAATCCAATGTAATACAGAGTTATTTTTGTGACCATGGGCCAGTGTATAGATTGGCATGTAATGACAATAACATTAATAAGTCCGTGGGATTTGTCATCACATCTTTATACCTTATAGCACCAATGATCATTATATTCCTGTCATATTTTGGCATTTTTCTTGCTTTAAGCAGAATTACAACTTGGGAAAGACGTTTGAAAGCACTGAAGACCTGTGTTTCTCACCTGTTGTTAGTAGGGATTTATTTCTTCCCAATATGCTTCACATACCTTGCACAACTCTTGCTTGCTCTCACTCCCAATGCCAGAGTCATCAGCACGTCTCTGGCATATGCTGTTCCACCAATGCTAAATCCCATCATTTATGTCTTAAACACTGCTGAAATCAAAAATCTATTGCGGAAAATGCTTAACAACAGATCTGCACCAATTAGAGATAATAATGCAAAATGACTGCAATTATTGTTTTTGTTTTTGTTTGTTTGTTTGTTTTTCATCAGTATCATCAGTACTGGGACTGGATGTATGCAGTGGTGAACAGCAATACTATGCTATCTATTTACTTATTTATGAATACAGCTGTTTCCAAGTGTGTGTATGTGTGTGTATGTACTGCTTGTGGTCTTACTGACACTGAGGCAAAACAAATTTGAAAAGGAAGAATATTTTACAATTTGTGAACAATTATTGTTGTGTTTACTTATGTTACTCTGACGTTTCAGTCACCAAAAATGTTATTAGGTTTCATATTTTATCTGTTAGTAGTGGGTAAATTCAAATAAATGTTTTGTTATGTTTTTGCAAAACCATCTAAAGAAGAAATTGACATATAAACAATATTTGACATTATTAAATAAATAATATTTGACATAAATGATATTTGACTAAATAAAATAACATCATTTCATATGTTCATCTTTGAACTTGTAATCAAGGTGTCCATTTGCATGAGAGGTTTACCACTAAACTGATTGTTGATATTATTATCAATTGAGAAGATATAGATAATGAATTTACACAAAATTGTTTAATGATTCTCCATGGTATGTATTTAATTGTTGCTGTTAATGCCACTTAAAATAAAAAGTCATGCTGACAAAAGTTGCACTTTATTAGTAATTTCATTCTGTAAATCCAAAGGCCTTCAGCTTTCATTCATAACAATAAAAATGTCCTAAATATTTAGAAATTTATTAGAACAAACTTTTTGTAAAGTATAGAGTATTTCCAAAGTCATTTAAATTATATTTGACTACAAAAATATTACTATCCAAGTTGATATCACAATGTCAATGAAGGGTTTTAATGTCACACTCTCAGCTGCATTAATACTGTTTACTCAGTTCCTTCACTGCCATCTAGTGGCAACATTGTAATTAGTATGTTTGTTTTTGTGTAAAACCCAGAGAATTACTGAAACGATATGCACAGATGAGCACACAAAGAGCAATTGTAGTGGAGATGTTGTAACCAGGAAAAAATAGATCAGACAACTTAATAATAATATATTGTTTTATTCATATAGCACCTTTCAAAAACCCAAGGGCATTTTACATAATATTGACAAATAACATAAATAAGACAAATTTACAATCAGGGAATAACTAAGTGAACAGGCAGTCAGACGCTGATCATATAACATACGAGACATTAACTGAAAAAAGTATGAAGCTGAAAATGGTGGAAAGCAATCAGTTAAAGCTGATTGTGGCGACAGAAAGTGAAATCTACAGGTAACACTAATACACTAAATACACATTATCACTCAATGCTGATGTTCTTAACATTAACAATTTGAGAACAAATAATAATATAACAAGAATAAGAATTTGCGCAGTTTGAGGTGATCCGAGCTAAGCGATTGTTAGATTTAATTACCATTGGCAGCGTGATTTCTTGTAATGCTTTTTTTTTATCCAGCATTTGAAAATGTGTGAAATGACAATTTACGGATTTGTTATGGTTATTTCTATTTTCAGCTTGTGCAAAACAACAAACACAAAGTTGCCATGAGTTCTGTAAATGCCAGTTTTTCCCAGAGTATCCTCATTGTTCATCCTCAATACTTTTTCATCATTGGACTTATATACTTGTATACTTGGTATACCGTACAGCACTTATTACTATATTTTCTTATTTATCACATATTTCATTACTGTAATTGGGAACTCGATAGTCCTTCTCATTATAGCTCTTCACCGGAGCCTGCACAGTCCAAAGTACATTGGTGTGTTTAACTTGGCTATGGCTTGGCTATTTTTATTTATGATTTATTTTGTTACTATTATTGGGAACTTTGTGCTCCAATATGGGTATTTAATTCTTCTATGGTGGCCTTGATGGTGTCTTTGATCACCCGAATTTCAATTTGCGAATCCAATGTAATACAGAGTTATTTTTGTGACCATGGGCCAGTGTATAGATTGGCATGTAATGACAATAACATTAATAAGTCTGTGGGATTTGTCATCACATCTTTATACCTTATAGCACCAATGATCATTATATTCCTGTCATATTTTTGTATTTTTCTCACTTTAAGCAAAATTTTAACTTGGCAAGTATGTTTAAAAGCTCTAAAGACCTGTGTTTCTCACCTGTTATTAGTAGGGATTTATTTCCTCCCCATATGCTGCTCATACATTGCTGCATTGTTTCTGTCTCTCACACCCAATGCAAGGATCATCAGTACTTCTCTGGCATATGCTTGTTCCACCAATGTTAAATCCCATAATTGATGTATTAAACACATCTGAAATCAAAGGCATCATCTGGAAAGTGGTTACAAACCGATCTGCTCCAATTAGAGAGAATATTTCAAAATTACTGAAATATTTATTTAAAATGTACGTTTGTTTGCTTATATATATTATACATACAACAGTAATGCTATCTATACTTATTAATCTAATTATTTATTAATCCAGCTGATTTCAAGTGTAAGCCATTACTGATCACAACACAAAACTAACAGGGGGGAAAAAAGCTATTTGACTTTTTATGAGCAATTGTTACGATGTTGACATTCATGTTAAATGCATAATTGCCTGTCATCTCTAAATGTATTTTGATAAATTTTCTGCAAATTCAACTGATGAGACATGACATAATATTTCACAATATATTGCTGTTTGAATTTGTAATACGGGGTCCATTTTGAGTATGTTGGTTTGAGATCTGCTGACAAGCCTTTTTTTTGATTTTCTCTGCATTTGGTGTTTTTTTCTGTTTATATATATATATATATATATATATATATATATATATATATATATATATAAACATATACATATAATATAATATATTATAATATAATATAATATATGCACTCACCTAAAGGATTATTAGGAGCACCAGTTCAATTTCTCATTAATACAATTATCTAATCAACCAATCACATGGCAGTTGCTTCAATGCATTTAGGGGTGTGGTCCTGGTCAAGACAATCTCCTGAACTCCAAACTGAATGTCAGAATGGGAAAGAAAGGTGATTCAAGCAATTTTGAGCGTGGCATGGTTGTTGGTGCCAGACGGGCCGGTCTGAGTATTTCACAATCTGCTCAGTTACTGGGATTTTCACGCACAACCATTTCTAGGGTTTACAAAGAATGGTGTGAGGTCTGCTAGAGGTCAGAGGAGAATGGGCCGACTGATTCAAGCTGATAGAAGAGCAACTTTAACTGAAATAACCACTCGTTACAACCGAGGTATGCAGCAAAGCATTTGTGAAGCCACAACAGGCACAACCTTGAGGCGGATGGGCTACAACAGCAGAAGACCCCACCGGGTACCACTCATCTCCACTACAAATAGGAAAAAGAGGCTACAATTTGCACAAGCTCACCAAAATTGGAAAGTTAAAGACTGGAAAAATGTTGCCTGGTCTGATGAGTCTCGATTTCTGTTGAGACATTCAGATGGTAGAGTCAGAATTTGGCGTAAACAGAATGAGAATATTGTTACCACTGTGCAGGCTGGTGGTGGTGGTGTAATGGTGTAGGGGATGTTGGCACACTTTAGGCCCCTTAGTGCCAATTGGGCATCGTTTAAATGCCACGGCCTACCTGAGCATTGTTTCTGACCATGTCCATCCCTTTATGACCACCATGTACCCATCCTCTGATTGTTACTTCCAGCAGGATAATGCACAATGTCACAAAGCTCGAATCATTTCAAATTGGTTTCTTGAACATGACAATGAGTTCACTGTACTAAAATGGCCCCCGCAGTTACCAGATTTTAACCCAATAGAGCATCTTTGGGATGTGGTGGAATGGGAGCTTCGTGCCCTGGATGTGCATCCCACAAATCTCCATCAACTGCAAGATGCTATCCTATCAATATGGGCCAGCATTTCTAAAGAATGCTTTAGGTGAGTGTATATATATAATATTTATATATACTGTATATATACATATAAAACCCAGACAGAAATACACATGTGCATGTTACAGATTATTGTGTTACACTTTTGAAAAGGTGATAAAAAATTATATTATCAAAATTATATTAGGCTTTGATTCAAAAATGGCAATGAAAGTGTAACTGTCACAATCACCAGCTAGAGTGTCCTTGATAGCCATCAAAGGGCACTCCACCCCAAACTATTGTCATTCAAGAACGACATTACCCATAACTCAATACACTGGCTCATCATCCATGATTGTCTACAGCTGTTTCTCATTACCTTGTTTAGCCCAGTAACTCTTTTTTTAAACTCTTTTCACTAAGCCATTCACTGCAAAGTTTTGTATGTGTCTACACTGCATTTATGAGTGTGCTGTCTTTAGCGTCTCGTGTTTGTGGGTTTGACTTTCTTCCCAGTTCATTGGTTTTTCCTGTGTTCCTGTTTGGATTGTTTACCCTTTGTTTTGACCTTTGTCTGTTTTGAACTTTGATTGTGGATTGCCCTTTCAATAAATATTGTGATTGGATCCTCATCCTTCATATCTCAGAGCAGTTTCAGGACAGTAATGATTACTGTTAAAAACAGATTCCAAAGTCTTTTAAGTAACACTTCATGAGAGAATCAATATCAAACATTTCTGTAAAATCTCAGCCGCATAAATAGTCTTACTGTCATCGAGTGGTAAATTCAAAATGGTGTATGTTGTTTGATTCTGAGTAAAATCCTGAGATCAAAAGCTTTATCTTCATCTTTAGGCAGGAAATGCAGAGTCCGCAACCCTCAGGATATAAGCTACGGACGGGGTCTACGCCAAAGAACTTTATCTTTGTTTGCTGATTGTTAATAAATATCATTGTAACGTTATCTTGGCTCCCGAGTCTTTCTGGTAGAAATGTGTTCTTCTTTAAATTTTGAATCCAAGTGTCCATTCTGACACATGAACGTTTGTTGAACAGCTCATTTAATATTTATTTTTTTGGCTTAAGATGAATGTAATTATTGCCAAGGATGGCCTAATGTTTGTTAATAACTCTAGAACTTTATCTTACCTAAATTGGGTAAATTTACCTAAATTTATCTAAATTTAGAATTGTCAGTGATGCTGACATTTATATAAAGCAAAGTGTGTGTTTTATTAAAATACACTAGATGAAATTAGGATATCTGCTTCAGTAAAAATGCAGACAAAAGCAATAAAATGACTAATCCAAACTGTAGTGGCCAAAACACTTGCAACATTTAAATATTACATCATTGTTTTATCTGGCAGCTCTCATGGGAGATGAACCAGAAGATATATTTGGAGAGAGACAGCCAGTGATCTCTGCAGCATGAGGCCGAATAAGGTGATGAACAAGGAGAATTTACAGCGAAGTAATTTAATTCAAAGCACCTCACAAGCATTCAGACAGTCATTGTCATTGTTTGCTCTGGCTCTAAAACTTTATGTATACATGTCTGTGATGAAGGTATATTTTTTAATTAAAATTAGCTGTAGTTAAAATATCCTGTTACAGGTGTTAAATGACAATTTTATAAATTTCTCTAAATTTTGCCTATGTCTTTGTGATCATTTCTATTTTCAGCTTGTGCAAAACACCAAACTCAAAGCTGCCATGAGTTCTGTAAATGAAAGTTTTTCACAGAATATCTCCATTGTTCATCCTCAATACTTTTTCATCATTGGACTTACAGGTATACCGTACAGCACTTATTACTATATATTTTTATTTATCATATATTTTATAACTGTAATTGGGAACTCTGTAGTCCTTCTCATTATAGCTCTTCACCGGAGCCTGCACAGTCCAAAGTACATTGGTGTGTTTAACTTGGCCTTGGCTGATATTGGTGAAACTAATGCACTGATTCCTAATATGATGAAGAATTTTCTGTTTAACTCACAGTACATCACATTCAATGCTTGTATGGCAAACATGTTTTTTGTGTTCCTCTTCAGTTCTATGCAAAGTGTCACTCTTGTTGTTCTGGCATATGATCGCTTCATTGCGATTTGCTTGCCATTAAGATATCATGCATTTGTGAACAATACCAGTATGTTTTTGATTTTCTCAGCGGTATGGGCATTTAATTCTTCTGTAGTGGCCTTTTTGGTGGCTTCGATCTCCAGACTTTCATTCTGTGAATCTAATGTGATACAGAGTTACTTCTGTGATCATGGACCAATGTTTAGGTTGGCATGTAATGACAATAGCATTAACAAGATTATGGCATTTCTCATCTCAGCTTTATACCTTGTAGTACCATTGATCATTATAGTCCTGTCATATCTGGGCATTTTTCTTGCTTTAAGCAAAATTACTACTTGGCAAGGACGTTTAAAAGCGCTAAAGACCTGTGTTTCTCACCTGTTGTTAGTAGGGATTTATTTCCTCCCCATATGCTGCTCATACATTGCTGCATTGTTGGTTTCTCTCACACCCAATGCAAGGATCATCACTACGTCCCTGGCATATGTTGTTCCACCAATGCTAAATCCCATCATTTATGTTTTAAACACAGCTGAAATCAAAGACATAATTCGAAAAGTGGTTAAAAACAGATCTTCACCCATTATAGAGAACATTTCAAAATGACTGAAATGTCTGTGTATTTATTTAAAATGTATGTTTGTTGATTTATTTCTAAAAATTACCAGACTCAGGCCACACAAAGGTGTACAATGTCAGTGAACAATATATATTCAAAAATGTGTAGGCTATAATTTGAAAAATTAACTTTTCAATGCGTAACCCAGTTAAGTAAGATTTTCTTTTCATTCCCTTACGATCACAAGCTGTTTAAAATTCTGAAAGAAATATTTGTATATATGTATAAGAATATGTCACAGAAATGCTATCTACACTTGTTAATCCAATTATTTATTAATCCATCTGATTTCAAGTGTAAGCAGTTAATGACCACAAGAAAAAATTTACAGGGAAAAAAAAGCTGTTTGACTTTTTGTGAGCAGTTATTACTATATTGACATATTCATGTTAAATGCATAACACTGTCATCTATGAATGTATTTTGATAGATTTTCTGCAAAGTAAACTCATGAGATATGTTATAAAATAATATTTCACAATGCATTTCTGTTTGAATTTGTAATAGGGGGTCCATTTTGACACCAGCATGTTCGTTTTTCTCTGCGTTTGGTGTTTTTCTGTTGTTGTTTTTTTCTGTATAGTAAAAAAATGGACATGAAACCAGACATAAATACACATGTGCATGGAATTTATTGTGTTACCTTTTTTAAAGGTGATCAAAATTATATTAGGCCTATAGCTTTGATTAAAAAATGACAATGAAAGGAGGGCACTCCTCCCCAGACTATTGAGATTCCATCAAGAATTATATTACCCATAAACCACTACATGGTCGAAAAGGCGTCAGACTAAATGTTGCCAATTGCTTTTAACTGAAAGGGCTTTTGAAAAAAAACTCTCAAAAGGGCCGGGGAAGTCGCTGAATCTAGCAACAAAATCGCTAAATTGGCAGCACTGCTCAGACTAAATGGATTCAGTCAAAGGACAAAATGGCATCGCTCCTCAGAATGAAAGGCTTCGGGTCTCAGGAAAAACGACGTCAGGCCTAAGGTCTAAGGTCTCAGGTCTCGTACAATTAGGCATCAGACGAAACAGCTTCAGACTAAAAGGCATTAGACAAACAGGCATCAAATGAAAAGCACTCAAGGCCCGATATATTCACTGCAAAGTTCTTTTTCCTTATAGGGTAAAACAAAGTTGGAGTGAGTTGCCCTCACTACTGAGAGCGGTGTTTCTATAAATATGTGCACGAAACAAAAATGACAGCAGACACAGTATCCTATCATAGCGATGTGGATGTTTGACCAGCTCTGCATTTCAGCCATCTAGTCTAGTCACGTCACGTTTATAGTAGCCTACTTCATACAATAGATTACTTTATTATTTTCTATTTCTACAATGAACGAGGCTATGTTTTTGTATAACTTTCAATTGGCTTTTATCCCATCATAATGCCATCCTTTGGTTGCCTTTTTCTTTCTCCCTCTTTTTATATTTGACTGTAACTATTCTCAGATTGATGTAAGGTGTGTGTGCGTTCATGTTAATTATGTAGAGTATCTATTGATGGTATTCATTTTATTTATGCTATTTATAAAAAAGCAGAGAGAGAGAGAGAGAGGGGCCGAAGGTAAGCTTTAGGTTACCTGACATTTTATTCTAACATCTTTAATTCAGTATTACACTGGTTAGGTTTTATACAGAAAAGAACATGATGTTTTTTACATTGGTCAGCAGAAAAACAGCAACAAGCTGAATGAAAAAGTAATCGATTCTCTGACAGGTGATGCTGGAAGAGCAGAAATAAAGCCCTTTCCTTGATAACCTCTGTACACAAAGCAGCTGTGCTTATTTCCAGGCAGTCTAATAACTTGATTTTTTACCCCAAAAAAATCATAGTTACCACACTATGATAAAACCATGGTTAAGTGTTCACGATAGTTTGCAATGCAAGCTAGTTGCAAGGTGTTATTTAGCTAACTTTTTATACATGCAAATAAAACTAGCTAATAATACAAATGTACAAAATAATCTCAGTTGGATATGTTTTATACATGTTATTGTTATATTAAACAGTTAGAAAACTGCGTGCATGTGACATCACATCACAATTCGCTTCTATCTGAGTACATTTCGTCCGATGCTTTTATGTCCGATGCCATTTTATCTGAGTCCGTTTCATCTGACGCCTTTTAGTCTGAGGGTCTTTCGTCTGATGCCTAATTGTACGAGACACTTGGCGTCATTTTTCCTGAGACCTGAAGCCTTTTAGTCTGAGGCATGACACCGTTTGTGTGACTGAGGATGGCCTAAAATGTTCACCATACTACGGCTGTTTCTCATTACCTTGTTTAGCCCTGCCTATATAAACTTCACTCAGTCATTCACTGCAAAGTCTTGTATGTGTCTACACTGCATTTATAAGCATGCTGTCTTTTCTTTCTCATGTTCATGGTTTTGACTTTCTGCCCAGTTTCTTGGTTTTTCCTGTGTTCCTGTGCCATGTGACTGTTTGGACTGTTTACCTTGTGTTTTGACTTTTGCCTGTTTTGAATTTTGCCCTTTGTGGATTGTGGATTGCCCTTTCAATAAATATTGTGTTTGGATCCTCAAACTTCGTGTATCAGAGCAGTTTCATGACAGTAACATAATGATTACTGTTAAAACAGATTCCAAAGTCTTTCAAGTAACACTTCATGAGAGAATCAATGTCAAACTCAGCCTCATGGTCTTTTACTCTCATCTAGTGGTAAATTCAAAATGGTGTATGTGGGATTCTGTGTAAAATCCTGAGAACAAAAGCTTAACAATGTAATTCAAATAACGGAAATATCCATTCTGACACAAGCATGTTTGTGTAACAGCTCATTTAATATTTATTCTTTTGGTTTAAGATGATTGTAATTATTGATAAGGATGGCCTAATATTTCTTAATAACTCTAGAACTTTATTTTACCAAAATTTATCTAAATTTAAAATGACAAACTGTCTGTGATGCTAAATACATTTATATAAAGCAAAGTATATGTTGTTTTATTAAAATACACTAGATGAAATCAGGATATCTGCTTCATTAAAAATGCAGACAAAAGCTGTGATGTTTGACAATTCATGATTTATTTATATGCCGCAAAAGACACAAACTGATCAAAATAAAAAAGTTTCAGTTTTCATGTCACTATTTTATTTATCATATAGTCATTATATCATTTAGACTGTACATCATACACATTTACATTTATTTGTATTCCCTTATGTTCACATCTTACGCATTTGAAATTCTGAAAATAAATTTTAGTATTGCAGTTGAAAGATTGTTTTTATAATTATTTACTGATAATAAACATCAACAAAAAGTTAACAAACAGCAGTTAAATTCTACATCATTGAAAAGAGGGCAGATGGGACTAAAAATGTAGTAACAAAATGTGTGTTGGTGCTGATGAGCTGAAAATAAATAAACAAAGCTACAAAGCAGAAACAAATGGGTACATTCAGGTCTGCCCTGATTTGATGTCTACTTTTTTCCTTTGAATTTGTCTGATTAAAACCTTCTTTACTTCTTCTGTTCTCAAACAATAAATGAGGGGATTGATCATGGGAGGTAGAAGACTATACACCATAATAATGACTAATCGCAAATCAGTACCGAACTTTATATTAATATTGCTTGCTAAATAATTAAAACACCGGGGTAGGAAAAAAAGGGCAATTATGATGAGCTGAGGACTGCAGGTGGAGAAAGTCTTCATCCTTCCTTGTGCGCTTGATATACGCAGAACTGCCACAATGATGGCGCAGTAGGAGAAAACAATAACAGCAAGAGAACCCAGTAGTACTATCATAGCATGAATGAATGCTGGATAACTGTATTCTTCCCTATCTGTGCATGCCAGTGTTGTGATGGCAATATGATCACAATAGCAGTGCACAATGGTGTTACTCGTACAATAAGGGAGAGGATATGCTCGAATGACCATCATCAAAGGGCCTACCAAACCCAACATCCAAGAGCCCAGGATCAAAATGAATACATTTCTGTTTGTCATGATACTGTGGTATCTAAGTGGGAAACAGATTGCTGCATAGCGATCTATTGCCATTACTGCCAACAAACGTGCAGTGACCGAGCCAAAATAATGCACAAAAAACATCTGAAGAAAACAGCCCAAGAATGAAATGGTTCCATCTTGGAACCAATACCTGCTAATTATCTTTGGCAATGTTGTGGTGCTGAATAGTACATCACACACAACAAGATTTATAATGAAATAATAAACAGGTTTCTGAAAGCTCTTAGTGATGACAAACAATGTAAAAAATACAGCATTCCCAACCATTGTAAACACATAAACAAAAAACAGAAGTGCTGATACAAGGCCATAGTAATGAGGCTGAAGTCCAGGAAAGCCGACTATGACAAAATTCTTTACAAAGCTGATGTTTCCCACTGGCATTATGAGTTAAAGTGCTTAGAGTTCTGCATGTACACAATACAATTCAAAGTTTAAATGGAGTTAAACATTTTCCAAAAAAACAAACAAAAAAAAAAACAGCAGACAATTTTGATATTGTAATTAATCAAAGGTGTTTTTTTTTAGATAATTCCAGAATCAGCCTGTCATTAGCTGGTTAAGAAAATTTTGAAAAAAGGCACACAGAGATTGCATACTTCTTTCACAAGGAACCATAAAGTGCATTCTGCTTCAAACACAGATATATGCCAGTTAACAGACAACTTTTAATGAATGTATAGATGGGAATGACGTAAAACAGCTGACACACAGCTCCAGGGATAATCAGTTCTCTCTACACTCTCAAAAAAAACGTACAACAGTTGTTACTGGGGCAATACAACTGTGCACCTTTAAAGGCTGCATATTACCTTAAAGGTATATTGAAGTTTTTCACAATTGCTTAAACACTAATCTCTATTATTTGAATCAAATTCTCAATGGCCTAAACCAATTTGTCAAATAAACTCTTTCTGTAAAACGTTAAAAAAGTTCAGGTAGTTAGACACCATTTACAAATCTCATACACTCTTTCTGCAAAACTCTAAACATATTCTCACTCACACATTTTGCACTGTGATGCACTTGTGTTGTAAAACAGTAAACCCAAGTGGCAAAATATAGGCCAGTTCAGAGTGCACAGGTCGTAGAGGTGCATTGAACGTTGATACGAACAATGGATAGAAACAATCTGAGTAAGAGAGGAGAAAGTTGGCTTGTCAGTGGGGTTGATTCATTTCTCTTCTTTCTTTTCTCGTTTTTTCTTTTGCCTGTTTCATCTGAGCAAAAGACTGTTCTCATAGCTGGTACGGTGCTTGTTGGGAAGCACAACCTGGTCGTCGAGTTCCTTAGGGGAACGAAACAGTTAAATCCTACTCGACCTCCCTCCATACCCTCTTGGGACCTTGCTTTGATGCTTCAAGCACTTCAGAATGCTACCTTTGACCCTTTGCACTCAGCAGACTTAAAGATTCTGTCTATGAAGACTTTGCTGCTGATTGCATTGTCCTCCATCAAGAGGGTAGGGGACCTGCAGGCATTTTCGGTCAACGAATCATGCCAAGAGTTAGGGCCGGGTGTAGGCCATGTGGTACTGAGACCCCGGCCCGGCTATGTGCCCAAGGTTCCTACCATTCCCTTCAGGTTCCAGGTAGTGAACTTGCAAGCCCTGGCTTTGTCTGTCCAGTCCACACTCTGTGACTGTACATAGACAGAACTCAAAGCCTTGGGACCTCAGACCAGCTCTTTGTCTGTTACGGCCAGCAGAAGGAAAAGGCTGTCTCCAAGTAGAAGATGGCCCACTGGATAGTGGACACCATCGCTTTGGCTTGCCAAGCACAAAGCGTGCCATGCCCACTCAGGTTGCATACTCACTCTACGAGAGGTGTTGCCTCCTCTTGGGCACTGGCTCGCCGCTAGATTCTATAGCCTTCGTATCGAGCCGGTCTCCTCCGGTGTTCTCACCTCAGTCAGTCAGATGCATACTCCATTGCATCATTGAGAAATGGAATTAGTCTGGGTACCATATGTCTGATGATGCAAGGATCACATATATGTAATTCCCAGACCTGAGAGGCCATCATGTGTTGGTCTGTATGGACAACACAGTGGTGGTCTCGTATATAAACCACCAAGGGGGTCTGCGCTCGCGCCCATTATGCAAATTGCCCCACCAGGTCCTCTTGTGGGCCCAAGAGAAACTGCTGTCACTCAGGGCAGCGTATATCAAAGGTCATCCGAATCGGGAGCAGATGTCCTGTCGAGGCAGGTGCTGAAGCCCATGAAATGGAGACTCTACCCCGAAGTGGCGGAGCTCCTATGGGATCGCTTTGGAAAAGCAGAAGTGGATTTGTTTGCATCTCGAGAGATGACAGACTGTCCTCTGTTTTACTCCCTCACACATCCAGCTCCATTAGGGCTGGATGCTATGGTACAGATGTGGCTGAAGCTGCACCTGTACGTTTTTCCCCCGATTGCTCTGCTCCCGGGAGTTCTGGGAGAGTGCGTCCGGACAGGGTTTGACTTCTGTTAGCAGCCTCATTCTGGCTGGGCTAAGTTTGGTTCTCGGATCTAATATTCCTCCTCAATGGCTCCCCCTGGGAGATTCCGTGCAGGATGGACCTGCTCTCTCAGGCGGAGGGCTCGTTGCTTCACCCCCGCCCGGAGCTGAGACTGAGTTCAACTGAGTTTGTGGAGACCATTCTTTACCCCAGAGCTTCGTCCACGAGGAGACTTTATGCACTAAAGTGGAGAGTTTTCACCTCTTGGTGTGGGGATCGTTCTCTAAATTCAGTAAATTGCCCGGCTGGTACAGTTTTAGAATTCTTGCAAGGCAAGTTTGAGGCAGGATTGTCCCCATCGACCCTGAAAGTTTATGTGGCCGCTATTGCTGCTTATCATATTCCAGTTGAGGTGGTTTCTCTAGGGAGACACACTGGGTTACTCGTTTCCTCCGGGGTACTTTGAGGCTTAGACCTGCGACATGTTCTAGGGTGCCGACCTGGGACCTGGCCGTTGTTTTGGAAGGCCTTTCTAAAGCTCCTTTTGAACCATTTTGAAGAGGTTCCCGGAGAAGTATCTAACACTTAAGACAGTGTTTCTTCTTGCTATTTCTCTCAAAAGAATTGGAGAGCCTTGTCGGTATCCCCTTCTTGCCTGGACTTCGTGCCGGGCATGGTTAAAGCCTTCCTCTTCCCAAGGGAGCGTTATGTTCCTAAGGTTCCCAGTAATGTGTCTGGACCTATTGTGTTGCAGGCCTTCTGTCCTCCTCCATTTAGTAATGCAGACCAGGAGAAATTGAACTTGCTCTGTCCAGTGAGAGCCTTGGATGCTTACGTTCACAAAGCTCCTCTGTGGCGTAAATCTGAACAACTGTTTGTGTGTTTTGGGTCACGTAAGAAAGAGTGTCCTGCATCTAAGCAGACTATGAGCAAATCGATAGTTGAGACAATATCGATTGCCTATGAATCGACCGGCTGGCCTTCACCTATGCTGGTACAAGTACATTCTACGTGGAGTATGGCTGCCTCTATAAAGCTCTTCTTTCTGGAGTTTCGATTCGGCAATTCGGCTGAATACGTTTGTCAGGTTTTATAATCTGGACTTGGCCTCGACCCCAGGGTCATGGGTACTTTGGTCCTAATGTGTGTTCTAGTTTCACATACACAGATACTTGGTACTGTGGCGGCATGGATATTGTGTTCCCACAGCATTCAGCGCAGCGCGAGTTCCTTTGAAAGGGAACATCTCAGGTTACGTATGTAACCACGGTTCCCTGAGAGGGAATGAGACGCTGCATTCTTTTGCCATACTCCCTTCATGCCTGTTACCAACATGCTTTGACCTATCAGAAGCTGACAATGCACGGTTTAGGTGTGCTTTATGGTTTCCTGGTCCTGACGTCACCTGCCTATGACGTTCCGTCACGCCATTGGACTGATTTCACATGTGCTTCACGACGCAATCACGCAGAGGCATTCACACAGTGTTCGACGCAGCGTCTCGTTCTCTCTCAGGGAATCATGGTTATATACGTAACCTGAGCCATTTTCATTGAGTTGAGTTTTGGGTGAACTATCCCTTTAAGATTCCAATAGTTTACTTAGTTAATGCTTAGTTAAATTTACTAACATTGAGTTTGTCACAGTATTTTTATATTTTATATTTTATCTTAATTTTAATGTTAGTTAAAAACTATGTTCATTGTTATTTCATGTCAGCTCAGGTTCATTAAAGAATATTAACAGATACTTTTATACTTTTGATATTCATTTATGTTGAAATTAAAATTAACTTCAGAAATTAATACATGCTTTATATTTTATTGCTAGTTCATGTTTATTGTAACATGCTACAAAAATTTTGTATAAAATGTTTTAACTTTTGGCAGTTTTATCAAAGAAAGAAAGAAAGAAAGAAAGAACACAGAAGAAATAAAACCAACAAGCGATGGCATGCTTAATGGTTTATAGTTTTTGCACGGCAGAACAGAACACACTTGCCTCTCGGAATGTGCATCTTCCACATGATATGAAAGCATGAGAATGCCATCAGATTATACTGCTACAGAATCAAACGGGTACTACCAACAATTGTCAACTGTTCTGCCGCATAGCAAAGTGTAAGTGGGATTATTTGGAAAAATAGAATATACATGTACTATTAAAATCTTGTAATAAGTTTTGCTTTTAACTTGTGACATAGCTCACTCTTTGTTGCTTTGTCTATATGCCCATTTCTTCCTGTATCATCTTCTCTCTTGTACATGATATGCTGTTTATCTTAAGAAATACAAACAGACACTGTATCAAAAACATAATGATGTGTGCCATTTCCCCATAGTCTTCATTTGTGACTTGTTTTTCTCAATTCCTAATGAGCTTCGAGAATGTGCCGTCGTTAGCAAACATACACCTTTAAAAGTCTCTAAGGTGCCATAGGTCATTAACAAAGCCTCTGGTGACAATCAAGTATACATAACAATGTCTGTATACAGAAATGAAATGATTTTACACAAAACAGCAAGAACTTCTGTTCTTACTGAAAATAGTTATCCTACACTTACATACAAACTACAAAATCATTTTTCTTTGTGTTTTAGAATTAAAATAATACATTTTAGAATTAAAAAGTCTTAAAATTTGACTTTAATTTTGTAGTATAAAAAAGGTAATTAAAATTTTTTGGTAACACTTTACAATAAGGTTCATTAGTTAACATGAACTAATATCGAACTGCACATATACAGTATTTATTAATGTTTCTTAATGTTAATTTCAACATTTATTAATACATTATTAAAATCTTGTTAACATTAGATAATGCACAGTGAAATAACATGAACAAACAATGAACAACTGAACAAGATTAGTAAATACATTAATAAATGTATTGATCATGGTTAGTTCATGTTAATTAAAACATTAACTAATGTTTAACTAATGAAACTTATTGTAAAGTGCTACCAAATTTTTTTTATTGTGAATTTTCATATCTATTTGGGGCAATAGTCTAACCAACAAAATATAGTAAACCTTTGTAAAAGCTAAAAAAACAAAACAAACAAATGAAAACATGTGTTGTAATGTGTAATTATTTACATTAAAAATTAATCATTAAAAAGTAAATAAATCAGTGTAATACAAAGAATATATCTATATCAATATAGACTTCTCAGCTGAGAATGGTCATTGTGAAATTAATTTTTCATTATCTAATATAATATCTCAGGATGTTTTGCTCTCCAGAGAGATTATTATAATGTGCATCTGGGACCAATAGTGATAATAGCTCTGACATGACACATACTCCATTTTGAGGTTTTTATTTTTACGTTAGGATAAAACTAGCTTTTTTTAAACATCATTTGCTAAAAATAATAAATAAATAAATAAATAATAATAACAATAATACTTATGTAGAAGTAAAAATAAATAAATAATGAATCTGCTTGTTTTTCCATGTTTTTTTTCCAAAGAGATTTTCATCATCATTTTGTCGTATTGTACAACAAAGGAGGACTAAACACATATTGCATCACTTTATAGTTTAAATGCTCTCCTGAGATCAGCAGTGTCAGCAGATATAAATTGGAACACATTGCCATACTGACTCAGAGGCTTGCTAGCAATCGAACAGAAAAGTTCACTAAGGACAAGCAAGATTCAAAGCAATGCAAAAATAGCCTGTCTCACCTAAAATATTTTAGTATTGTGCATTTCTATGATTTCACAAAGAAAAACACAACTGACACAAAATAAAAAGAATGAAAAAATAAATTACATTGAAAAATCGAAGAGACGTGGTATAATTTAAATTAAATTCCCTTCATAAAGTTAGCAACAGAAAGGTCACCTCATTTTCATATAAATTTTGGTTTTAATTATTTTTATTTTCCTCACACTGACCCCTTTGTGATGCTCAAGCTAAAAGCCACGCCCTCTAATGTGCGTCACAATCAGAAGCCACGCCCAATATGCCAATCACGCCCCAAGCTTTTCATTCAATAAGGAGTGTACGGAAGAAATACGCCAGATGGATCTAATAACCCCAGATCTTGTTTTAGTGGCTGAGCACTTGTAGGCCTACTTTGCGCACAGAGCAGAGTATTTGTGTCTAGTTTCTCAGCCATTATGTTGTCAGGGTTCATGATAAACGAAAAAACTTCTATAGGGCGATGCGGGCTCTACAACTAAACATAGCTTGAGCTTACGGTGCGTACGGATAATGAGCAACAGGATCTTTTCGACCTATTTTCATTGACTGAGGACAGAGACTTTTTTTGTTTGCGCGGTGTATTTAAAGCTTGGCATAATCGTATAATAAAGATTAGGTCAGGGTCGCACCAACCGAAATCTGAATATAGTTTTAAAGTTTTAACTTGTTGATACATTTTTCTTTTCACAAAACTTATTGAAACCGTAATCGATTTAATTTCCATTCAGATATGATTCGTGGACTTAAATGATCACGAACAACAGGTCGAACAAATTGTAGCCTATACTTAGGCCTGTGTAAACACTAAACATTCAGGAACTACAGACTTACCTGTCTTAAAATAATTAGGAACTACGAATAAATAGAAATTCAACACACTGGTAAGGAAGGGTCATTTATTAATTTACATTTACATTTTTATGTGTAGAAAGTGTTAGACTGAGCACGCAGAAAAAGTGTACCAACATCGTCACGTAAAGTGTGCTGTTTTAAAATAAAATCGACGTTAAATTGCAAATTTCTAGACTACATATTTAACTTAATGGTTAAGCTGCAACTAAGTTAAGTGGCTTCAGTGCAAAAATAGTATAATTTGTATAGGAACCTTTCATTATGTCCTTCAAATTGTCAACATGATACTGGAATAGTTTGGATAATTATTTAAAATACTGTGAGAAATCTAATTTTTTCACTCTCTGATCATTTAACTTTACATATATATATATATATATATATATATATATGAAATATATCAAAGAAAAAGCTGTCATGGGTAACTTAAATGCCAGTTTTCCTCAAAATACTTCTGTTGTGCATCCGGAATACTTCTTAATCAATGGACTTTCAGGTGTACCGTACAGCAACTATTACTATATATTCCTGTTTTTCATTTATATTATTGCTGTAATTGGGAACTCTATAGTCCTTCTCATTATAGCTCTTGACCGGAGCCTGCACAGTCCAAAGTACATTGGTGTGTTTAACTTAGCCTTGGCGGATTTTGGTGAAGCTAATGCACTGATTCCTAACATGATGAAGATTTTTGTTTTTGACTCACAGTACATCTCCTTTAATGCTTGTTTGGCAAACATGTTTTTTGTTCACTTTTTTAATACAATACAGTGTGCCTGCCTTGTTGTCTTGGCATTTGATCGCTTCATTGCTATTTGCTTGCCACTAAGATATCATGCCATTGTAAATAATGCTGTCATGTGTTCAGTTTTCTCAGTATGCTGGATGCTTAACACTTTTCTGGTGGCCTTCACAGTGTCTTTGATCACCCGACTTTCATTCTGCAAGTCCCATGTAATACAGAGTTATTTTTGTGACCATGGTCCAGTGTATAGGATGGCATGTAATGACAATAGCATAAGTTCATTTATGGCAAAAATCAACACAGCTGTCTACTTTGCTGCTCTGCTGACAATAGTCTTGTCTTACCTTTGCATTTTTTTTGCCTTAAGTAAAATTACAACATGGGAGGGGCGTATTAAGGCCCTAAAGACATGTGTTTCTCACCTGTTGTTAGTTGGAGTGTGTTTCGTTCCCTTTATCTGCACATACATTGCTGCAGTTATAATTTCTTTGCCTCCCAATGTGAGAATCATTAGTACGTCTCTTGCATATGCTGTTCCACCAATGCTAAATCCCATCATTTATGTTTTAAACACAGCTGAAGTTAAGAACTTTATCCAGACAGTAATCAAAAAGAAGTCTGCATCCATTGCCCAGGGTGTTTCAGATTGACTACAAAATGTTTGTTTGGGCATCTTCTGAAGCTAGTTTTTCATTGTGTTGTTTATTTCATGTATTCAGATATATTCACCTTGAAGCTAGATACAGAAAAACTTTAATTACAGAGAAAAAATTATGTTTGCAAGTATATGTCCTGTTTTTGTAATGCTGATTTGTACTCCATGCCGAGTATGATTGATTGATTGATTGATTTTGCTTTTGTATGTGTGCTATTACTATCCATTCTATTTTTCTATTACACTAAAACGAATGAATAACCTACTACTGCAAAGTGTATAGTACGTGTGTATATATCATAAAGCTGCTATGCTTAGTTTTTTATATGGAATAATTAAGTATCTTGTTTTAAAAGTTACTGTCACTCATCTATTTTTCTGCAAAATTGGAAAATCCATATTTTTTTAAATAAGTTTTTATTGTACTAATAAGCATCTATTACAGCATTTTTTTTCCCACTTCTTTGCAGTTTTACATTAAATATAACATCATTTTAGTTCTTAATGTCTGCTATTTTGGTCTTAGATTAATGATGCCAGATTCAGGCTATAATTTATCTATGAAGTGTTTTCAGATCTTTATTTCAGTAGATCACAATTTTTTTTCACCCTTGGAATAAACATGCCTGCTTCTAATTTATAAATAGCTTTTGAAAAAATATAATGAATAAATGTGAATGCAGTCAAGGTTTTTTTTTAATTTAATTTAAAATAAAAATACGTATGTTTTTCAAAGTGAAAATATATTTCCAGCATTAAGCATAAACATTTTTAAAAGGTTTTTAAGATGAGTAAATAAATAAATAATAAACAGAAAAGTGTGCCCCAAATGTTACCTGATGATGTAGTGTAAAGGCTATATGTCTCACTTTTTTCTTGAAAAATAAATCACACAAAGGTGTTTATCTATTTCATGATGAAAAACTCCCTTTGGAACAAAAGATTTAGTAAAATGGAAGTGGACCTGAGGTCTGGAGACTCATGATAAATTCTCCATAGAGATTATTTAGAATCGTCCGGATCAAATCCTTAAGCATCATTCAGCTAATGATTTAATTCAATTATGCACATTCCCCATGCTTGTTTTTAATAGTGCATTTTTAACTGTATTAATTACAGTATTAATGAAAATATTAACTATAAAATTACTTTGGAGGGTCATTTGCTTGGAATTTGGAATGTGTTTTTATGGTGGTTTAATAATGTCAACATTGAAAAACAGTCTTGCATATATATATATTTATATATATATATATATATATATATATATATATATATATATATATATATATATATATATATACTTAATTTCTTGCTCCCTCTTTGTTCATTATTTATTGTGAACATGATTTGACACTGTAAGGCATAAGTTTTGCTATGGTCCATGTACATTTTCTTGTGCGATTTGTCTTTACTGGACATGTTGTATAGCAGCAATACCTGTCCAAGTATGATCAGCAACCTTATCATTGATATAAAGCCATATCGTATATCCCTTGTGTTCCTCAGATGCGTGGTTTTCATTTAATTGTAGTAATGGAGATGTTTGCAATCGCTTTGCAATGGCACTGGATCTTTTGATTGCCACTCCATTTTAAACACCACCGGCTACTATTCTTCCCCTGCCCTTCTGCTCTTCCACTATCCAGTATATTTTTTGTGAGTATGCTTCTCTTGTGAGGGCCACCTGTATGAATCCAAATCCTTATTTTAATATGATATCCACTTTTGGACTGTTGTTTGGGACATTTACATTCATCTGCCTGTAAGGATAGTGATCGCTGTTATGAAAATGGCTTCAAAGGCTGATAAGAAGAAAATATTTCATGCTTTACTCACTTGATAGTGATAGTTTGTTTTAATGCTCTGATGTTCGTACGAATAGTCTTGGCCCGGGTTGGTGTGGTTTTAACATTATAGTAACGTAATGGACTAATGCTAATGTCTATAATCTCCCCTTCTTTAGTAAATCCATTCATATACTGTTTCAAAACCAAAGAAATCAGAAACAAAATTTTTAGAATTGTGTTAAAAGTTGCACCTGAATAAAGACTTGATGAAGCATAGACAGTTTGTGATCCGTGGATGATTTGTTCGTAGATGTTTATTGCTGTTATTGTTAGTTGTTTTATGGGGACATTCCATAGATGTAATGGTTTTTATGCTGTACAAATTGTATATTCTCTCCCCTGACCCTAAACCTACCCATCACAGAAAACTTTCTGATATTTTAGATTTTCAAAAAGATCATTCTGCATGATTTATAAGCTTGTTTCCTCATGGGGAACACAAAAATGTCCCCACAAGGTCAGAATTTACTGGTATTACTATACTTGTTCGGACATTTGCCCATAACATAACACACACACACACACACACACACTTTGAACATAGTGGCTATAATCTAAGATAACTTGCTTATGATGTAAAAAGAATTCATTACTTTTGGTTATGTGTATCAGAAATTGCAAACAAAGTGGAAACTATATCTATAGAGTCTGTATCTATAGAAATCTATAGGTTTACCAAATGATTAATTGCTTAACTGTTAAATTCAGTTGGATTGAATAATAGACAAATGTATTAAACTGAACGAAAAGAGATACAAATGAAAACTGTGATAGTAAAGGCATTTAAAAAGGTAATTAATATGAATGAAACATTTATATAGATGAAACACTTCTTTTGTGTTGTGAAAAGGATACTTTGTGATTTTGTGTATTGTACTAAAACAATTAAAATTATTCTGAAATGTTTGAAAAAGTGCACTTTTGATGATCTGTTGTGATATTAGTACTAGAGTTTTGAAAATGACCAATTGCTTGTGAAAATTGTACCAAAGCAATTTAAAAAAAAAAAAACTAATGTGTCCTTGCTGAATAAACTATTAATATCTTTAAATACAAAAATATCTTACTGACCCCAAATTTTTTATTTTTTACAGTATACACACTTGAATAAATCAAAGATCGTGAAGTAAAATTTTTTTAAACATTACCACACAAACATTACCTCATAAATATCAGTGACGACAAAATCTACAACAACAGCGTAAAGAGCGTAAAGTCAGCGAACAATCATCTCATTACAGTAAGCACATAAATTATTCATACTGAAATGCATGCTAGAGCTTTGCAAACCCTTAACAAATCAAAAAAAAATCTGCAGTACTTGTTTATGCTAGTTGGAACAACATTTGGGTAAATATTGTTGGTATGACAGGCTTTTTTTTCTATCTTACATTTAAAGTAATTCTGTCTGACATAACTAGTTAGCTTTAATAAGAAACATCCTATCTTAATTCTTAATTGAAGATTTGAAAACATTCTGTGTGAAACCATGCTTACTAAACAGATAGGATATGGTTATGAGTTAGAATGTTTCTCTAATATAGCCCCAAATTGCTTTTTATATCTTTTATTGTTATGTAGTGCATATATTTTGTATGTAGTATTTATGTTTATTGGTGAGAACCACTTCAAAATTCCATGAGCTCCTTTTATAACTAAACAAATAATATAGCATTTTAATTCAAATATTTGCTGGAGTTAGAAAACATTTACTCATCAGATTACTACTAAGGATCTTGTGTTTTATTCAATGTGGTTAAAGATATCACCTTTATAGATTATAGATATTCCTTTCATAATTTGCTAACTGCCATGCAGTGCAGTGTTTCTTGTCTTTTTCTGCCATCTTGTGGGGAAATGAGAGAATGTGTCTTCATGAGTTCACACAGAAATATACAACGACTTGCATTTTATTTGACTTGCATATTATTACTTTATGTTCACATTAATTATTTTGACCACTACTATAGGGCTTCTCAAAAAATACTCTTGATTCCCCTACGTTAGCAACATGCAACGAAGCACCATATAGCCTATTCCTATTTTTATATAGAGAGAGTATTTGATTATTGTATGAGAAGTCCTATTTATTTATTGTTGCAGTAAGACTATATTTTATGTATTTAAGTCATTGTGGCTCACTAATGGACCTCATAGTGGTATGTACTGTAATGAAACATTAATTATTTTGAATCCCTTTGTTTGTGAATGACCAGAACAAAAATCTAGATATGAGATATTTATAAATACCAAAGCACTTGAATTAAGTGAATATAGAAAATGCTGGACAAGAAAAAGGTAGCATGTAATTCTGTGTAACACATAATGGTACATAAGACTAGTGGTTCAATCATTTATTTAGAGACATGAGTAACTCACCCTGAATACAATGCAATAATAATACATGTTACACTGGGTGAAACCATTGTTTTTAAACAAATTCAGAATATTTGAAACATAATTTACAGGTTAAACACATTCTTCTCTGGTAGGAATAAAATTGTTATTGTTGTTAACCACTGGGCTCATTTTTAATGATCTGTTGTGCCACTTTTGACTTTCCCAGAAGCTTGACTATCTTGTCTCGTAGTTCATCAGTCTTTAAGCTGTAGATGATTGGGTTCAGCATTGGGGGGAGGGTAACAGAAACAGTCAGAACTGCTGTGAAAAGATCCACATTCTGAACTAAACGCAGGTTCCCTAGTACGTATGCCATTATGACTGGCATGTAATAGAGCAGGACCAGCATCAGGTGAGTGAAACAGGTGTGGAAGGCCTTCCAGCGCTGTGTTGTAGATGCAATCCTCATCACAGCAACCACTACAATCACGTAGGTGAAAATAATGAAAATCAAGGGGCCTAGCAAAACAGTCAGTGTCTTAGCTGTACCTAGTTGTCGGTTGTAAGAGGTGTTCGCACAAGCCAAATTGTAGACTGGACCGTGTTCACAACAGCAGCTCTTTACCTCCCTGGAGGCACAGTAAGGGAGCCTGGCAGCGAGACTGACTGGGAAAATCTCTAGCAGAATAACTAGAGACCAAATCCCTGCTATTATAAGCAGCATGCTCAGGTTGGTGTTTATGGTAGAGTAACGCAGGGGCCAGCAAATCGCAATCAGCCGGTCATACGCCAGAAGAGCAAGAGAGAAAGATTCCATGTCACCAAAAAAATGCATGAAGAACATTTGGGTAAAACAAGCTCCATATGAAACATGATTCTGATTGAACACAAAAACAGGCACCATTTGAGGAATTATAACACTATTAATTGAAATGTCAACAATAGCAAGATTACACACAGCAAGATACTTGGGATTCTGTAAGCTGGAGTTCATTAGGACGACAATCAGTAGAAGAAGATTACCCAGCAAGGTGAGGATGTAGATAATCGCCAAGGCTAAAATTAGATAGTTTTTGTTTGCTAAAGTACGGAAGGCAGTTAGATAAAATCCCTCATTGAAGGAATTAGTTCCATTGCTGAAAGCAACTGAAAAATTCATCTGAAATCTGGCAAATCTGAAAGAAATACACAATTAATAAACTTTCAGCTTGAAAAGTTCGAGTTTGAGATAGGAAATGATAGGAAAATCCATTAAGACATTTTTTTTAAATTAACATTAAAAAAAAAGGAGAGGAATAGTTGCTGCAAATGATATATTTTTTTCCATTCATGGGATAGTTCATCCAAAAACGAAAATCTTTATCATAAAAATTGACATTTACTCACCTTCAAGTTACTCACCCTAAACCTATATGAATTTCTTCTTCTGAACACAAAATACAATATGTTGAAGAATGTCGTTGACCAAACTTACTATTTGGAACAACTAGAGGGTGAAACAACTTGCAGGTTTTCAACAGGAACAACTTGGGTGAGTAAATGAACTATCCCTTTCAGTTTTATAAAATCAATCTCATATTGACATCATATTTTATAAAACCAAATACAAGCACTGAAGAGAAAAACAGTGACAAAAAGTGTTAGATTAATTTAAAACTGGAAATTAAACAAACAAATACAAATAATACTCACCAACTGCTGTGTAAATCTAGCTTTGAAATTCTGTAGTGTTGTATGAAAATGGATTTATACTGGGCTTTTGAACTAATGAACATGGTCTAATGGGTATAATTATCCACTATGTACAAACAAAGAAATAATTACCTTGACTGAGGTCTTGTTATTTAACAAAAACCTTTTCTCATGAGTATTTAATTATTGTTGTAATTATGTCCATAAAGCTGTTGGTGTATTTGGGTATGAAAGAGTTTTTACACTTTTGGCCCACAGAGGCAAACAAGATTAAAACAAATATTTTGACGTCATAGTCCAGTGAAAATTAAAGTCTTGGTCATCTGAAATACAACATTTATATACAGATTTTAACATAAAATACTTCATATATTATGGTCTGGTCTAGGACAAACGTAAAATAATAAAATCTATACATATTTATACACAAGAAACCTAAGGTTATGCATAAAGTTTAATTAGAATTTTTTTTTATAAATTTGTTGAAATATGATCACATGACATAAAAGTCAACTAAGACTTAGGTGGAAGAGAAGAGATAGTTGAATGATTGTTGTTTTTGTTTTGTTTTTTCACACAAATGGCATTCTTGTCACTTCATAAAAGTAAGGTTGAACCACTGTAGTTACGTGGACTGTTTTAACATATTTTCAACAAATTCTATTTTAACGAATTTTGACAGTGATAAATAAATTGCTGTCTATGGAGGAGACAGAGCTCTCGAATATCATCAAAAATACCTTAATTTGTGTTCCGAAGATGAACGAAGGTTTTACGGGTTTGGAACGAAATGAGGGCGAGTAATTCATAACAGAATTTTCATTTTTGGATGAACTGAGCCTTTTAACACCTGCCCATGGAAGGCCCATAAATGAGCTTCACAGAGTACAAGGATTTGGTGCTGGTACAATATGGATCCCCATTCACTGGATGACAACACCAGTCCCACATTGGACCCATGCAGAGCCCAGCCAGCTTTCACCCACACCCACCATGAACCATCAGCCAGCCAGAGCCCACACCTGCCACAAAGCCAGAACTAATGGCAGAAGCCATTTTCATCCGGGAGCCCAATCCCATCACGGAGTCACTCTAGGTGCGAGAGCTGGCACCAACATCTGTCCATGAGGGCATGTTAGTGGAGTTTGAGAGCATGAAGTGGAGCCCCAGTCATACTCCCACAGCTGAGTTGTGTTTGACCTTGGTCCCTAAGGAATTGTTTGGCAATCTGGATTATACCTGTTCCTTGTGCCTCCAGTCTCTGCTGGTGCTCTCTGGTCCAGTCCAGCCCCAAGTCTCTTTCTTCACCACTGGTTCCGCCCTACCCCAAGTTGCCTTTGCCCCCCCGGTTCTGCCCAACCCCATGTTTCTTTCTTCATCACTGGTTCTGCCCAGCACCAAGTCGCCTTTGTCGCCTTTGATTCTGCCCAGTCCCAAGTCTCCTTCATTGCTGCTGGTTCCACCCAGTCCCAAGTCTCATTTGTCGATGCTGTTCCCGCCCAGCTTCCCTCTCCCTACTCTTTTGTCAACGCTGTCCAGATCTTTGGCCCTCTGCCTCCATCGGCTATTCCTTTAGTGGCTACACCTAAGTGCTCAGATCCACCTTGGGCTTCCAGGTCTCCAGCTCCACCCTGGTGTGACGACCCCCTGGTTCCAACTTGGTCCCACTAGCCTGCAGCTCTGCCTCTGCCCTCCAGGCCCTATGCTCAGCTCCACCTTTCCCATCACTACCTCTGTCGTTCGGGTACCTGGCTCCATCCTGGCTCCTCCCTCTATTGGTTCAGCCATTGGCCATCGTCCTGATGGTTCCACTCTGGGTCTTCCTCTGGCTCCTTCCTTTATTGTCTCCTCAGTGGTGTTCTCCCCCTTCACGTCCACTTCCGGAGCTCCCTCTCTCTCTCCTCTTTTGGAGTGGTTGCAGCACAATAATATGCCTTCCAGGAGGGGGGTGTACTGTAACTGTCATGTTCTGTTTTGTTTTCCTGTGTTTGCTGTCACTGTTGCGTGAGTTCTCGTTTGTTACCATGGTTCCTATTGAGTAACACACCTGTTTTTTTGTTTTTCTGTTGATTATCATCTCTGTGTATTTAACCAAACTCTGTTCATGGTTTGGTGTTGTCAACATTAATTTTGAATGTGTAGTGTGCAATGTATTTCTCCATGTTTATTAAAGTCTCCTTGTATCGTTCATTCTGCATCACATGTCTTTGAATCTTGTTTTAAACTTCAAAGTGTTCGTTGTGGTGAGAGGTTTGTGAGAGGCAGGAGACGAGCGATGTGTAAGTAGGTCAAGTGCAAATAACAAACACCTGTGTATCATTTCAGTAATTGGTGTGTAGAGATGGGATAAAAGCACCCAGGAAAAGGGAACTGGAGATAGAGACTGGGAGCTCGTATGCTGGAAGACTGATTGCCATTACTGGAGTTATGCTGAGTTATTTGCTGAGTTGTTGAAAAGCGCAGTGAGTCCCCGCCAGGAACGCTGTTTGTGGAGATCATCCAATCGCTCACGGGTCTTCACCAGGAACACCATCAGGCACTGCTGGGCATGAGAGATGACCAGGAACAGCATTTCCAAGCCCTCATCCAAGCCCAGCAGGAAGAGAGCGATCTGTTTCGGAGCTGGATCAACTGTGAAGTTCAGGCTACGGGAACTCCATCTGCCCTAGGAGAATCCTCACAGTGGGCGATGAATTTCCCTGGAACAGTCTCAGGATGACACACTCAAAAACACATTTAAACTGGTTCGTTCTATCGACGGGCAGCTTCTCCTACCGACTTGACCACTCTCCTATCCTTATTTTGCTATTTTAAAAGACAGGTTGTATCGAGTGACCCAAGACACTAAATCCAAAAAAATTTTCTGGCCGGGAATTCACGAAAACGTGTACAGGTAGTGCATGTCTTGTTGTGAATGTCAGCTGGTGAAACCACCGGCCACTCGAAAAGCACTGTTGTGCCCTCTCCCTCTTATGCAGGTCTTTTGGTTTTCTGCCAAAAATTTGGATAAATGGCTGGAACTCTTGTTCGCTGTGCACGAGGTCCCCCAAGCCTCTACGGGGTCTTTTGTAGCAATTGCTTGTGAAAATAAGCAAAAAAAAAAAACAAAAAAAAACTGTAATCCATTGAATAAAAGTTTTATTTTTCATGCTGCTAAGAGGACAGATAGCTTTTTACATGCAGCTAAGTTTCAGAAGTAACATCTTTAAAATAAATGTGGCATTCACTCTCGAAATTGCAACGATTGACATAGTTATAACCATAGAACTGGACAATAATATGGCATGTCAAAATAGATATGCATTAGGCAACGCAAAAGTAGACTAATGAATTAATGAAAAAATATATTTGTATCAAATTGCAGATTCAAATTAATTAACTTTTATTATATACTGTAGGACAGTGCAAATTTACTATTTGGTACAGAATGACATCAAAACATGATGCATGGTCTCCTTGCACAAATACTACAGCGCTGAAAACCACCATATATTATCTGATACATAAGGGAGAACATACAGTTAGCTAGTTACTTGGATGAGCTGACTAATACACAGTATTGGTCGACTGTGTCGAATGCTATATCTGACAGCTGAATGCCACCACTAACCAATTAGAATAAAATATGGAATGGCCATTGATGATGTAACATATAGAACTTTTGTCTTGGTCCTGTGACGAGTAAGGAGGGGACTTCCCAAAGGCCTACTCATAAAAATTGCACTTTTCATGTCTAAACAGAGAATATAGCAGTCAATGCATCGGGCATTTTTTTTTCTTTCTCTGCCATCTAGTGGGAAAGCAAGGGGAAGCAAAATCTTCATGATTTTTTAATGAAATATGCAATATATTGCATTTTATTTGAAGTGTATTTTATGTTTATTGTTTTATGCTCCATTCTTCATTTGGACATTCTTGACCAGTAGGGTTCTTTGGTGTGAATCTTATGCAAGATCCGCTGCAAAAATGCTTAATGCACAGACAATAACTGACCAAAATAACCATAGATTTTTCACATTTTCAAATGATTAAAACCATATTTAATTACTGCATGAGAAGTACTTATAACTGTTATTACAATTTTAGTTTTTGTTTGCCAAAGTGCGGAAGGCAGTTAGATAAAATCCCTCATTGAAGGAATTAGTTCCATTGCTGAAAGCAACTGAAAAATTTATTTGAAATCTGGCAAATCTGAAAAACAAAAGGTAAGAATTATTACACAATTAAAATGTTTTCAGCCTTAAAATATTCAATTTCAAATATAACATTTTAAGAAAATACAACTACATTTTTTTCACTACACCAAAAATATGAGCGGATTAAAGGAGTGATTTAACATTGAAGTGTTTCATTATAATTTTCCATTTCAATTATATAAAATGTCTCATTTTGATTCCACATGTTCATACAATCATAAGAAGTCCAATATTTTACTCTAACAGAAAACACAGAGACAAAACCCTTAGAAGTGTTAATGGCAAATGGAAGTTAATGAACAAACAAACAAACACAATACCTACCAGTCTCTCTTGAAATCTTGCTTTCAGGCTGTGTCAAAGGAAAATAGATTTTTAAAGGCCTGCTAAATGGATGACCAGGGTCTAATGGGTCTAATTAACCACTGTTGTGCAAACAAAAATATAATCACCTTGTCTGAAGTTTTTTTATTAAACAAAATGTGTCTCTTGTGTATTTAATTAGTGTAATTATGCCCAAATGCTTTTGTTGGTCTTTAAACTTTGACCCATAGAGGCAAACAACTTGGGAAAAAAAAACAAAAAAAAAACAATATATATATATATATATATATATATATATATATATACATTTTTTTTTTTTTGCTCTCAGTAACAAACACAAGATGTCATCACCGAGGTGTTTGCAAGATGGTAAGATGTTGTCACCATTCAAGACATTAAAAACATTCATATTATGAAAGCAAGAGATGTCTATACCTTACATCTCACATATAGCCATACCTTAAACCAGCTTCAAAAAGCTGTTGACACTTACATATACCTTTAAAATAATAAAAAGAAATAAAAGGAAGTAAAAAGGAAATTTCTGCATAAGCATTTCCAAGCCCTCATCCAAGCCCAGCAGGAAGAGAGCGATCTGTTTCGGAGCTGGATCAACTGTGAAGTTCAGGCTACGGGAACTCCATCTGCCCTAGGAGAATCCTCACAGTGGGCGATGAATTTCCCTGGAACAGTCTCAGGATGACACACTCAAAAACACATTTAAACTGGTTCGTTCTATCGACGGGCAGCTTCTCCTACCGACTTGACCACTCTCCTATCCTTATTTTGCTATTTTAAAAGACAGGTTGTATCGAGTGACCCAAGACACTAAATCCAAAAAAATTTTCTGGCCGGGAATTCACGAAAACGTGTACAGGTAGTGCATGTCTTGTTGTGAATGTCAGCTGGTGAAACCACCGGCCACTCGAAGTATAAGTATAAAATTCTAAATTTCTGCATGAGTATATTGCAGATAATTCAGCGTGATCTCATGAGAATACGTTTGTATTTTTAAGTAAAGTGTGGTTCTACCAAGTGGGGTTGTTATGAATCCGGTCCGTCATCTTTCATCCACTTACCACCAGAGGTCACCCTTCCACACTTACACTAACTACATTTCCCAGAATCCTCGCACCTGTCACTAATCACTGCTCCAGCTGACACTCATCATCCCACCATATTTAAGTTCAACTCACACACACTCAGTTGCTAGGTCTTGTTTACTCTTAGTTACATTTCCAAATGTTTATTCCTGTCTTGTCTTCCTGTTGTCACTCTGCATGGTTTACCCATGTCCTGATTGTTTTGCTTCATACCCTTGGATTATTGTCTGTTTACTGGACTATTGCTTATCTGCTTCCTGCCTTCGACCTCTCGCCTGTGAACTGTTTATGAGCCTGCCTTGTCCTTCTACATACCTGTTTGCTGTTTTGTGACCATTGCTTGTCTGACTACGTTTTCAATAAAGCCTGCACATAGATCTCATCCGTTGACTCGCTCCTTCATTACAGGGGTAAATTCACAAATCATTTACTTACATTTTCATACACACAAAAACGTAAAATATTGACGTATTTATAGCACTAAAATGAAAAAATACTTGCGTATTAACAGCAATAAAACGTAAATCATTTATGTATCCAAGTGTAAATGTGTATTAATTCCCATGTTATAATATTAAAATCATGGCATTAATGTTTTGAATCTGTTGAATTCAATTGTCATATCAATACATGTTTTTAGTCTAATTTATTGAATGCAGTTTAACTTACTCATCCAACTTACTTAATATGAAATAACATTTCTGTTCGTGACTTATGCTGCAGACTCGTTTCGGAGGATTACATATTGTTGAACAGGACTACACTTTGAAACCTTACAAATGAATAAAATTTCTGTAATTGTTTAGCCATTTTGTAATATTTAGTTTGTTTGCTGTGAAATACAAAAGCCATTTTCTCCTATGCAGCGGTTGACAATACAACCATAAGATACACCAAAGCACAACATAAATTCACAAATCACATCAATCTTATTTGTTCGCTGTACGGTGTTTGTTTGTAAGGAACAGATCTAAATTCAGCCCTTTATCCGGCAATCTTTATCTTCATTCTCAGCAGCAACCGTCACAATCAAAGCCCGTGCTTGTTATGATTTCAATTTGAAAGTTGTGAAAGAAGTGTTATGATATGGTTTACGGCACTGATGTCGAACGATCGTTGGTTCTCACTTGTATCATCACAGATTGCGACATGCCGTGTTTCAGTGGATTGACATTTGAAATTAGTGCGCGCCTTCACAGAGAGAAGCCAGTTTCATATTTCCATGGATTAAATTCTGTTCTGTACTCCATAAAAAAAAACTATTACCACCATAGATGACTGCAACTACAACTCATCATCACTTGAACTACTTTTGGTACCACGTTTGACATTTTCGTAATAAAGAAATTATCATGACTATGCTTGTTTGTCTGCTATTCTTTTATTTATAACAGTAATTAGTTTTAAGAAATGGCTATGGGCAGGTTTGGGGATCTTACATTTATCTACAGAATGATAAAAGGGAAATTATACATATATCTTTATGACAAGAAAGATTTGTAAATGTTTAATAAGTATTTTTATGTTTTAGTGCTATACATATGTCAATATTGTATGCTTAAGCACCTTTCTAAACATACAAAAATAGTCTTTGAAGCTTGCGTATTTATACCTACGTATTAACAATGAGACCAGGCTGGATAATTTGATGTTTTAAGCTTTACGAAAGGCAATCAAAAATATCAAAAGAAAATGAAAATGTCAAATATGCCCCAGTTACTGTTATGCTTATGAGGCCTTGTGTCAAATGAACACCAGAAAAACACCGACAAGAGCAGTTTTATGCATCAGAACTGCAGCATTGAGTCTACAGGACTATAAATCATAATAGTTTATATAAAGATAATAGATTTAACATCCAATAGTAATTTAAAAGTATTCTATACTCTTAGCATAACTTTAAGACACTTTTGATTCATCATGCAATTCCCTAAGAAACTCATTATATTGTTTTGACAAACTTACAATGATTCCCTATAGAGACCTCCAGAAACAAACATGTCTAATATAAAGAAAGCACATTCATTAAACTAATGACTAATTACAGTTGCTACAGTATACAGAAGGTTGACATGCAAGACGAACATCTAACAAGTCTCCAGGTAATAAGATGAGCTCATGATTACACAGTATTTTGAGATCCAATAGGAGCAGAGGCTCCAATATATCTGGACATGTTACAGAAACTCACACCAACCTTGAAACACTGAATGACATAATGACATTTTCAACATCTGTGTATATCTGAACTTGAGTGTGAAAATAGCATGATGCACCATAATTAATATATATATATATATATATATATATATATATATATATATATATATATGTGACCTAAAATAAAACCATTGCTTGAGCTTCATTGCATGATGCTGGATACTGTCTAAAACCACACCAGCCATTCCCTTTACCAATTTCTTCCACTCACCAATTTCTTCTCTATTCACTTACACCCCGAACATAGCTGTAGCCATCTATTACACCTATTACTTTTTTCACAAATCTTTTTAATCATACTTGAGAGCAGAGATCAACACAAAAGACAAAGCAAAACAAACATTTTTCTCCTGAAATGGTCAGAGTATAAATCAAACAAAACCATGGAAGAATGTAATGTTACAAACACAAGAATAAACCATGCTTTAAAGTAAAATAATAATAATAATAATAATAATTTGTTGCCTTGATTGCCTCATTTTGGACCTCTATAATCCTTCAAGAGCTCTATTCTGTCTGACAACATAGCTGGTCAAAGTGTGAATTTGTATTTACCCCGACATGCATATTTGACATACTGTAAATAATAACCTTGTCACTACTCTAGAGATGAAATGAATCCTTTTTTTCTGGTCTGTGCTGTGTGCATCTAATAACCTGCATCTTACTCTGAGCTACTTCTGCACTTAGGATGTAAGGCCGACATTTATACAGGATACAAAATGGTTTGGAGAATAAGACATTCGTTAAAGACCTACCATGCTTCCCACTGAAAATAATACCAGTATAAGGTATGGGATGCTGGTTGCTGGTTGCTGGTTTGTTGGCCGGACCAGTACTATACCAGCTCTAACCAGCATAAACCAGCCATGAAACAACATGAATTCATGTTGGTTTAAGCTGGATTTTTCAGCAGGGAAGGAAGTGAAAGACAGCACAGACACGGCTGTGAACAGAGCTGTTGCATCACTGCATGAATGTGATCTACAAAAGATAAATGATTTAAAGAATGGATGCATGGAATGAAAAAAAAAAACGATATTATAAAATATTAAAAACATATTAATACTATTTAAATAGATTTTGCTATTATTCTTGCAGTTCTATACATGTATATTTGAATGGGTTAGTTGCAAAACTAATTCTGTGTCCAACAATATAATGGTTTTGGGTAGTTAGGAAAGAAAATTGTGTCAGTAATAATATTTCTTTCTTTCTGTATCTTACATAAAGATGTGATTTCAGGGACATCAAATTAGTAAATAATATCAGTAAACAACTTGTGAGATCTTTAAAAAGATTACAGAGGTATTAAGAAGGTATTAATTAATTAAAAAGTATGTTTAAATCTAGGAATGAAAAACACAATATTTATTAATATTTTTTTTTGCACACATGTAACCCAGCTTAGAACTTGGCTCATTACTCAGCTGAATAAATTGTCATTTTAAAACTTAGACAACAATATAATATATTTATATATTGTGTGTATATGTGTATGTGTGTGCCACTATACCCTTGCAAAAAATTGGTTTAGGTTTCTATCTTGTGGTTATAAACTAGAATTACATTGAGCCCTTCTTTAAATATCAATCAAATTAACTGCAGAAGAAAATGACATGTCAGGATATGTGATAACCTGCTAAATTGGTAGTTCGTGATTTTAAAGTTATTTGTTCACAATGCAAAAACTTTTTTCTTGAAAAATGTTGTCCCTTTGACCCTAATTTCTTTAGTTCTCAGTCCATACACAACAGGATTCATCGTTGGTGGCAATATCATAGCAGCAACCGCAATGAATTTTCTTAAGTGAGGAGAAATATCTTTTATCCTGTACGAGATGATCGTGAAAAGACCCAAACACTCAAACAAGATAAAGACAACTAGATGTGTACCACACGTCTGCAGAGCTTTACTTCTCGTGTCAGAGCTTTTGTTGCGAAAGCAGGCTATGAGGATCTGTAGGTATGTGAACAAAATCAGACCCACTGTTATCACCTGACAGACAGCTGTCAACAACAGTCCATAGATGTTATTAATGGTCGTGTCTGCGCAAACAAGCTGAAGCAGGGAGGGATTGTCACAGTACGGATGGGTAAGGTAAGACCTACAGCGAGGCAAACGCAGGAGGAGAATGAAAAGCACGGCCATCAGTGTCAAATTAGAGAGCCAAACCATCGAGATGATCTTCATGAGGTGAACGTTGTTCATAATGGTAGCGTATCTCATTGGCTGGCAGATAGCAACATATCTGTCGTATGACATGGCAGTCAAAATGAAGACCGCAGATACAGCATATACATGTATAAAGAAAGCCTGAGTGATACAAATGGAGAACGACATGGTCCTGGTGTCAAACAGGAGCTCCCGCATGATATGAGGGAACAGACAAGTGGAGCCTATGAGGTCATTAATAGGCAAGTTTAACAGGAGAATGTTCATCGGTTCATGAAGACTCTTATTGGTTATGATTGTGAACAGGAGGAAGGAGTTGCAGAACAATATAATTATATAATTCAGAGCGGCAAAGACAAACGCAACAATGGCCTTCTCCGGAGACAGATCGAAGCCCTGAAGAGACAGATCAGATGACACATTGTAGACGTTGCCAGCTGAAGACATGATATCATCCTAAACAAAGTGGAAAAGGGCAAATATAGCAAACATATTACAGCTCAACCAAGTATACTATGGGTAAATGTGTAATATTTAAAATACTTACAACAGATTATGAACATTTAGAAATCTTTTGCTCTTGTACAGAAGATACGGTGACAGTTATGAGCTGTTGATAACATGACAGTTATTAACTGTCTGATTGATGGACCAAGCAGTCATGTACTATCCTGACCTTTACCTAGTGCATGCGCTTTCATCTTCGGTCTTTTATACTGTCTTTTAGTTATCCGTCTATGTGGATTATAAACCCCATGAGGGTAAAAACCCTCTATGACGATGACATTGTCAACAAATCCTTTTTTAAAATCCGATGAATCAATGAAAGAGCAACTGTGGGATAATCATGATAAACTGTCATACAACTTGAAAAGTGTCATATCCATTTCTAAGATTTGCACGACTAACTGGAGAACTTTGATGTTGCTTTTAAGGGTGCATTCTGCAGTTTTGTGCTAATCTAAAAAATAAAATTTCATCTAAAAAGGTCATCTAAATGGGACCATTTGGGACAGGCCCATGGTCTTCAAAAAGTTTAGAAGTTAAATTTGTTGACATTTTTAATGACACACGATGTGACTGATATTGTGTACGTTAAACTGGTTTTCACCTTCCAGCCAAACTCTTCCATTAAAAAGAGCAGCACTAATCCAGAGGTCCAAAGAACAAAACTTTAATCTGGTTGACAGAAGTATACAAATATATGGGTTTCTGTGTGTGTGTGGTTTCCTACAAATGTAGAAATACAATATGTTACAATATTATACAACACTGCTGAATTAAGATATACATCTTTGCATATATAAGTCAGTGCTATATACTAATGACGCAGTTACACTAAAATTGCGCTGGTCAAAGTGGCGTTATTGACGAACAATCAGGTACTTTAAAAAAAACACAAATAAAGATCCTACAAACTGCATACTAAAAATGTGACATCAACATTAGTTTCAGTATGTTTACACAGCACAGCACTTGTCCTGTTGCAATGTTAGGAGAAGAGTTCTGCCATTTATGACAAAGTTGCAGATTGGGCAAGTACTTTCGAATGAACTAGCTCCAGAAGTGATCAGCAATCACCTGGCTGTGTTGGTAGCACTTGCGTCCCAATAGATCACTTGGTCCATACACAGATTGTGGAAAGGAGGCATCCTACCGCCCCATTAGCAGCAAGTTGGGTGTGATTGGATCAGGATCAGAGATGTCAGACGACACATATCCCAATGGTTTTGGGTTCATAATGCTCTCAACTTCAATCAATACAGTCCTCAGTACCTCTTCTGAAAGTATTAGGTCTTTTAAGACTACCTGTAGGGAGGATTTGATAGTTTTGATTTCTCTCTCCCATGCTCCTCAGAAGTGGGGAGCATGCGGTGGGTTAAATTTGAAATCAAAATTCTGCTTGGCTAACTGTTCTTGTAGCTCAGGTTTCAGAAAAGCAAACGCTTCCTGTAATTCCCTTTCTCCTCCTCGAAAGTTTGTGCCTTGATCACAGAGGAGTTTATAAGGCTTGCCTCGTCTTGCTACAAATCTTCTGAGCACCAGCAAAAAGAAATCTGTGTACATACTACAGAAAAGGTCTAAGGGTACGCACCTTGTTGTTAGACATTTGAATATAATACCCTGTTTCTCAGGGTATGTTTCTCATGACGTCTTCCTATTTTTATTTGGTAGGGTCCAAAGCAGTCAACTCCAGTGGACCATAAGGGGGGTTTAAAGAGATGCAACAGTGCTGAGGGCAAATTTAGCCATTTTTGGCACAGTTGGTTTCTTACGCCACTTGATACACTCTGAACACTTCATTTGGTGTTTTTTAACAGCTTGTCTACACTTTAAGATCTAGTAAGTCCTCCTAAGTTCAGAGAAAACTCTATCTGGGCCAGCATGGAGAAGCCGATGGTCAAAGCCTTTGATCAGTAACTTTGTCACTGGGTGATTGGGTCAAGTCAAGTACTACTGGGTGGATTTCATCCTCTTGTAGTATTTCAGCTTCACAAAGTCAGCCTCCAACATGAATCACACCCAGGGATTGGTCATAAACTGGAGAGAGAGTTTTCAGGCGGCCACTGTTGGGTATTAGTTTCTGTTTCTGAAGTGCTTTGAATTCTTCAGGAAAGCTCTCCATTTGTGCTCGACGGAGGAGTGTAACTTCAGTTTGTATGCATACATCAGCAGACATGGATGGTGTAGTCTCCCCATGAATGTGCTGGTATTCTGCATCTACAAGCTCATCCCAAGACTCATAATTTGTTAGATCAAGGGCTGGGTAAGATGGTGACACAGAAGATGGTTTTACATAACTCTTCCTTTTCTTCACAGTGTAGTGGGTTAAAGGTGAGCTATAACACCAGCGATGTTGCTTGCCTACTGTCGTATTTCAAAACCTCCTGCAGCAAGAAAAGTTCTGAGCTTATTGAGAAAGTCTTTGGCCTGTGTTGGGTTCTGGAAGGACTGGAGACAGTTATCTACATAGAAAGCAGAACAGATTCCATAACATCCTCATGGCCTGCTACATGGTCTGTGACATGTCGTTGAAGAGCATAAACTGCACAGCATGTCGTTCCAAATGGCAGGTCCCGCCATTCATAAATGTCTGGACTGCGTTCCCTTTCCATGTTTCTCCAAATGAATCGAAGAAGCGATTGATCCTCAGGGAGAAACCTCACCAAATGGAACATAGCTGTAATGTCCCCGCTGATTGCTACGGCATGTTCCCTAAACCGTAGTACACCAAGCAGTGATGGACCTAGGGTAGGTCCTGGTAGCAGATTGTCATTCAAACAGGCTTGCTGATAGCGGTAGGAACAGTTAAAAACCACTCTTGAGTTGCCATTGTGGTATACTATGTGATGGGATATATACCAAGATTTGTTAGCTTCGTCTAATGTGATCTTCATAGCATAACCGGCTTTCTCCAACTTGTCTATCTCAGCGTTATACACACCAGCTTGTTAAGGATTACTCCTCAGTTTGCGTTCAGAAGATCTGAGAAGAGCCATTACAGCAGTGGGGGAAGCTTGGAGGAGCTTGCAACTACGGGGTGATTCAGAAAGGTTATGGCGCCTTTAATTATCCATCCCAGCAGAGTTTGAGTAGCTACAGGAATTCCTGGAGTACCTAGGTGGACAGGACTGATGGGAGTTATCAAATATGGATGCTCAGATCCAATGAGCACCATAGGCTGAACATTGCTGAATGTCTTTAATGGAATTCCCTTTAAATGCTGGTACTTCTGCAGCAAGACATCCGCAGGGCATGACTGTTGAGCCAAGTTCAATTCACAAGCTGAGAAAGCATGTAGGATCTGGAACTAGATTGGAGATGGCAGACACTTCCAAGGATACAGTGATCCCCTGAAGCTGAACAATATCCTGTCTGATTGTTCTACCAGAAAGACTTAAATTAACTTGCAATGAAATTTATTAACAATCAGCAAGCAAACATTGTAAGATAAAGTTCTTTGGCGTAGGCCCCCTCCGTAGCTTAGATCCTGAGGGTTGCGGACTCTGCATTTCCTGCCTGAAGATGAAGGCAGGGGCGTAGCCGACCCCCGGGAGGTATGGACAGGGACCATCCTGGTGGTGGTGGGGAGGATGGAGGTTAGGTTTCGCGTCAGCATCTGCGAACTCAGACAAGTGTGATGAGTACCGATCTTATATGCTACATGTGTTGGATAATGATTGGTTAGATCTAAATTAGAAGTGACGTAACATTTGAGTCTTCCTGACAGAACTTGCGCTAGAGCTTTCATTTCTCAATGTTAATGTTTCATTAGTACCTTTCAGGTAGGTAGGTAGGTAGGTTTCAGGTAGGTTTCACGGCAGCATCCAATATGACTGTCCACTCTGAGCCGTCGTCCAATACCGCAAAAGTATTAAGGTTAGCTTCCATTGCGAATGTAAGCTTCCATTGCGAAGCTGAATAGGGACTACTTTTAACATGACTCTCCCTGAATGACTGCCGTTATCCAGGTAGACAGTATGAGGGGAAGTGCTGAGAGCGAGAACACTGGGATTGTTACTAGATACAATTTCGTGTTGAACATCTAGATGTTGTCCACCACAGCTGGAGCAGGGTTTCTTCAGAGTACACCTATTGGGCTTGTGTCCGCGACCACACCGCCAGCACCTGTCTTTCTCTTTTATCCAGTTAGATTTGAAAGTCAGACTCAGCTTGGCGATTACAATAAGGGCAGAATGGCTGGAATAGTTCTCATTTCTTGGAGGTGGTAGAGACTGCAACATAAGGAGTAGTAGTACTAGAGCTTAATTCATCTTTGGTCTCATGCTTATTACCAAGAAGAATAGTGGTAGTACGAAACCTCTGCTGGCTGTCTTGACTCTTGGCGTGTGGGCTCCACATGAGCTGCCTCTGAAACTCTGCGAGAGATCTGTATAGCCTGAGATTTCTTCTCAAGCCATCCAGCGAGATCAGGAAGAGTGTAGATTCGAGTAGTGCCACTCATGAGAATTCCTTGGGCCAGACAGTGTTCAACAAAGGAGTCTCAGTAAGTAACAGGTAGCTTAGTGAGTAACGTATCTACATGAGAACCGCATTGAAGTTCAGCACTAGCAGGACCATCCAATGTGTTCAGCATACTCACTAAAGTGTTAACAGCAGCGGCGAAGTCTTCGAAGGCTTGGGCATCACCTGATTTCACTGTGGAAGCATTAAGGATTTCCTTGAGTTCACTCTGGACCAGCTGCCTGGGTTGTCCATAATGTTGTTGTAAAACCTGCATTGAATGGGTGAATGGCACTGGGCTGTAGCAATCTGGTGGGCAGTAGGCAATTTCAAGTGATCTAAGAGAACTCGGTATTTGTAATCCTCAGTTAAGTGTGAATGAGTCCCAAGTATACTGTCTAGGCTCTTCTTGAGTAGGACAAAGTCAATCTCCTTTCCTGGAGAGAAGGGTAACTGCTTGTAGCTGTATCCCTTCTAGATACAATTGCTGAGTCGTCACTAGTACTGCTCTTTTTCTACTTCACTTTCCTTGCTTTTTAAGCTTCACTATTGCCACCTAGTGATGAGGCATCAGATCGTATAACAACTACAATGCAACGTTTCAGACAGTACATTAATAAAGCATTAGCATTAGTGTTCATTTAAATATTTATTTGCTGCAGTGTCAGCATCATTGATAGGACGAACCTGTTTAAAAAGTTGACATTGCGCATCTTCATATTACCACCAACTGGCTACTATCAAGGTTTTCTTTTTTTTTTTTTTTTGAATCGACTTTCGGACTATTAATGTTAGAATGGAATGGTTTCAATTAACGCGTTTACCATCACCATTTGACATTTTTCCCATCAAACAAAGGTGGTCATTTAGGAGCTTTTCATAGGATAATGTGATTACTGTATAAATATTGTATTATAGTTAACAGCTGAACATCAATTCACAAATAAAACATGCATGAAATCTTAAATTTGTTACATTCTCATAGTTATTCTTTTGGAATAAATTTACAAATGCTTAAAACACTAACTTTATTACATTTATAGGCCTACTTGGTTTTAATAAATAGGAACATTAATCACATTCATGTAAAATACAAAATATATATATTTTAAATTTTTTATTTTGTTGATATAGTATAGTAATATAAGAATTCCCAGATAGCACCATGTAGGCTTCGTCTCCAAGATTTCTTATAAAGAGTACTTGGAAAAGCATCTACTGAGGACAAACTCTGATAAACGTCTTTAAAAAGTCAGTTTTACATACAAAATATCATAAACATCTTAAAGACATTTTATAAATGCGTATTTAACATCTAAAACAGAAAACGTCTCATAGACGCTTTGCAGATGAGCAAACACTCAATAAAAAACATACGTCTTCCAGATGAAAACACGCTAATCAAATATACGTCTCTGCAATGTATGTGTGCTATCTGTGTTGTTCATTTAACAGAAAATGAGAGTAACTGGAACATGAATTTACATTGGATTTAAACATTTTAAAACATGAGGACTTTGCTTCCTCATTTAATACAAATAAACTGCTGTGAAATTATTAGATGTGCAAATAATGCACCTAGCAAAGCCATAATAAAGAAATTAAGAAATAAAAGTACATATTTCTTAATATTAAGGTTATTTAATGTTTTAAAATAATGCATTGAAAATATTTAATAATTATTATTAAATGCATACAGTAACTGCACTACATCAAAATAAGCAGCAGAGGACAATATACTCAAAGTTATTCAGTACAAACAGCCATACGGATCACTCTGTGCCAGGACTCATGTGAAATATTGATCTGTAAAGTATGTCACTTAGTTAGAATGTAATGCGCATGCTAAATAACATCACCCGTTCCCATAGTAAATCTACAGCAAACAGAGCACAAACAGAGTATAAATCAGATAACTATGGATGACACCAATAAAGAGCTTTTCAGTAGCACTGAAGTATAACATGCCCCTTTTAATTTGACTGATTGATATCTTTTGTTTTGTTTTTTTATCTGCTATATGTTAACAATTAAATTCACAATGACTCTAATGATTGTAATTTTACTATTCTACAATAATGTGCTTCATTAATCTTTTGATGTGAATGTTTTTAAACAAAGTCACCTTTGCATATTCTGGTAAGCAATCAATTAACCTTATTGAATATGTTGTGTAGAATTTAATGTGCTGTTGTTAGAAGTCTTCTGCTGCATTTTCCAGACTATATGCGATGCAAAATAAAATGACAGCTCAGGTTTAGAGTGCAACATAGGTTCAAAGATGTTGTGAGATTAGTATTTAATCTATTATTATTGTTTATTTATATTAAAAATGTATACTATATATTATTCAACCCTTTAACACTGGATTAATATTTTTTTAAGCAGGGCGTCAATAGGCAACATTCACCATGTATCTGAATGGATCTATATTCCCACTTGTCTTGACTTTGCACTCTTTGGAACTCTCTCAGACAAGCATTTATCCTGCTTTTATTTTTGGAACAGTGGCATATTTGATTATCTTACTCTGCAATTTAACAATTGCTCTCACCATTTGCTTGAACAGGAATCTTCATAAACCGATGTACATACTGTTGCTTAGCTTGCCTATCAATGATGCAATAGGTGCTTCAAGCCTTTTTCCTCAGCTGCTGTATAGTATATGGTCTCAGGACAGATCAATATCCTACCCTGCATGTTTACTTCAAGGCTTTTTTGTACACATGTATGGTGGTGCGTCTCACGTAATTCTTACTGCTATGGCATTTGACAGGTATATTGCTATCTGCTTCCCATTGAGATATGGAGCCATTATGACTACCAATAACCTAGTGAGAATCATAAGTGTGATGTGGCTCTTTAATTTTATTATTGTATTTGTACTTTTTTGTCTTCTAATGCCTTACAAGATTTGCCAGACATACATGGCAGAACTTATCTGCTATAACCCATCTTTAATGAAAATCATGTGTGAAGACACAACAGTGAACAATATCTATGGATTGTTTGTTTTATCTTTATACCACTGCATTTCACTTTCTGTGGTGGTATTTACATATATTCATATATTAATCACTTGTGTTACTAATAAGAAGTCTGATGCAAAGATTAAGGCACTTCAGACATGTGGTACTCATTTAGTGGTCTTCCTGTTCTTGGAGTTCAACACTTTTTTCCCTCTTATCGCACATCGGTCTGAAAATGTTCCAGCTCACCTACGCAGGGTGTTTTCTATATCTATTCTTGTGTTTCCTCCCATTGTGAATCCACTTATTTATGGGTTTAAAACTAAGGAAATTAGACAGAAAATTCTCACCTGTTAAAAGGGAAAGAGAAACCGTGTGTGATAAAATTTTATGTTATATTTAAAATTATGATTTGATAATGTGATCAAATTATATATTAAAATTATTGTCAGCTATATTATTATGTGTTTGACATTTTCATCCTTCACAAGTGCCCCAGATACAGATACAAGGTCTTGTATCTGAAATCTTCAAAATGTATTAAATTCATATTTATCTGTGTAGCGCTTTTCAAAGCAGCTTTACAGAAAATTCATTACAACTAGAGTATTCTGTGATCAGAGGTGACTGTGTCAAAGTAATATCCATATGTCTGAAATATACATATAATACAAATCATGCAGTTAACTAAATTCATGTATTAATGAAACAATGGTCTCACTGCAGCAGTTATTACAAGTTGTGATCATAATGATTACAATATGTAGTAAATTTGCCATTGGTGCATGTTCATTCAGAGCTGGTGTTATCTGAAGTCCTCATCTGAAATCATAAGAAGCTGGAGTTATGGGCATCCCAAATGATGGGCAGCATAGACACAATAAAGCAAATGGAAAATAATTAGTGCAGCTGCTGTTCATAACATTTCAAGCTAAATATAATCATGTACATTTCATGTAAAATAACAGGAGTACAAGGTGAAAAAAAATCTTGATTCTCATTTTATCCAGAATAGTGCATCTCTAACACAAATTAAAATAACGCATGTGCGTTCATCTTCCCCGGTGCTATAGCTAATAATGTACTTATCCCTATGTGTTTTGTCTGTTTTTATTGTTTGTCAACACAATTACATATTATGTATCTGCATCCATTAATCCATACTGACTAGTGCTGGACAATTCATAATCATTCATAATTATTTTGGGCAATAGGATTATATAAAATATATGATATAAAATTAAATTATATAAGTGGCTTATATCAAATTACAAAATAAACATTCATAAATCAGTACTTTTTTACTTAAGTACATTAAAAATCAAGTACTTTTATACTTTCACTCAAGTAAGATTGAAAAGGAGCACTAAATACTTTTACTTGAGTAATATTTTATTATACGTATCTGTACTTTTACTCAAGTACGTAATTTGTGTACTTAGTCCACCACTGAGCGGCAGGAATAAGTAGACAATATTTGAAGAAAAATTCACTGACTTTGTGCAGCAGCAGTATGCTATGCTGGCAAATTCAGATTGTAATGTTGTGAATAGTACTAACAGCAGCAGCATACATGGCAAAATCATACTGCAACATTGTACGCAATTTGTATTAAGAGCAACAAATTCAGTAGGCTATTGCATGAAGTAAATATCATTAATAGCAGAAGTGGCAATCTATGTAGTTGTGTAAGCGTACAGTGAAAAGCGTTGTGATCAATCAAATCAACCGTATCAATCAAACTTTATTTATAAAGCACTGTAAAACCACCGAAGTGGGCCAAAGTGCTGTACAGAAGAATATAAAAACATAAAAACACACAGTAGAAATTAAAAATGACATAAAACATAAGACACAGTAGAATTAATAGATAAAATGTCAATTTCAGGTTTCAAAGGCCAAAGAGAAAAGGTTGGTTTTAAGAAGCGAGGCTGATCATTCCACAGTTTAGGAGCTGCCACAGCAAAGGCACGATCCCCTTTGAGCTTACGCCTTGATTTGGGCACATTCAGGAGCAGTTGATCAGCTGACCTGAGAGAATGGGTAGGTGTATAAGGTTGTACAAGCTCAGAAATATAGGGTGGGGCAAGACCATTTAAGGACTTAAAAACAAATAAAACGGATCCTAAAATGTACAGGAAGCCAATGAAGTGAGGCTAAAATGGGTGAAATGTGCAATTCGTTTGTATTTTGTATCAAGTAGCGCTAGCGTTATAAGTAGGTCATGATAGAAATTTGCATACTGGTGTTGCATCACGTCCTGTTTAATGTACAGCTTCACCTATTGTGTGAGACCCATCTTTTTAGCGGTCTGAGTCCGCTTATTGGTGCGCACCAGGGTTCGGATGGCAGCGTTCACATATGTTCAAACAAACCGCAATAACTGAGCAATCACACCAGGGTTCGTTTTAATGGAACCAAACATGACAAGTGAACGCATCCTAGTCACTAGATTTAAGCTATGTGGTCAAGCGACCGGGTACACACAGCAATAGTCCACTAGCGTTAAGCCATTCGGCAAAGCAGGCCCAGGCACACATAGATAGCAAACGTCTCCGTTACATAGGTAACGTGTAGGTTACTGATGTAACCTCCTTCAGGGAACAGGGGTGACATCAGTAACCTAGACGTTCCCTATCAGTCAGTCACGTTCGACGTTACGTCAGACTGACGTCATGGGATCCCATGGAAAATGCCATAGCAACCGAGCCACGCTACGAGCGTTGGGGAAGCAGATGCTGGCAGGCCTAGGCGTGCCACCTGCAAGTGCTACCGCAAATGTCGTAACCCTCCAGCGCCCAGAGTAAGCCCTACAATGTCTTCCATACCAGAGGGATGGAGAGGACAGGATCTTACTCAGGAGGTGGTCGAAGCTGTTGTTCCTTACCTTACCTTTGGTCATTTCAGCTATGACCAAAACGCCAGGAAAGTGTCCCTCTTGGGGAAGCTACGGAGACCACACCCTGCCCGAAGGGAGGTAACGTGTGGAGCACATAAGCACTGACCTGCTGGGCAGTATCTGCATATAGAGAGCTCCCTGAGGAAGGTCCTACCCAGTCTGGGGAGGAACGCTACACCTCAGGGGCAGGGCTGGCCGCCCAGGGAAGACACGGGTTTACCATCGGGGAAACACAACCATATGGGCATCTAGCCCAGTACAAGGACTGACCACTGGGGGCATGTACACGAGTACTGGACCTGGGGTCTGACGCCTCCGCCGCATCTGACTGCCGAAGGATGCAGGAGGAACTCCACAGGGTTCACCAACTGGGGAACTGAACTGAGGAGTAGAGAAGCGCTCGCATCTCCTTGTGAAAGGAGAATGGCGCAGCAAGCGGTCTCCCGTGGCTATCTAGCTGTAGACAGCACACGAGAGGACACTGGGTCCACTCGGAGGTTATAAAACCTGGCGAATGTGTTCGGTGTCGCCCAGCTCGCAGCTCTGCCGATGTCTGCCAGAGAGGCGCCGCGCGCCAACGCCCAGGAGGAGGCAACACTCCGAGTGGAGTGTGCTCTCACCCCTAGGGGGCATGGCTCGCCTTGGGAATGGTACGCAAAGGCGATGGCATCCACTATCCAGTGGGCCAACCTCTGTTTGGAGACAGCCTTCCCTCTCTGCTGTCCTCCAAAGCAAACAAAGAGCTGCTCGGAGCTTCTCAAGCTCTGCGTGCGGTCCACATAAGATCTACCACAGTGGTGGGCAGATCTACCCTCGTGCAGCTCTTTCAGAGCTTTCGCCTGATGGACCTGCAAGATGGCCATGGCGTGCAGGGCGGAGGCTGCCTGTCCAGCGGCGGAGTAAGCCTTAGCGACGAGAGCCGCTGTCGGAAGGGAGACACGGACGATTCCGCCAGGTGGCAGCCGACTGCGGGCACAAGTGCACCGCAATCGCCCGTTCCACCTGTGGGATGTCCACGTACCCCCTGGCGGCCCCACCATCGAGGGTAGTGAGAGTGGAGGAGGTAGAAGATCGGCTTCTGGCAGTGTGCGGTGCCTTCCACGTCTTCTGAACCTCCTCATGCAGCTCGGGAAAAAATGGCACTGGGGCGGGACGCGGCTGTGAACCGCGCCCCGCGTCTAGAAACCAATTGTCAAGCCGCGAGCGCTCGGGACACGGTGGAGGGTTCCACTCGAGCCCGATGCCCGTGGTGGCCTGAGCCAGCATAGCTGTAAGCTCTGCATCGGACTCAGCCTGTGCAACCACCCTGGAGGGCGGAAGTTCGGCTTCCTCTTCCTATGCAGAAGATAACAGCCCACTCTCCGATGCAGCAATCGACATCCGATCCTCATCCGGAGCGCCGAATGAGATACGGGGAACCTCACGAGAAGGACCCGCACCAGCACTCGGCAACTCGACGGCACATGGCACTGTGGAGGAGTGGGAGGTTCGTGGGGGCTGACCCGACGAAGAGGCTCCCACTGTAACCCTCAGATCTCCCAGAGTGCTAACCATCCCCGCAGCTCTCCCTTGGAAAGTCACGGGGGACTGGGTAGCAGCAGAGGGGACTCCGTCTTCCGCATTAAAGAAGGAGAGTCGCGATCGCAGTGAGAGCATGAACCATCCACGAGCACTGATTCAGCGTGCTGTCTGCCCAGACGCATGACACAGCGCTCGTGGCCGTCAGATGAAGTCAGGAAACGACCACATCCAGAAACACACGGGCGAAAAGACATCTTGAAAAAGACGCTTTTCTCCTGTGCTGCTCTTTTAGAAGAGCTCTGCCTGCTGGAACACCGAGGGATGGAGATGCGCGCTGATCCGTTCCACACCAGCGCCTCTGCACACCACCGCTGCTTGTGTTGTCGCGCCAATGAGAGAGAACAAGAGCCCAGGAAATTGAACAGTAGCAATGAAAATTGTTGTTTGAGGGAATGAATCCCTAGCAATTAAAATTGCTGTTGTCGCTCTTTTCCCCTTTTCACTTTGCGTAGAAGATCAGTTCACCCGATTGGCTCCGAAGCAAAAGTATGAATGAAGTGAGTATTTATACCCGGATGTTGGGGGAGGGGCCCGGCATGTAAATCTCACTGGCCAATTCTCATTGGCTTGTTTTTTACTATGTGGAGGTGATTGGGCTCCCAAGCGAGACCCCATGACGTCAGTCCGACGTAACGTCGAACGTGACTGACTGATAGGGAACCCTCGTTCCCTGAAGGAGGGAACGGAGACGTACGTCGGATGACCGACGAATAGGAATCTCGCCAGAGAGGCCAATCTACTTCGAGTGTAACTAAAACGAGCCAGTGCACATTGGCATGCAATCATATGCATCAGCTGCTCACCTCGCAGCGCGGGTATATAATGAGCAGCAGGTGCGTTGCATCTTTAAGTTTTTGCTGAGGAGCCGAACCAGATAGGTGGAAGCATCAGCGGGTTACAGCAACTGTGGCGACGGGACGTACGTCTCCGTTCCCTCCTTCACGGAACGAGTGTTACCTATGTAACCAAGACGTTCCCATTCAGTCGGTCACTTCGACGTACGTTGGATGACCGACGAATAGGAATCCCTACCAAAGCGCCACAGGAGCTGCCCCCTTCCAGCGCTCTGTAGCAAGCCACCTGGACCCCCTTGCCTGAGGATGGTGGGACAGGGCTAACACAGAGAGTGTCGATCACTGCTGTTCCCTAAAACCCATTCAGTGAGACTATTGGATAACACTGGGAAAGCGCGCCCTTTCATGTAAAAGGAACGCTGCGGAAGCCACATCCTTCCCCGACGGAGTTATGTGGTGAACATATGGACTATCCGTAGGGCTGTGCTACATATGGAAGAACTGGGGTGACTCCACTCGATGAGAGGTGGGTTCTCCCAGAGGGAAAGACACAGGCTTCGATTAGGAGCAACCGTGGAACAAGCCATATGGGATCCCCGTTGGGTCACTCATATGGAACCCAGCCTAAATCCGGTTCTCAAAGATGCACCGGAGTATAGGCCTGGCGCCAGACGCTCCGCCACGTCGGCTGCCGAAGGGATATCGGAGCACTCAACAGGGTCTGCTTTGTAGGGACTCTCTGGAGAATAAGCACATTTAAGCACAGCAAGCCGATACTAAGCCGGGGCCTCTCCGTGCCTCTGACCTGAGGCGAGAACACGGGAGGAGACCGACTCAACACGAAGGCTATAGAAACTAGCGAACGTGTTAGGTGTTGCCCAGCCCGCAGCTCTACAGATGTCTGTCAGTGAGGCGCCACGAGCCAGCGCCCAGGAGGATGCGACACCTCTCGTGGAGTGTTGAGCCAAGTTCAATTCACTAGCTGAGAAAGTGTGTAGGATCTGGAACTTCACTCTTGGATTGGAGATGGCAGACACTTCCAAGGATACAATGATCCCCTGAAGCTGAACAATATCCTGTCTGATTGTTCTCAATGTTAATGTTTCATTAGTGCCTTTCAGTCCGAGATGTTTCATGGCAGCATCCAATATGACTGTCCACTCTGAGCCGTCATCCAAAACCGCAAAAGTATTAAGGTTAGCTTCCATTGCGAATGTAAGCTTCCATTGCGAAGCTGAATAGGGACTACTTTTAACATGACTCTCCCTGAATGACTGCCTTTATCCAGGTACACAGTATGAGGGGAAGTGCTGAGAGCGAGAACACTGGGATTGTTACTAGTTGCAATTTCGTGTTGAACATCTAGATGTTGTCCACCACAGCTGGAGCAGGGTTTCTTCAGAGTACACCTATTGGGCTTGTGTCCGCGACCACACCGCCAGCACCTGTCTTTCTCTTTTATCCAGTTAGATTTGAAAGTCAGGCTCAGCTTGGCGAACTCAGCACAAGCACTAAGATAGTGGTCTTGATTATTACAGTAAGGGCAGAATGGCTGGAATAGTTCTCATTTCTTGGAGGTGGTAGAGACTGCAACATAAGGAGTAGTAGTACTAGAAGTTAATTCATCTTTGGTCTCATGCTTTTTACCAAGAAGAATAGTGGTAGTACGAAACCTCTGCTGGCTGTCTTGACTCTTGGCGTGTGGGCTCCACATGAGCTGCCTCTGAAACTCTGCGAGAGATCTATATAGCCTGAGATTTCTTCTCAAGCCATCCAGCGAGATCAGGAAGAGTGTAGATTCGAGTAGTGCCACTCATGAGAATTCCTTGGGCCAGACAGTGTTCAACAAAGGAGTCTCGGTAAGTAACAGGTAGCTTAGTGAGTAACGTATCTACATGAGAACCGCATTGAAGTTCAGCACTAGCAGGACCATCCAATGTGTTCAGCATACTCACTAAAGTGTTAACAGCAGCGGCGAAGTCTTCGAAGGCTTGGGCATCACCTGATTTCACTGTGGAAGCATTAAGGATTTCCTTGAGTTCACTCTGGACCAGCTGCCTGGGTTGTCCATAATGTTGTTGTAAAACCTGCATTGAATGGGTGTATGGCACTGGGCTGTAGCAATCTGGTGGGCAGTAGGCAATTTCAAGTGATCTAAGAGAACTCGGTATTTGTAATCCTCAGTTAAGTGTGAATGAGTCCCAAGTATACTGTCTAGGCTCTTCTTGAGTAGGACAAAGTCAATCTCCTTTCCTGGAGAGAAAGGTAACTGCTTGTAGCTGTTTCCCTTCTAGATACAATTGCTGAGTCGTCACTAGTACTGCTCTTTTTCTACTTCACTTTCCTTGCTTTTTAAGCTTCACTATTGTCACCTAGTGATGAGGCATCGGATCGTATAACAACTACAATGCCATAGTCATCCTGTTTTTTTTCGTCATATTTTAAGTATTTTAACAATGAAACTCTACAGTAAATTTTATTTTTATGAAGGTCTAGGTTTAGGGTAAGGTTTGGTTGTGGGGGGTAGTTTTTAATACTGTATTTATAAACCAACGTTTCAGACAGTACATTAATAAAGCATTAGCATTAGCGTTCATTTAAATATTTATTTGCTGCAGTGTCAGCATCATTGATAGGACGAACCTGTTTAAAAGTTGACATTGCGCATCTTCATATTACCACCAACTGGCTACTAACAAGTTTTTTTTTGTTTTGTTTTTTGTTTTGTTTTTTGTTTGTTTTTTCTGAATGGACTTTCGGACTATTAATTTTAGAATGGAACGGTCTTTCCCTCGTTTCAATTAACGCGTTTACCATCACCATTTGGCATTTTTCCCATCAAACAAAGGTGGTCATTTAGGAGCTTTTCATAGGATAATGTGATTACTGTATAAATATTGTATTCAGTGTTGCATGACAGCTTATGAAATTAACAAATTAACTAAATTAAGTTTATCAGTATGAGGACCCCATGAGGACCTGCAGTGTTTACCGAGCTTTGATGTCTAATGATCCAAAAAAGTTGACTAATTAACAGCTGAACATCAATTCACAAATAAAACATGCATGAAATCTTAAATTTGTTACATTCTCATAGTTATTCTTTTGGAATAAATTTACTTTATTACATCTCTGAGTAACTTTATTACATTTATAGGCCTACTTGTTTTTAATAAATAGGAACATTAATCAAATTCATGTAAAATACAAAATATATATATTTTAAATTTTTTATTTTGTTGATATAGTATAGTAATATAAGAATTCCCAGATAGCACATGTAGGCTTCGTCTCCAAGATTTCTTATAAAGAGTACTTGGAAAAGCATCTACTGAGTACAAACTCTGATAAAAGTCTTTAAAAAGTCAGTTTTACATACAAAATATCATAAACATCTTAAAGACATTTCATAAATGCGTATTTAACATCTAAAACAGAAAACGTCTCATAGATGCTTTGCAGATGAGCAAACACTCAATAAAAAACATACGTCTTCCAGATGAAAACACGCTAATCAAATATACGTCTCTGCAATGTATGTGTGCTATCTGTGTTGTTCATTTAACAGAAAATGAGAGTAACTGGAACATGAATTTACATTGGATTTAAACATTTTAAAACATGAGGACTTTGCTTCCTCATTTAATACAAATGAACTGCTGTGAAATTATTAGATGTGCAAATAATGCACCTAGCAAAGCCATAATAAAGAAATTAAGAAATAAAAGTACATATTTCTTAATATTAAGGTTATTTAATGTTTTAAAATAATGCATTGAAAATATTTAATAATTATTATTAAATGCATACAGTATCTGCACTACATCAAAATAAGCAGCAGAGGACAATATACTCAAAGTTATTCAGTACAAACAGCCATACGGATCACTCTGTGCCAGGACTCATGTGAAATATTGATCTGTAAAGTATGTCACTTAGTTAGAATGTAATGCGCATGCTAAATAACATCACCCGTTCCCATAGTAAATCTACAGCAAACAGAGCACAAACAGAGTATAAATCAGATAACTATGGATGACACCAATAAAGAGCTTTTCAGTAGCACTGAAGCATAACATGCCCCTTTTAATTTGACTGATTGATATCTTTTGTTTTGTTTTTTTATCTGCTATATGTTAACAATTAAATTCACAATGACTCTAATGACTGTAATTTTACTATTCTACAATAATGTGCTTCATTAATCTTTTGATGTGAATGTTTTTAAACAAAGTCACCTTTGCATATTCTGGTAAGCAATCAATTAACCTTATTGAATATGTTGTGTAGAATTTAATGTGCTGTTGTTAGAAGTCTTCTGCTGCATTTTCCAGACTATATGCGATGCAAAAAAATGACAGCTCAGGTTTAGAGTGCAACATAGGTTCAAAGATGTTGTGAGATTAGTATTTAATCTATTATTATTGTTTATTTATATTAAAAATGTATACTATATATTATTCAACCCTTTAACACTGGATTAATATTTTTTTAAACAGGGCGTCAATAGGCAACATTCACCATGTATCTGAATGGATCTATATTCCCACTTGTCTTGACTTTGCACTCTTTGGAACTCTCTCAGACAAGCATTTATCCTGCTTTTATTTTTGGAACAGTGGCATATTTGATTATCTTACTCTGCAATTTAACGATTGCTCTCACCATTTGCTTGAACAGGAATCTTCATAAACCGATGTACATACTGTTGCTTAGCTTGCCTATCAATGATGCAATAGGTGCTTCAAGCCTTTTTCCTCAGCTGCTGTATAGTATATGGTCTCAGGATAGATCAATATCCTACCCTGCATGTGTACTTCAAGGCTTTTTTGTACACATGTATGGTGGTGCGTCTCACTTAATTCTTACTGCTATGGCATTTGACAGGTATATTGCTATCTGCTTCCCATTGAGATATGGAGCCATTATGACTACCAATAACCTAGTGAGAATCATAAGTGTGATATGGCTCTTTAATTTTATTATTATATTTGTACTTTTTTGTCTTCTAATGCCTTACAAGATTTGCCAGACATACATGGCAGAACTTATCTGCTATAACCCATCTTTAATGAAAATCATGTGTGAAGACACAACAGTGAACAATATCTATGGATTGTTTGCTTTATTTTTATACCACTGCATTTCACTTTCTGTGGTGGTATTTACATATATTCATATATTAATCACTTGTGTTACTAATAAGAAGTCTGATGCAAAGATTAAGGCACTTCAGACATGTGGTACTCATTTAGTGGTCTTCCTGTTCTTGGAGTTCAACACTTTTTTCCCTCTTATCGCACATCGGTCTGAAAATGTTCCAGCTCACCTACGCAGGGTGTTTTCTATGTCTATTCTTGTGTTTCCTCCCATTGTGAATCCACTTATTTATGGGTTTAAAACTAAGGAAATTAGACAGAAAATTCTCACCTGTTTAAAGGGAAAGAAAAACCGTGTGTGATAAAATTTTATTTTATATTTAAAATTATGATTTGATAATGTGATCAAATTATATAATAAAATTATTGTCAGCTATATTATTATGTGTTTGACATTTTCATCCTTCACAAGTGCCCCAGATACAGATACAAGGTCTTGTATCTGAAATCTTCAAAATGTATTAAATTCATATTTATCTGTGTAGCGCTTTTCAAAGCAGCTTTACAGAAAATTCATTACAACTAGATCAGAGGTGACTGTGTCAAAGTAATATCCATATGTTTGAAATATACATATAATACAAATCATGCAGTTAACTAAATTCATATTAATGAAACGATGGTCTCACTGCAGCAGTTATTACAAGTTGTGATCATAATGATTACAATATATAGTAAATTTGCCATTGGTGCATGTTCATTCAGAACTGGTGTTATCTGAAGTCCTCATCTGAAATCATCGTAAGAAGCTGGAGTTATGGGCATCCCAAATGATGGGCAGCATAGACACAAAAAAGCAAATGGAAAATAATTAGTGCAGCTGCTGTTCATAACATTTCAAGCTAAATATAATCATGTACATTTCATGTAAAATAACAGGAGTACAAGGTGAAAAAAAAATCTTGATTCTCATTTTATCCAGAATCGTGCATCTACACAAATTAAAATAACGCATGTGCGTTCATCTTCCCGGTGCTATAGCTAATAATGTACTTAGCCCTATGTGTTTTGTCTGTTTTTATTGTTTGTCAACACAATTACATATTATGTATCTGCATCCATTAATCCATACTGACTAGTGCTGGACAATTCATAATCATTCATATTTATTTTGTGCAATAGTCCATAGTATGGAAGCCCGTTTCCGCCACTGTTGAGAAAAAAAAAATATTGCGTAAGTCATAATAATTAGAAACTTTCTCATAATAATGACTTAGCATCTCATAATAATGACTTAACATCTCATAATGATGACTTAGTATCTCATAATAATGACTTAGTATCTCATAATAATGACATAGCATCTTTAACTTAATCAAAAAAAACTTTTTAGAAACTTTCTCATAATAATGACTTAACATCTCATAATAATGACTTAGTATCTCATAATAATGACTTAACATCTCATAATAATGACTTATCATCTTTAACTTAATCAAAAAAGAATTTTTTTTAAAAAAATTTTAGAAACTTTCTCATAATAATGACTTAGTATCTCATAATAATGACTTAGCATCTTTAACTTAATCCAAAAAAAATATTTTAGAAACTTTCTCATAATAATGACTTAACATATCATAATAATGACTTAGTATCTCATAATAATGATTTAACATCTCATAATAAGGACAAGCGTGAGATCACTGAAGACGGCGAGAGCGTGTGAGTGTTGATTTAATACCCGTTTCTGCTCTATTGCGAAGTTATTATTTGCTGCTAGGAAGGATTCGTTCGATTCTTTGCTTAGTTGTATGTTTGCGCTTTGATTTGTATCTGTTTGTATTTGTATTCGCTGCCATTTAGTAGAACTGTAGCGGTTGTTAGTTTTGGTATTGCTGGGCTGTGAACTTAAGTGCTGTACGTGCGCTTCCTGCAGTAGTTTCGATTTGGCCCATTCACGGCGAAACTCTTTTGCTGAGCTAATTGTTAGGGCGGGCTCAGCGACTGAAGCATATATAAACTGGGATTAGTTAGGAACAAGCAGGACAAGCGTGAGATCACTGAAGACGGCGAGAGCACGTGAGTGTTGATTTAATACCCGTTTCTGCTCTATTGCGAAGTTATTATTTGCTGCTAGGAAGGATTCGTTCGATTCTTTGCTTAGTTGTATGTTTGCGCTTTGATTTGTATCTGTTTGTATTTGTATTCGCTGCCATTTAGTAGAACTGTAGCGGTTGTTAGTTTTGGTATTGCTGGGCTGTGAACTTAAGTGCTGTACGTGCGCTCCTGCAGTAGTTTCGATTTGGCCCATTCACGGCGAAACTCTTTTGCTGAGCTAATTGTTAGGGCGGACTCAGCTGTTTCCACTCATACGTTAGTAAGTACGCTATTTATTTAGTGTGTACGCGCTGTCGCGGAAGCGTCAGCGGAAGCGTTCAGCCTCCTCGTGTGAAGACCGACTCGGGTAAAGACCTGCGACTCTACCTGTGCGACTCCACCGAGCAAGGACACCGACAGGACACTTAAGTATCCCCCTCACCCCCCTTTTTTTGCTCCCATACTCAACATGTGCTTTCAATATATTCCTGTTGTCACTCGCATACGCTCCACTATCACCCACAGAAGGCAACGCAACACTACCAACCTGCGTCCTATTTACTCCTCTTCTAACCAACCTCTATCTGTTTCTGTAGGCCTATGGAATTGTCAGTCAGCTGTTAACAAAGCTGACTTCATTCCAGCCTTTGCCACTAACTCTACTCTCAATATCTTAGGCTTGACTGAGACATGGATTCGTCCAGAGGACTCCTCAACCCCCGCTGCTCTTTCTAACAACTTCACTTTTACTCATACCCCTCGTCAGTCAGGAAGAGGAGGGGGCACAGGTTTCCTCATTTCTAACAATTGGAAATACTTAACTCACCCTGCTCTATACAACAACTGTTCGTTTGAATCTCATGCCATTACAATTACATACCCTGTCAAAATTCATCTTGTACTCATCTATCGCCCCCCAGGTCAATTGGGTACCTTTGTTGAGGAATTGGACATGCTGCTGTCCTCATTCCCAGACGATGGTAGTCCACTTGTACTACTGGGCGATTTCAACATTCACCTTGATAAACCGTATGCTTCTGATTTCCTCTCTCTCCTAGCCTCATTTGATTTCAACCGACTCATCACCACAAGCACCCACAAATCTGGCAACCAATTGGACCTGATCTACACACGTAACTGTATCACTGACAACATTCTGGTAACACCTCTGCACGTCTCTGACCATTTCTTTATCACTTTCAATCTGCAACTTATTTGTGCACCACCAACCACTTCACATGTTTCCTTCAGAAGAAACCTGCGCTCTCTTTCCCCTTCCCATCTCTCTTCTGTTGTGTCATCCTCCCTTCCCTCACACACACAATTCTCATCTTTGGATGTAAACACTGCAACACACACATTATGCTCCTCTTTATCTTCCTCCCTAGACAGTATCTGTCCTCTATCATCCAGACCATCGCAAGCAACTCCTTCCAACCCCTGGATATCCGATGCGCTTCGTGAAGACCGGACCAAACTCAGGGCAGCAGAAAGGAAATGGCGCAAATCACAAGACCCATCTGACCTAGGTTCGTACCAAGATCTGCTATCATCCTTTTCTGATGGAGTCCTTGCAGCTAAGTCCTCATACTTCCACAACAAAATCAACGGCGCTACAAACCCACGCTCACTCTTCAAGACATTCAACACACTCCTCTGTCCCCCTCCACCACCTCCCACCACATCTTTAACTGCTGATCGATTTGCCAAGTTCTTCACCGACAACACATCTTCCATCAGCTGCCAGTTCTCTACACCACCCACACAGGAACTCAGCCCCTCCTCATCCACTAATCTTCTCCCTTCCTTCTCCCCTCTCACGGAGGCGGAAGTATCAAAACTTCTCCTCTCCACTCATCCCACCACCTGCCCTCTAGACCCCATCCCCTCACACCTTCTACAAGCCATCTCTCCCACTCTTTTACCAGCACTTACACACATCATTAACTCGTCTCTCCACACAGGCACTTTCCCTACCACATTCAAGCAGGCTCGAGTAACCCCACTGCTTAAAAAACCCATGCTAGACACATCGCTCGTGGACAACTACAGACCTGTCTCTCTCCTACCATTCATATCAAAAACACTTGAACGAGTTGTATTCAACCAGGTGTCATCCTTCCTCACACAGAACGACCATCTGGACGTCAACCAATCTGGTTTCAAGAGCGGCCATTCAACAGAGACTGCGCTACTGTCTGTCACGGAATCCCTGCGGATTGCTAAGGCTGCTTCCAAATCATCTGTTCTCATCCTACTGGATCTATCTGCTGCCTTCGACACCGTAAACCATCAAATTCTTCTGTCCACCCTCTCGTCACTGGGCATCTCAGGTACTGCGCTTCAGTGGTTTGAGTCCTATCTCACAGGTAGGTCTTTCAGAGTTGCCTGGGGAGGGGAGGTATCCAAACCTCATGAACTGATCACTGGGGTTCCTCAGGGTTCAGTTCTTGGTCCCCTCCTATTCTCCATTTATACTACATCACTGGGTCCCATCATACAGGCACATGGTTTCTCCTACCACTGCTATGCTGATGACACACAACTCTACCTGTCCTTCCAACCAGATGATTCCACAGTAGCTGCACGGATCTCAAGCTGTCTGGCGGACATCTCCACGTGGATGGAAGAACACCACCTGCAGCTCAACCTGGCAAAGACTGAGCTTTTAGTCTTCCCTTCCACTCCTACTCTTCAACATGACATCAACATACAGCTTGGTACAACCACCATTACCCCATCAAAGTCGGCAAAGCAGGCTCAGGCACACATAGATAGCAAACGTCACGGTTACATAGGTAACCCTCGTTCCCTGAAGGAGGGAACGGAGACGTACGTCGGATGACCGACGAATAGGAATCTCGCCAGAGAGGCCAATCTACTTTGAGTGTAACTAAAACGAGCCAGTGCACAGTGGCATGCAATCATTTGCATCAGCTGCTCATCTCGCAGCGCGGGTATATGATGAGCAGCAGGTGTGTTGCATCTTGAAGTTTTCGCTGAGGAGCCAAACCAGATAGGCGGCAGCATCAGCGGGTTACAGCAACTGTGGCGACGGGACGTACATCTCCGTTCCCTCCTTCAGGGAACGAGGGTTACCTACGTAACCGAGATGTTCCCATTCAGTCGGTCACTTCGACGTACGTCGGATGACCGACGAATAGGAATCCCTACCAAAGCGCCACAGGAGCTGCCCCCTTCCAGTGCTCTGTAGCAAGCCACTCTCGTGGAGTGCGCATGCAACCTGAGCACGCAGGGCACACCCTGAGCTTGGTAAGCCAGGGTGATGGCATCCACTATCCAGTGGGCCATCCTCTGCTTGGAGACAGCCTTTCCCTTCTGTTGGCCTCCATAACAGACAAAGAGCTGGTCTGAGGTCCTGAAGCTTTTAGTCCTGTCTATGTATAGTCGCAAAGCGCGAACTGGACAGACCAAAGCCAGGGCTGGGTCTGCCTCCTCCGAGGGCAGCGCTTGCAGGCTCACTACCTGGTCCCTGAAGGGAGTGGTAGGAACCTTGGGCACATAGCCAGGCCGGGGTCTCAGTATCACGTGGCTGTCACCCGGCCCGAACTCTAGGCACGATTCGTCGACCGAAAAAGACTGCAGGTCCCCTACCCTCTTGATGGAGGCCAATGTAGTCAGCAGAAAAGTCTTCATCGATAGAATCTTTAAGTCTGTTGACTGCAAAGGCTCAAAGGGAGCATTCTGGAGTGCTCTTAGCACCAGAGCCAAGTCCCAAGAGTGTATGGAGGGGGGACGAGGAGGATTTAACCGTGTCGTCCCCCTAAGGAACCTGACAACCAGGTCGTGCTTACCAACAGATTTGCCATCTATGTGGTCGTGGTTTGCAGAAATAGCGCCAGCATGGACTTTGAGGGTGGAGGGGGACCACCTACGCTCTCCAACCCTTGCTGCAAGAAGGAAAGCACGACTCCGATCGAGCATCTTCTGTGGTCTTCTCGGCGAGAAGAGCACCACTCGACGAACAGGTTCTACTTCAAGGCGTAAGCACATCTCGTGGACGGTGCACGTGCCGAAGTGATGGTGTAAAGTACCTCGGGGGGTAAGTCACCTTGTAACAATTAAGTCAGAAGTCACATAAATAAATGAGGAGGGATCGATCACCATTTTTAATCACATTATATTTCCCTTTTCAGAAAAATATACCATTCCAGAACAGCACCAAAATCTTCACAGAATTACATAAAGCAGAGTTACCAAACTTTTCATGATTGGAGAAAACGCTTATAAATGTTCACCCAATGTCCAGAGTTACCACAAATGTCCGTAGTTCATCACTCCATTGTAGAGGTTTGGATGTTTAAAGAGTGTAATCTTAGGAAGGTTGTCCATCAAAGGTCAGTTCATAGAAAGATGGCAGATGTACATAAGTTCAGATATCATCCCAAGTGACGAGAATAACAGCTCAAAATCATGGACTAGATGAGATGTCATCAAAATCAAGCAGATAAACAAACCCTCTGAACAAAGCAAAAAACAAACAATACAACATGAGGTTCAGAATGTAAAACATTTCCCACTTTAAAAACCCCTAATAGGGTAAAGAAACAAACTCACATTGAGAAGTAGAACATAAGTGTTCCTCAACAAGGGTTTCAAAGATGAAAGCATGGCTAGAGCAAACACTCCCAGCTAACAGGTCATTTTTAACCACACTTCCTCCTTCCTTTTACTCTCTTGCTGAGAGAAATCTCCCTGATAATGAATAGCGCCCTCTAAGGGCAGCTTACAAATGTAACAAATTACAGCTTCAAATGTAAAGATGACAAGTACTAGTTTACTGGAACTGTTACAACCTAGAACCTCCGCGTCCCGTCCAGGGACCAGACATGGAGTTTCCAGAGGTCTGGACGCGGGTGACAAAGGGTTCCCCGTCTCTGAGAAAGAAGGTCCTTCCTCAGAGGAATGGGCCAGGGAGGGGCTGTCGCGAGGAGTGAGAGTTCTGGGAACCAGGTCTGGTTGGGCAAATAGGGCACAACTAACATGACCTGCTCCTCATCCTCCCTGACTTTGCACAGTGTCTGTGCAAGTAGGCTCACTGGGGGAAACGCATATTTGAGGAAGCACCGGCGCCAGCTGTGCGTCAGTGTATCTGTCCCGAGTGTTCCCTCGGACAGGGAGTAACACAACTGGCAGTGGGAGGTTTCTGGTGAGGCAAACAGGTCTACCTTAGCCTCTCCGAACTCTCTCCAAATCAGCTGGACCAACTGGGGGTGGAGTCGCCACTCTCCCAGCAGCGCAGCTCGTGAGAGCTCGTCAGCCACACGGTTGATCACACCGGGGATGTGAATGGTATGAAGCGACCTCAGATGCTTCTGACTCCAGAGGAGGAGAAGGTGGGCGAGTTGTGACATGCGACGGGAGCATAGACCACCTTGACGGTTGATGTACGCAACGGTCGCAGTGTTGTCCGTACAGACCAGTACATGCCTGCCCCGAAGCGGCCCTTTGAGGCGGCTCAGGGCAAGATGTACTGTTAGCAACTCGAGGCAATTGATGTGCCAATGCAGTTGGGGGCCCGTCCACACCCCTAACACTGCACACCCCCATCTTGGGACTCGGCCGTGGAGCCAGTGTTGAAGCGGTCTCATATGAAGCAGACCGAGCGGGGTAACTGCCGCTGTGGCCGCCATATGCCCCAGGAGCCTCTGAAAGAATTTCAGTGGGACCGCCGTCCTGCCTTTGAACGTATTCAGGCAGTTCAACACCGACTGAGCACGTTCCTCTGTGAGGCGTGCTGTCTGTTCGACCGAGTCTAACTCCATACCGAGAAAAGAGATCTTCTGCACGGGGGCAAGTTTGCTCTTTTCCCAGTTGACCTGAAGACCAAACTGGCTGAGGTGTCTGAGCACCAACTCCCTGTGTTCACACAACTGATCCTGCGACTGAGCTAAATTGAGCCAGTCATCTAGATAGTTGAGGATACGAACACCCTGTTCTCTCATGGGAACAAGGGCTCCCTCCACGACGTTCGTGAAGACGCGGGGAGACAGGGCCAGGCTGAAGGTAAGACTCTGTACTGATATGCTTGACCTTCGAACGCAAATCGCAGGACTGGCCTGTGTCGCGGAAGGATCAAGTACGCTTCCTTCAGGCTGATCGCTGCAAACCAATCTTGGGGACGGATGCACTTGAAAATGCGTTTCTGCGTGAGCATTTTGAACGGTAGCTTGTGAAGGCTCAGATTCAAAACTCGCAGGTCCAAGATCAGTCGTAACCCACCGCTTTTCTTGGGTGCAATGAAGTAGGGGCTGTAGAACCCTGACCTCATATCGGCTGGAGGGACCGGCACTATTGCGTCCTTCGCCAGTAGGACTGCGATCTCCGCATGCAAGCCCTTGAGCAAGGCACCTAACCCCTAATTGCTCCCCGGGCGCTGTCGCAATAGCTGCCCACTGCTCCGGGTGTGTGTTCACTGTGTGTGTGTGTGTGTTCACTACTCACTGCTGTGTGTGTGCACTTGGGATGGGTTAAATGCAGAGCACCAATTTCGAGTATGGGTCACCATACTTGACAACACGTCACGACTTTCACTTTCACTTTCACAGGAGTATCGGGGGACGCCAGGCGAACTGAATTGCATAGCCGAGCCTGATGGTCCGAATGAGCCAGCGAGACGGGCTGGGGAGCGCTAACCAGGCTTGCAGAGACCGTACAAGTGGGACCAAAGGGACCGCAGGCGTACCCGCAGTGAGGCAGCGAGGTGGAACACAGGGACACGGCCTGAGGGGCTCTCTTTGCGAGGCGGCCCGAGACGGGGTCACAGTGTGCTGTGCAACACTTACCTGGTTCCACGGATGGACAGAGAGAGCAGGCGAAGCCTTGGCTGCCTGTTGCACGCTGCTGTCCGCTGGTGACAGAAGAGGGGGATGAGAGTGGTAAGGTTCCCACTGCTCTCCGAGCCCTCTTCGGACCCGGAGATGAAGGAAACCGCTCTCTTTGAAAATTTGGGTAGCGCTGGCTGTTGGGTCAGCAGTGGAACAGAAAAACAAATCAAAGGATTTACCACCCAGGTCTCCTCCTGGGGAAGGAGTGGAGCAGTCCCATCTATCTCCGGACCACCCACGACGGGCTCCACGGCGCCGCTTGGGCAAAGGCTGCTGCTGCAGGATGGCGGACGGGTGGACGCAGCAGCTGCCTGCCACCGCAGGATATGTTTGATTGCCTCAGACTGCTTTTGTATAGCCGAGAACTGCTGGGCAAAGCTCTCGACCATGAGAGGCCGGTCTGGGACACGGGGGAATTAAGGAACCTGACTTTGTCGGTATCCCTCATGTCAGCCAGACACAGCCAGAGATGGCGTTCCTGGACCACAGGTGTGGACATCGCACAACCCACTGACTGCGCCGTGACCTTCGTTGCCCGAAGCGCGAGGCCTGTCCTGGAGAACTTGCGGATCATCCCTCGTGCAGGTCCCTCAGTGCCTTGGCCTGATGAACCTGCAACAACGCCATAGCGTGTAGGGCAGAGGCGTGGTAAGCCCTGCCAGTTAGATCCGACGAGTGCTCACAGGCCCAGGAAGGGAGAGACGGCTCCCCCCGCCAGGTGGAGTTAGGGCACAGTTGCAGCACAACGGCCCGCTCCACAGGGGGTATGCGCGTATAACCCTTAGCCGCCCCGCCATCAAGGGTGGTGAGGGAGGAGGTCACGATTCGGGCAGTAAAAGGTGCCGTCCACGTCCCAGTGATCTCTTCACTCCGAGGAACCAATCATCCAAAGTCGAGAGCTCGGAACACGGTGGAGAATTCCACACGAGCCCGACCCTGTTGGCGGCCCGGGAAAGCATAGCCATCATGTCCGGGTCCAAAATCCTGTCACTCCCAAAGGAGGCAGCTGCTCCGAATCATCATCCACGAAAGTGTCAGGCTCACCCTCCGATGCAGCGATCGACATCCAGTCGTCTTGGGGAGCCCCGAAGGAAATGGATGGTACACACCTCTGGGGTGGTCCACCGCACTCCTCCTTGCAGGAGGCGGAGTCTAGACCGCAACTCTGCGATGGTCATCTTCCCGCAATGGGTGCATGACTCATCCACAAACGCTGCCTCAGCGCGCCTTAAGCCCAAGCACGTGATACAGCGCTCGTGACCATCCCGAGACGCCAGATAATGACCGCATCCAGAAACACACAAGTTGTACGACATCTTTAAAAAGACGTGGAACTACTCATGCGAGCTCTTTTAGGGATTTGTTCTTTAAGTGCACGTACGTCGAAGTGACTGACTGAATGGGAACATGTGGTTCCCATGGCTCTCTGCAGCAGCAGCAGTATATATGTCTTGGTGATAGATCTGCATGTTTTGGGGGCAATATTAATTTCATCGATTTTTGCTTTGATTGGGGGTCATTCAAGCATATTAATGTATAGCAGCAGTATGTTTTCATGCTCACAGCAGCATCACATTTGGCTGTATCCGAGGATTACTTTGTACACCTTGGAATTTAAGTACAACTCAGATTTGTGTCACATGCATAAGTGTTCTGATGACACTGCCATCGCGTGGTGTATTAAGAATGGGGTGGAGTATCCGAGCCTAATTGAGGTCTTTGTGAAGTGGTGTAGCACTAACCACCTACAGCTCAACACTACAAAAACTAAAGAGATGGTGGTCTGTGTTCACTGAAGGCATCTGTGTGGAGGTGGTTCAGACCTACAAATACCTTGGTCTGCAGTTGGATGATAGACTGGATTGGTCCAAGAATACGGATGCCCTCTACAGGAAGGGACAGAATCATCTTTACTTCCTGAGAAGGCTGGGATTCTTTAATATCTGTCAGATATTTTCCATTTTGGAAAATGTCCATCACCCACTGCATACTACCATTGTGAGGCAGAAGAGTTACAGGATGTTGTCGTTGCCCTGTTCCACAGAAAGACTGAGGAAGTCGTTTGTCCCTCAGGCAATATGGGGCTTTTTAATTTATCCCTGTGATCAAGGTTTTAATTGATGTATATTGGCTGCTTGTTTGATTTTGTTTGTTTTAATTGTTGTTTCTACTGGAAACTTGATTTTTCCTAGAGGATGAATAAAGCCAGCTGTTGTCAACAGGAAATGGCATGCTTTACACTGTAATTCACATTTAAATTTGCCATGAAGTACCAAACATACTAGAAACATGTTAAATCATACAATACTTATATAGGAAGTTGTTGTAACTGAGGCATACTTTGTCCAGTCCAGCCCTGCCATGAACCACATCTACATGACAATATTCAGTTATAGTAATAGCGCCACCCACTGGCAACAGGAAGTGACATGTTTAAAACAGTGATGCAATACTAGCAATATAAAATATGCAATTCAGTGCTAAACATGCTAAAACATGCTAGCAACACTTAGCTGAGTGCTGAAACATCCTATAATCGTCATAAAACAGGAAGTTGTTATAACCCAAGCATACAATGTCCAATCTCCCATCAAATGTTTGATAAGTGCCCTGGCCTGAAGACATCTACACTGCAAAATTTAGTTACAGTCATATTGCCAACAGCTAGTAGCAGGAAGTTTGCCAAATACAAATCAAATGACTCATGTAGTCCTTTAATATTCATAAATGCATTTTGTCTACGCCATTAATATATATATATATATATATATATATATGATCTTTTTTATTATTTTGATCAATGCTTCAGTGCTGCATTGTGTCTGTCCGTGTTATAAAAATAATAAGTCCAAATACCTTTGGGTTTTATTCTTTTTTTATTGGTTTTTCCAGTTTAGGGGAAACAAAACAGACTTTTACAACAACATCAATAGTCTTTATAGAGAAATAATCTTTCTGTTCATAGTAGTTAGAGTTAGGTTCCTAATAATTTATTTTCACAATTTGTTCATATTCATTGTCTTTATTTCATAATGAAGAAACTTTGCTTTCATTCTCATTCTCATTCCTGTGTACATTAACGTCAAGAATAACATCAAGAAACTTTTTTTTTCAATTATTTCATTGTTATAGGTATTATTTTCTGTTTTGATCAACAGATGCATTTTTACCAAGACCAACTTTATTCCTTTTCAAAACCAAAAAGAAAGCTATTCTGATATCTTTAGTTTTCATTCCATATATGACTGGATTAACAACTGGAAGGATTATGTAAATCATCAAACCACAAATCCTCTGTGCATTTGAAGAAAAATTAGGGATCCGATATGATAAAATAGCAGTGGTTGTCACAATTTCAAAGAGAAAAAATGTAAAGATCTGAGCCATGCATGTATTTACAGCCTTTAATTTTGAATCACCGTGTGTTTGTTTTATACACGTGATGAGAATTTGTATATAAGAGTACAGCTGGACAGAGACACTGCTCACCTGCATAAATGCTGTCATAGACAAACCATAAATATTGTTCACAGTAAAATCCCCTCCACATGAAAGCAAAAGCAAAGATGGGTTGTCACAGTACACATTAGTAATGAAAGACTTACATTTCTCCATTCTAGATTGAAGGGAAAATAACACAACTATCAAGAAAAGGTCAAGGCTCCATGCCAGGACTAGGAGTCCACATATTCTGCCAGGAGTCATAATAGAATTGTATCTGAGTGGGTTGCATATTGCTATGTACCGGTCTATCGACATGGCTGCCAGAAGAAAAAGTATTGCACCTGCATACAAATGTACCAAAAAAGCCTGAAGAACACATGTAGGGTAATACACATCATTTGTTTCTGTTATAATGTCCACAAGCACCCTGGGCAGAGCAGAAGTGATTCCAATTAAATCTGTTAGAGGGAGGCTGAACAAGATGTAGAACATCGGCTTGTGAAGGTTTCTTTGGGTGATTATCAGTCCAAGAATGATTCCATTACAGAGCACAGAGAACACATAGATCAGAACTCCAACAAAGAACACAGGATATATTGCTTTGGGATGGATATCAAATTTTGCAATTTTAAGGTTGAATGTGAAGGTAGGATGTGAAAGATTTCCAGCCATTAAAAACCTTAATGGAAAAAAAAGAATGGTGATGTACAGTTTAACCATTAAAAATGTAGCATACTATGTCATATAATAATTAAAGATTTGTTCATCTATATGCATATTTACCTTTGCAATTTACGTCACAATAAGTCTTGTATGACCTGAATGCACCTGCCTTATGCACACTGTGAGTTATTATACAGCACTGCCTTTTATACAGATTTATGTTCACAGAAGAGCGTGAGTCGTGGGAATTGAAGTGAAAGTTCAACTGATGGTCTTTGGAAACTTGATGGGATTTGAAGACGGATGATGTAATGTCTGTGTCTAAAATTAAACTGAGATGTGTACTGCATCAACCCTGTTTCAGCTGGATTGGCCAATAGTGAAAAAGCTTGTTAGGGCAGCGTAGCGTGCCTTTGCCTCTCTAAACTTTCCAACCGCCGTCTCAACAGATGTGCCAAACAGCTCAGATCGAGGAGAAATTTTTTCTCTTTCTCTCCGATGTTGGCCAGGTTCACCCAGAGATGTCTCTTCATAGCCACCATTCATCGACTGATCGCAGCTGCACTTTGTTTAGTGGCACCGAGAGTCAAATCTGTGGTGAGGCACAGCTGCTCAACTACCTCAGGGGGAAGCCCTTGGCCCTGGTCCAGGTGCTTCAGCAGATCAGCCTGGTAGGCCTGCAACACAGCCATAGTGTGCATTGCCACACCAGCTTGACCAGCTGTCACATATGCTCTGCCATTTAGATTCGAGGTGACACTTGAAGGCTCCGTCTCTGCCAAATTAACCTTTAATGCGGATGCCTCACCCATAGCGGACCAGTGTCTCTTCAATGCATACCCATGCTCCTGCATCACCTCAACATCAGCATAATTCACCTGAGTGCGATAGATGCGGACAGAATAAAGCTTTTCCCAAGATCTCTGCACCTCAGTGTGAAGATCTGGGAGAAATGAAAGGCTCATACGAGCTGGACGGTTACATCCCAACAGGAAACAGGCTTGTGTTTCCATGGCGGATCTAATCTTGCCATGGCATGGGACATAGCATCCAATAACTCGTCATATGTGGGGTAGACTACTGTTTTCAAGTCACTCACATATGCCCTGTTGTACACGCAGAATGTCTTGCAGCTACAGTTTAGGCTACAGAAAGGCAAGGCTACCAAAACCTAGTAACGAGTACCTAGTATTAGCCAAGATCAGGTTGGCTTTAGGCATGACATACTCCTCAAACTTATCATAATAGGAATGCAGTTTTTTTTTTTCCGAGAGCGGAGAGCTGCATATGGTCTCCTCCTTGTCACGTAGCTGTCCGGCAAACATCAGCTCAACATATTCACCATGCTTCTGGCAAGTTTACTGGGTCCCAATGCATTTTTTGAGTAGGAACTCCCAAAGAATTCTTCATGCCACAGTCAAAGATCTGACACCATGTATTGTTCTTGTGTAGTCACTCAAAATAGTGTCTTAACAATAAATAACTTGAACTCACACATCACGTCTGACTTTCAAGTCTCCTTTACTGGATGAACCTCACTGGAACATGTGAAGAGTTAACAACCAATCAGCATTCAATATACAAATCTCCACACACGTGGGCTAATATTACATCCACAACATCATCACTCGTGACCAGTGCACTCTTATGTAGTTACAGGCTGTGTAATATGGCTGAACTCTTTTATTTTTGTTATCACTTAGATTATGGCCATTACTTACAATATAGAAGTATCTGTCAACAAACATAAACAAAAAGCATGCTTCAGAATAGTTTTGAGGAGGTGCTTAAAAAGTTGAGCCATGTATTATTACTATGAATTCGGCTACTACTAAGTTTATTTGACAGTCTAGATTTTTGATTACCTGTTTTGTGTAACGAATATTTAAGACATTATTTTTAGTGCACTGATTTGAGAGGCTTGTGTTGTTCAATAAATGTTTAATTTTAGCAATTTTCTGTATCACTTCTTATTACTTAACTAGTCACGTTTCCATCACCCTTTAAATTGCGCAAATTCTAATTGCGAATTGAAAATATGCTCAATGGAAACATAAATTTCGGAAAAACTCCAATATATTGCAAAAACCATGAGGTGGTTTTTCAGGCAATTTGAAAAAGGAATATTTCGCAAAACTGCAATGAAAGCAGTTTTTTCGCATTTACAGGTCACCTGGCATTCGTTAAAGTTGATTATTTTTTAAAGAGAGCATGGTATGTTTGGACAGAAGATGAGAGTTCTTCATTAAACTCATAACAGGACTACTGGATTCTAATCAAAGAAATGCCACAATTTGAATTTGTCAAGACCTCAAAGCAGATAAGAGGGAGAAACACCCAGAAACACCTCATACGTGGCAGCTTCCCAAGTATAAGGGGCTTTCTTTGCCATAGATGCTTGGATAGCATGCCTATGTCTCTTTTGATTAAATATAATGGCTAGTGCAGTGGCTGGGATTCCATGATTTTTGTAATGACTTATTGCGAGAGGGGAAAAAAAGATGTTTTAGTCGCATAACATCAGTTAATCGAAATGGCGTAAATTCGCAGAAAGTTTTTTTTATCAATATTTAGAAAATATTGCAAAGGTTTTGCGCAAATCTGTAATGGAAACACAGCTACTGTTAGATTTAATGAGATGAAGGGGGGAAAAAAAGAGAATCGGCCACACATATATCGGCCAAAATCTCTGCATCATGTGATTCAAAACAACCCAGCATTGTAAGTGCATACGGATATATTTAAGTCACGCAGGACTTACTTTTTCTTAATTCACCCATATGCATAGGAACATTAACTACTAATAAACATTTCATTGATTTACTCTTAAATCAAAACCAAAAAAATAATAATAAACAGAGCAATTCCAATAGGGTCCTCCCACTTTGGTGCTCAGGTCCTAATAATTAATATCACATTTCCAAATTATTACAGAAATATATTAATGTAAATAATGACAGCGATGCAGTGGAATAAAATAGCGATAACACTATGGATTATTCAGATAAACTTTAGACAGTAATGAAAATTGAAAGATGAATACAAAGAAACCTTATATAACTGTGTTCTCCCTAGTTTAGTAGGGTTAGAGTTGTAGGTTGGTGGTGTACATTTCATTACCATGTACAAAACAACATGCTTTTCTCTTGCACAAAAATAAAAAAATCTAAAGCCCTGTAGCATTTGATAAGGGCTATACATGTTTAATAAAATATATCTAGAGGTGGGTAGTAATGAAGTAGATTTGTTACACTTATTGAGTAAATTTTTCGTAAGAGTAGATTTAAATGTGCTAACTTCTACTTTAATTTGGATACATTTCTAATAGTGCTGGGGCAATGAAGTGATTCATCCTGATTCGTGGATTGATTCTAGGATTATTAGGCCGATTGAACATATGCGTATGCTGTCTGTGAATGATTCCACAGGTAGGCTATATTTGATTTAATTTCAGGTAATACATTTTGCAACAAAAAGGGTAGTATGTTAAGTACATCATACCACTACCTACTACAAAGTATGACATTACCAGTTTTTTGGATACCTTAATTTATGCATTAAATAGGCTACCATTGTTAACAGTGTAAAAAAAGAAATGCCTTTGGTTAGACAGAATTTTTACATATAAACATCTGATTACATTATGCGGAAAAAGCCGAAAAAGATCCTTCCTATTTGATTGTTTTTTTGTGTCTAGATGTTCAGTTGCGGTCATCAGCTCAAGTAACTATTACGATTATTACTTTTACTCAAGTAAATATTTCTGAGTACTTGTACTTTTACTTGAAGACAGTTTTTGGAAAATCGACCCACCTAAATATATGCCATGAAATCAGTGTTGCAAAATCCAGTTACATCAACAATTATGCACACAGTATATGGCGATTATATTAAAAAGTTTGTGAGTATATTTGCTGTACATTTAGGCCAAAGCATGAAACGGCACTCTTTCTTCCAACAATCAAGTGAGTTTACACCAGAAGTAACTCTCCATGGTAATTGTTCAATGTATTTTAGGCTAAGTGCATTGTTGTTACATCCTGTTACACTTTTATATTCCTGCACTAATAACACTAATATTTTAAAGAGTTTTATTGGACTTCTTGGCATAAGTGACAAAAATACATTTTACAGATATTTTACATTTTAGAGATTTTCCTGCGTATGAGTTTTAGCAGATTATTTCGTAATTCATGACTGTTCAATCCATAAACTATTGGATTCAGAAGTGGAGGCACTAGAAAAATGAGCATCCCCATAATCTTTTGCATGTCTGCGTTTACGTTCTTGAACCTGTGTGACAAGATGGTGAAAGTCACAACAACCTCATATATGATGAAAATGGCCAGTTGGGCAACACAGGTGTTGATGGCCTTGCTTTTGGCATCAGACCTACTTGTGACCAAACAGGTAATCAAAATCTTCACATAGGAAAATACTTGAATGCAAACACTAATAATCTGCATCATGGCTGTGATGAACAAGCCTATGATATTACTAACTATAGTATTGTCACAGGTCAGCTTAAGGAGAGACGGATTATCACAAAACACATTGAAAATGATAGATCTGCATCTGGAATACTTGCTCTGCAAAGAAAACAGCAAAACAATGAGAAAAAGATCAAGGCCCCATACAATAGCAACAATTCCCATCACAGACTTTGGTGTCATGAGAGCATTATATCGCAGAGGCATACAAATGGCAATGTAGCGATCAAAAGCCATGGCAGCGAGGACAAACAAAACACCACCTCCATACATGTGGAGCAGAAAACCCTGGAGCACACAGAGGGGATAGTATGTATTATTGGTTTCCGTCACAATGTCGGAGAGAACCTTGGGAAGCATGGAAGTAATTCCAACAAAATCATTCAGAGGAAGACTGAACATAATGAAGTAAACAGGCTTATGGAGACTTTGTGTCATAATGACAAGGAGCAACAGGGTCAAATTACAAAAGGCACTGAACATGTAGATAAACATGCCAAAAAGAAATATGGGATATTTTGCTCCTGGTGGAATGGTAAATGGATCCAGGGTTAGCTCAAAACTAACTATGATCGACAAGTTCTCCATTATGACTGGAATCTGTGGAAAATAAGAGAACATTAGTACTTTGACATTCATTTTGACACTTTATGAAATGGAAAATAAGCCTTAAAACATTTGTCAGCATGTCACTCACACCTCATGCACCCTTGATTAATGTCTCTCAAAAAGACACAACAGTATCATGTCATCTACAAGGTGAAGTTGAAGCTCTTTTCTTATATAGACAGTCATCTCGCTGAACTCATCCACATTATATCCCCTGAAGACAAATGACGTGAAAATGCATGATAATTGTCACAAGTTGATAATGGTATAGCAGATTCTTACATACATTTGACACGCACAAATGCCTATCATTCACATACTAATTAATTCCAGCACTGAAAAAAATCTGTGGACATTAGAAATGTTACAGTAACTTACTGGCAGCTACGTAAGTAAGGTTACTCACAAAAGAAACATGTTGAGCTATTACAATAATAGTTTTCTGTCTTTAATGTATCAAAAGATGTGCCCTTGTCTGTGTTCCCACATGTAATATATATTAAAGCGTCTTTGGTGTTTCCATGGTTTCCACAAAATAAAACCGGAAACCGAGGGAAACGCGAATATGACGCCATTTACAGGTGACTCCCTCAAACGTCCCGAATCCTTCATTAAAATTGTGATTTTCTCACGATTTACATATAGTTGGAAACATTTGGGATATTGTAAGTACTCAACTGATCAAAATATATAACACTGGCCTAGTGGTTTTTGGATACTTTACTGCAAACATTTTACATATTGCAGCTTTAACACTTGTTCAAAGTACTTTAAGGGGCTTTCACACTGGTCATGTTGACTGCGGTCTGAATTCGAGTGTGTTTGTTCCTGGCACTCCCGTGCGTTTAACTCCACTTTTAGACATACATTCGCAAACTTCCCTAAGTCTGGGGTAGCAGACTCCCATAGGACTGCAGGCCTTTTTACGACCTGAACATATGCTGACCTCTGCAGGCTACAAGGAAGACACAAAGCCTGTAAAAAAAAAAAAAAAAAACTGGCTCTCCTGCATTAATTTAAGATGAACTGATCTATAAATGTACATGCATCCCAGGACATTGTGTTTACGATTATGACAAGTGTTTAGCGTCTCTTGCACTCTCTTGTTCGGTATCTTGGTTTAATGTATACTTTATGATAAAAAACTACGAACAAACTACCTCAAATATATTGTGTCTCCTATCAAATTAATACTCATTTCACGACTTACATTTTCATGTATTTGACTTCCTCATCAGATGTAGTGTGTGGTTGTTGTATTGTTGAATACTTGCCCTGCAAAGAAAACAGCAAAACAATGAGAATAATATCAAAGCCCCATACAATAGCAACAATTCCCATCACAGACCTTGGTGTCATGAGAGCATTGTATCGCAGAGGCATACAAATGGCAATGACACTGTAACGTCTAGTTTTGGTTAAGTTTTCATGTTCATGTTTCATGTCTTTATTTTGGAGTTTAGTCATGTATCCCATGTTGTCATTGTCATTTTTCATGTTTATGTTTACCATGTGCACCCCTATGTCATGTCATGTGATTCCTCTGTTTGTCAGGTGATCCTGCCATGTGCTCCTTGTCATGTGCCTCCCTTGTTTCATGTCTTGTTTCTATTGGTTCATTAGTTTAATCATTGTTCACAGGTGTTCCTTGTTTGTAATTTAGTCTGTGTAATTAAGCCCTCACATTTGAATTGTTGCTTGTTGATTATTGTCAGTGTACCACTGTGGGTGAGTCCCATGGTCTTGTTTGTTTTGTTCTGTTCATGCCACGGCATGTGAAGACTTTAGTTTTATGTTGGATGAAATAAACTGCACTTGGGTTCTTACTACAATTTGCCTTCAGTGGATTCTATTACACGCACAGAGGGGATAGTATGTATTAATGGTTTCCGTCACAATGTCAGAGAGAACCTTGGGAAGCTTGAAAGTGATTCCAATAAAATCATTCAGAGGAAGACTGAACATAATGAAGTAAACTGGCTTATGACGACTTAGTGTCATGAGGAAATGCAGCCCAGATTGGATCAATTGATAATTCTTACTTTCTATTAATCTCACTGTCACACAACAGAAGGATGCAACACAAGCAATTTCCAAACAACAGGTTTATTAACCGATTTGTGCAGACAATCATGAAAGATGCATACACAGAAACCTTATATAGCTGTATTCTCCCTAGTTTAGTAGGGTTAGAGTTGTAGGTCGGTGGTGTTCATTTCACTGTGTACAAAACATGCTTTTCTCTTGCAAAAAAACAACTCTAAAGCCCTGTAGCTTTTGATAAGGGCTATACATGTTTAATAAAATATATCTGGAGGTGGGTAGTAATGAATTAGATTTGTTACACTTGAGTAAATTCTTAAAGTAGATTTAAATGTGGTTACTTTTACTTTAATTTGGATACATTTCTAATAGTGCTGGGGCAATGAAGTGATTCATCCTGATTTGTGGATTGATTCTAGGTTTTTCTGAATACATGCTCTTTCTAATCAATCCTGAGCTTAGTTTTACCCCATACACAAATTAATCACTCTTGAGTCGATTCTGTTCAGAAACTTCAGCAAAACGGTCTAAATCGGTTCGTGAATCAGTTAGAATTATTTGTTCAGTTCTCTACACACACTGAATCATCTCTAAAGGGGTTAATCACTCAGAGTTGTAACAAGAAATGCCAGCAAAGATCTTTATTAGGCCGATTGAACATATGCGTATGCTGTCTGTGAATGATTCCACAGGTAGGCTATATTTGGTTTAATTCCAGGAAATACATTTTGCAACAAAAAGGGTAGTATGCTAATTACACGATACCACTACGTACTACAAAGTATGACATTACCAGTTTTTTGGATACCTTAATTTATACATTAAATAGGCTACCATTGTTAACAGTGTAAAAAAAGAAATGCCTTTGGTTAGACAGAATTTTTACATATAAACATCTGATTACATGTTGGAGAAAAGGCAGAAGAAGATCCTTCCTATTTTAATGTTGTTTGTGTCTAGATGTTCAGTTGCGGTAATCAGCTCAAGTAACTATTACGATTATTACTTTTACTCAAGTAAATATTTCTAAGTACTTGTACTTTTACTTGAGGACAGATTTTGGATAATCGACCCACCTAAATATATTCCATGAAATCAGTGTTGCAAAATCCAGTTACATCAACAATTATGCACACAGTATATGGCGATTATATTATAAATAGAATATAAATAAATATATATTATAAAAGTTTGAGAGTATATTTGCTGTACATTTAGGCCAAACCATGAAACGGCACTCTTTCTTCCCACAGTCAAGTGATGAGTTTACACCAGAAGTAAATCTCCATGGTAATTGTTCAATGTATTTTAGGCTAAGTGCATTGTTGTTACACTCTGCTACACTTTTATATTTCTGCACTAATAACACTAATATTTTAAAGAGTTTTATTGGACTTCTTGGCATAAGTGACAAAAATACATTTTACAGATATTTTACATTTTAGAGATTTTCCTGCGTATGAGTTTTAGCAGATTATTTCGTAATTCATGACTGTTCAATCCATAAACTATTGGATTCAGAAGTGGAGGCACTAGAAAAATGAGCATCCCCACAATCTTTTGCATGTCTGCGTTTACGTTCTTGAACCTGTGTGACAAGATGGTGAAAGTGCCAACAACCTCATATACGATGAAAATGGCCAGTTGGGCAACACAGGTGTTGATGGCCTTGCTTTTGGCATCAGACCTACTCGTGACCAAACAGGTAATCAAAATCTTCACATAGGAAAATACTTGAATGCAAACACTAATAATCTGCATCGTAGCTGTGATGAACAAGCCTATGATATTACTAACTGTAGTATTGTCACAGGTCAGCTTAAGGAGAGACGGATTATCACAAAACACATTGAAAATGATAGATCTGCATCTGGAATACTTGCTCTGCAAAGAAAACAGCAAAACAATGAGAAAAAGATCAAGGCCCCATACAATAGCAACAATTCCCATCACAGACTTTGGTGTCATGAGAGCATTATATCGCAGAGGCATACAAATGGCAATGTAGCGATCAAAAGCCATGGCAGCGAGGACAAACAAAACACCACCTCCGTATATGTGGAGCAGAAAACCCTGGAGCACACAGAGGGGATAGTATGTATTATTGGTTTCCGTCACAATGTCAAAGAGAACCTTGGGAAGCATGGAAGTAATTCCAACAAAATCATTCAGAGGAAGACTGAACATAATGAAGTAAACGGGCTTATGGAGACTTTGTGTCATAATGACGAGGAGCAACAGGGTCAAATTACAAAAGGCACTGAACATGTAGATAAACATGCCAAAAAGAAATATGGGATATTTTGCTCCTGGTGGAATGGAAAATGGATCCAGGGTTAGCTCAAAACTAACTATGATCGACAAGTTCTCCATTATGACTGGAATCTGTGGAAAATAAGAGAACATTAGTACTTTGACATTCATTTTGACACTTTATGAAATGGAAAATAAGCCTTAAAACATTTGTCAGTATGTCACTCACACCTCATGCACCCTTGATTAATGTCTCTCAAAAAGACACAACAGTATCATGTCATCTACAAGGTGAAGTTGAAGCTCTTTTCTTATATAGACAGTCATCTCGCTGAACTTATCCACATTATATCCCCTGAAGACAAATGACGTGAAAATGCATGATAATTATCACAAGTTGCTAATGGTATAGATTCTTACATACATTTGACACGCACAAATGCATATCATTCACATACTAATTAATTTCAGCACTGAAAAAAATCTGTGGACATCAGAAATGTTACAGTAACTTACATTAAAATAAGAACAATAGTCAGTTTTGAATTCATGGCATAGTGAATGTCATGTTTTTTAATAGAAAATGGGGTTTATTGATTCCAAAAAGAGTAAAATTTGAACTCATTAGACAGACATACTGGTAGTGTCACTGATCAGCGACTGAACAGGTCATAGGCCAAATGCGGGCCTGGGTCATGGGCGGACCTGGGCCGTGAAGCGTGGGCGGTCCTGGCAGGCTAGGACGCCTCCAGGGTGGCGCCGGCAGTCCAGAGGGCCCGAGGGGGACGGCCACCATGGCCTTAGCCAGGTACCCACTGCCCCTCCCTGGGCAGGTGTGGTGTGAACCGTCCATGGCTGGGCAGGCGTGATGTGCCAGCAAAAAGATTGCAAAGATTGCAGTCTCCATGGTATTGTTCACACAGTCGTCAAGGATATGCAGAGTGAACGTGGGCAGCCATACCATCGTTTTCAAAAGTGCCCTTTTTGATCCATTTACACTGAAATGTAACCCCAGAGTTTTCAAACTAAAGCCATGTTTACACTAGGACGTTTTCGCTTTAAAACGCATAAGTTTTGCTATGCCTGTTTACATTACATAAGCTTTTTTGAACCTCGAAAAAGGAGACTTTCAAAAACGTCAAAATACTTCAAATATTTCAAAAATTTCAAATACTGTCACTGTAAGGAAAACAGCACACAAACAAATAAAAAGTCAAACCCCCACAGAAAAGCCACAACCGTTATAATTCTTGGCATCATGAGAGCATTATATCGCAAAGGCATACAAATGGCAATATAGAGATCAAAAGCCTTTGCAGCGAGGACAAACAAAACACCACCTCCATACATGTGGAGCAGAAAACCCTGAAGCACACAGAGGGGATAGTATGTATTATTGGTTTCCGTCACAATGTCGGAGAGAACCTTGGGAAGCTTGGAAGTGATTCCAACAAAATCATTCAGAGGAAGACTGAACATAATGAAGTAAACTGGCTTATGGAGACTTTGTGTCATGAGGAAATGCACCCCATATTGGATCAATTGTTAATTCTTACTTTCTATTAATCTCATCTTAACTGTCACACAACAGAAGGATGCAACACAAGCAATTTCGTGTCCTTCTTTCAGCCTGTTTTGAAGGATGCATCTGCGCTTGCTGTAAATTAATCAATCAACACTAAACTGCCAATAATGTAAGCCACTGGAAGACCTCAAACGGCTGTCATGCACTGTATTGGATTAATAGAAAGCCAATTAATATAAAGATTTGTAATAAAAAGTATTTTTCCGAAATTAAGTTTAAATAGAATTTTCGTGACGGGGACGGAAACATTTATGACGTAGACATGCGCACTTGGTAGACTATCTCATTCTAGCATTTAATGCTGAGGAGGACTCTAGTCTAGAAGACGCTGAAGGTCTGGACTAAGAAGGACACAGCCTCAGTAGGATGCAGCCTTCTGTTTGAGAAGCACCCTGTGACTGGGCGAGTAACTGAGGATTTTACACAAACATGGTTTGATTTCCTGTCTTAGCAATAGAGTATGTCAGAAAGAACTTAATATAATTTTAATCTAGTGATTCTTTATTGATCCTTATGCTATGGCAACTGGGTTTAAATAAGGCCTAGCAGATATGGGGTTACGTGGGGCATGGCTTTGTCAAAAGAACAAGTGGTGAAAGGGATATGACCCATGCAGGTCAGGCTCAAATCCGGGTCCCATGAGGATCTCCTGAGTGTGCATACTGCAGCTTGGACAATCATGTAAAGTTTATATATATATATACAGTACTGTGCAAAAGTTTTAGGCAGGTGTGAAAAAATGCTGTAAAGTAAGAATGCTTTCAAAAATAAACTTGGTAATAGATTATATTTATCAATTAACAAAATGCAAAGTGAGTGAACAGAAGAAAAATCTAAATCAAATCCATATTTGGTGTGACCACCCTTTACCTTCAAAACAGCATCAATTCTTCAAGGTAAACTTGCACAAAGTCAGGGATTTTGTAGGCATATAGTTAGGTGTATGATTAAACAATTATACCAAACAGGTGCTAATGATCATCAATTCAATATGTAGGTTGAAACACAATCATTAACTGAAACAGAAACAGCTGTGTAGGAGGAATAAAACTGGGTGAGGAACAGCCAAACTCAGCTAACAAGGTGAGGTTGCTGAAGACAGTTTACTGTCAAAAGTCATACACCATGGCAAGACTGAGCACAGCAACAAGACACAAGGTAGTTATACTGCATCAGCAAGGTCTCTCCCAGGCAGAAATTTCAAGGCAGACAGGGGTTTCCAGATGTGCTGTCCAAGCTCTTTTGAAGAAGCACAAAGAAACAGGCAACGTTGAGGACCGTAGACGCAGTGGTCGGCCAAGGAAACTTACTGCAGCAGATGAAAGACACATCATGCTTACTTCCCTTCGCAATCGGAAGATGTCGAGCAGTGCCATTAGCTCAGAATTGGCAGAAAACAGTGGGACCCTGGTACACCCATCTACTGTCCGGAGAAGTCTGGTCAGAAGTGGCCTTCATGGAAGACTTGCGGCCAAAAAGCCATACCTCCGACGTGGAAACAAGGCCAAGCGACTCAACTATGCACGAAAACACAGGAACTGGGGTGCAGAAAAATGGCAGCAGGTGCTCTGGACTGATGAGTCAAAATTTGAAATATTTGGCTGTAGCAGAAGGCAGTTTGTTCGCCGAAGGGCTGGAGAACGGTACACGAATGAGTGTCTGCACGCAACAGTGAAGCATGGTGGAGGTTCCTTGCAAGTTTGGGGCTGCATTTCTGCAAATGGAGTTGGGGATTTGGTCAGAATTAATGGTATCCTCAATGCTGAGAAGTACAGGCAGATACTTATCCATCATGCAATACCATCAGGGAGGCATCTGATTGGCCCCAAATTTATTCTGCAGCATGACAACGACCCCAAACATACAGCGAAAGTCATTAAGAACTATCTTCAGTGTAAAGAAGAACAAGGAGTCCTGGAAGTGATGGTATGGCCCCCACAGAGCCCTGATCTCAACATCATCGAGTCTGTCTGGGATTACATGAAGAGAGAGAAGCAACTGAGGCTGCCTAAATCCACAGAGGAACTGTGGTTAGTTCTCCAAGATGTTTGGGCCAACCTACCTGCCGAGTTCCTTCAAAAACTGTGTGCAAGTGTACCTAGAAGAATTGATGCTGTTTTGAAGGCAAAGGGTGGTCACACCAAATATTGATTTGATGTAGATTTTTCTTCTGTTCACTCACTTTGCATTTTGTTAATTGATAAATATAAACTATTAACATGTCTATTTTTGAAAGCATTCTTACTTTACAGCATTTTTTCACACATGCCTAAAACTTTTGCACAGTACTGTATATATATATATAGCCTTAACTTCAAATAAAATATTTTACTCTTTTAATGTTCATCACAATCTAATCAAGTTGCATCCCCCAAAAATTCCTAAATCTATCCCTATTTTTTTAATGTAAAAATATATTTACTCAAAAAAGAAACGTTTATAGGTATAATTTAATCAGTATTTTAATTATATTAAAGGATACTGAATCTGAATAATAAACCAAATCTAAATAATATGAAATAGTCACCCTGGCATATATTTATTGGGCCATTGGGACTTTTGGCAAGACCATTTCATCATCTTAAAACATCTCATTAATGAGACCTGTGGGAGAGTCTATTAATGACATCTAGTTTTGTTTATCTCAAATCATAAACCCTTGATAAACCACTTGTGCTTCAAGTAAACTCACCAATTAGATTTATCCAACGACAACAATGTTGCTAATAAAACTTTGGGGATTTGTGTCACAGAGACTATACTGACAAATCTTCCTAATCATTTTTGAATAATAACCAAAACTTCTTTAACAACTGAAACTTATTTACCAAGAGATCAGTTTTTGCACTTTTGCATGTGAGAAATATTTCTATCATGAACTAAAGTATGTTAATGTGAGATCTCAGGCTTCAGTTCACAAATTTCTGCATCCTGTTGGTTGTACTGAGAATGTGTAACATGAACAAATTCAATGTGAGTCACTGAACAACTTCATTTATAAATCTGTATCATTAAACCTCAGTTATACACTTAGGGTTCCAAAACATGATTTTCACTGTGATGCTGTAGAACTATTTTGCGTTCCACAAAAAACCTTTCAATATTTCTTTACAGAATATCATTTATAATCTAAATAATATCTTAATAATGTAAAGAATAGTTTTCCATTATAAAGAACCTTTTGTGCAATGTTTTTGTGGAATCATATATGCTAATAAAGAATCTTATTTTTAAGGCCCTCGTGCATTTTCATTCTAAAATGCTTAACTATCAAAAATTCAGACCCCATTTTATTTTGAAAACTCTGGGGTTCCGTTAAACAGAGCAAAATGGAGACAACAAAGGTGTGCTGTCCACATTGCGCTACCGGAACACAACAATAACAGACCATGACTGCATTTCCCAAAAGCATTGTAAGCCTAAATTGATCGTAGATCGTTGGTGTATATACGATTCTTCAGTTCAGACTGCACGATTTTAGGCCCGATTTTCACTTGCCGACAGATTTTGTGAAATCGCTGAAAAATGTCCGAAGTCGGAGGTAAATCGGTGCTCGTTCAGGCGAGTGATAATCAAGCAGTGTGAATTATCAAAGAAGCGATCTGAGAGAATCAATGCGTCATCAACGCCTTTGATTTATTTGGCATGCTAAATTTCTGGACCTGTCTGCGATTCAAAATCCTGATGTGTTCTGACTGAAAATGACTTCAGAGATGACTTACAACCAATGAGAGAGCAATATACAGGGCAGTGGGAACTAAGGGACGAGTTATAGACCAACCATTTCCTCCTCCAAAATCTTTTTTTCTTTTTCCCTTTTCGCTGCAAATTAGCACACAGACAATTTAGATCGCAAGCTTCTGGTGGGTTAACATTTTTAGTGACAATTCCAGTCTGGTTTCACACGTGACCTTGCGCTTCTTGCGTGTACTTGGTTGTGAAACGCAGTTTGCTGACCAGGCAGAGTTGTTGTCAATTCCTCCTACTGTAAAGTCATGCAATGTGTAACCCTATTGTGCAGCGACTGAATGCTACCCAGATAGTCATGCGGTGTGAAAAGAACAGTGATCTGAAGACTTCGAAAATCGTGCAGTTTGAACTCGGCTTTAGGCTTACAATGCTTTGGGGAAACACAGTCCATCTGTAACCTGCCTTTATGACTATGTAAACAACAACATGGAGACAGAACTGCGTGCTTTGCTGACTTTGCTGATTTTGTGGCTTTTTAGCAGCCATTGTGCAGTTGTACTCTGCATTCTATAATGCTGCAGCTGCCTACATGCGCAAGCGGCAACTGTTTCACTTGTACGCACATGCCCATTGTGCATGGACGGTCATGTGACACGCGTATATAGTGTGGACGGAGATGGTTTCTGAAAAGCAGTGGGAACGCCAGTATAGACAAGGATCGTTTTCATTTTAAAACGCAGTTTGTGAAGGTCCCGTTTATATAACGGGCTCATTTATTCCTTAGCACATATCACAGAGATCCTTGACCTTGAGGGTGTCCGATTAATTAGACGTATAAAATGTGCTGTTTTGAGAAGCATAGGTCTAAAAGAATCCAGTTACCAAAGATTGTCTAGATTTATGTAAATGAAAACATTGACCCTACTGGGACTAAAGACCAGAGAGGAATCATATTAATTAAGTCTGTGAAACATTGGGCAAGGGACAGCCACTGTGAGCTGGTTATGACTGTAGAGACTAAGGGCCTGAACTGAGTAAGTGAATTAAGCCTCAGGTCACTTTAAATGAATGTAGAGTATATTATGGCCTCTTGTGGATTAGAGAGGTTTAGAGTTACTGGAAATTGCCCCTGCTGGTAGAGTTTGTAACAACACCTGCACATTGGGTCAAAAAAATGTTTTTTTTTTACATTGACAACAATTAATATTAGCAGTGTACTTTGATGAAATACTTTTTTGTTTTATTAGTAACTGATTTTTCTATGGCTTCTTAGAAACAGTGTAAAACAGACATTTGCATGTTTTTTTCTGTCTGCTGTATTTCTAATACAGAGTGATCAGTCACATCACCCTTCACCCATAATGTATTTAAAGTGCTCTATTTTCACGCATTAATTTTGTGCTTAATATACTACAGAAAATCTTCTTTTGTACTTCTTAAGATAATCTTAAGAACATGTAAGTGTATTCAACTGCTATTTTGAGACACAATGAATATGAACTAAAATGTGCTTTTAACATACTATCTCTGTATTTAAAAAAAAAATGTATTTAGTTACCACTTGTAGTACACTTGAAGCCATTTTAGTTCATATTCATTGTGTCGCAAAACAGCTGAATACACTTAGATGTTCTTAATATTATCTTAAGAAGTGCTAAAGAATAATTTTTATTATATGAAGTACAAAATTTGTGTGCAAGGATGAAGCATTTTAAATACATTATGGAAGTGTATTTTTTTCACCTGGGCATATGTGTGGGACAAGTAATTGGCTCAAAAAATGTTTCTAAACTCAGTGATCATAATGTGGCAGCATTCAAGACATTTACCAGGCCGTGTCTACAACTGAGATGAATGCCAAAAAATCACTCTTTCCAAGTATATTAGAATTTAATAAAATGACTTTTATGCTGCACAATGTTAAAAGTCATGTACGTTTGTAAATGTGGAACTGTAAACACTGAAAAAAAGAAACCATGTTCAAATTTCAAATATTGTAGGGATAGAAAATCTCTTTAGCTTTACAAGGAAAAGCAATGCATCATTTTCTGTGGTATTATTTTCACTAGGCCTCTTGAGTGTATTAGTGTCCAGGGAACACATTAATTGGCTCTCTTGGACCTCTTGTCTCAGGTCTCTTTTGTTTTTCTTACTGTATCTGTTAGCAGCAAGATTATTGTCGTAACTGTTTCATAATCATGACCGTATTAATTATTTCTTACAGACAAACAACTGTGATGTAAAAACAAATGTCTGAAAATAAAATCATAGTTAATAATGACAATAGCAACAGCACTGTGTAACATTGATAGACCTGAAAATGTTTGCCTGAATTAAACTATTCAAACATTCAAATAAAAAATAAAACATAAAACAATTCAAAATCTTCAGCATGACAACCGGGAGAAGCATAAAATAAAATAATAAAATAATATAATTTTTAAAAAATGTGTGAACTAAAATAAAATAGAAAAATATGCTTTAGGCATTATTTCTTCCTTTGTTATGGAGAGGTTTTCAATCATTCACTGAAAAAAGAATTAAGTAAACTTTAAAATAAAGGAATACTGCTAGATTTCATGCTGAAGAATCACAGGACTATTATAATTAATAATATTAAATGAGTACTTCATCACCTATATGATCAGTGATGAGATTCTAGTTGAAATTAGGCCCCATGAAGATTATGTCACAACCAATAGTTAACTAACATCATCATCAGGCCCTGTTCTTCGTACTGTTGACAGTTTGACATGATCCAGGATTGATAGGTTTGAAGCTCATCCTGGAGTTGCTGTTTTAGCAACAAGCCCGTGAGCTCAAACCTGCTCAGGAGCAGTTTTACTTCAGATAAACTATAAAATAAAAATATTTGACTGCATCTTTTTAAAAGTATAAGTCTCTCCCAGCCATTACAAGAGCTTTGAACCAAGGAAATTATTAATTAAAAACAGAAATGGAAATATGTATGTACAATAATAATTTTGAATTTAACTGCAGATAAATTAAAAACAAACTTAAAATATATCTGATGTGTATTAGAAATATGTTTATTGACCCTTAAAAAGCTTTATCCGCTTCACGTGAAAAATCACATGAATTGCTACTCTTGGCACTGAAAATAGTATGAAACCTGTACAAATACTAGAAATCATGAAAAAAGCTTCTTTTAGACGAACACAATCGGAGTTAAAAATATTTTTTAAATATTTAATTAAAAATATAATCCTAATTAAAAGAATATTAAGAAATATTTAGGCTCTTCCAAGCTTTATAATGGTAGGAAATGGTGATCACAATTTTGAAGTCCAAAAAAAGTACATCCATCTATCATAAAAGTAATCCATGTGGCTCCGGGGGTTCCTCTCGAGGTTCAAACAAATAGGACTGGGCAGAAACTCAAGCTCCACTAATCTTATATCTACATCCTCCAACATTTCTGTTTAAAAATTCTCATTTTAGACTTCTAATTCAAGACCAGAGTTTATATCCTCTGCGCTTCCGAGTTCGTCAGGTTATGGTTATGTCAGGTTATGCTATGTAAGTCGACTTTTGTATGGATGTTTGCACACATTTTGGAGCGTCTCTGCTTGTGTGCAATGCAAAGGTAAATACAGAACTGGTTGTTTGAAGAAGTACACCTTTTTCTTTACAAGGAATACTATATATATATATATATATATATATATATATATAGTATTCCTGTGTGTGAGGAGCAAATGTGTTTGAGGAGCAAAGAACAGTGTCTAATCCTGCCTTCACGTGCTATCTGAAATTTTATTATTCCCACTTCCGAAGTTGTGATTATGAGCTCTTTGCATTCAAGTGCTTTGTTGTTGGAATGAAAATTTTACCTATTCCATATGTGGTAAATCTAGCCCTGGTAGTCATATACACCAAGGATGGCTTGAGAGTGAGTAAATCATGGGATAATTTTCATTTTTGGGTGAACTATCACTTTAAGTGTTGAACAGTGTTTGCAGTGTTTTATATTTAGAAATATTCTTTTTTAGTGGATTCCAATGAAATAAGTTCACAGTACATAAGGTCTTAATGTACTTGCAAGTGAGGATTGATCTAACTCAATTTTTAATTTTAATTTTAAGATTGGTTGGCACAACTACTGGAGCTGAGTACTCAAAAATGCTTTGCAGCCAGTTGCTTTATTTATTTATTTATTTACGTTTACATTTTATTTTCACACTGTGTTGTCAAACCTCTAATATTCTGCACATTTTCTCAAACAAAACAAATCCGTCCTTCGGATGAGACGTTAAACCGACATCCTGACTCTCTGGTCGTTAAAAATCCCAGTATATCCTTCGAAAAGAGTAGGGGTATAACCCCGGCATCCTGGCCAAATTTGCCCACTGGCCTCTGTTCATCATGGCCTCCTAATCATCCCCATACACTGATTGGCTTCTTCACTCTGTCTCCTCTCCACCAATAAGCTGGTGTGTGTGTGGTGGGCGTTCTGGCGCAATATGGCTGCCGTCGCATCATCCAGGTGGATACTGCACATCGGTGGTGAATGAGGAGATTCCCCCTTCCATATGTAAAGCGCTTTGAGTACCCAGAAAAGCGCTGTATAAATGTAACAAATTATTATTGTTATTATTATTAAAACAAAAAAAACATTTATTGATTTATATGTGAATATTGAGTATTATTCTGACTAAATCTTGAGCATACTTATTTAAAAATTTTATAAAGCATTATACAATTCTATATGCTTTTTAATGCAGTTTTTTTGCAATGTACTTCTGACACTGACTAATGTTCAACAGCAATGAGGTGGGTGGACTCTTTCTTATTCTTCAGCGGCCTCTAGTGGCAGTAGTTTACTATTACAAGTTGGTTTAGTTACACGTGTTTGTCTGTTTACTGGTAATGGTCTTGTCTTCTCAAGAGCTTTTTAACATTTTTTGTGATTAACTTGAACACTGACAGTACAATAACAGCTAGCTGGCTTGGCAGGTACAGTGCAGACTACCCTGTTAAAAAAAACATGCTGGTTAGGTATGTTTTGAAATCATGGCAGCTGATTTGAGCTGGTTTAAGCTGGTTCTTAGTTAGCCATGAGCTGGTTTTATCTGGTCATGTGCTAGTCTTAAGCAACTAGCCCCAGCTCAGGACCATCTTAAACCAGCTCATGACCAACTAAGGACCAGCATAAACCAGCTCAAACCAGCTGCCATGCTTCAAAACATACCAGCTAATGCTATTTTTTTCAACAGGGTACATAATTCATGAACAAGATCATATCTTCAGAAGTCATTGAGACTTAATAATTTTTCAGAAGTTGTTGAGACTTAATAATCAACATATGCTTTTTCTGTGTGCCATGGCTTTGACACTTGTTGTCACTACTGGGCTGCAACTTTAAGAAACAGGTAATGGCCACTTTGTAATCTGATCAGAGGCTTTAATAAATGATGGAGCAGTATCTGGGTTCACTATTGCCACTGCTGTTGCTGTTTGCAATTCCAAGGACAGAACCCAGCTGAACAAAGATAAACGAGCTAAAAACACTTTTGTACGGCATTCTACGAACGATTAACCCAAGGATGAATCCTGAGTAGTAAGTAGTTATGCCTCTAAAGATTGTTTACTTTATTGTTGTTCTAGGTTTTTTTGTAAGTTTGTTCATAATACACTGTGTTGCTAACGGTCCACCGACTTTCTTCAATTACAATGACTAGAGAAGAATTCTGGCCTCTAGTTTGTGCCATTAAAGCTAGTATTATATATCGTGGCTAAAATTAATGAGTAAAAAAAAATGCAGCATACATTGAGCATGAACACTAGGACAGTGACATGCATTGTTAATAATATGTTTTTCACAGTGACTACCTGTTCAAATTGTTGCTGATTGGGGACTCTGGTGTGGGAAAGTCATGTTTACTCCTACGGTTTGCTGTAAGCAAAGTCATTTTTTCCCTTTGTGTGTTTTAAGTACCTGGCATTTTCTGTTTGGAGGTTCTTCGGTGAATGCTGTCATTTATTTAGTTCACCCTAAAATCTAAATTCTGTACAGTATTGACTCACCTTCATTGTGTTTCAAATCTATATGCTATTTGCAAAAGAATCTGTTTTAGAGGTGTCCACCATTTTAAGTTTAAAAATGAGTTGATACTTCTGTTGATTCTACCAGGATGACACCTATACAGAGAGTTACATCAGCACTATTGGAGTAGATTTCAAAATCAGAACTATTGAAATGGAGGGGAAGACTGTCAAACTGCAGATTGTGAGTATAGAAATTTATTTCAATTCATATTCAGTGTCAACTAGTTGGCTGTGTCTGAGTTGCTTTTCTTTTGCTTGTTTGCTTGATCTAGTTATTAGTGCAGTTTTAAACAAACCCCTATGGAATAAAAAGATTTAAAATCAAATTATTATTATTATTGTACAGTGACAATAACTGATCATTTGGCTATTAACTTTTATTGAAATGACTATCCAATCACTTGGATAGGTCACCAATGGAGCAAAAAGGCCCTAAATGCCTGGATGAGGATTGATATTCACATCTTCTCAAAGTTTTTGCAAACAACATTGTACTTTTTTTTTTTTTAAACATGTGCCATGCTTTTCCCCGTCCTGAAGTGGGATACAGCAGGGCAAGAGCGATTTCGAACAATAACATCCAGCTATTATCGAGGGGCTCATGGGATTATAATTGTCTATGATGTCACTGAGCAGGTAATACTTTTGAATATTACAGAATGTTTATTATTTTAGCATTTTGTGTATTGAGAATTGCATAAGAATAATGCTTAATAAAGTGTTTTGTTTATACAGGAGTCTTTCAACAATGTGAAGCAATGGTTAGAAGAAATTGAGCGCTACGCATGTGAAAATGTCTCCAAGTTGCTGGTTGGTAACAAGTGTGACCTTTCCTCAAAAAAGGTGGTAGACTTTACTACAGCAAAGGTAAGCTTTCTGCTCATGCAAATTCATGGTGAGGTCTGTCCTACAGGATTGCCAGATCTAAACTAAGATTTAGATATATATTTTACATTTCATTTGTACTTTTTCAGGAATTTGCTGATTCACTCAAAATCCCATTCCTGGAGACAAGTGCTAAGAACGCAAACAACGTAGAGAAGGCATTTTTAACAATGGCCTCTGAAATCCAGAAGAGAATCGGGACGGAAAGCGTTCAGAATGAAACTGTTAAAATGGGATCCAAGATAAACAGTGCCCCCTTATGGCCTGGAGGAGAGAAGTCAGTAGCTGAGGAGGTCAGCTCTTGTTGCTAGTGATCAATATCATTAAAATTCAGGGGAATACGAAAGATTTTTGTTTATCGTTTTATGTGTTTTTGTTCCTTTTTTTCTTTTTAAATGTAAAATAAGCCATTTACTTTGTTTTCACGTCCTAATGAGCTAATGAAGATGCATTTGGAAATGTTTCTGGAAATCATTTTCTGATCATGCATGCATTGTTAAATGCTCTTTCATATTTTTGGTGATGGACAAAACCTATAAGCATACGCTACTTTTCAAAAGTTAAGGGTCGTTAAGGTTATTAAATGTTTTTGAAAGAAGCTTCTTGTGTTTACCAGGCTGTGTTCATTTGATCAAAAGACAGTAAAATCAGTAATATAGGGAAATATTATTACAAATTTAAAATGACTTTAATATATTTTAAAAATAGCATGTATTCCTGTGATGGCAAAGCTAAATTTTCAGCAGCTATTACTCCAGTCTTCAGTGTCACATGATCCATCAGAAATTATATCCATCAAATATGATTTTGTGCTCAAATTTCTTATTATAACCAGTTTTTGTCTTTACTCTGAGTCTCTTTTGATCAATTGATTGCATTAATTCCTTAAATCTTACTGATCCCAAACTTTTACATGGTAGTGTCTACATTTCTGATACTATATCACCTATTTTTAAAATAAACAATACTATGAAATCTAAAGAAAGTTCAACTTAAAATATATTTACTTTTCAATTTCTCAAAAAATAAAAATGTATATACATTAAATTTTTAACTTTTTCTGAGTATACAAGAACATTCTGATTGTTTTGAGCTTCATTTACATACCATAATCAAGCAGTTCTGCACTCTCACTGTTCAGTGCATATACAGAAGTGTTTGCACTGCACACAAAGCTAAATAATGATCAACCATGTGTTAAATATTATATGCGCAAAAGAAAATAAACAATATATCATGGTCATTATTTCACGGATCTCATTAGTAAAATAACAGTCAAGTATTCATACAGTTAAGTAAATATGATATACATTTATAATTTGATGATCAAATTCTGACATTTTGTTGAATATATAATATTCATTTTTATGACATTTCAACATTTTTGAAAGGTGCTTATCTTGATTTAGAATCATAGCTCTAAAAGGGTAAAACTTTTTCAGGTCCAGCATTGAAAGCATTTGAATCAAACACGAAATGGCACAGAACATTACAACTCTGCTCAATTGACAAGATCACAACAACAAGTTTCAGGCCTGTTTCATTCATCCAGCAGGCTCGTGTTGAGCTTCACACTGGGTTACTTATTATTTGTTAATAAAATGGATGTCCTGGCAGAAAATGACCAGTATCTTTTCCATTAAGTTTACAGACATTTCCTTAAAGCCTAAAACACATCACAATGCAATGCGTAATTCAAAATACAAGTAAAACACAAAATCAATGCGGAAAATGTCTTCATATGAACACAGTACATCAGGTATCTTTCTTCAAACAAATGGTTGAATATATTACACCATCATTGTATGTTGCTCTGCTCTTATGTTGATGGTAAATACATTGAACTTCCTTTTTAAATAAGTTTAAGCACTTCCAATGTGTTTCCTGCTGAATTCAGCATAATGCACCTAAAGTCTACTTTCATTGCTTCTTCTGGGACGCAGCACCACCGCATGCATTGTGAAAGCTGTTACTTGGCCACCAAAAGAGATGAAACAGGCCTCCAACTGAAATGTACTACGAGCTTATGTACCAAGGGAAATTAAAAACCATCCGTACACATTATAACCAGGACTTTTTCCCAGTAAATCTAGCCATGTTGGCCAATTTCAGCCTCGTGCGTTCCCTCTCTTCTGGGCTTCTCTTCGAGGTGCACTCAAGTGTAGAATCGGTCTCGAACGAGATGGCTGGGCCGCGTGAAAGCAAAGCCGTCCCCGTCTTCTCCTGAGACAGCGTGGTTGTTGGCGACTGCAGGACCAGCCTGCTCTGCATGGAGTGTCTGAGGCGTAGCAACAAAGGGTTGCGTTGAGGGTACTCCCTCTCTGGCCTGCAGCACAGGAAGCAGGCGGCACACAACATGCGGAAAATGTAGATCCAGCCGAGGTAGTGAAGCTCCACAATGTTCAAGAGGAAACAACCCAGGCTGATGCTAAACATGAAATTAAGGAAGATGGTCTTTTCGGTGGCTCGAGACACAAAACAATCAGTCCGTGTTGGGCAAGGGTATGTTTCACAACGGAACAAATGAGGCACCTCAAATCCGAACAGGTAGTACTGACCGACAAGAAACGTGATCTCCAGGACGGAGCGGATCAGGACGTGAACAATGTAGATGAGGAGAACCTGACTGGAGAGTGTGGTTGGATCTTTGCTCACCTCACCGAAATCATCCTGCAGTAGACTTTGCTCCACGCTTTCCTCATCCTGACCACCCCATTCTTCTCCGTGGGGTGCGTATGGCAGTTTGACACCCTCCCCTTCCAGCCGCCTAGGGTGCTTGGCCTCTGCCTGGACCCTCTCCGACTCCAGCTTCTCATCTTTGGTGATTTTGTGCAGCACATAGATGATGTAGAAGATGGAGGGCGTTGAGACCAGTACAATCTGGAAGACCCAAAAGCGCAAGTGTGAGACGGGGGCGAAAGTGTCATAGCAGACGTTGTTGCAGCCCGGCTGCAGTGTATTGCAGGTGAACTTGGACTGCTCGTCACTGTACACGGCGTCTCCCACCAGGGTCACCAGCAGTATGCGAAAGATCAGGAGCACCGTCAGCCAGATCTTACCGATGACCGTCGAATGATTCTGAACCTCTGTTAGAAAGCGGCCCAGAATTGACCAGTCCCCCATTTTTTAATCTGGAGAAAACAAGGAAACAGTGGAAAGGCAACGATATCGTGTTATGCTGTCATCTAAAATTGTATTTCTTAAGAGAGTCAAATGATCTACTGTTTATGCAAAGTATTTCAGAAATTTTCAGTTAGTGATGCCCAGTGATGTGTATTTCTTCATCATCCATAGTCTACATCTCTTTGCGGTCATTATTTAATTTGGTAGCTCAAAAATGGCTCACTCATGAAATGAAATTGTATAACATCATCATGACCGTTACATTGATGAATATAATAAAACAGACAAGAAAAGAAAACACTTACCTTTGGTTAATTTGTCTTTTTTTCATACAAATTTGACAAAATGCGCAAAACATACAATTTCATTGCTACATTTGAAAAAGGGCTGTTTGTCAACTGGGAAAGGACCTCAATGTGAGAGCTGCGGGAAATGGGCTGACCACAGGCATCCATCCAAAACCCTCATTGTACTGTATTCAGACAAAGAGTCCCAATGTACAATGTCACAAAGATTTAAAAATACAATGGGATGCAACATCTCTGAATGTCCCTGAACAGTCAAACAAATTGTTCAAAAGAACCTGCTGGAATGGGGAAACAATGCTAATTCATGGGAGATTTTGTCCTATACCTGCGCTGAACGTGTGAAAGCTAATGAAATTATTTTCTGCATGATAAATAGTTAAACTCATGCCATAATATGAAAACGATCCAAATGTAAAGTAGGTGCTGACCCATTACTCTCATCTTTTTCACATTGAAACATCTGGCTCCCTAATGTTGAAATGTATTAAAAAACACACAACACAACATTTCACCCTTTGGGTCAAAAGATCAAAACTTTAGATCATGGAAATGTTTAAACGGTGAACTTTAAGAATATAAATATGCTTTAAAACATAATATTCGAGTGCAATACAGCAGAACATGTTCAATATGTAAGAAAACAGCCGGCAAGATAACTTCAAAGTTGCTAGAGAATGGAAATATTTTATATGCAATTAAGCAAAGACAAAAACTGCAAGCAAAACAGCTAGACAGACAGATGATCTTTACCGTGAACATTTTGCACACCCTAATGCGTTCACCATCACACCATCTGCACCGACACACAATATCGACTTGCACAAACATAATTTGCACTGCCTCGACATCTGCCTCGATTGCTCATATTAGAATATTTTGAATTTTGTTCCCTCGCTCCACGCACACCCAAATAGAACGACTAATTCCTGTATCAGTTGTTGTATTTCTCACTATATCTCTAAAAATTGTATATATACACATATAGCCTAATTTTAATTTTCATACTTATTATTTTAATATTTATTTAAATTTTAAATATTTTTTTCTATAAATAGCCTATTCTAATGCAACAACCTGTGGAGTACAAAAAAAAGCTCTTGTACAGTTTAAAGAGTTGGATCGAAAGATTTTCCTTTTAGTATTACATGATCATTAATTTATACATCAGTTTTGCTTTGTCGTATGAAAGTCCTCAATATGTGATTAAAAAATAAAAAGAAGTGTCGTGGCTCTGAAGTGTTTGTGAGCGCAGTGATGGAGTGAGCTGGCAGAATCTCAGCAGCAGCAGCAGCGCGGATATCAGATGAAATGGTTTGGCCCTCGGGGTTACAGGAAGTTGTAGCAGCTGCCATGTTTAGCTGCTTTGTTGTAGATTTCTTGTAGGTTTCCTGCAGATTTTTTTAAGTGTTGCAATGGAGCCGAGCTGGAGTTCATTTTTATTTCAGGTAAGCCAGCCGTTCGAAATAAATCCCAAACGCGCGGGAAAAATAGAAAATCGATCGGGACTCTTATAAAGTGCGCGACGCGTGGAGATTTGAGCTTTAAAAGCGGGATTTTAAGGCAGTAAAAACAATGGTAGCTAAGCTAGCTCACATTAGCCGCTAATGCTGCATCTCCCCCAGACTTCCAGCTGTGAACTATGAGGGAAGCGTACAAGGGATTTCTTTCCCTCTTTTCCACCTCTCTTCCCATTCACACTCTTTTTAAGCGCTTTTTGCCATGTCTTTTATCTTAAGTTAAACACTTTAAGCTGGCAGCTTATGCTTTAGTTTTGGGTACTCATTGATTTTGTGACACAATTTGGATGTTTTGGCCAGACGCAGCGTCTGCGTGTGTAAGAATAGAAAACGCTGTTTATGTGCTTTTTTTGGCACGGTGTTTTAATACTTCGTTTTTCTTTCCCTGTCGATATCCATGTTCCACCGCTTTTCCTTTTCTTTATTTTTATTTGTTGTCAACGCAGCTCCCTTGGTTACTTTTATTGGAGGGAACATGGGGATAATGGCTGTTGCAAAACCTTCTGACCTGCCCACCTAGACATCATAACCGAACACAACATGAACATGATGGACAGAATACTGTGTTGAACACTGATTAGAATACTGTGAATACTTAATATAATCCTGTCTTGGTTGATATCACAGTCTAAGTTTGAAAACGCCTCTTAAATTTGGACTTATTTTCTCTGTCCAACTTTAAAAAGGTAGTTAGCCCATGCTCAGGATACTGACATCCATAATATTATGGATACCATTGATGTTACTGATGCAATGAGGAATGTGTGCATGTTTATGATCAAATTGGCACATTTGGGTTGTGGCTGTTATTGACAGCATGCAGCTCTTTTTTTTTTTTACTCTTGACTTATGAAATATGACTGATGTTCTTCATTTTTTTTAAGTCTTGAGTTTTGAATGATTGAATGCAAATGCATAGAGATGGACCAATATTAGTTTTTACAATGTTAATACTGCTAGTTTTGTTTACTTATATGATAATTGATATGCAAAATTATCATTTTTATATAAAAAAGAAATTTCAGCTTTTTCACACAATAATAGTCATGCTAGATACATGTTTATTTAATTTTGTTAAATGGTAGTGTTGTTTATGCAAAGTTGTTTTAAATGGTTTATTTGAAATTTAGGTTTCAGATTTTGTTTTGGTCTTCATTTTGGGCTGTCTGACTGTAAGATGAAAATGCTAAGCGTTTCTCGCTTACAATCAGTATATTAAATATATTACCTGGGAAAAAGTGCACTGGTAATGGTTTACCTTCTTTAGAGGAACCGGTGTTAAAGTTAAAAAGTATAAATATTGGTAAAAATAATTGCATTGATCAAGCCAATTATTATATGTAGTCAAGACATGTATTAAACTTCATCTTAATCCAGTTATGCTTGCTTTTCTAGAGGTGTAAGGAAGCAGTGACTCGAAGCTTTTTCTGTCTATCGACTTCTCCCTTGGGAGAGAAAACATTTGAAGTGCTGTACGGCTCTAGGCTTTGTTCCAGAAAAGTTTGCCAAAATGCGTTTACTTTTGAAATGGAAGCAGACCGTGTCCAAAAATGTTAACTGTAGAGAGGTGTGGCTCTTCATCACTGTGTGCTTCATCATCATCATCTTACTTATTTTTAATTGGACATGTACCGAAATGATTTTGGTATTGCAGTCAGCTCCAATATCAGATTTGGCATTTTCTGTGAGCATAGATTCTAGGGATGAAACGATATGAAAATTTAATATCATGATTATAGTGAGCAAGGCGATCACGGTTATCAGTATTATCATGGTATTGTTAAAATGTGCTGGAAATGTTAAAAAAAAGTACTGAAATCATTTGGCCAAGTTTTAGGTGGAAAACCAACAAAAAGAAATAAAATTAGCAGCACTTTTCACTTTTTGTTTGCTTAAACATTAAAATAATAGCATTAACAACAACGTCTGGGTTTTAAATGAACACAAAATATTGGTTGGGTGACATAACATAAGATGTACTTATCTACTAACATGCACTGGATGTTCAAGTAAAGTTTTGACCAAAAAAAAAGTTAACCTCACATTTCAGCCTTTAAATCATTACAACAAAAATTTGGTCGCATTTTCGCATTTGTCTGAACAAAAATGGAAGAGAGGCTGAATGAAAATGTAAATACACTCTCTGACAGTAGGTGGTGCTTTATGGAACTGTACAGATAGAGCTGTTTCTGTACTACTTTATTAGGCATAACATGGAGAGAAGCTGAAAAGCAAATGTCATTGAAACTTTTCTGAAGTCAAGTTAGAGATGCATTCGTATAATTAATTCATACATGAATTCTTTCATATGCACTTCCAGCATGTTTTCACACAAAATGAACCCTATGCTGCACCTGCATGAGACTGTTCCTAACTTTGTTTAATGCTGAAAATTACATATGGTGATATTTTCAAATCACGATGATCAAGTGCAGTTTTAATGATAATTAAAAATATGAAACTGTAATACTAACCTTTTGTGAATTATCGTGGTTTATCATCAATCTGGTAACGTTTCATCCCTTGTTGATTCATTGTTACATGTTATCTAAAACTTTCTTCTTGATCATATTTTGCATGTTTGTCTACTGTTCTCAGGAGTTTCTTCAACTTGCCCACCATCCAACATCTTGCGTGCCATGATCATAATCCATATTTGATTTCGAGTGAGCTTAACCTTATTTGCTGAACCGGATGTTGTCAGTAACAACACCACTGACCTTTTAGGAGATCAACAACACCATGTTTGTTTCTTAAAAGCTTGCTCAAAATTCTTTCCAAGTGTCTTATAACTCTGTAATATGATTGTAGCTGCAATTTTTAATCAGTTTTATTAACCAAGAGACCAGGGATTTGGTTATAGACCTAAAAAGTGCTTTATTTGTTCTGCTTGATTCCATCCATGTGATGAGGCATCTAATGAGACGACGGTCTAGCGCGTCACTCCTCATTGTTCTGCAGGCGTCTGAGGTTATTCATGAGCAAGGCATTGTCCGGCTCCCAACAGGCATCTCTTAATCCGTCTGCAGCAAACAAGAATTTAATTCACTGTGTTCTGTCTTTGGAGTAAAGGAGTTCTGCTCACTCTTGTTCTTGCTTACGGTTTTTCAGCAGGTTACATGAAGAGATGTCAGTTTTGATGCCACAGATGTTTATTTTTGTCATTTTTATTAAACTATTTTTTTTCTATTTCGCCAATAACGCCTGTAATAGGCTTAAACAGAGATTTATCCGTGCATCTGCCATCTTCACAGATCATGGCTAAAGTTTGTGCTGCTGATCAGAGTGTCTATAGACAGTTTTTGTCAATTCTAACTCCATTTTCTACATTATGCCTGTCACAATGCGGATTAAACTATATACTAATACCATCATTTAAATATAGACTGACAATGGCACCACATTTTAAATGTAATGTTTTCGTGTTTTGTGTTTTTTTTTTTGTTTTTTTTTGCCTTTTAGTCAATCTTTTGAGATATAGGACTGTCTTTCAAAGTGCTCTTGCATTTTTATGTACACTGCTCAACCAGCCTTCAATGCAAATTTGGATTAAAATCATCCAAGAAGCATGAAGAGCAGGTTACTGTCCTGGTTTGATTGTATATTGCTGCTTGAATGCATACAAATATACTTTAGAGCGATGAAAAAATACTATCCATACCAAATAATTCTGGGTTAAGTGTTGAAATTAGTCAGACCTCTCAGCAGCTGTGTCCAGTTTAATTGCACATTTCGTAGAGCGAGGTCATGTAATCAAGCTCACGAAGACCTCCTATGGGACATTTAGGTAAAAATGCAAACCAAAACTCGCATGTTCTTTCATACTTTTTGAATATGTCAGCCTGTAATCTTTAACGTTTATAGCGTTTCCCCAGCCGTCGTCGCAGACAGGACCAGCCTGCAGGTCTCTCGTTACTGTAGGCTTTACTATATTTCCTCAGAGGCACAATTGTGTTCGTGATGCCCACCCCCACCCACCAACTGGATGCCGTGACCAATGGGACAATGCAGGCAGCTGCAGAACGGGGAGCCTAATAGTCGTGTAGTCTTTCAGCTGCTCTTGTTTTAGGCCCTGCGATTAGGCTTGTGCCCCCCAACCAACGCCCCCACCCCATGAGCAATTTTGAGCATTACCTCCACTCACCCCCCCCCCCCCAGTCTTATTACTTTTTTTTGTAGTAAACAAAATCTTGCTTTTTTTTACGTTTTATTTGACTTTTTTTTTTTAATTGCTTTATTTGAATACTTATTGAAAAGTATTTTATATTGCAATGCTTGCTTAATTGTTATTATACCACTTTGTTTGTTTTGTTTACGTCAGATTTTTCTTTTCTTGTTTTTGCTAATTCAGGCATTTACGGATAAAATATGACTAATCAAATTCCTGGATGAAAATGCCAATATTCATGAGGGTTAAAATTGTGACATAAATTGACGTGCATACAGCCATCTGCCGGAAGCCAGTTATTTAAGTTCTTAAAGTTTTAAAAATGGATATTTTTCTTACACAAATGCATTGCGTCACTTCAGAAGGTCTTTATTAACCCCCTGGATCCACGTGGCTATCTTTTATGATGGATGGTTGCACTTTTTGGGGCTTCAAAATCTCATCCTCTATTCACTGCCATTATAGAGCTTGAGAGAGCATATGAAAGAAGAAAGTCATATACACCTAAGATGGCCTGAGGGTGGATAAATCAGGGGGTAATTTTCATTTTTGGGTGAACTATACTTTTAACATAATTTCTTGATTTGCTATGTTTGAGAATGCAGATGAGATTTGAGAACTTGAAGAATTTATGGCATACATAGGATACTTTTACAGCGCATTATGTCAGTTTTGGAGCTTGATGGCATATGTTCCACCTTGTTGCCACCTTGGCATATGTTCCACCTTCTAAAGGGCGATCATGTGAACATTTTGCCTTCAAACTTAATCTGTTGCTCCATTTAATCTCACTGTGTGTGTATTGCAGTCGTTGTCTATGATATGTGAGTTTGGCTGAACGTCCTGAGCCTGAGAGGCCAGTCACATGAGGAACTGCCTTCATTACAGACTCGGATCATTTTACATGCAGTAGATTTATGTTTGCAGGCTGAAGGAAGCTGTTAATTTCTTTTGCAAAAGTGCTGGTCTCTTGATATGATGCACACGTCTGCATATTTGCATCTTGCCTAAACGTGATCTATAAATTCCTATTAGTCACACAAGGATTAGGTTTGCCAAGAATTGCTTTTTTTATGTTCCTTTTTCCTCCTCTTGAAGTGTGTTGCTGTTTTCGTAAAGAGTTGGTTGCTTTTTATGGACAGTTTTCAGCATGTTCTCTTACATCTGAATAAATTACAGTTCCTTCTCATTCTCTCTCTCTCCCTTACTTTCTGTCTAGCTTTCTCACTCTCTCCAGTATCTCATTAGTCATCGTGCACTTTGCTAAACAGCTGACTCGTCCCTCTGCTCGGTCTCAGTCAGGGCTTCTCTTGTTTTCCAAGTTGCACAGATGCCCTGGAAATGAGTCAGTTTCTATTTTTGCTAAACATTTAACACCGTCTCTCAGCTGAGGTCGTATCTTACCTCATCCTGGCCAATAGCAACACTGGCCCATAATATCACAGCCAGTCAATTCACACAGCTTGGGCTATGAGTTTGCATCATGTGTTCAAAGCAAGTGATATACAATCAGGTTTTATTACAGGAGAAATTTTTATTAGTAATATCGCTTAATATTGAGGGGGAGGGGGATATATATATATATATATATATTAGACACATACGTACATACATACACAGTGGGTACGGAAAGTATTCAGACCCCTTAAATTTTTCACTCTTTGTTATATTGCAGCCGTTTGCTAAAATCATTGAAGTTCATCTTTTTCCTCATTAATGTACACACAGCACCCCATATTGACAGAAAAACACAGATTTCTTGACATTTTTGCAGATTTATTAAAAAAGAAAAACTGAAATATCACATGGTCCTAAGTATTCAGACCCTTTGCTCAGTATTTAGTAGAAACACTCTTTAACATTGATAATAAGAAATATTTTAAATCAGCATATCAGAATGATTTCTGAAGGATCATGTGACACTAAAGACTGTAGTTATGATGCTGAAAATTCAGCTATGTTATCACAGAATTAAATTACATTTAAAATACATTCAAATAGAAAACTTGAATTTGAATCAAATTAATTCAGTCTTGGTGAGCATAAGATAAGAACGTCTTTCAACAAACGTTTAAAAAAAATCTTACCAACCTCAAACTTTTGAATAGTAGTTTATATGAAAGTAGTAACTTTTTTTTTTTCCATTTCTAAAAGCTTCAATGATAGTTCACCATTTTAAAATTCTTTTCTCATTCTATCCCAGCAGGCCAATGAAGCCCTCCACCACCAGCATCAGGTCTCGCAGAACAGCCTTCTGCCTCTGCTTAACTCTGAGCCGCTGGATCAAAAGCCTGTTCTTCCCATCTCTCTCGACCAGAAGCCCCCAGTCAGTGCGGCTGACCTCCTCAAAGACAACATGGGCGGCGGGACGGGTGGAGGGGGAGGAGGCGGAGGAGGTGGTGGCGGCGGTGGTCCGGTGGTTATAAAGAAGGAGCCCAAGTCGAAGACGCCCTTCATATGCGGCTACTGTAACAAGGCCTTTCGGGACAGCTACCACCTCCGGCGGCATGAGTCCTGTCACACGGGCATTAAGATGGTGTCACGGCCCAAGAAGACAACCACAGCGCCCACCATGGTGCCTCTCATCTCCACTGTGCCACGTGACAACAACGGCAACCCCTCTTATGTCTCCACGATGGCAGGCATCCTTACCACGGCCACCACCTCTGCGTCTACAGCCACAGGCGTCATGTCAGTCCTGCCTCAGCAGCAGCCAGCCGTGCCCAAAAAACCCCCCAAACCTGTGAAGAAGAATCATGGCTGCGAGATGTGTGGCAAGGCCTTCCGTGATGTCTACCACCTCAACCGCCACAAGCTCTCGCACTCGGACGAGAAGCCCTTCGAATGCCCCATCTGTCACCAGCGCTTCAAGAGGAAGGACCGTATGACTTACCACGTGCGCTCGCACGACGGTGGAGTGCACAAGCCGTATATCTGCTCCGTTTGTGGGAAAGGCTTCTCTCGGTAGGTTCAGCATTTCACTGTTGACTAAACAGCAACATTATTTCCCTCTGGGTCTCATGAAACGCAAAACAAAAAAAAAACTGTCTAATATGTCTTGCATGTACTTTGAAGTTGTTTTTATTGTATGTAACTTCCTCTCCAATAGGCCGGATCATCTTAGTTGTCATGTCAAGCACGTACACTCCACAGAACGACCCTTTAAATGCCAAGTAACGGTATGACTACACACTAATATTTATATTTTTCATAGTGTTTAGTGCTGTCAAATCGATTAATTGCATCTAACATAAAAGTTTGTTTATATAATAAATATGTGTGTGTCTGTAAATATATATATATATATTATAAACTTACACACATTTTGTAAACAAAAACTTTTGTTAGATGCGATTAATCGATTTGACAGTACTAAAAATGTTGTTCAAAAATTAGTTCACAATTTACAAAGAAAATGTAAACATTATTCTTTATAAACATTTGTATTTAACAATGTATTTTTATATTTACTAGAGATAATGTTTGTATTTTTCATAAAATGGTTCATTTTCACAAAAGATCCACAAATTTTTTCTTTACAATTTATTTTTACATTTCTCTGTATTTTTATATTTACTAGAAATGTATATTTAATTTTCATTAAAAAAATTCTTTGCAAAGAAAATGTAATGATTTTTTTAAATAATTTTTTCTTTAACAATATATTTTTATATTTACTATAAATATCAATGTTTTTCATAATGTTACATTTTCACTAAATATCCCCCAAAAATTCTCTTTATAAAGAAAATGTAAAAGATTTTTTTAGAAACATTTACAAAAAATATTTAAGTTTGTCATAGGTTACATTTTCACAAAAGATCCACCAAGAATTGTTTCTTTGCACTTTTTTAAACATTTTTCTTTAACAGTGTGTTTTTATATTTACTGGAAATATGTATTTTGTTTTATGAAGTGTAACATTTTTACAAAAAAATAACCCACAATTTGTTTTTTGCAAAGAAATGTAAACATTTTTCTTCAGAAACATAATTCCTTTAACAATGTATTTTTATATTTACTGGAAATATTTGTAGTTGTCATAAAATGTTACATATTTACAAAAACAATTCACAAATTTTTGACCCTTAAAATGCCAAGTAACATTAAGACTACACATGCCCTCCTGCATGCCAAGACTCAAACTGACTTCCTGTGAGTTTCACTGATCTATCACACTCCTTCCATACTGATTTGTCTTTCCACTACTGCAGGCCTGCACGTCCGCCTTCGCCACCAAAGACCGTCTACGTTCACACATGATACGGCATGAAGGCAAGGTAACCTGCAACATCTGCGGGAAGATGCTGAGTGCCGCCTACATCACCAGCCACCTCAAGACCCATGGGCAGGCCGGCTTCACATCCCCCTGTAACAAAGGTATACCAATTCTCCACCAGTTTTCAAATTTCCTCTGTGATGACTTTCACACTCAGAGAGAGGTGTCACTGTTCAGTGTTGATAATATTAAGAGCTAAAAGTCTTTTTTTTTTTTACTTCTCCTCAACTTGGTCTTTTAAAGTCCACAAAAGTCAGCACTGTGAATGTTAGATATACAGGTGTATCTCAATAAATTAAAATGCTTGTGGAAAAGTTCATTTATTTCAGTAATTCCACTCAAATTGTCAAACTTGTGTATTAAATTAATTCAGTGCACACAGACTGAAGTAGTTAAAGTCTTTGGTTCTTTTAATTGTGATGATTTTGGCTCACATTTAACAAAAATTCACCAGTTCACTATCTCAACAAATTAGAATATGGTGACATGCCAGTCAGCTAATCAACTCAAAACACCTGCAAAGGTTTCCTGAGCCTTCAAAATGGTCTCTCAGTTTGCTTCACTAGGCTACACAATCATGGGGAAGACAGATCTGATCTGACAGTTGTCAACAAGACAATCATTGTCACCCTTCACAAGGAGGCTAAGCCACAAACATGCATTGCCAAAGAAGCTGTCTGTTCACAGAGTGCTGTATCCAAGCATGTCAACAGAAAGTTGAGTGGAAGGAAAAAGTGTGGAAGAAAAAGATGCTCAACCAACCGAGAGAACTGCAGCTTTAAGAGAATTTTCAAACAAAATCGATTCAAGAATTTGGGTGAACTTCACAGGGAATGGACTAAGGCTGGGGTCAAGGCATCAAGAGCCACCACACACAGACGTGTCAAGGAATCTGGCTACAGTTGTCGTATTCCTCTTGTTAAACCTCTCCTGAACCACAGAAAACATCAGAGGCATCTTTTCTGGGCTAAGGAGAAGAAGAACTGGACTGTTGCCCAGTGGTTCAAAGTCTTCCTTTCAGATGAGAGCAAGTTTTATATTTCATTTGGAACCCAAGGTCCTAGAGTCTGGTGGAAGGGTGGAGAAGCTCATAGCCCAAGTTGCTTGAAGTCCAGTGTTAAGTTTCCACAGTCTGTGATGATTTGGGGTGTAATATGATCTGCTGGTGTTGGTGCATTGTGTTTTTTGAAAACTGCAGAAAAAAGTCACTGCACCCATTTATCAAGAAATTTTGGAGCACTTCATGCTTCCTTCTGCTGACCAGCTTTTTGAAGATGCTGATTTAATTTTCCAGCAGGATTTGGCACCTGCCCACACTGCCAAAAGCACCAAAAGTTGGTTAAATGACTATGGTGTTGGTGTGCTTGACTGGCCAGCAAACTCACCAGTCCTGAACCCCATAAAGAATCTGTCAAGAGGAAAATGAGAAACAAGAGACCAAAAAATGCAGATCAGCTGAAGGCCACTGTCAAAGAAACCTGGGCTTCCATATCCACCTCAGCAGTGCCACAAACTGATCACCTCCATGCCACGCCGAATTGAGGCAGTAATTAAAGCAAAAGGAGCCCCTGCCAAGTATTGAGTACATGTACAGTAAATGAACGTACTTTCCAGAAGGCCAACAATTCACTAAAAATTTTTTTGTTTTTTTTTTGTTTTATGAAGTATTCTAATTTGTTGAGAATTGGTGGGTTTTTGTTAAATGATCCCAATTAAAAGAACCAAAGACTTAAACTAATTCAGTCTGTGTGCATTGAATTTATTTAATACAAGTTTCACAAGTTGAGTTGAATTACTGAAATAAACTAACTTTTCCACGACATTCTAATTTATTGAGATACACCTGTACGTAGAGATTAATCAAAATAAGACATTCAGGGCTAAACGGTAAGTATTTTTTCAGATTTCTTCAGTATTAAATATCTTCAGTGTATTTTTCATCTTACATTTTTACAATAACTAATTCCACTTTTTTTCTTTACAAAGAATATGTAAAAAAAAAACAATTCTATAGCAACATTTCTTTTTAACAATGTATTTAAGTTTCCAACAAATATTTTACATAATGTAATGTTTTTTTTTAAAAAGTCTTTAAAAATAAAGTGTTGGTTTTTTTTTTGTTTTTTTTTTTAAATTAAAGTTTCTTGTAAACTCTTTTTGTAAAGGAAAAAATAAAAATATAACAGCTTTGCTGAAAAATGATGGTATGGAATGCAAAACTTTATCAATAAGTTTGTAAATCTTGCTAGACTTTTTCCAAGTAATTTTTGACAATTTCATGTTAGCCAGCTTGATCAAATTTGGTGATAAATCAACAACAACGTAGAATATCTCACAGTAAACAAACTGTTTACATTTGGAAGGTGTAGAAGTTGATGTACACTATCAATTAATGTGTAATTTTCTGTGGCAACACTACAACTAGCCTAAAACACTCTCAAACTGACCCTGGGCTATCCTTATCGATGAACCCTTGAATTTTCTGTCCTGCCAATAGTGTAACCCTAGAAATCATTCCAATGTTTAATTTACTCTCTTCTTTCCCGTCCAGACTCTAACAACGTGTGCAACTCCGCCTCAGTCACGTCAGTCACTGCTTCAACCGCATCCAACACTACGGCCATGAACCGCGGCACCGGCAGCAACCCTGTCACCATCGCCGCCCAGATGAACATCACCACCAACACGGTCAACATCACCTCCCCCGTCAGCCTTCAGCACCCGGTCACCATCACTGGTCCCGTCAACATCGCCTCTGTCAACATCCCAGCCACGGCACCCATGAACATCGCCCATCCCGTCGCCATCACTTCGCCCATGTCAATGAACATCACCGGTCCGCTCAACATCGCCATGAGGCCGATGGAAAGCATGCCTTTCCTCTCACAGGTCCTGCCTTCCTCCCCGCCCTGGTAGAATCGAACGTCCCACCCGGCGTCTCTTCGTAAACCTCATGTCTCCCGTTTTAGTCTTCCTCTCCAGCTGTGAGAGAAAAAAAAGCCTGGAGGAATGGCGAATATAGGAAAACGACAGTCCGCAGCGGCAAGGAATCATGCGGAAGTTAGCTGGCACTTTGCGTCTCCTTCGCTCGGCTGAGAGACAAGCAGATCCAGATTGTCTAGAATTTAGTGACGGACAGAAAAAATAGTTATTGCATGGAGTGGAAGACTGACATGCTGTATGTTTGGTGATTTCACTTTTCTAGTGCCAGAAAATCCTTGCCAGTCGACTGTTTGAAGCGGAGCACTATGCCGCTTCATTGTTAGTGTTAACGGTTAAGGACTTTGGCAAATATTAACTGTGAGGATTTTATTTTTGTTACGTTAGCTTGCTTATCAGTATTTCATAGTTTTATGCATTTTAATGAGTCGCGTACAACAAAAGGGACAGTGGCTTCCATTAATGGAAGATGAGAGGGTTTTTTTTATTTTTGAGACAATACTCTACAAATGAGGAAAACTGAAATTTAGAATAAGTTTTTAAAAGGCCTTCTTTCATTGTAAGCCTTTCAATCTGTAGCTGTGTTTTTATTTTTATTATAATTATTATAATTATTACTATTCTTTATAGGTAATCTTTGGAGTTGGTCATTCCTGATTGTAGAATAATTACGTTCTGTTTCAGTAGCTGGGATATTCTTCTGCTTAGTGGGGTTGAACATTTACAGTAACAATCTGATGAACTCTTGCACTGAACACATATCTCTTTAGTGACTATTCTGACGGCAGTATTATTTTACATCAAATATTTTGAGTGTTCATATAGATGCCTGGTCACCAAGTGGCCGACTTCAACACTGAAAGGTCCGTGTTTTTTCTGAATCTTATCTTAAGAGCATTTAGTTTTGTAACTGTGGCGTCTCTGCTCTTCCTTTCTGAAGGAACGAGACCTGTTTTTCCTTAGGACCTTTTGCTCAGGAAATATGCTGAGGGTGTCCCAACTTACTCTGCTCCTGTAGTGTACAGAATCACGCCTAACACTTTCTTCCAGACCTAATTTTCTTAGCAATTGTCACACTAAACATTCTTCCCTTTATTGGCGAAAACTGAGACGCACCTCAGAGGTCGAGGTGCCAAATGCCCTTAAGCTGTTGACGTGATCGTCCATCACAGGAGCATTAAGTTAACCTCTGTTGCTTGTTTGTTTACCCCAGTCACAGTGAAAACCAAAACTGCCTTCAAGTTTTCAGGGTTTGTCATCTTGTTCGGAATAACCCTGTTCAAAATAACAGAATCGGCCATCGCAATTATCCCCAAACTAGCTTTTCTCTTTGATTTCCTCTCTCTGTGGGATATGTAAAAGCAATATGCCTTTCTCAGTCCTCCTGTTGACCCAGCCGGACAGCTGTCGTGTCCATTTTATGTGTTATGATATGAGGAAACTGATGCAAGGTATGTCGTCACGAGTCGCCCTCTAAACTGGGCTTTCGTGCGCTTGTGTAATGTGAATGAGTGTCAAACAAAGAGTAAAACCAGCTGAATGTGACCGTTCTTTAACTGATGATGTCATGGCTGCCACAACCCTTGGCGTAAATCGATGGATAAAAGGTTCAGTCCGTATTAACTCGCACCCCCAGTGTTTCCCAACCAGCGTTGACCTGGTAGCAAAACATTTGTGGTTAGTATTACATGGACTTACATGTAGGCATGTGAAGGCTAAAATCACTCAATGGCCTATTTCTTTTTTCGTTCAGTTTGTTTTTAAATGTTGCCTTTAGTCGAGGCGGATTATTTCGGATGAGTTTTGAGAACTGGAAATCGAGGAATGTGACTGAAAACACTACAACAAACAAACAACAACAACAAAAGAGTTTTTAATTGTGCTCGTAATTAAATGTCTGACTTCCGCAATGACGTCACTTCCGTGCCTGAACTGCATGTCTGAATATGCCACCGTGAAACACATCAGTCTTCTCTCTGACAAGACGAGCAGTGCTCAGCGATGGAAACTGCCTGGGCGGCCAACTGCAGTTTAACTGTTTACCAAATGTGTGTGGAGATTTAGAATCTATTTTGCATATGAAATATCAAGTTGCCATGTTTGAGGAATTGTGAATCTGTTATTTTTTTTAATATCCTATAAAGTATTGCTAATGAAGTTACTCCTTATGCATCAGTATCTTTTAAAGAACATTAATGGGGGAAAACGAGAAAATACTTTGTTTATGGTTTTGGATTGGAGAGTTTAAAATTAGTCCAGTCCTTTCATGTCCTTCTTTTCTTTTCTTTTTTTTTATTAAATTGGCAAACCCATGTGAAGGCCAATGAATGTATATCTTTGTACAAAAAACATTTAGCTCAGAGAACGTGGTAGTTATGATAGACACATGCAAGGAAAAACACAAGTAAAATAACCTTTTATAAGACTTTTTGTATTAGAACATTAACATTGGTAATTTTGTATATAAATGAAGACTAGGCTTTTTTTGATTAGCAGAAAGGTAAAAAAACATTCCTACATTTTTTTTTTTTAAATGTATGTCAAGAGTAATTATGTAAACACATTGCGCAATGTTTTATGTGCCTTTTATTTGGATTGTCTAAATAAAAGAACTGTCAAGTATGCTTTGCCTCATTTTGCCTTAAATTTTGCTATCAATTGACAGTTTAGACATTAATATTGTTACAAAAATATATTTAAAGTAAATGCTGTTCTTTTAAATTTTATATTTAAAGAACCATTTTTAACAATAAGAAATAAATCTGCATCACAATGATTTCTGAAGGATCATGTGACACAAGACCGTAATGATGATGAAAATTCAGCTTTGATCACAGGAATAAATTACATTTTAAACGTTTATTAAAATAGAAAAGTTCATTTAAATTATTTATTCTTTGCAATATTATTGTTTTCATTGTTTGTTTTTTGTTGTTGCTTTTTTAATCAAAAAAGCTTTGTGACCATATAAAAATTCCAATAATACATTTCCAAATTCCATAATATAAAAATAATGCAAATTAATATATAGGACATACAGATAACACTTTACAATAATGAACTAACAATGAGTAATACACACATGCTACTGTATTTATTAATCGTTGTTAATGTTAGTTAATAAAAATCTTCACATTAGTTCACAGTGCATTAACTAATGTTAACAAATACATTTGATTTTAATCATGTATTACTAAATGTTGAAATTAACATTAACTAAAATTAATAAATGCTGTAGAAGTGTCGCTCACTCTTAGTTCATGTTAACTAAAGTTAACATGGCTTCTGACCACAAGCAGTGCTTTGATGTGTATATGAGCTCTCATATGTCCAATATAGCTTTGGTTATGGTAATGTCATATGGATTTAAATGCATCCATCCATCAATACTAAGCACACTCCCATTTAGAGCGGGCACACAGTATTAGTGCAAGGTCACTGAAAGCACTATAAAAGTGTAAACACTATTAAAAAAAAAACACTTTTGTACAATATAAGGTTAAATGTATACATATTAATTGTTAATGACATACATTTGTACAAGTAATTAAAACATATTTATAATGTTTATGTGCACTTGTATTAATTAAAATATACATTCACTTATTTGTTATTAAATGTACTAAATATATTTCTATAAATTTCTCAAACAAATAAGCATGCACGTAACATACATGCAAGTAAAACATTAGAAATGTGTGAAATTAACTGTATTGCTTTTAATGTAAACTTAGTTTATTTATACTTTACTCGTATTCTTCTTTAGAAATACATAATTACATTCATACTCCTTTTCAAACATTTCCAGCAGTCTTAATGTTATTAGGACTCAGCAGGTGTAATTCCGCTTTCTTTCCACTAGGCGGCCGTGTGGCTCTTTGTTCCCTCACACGGGGATTCTGGCTGTGACAGATTTTTTCCCATCTCTTTGATTCATCCCCATACACAACAACACACTGCTAGTTCCCTTTCTCGGGAATTTCAGGCGCTGAGGCATGAGCACACCGACCGGGACCGAATCGGTGTCGATGGAGATGATGCATGCCGATGTGAATAGTCATTTAAAGTCAGCGAAAATAAGCAAATAGTGCTTATATATCTGATTAAAGAGCGAAACGCAACGGATTGGGAACGTGCAGTGGGGCAGTCTGCTTCTGTTCACCTAGAGTAAGTATTAGCTTTGTTTTTTACTCTAGCTTGCGTTGACGGATTTCACGTTATGTTAGCGTTATATGACGGTTATGTAGTTACTACGCAGATTAAATCGATATGTCGACGTTTTGTGGTTGTTTCACACGTCTTTGTTTAGAGTAGGGCTGTTTGGTGGCTGTGCGTTGCGAACTGCTGCGGCCTCAGCTCTTATTTACTCTTGAATTATGTGTGTTTATTTATATGTGAAGGGAGATTTTGCTGTACGCGAGTTCAAAGAAAACAAAGTCCACATTTTGGATATGAAAAGCGCTGTCCTGATTGGTTGTTGTGTTTAAAAAGCTGTCTGCCTAGACAGTCTGTCTGTGCATCATATGAGTTCGAGCGGAATTTGATTTGTTGGTCGGCATTGGTACATTCGATAGCGATGTCAGAGTCGTGAACGAATCGGATCTTTTCAGTGAATCGGTTGAACCTGTTCGCAATACTCTCTCAACGATTTGTATTTGAATCGAATGGAATCGGTTCGAGTGGTTCTTGAGTCACCGAATACAGAACTGAACACCGAAACATTAAAATAAACGTCGTTATTGATAGTAGTAATAATGATAATATTTCACTGAAAAGTTTAAAAGCATACAGGACTTCCTTGTCACATGATAATGAACTGTTGAATCTTTTTTTTTTTTTTTTTGAACCAGTTCATTGAAACGAGCCATTCGAAAGAACCGATTCACGGATATTTGGTGGTCTGGCTGGGCGCATAATGTGCGCCTTCAAATCAAATATTTGAGCTTTATATGCCTGTTTGAACTTTTCTTTTGAGTTTGTAAACATAGACAGAGTCTCAGTGAATTCATCAGGAGATTTTAATGTTTTTACTCATTAGCACCTGATTTAGCTCCTTTTAATAAAACGACATGATAGTGCTGTTTAAAAAAAATCATGCTGTTCATCATGTTGTTCCAGCCACAAAAATAACCATTTAGTTTGAGGCCTTCAGTTTTTCCTTAGATTTCAGATCTGACAAATCAGTCCAGTGCATAATCACTGCACTTCATGTAGTGCTAGGGATTTAGGGCATTTAAGAAGTTAAAGTAATATTTTTATTTATTGTGTTTGCAAAGTTAGAATTTGCTTTTTAATCAACCAATATAGCCAAACTTTTCTTTGCTATAAAACTTTTTCTTTGAAACTGTACTTTGCTTTTTCATGGATGCGAAAAGTAAACACTACCATCACTTTTTTTTTTGTTTGGCTTGTGAAGCACGTTGCCCAGTTAAAAGATCTGTCTGGCAGCCATGTTCCTGGTTCTAACAGTGTCATAAATGATGAAGGAGGTGGTGAAGGTCTGTCTGCCGGACAGCTGGTGCCACTCCTCTCCCTTTAAGAGAGTCTTGATTTGCATATGGGCACTGACCCTATTTTTTGCCCTTCTTGAAGATGTTGTTGTGGTTGATGGACTCATCGTATCCACTTACACACCTCCCATTTTGTACGGCATTATCCCGTTGAAAGCTCTTAAGAATGTTGCTTGATCCACCAGGACCCTGCGGGGTGATGAACTGGATGTAGGTTGACCCTTTCAGATCCCCTCCTTATTGACAATGTCAGCACTCAGGTTGCCTACATGCATTAATGGGTTTGTTTGTTTGTTAATTAGTTTTGTGTGTGTGTGTGTGAGCATGTGAATAGTTGCAGTTAGAGAATTTGGTCAGACTTTTGGGAATGAAGTCCAGGCAGAGCAGCCAGTATCGCTTTGGGACATATTCAGAGAGATTTATTCCTATTTTTTAGACCCAAAAATAGCTCATCACTGTCTAATGTGTTTAAGCCTCTGTATTTTTAAAATGTGACTCTAGGACAGCAAACCCCCAAGCATCTTTTTTATATATAAATAATAGGAGGCATAATATAAACAATTATCATAAACAGATTACTTTTAATAAACTGTACATACAAATGTCAATAAATAAGCATTTAATATTTCAAGGCTATTAGATTGTAGTTCAGTACAAAAAACATTTAAAAAGATCTGCTCTATGTTTGTGTTCTCGTAGATTCAGGCAGTGAAATCAAAAGGAGGATCAAAACTGATTCACATTCTGAGCTGCAAGTTATCTTTATTTTCAGTGTTCGTATTCAATCGAAGCAATCGCCGCGTTCTCTCAGCTAATTAGGTGCCAAGATGTATGTTTGTGTAGTCAAAATGCAGGGTCTGCACTCTTAAAAAAATGCTTATCAAGTACAGCAGGAAATGAAAACCGATATAAACATTTCGGCTGTCTGCCTTCGCAAAAGTTAATGTTAAAAATAAATGAATAAATAAATAAAGCTAACTTTGTGCCACTATTAATTATTAGTTGTAGCAGTATTATTGATTGTGCTTATGACAATGTGCTTATTTTTTTACACATTTGATCTCATTTACACCATGGTCTGTCTGAATTCTCAATTCTGATTGGCTGGAAGGTGTGCAATAAAACGGTTTCATTGAAGCACACACACACACATATAGATCACTCAGAGATTGCTTTGCGCACACACAGAAACATTTAGGAGCACAGAAACTCTTCCCCGTGACTTTTATTAATAAATTAGCTTCACTACTGAATCGCTACACTATATTTCTCAACAACAAGGGGGTAACATCGCTGGTTTTGAAGTAATTAAACTCAAAGCTAAGTTGTTACTAGAGAGAGATGCTGCACACAGACGCAGGTAATTCACACACATTTCTCATCTCTCTCTCGATAATTCATTCATTACATTCATTGCATGCTATAATTCATTCATTTAAATAAATGTAATCTTACGCACTGCTTTAGCTCTGCATCTGATTTAAAGCGGGCAGATTGCTAGATCTAGCGACCCATAACTGATGAAAATAAAGGCCATTTTTACCCTTCCAGTCAAATATTGCACTGCAAACATCAATAACAGCTTTAAGATGTTAATGCTGGCAAATGACCATGGTATGTTAGTATTAATCCACGGCTAGCTGTGCATTAACCAATTGGATTATCCCTTTCATACTCTACCGTTTAAAAGATTTTTTTTTTTTTAAATACTTTATTTAAGAGGCGGATTGTTCTTGTAAAAATGTTTTAATATTTTTGAAAGAAGTCTCTCATGCTCACCAAGGCTGCATTAAAAAGAATATACATAAAAATACAGCAAAACAGTAATATTTTAAAATATTATTAAAATTTTTAAATGTAATTTATTTATTTGATGACAGCTGAATTTTCATGGTCCTTCAGAAATCTGTTGTGCTGCTTAATATTTTTATGGAAACAGTGATACTTTTTTTCAGGTTACTTTAGTAATTAATTTCAAATCGAACAGCTTTTATTTGAAATAGAAATCTTTTGTAACAATGTCTTTACTGTCACTTTCGATTAATTTAATGCATCCCTGCTGAAAAAGCTTAGTTGTTTAGATAAAATGAACTGCATTGACAATAAGTTTATGTATTTTGAGTGGGTAGTGAAAGTTTGGCTAATGTTTTGCGTGCTCCCAGGGGACGATGGCAGACTTTTGTTCCTTATGTGGCAGATGGCCCAAAAAAAAGGTCTGGTAAGATCATCTTTATTGGGTTTATGGCGCGAACCTCAACAGATGCACTCGGGGAGCGACACTCTGAAGAAGATCCTCCGGGATCAGCGGGACAGGAGACATGCTGAGGGTGTCATAGTCAAGTCAGCCTTTTTCATTCCTCCTGCCCGTTTCAGAAACCCCAGTTCTTTCATGTTGGCTATGGCTTTGGAACCAGGTCAGAGGAAAGGAGGAAGAAAGAAGAGGAGGAGGGGATTGTCAAGCCCTTATGCTATTTGGTTCAGTGCCTGCCTGACTGATTTCTGCTCATTCATCTGACCTAGAGTCACAAATAAAAGTGCTTTTCCACAAAAATACTGCACGTATAAACTTCACATACAAGCCTTTTCCAGTTTGCTTCCAGAATGAACACAAAAACAGTGATGAATCAAACCAAATAGGTGTCTCTATTCAAGTGATTTTGCCAGTGAATTGCTTTGTGGCATCCATCCAGTCAGTGATGCATTCAGATAGACGCACATCCCATTACAAATAGCAGCGAGTTACTCCCTTTCAGCCATTAATTATTCTGCTTTTGCAGACTTCACATTTCCCTCATTCAGAAACGCATATAAGCAGAAGCTGCCAGACATCACAGACGGCGTAATTGATTGTGCCTCTGTCTAAGGTCAGTTTTGCGATTAGTTTTCCTCTTGCCAAGGTGTTGGAGCTGACTGGCTCACTTGAGAACTGGTGGAGGCTTTCCAGTTTCTCCCCCCTCGGGTCCGTTCTGTTCATCTGCTTGCTGAACAGCCATATTTTTGCTTCTGACTGCTCCATTTGCCTTTTTTGATTCAGAATATAATCAGCAGACCTAATATTGTCATTGTCTATTTGTTAACTTAATTTTTGTCAGTTTATGCCAGATTGATTTTGCACCCGACAGATCAAGCGATCAAGTTGTCTTTAGTCTGTGTTTGACAGTTTGAAGCCAGTCGGTGTCGAAGGAATGCATCGCCCTGATATTTGAGCATCCAGATTTAGCATTCTTTTGATCATGGCACGCACTGCTCGGAAAAGATCTTCTATCAACAAGCCCATGTCTTTTTTCCTTCCTCTCTTCGCTCTTGGTGAAAGAGAGTTTTTCTCACTTCTTTTTTTCCCCTTGGTTTGCTGGTCTGTTTGTTAGCTTTTTTAGCTTGTGCTGATTCTGCCAGATAGTTTCCCATCTGAAAAGTGGCTTGGTGGTTTTACACGGTCAGCTCCGATGGCTTTTGGGTCTTCAGCATATTTTTGAGCAGGTTTAAACCATAGCTTCTCTTTCACACACTCTTATATTAAGGCACTTTGGTGTTATTGGAGCTTTGTTAAATATTGATCACAGAACACACTTGTGGAATCATTACATGAACTCTCGCCTGCCAATAATGCATTTTATGCTCCTTTTGAAGTCCTTCAGACTTACAGCGTCTGTCAGATTTACCATTATTAATGCAAAGTGAAACCTATTTCGGGAAAAAAGCTTCTTGATAACGCCCTGGACAAGGCCTGTGAAAACACAACCTGCAGGCTTTAATTGGCCTTTATCAGCTGTCAAAACAAGTTGAGTGCAACCAGTTTGGTTCCTACAATCAGGACGGCTGGAGTCACTGTGGCAGGGCGATGCACTTATGTGGGTCAACACCCAAAATGTGTTAATGTTTCTTTGACTCATCATTAGCAATTGTTCCATCCACTTAGTTTTAAGTGAATTCGGGGATTTTGCATAAAAGATGAAAATGCCAAGATGCCCATAAATTCTAAAAATATCCATAAAAATATATGTACTCAATTGAGTATATATATTTTTGATAAGAAGGCAATGGAAACACATTTACCGAATAAATCCCTTGACCAAAAAATCATCAGTCAAATGGCTTTGCCTCAATAGATCATGTGAGACAGCATGATGGGACTAACAAACGGACCAATTTCATCATCTCAAATGTTTGTTTGGTCATTCTTGAAATGCCTGAGCCATTTTTTTTCATCAAAATGGTTGGATATAATGACCTCCCAGAATTGTATTGCATGATTTTTGTTCCCACAGACGAGGCATCAGCCTCCAAATGCAATATAACATGACAGCATTTATTGTGTTTTGTCTGCACACTCTGAGGCACAAGTGATGCACGAAGTGGCTTCACCAAATGCAGCAATGAACATTTTTATTACTGATGTTTTACGGCAGTTTTCCAGTAAGTGACGATTTTGTTCTCTTGAACACGTGGGATGGAAACTGTGCTTTATTTGGAAATGTTTTATGTTATATTTCAATTTTGGGCATAAGTTTAATTTGCAACTTTGAATGGAAACATAGCTATTGTATTTTTTTATATGTGGGTGATTTCAACTTTCTAAGAAGGGATGCACATTTTACATCTATTTATATTTCATTCATTTAGCAGATGCTTTTATCCAAAGCGACATTCTTGTTTTAATTTTTTTTTTGTCTCTTACATTTTTGCAAATTGATGATTCTCACTTAATTATCTAATTTTTATAACAAATTCCAAATAAAGTTATATAGAAACTATCATTACATTTAACCATTGTAGAGCATGATTGTACCTTTTTCACTGTTGTTGATATCAGTAACATTATCATTATTATTTGCATCTCAACTAAAAATCAGTGCTTTACTGTCAAATTGGCATTATAATGAGAAATATTATGTAATATTATTGGTAAGTGCACTTATCTGTGAAATGCAGTATCTTTATTGTTGTTGCTCTCATATTTTAGCTTTGATGTCTGTACCATGTGTAAATCTATTCCTCTGAATTGTGCAAATGCTGTTCACAGAATTTATACGCTTAAAATACACTTAAACTCTGGTCTGCCATTTATGATGCCTCTTAACTACAAGCATTCTTTCTGTTAGCAAGCACTGTTTGGTGTTAAAAGTATAGAACATTCTTTTGTTTCATGTCCCCATCAAGATCTGCCCACTTTAATCCATCTCTGTCTAAACGATATGACGGAACAGAGCTGAATAATGCATGTGAAAGTGAACATCTCGCATCCATGTATCCTCAGCAGGTGATGGTGTTCAGGCTTTTCTAAATGGAGTTTTTTAAAGCACTGCAGCATCTGGATGTCCACTGGCCTGCAGCCAGCTTGCAGACAGGATATGATGCATTTCTTTTCCCATAATTCACATCATGTGTTGGATCTGGAAACCGTCTGTGCACCATTTGAGTTATTGACTAAACTGGATGAGTTGGGTAAATCCTTGGTTCAAGAGTTCATGACTGCTGTAGTTGGCAGTTGTTTTCTTATCCTGTGTCATTGGCATCTGTACTAGATTTCTTTTCAGATCCAGTTCCATTTATCTATCAGATTATAACTGGGTGCTAGTGTTAAGTCTGTTGTTACCTGTATTTAAGGCTTGTATCTCTTTTCTCACGATTGTTTGCAGTGTTATGTTGAAATATTTTAACAACATGAACAACATATTTGATTTTTAAATAACAAAAATGGCAATATAGTTGTGAATGTTAACTTTAACTTAAATCAAAAGAACGAATTCAAAGAAATGTTTGTTTAATTGAATCAGAAACACTGATTTCATGACTTATTTGAATCATTGCTGACATTTTTCAACTGTGGTAATTTACATGTTTTAATTGTTTTAGGACAAAAAATGTAGATACATATTGCTGTTTATTATGTATTGTTATCTTGGTGCAGATAAATACAAATTGTTAAATATTGTTCTCATTTTAACTGTTTTTATTTTATTTCTGTTTGTTTAAACATTGCATCTACAACAGCAAAGAGTTTATTTAAAGTTTGTGTTTAAGTGCACGTAGAAAGAGAGAGAGAGACTCTACTGGTCAAACCATCTGGGGTCAGTAAGATATATATATATATATATATATATATATATATATATATATATATATATATTATAATGATAATAATAATAATAATTAATAATTATTATTATTTTATTTTTTTAATTAATACTTTTCTTCAGCATGGATGTATTATATTGATCAAAAGTGCCAAAAAAGATAATTCAAGTAAATTCTGTTCTTTTTAACTTTCTGTGTTAAGCAGTTAAGCAGCACAGCATTGTTTCATTCAGCGACATGAAGGCTGTAAAGTATGTAATATAGCGGATTGTGGTCAAAGGACTTTCCTAGATTTTTTTTTTTTTTTTGAGTTACTTATTTCCTAGTCAGAAGACAAACTGCCCAAAGTTCCATAACCTTTGCTTGTTTGTAAAACATCCCACTAGTCGCAATTCATAAGCAGGTAACATAACAGATTATGAAGCATATTTAGCATGACTGTTTTACATCTGCTCTGAATTTTTTTGTCATGACTTTGGCATTAGAGACAGTGAGTTGGCTTTCTGGAGGAGTCAAATTGAGCTCTGGCTTCCATTAGTAAATATAGAAGGTTCTCGGATACAGATCATAGGCATGTGAAAAATAGCTCAGTGGAATGCATGGCCTTGGCTCTGTGTTTTCCATGCCAACTCTGAGCGCACGTATATGCGTGACATTGCAAGTCATCTCTGCTGTGTTCACCCTCGGTTCAAAGCTCTTTGATATCGGGTGTTAGTGATGGGTCAGACGGGTACTTAACAACCGGAAGTGAGAGTCTCAAGCAGGAAGGGTAAGTGGAAAGTTGGATGTTTAGAATTTCAGCTTATGATAGGCTCATCTATGTATTGACTTCAGCTGTTTGTATCTAATTTGCATCAAACTCCAGAGATTTACAGCCCTGTATTGTGAACAGTAGTTTACTAGATCTTTGACGCGTCTGATTTGTTGAAATTTTACGTTATCGAATATAGTCTTTGCATTAAATATGCTACAAGTTTCTGATACTTCTAAAGGCTTTGTTATGGAGCATCCTGTTCCCAATTTCCTGTCTCCAGGGATCCCTGATGGGAGTTGAAATGATTCAGAAAGAATTCCGTACTGAAATATTCCATCAGGCAACCTAAATATAGTATTGGTTTTGAGGAGGATCTGTTTACAGGCCTTATAACCAAACTGTGTTTTATAGACCATGAAATTTAACTAAAAGGGAATATTTTTTTCAATTTTATTAATACTGTTAAATTATCGTAACTGCAATGAAAACTCGCTGTTATTTATAGCTAAATTTATAAACTACAGTTCAGAAGTTTAGGGTTAGTAAGAAGTCTCATACTCACCTAGGCTGCATTCATTTTATTAAAAATGCAGTAAAACAACAGTAATATTGTGAAATATTATTACAAGTAAATGTTTTATTTATAAATGTGATGTAATTTATTCCTGGGATGACAAAGCTGTTACTCCATTGTCAGTGTCACATGATCCTTCAGAAATCCTTCTAATATGCTGATTTGAAGTTTATGTAACATGTTTGCATGTAAGCATGTCTGAGGAATTCAATACAACACTGCCTTGAAAGCACGAGAATAAACTGTCAATTAATTATCCTATAGGCCAAGGATTTTCCAGAAGTCGCAGTTCTCCTCGGCTTATTTTTCTAAATTTCCTTTACTACTAGCCAAGTAGGTCATACTCTTAGAAAACCACTCTTGTTTCTGTGACCTTTCTTGTTGTGTGTCGCCAAGGCATCGCAGCGTCTAAGCCGAATGAGTAAGTAGATGCAAAACAGGCTCTTAGTTCAGTAGGGAACTAAAACAATACCTTTTCACCCAGAAGACAATCCTCAAGCCACTGAAATTGGCCACATGAGGAATTTTTCCTCGATCACTAAACCATTCTCCCCACACTCTTGCCGGCATCCCTGCAGGCGTGCATACGCTTTCATGTCAGTGCATGGCAAAGCATCCTGTTTACATCACAAAATGTCTCCATGCCAACGAGAGGCTGGTGAGGGGTGCTGTGTCCTGGCAGTGCCATGTGGGCTTGGCTCGACCTCGGCTGTGTGTATTGTTTTACCGAAGCAGGGATTTCTCTGCCCTGCACTGAGAGGAGAGAGAAAGGGAGGGTGGAAGGCAAATGAGATCCTAGAACATCCCAGCAAAGTTGTAGCTATGCTCTGCAGACTCGCACATTTTTAGCATTCTTGTTTTGTATTTTAACAGAAAGCAGATATGTGGAAAACTTTGGACCACTAGATGTCGAGAGGACTGGGGCCTGAGAGTGGTCAGGATTTGCTTTAAGTAGTCTGAAGGTAAATGAATGCATTTGGACCTAAAATTAGGTTTTGAGTTTGACAAGAATAGATTTTGCCGTTTGTCACTAGTACTGATTGGTGTAGGTCCTAAAGATATATTTATTTAAACCTGGAAATAAATAATGTTTTAGGATTGTAAAATTATACGTTTATAAATGTATACTTTTAGTAATGTATTTAAATATTATATGTTTATATATTTTTATATAAATATTAAATGTATAAAATAGACTTATTCTTATATATATTTTAAATGTATACATTTAATGTTTTTAAATATTATATATTTTTATTTATTTTATATAAATTAAGTGGTTTCTGAAACACCCAATGGTGCAACTTTTCATCTGATCATCAGTGGTGAACTCAGGGTTGTAGGGTGTTTCTGGTCTTAGATCATCAGACACCCTCACCTGACCCTGGCTTGTGTCTAGTAGAGCACTACACTGGATCAGTCTATTCACTCTTTATCCACAGACACCCTGAAGCTTTTTCCTCAGCTTTATATTGTTCTTGGTGGCTCTTCTTACCTACAACCCTCTAATACCAAGGAGACTGAGTGTCTGATGTAGAGACTGTTCTGCAAAGCCCTTGCAGCCCACCTCAATGGGCTCACAGTGGGCCCTCCACCCATGCCTTCCACGTTCCTCTGCTAGTTCGAGATACGTGGACTTCTTATGCTCGTGGGCCTCCTCTATCTGGTCTTCCCAGGGGATAGTAAGTTCCATCATGACCATTTGCTTGGAACAGTCAGATTTTAGGACCAAATCTGACCTGAGTGTCATCCTTCAGCTGCTTCCCTAGAACAACCTGCAGCTGCCAATCATGAGCTGAGGCTAGCAGCCCAGTTGAGGCCCTGTGCACCACCTGAGGTTTCTCTTCCTCCCTGACAAAGGCAATGTTGTGCCTTATTGGGAGCCGATGTTTGCACTTTTGGATTGGGAATGCAGATTGTGTCAGCTACTGCCTTCAGCACCTGGTCATGGCGCCACCTGTACCTCCCCTCTCCCAAGGCTTTAGGGCAGCAGCTCAAGATGTGCTCAAAGGAACCTCTTGCCAGGCACACCTCGCATACTGGAGTATTAGCTAAACCCCAGCAATGCAGATTGGCTGGGCTTGGAAGGATATCACTGACTGGATCAGAAACTTGAGTCTAGCTTGTTCTGTCACTCAAAGTTCTGCCCAGGTGATTTGATGCCTAGTTATATGGTCCCAATTAGTCCAAGCTCCCTGCTCACGCATAGGCAATACCCAGAATACCCTTCCTCTTCTACCACTGTACAGAGCTCTCCTTGGATCAGCTGATGTCTCTCTCTCCCCTGGGCTTTTCCATAGTGTGGTCTTATGTTGCTACCAATCCCGGCTCATCTAGTTGCCACAGAGCCTACCAACACTCGCTTCTGCGTGCTCAGCTGCCTCCTGTGCCCGCCAATTCCTTCCAGTTCTAACTGTGATGCCTGCAGAGGGGATTTTCGTGTCGGTCAATAATGTATCTATAAAGTAACACCTCTCTAATGCTGGTGAACTTAAATCCCTCTATCAGACCAGTAAAAGGAAGCTGCAGCTTGTTGATGTGTCCATAAAGGGCAGTACCGCTTAGGCTCTTCGGTAGGCCCAGCTACCTGCGAAGGAACTGACTGATATTCTGCTCTAAGCCCTCCATGATTGCCATGAAGTCTCGGCAGGATAGCATACTGATAAATCCATGCCTTGGACCCTGGAAGTCCTGACTTATCCACTGTTTATAGCCATGATTTCAGCACCATACTAGTTTCCTGGACTGCCACCATATTTCATAGTGTGCAGTCAAAGATCTTCCCCTGTCTTTTCAAAGGCTTCTCAGACACCAGTGGAATTTGGACTCTTCCCAAAGAGAAGTGGTGCTAATCAGACAGTCTTCCCTTCCTCAGCACTAAGGACTTGGATACGGCTGGCTTGACACTCATTCTCGCCCATGTAATGAGCCTTTCCAGCCCTTGGAGGAGCCATCGGCGTCATGGAACTGATGTTGCTGTAACAGTCAAATTGTCCATAAAGGCTCTGATCGGTGGTTGACTTGTGCCTGGACAGGGGGCATCTACATTCCACTTCTGCTGACTTGACAAGCATGTTCATCTCTAAAGTCGGGAACACACCAAGATGACACCGACGAACTAGTGGCGACGAAAGCAGACTGCGGGGTTGGCTCATGTCGGCAGCTTCTGGGTCCAAAGTTGCTTTGACCAAACCGACGCTCGACACCCGCGTATAAATCTATTTAAGCAGATATATTTGTCAATAATCATCATTCAAAAAGGGAAAGTCAAACTAAGACTGCATGTATACAAACCATAAACAAAGCAGCGCTTGCTTACCGTTTTGAATAGCAGTCATGCTAATCACGTTCTTTATTCCACTCCGCTCATGTTATTATGAAAATATTCATGCATTCGAGTGGTCAGGTAAGATGACGTAAAATTAGAACAACCTTCTGTCTCTGCCGTCATAACTTCTTTGCTTACTTTCATTACTTTTGCTTATATTCGCGTGAACTGACTCGTTTGCTATACTGAACAGCCAATCAGAGTTCTCACTCACACAGACGGCCTGACGCCGATTCAACATGTCAAGGACCAACTTCAGCCGACGATGCGGAACGGACTGTGAAAAATTAGTTGGTCGACGAACAAAAACTACCTGGCTTGGTGTGTTCCAGCCTTAAGACAAACAAGGACACTGATATGGTGCAACCAGTGATGATGCCTTTCTCTAGGTGATGCCATGCAGATGTTGTTGACCCAGAGGTGAACCTCAAACTGAAACTATTGTAGTAATCCAGTATGAGGTCTTTAATCCTCTCTGGAACATGGTATTTTGTCAGCGCTGTTGCCAAAAGTTTATGTGGACTGGATCCATAGGCATTGGCAAGGTCTAGCCAAATGACTGCCAGGTCTCCTCTATTCTCCCTTGCCTCGTGGATCAACTGGGTAACCACTCCTGTGTGCTCTATACAGCGTGGCATACCTGTAACTTCTCCCTTCTGCACTGCAACATCAATGTAGGTATTCCTCAGGAGATGCTCTGTCTGGCAGTTAGCAAGGATCTTGAAAAAAACTTGGGTAGTCGTGGCCTAATGGTGAGGGAGTTGGGCTTTTAAACCTGAAGGTTGCTGGTTCGATTCCCACGCCGGCAGGAAATTCGCAATTTTTATTTTTTACAAAAATAAACAGCACAACTGTTTTTAACATTGATATAAAAAATGTTTCTTAATCCGTAAATAAGAATATTAGAGGATCATCTGACACTAAAGACTGTGGTAATGATGCTGAAAATTTGGCTTTGCCATCACAGGAATAAATTAAAATAATAATAATTATAATAATATAATAATAATAATAGTAATAAATAATCATTTTGTGGTGTGACCAGTTAGCAGGGCAAGTACAAATCTGAGTTATTGGCCCGACTGGTCTAAAATGTTTCTTAATCATGATTTTAGTATAATGTTTTCTATGTGTAGTATTTGGATACCCTTCCTGTCATTCAGCGCCTGTTTTCTCACACTTTCATTTATTTACTTCCCTAGAATTTGACTAGCTTTGTTTTTTGTTTTTTTACTTCCTCTTTCTTCTGCTTATTTCTGCCAGTGTCATTAAATTTGCGGATGTCATTATATCTGTCTCTCAGGGATAGATGGCGTTGTAGCAACGTGTGTGGACTAAATACAGGGCCAATGAGAAGCACGAATTCAGGCCATTAACTGGTTGATGTTTGGCAGGCAAAGGTTTTCATAATAAACTGTATCATTTCAAACCCGGTCTTGTTAACTGCATGTCTCTCTGTATTCGTTTTCAGTTTGAGCAGAGCTAATGGGGAAATCAAACAGTCGGACACAAAGCTAGAAAGCTCAAGACCGTCTACTTCCCTTGTGTCAGCAACTCTGTACTGTCGTGTTGGATGCAGCTTAATAAGCAGAAGAAGAGAAAGAAAGGATTTCTCTCAAACCAGCAGACTAGGTTGTTTACGGTATGATGAAAAAGTGAACTTGAATAGCTCCAGAAACCAAAAAAAACACGTGAGACGGACATCCATTTTGTGGGAGACATCGGGCTGAAGTGGGCGCCATCGTTTCCTACGTGGCGTCATTGGTCGGGTAAGGAAACGGGGATCCTGTAGGATGACCAGCCTTTTCCGACGCAGCAACAGTAATGGAGGGTCTAGGGGTGGTGGAGGCTCGGCAGCAGGCGAGCTCAACAACTCCAGGCCCAACCGGCAAGTTCGACGGCTGGAGTTCAACCAGGCCATGGAGGACTTTAAAACCATGTTCCCTAGCATGGATTATGAGGTGATCGAGTGCGTCCTGCGCTCCAACAATGGGGCTGTGGATGCCACCATTGACCAGCTCCTGCAGATGAGCATCGATGGGCAAGGCTCAGATGACAGTTCGGATTCAGATGACAGCATCCCTCCAGAGGTCAGTGTCTACATTGTCCATATGATTGCATTTCTTCAGTGGAAGACAAAAGCAGAGCTCAATGCTAAGAATTTTCTCTGCAGGCCTGGTCAAAAATTTTTACTTGCCCTGCCAAAAATTTCACTACAAAAAATTAGTAAATAAAATAAAATGGTTATTGTTTTCATTGTTTTTGTCTCATGTAGCCATCTGTTGTAATAAATAACAGACACCATTGAAATTTCACAATTCTCGATTCCAATTTCTACAAGCTTTAGTCAAACATTGTTAAAGACAAGTAAACAATCAGTAATGAAATAAGAACAAATAAACAAAGGAGCAATAACACAAATACATTTAAAATGAACAGTTCTTTCAGTCTCTCAGGTAGATCTAACAGTGATAATTTCATGAATTATCCCAAGTGTCTTCCACGCTGGCCCCTGAAAAGTGACATTTTAATAAATTAAAAACGGTCCATTCTGCTCGTGCGCTAAGAATGCTTAGTTTTGTGCATTTTTAAGCGGGGTGTGATAATCAATGGGTTTCTTACCCACAATCCTTTTACACCTGACTGCTCTGTGTCAGTACAGGGCCTGGAGACGGATCTGAGACGCATTACGGTATATCTCAGTGGAGATGCTCTGCCATTAGACTTTGATGCAATCCTAAGTGAAGCATAAACTGCAGTGCATTTTGTTTATACATTCTTTCACGATTCTGTGTGTAGCTGCTTTTAAAGACATTCCCCACTGGTATATTTTTTTCTCTTGCATTATTTATAATCTTCTGTTTAGATGGGGATGTGTTGGAACAGTATGTGCATATGCTGTTTATATAAAAAAAAAAAACATTTATATTCATTACATTGGAAACGGTTGATCATCCTAAATGGTAGTTATGGGTCACAATACCAAAATTTCACTTTTTTACATTTTATTTTCATTTAAATATTAACAAATTGAATTAAAACAATGGCTTGTATCGTTCAAGCAAAGACTAGTTGATTTTTATTTAATAATCAACTTCAATCAATCAATTTCTTTTACCATTACAGGTTTTAAATGAATAGCTGACCAATACTAAATAAATGAATGATTCTGTGTAATAGAAAGATAATTCGTTATTCTTTTTTTTTCATCAATAAATGTTACCATTTGCATTTGTTTCCTCTTGTGCTTTTATCAGATTCTTGAGCGGACCCTCGAGCCAGACAGCTCCGATGAAGAGCCACCCCCTGTCTACTCACCACCCACATATGACATGCACATATATGACAGGAAATACCCTGATGCTCCTCCTGTTCCTCCACCGAGGTTATAAACATTTTTGATAGCAGTTTTAAAAGAATTACTGAAACATCAGTCTTGGAAATGGGGTCATCACAGGTCCTTGTTCATTTTAGTGACAGTTCTCTAAAGTGATGCCCCCTGGTGTTCATAAACCATAGTGCAAATCCTGTTGAGCCTTGTGTTTGTGGTTTAATTGCCAAGATGCATGTAATTCCATTTCTCCACAGATGCAATGCTCATTAATTCATAAATATGTAAAGTGTCAGACACATTGGAGGAGCTATAATTGAATTATAAGTCTGACGTGAGCATTGAGAGTTGCCGTTGAAACAAGTGTCAGTGACATTGGGCTCTGTTATCTTTCAGATTTGAGGCCCAGCCTCCCCCTGGACACAGGCAAGTTCAAGGTTACAAAAACTGGAACCCACCCTTACTTGGCAATCTGCCTGATGACTTCCTGCGAATCCTGCCCCAACAATTGGATAGTATACAGGTGAGCATTTGTCATGTGACGCAATAATGCAAAGTTTGGGGTCAATGAGAAATTAACACTTTTATTCAACAAGGATGCTTTAAATTGATCAAAAGTGACCATGAAGATTTTTTTGAAAAATGTGCCTATGATAATTGAAACGCAAAAAAATCTGAATATAGTTGAAAAACAGGCTTAATTTACCATATGCAAAATAAATTTATTTTGTCACACGCTATTTGAAGGTGTTCTTGTTCAGTGTAATTATAAATTTAATTACTGAGTAATATTAATTAATTACATTTACTTACTATAGGGTGAGTATTAGGGTTTGGTTTATGGTTAGTTGCATATAATTATGCATAATTTATAGATATAACTATAGTAACTACATGTAACATGTACATATGACACTAAAATAAAGTGTTACCAAATATTTTTATCTGTGTGTATGATGGGAGGATGAAATTAAAATTTTATCCTTATTACAGAGGACAATTCTCTTAAATGTTTTCAGAAACTGTTTATTTACAAAATTCAGACTATGGAGAACTGCAGTAAAACAACCCTGTTTTAAGTTTGCCAGTTTTTTTGTTTGTTTGTTGTTTTTCTTTCCAGAACTTTTGTGTTTTTCATGAAAGCGAGTCTGATTTTCTTGCAAATTCCATACCCTTCAATATTCTGCAGGGCTCTCAGAGCAGCACCTCCCAGCCCTCTTCCTCCTCCTCCTCAGTACCCCAGAAGGTCCCCACTGTGGCGGCCGCCACAGGAACAGGTGGAGCTTCAGAGCAGGAACGCAAACTGAAGCAATATTTGGAGGATGAGCGTATCGCTCTCTTCCTGCAGAACGAGGAGTTCATGAAGGAACTGCAGAGGAACCGAGAGTTCCTCATTGCATTGGAAAGAGGTAGGAAGACCCTCGCCCACATCCTAAAATGGACAATGAGCAGTTTCTGACATACTCCACTTCCCCTCCTTTCGCAGTTCCACCTACACAAATCCTGAAGAGTGAATTCTTATGCTAATTTACTCAGCCTGGCTGTGAACGTTGACGTTGACTGTTTTGGTTTCTCTCCAAGGCCATTAGTAGTGTCTGTTCCTCACAGCAAGATTTTATTATGCTCTGTAAAACACATTGTGCTTTTCCACACAGATTGTTTGATATACCTTGAGCCTATTAATGGGCCTTAGTTGGATGGTTTCACATCCTTGTTGAATGCTGAATGTCAAAGACCTCTATAACACGTGCCTTCTGTGTTTTAGATCGATTGAAATATGAGTCAAAGAAATCCAAATCCAGTCATTCATCGGCTAGCATGGAGAACTCCACAGGTAGATAACATTCACCTGAACTGTGGTTGTGTATGTGTGAGCGTGTATGTTTTTGCTATGTCTGTGTGCATATGCATAAAGGCCCTGATATGCTCATTATTTCAAACACCTTCGCTGTTTGAATATATAATCATGTTCTGTGTGCTTTCCTCTCAATAACAAAATAAACGCCCTACAAAAATGACGTTGACGAGAAAACTGCAGTTAAAGGGATAAAATGCAAATAATCCCATAATTTATTCAGCCTCAAGTCATCCTAGGTGTGTATGACTTTCTTCTTTCAGCTGAACAAAGTATCCTGCCTCTTACAAGCTTCATAATGGGAGTGAATGGTGCCATTTTTTTGGAAGCGCTTCCATCCATCATAAAAGTAATCCATACAGCTCCAGGGGGTTAATAAAGGCCTTCTGAAGCAAAGCAATGCATTTTTGTAAGAAAAATATCCATAATTATAACTTTTTAACTGTAATCACTAGCTTCTGGTAACATCCGTCTACACGTTTATAAGAGAGTCCAGTTTCGCCGTATGACGTTGGATCTAGGAGTAGCGTAAGCTTGGGTGAGAGTAGCTGCCTCTCGCGGTTCAAACACATAAAAATAAATTTTCTCTTTAAAAATTCTCGTTTTAGATTCCTAATTCGTGACTGTTGTTTTGTTTTGCTCTATCCTCTGCACTTCTGCGTTCGTCAATACGTCATGCGTCGGTTAGAGGTCATTCTTCCACCAGAACTAGACTCCCATACAATCATTACTAGGAGCTAGTCATTACAGTTTATAAAGTTATAATTATGGATGTTTTTCTTACAAAAACCCATCGCTTCACGTCAGAAGGCCTTTATTAACCTTCTGGAGCTATATGGATTATTCTTATGATGGATCGATGCATTTTTTTGGTCTTCAAAAAAAATGGCACCATTCACTACCATTATAAAGCTTGGAGGAGCCAGGATATTTTTTAATGTAATTTCCATATGTGTTTGGCTGGAAGAAGAAAGTCATATATACCTAGAATGGCTTGAGGATGATTAAATCATGGGATAATTCTCATTTTTGGGTGAAATATCCTTTTCAGAAAGCATCTGAAAGCATATGCTACTCATATAAAAGGGTAGAAAGTGTAAATTAAAAATGTAACCCATTTTGCAATATTTTTGTTGTGGATATCAAGATGCTTTAGTTTTTTTTTTCTCCTGAAACACAGGTGACCACTATGCTTCCGGATCTGTAGAGGTCTGCACAGCAGTCTCAGATGATGCTCTGTTCAGAGACAAACTAAAGCACATGGGAAAATGTAAGGCTCTTGACTAAAACACCCCAGTTTACCTGAAAATGATTGTTTATTAAAATGATTTTACTTGTAGGATGTTAACATTTCGGTTGCGTTGTAACATTCTGCATTCTCATTTGCAGCAACCAGGAAGAAGCTGTTTGAAATCGCCAGAGGGTTCTCGGAGAAGACGAAGCGGAGGAAGTCTAAAAGAAGAACGTTGCTACGGCATCATTCGTATCTTTCAAAATGTGCCAGAACAACTTTAGCTTAAATCAATACAGTATGAGTGTAAAACAATACAATGTGAATATTTTAGAGCAAGCATAAAATATAAATTAGGACAAAAATAAGGAAGGAATATATTAAGAGATGTAGTAGTGTGAGTTATGATGCTGGGTTTTAATGTGGTTTTAAAACTCAGTGGCTCCCCTGTTTTGTGTTCAGTGAATTCCCTAACAAATGTTATTTGTGGTTCTTGGCAACGTAACTTAGGTTCAGTTCAGTTGAGTAAATTTAGTGTCAGCTGTTTACTTTGACTGTACTTTCTCAGATTGGGCACAGCCAACTCCACTGCCAACCTCCTAGACGATGTGGAAGGAAACCCGTGTGGTAAGACTTTCTGTCCAATTTTCCAAGCCATTTTTTCTTTTCATCTCTCATTAATCTTTCCTCGTCATTGACAGAAACATCTGGCAATCCGTGTTTTCACTGTTATACGATAGGGGGAGCTATTCCACATCTTCTGAAAGCATACAGAAGCTGAATCATAACACAGGCAAAAAAAGCAGAAGAAACAAGTGATAAAAGCTTTCTCAGCTTTTTTGTTGAAAATGTTGCTTTCTTTTATGAAGCTTACCCACATTCAACTGTTGGAAAAAAATGCATGAAGCTAAAATAAAATGAAGCTTTTTGTTTAAAGGCTGAGGCTCTGTTCTTGGTTTTGATATATTGTATGTTCAGATGTTCATACAACAAAATATTCTGGGGGCCATGAAAGTTTTGTGAAAATTATCAAAATTGCTGGCACTGACAGGAAAAGTGTTAATTGAATGTGTATTTATTTAGGTAGAATGAATTGCTGACGTTGCTGATGCTGTAATAAATCATGTATATTTAAATATGTTAATATATTTATATATTTAAATTTTATATATATATATATATATATATATATATATATATATATATATATATATATATATATATATTATGTAAACACAAACTTTTATTTTGGATGCGATTAATCAGGATTAATTGTTTGACAGCTATAAAAAATTATTCAGCAAAGATGCTTTAAATTTGTCTGTCTGTCAGCCTTTAATTTAATAACTGAATGAGGCCATATTGTGAATTCAATTCATTGTGCCGTCGACTACATTTTTAAAGATGGATGCCTCTGTGTGTCTTTTCTAGATGAAGAAAGTCAACACAGACGATTGGCTGCTCAGGAAGAGGAGGAGCCACATAAGGAACCACTATCATGGTGAGTGTCTCATGCAGTGAGATTCTTTACTTTCCATTATGTCTTTTTGTATTTTCTAAACAATACAGGCTTTTTAAATCCCTGCTACTGATCAATCACCTCAGAGATGTTACTCATATTTGCTCCACTAGTATAATAATCCTGTGACTGACATAGATCAGTAGTAACTAACCTCTTGCTAATTTCATTCCAGATCCCTCCTCTGTGCTCTTGGGAAATTAGGGTTTCCATGGTGACCTCAGAATGACCCATGGCTGATAGCTCCTTATTCAGCGTCTCCAGTGCAGGCAATCCCAGACTCGAGAGGAACAGCCTCCCCCAGACCAGCCGAGGCAGAACTGTATGATCATTTTGTAGCAGCCTTTTGCAAGCCTAAGATTATTGTTACCTACATTTGATTACTATTATAATTATTGTATTGGAACTGTTTGTTAATATTTGGTTTCATATGTAAAACTCAACAGCTATAGTACTGATTTCCTACATATTATTTCTTTTTTATCCCTAATCATCTGAAAAGAAATTCCTTTTTATGTTTGCTTAAGAATATGTTACCTGAGGAATCTCTTTCCTCACTTATGTTTCATTTTGACTTGTCACCATTAGAAAAGAGGCGAATAATTGATTTATTACTGTGCAGAAGTGACACAATTAACTGTCAGTTGTTTTAGCACATTAGTATATAACTATTACCTTATATTCAATGGACTCTGATGCTCTCAGAGTCTGATCTGCACATTAAACATCAACAGCATTTCCTCAAAGAATGTACCCAGATCATTACTCGAAATGCTTTCTCCTTTCTTTATCATCGCTATTAAGGAAAAACACCATTATTCAGGTCTCCATTTAGTCTGGTGTGATTTTAGGGTGCTGAATAGTCCATTTCCATACTACTTTTTCATAGTTAAATCAAAACTGAGTTCATTCAGATGAGATGATGTCTTCAAAGTAGTCTCCGGCCACTTAGTGTCAAAGCCAAAATTCGATTTGAGTCCTTTTTAGACAAAAAGAGAAAGGCGAATCGCAGATCAACCGAGTCGGCCTGCTTCTCGTGTTTGCACTGCCATATCTGTTTTATAAAATATTTGAATACTTTTTTTCAATTGTTTTTTTTTTGTGAAAAGTGATTAGATTTGTTTGAGCCAGTGTAGTCGCCATCTGAACGTGTTTTTTTAGTTATCTTTGAACAGAATGAGCTGAGAACATTTGAATGATGTCCTTGAACCAACCAACACGCTGCTGTGTGCTTTGCTTTTTTTGCAAATCACACTGAATGATTTACCCTAACGCTGTGCTTCCAGTAGGTCACGTGACTATGTCATAAGGTCAGAGGTCTAACTGTGATCCACCAATAAGAATGTTCCTTTTAGTGTTGTGCATCCCAGTACTGATTGAGTGTAAAGTAGCTTATTGGAGGACACTGTGTAACATTGATGATTTTTGTTTATATTTCATGTATGTCCGATTGTCCAACCGGTAAATCTGGTAGTTTGAAACCACCTAGTCACAGTATTATATGTGCCGAAGCACACTTTTTGGATACCAACATGTTTCTGATGCTTTACATGCTCCTGAAATGGCTATTGGAACTTGCTAATTTTATTTAAAGGGCATTATGTACAGTATATGAAGTCATGATCGTGTTCATATCACATGAACATCATCAATGGCGTGTATTACACTTACAGTAATTATATGCTCTGTGAAGTGTTATATCCATTATGAAATAGGTGCCGGTGCCATTTATATTTGCGTGATGTATTTTTACTTTTTTTTTTTTTGTTGTTAAACCGATCTTTATGAATGGCACAAAGCAACAAGTCAGTAGTTCGTTCTGAAAATGAATTGAAAGAACAAAGGTTTTGTAAGTGCAAAACCCTGTTGAGAGTAGTAAGGCATACAGCACAGAGCCCATGTTCCCAGCGTCTACCGTTGTCATCTGTGATTCACAGGCACGGCTGCGTGAGATTTTCCTTTCCTTCCTGCTTGTTAACATACTTGATCCACTCAGGGAACTTGCTCTCATTTCACTTTCTGTTAAAAAGCACAATACTGAAAACTTTTTAGCGCAGAAGCTTCAAGGTAGCGCCGTCTTTACCCGTCGTGAGGTTGATACGAACAATTCAAGGACTGTGAGGAGGATCTGCTTCAGTATGTAGCCAAGTTCCTTTTCTTGATCACACGTCCTTGCGTCTTTAACCGAAATGTTTTCAAGATCATCTACTTCATCTTCTGTCTTTATATTGGAGAGATAGAGGTGAAATCACTGGGAGACGTGTTCAGAGTGTCGTGTGCGAGCCATTTTAAGTGGCTTTTAACAATTAGTGGAATGTATTTATACTGTATTAGAAGGAAAAAAATGTTCATGGAAATTGGAATTTTTTTTTTTTTTTTTACCTACAATATTGGATCTTGCCATTGTTTTTCTTTCCCCTTTCTTTTGAAGAATATGATTCTCACCAAATTGTCTCTTCATTCAAAGTAAATGTGATTGATCCGGATCACATCTTTCACTTAAGACTATTTCAAGTTCTGGACTTTTCTTACAATCCAGATGTTTATTAGCTATTGGAATAAATAATAAAATTGTTGTACTCTGTCTGATCATGTCATTTTTTCATATTTTTCTTAATTGTTTTGTAATTATTAAACAAATTCTAGTCTATGTAAAGGAGTGGATAGTGGATAGGGCGGTTAATGTCAACAGACCACAAAACCAGTCATAAGTCACATGGGTATATTTGTAGCAATAGCCAACAATACATTTTATGGGTCAAAATTATCAATTTTTCTTTTATGCCAAATTTTCTCAATATTTAAATTTTTTTTGCACTCTCAGATTCCAGATTTCCAAATAGTTGTCTCTTGGCCAAATATTGTCATATAAAACAATACAAACAATACATCAATTGAAAGCTTGTTTATTCAGATTTCAGATTATGTATAATTCTCAATTTCAAAAAAAAAATTACCCTTATGACTGGTTTTGTGGTCCAGGGTCTCACACACACACATACATATGTGTGTGTGTGTGTGTATATATATATATATATTTATATAAAATATATAAACCCTGCTCTGTCTAAAAACAACCAATAGAGGGCAGTGCAGTACAGTCCATTATTATGGGTGTGTTTTTCCTCATTGCTGTATTTTTAGTTTTAATTTTTAAATACATATTTCTTTTAAATCATTTACCATTCTTGATTTATTACTTATGGCAAACCACCCAAATAGATGACCTTCCCTTGACCAACTTTCTGTGAACGGGTATTTCTTGGATTTGCTAGGCAACTGTGAAGAAAGCCCTATCCCAACAACTCCACGGTCACATCAGTTATCACCAAAGACCAAATAAAAACATCCCACTATCAAGCATCAAGTGAGCCAACATGGCAGGAAAAACAAAGATAAAAAAAACTTCCTGTATCTAACACACTTATCAGTTTGACACACTAAGTTAACCCTTAAAAATGTCTTTCTTTAACACATAATTATCTGACGAAAAATAAACATCCACTTCTCTTGAACCAGAGGCATTATTCCAAAACTTCCAAAGTTTTTCAATAATCATCTTTGCACACTGGCCTTTTGGTAAAAACAAATCCAATAGCTATAATCACATATAAAGATAATCAGGGAGAACAGACAGAACTTTTAGACACAACATTATTAATCATTATTGTTTTTATCACAACTGTGCGAACAGAATGTTCTGGCTCGTGTCTGTCAAATCATTGATATAAATTACCAGTGCAACTTCTAGGAGAAAGATCATTTACTAACTATTTTATTAAAGCAGTAAGTCACTCTGGGTTCTGCTGTTTAGTAAATATAGTAAGTCCATTGTGTGTCATGCATAACAACACACTTTACTGTGGACTGGGGAACATTATTGCATAATGAGAAACTTGAAAATCGCCCGCCCATAATACAACTTTTATTTGACCCTCTCCGAGTCATTACTTCACATGTCACCTTGAAAATTCCACATGATGATTGTGAATAGCATAAATCTTAAAAAACTTTTTTTTTTTTCTTTTTTTACAGAAACCACCTTCTTGGCTCCATCTTTTTTGCCTTTGATAGGAACATGCTTTCCAAATTCTGCGGGGAAAAAAAAAAAAGATGTCACACCCATTTTTGACTTTAGGGATTGCACAGAAGTTTACATCTTTTCTTTGAGGCCAAACACCTACATTTTAAGTCTTGTCAAACCTGTTTTTCTTTCAAAATGTTTCAGGTCATCGTATAGCTTCTAGCAATCCACTTGGATGTAGCTGGTTTCAACCCACTCTTCTTAGGAGACCTGTGAAACTGCCGAAGAGACGGATTTCTGACCATTTTCACCTATTTCAGGGTATAAGACTGCAAAAGTTGACCTTCTCGCTTGGTTGCTCAATGTATTAGAACAGCCTGATCTCTGTTATGCAAGATTGCAATATTTTTTTCCCCCACCAATTTGTTTCAATAGACATCAGAGTTGAACACTGAAAAACAAAATTGGCTATGAAACAATTTTAACTAAAAAAATGCTGGTAAATTTCACAAATAATTACAAAAACATGGCAAGTAACATTTAATTAAATGTGATATTCTGAGGTAGAAAGACCATTTCAGACTATTTTCTTGTAAAACATACTCCGATCATTTTTATTATCAGGTTTTTTTGTTGTTTTTTTTTTACGGTGTACAGGAAAAGCACTCTTCCCTTCTCCAGGTTTACCTCTTTCCATAGTCAGCATGGTCATGACAGCATTTTTTTTTAATATAATAATGATAAATATGGATTTATGTAAGAAAAATTATATAATAGCCCTATTCATATACAAGCGTACCATCAAGGTAAGGATAAAAAATTAATATAGATATATCTTGTTAATGTATTCTTCAGATAATTAAACCTACCTATCAAGGTGGTAAACTGTTAAATTAATCCGTGATTAATATTCAGAAGTTTAATGGTAATCAATTATCAATTTTTATAAATTATATAATTATAAATTATTTTATAAATAAAATAAATATAAATTCGTTGTAACATTATAGAGAAACACTCAGAGTTTCTGAACTATCAAATCATGTGTTTTACACTTTATCGGCTAACAAAACTTTCTTTGTTCTCTGCTTCAGTGGAAATCATCACATTGGCCATTACATGGACAGTAGATCACTAATAAAACGAAATTAACTTTAATTCTAGAAACCTTTCAAGCAATTTCATCACCTTATTCGAGATTTTTCTCGCTTTTTCAGAGACAAAGATTTAAACTGACTACTGGATTAGCGCTTCATCGTCACTCTCCTTATCAGCACGTATTCCACGAATCCATTCCATTCATATTCTCGAGTGACCAGCCAATCAAAGGCCACAGTGTAAACAGCGCTGGGCCAATGAGAGAGCGGTGCTCCTCCGTTGCCTCGGCAACTTTTATGACGTTGCCAGAGTGCCCCGCCCATCAGTGAGTGTGTGTGTTCGAATCGTTAGGACGACGCTCGCAGCCATTATAATACACTGTATTCACGCTGAGCGCAACGCGGTTCAAAGTTCTAGTCTATTATTCGCTCATTTTCTTTGTTTAAATCTCAGTTTTATTAAACTCAATTTGTACTTTAAAGACAATACAATTGTCTATTTTCCAAGCAGTCGTATATGTAAATAAAGGCAGCGTTGCGTCGACGTGCGACGCGCCGCATTCCCAGGCATCTGACTCACTAGAGACACGCGAAAACCGCCTTTTGCAATTGTTCCGCGACATCATTTTAACGCTTTTATTTCGTTTCCAACAAGATTTAGATTGAAGAGACTCGCTTCGATTTAGATGGCAAGCTTCCCAGATTTTGTCAACGAAAATGAGATAGGTGAGTTTTTTTTGCTTTCAATGGGGGAGGGTCTTCATTTATCAGTTCCTTCTTTTAAGCGCGTGTTCCTTTTTTAACGTTTGTTTCCTTTTATATTTGTGTAGATATTAAGTAATGTTACTTATCTCATTTTTGTGTTGTAAAAATTATTTCTCATATTCTCTAATATTTCAACATATTTCTCATGATAGAACCCGAGCAAACGCGTAACGCCTGCTTTATATGTGCTCATCAAAATGTGACGGTTAAACTGTCATTTATTTTGAATTTATCTAGTTATGCTCGTGCATTCTTGAGCCGCGCGTTCACACCCAGATCGCTTCGACACCCTCCCCCACAGTCAGACCCTCGGAGTGACTCACCACACCATGTCAACTACACGTTTACGCTTTGTTAATTATGTAAATTTAAAATAGTTACTAGTGTCTATTAAATTAGTCACTAGTAACTATTCATCAGGTAACGTTACTGCTAGTTGCTTTTCACTATCCTAGTAGTCACTCTTTCATTGTTGGTTGTTACAAATTGCTAATTTTTTGTCGTTGAATTCTGCAGGATACATTAGCTTATCACGTTATGCATTCAAATTGTTATATATTTGCTGTGTTGATTAGTTCTAGGATCGAATGAATAGTTACTACTAATTAGCTATTAATAAATATTTGTACATGCATATAAATGCTTCACAACATAACTTTTAATTGTGTAAAAACATTCCCTTTTTTTTTTTTTTTTTTAGTATAATTGGATTGGGATTGTTCACCCAAAAATTAAAATTGTCATTTATGATGACTTTCTTCTATGGAGCATAAAAAGATATTTTGTAAATAAAAGTGTCCATACATTGGATGTTAATGGTAACCAAAACTGGAAACAAATATTATTATTATTTTTTTTGAAAGTCATGCAAGTTTTGGAACATTGTAAATTATGAGAGTTTTATTTTTTGGGTGAAATGTCCATTTAAATTATTTTATCAGTTTAATAGGTTTGTAATGTGCAAAAGTAGATGAAAATGCATTTTATATATAACTCCATGACGGCAATGAACTCAAACACATTTGCTGTAACTAGTTGTCTGCCAAACAGTTAAGCATTTGGTTTTATAAAAAAGTTTTAAATGTACTTTCTGTTGCAACAGGTAAAGCTAAGTTCATTGGGGAACTCATACCTCCAGTTGCTCCCTTTGACCAGAAGTCTGGACGGGAGACTTGGACTGTAGCTTTTGCACCTGATGGTTCCTACTTTGCTTGGTCTCAAGGGCATCGAATTGTGAGACTTGTACCATGGAAAAAATGCTTAGCCAGCTTGTGAGTATACACACTGATCTTTGTTTCCCACTTTGTTGAATTGTTACAATACAGCTTGTGTGTTGATGGCCTAACAAAGGCAGTCTACACGTGTGCTGGTTGTCTGGTCTGGCCCTCTGGGCTTTCACATAGTGGCTATGCCACAGTGGTGCCCAGTGTTTGGGCTTGTTTAGCATTCAGCAGCACAGCATAGGTCACCAGTCATCATATCACCTTACCCTGTGGATTTAGAGACCACTGTTGAGCGTGCAGCCCTGCCAACCAGCCATTGTGCCCATCTGAATGTGAAGTCCTCATTATGTGGTTCACATCATTGCCCTTTGGCTGCATGCCTTGAACTGAGCAACTTTTTTGGCTCTTTGTTTACTTTCCTCTTTGCCAATATAAATAGAGTTGGATGCACAATGATCCATCTGACTTTTCTTTCCACAGTCCGTATATTAAATGTTATTCTGCGTTTCTGTAAAAAAAAAAAAAAAAAACAATCTTGTGCTTTTATTACAAAATCTATTGACGTGCTCATGCTAGAAGTCTTCATAAAAACACCAAAAATATCATTGCAACATAAACCATGCAGGGTAAAACTTTAACAGAGAATTTACAATAGTTGGAGGTAAAACAAACAGTTTCTACATGTGTCCATAAAAAAGAAGCATGGTATTGTAAAACTATTTTCAGTCAAGTGTAGTAACTTTTATTAGTAGTTGTACACACAAAAGACCTCATGTGGCAGCTGTTGAATAAATTAAGATTTGTTAGGAATGGTTATTATTGAACTAAAAGAATTGAGAAATAATCAGGAAAAATACATTCGTAGTCAGGGTTATTATAATTGATTCAAACCAAAAAAATAAAATGAACGTTAACTGAAATATAAATTTAAAAATCTAAAAGGGATAGTTCACTCAAAAATGAAAATTATCCAATGATTTACTCACCTGCAAGCCTATCCTAGGTGTATATGACTGTCTTCTTTCAGATCAACACAATCAGAGATGTATTTAAAAATATCCTGGCTCTTCCAAGCTTTATAATGGTTGTGAATGTGGCACTGTATTTGGAAGCCCCAGTAAAAGTAATCCATAAGACTCCAGGGGGTTAATAAAGGCCTTTTGAAGCAAAGTGATTTTTTTTGTGAGGAAAAATGTCCATATTTAAAACTTTTTAATCTAAAATAACTGGATTAACTTCCAGCAGACTGCCTACACAAGTCGACCTGTGGCAAAAGAGTAACTTCTGACGCAATACATGGCTTAGGATGTAGGAGTAGGGAAACCAGCATAACCCATCACTTCGCTTTAGAAGGCCTTTATTAACCTACAAGGAATGACAGAATTTTTATTTGAGTGAACTTTTCTTTTAATACTAAAGCAGAAGGATGCCACTGTGCCATTAAAAGCTTGAGCGGATATGTGGCAGGCATTGTCTTTTTCAGTTCTGCAGCTCCTGCTTTGTATTCACACAAAAACCTCTTGTGGTGATTCCAGAACCTCACACCAATTTTCATGAACAAGCTTGTAGAATTGGGTAAGCGACGTTAAATGGGTCAAAGTTGATGCAACACTTCTGTAATCTCTTAGGCTGGTAGCTTACTTAATGTTCAGATATTCCAAAAAGTTAAAATGTTCCGCTTATTTCAACAGTGCTAGATAACGTTTTTAAAAAGTAAAACATTCTCTTGCTGTTCTTAATTTATTTACATCAAGCAGAGGAGACGTGATTCTCATACCAACACACCTCAATAAATTTTGTCCTCTTTCCCTCACCCTAGTTCTGTAAGGAAGGAAGATCGGTCGAGCAGTGCTGGTCCTCGACGACTCTCCCGGCAGAACAGTGAGGGCAGTCTGCTCCCAGGCGAGCCCAGAGAGCACACCATCGACTGTGGTGACATTGTGTGGGGCCTGGCCTTCGGCTCTTCTGTTCCCGAGAAACAGAGTCGCTGCGTTAATATCGAATGGCACCGGTTCAAGTTCGGCCAGGACCAGCTTCTGCTTGCCACCGGCCTCAACAATGGCCGCATCAAAATCTGGGATGTCTATACAGGTGAGGGTCGTCTTGGGGTGTCAGACTAAAGCATCACAGACTAATCTAGTGTATTAAAGGGTTAATTCACCCAAAAATGAAAATTGTCATTATTTACTTGCCCTCATGTCATTCCAAACCCATAAGACCTTCGTTGATCTTCGTAACACAAATGAAGATGCTTTTGATGAAGTCCGAGACTTTTCTGTCCCTACATAGACAGCAATTGAATTACCTCTGTTCAAGGCCCAGAAAGGTACTAAAGACATTGTTTAAATAGTCCACGTGACTACAGTCGTTAAACCTTAATTGTATGGAGCAACGAAAGTACTTTGTGCAAAAACAATGACTTTAATCAATCTCTTTTCCTTGTCAGTATCCTACGCAGTTGACACAGTGCTTCCGTGTTCTACGTCAGAATGGAGACTCATTATTGGCCGGCTCCTTCGTCAGCATAACACGCATGCGTCGTGCTGCTGACGTGTACAGCGTCCGCCAATACTGGGTGTTCTGACGTAGAACCTGGAAGCGCTGCACTGTTTGCTATGCCAACAGCGTAGGAAACTGACAGGGAAGAGAAATTGTTGAATAAAGTCATTACTTTTTTTTGTGCACATCTGTAGTCACGTTGACTATTTTAACAATGTCTTTTATACCTTTCTGGGCCTTGATAGTGGTAATTGCTGTCTATTGAGGGGTCAGAGACCTCTCAGATGTCATCAAAAATATCTTGATTTGTGTCCTGAAGATGAACGAAGATCTTACAGGTTTGGAACAAAATATGGGGAGAAATTGATAATTTACATTTTTGGGTGAACTAATCCTTTAATTAGTGTTGCGCTACTGGCTTCAAAACAACAAGTCTGGGTTTGAAGATGAGACGTCAGTTGCTGCATACAATCAAGCCACCACCAACACCGCTCTGATGATAGCTGCAGCTTAAATACTCTCTCCCCTCCCATCTTTCAATTACAACTGGATACTCATTAATGAAATCAGGTGGTAACACTTTCTCTGTGGAGCGAGAGAGAGAGACAGAGAGAGGAAAAACGCGCGCAAAGCATAGCTTGGGCACAACAACAAATCCCCTTACGGCTCTGGACATAACATTAGTTGAAGCATCTGGAACATTAGTATTGTTGAGGTTGCAGGTCATGTGATATTACCATTTGACCAGGTGATGGTGTATATATAATCCTAACAATTAATACTTTTAAACAGAGGTAGATTAATGTTTAATATTCATTGATGTGTGTTTTGACTTTTCTGCGCTATTGAGTAAATGTTTTAAAAATCACACTCCATCCATGCTGTCCACTCCTGCGTGCCCGCTTCCTGTTTTTCATTTTCCCAACAGATGCATGTGCGCGCATGTGTGTAAGAGAGAGGGGAGGTGGTGGTTATATAAGGTGTTGACGTCTTTTAAGCGCTACCTTTTAAATTTTATTACATATTTGCTCAAGCTTTGAGTTGCGCTCTCCCTTTCACAATACATGTCTCTACTTTATGAACCTTTGAACTGCTTTTCCATTCGTTCCTTGTCCACTGAAGTTCTGCTTTTGTGCCTCTGATTAGATTTCACAGTTCTAATGATCATAAATTGTAAATGTGCTAACAGAGAGCCTAAAACTATGAGGTAGTTGTTGACTTCAGAAATTGGCAGCTCTTCAGAGTTGTATAATTAATTTTCGCTCAGCTGCAAAATGTATTAATAGGTGGGCAGATCCTGTACAGACATCGCCATTGGTTGTTTCTGAGGGAATAGAGATGTTTTCTTCACTGAATAACTCCACCTCCCTTCGAACTAAAACTGCAATGCAATAAATATACCCAGCAGACTTGCTCTTTTCAGGGTGTGAGACTCCTCCTCCAGCTGCTTTTTTCTCCCCTCTAAAAACATTCTGGAAATCTGATAGCAGTGTATTGTACAGTATCTCGACAGGATTTGTGCCATATATACCAGTCATTCACAGAGCTAAGTGAATGTATGTTATCACATTTGACAGGTTGTAAATTGGCCCTGTTACTAAGCCCCAGTCACATTTCCAGAAATACATGTTAAAGATTATTTTTTTTGTCACTGTAGGTGCAAGTAATTGTAGGGATTTAATGTGGATTAGCCTGGCAGTTGTCGGTGATTGTACTTCCATATGCCTAAGGGTAATTCAACTCTGTTCATAAAGAAAGGGCTTACTGGGGTGTATAATGTAGTCTATTTCTAAGACGCCTTGGGAAATGCCTTTTTGACATCTGCTTAATAAGTGTAAAGCCACAAACGTAATCCTTCTCTTAATTCTTAAGAAGACAAAAAAACAAATCTAAAGAGTGAAATGTGTAAAGTGCAGCTCCCAAGATGTTGATACTGGTGCAACATTGACACAGTTTGAATCGATTAGCCTGGACTTTGTGCTGTAAACAGTGGTTTATCCTCAATCATGTTTTCTTGTGTTCAGGAAAGCTATTGCTGAACCTGATGGACCACACAGACATTGTGCGGGACCTGACATTTGCCCCAGATGGGAGTTTAGTGCTGGTTTCTGCCTCAAGAGACAAGACCCTACGTGTGTGGGACCTCAAAGATGACGGTGAGGACCAAATGTTTTTGTATGAGTAATTTGGCACATTGGAGTAATTTGTGTAGTAAAATGGCAAAACATTTTTTTAAATTGCTTTACATTTTAATATTAACAGTTTAAGGCTAGATAATGTGTAACACCAAATTGAAAAGTCTCTGCAGTAGAAGTTTCCTGCACAGCAGCCTGCTTTGTTTTTATTTTCACATCTCCATGGAGTTCAGCACACATACTAGCTCAAGCCTGCATGTGCGCACACCCACTCAAAGATTCTGGCACTTGGGGGTGGGGGATAGTTGGAAAATAATTGGATGCCAAGTCCAAAGGAATGTTTGCTGATATTTTCTTTCTTGCAAGGTCTTGCTTTTATAATAGGATCACATGAATCTTGTTTATATTCTGAGAACTGTGCAAATACAGTGAGCTCCATTTTATCTTAAACAGGTTTTTTTTATTTATTTATTTTTTTTAACTAATCATGAAGGAATGTTGGCCAGCTTAATTTCCTCCGGTCTCAAATTGTTCACTATTGAGACTATTTTAGCTACTGGCGAAAAATATATTTGTTCTATTGTTCCCTGGGCTTCAACATTGTTTTCAAAGGATAAATATTGTATTGACATGAAGGAAATGATTTCTGCAGTATTTTTGGGAAGTTTATCTGTTACGAAGTATTCTTAACGTTCTCTTTTTGTGCTATGAAATTATTTGATAACCAACTAAAAATGTTAACAGAAAACTAGCTAAAGCTATGGCTATATCATAAACGATCTAAATTGTTTGTCTTATAGGTAACATGGTGAAAGTGCTTCGTGGTCATCAAAACTGGGTCTACTGCAGTGCTTTCTCACCTGATTCTTCAGTCCTTTGCTCTGTAGGCGCAGGCAAAGCGGTATGTTTTGCAGTTCTTTCCTCCTCTTTATTACCTGTTTGGTGTGTTTTCTGTTAATAGATCTGCAATGACCAATCAATGAGTGCTAAATGAATCTTTATATCTTCATAATGCTCAGTGCCATAACCTGCTTCTATAAACCCTGCCTGTAGTTTTGGTTTCTGCTTTTGTTGTTGTTCAAACAAATGGGTGCCTGATTATTATGCGCATGTAGATAGAAATGCAAAACACTCTTGATTCTTCTCCAACCATAAAGATACTTGATATTTCTGTTATTCTATTAATAACATGGCAATATGAATAGACTTCATGCACGATATACAATTCCCAAACTTTTAAACAGTAGTGTATTGGATGACATGCTGGTTGCGTATGAAAGCCCTTATGGCACAACGAGCTAAGTTTTCCAGCCGTCAATAAGACGTCTCTGAAAATGGCTCTCGAGTCTTTCTGGATCCTATATAACTCTCCTCCCATGAACAGGCTGCAGTGGTTGAACTGTACGGTTGTGTGTTTCCATAAGTGTCTTGCTTTCCCTGTCCCAGGTGGTGGCAGAGCTCTGTGTTTGAGTGATTTTGAGGGAAGCGCCGCGCTGACATATAGAGCAGCCGGTGCGGACCACGCGGGGCACGGCTGCCATCGCGGCCCCCGTTGGACGCTCATGTGCCCGTGCCCACGCCCCAGGGGCTTCCATGCTCCTGCCCACAAGGGCTTCCTGTACGTAGGTTCTGCTCCATGTCTGTCTACCTCCTGCTGTCGCAGTTCTCACTTCTTTTACCTTGTCTCTCAGAAGTAATTGACTGAGATTCCTTTCCCTTCCTACCCCCTACTTTCCTTCCTTATTTCCTTTCCATCTCTTTATTCAGTAGTATTCCTATCATCTCCACATTTACCCTGAAACAGGAGCTCTAGGCATTGTGTCTGCTGTATGTGCACACAAGCCAGCCAGTAGAGTCCCTTCCTACTCATTAGTGCCTTTGTTAACTGAACTCACTACACCTTTGAGTCGCAATGCTCGGCCGCTGGTCAGTTTTTCTGTACGTAAAGCACTCTTTTGTAATGGGGTTAATAGTTGAAGTGGGAATTTGGCGCATTGTTTGCATGTGTGAGCAATGAAAGGGCTCCTTGTGCCTCCGCAGACTGCCTGCAGATCGATAATGTCCGTCTAATGTGGAATTACTCTGATTGGGAAAACGGGTTATGCAAATTTATCATTCCCTGTTGCGTCATGCATGAAGCCACCAGAAGCAAGACCTGTGGGTACTTTCCATGCTGGTGACATTTGCTATTTGAAAGCGCATTTTGTTTTCCATTTGTGAATAACCTATTTTATTACATTCTCAAAGCAGAGTCTGTTTCAATGACGTTGACACTAGGGCTTTAGCAAACACAAGCATGGTTTTCTTAATTTATAAGGTACCACTCAATAATAGTAGCATTTATTTCTCCTACAGTAGATAAAGTTGCTCTAGTACAACCTGCAAAAAAGGCTATAATGTTTCTTCCACGTGCAAAATATCTGGCTTAGCTTAGTCTTGAATGCTGGCAGTATTCATGCACTCAGAAGCCCTTTCATCTCACATTGCAAAGTTAGAGGAAATGGTCAATTAGCCTTGTATACGCACCGTTATAGTTTCTCCAACACCAAAATGTTTAAATTCCAAATAGCTTTTGAATAAATATGTACACTTTTGCTCAAGTGCAATGTTTGTATCTTATGAATTATGAAGAAGAAGGTTTCCTAATATTAATAAAAACCATACAGGAAGCTTGGCACTCAGAAATACACTGTTAATTTTGTAATGCGACCACAACTTTTGTGGTCAAAAAAGGTCCGATATCTATTGTCAAATCAAGCAGCTTTCTATTCCCGTTGTTTCTGAACTTGTTTGCGAGGAAATCTTTCACCCTCACTTGATTCCCGATTGCATAGAAATCCTATTGAAATGACTAGATTTAATTCATGAAAATGTGCCAACAGCATGTGATTGCACTTTTACACTTTCTAAAATCAAAAAAAAAATTGTGCTGGAGCAAAATTAGCACTAGAAACTAATGGTTGATTCATTAGCAGAGTTTGTAGTTGTGACGTGTGTGTGTGTGTGTGTGAGAGAGTGTGTATATATATTCTGTGTTTGCCAAAGGCGTCAACCTTTTGGCCATCAAATGTTCTCTTCTCTTGCAGTATCTGTGTCTCTTCGTAGGCCTCCACCGGCGCGGTGCAAGCCTATTGTAAACTCAAGTGAACTAAAACTGAAAGGGGATGCCAGTGGAGTAACATTATGTTACCTTAAGTTACTACTTATTTGTATTTTTTTTATTTATTTCCACATTATGTAGTAATTCTTGGAAAAATGTTTTAATAAATATAATTTTATATATATACCCTGTAGTATTTCAATGCTCATTTTGTAGCTTACATTTTCAGTGATGTAAAAATTGAGCAGTGATGTAATTTAAAGTCTTGCTTGAGATTGACTTTTGTGCAACTAAGCCTTGCTGTTTCATTGGCATGTGCTACTTTTTTCTGGGTTTGGTTTGTAGTGCTTAAAAATGACACTGAGCACATTTTGATCTTGCCATATAATTTGAATTAATTCTTTGTTTGGAATAATTTGTCTCTGATCTGAATGGAAAAACACAGTTGGCTATAACATGTGTTTTTTGCATTCCAGGTCTTCCTGTGGGACATGGATAAGTACACTTTGATCCGGAAGCTGGAGGGCCATCATAATGACGTGGTGTCCTGTGAGTTCTCTCCTGACGGGGCCTTGCTGGCCACCGCCTCCTACGACACCCGTGTTATAGTGTGGGACCCTCATACAGCCACTGTTCTGCTTGAACTGGGGTACATGACTTCTCCCCCCACCCCTTTTACTTATTCTCTTTTGCTTGGTGTGGTCTCATGTTTTTTGACTGATCTCTTGTCTTCCCTTCAGGCATCTCTTCCCTCCTCCCTCCCCCATATTTGCAGGAGGAGCAAATGATCGATGGGTTCGCTCCGTTACCTTTTGTCACGATGGTCGGCACATTGCCAGTGTCACTGATGACAGGTAAGATACAAATAGTTGGTTATTTGCTCTTAAAAACTGTGATGATGGTTCGTTTTGCAGTTAGTAGCCTGTATTAAGTAATAGGGGCTCAGGAAGGAGTGTGTTACTTGTAGCAGGGCCTCTTTCTGGGAAAGATCACATGCCTCTCATATGACATCCATTAATCACTATGAGGCGCCCAGTTTGCCTTCGCCACGCCTCCTGCCGCTTCTGGGTGGAGGCGTCTCTCGTACTGAGAGAATGAAACCATTTGTGCTCTACAAAATGGCGGAGAAAGAAAGTTACATTACTTCATGAATGATTTATTTTGTTTTTAGATACAAATGAAAATATACTACCGTTCTCTTATTGTCATAAAGGCTGCATTTATTTGATCAAAAATACAGTAAAAATTGTATTTATTGTGAAATATTATTGTAATGTCTGTTTATTTTATTTTAAAATGGAATTTTGCGAAGCTGATTTTTCAGCAGCCATTACTACTGTCTTCAGTGTCACATGATCCTTCAAAAATCATATGTTAATATGCTGATTTGATTCTTGATTTGATTGTTGCTTAATATTTTTGTGGAAACCATTTTTTGAGATTCTGTGATTAACGGAAAGTTCAAATGAATGGCATTTATTTAAAATATAAATCATTTTTAACATTTACTGTCACTTTATCAATTTAATGTGTCCTTGCAGAATAAGTGTTAATTTCTTTCAAAGAAAGTATTACTCACCCCAAAGTTTTGAATGTTGGTGTATAACATACATTAGTTGTTTGAACTAATTTTATACTGTTAAAGACAGGGTAATGTAAAGGGTTAGTTCACCCCAAAAATTAAAAATTAATTAATAAAATCTTGTCATTAATTACTTGCCCTCATGTCGTTCTAAACCTGTAAGACTTTATGAAATCTGAGTGATTTCTGACCCTCCATTGACAGCTACGCTCTGAGACACGATCACTTTATATGATGAACAATTCAAGGATGATTGAATTTAGGCTTATATTCACATGTAAACATCGATCAACTCTCACATCAGTTGTGGTAAATGGAAGCTCAGTTATGAATTTCAGAATTTTCATTTTTGGGTGAACTAACTCATTACATGTCATACTTTGGGTTTTATGCTTTAAAAATTACATTGGCAAGACACTGGAAACCGCAGTTGTGAATAAAACAATCAACTTGTATTTTCATTTTTCAGGCTAGTGCGGTTCTGGAGCATCGATGGGAAGAGTCCTCAAGCCATCGCCCCTCTCACTAATGGCCTCTGTTGTGCCTTTTCTACTGACGGAAGTGTTTTAGCTGCTGGGTACGAATTTTTTATTCCACTGTTTGGTGTATCGTGTTACTACATAAAGGATCAAATCTGTATTTTGCCTTCTGTTCTGGGATGATTCCAAGATTTACAGTCATCACTCTTTCTTGTAACTTGAACAATCCGTTATTAAAAAAAGGCAGCAAACCAGTTCTGCAGCTTTGTTTGTATATGAAATGAATTTCAATGATTTCACTGTCACACATGCAAGGGTGTAAACCCTCATACTTTTTGCCTGACAACACTGTACAAACACAGCCAGACCCCGTTTGATCATGTTTGTTTTTTGAAGTTTACTAAAACGAAATGTTTCAATGCCAAGTTAAATACACTTAAATGCATTTGTTTATCTTCTCAGGTCTCGTGATGGCAGTGTGCATTTCTGGGCTTCCCCACGCAGCATTGCGAGCCTCCAGCACCTGTGCCGTATGACCCTGCGGAGAGTCATGCCCACCCACCAGGTTTATACACTGCCCATTCCTTTCTCCATGCAAGACTACCTGGCCTACAAGACACTTTAACATGGAACGCAAACCAAGGCACTCTGTGAAACCAATGAATTTGATTGTTTTTGTATTTCTTTTTTTTTTCCTGCAAGATGACAAATAATTTTTTTTCCTGCTCATACCCCTGTAATAGGTGGGGTCAGTTCTTTTTGTATTTATTTATTTGTTTTTATTTTGAAAATTTACTTTTTCTAGTTGCATATTATATTTCAGTACTTCATTTGTCTTTTTTTTTTTTTTTTTTCTATGCCCATATCATGTAGTGGCCTTCACAGACAGCCTTAATATATTAGCGGACCACGTTTTGTCTTTTGATTTGCGATTCTTTGTTTTTCATCTGGCACAACTTGTTCTGCACCTTAGAGTTGCAAGGTGATTGGTGAAAGTGGTGCTTCCTTTGGCTTAGTTCAAGGTATTCCTGCACTGAGTTTAAAGCGATGTGACGGAGGATTGTCTCCCAAGTGTTCTGCAGTGTTTTCTTTTTCCGTGCTGGCTATGATGGATTGAAGGGAAGTGACAATGTGAAGGTGTGTATGAGTGCGTGTATGTGGTAGACGGAACTGAGTTTGGTAGTTCAGGGACACAGGCAGTGCCTCCCCTTTACGTGCCTCTTTAGAGAAGATAAACTCGTCCACACGCTTATGCTGCTTCAGTAATGGCCTTATGTTCATCGTCACAAACCTAAAACTACAGTAACGCATGGGCTAATTTGTTTCCTCCTGAAATTGTATATTTTTTAACTGTACAGATGTTTGTATATACACATGTTTGTATAAATGTATATATGTAGCTCCAATTTTTTTTCATGCTTCTCATTCTTCAATTTATAATACTTGTATTGAAAGTCTGCTGTACATGGTCTTTTTTCTTGTGCGATCATGGTGGTTTGTAGGGGAATGACACACAAGTTTGCTTTGAAGAGAGACTGCCTGTCAGTTTGATGAGATGTTACCTAACCAGCAGTGAAACTGATGCCACATGCTTGATTTCTCACTCCAAACAAATTGCAATTTGATGTAACCGCTATTAATAAAATATGGCACTGCTTGGGACACGTTGCCTTGTCCTAACCATTATCTCGCCACAACTCCGTCAAACCTCAGTCTGTTCACCCTTCGGCATTCTAGATAAATAGCCATGTGTGTTTTAACAGAGAGCCAAAGTGTGGTTTTGTGTGGGCGTGTCTCATCTACCTCTCATTTGGAGGAATTGGTTATCTTGGGGGTCATAGATTATTGGATGTCCTGAACAAAATGGAATGATTCTCTTTGTATATGCATGTGACCTCATTGATTGGTCTTATTTAAGAATGTGGGGATCAGAATGTGGCATTTTCATCTGGTCATGCAGTCAAACAGTCTTGGCAATAAAAATGTTGAAAAAGCTGATGCCAAAGATCCCCTTGGGTTCTTATTGATGTGATTGGCACAGTCTGTTTTCTCTTTCCCTCTCCCTCATTTATGGCTAAAACTTGAAAGTCTTTATGTATGTCTGTTATTCTGCTTGGGTGTATGAATAATGCTGATGTTCAACAGATTGGGTTTCCTTTAGACGGCTTCCTATAAAGTAAATGTAGAAAGGATACGTAGATGCACTTCAATGTTCCAACTAAAATTTTGCAGTTTTTTTTTTTTTAGAATACAGTGCTGGTAGTTTTCAATCATTACTTAATATTATAGAGATGCTTGGAAACTAGTTAATTTGTCTGTTTCAGACAGAATACCTAATGCTGTGTTCACCAGGAGCAAGTGAATTTGTCAACAACAAAAAAAGTTGTTTACAAGAATGTACTTTTTTTTTTTCCTCGTTGAGTTTTGTTTGTTTTGATTGTTGTCGAAATAAAGTATTTTAAATCATTTTGTCTTGAAGCGTTTTTTTTAAAACATTTTAAATATTTAATGTTAAACTATGTATTTATAAAATGGAATCTCTTTTATATATTCTTTTTATTATTTATTCCTGTGACGGCAAAGCTGAATTTTCAGCAGCTAACATTACTCCAGTCTTCATTAACACATGATTTTTATTTACATGCTGATTTTTATGCTAAAGAAAAGAATTCTTATCAATGTTGAAAACGGTCAGGAAACTTCAGGATTCTTTGAATAGGACGTTCAAAAGAACAGCCTTGTGCAACATTATAAACGTCTTCACTGTCAATAATCAATTTAATATAAAAATAATAAAAATCTTACTAAAAGTAGGATACCTTCCTAAAAGTAAGAAGAAAAAGAAATCCTCCTGTGTTTTCAGGAATGATCTGAGGAACATGACAAAGAATCCTAGGCTCTGCCTCAAAATTCCACATCTCAATCCAATTGGCATTTATGGGATGTGATGAAAAAATCTGATCCATGGAGGCCCCACCTCGAAACATGATACCACAGGAGACATTCAGAGGTCTTACCTTGATGTTTCAGAGCTGTTTTGACAGCATGATATTAAGCATTTAATGCTGTGGCTGAAAAATATTAAGTCATATATAAACTAAATATAAACATGCCATTCTAGATGATACTATCTACAATCAAATGACAGAAATCCAGAGAGGTAAATGAGAAAAGACCCAGACAGATGTGAAGAGTTATGGGAAAAAGAGCAGATAAACAGACAAATCGGAAAAGAAGACATTGGAGGATAAACAAAATATTGATGGCCTCAAATTAGTTTGTTGTTATAATAGAAATTCATAAATGTAGGCCATTAGTTTTTGAAACAAGAAAATCACTTTAACCTGATCTTTAATGATCTACTATCATTGACAAAATACCTTCTGTTTTTGTCTGTTACTGTTTTTCTCTAAAGTAACCTATTGTTAAGGTTACATTATTAACATGCGTCATTAACATTGTGTTCTTACCGGCACGAGCTGTCATTACCGCAGCAATGATTAATTTTAATTGTTAAAGTTGGTAGCTCTCTGTTCGTTGAGACATTTGACCCAGTTGGTGACTGAACAAACAAGAATCTCTGTGAGATTTCACAGCTGTGCTAATCTTCCCAGGCTCCTCATAACAACTCACTCCTCAAGAACCCTTACAGAGAAGAGCATTCCAACCTTCAACCCTTAGCAACTTAAAACCGCTGCAGTTAGATATGTAATGATCACTTTTTGGTGAAATATTTTAATTTTTTTTAAGGAATAATTGAATAATTCCTTGAGCTCACATTCCACAGAGTGTGGAAACCTACTGAGCAGCATTAGTGTTTTTAGACTCTGTCCAAAAGGCATGAAAGGTCATTATCGGGTTTATTATTGACTAGCACCCTTGCTATCGGGTTAAATATTAAAACCTACTGCCAATAAAACAGACGCTTCAATGGGACAAAATCATTACAGCACGTTTCACATTCGAGTAATTACTGTCTGGAATATGACGCCAGATCAATCTCAACATTTCCTTGTGTTTCTCAGCTTGTTTTGTGTATGTTGCAACCTCTCTAGAGTGACTCAACTTCCAGATGTTTCTGCAGTTTAAAGCATATAGGACACAAAGACCGGTCTTTTCCTTGAGAAGTCTGACGGATTGATGCCACGGCATGAGGCATGTGTTCTGACTCAAATGAAAGCAGTCCACTGAAAGCACAGTGTGGATAGATATAGTCAATTCCATATCCTACAATCTAAGGAATCTAAAGATTGCTATTTATAAACTTAAAGTGTCAAATGAGCAGATGGAATCAGGATTATGATACACAATAGAGGTTTGCAGAGCTGCAAATCCTTTAGTGGATCAAGTCAAAACATACCACAAATATAGATAAACTTACACCTATGTAGTTATATATAGTATTAATAACAGTCACAATTTTCACATGATTATGTAATTTCTTTTTTCACACATTAAGCTCACCCTGTCCGATCTTTTGCGGGGTATGTGCTATATTTCTTTCGCTCGTCAAGCGACTTCACAGTGTTCCAACGGCATGTATTCCAACTTTGTGATGTTCCAACTTAGCATTGTTCCAAATGTTCCAATGTCATCTAGGCAACTTCACTTCAGTCATGAATTGACTGCCATTCCAATATTGTTGCGCGCGCCAATGTCACTTTCCCAGCACACTTTTCAATCAGTCATGTCAGCAATTATAACGACAACACTTCCACTTTTGATGTATTATAATATTAATGTTTTTTCCCGCTTTTTAAAAAAAAAAAAAAAGTAAATTATTTGATTATGGTCATTCAGAGTAATGTCAGAGAGTTCGAGATTAAATGAGGCACAAGATGAAGATTTCAATCAGGCCTATAAAAAATAAAAATATCAATAGTAATAATATACGATGTAATATAATATTAGTTACTGACAAACGAAAATCTATAGGCCTACTATACTGCAAAGCAACCATTAAGAAATTCCTGTCAGAGTTCACTAGAATCTGCCTGACGACGGTCAGAGAGAGCAGTGACCGTATTCTTTTACAGTCTGTGAACGCGCATTCCCACTGTGTGCGGATTGCTTCATCTGCTCCTCTGGGTCTCTCTTTCTGTGAGCTCCATTCCGACTGGTGTGATGACACGGTGAGCGCGCGCCATCTAGCGGATGCTGCAGTTACTGCGGTCCCACTCAACCTCGTGACTTGAATAAATTAATTTCCATTCATGACAGCATACAACAAATATTCTGTGGAGCGTTTTTTTTTTAAAATAAATAAAAGTAAAATAATAAAATAAAATAGTTAGGGGCCTACTTCAGTCATTTTTTAGAAGGAAAAAGTCATGATTTCATTTTAAAATGAAATATAACTTGTGTAAATAAAATATGTGTGTGTGTGTGTCTATATATATATATATATATATATATATATATATATATATATACATGCATACACACACGTGGCTAATATGTAAATTATATATATATATATATATATATATATATATATATATATTTACATATTAGTCAAATGATGTATGTAAAATATATTTAAAATATATTAAAATGTATGCACTGTACATCAAAAGTCAAACTTATTTTGCTAAACTGATAATTCTAGTAAATGATTCTTGGAAAATAGTTCTTTGGTAAAACCCTAATACATTCAAGGAGGTTGTGGCAATCATGCTGTCTACAGTTGAGAAAGAAGTGCTGTGCATTTTTTAGCCTTCCTTCAATTGTCCTAACTTCCTGTGAACCAAATACTTTTCTGATTGTGAATCACTTCCTGCCTTACACCAGGACATATTCTCATAGATCACATGAATTGTCTAATTTTCTCGAACAAAGATCTTAAACTTCAACAATATAGTATAATGAACAATATAATGTTACAAAATGTTCAGATAATTTAAATTGAACTGTTTTTTAATTATTATTATTATTATTATTACATTAATATTATAATTATTATTATTACCACCACCTTCTTTGTCCAGCAGGAGGCACTATATGCTCATAATCATTCATTTATACTCCTATTCAGGAACATCATTCAAATGGAAGTGAAAGTGTCTTTAAACAACAGCACTTGTCTTTTAGTTTTTCTTTGTTCATTTAAAATAAATTGTTTAAAAGCATATTTACATTTTCCACTTCAAGTGTTGTGAATGTATTTCTTTAAACACTGCTTTCTGAGGTATTATCAATTCCGATAACAGAATTTGCAAACTTCTACAGTTTATATAACCTGCTAATAATGTGCAGAGCCATATTTGAACAACTGTCGGCCCTCCACCTATGCAGTTCATGGCCGGTGAGTGAATATAATGACAGATACAGAGGAAAACCAATGCTTACCAGGAATGAGGGAGTGTCTGTTTAAGCCTCTCCATCGCTTCTATAAGCCTAACCTGTTCTGTGGTGTGTGTGTGTGTGTGTGTGTGTTTGTGGCAAGGTTTATAACACTGACTAAGCAGCATTTCAACCAGCCCGCAGAACTACCAAGCTTCTGTCATTCAGCTGACGTGGACATAACACAGCAGAATCATTTTTCTAAGCCTTGTACGCCAAAATACAAACTGCTTATAGCTTTTCCTTTCAGTTAAACTGTTCAAAGTGTCCACTGCCTCATGGGGAAAGACAATTTGCAGTGCCTCTTCTCTGGCTTCAGTCCTCTTTACTGTTCATTTTGAAATTATGTCTCATTCTTGGCAAGCCGAGAAGAGATTTTTCCCATGGGAAAGTGTGTGCCTCGTACAGCAAGTTGGTGCTGTAGCATTTCTGCATGTCTCTCTGTTACAATTCCCAATCTCTGCACATGCAGTACGGTAGTGCATTATGTAACAAGCACTTTCACAAACCCTGAACAGCTAAAGCCAACATAATAGTAACATATTTTGACATCAAGGGTTCCCAGCAAGTCATAATTGAGAGGAAAGTTTAAAATAAAAGTCTCATCTGAGTGGGTAGAGAGCCGTAGGCCTACATATATATAGTCACACATGTTCACACACACACACACACACACATATATATATATGCACACTCAACATGTTTTTCCAGCCCATATACAAAGTGTGCCTCTGATGACATAATGGGAGCACTGTATCACTGAACCAACACAGATATGTGACAAAACAAGTTCCAACAAAGGATTGTAAATTTATATTGATATTAATCAGTAAAAGTTCAGATTCAGGCAATACAATTTTTAAATATTTTCGCAAACGTGGGAGGTGAAAGGTTTTGGTGGGAAAAAAACTTGATGAGTGCCCTAAAATACAAATTAGGCCTACAAATTTTCATTTATGGATACTCTTTTCTAACTTGTTTCATCAAACTAATAACTATGATAACATTAACCAAAGGCTAATCAATAATGTGCAATATGATGTTGTGATTCTTAAATTCACTTCTGAAAAAAAAACATTTGCACAATTGAGACAGTTTGATTGACAGGTGATCTGACCAATCATAACCTTGAATCCACCATTTTGTCTGACAAATCAGTCAGAGGAGTTAGTAGATTAACGCTGGTGAACTTGAACTTGAAAAATTGTGAGTACTCACGTCTTTAAAAACAGTCCTTCTGATGTCCATTCATGTTTATTTGATGCTATAAATGAACTAGTATGAAGAGATGTTGGTTCACGAGCCGCTTGAAGGAGCTACAGCGATCTGTCACGACACATTAAAGAGACACTATACAGTATTAATTGTTTAAACTTCTTTAAAAAAATGACGATGTATTAAATATGAAACTGTTTCATGTCTGTCAATGCGTTGTCAGTGTCCTCTTTGCGCCGGGATGTATTTTTCACTTCGTGAGAACATGATGTGTGGCGTGAGAGCGCATGACTTGTCAGACATAGCAACAGCAACTAAAGGGGGCGGGTCTTTGCGAAGGGTCAATTCATAAGCAGGGTTGGGGAGTAACGAAATACAAGTAACTTAGTTACGTATTTAAAATACAAAATTTGAGTAACTGTGTTTCATTACAGTTACATTTTAAATGGGTGGTAATCAGATTACAATTACATCTGAAAAGTATTTTAGATTACCAAAGTGATGACTTTGAATTTTAATGTCATTTAAACAGCAATTGGTGATTCTCTGACTCTGACAGTCGGAAAAAGCGGAGTTAAGTTTCATCAACATTTTAAAACTTTTAAGAGGGATCATAAAAATAATTTTATTTTATTTTCAGTACTGTCCTGAACAAGACAAAATAACTGAATTTATAAAAAAAATGCTCAACTGTCAATTTAACTGTCCTGTCATGACCTGATAATCCACGACTGTTTTCATGTTTTGTGATAGTTGTTTGTGAGTCATTTTATAATTCACTCGTCACTGCAACGTTTTAGTTTTTTTTCCCCTCACAATTGTGAGTTTGAATTTCACAATTCTGACTTCTTTTTCTCAGATTTGCGAGATTTAAACTCACAATTGCAAGTTATAAAGTCAGAATTGTTAGATATAAACTTGCAATACTAACTTTTTTCTTGCAATTGTGAATTTAGTATGTGATTTTATATCTCATAATTCTGACTTTTCTCAATATTGTGAGTTTATATCATAATTCTGACTTTTCTCATATTGTCAGTTTATATCTCATAATTCTGAATTTTCTCAATATTGTCAGTTTATATCTCATATTTTTGACTTTTCTCAATATTGTGAGTTTATATCTCCTAATTCTGACTTTATAACTCACAATTGCAACTTTATATCACACAATTATGAGGGAAAAAGTCAGAATTGTGAGATAAAAACTTGCAATTACCTTTTTTGTGTTTGTTCCACACTTATTAGTATTCCAAAGTATTCTAAAGTATTTAGATTAAGTTACTAAACTTGAGTAATGTAACGAAATACGTTACAAATGACTTTTTAAAGCATGTATTTTGTAATCTGTAGTGAAATACATTTTAAAAGTAACCTACCCAGCCCTGTCTATAAGGCTACAAAAGTGACCCTAAATGTAGTCCTACTACATGTATTATTCTGCCCAACTTTTAATAATCATAATAATAATAATAATGTTTTAGGCTGTTTATAAAGCGCTTTTAACAAGCTCAAGGTCGCTAGCAATTACATACCAACAACTTATCGTTTGTCAATAAAAAAGTAAACAAAAAATCTATTATGTAAGTGATCCTCAAACGGTCCGATGCGCTTGTAAACAAAACTTCATTTCCCACAATGCAAAGTATCAAACGCTACATCAAACAGCTGACTGGGGTATGGTGAAACCTATGCGAGCGCTTCTCACAGGGCTTCACGGGATATACATACAACGTTTGAGGCGGAATAAGCTGACAAGGCGTCCTGTCTTGCTGTCAAACCAGTCCACGAGTATGTTTGAGGAGTAGGCTTGCGCTGTGAACTAGTACATAGTAACTCATTCGGAGTAGGACTGTCACCTCCGTTTATTCTGCATGCGTTTACAAACATGTCTTTGGACTTGTGTTTGCTGTAGTTCGAGCTCATGCCCCTAAAGCCGTGCCAATGCCGAGGAATGGATACTAGTGTCTCTGGCAAAGGTGGAAACATGGTCGCAAGTGATGAGCAGCATTTGGGCGGGAGTGATGGCAGTAACGCAGGGATGGGCGCTCTTCACCAGTGCAAACTCATCCAGAACTTGATCGAGATCTCCATCTCGAGTCTGAAGGGGCTCCGGACCAAGTGCGCCGCATCTAACGACCTGACCCAATACGAGATACGCGCTTTGGAGGTAACGTGGGAGGATTCAGTTTTTGCCTATGGGTCTGTTTTGGAAGATCAAAACTTAGTGCAAAATAGTGTTCATGCCAGGTTGCAGGTTGTTACATCAAATACGTTCGTTGCATGACACTTCAGTATTAGATGATGAATGTAAGTTCTTGACATGCCTAAATAATGATGTTTGCTTTGTAGGTGCATCTTCAAATCATCATTCATTTTTTCTCATCTAATAATTCACCAGCGTCATAAATGCTAGGGTCATGGAAACCCCCCTCTTTGCTCACATTGCTTCCTGGTTCTTGGGGTATTTATTGAGGTTACCTTATCCTGATGTGAAGTTTTACTTGTGTAATGTTGTGCATTGTTTAGCAGAAAAGATACGCACTTGAAGCACTGAAACAGCACTTTTGAGAAATAACATGGAGCGGGTCACTCCTTTATATTGAGATCACATGACCAGCTGTGTCATGAAAATAATAATGTTTCTTAATATGGTGCTTTAAGTCAGTGCGTTACAAAGCACAAATAGGAATTTAAGCCAAACAACAAACACTTTTTGAAATTATTTCACAGAAAGCCATTGCAGTTGTGTAACGAACATTCTTATCAGACGGTTTTTCAATAATGAAGTTGTAAATGCTTTTATGTTGAGTGATTGTCTTCCTCATCCTCATTATAATCACCGTAATGGAATACTTTTGCAGTACTCAGTTGTAAATGAGTAAACCAGTCAAAGTCCTGAAGCTGATTTAAAAATATGTTCCATCATGTCAAACGGCTTGTTATCTCAGTTTAGCTCCGCAAACAAGAAGAGCATATGTCAGAGGAGCGTTAGTGCTATTTTTAACCGTACCCAGGTATTTTGCAACAGTGGTTAACCCCTCCCACAAAAGTGAACTGAAATCCAAAGTTGGTCGAACCTGTGGAACAGTGTCACTTTAAGTCTTGGTTGTTTTTTTAAACACCATAACAAGAAGTGGCTTTTCCTTGAATACAAACTTATCTACTTCGTAAGGTCAAGCACCTTCTTCTCTCAATGAAAACATGGCTTTCATGTTCCCTCTTATATCCTTGCTTGCAGACTCCAACTTTCAAGAAATCAAGTTGAGCTTGAGGCTCTTAAATAAACCATCCAACTTTTGAAGATTTTATGATATGATGCTAGTTCTCACAGACACAGGTTATTGTTACATTGTGGTGGGTTCGGTGATTGTTTTGGAGATACTTATCTACTGGCTGTGTACTAGGGAGCACCCTCCCCTTCAAGTATTTCTCATGATTAAATTCAGAAATAGCACTCGACATGACAAGTCGGGTCATGTCATGTTTTTTTTTTTGATCACTTTTCATTATTATAAGCCAAGTGCAAGAAAGAAAATGAAATGCATTTAATTTGAAACGACAGCAACAATTATATAACAGATTATGATAATGTGTGGTGGACCAAGGCCGCACAGTGAAATGTAATTACAAGCAATGTACAATAAATAGTAAGCAATATGTACCCAAAGTGCTATATACAAACTAAAATATAGTGTTTAACAGGGCAGACGGTGTCAGATAGACTTGAGTTGCAAGAAGTAAACGTATTCAGATTCTAGTGCTCATAAAATGACTGTAATGCGGCAAGGATTGTGCTGAGGTAGAAGAATAACAAGCAGAGTCAGGAGTATGGGTTGCATTTCTGCATTGGGTGGGGGTGGACAGTCCATTTGTTGATTGTCAGTTACTGGATAGTCTGAAATATTGTGGGAAGAAATTGTTCTTTCTTCTAGTGTTTTTGAACTCCTCAAGCTTCCTCCAGATGTTAGGGGTATGAAATTAAAGAGATGGGACCCATAATAATGCTATGGGCCTTCCCGTTCAGTCACTGAAATCCAGTTCCAGTGATTAACTGAGCTATTTGTGTATCACTACCCATGGCAGAGCTTTCTTTTTTGTAGTTAACATACCAGACAGTGATCCAGCAGGTATCTCAGGTACTCTCTATGACACACCTCTAGAAGCAGTTTGATTTTCACTGGCTAGCTTAAAGGATTAATATAAAGATAGCGATAAAGATATAGTTCTAAAATCGTTCTGAATATAAAAGAATAGCACTGTCCACTCCACAGCTATAACGATAACAAAAATGGAGAAACAATATCGTTAGGATCACTTTCAGAACGATTTTTTCCAGCTGTTGAATGATAAAACACTAACAGCCAATCAGAATCCATTCTAATTTAAGGGCTTGCACATTTAAAATGGCAGAAAACATTGCGGAGAAGTTAATCACTGAGGTACAGAAAAAGCCTCCACTGTTTGACAAGTCGACCCCCGTTTTCAAGGATACTTTAAAGAAAATGGATATATGTAAAACAATCAATCATACCGACCGAATAAATAGTGAGAAGTATTAACAATATTGCCAGGCTAACAAACAGTGTAACATAAAATTACCTCAGGTATCCAGCGCTGGTTTCGACAACATTGTCTAGCTTCCTTTGAAGTTGCAGTGAAAAAGACTAGGCGTTGTTTTTATTCCGCTATATTGACTCCATCATCTAAATTCTCTGTTAGATTTGATCGATTGCTCTTGCTATTCACTCGAAACATAGCATACTGAAGACATCTGCTGGTTAAAGCTGTGTAAATGCAACAAGAACAGCAAAAACATGTTGTACACGCTTTGAAACCGCAGCGCGTGAGCTTCGAATAAACAGATCGTTATTGTTTGTTGGTGTGGATGCAAATATAGTTATCATTATAGTTATCTTTACAGTTATCGTTCTTGCTGTGAACGGGCCTTAAGTCTCTTCTGTAGGAAAGGTGCTGTCAGGTTAAGGAAGATGTGTTCAGGGTCCATGTGTTGAGGTCATTGTTAAGGTGCACGTCTTTGACACTGTTGATGAGCAGTTGACCTCTCCAATCAGATCATTTTGTGATTGTTTTCTTTTCGTCAGACTTTAAGCTGTCTTAACTTTTCTCTGTTGGCCATCTTGTTGATGTCATCAGCTTATGTAATTGCTTTTATGTTTGGATCTTTGGGTCAGCAAGGTGTGTACACAACCCTAGTGACACTGGTGTTGAGAAAGGTTGCCTTTGAAGTGAAAAAACAGCAGGTGGCCATGGCTCTTTTGATACCTGTGGAGAGACGTAGGTGCTCTGTGGCCAGATCTGCAAACAGTATTAAAAGCTTTTAGTGGACAGTTGTGGAGGGGTGAGAGAAGACCGAAACAGTATGGTGTCAGGCCTCGGAGAGTGGCTTGACATCCCAAGGGCGGGCTCGAAGTGGACATGGTAACCTGAGTCGCTGTAGTATCCAGGTGGTGGCATGGGATTCCCTACCTTCTCACTTCCTGGACCTACAATTTGCATACCCAGGGAATAAGCACATCCCTTTCGCAAAGTTTCAATCCAGTCCTACTCCTCTAGAGCCACTTTTCTGCAGAGTCCATGGTTTGAGATCAACTCTGCAAGACAATAGACCTCAACAATGGACCAATTCTCCAATACACAATCCTAAAGAACAAGAGTAGCTGGTTGAGGTGTGTCGGGAGCTAAATTCTGCAAGAAGGTAACCCTCAAGGGGCAGGATGGGACACCCCTGATTAAAGAAGCAGCGTTTGTTCCCTCACACACTGGACCTCAGCATTCAGCCGGGGTCTTAGATTAGGTAGTGTGCTGATTTGTTGTCGCACCTATTACCAATACAAATTCCTCCATTTAACCTCCATGACTTGTAAATTTCCCAATCAGTGTGACCGAAACAGTTGTGCAGGGCTTTGTTTTCTCCCTCTGGACACACTTTGATAACTGTCGCGATCTGTTTTTCCCGACACTCAAAGCAAAGCACAGATAGATGGTGTTAAATGGCAATTATCGTTTATATTCCTGTCAGTAAATCTCACTAAATTCCTGTGGATGAACTGGCTGTCTCTCTGGCAGCTGAGAATCTCTGGTTAGTGGTTTGTCTTCTCTGGTCATTGGAAAGATTGCTACGTGTTTGTGCTATTGTGGCTGTTCCTATATTTAGTAAGCATGCTCAATTCACATGCATGTGATTAGTGAGCAAGATTCTCCAATCTGAGGGAGGGTTTGCGAAAGTGAATCTGACTCTGTAATGGCGCAACTCTACTAAGCACACTTTGGTGTAGACAGAGGTTATCCATCAAAGGGCCGAAGAACAAAAGTGGTGGAAAGTCTAGGCAATGCATTCTTCCCTCTGTCCGCTTGAACAATAAGCCTGCGAGCGTCAGGCCGAATTGCATTAGGAGTAGGGTTACATCAAGCACTCAGAATAAACCGTGTAGACTGTGTTTATTGATATTGGAGAAGACATGCAGTTTGCATTTTGACATCTCTTTTATCTGTCTTGATGGTGGAACAAAAGAAAATCTTTAAATTCTTGTTTGATCCAGTAAGGAGAACATATGCAGACCTGGACACTAGCAGATGTCCTACAACCATGTGTTACACAATAACCTAAACAACCAATGAGTGTTACGTTTCTGTCCGGGAGCAGACCTACACTCCTTGTAAAGATGTCAGGCATTCATATTAACAGCAGTTTGGAGATCTGGAGGTCATGAAGTCTTTCTGCTGGTAGGCACTCGAGCTTGACTGCAGTATTGAATTGTATCAGGAAGCAGATCACCTCAGGTGGACCACTGTCAATCGTGAAGACCCTTCATGACTCGATTAATAATTTCAGTGGCATTAATAGTCTGCATCATAGTCAGGTATCATGTATGTTGCATGTGAAATATGCTCAGCTTTAGTTCATTTTGGCTGTTCCGTGTATTTGTATTTGTCTCCACAGATATGCATATATTTTCTGTTGTATTATGTGTGATCTCATTCCAGCATGTGAGTTTGAAACTAATTTTGCTCTGAAGTGTCATGTGTTTCATGCAGTTTATTTTCAGAACAAAATGTCAGTCACTCTCCGCTCAAGTGTCAAATTATAACACTTAATCTCGCACATTATGTCTAGACCTTGTGATAAGTTTAAGTCCCATCAATGAAATTTGTTTTGTAGTCTCATCTTCGTCTTTCAGTGACACAATCTAGCTATCGCTAAATGTTTTCCACACTCTGTACAGATCTGGCCACAACCACTCTGTGGCCGGAGTCTGTCAGTCTGCAGCACTGTCTGTTCTCAGAAGCAAATCATGCATCTATTTAAAATGTGTATATGCAAGGTTTTTCTTTTTATTGGTCAGGAAGTGTTGTGCATTGCAGTAACATTTTCTCCTTGTTTTGTGCTGGCGAAAAAACTCTAAGTTGTGTTTTGAGATTTCTTGTGGACAGGCATAGCTGTTTTAACAAAGTATGAACGTGTAGTATCTGCTGACAGTTCACCAAACATCAATCTGTCTGTTGTAATGGCTTGCAAGTTTTCAGAGGTTCAGTTTTAAAATTATGTCCAAGATCTGTAGTCTGAAGACTTTTGCTCTGATGTCAGTAGACTAACCTATTTTATCTGTAATTATTTATCTGCATTTGAGCAGTAGGTGGTTAAAAAAAATGACGGTCTACGATAACACATATTCTAATGATGTGTGCTTCGTGTCACTGGGTATTTGGTGCTGCCCCTGCATGCTGTAGTGACGTCGCTATTAATGAAGGGGTCTCCCCCATCCGAAGACAAGGTGGGAGATGTCTGCTGTGGTGCTTGTATAATGTGTCATCAGTGTAAAAGAAATCCACTACTTATCAGAAGGGTTAAAGGGTTAATTGGCCCCAAAATGAAAAAATCTGTGATTAATTACTCACTTTTATGTCATTCCAAACCCGTTAGATTTTCGTTCATCCTCGGAACGCAAATGAAGATCTCTTTGATGAAATCTGAGAGCTTTTTGTCCCTCCGTAGACCGCTATGCAAGTAGGCTTGAGTTGACAGTAGCAGTAGCTTGATAAGGGATGCAGATGTGTTTTTGTAATTCATTTTCACTGACAAAAACCGTAACATCTATACAAACGTTAAAATAAAATTTAAAATATTTTAAATTCATTTTTATCAGGTAAATTTAAGTTAGAACTCTACTCTTATGAAAATTACTCTTGGTCTTCCATTGTATAATAAACTTAGATTATGAAAACACACATGGCAATAGAAATATGGTTTCTATGGTATCTAGAACGGCTTTATGGTATTTAGTTGCAAATGCATAAAACTGCTTTCTTATTACAAAAATTTCTGTAGTTTGAGCTATTTTTCATTACTCCTTTAATACATTTAATACATGTCTACATTAATAATATAAAACGTGTTATGAATATCCCACATTTTTTCTACAGTACCTCGCTTGCCGTTAGTTAATACAGTAAATTCAATGCTAAATGTTGGTGGTCTGTGGATTGAAAAGTATTATTACTGGATTGTTGTTGCACAATGTTTCTCCTGTCTTCCACATCAGTGTTACTGAGAGTGTCAGCACTGTTTCATCTGTCTTTAAGCTATTTTAAATCACCAAGATATTTGTGGTTTGTATCAGAGAATTCGGTCCCAAACTCGAATGGTTCTCTCTGGATCACTATTTAGTGGTCGTGCGATAGAGACTGATCTGCAAGTAAATGCATTTAATCTGAGCTGTTTTGGGCAGAGCTAATTAATGGTTCGTTCGTGTGCGTCGCGCTTTAAACAAGTAATGCTGTTTCGTTCCGCTTTTGCCGCGATTAATGTTTCTCATACACAACAGAAATAGCAGTTTTCAAATTGTCAAGTTGTCATTCACGGTTTACTGCTACACCTGACCTAATATCCAGTGCTATCACCTTGTGCTGTCATTGAAACGGAACAGTTTGTAAATTATGCGTTGCGGGCCGCATATTTTGATAGACAAGCTGTGGGTTTGGACACCCCTGATTTACAAATTGCAAAATTGTTTAACATGTAAAGAATGCAGGCTCGTGACACAGCTATATTTTAACTACCTGATTTCCTTTTAAATTACCACCTGCAGTAACAATTTTTGGCCAATTACCTTGAGTACAGGCCTGTGGCTTATTGCAGAATCATTAAATTTGCAGTGGATGGGAAGAGGGATTGCCACATTGTTGCATGTGAGCTCATAAAACCTGTTGATGCGCCAGGGCAGTGGTAATCGTAATTACTTGAGTGATTTTCCTATGATGCTCTTTCGTGTAATACACCCTATAATTGACAGAAGAGATCTGGGAAAAACACATTTTGAAGAATCACAACTCCCTAACGTCTCAGTTTTGGTTTCTGGGAAATGCAAGTCTTTGCTCAGTATAGCGTGAGTGCTCATCAAAGGCTTTTTAAGGCTCATTTGCACCTTGTTTGTATGGATGGAAAGTTAACACATCACTGCGAGACCCATTAGGTGCGGTGAAGCATAGGCCTCTCAACTGGCTAATGTTTGTTCGTTTGAGGAAATCCCCATGTGGTTTTTCAACAGCTTTTTCCCCTTTTCTTGTATCTTATGACGTTCCATACACCCTTGCACTGCAATGTCTGATGCCTCAATTTGTATTCACTTTTTATTTGTGCTTGCAGCTTGCCTTTTTTTCACCTTCATGTTCTTTTCTATCAAACATCCGGTTTTTATTCTCTTTTCTATTTTGAATTGTGTCATCATTGAGACGAACCGTTTTTTTTGGCGCTGTCGACACATTTGTGCTTCCCCTACTCAAGTGATTTTAATAGCCGTATCGTGATTTTGGAGCTAGCAGGATTGTTTAAACCTAGCATGCCTTATCCCATATGCCTTTATGTTATTGTCAGAAACAAAAGGAGCGGGTTTGCTTGTATTGGTGACACAGTGTGTAACAGGATCCACACCACTCCACTACAGTCTACAGTTACCTTATCATCGGGTACAACCGTGATACTTCTTTATGCAAAGCTTTTTATGCATGTCAGATTTGATGAAATGAAGAGAATTTGCCGCAGAGAGTTCATGCTGACACAAAAGATGCGGAAATGACGTCACCTAATCGCGTGTGTTTCTCCATGCGCACTCATGCCAGAAACACTCCTCTTCCTGAAATGACTGTTGCACTGTTTTGCCAGGAACCATAATGATGAAATCAGTGTAACACTTGCTAAACTCTTGATTGCCAACATGCTCTTTTCGAACTTTCGTAACAGACACCATCGCGCCATATGGATTGTGTGTCTTACCTCTCTAATGAAGCTCATTTTGCATCTACCTTGCGAGGCCGGCTGCTTTTGAATGTCACAAAAGATTCTCAACTTATCCTCTCCGGTCTCACGGAGACACTTTAGTTAAGCAGGTCCCCCCTGCCCCATACTCCAGCCACCCCTTGAGAGGTGTAATGGAGACGGCAGATGAGAGGAGAGATACGGGCGTCATTGAATACAGGCGTACTCCTGCACATTGTGCCAGGCTGTGTCTGGTGCAAGCTAACACCCTGTTGTGTTTGAGGTTCGCTCGTGGCCGACCGATGCATCAAATCAGCTTGGGGGCATTCTCAGATAGTAGCTTGAGAAAAGAGCCAACACACCTTCTCAAACTGCTATAGACCTCTTGAAACTTTAATGATACACTGCTCCTCTTTTAAAGGCTGTTCTGCATGCTATTTTGGCGGTTTTTGCAAGGGTGAGGTGAAAATACACTCATACATAAAGCCATCCTCTGCTGTCGTGTCTCTCAGTGGAATTAACGGCTAGTAAGGCGCCCCAGTACTGCAGCTGCGTTCTTACAGAGCGCTGTGACCTTATATAGAGATACAAATGGAAAGAGCTAATCAACTGCACAGGTGGTTGGTTGCTGGGCTACAGGTGCAGGCTGATTTGTCACAGTGACCTACCAGGGATCTTGTAGACTGCATAGTGTAAGTCTTTGAGGTGATATCTAGATAGAGCTTGAGTTTTGACAAAAATGCTAATGAGTTAACACTGTGTGAAATCTAGAAATGGTTTGAATTAGAACACTTGCGGTTCTCATAAAGGGCTGGAACTACTTCTGTTCCGCTTCCACTTGTCACTCTTAATAGACAAATGCTAAAATGGACTTTCCTTCTTTTAAATGATGTTTGAGGTCAGGTAAATCGGAAACATCTCAAAAAATTTGTGAATTAAAAATAAAAAAAATAAGTAACCTGTTCAATTTAAGGCATTAAAGGTGCTGTATGTATTTTTTTTTTGACTGTACCAAAGCATAAAAGTATCATATGTTTGCTGAGATTTAGGAAACGTGCTAAATTCAAATACTTTTAAACGTTCCGTGTCGGACTGTCTGTTTTTGTTTTGGTCTGTGTGATCCCGCCCACTGCCAATTTACCCAATAGTATTTCTACACCCCTGGTTTGCCAGTTGGTGGAAAATGCAGCGTATTGCAGCCATTGATGCGAGCAAACAAACTGGTTCAGAAATTGGAGATTCTGACTGACTTTAAAAGTTTCGGCATTAAAAACATTGTAAATGTATACATTAGCTGATCGACTTACACTTTCCATTGTCAATTGACCCTTCGCAAAAACCCGCCCCCTTTAGATACTGTTGCTATGTCCGACAAGTCATGCGCTCTCACGCCACACATCATGATCTCACGAAGTGAAAAATACAACACGGAGCAAAGAGGACACTGACAACATGTCAACAGACAAGACAGAGCAGGTTACTTTTGAAATGAAACCGTTTCATATTTAAAATATTGTGATTATTTTAAGAAGTTTAAACAATAAATACCATATAGTGGCTCTTTAACGTGTCATGACAGATCGCTGTAGCTCCTTCAAGCGGCTCGTGAACCAACATCTCTTCATACTAGTTCATTTATAGCATCAAATAAACATGAATGAACATCAGAAGGAATGTTGTTTCAAGCGTGGGAAGATGTAAGTACCAAGTTCACCAACGTTAATCTACTAACTCCCCTGACTGCTTTGTCGGACAAAATGGCGGATTCGGGGTTATGATTTGTTATAATCAAAGACCTGTCAATCAAACTGCCGGCGAAGGGTCAATTGCTCTTCTTCCTGTTGCATGTCCTCAACCAGGCAACCTGCATGAGCATAGAGTTTGAGGAGGACGGGGCAAGGGAACGGTAAACTAACATAACGGCATAAATGACATAATGAATAACATTTAAAAATACTACTTTATATATAATATATGGACAGTTAATAAATACTATTCATATACAATAATAAAAAATTTTGCCAAGTTAAAAGAACATTATGAATGTTTTTTCCACTTTGAGTGTTTACATTTAGGCCTATATAATTTAGTTGTATTTATTTTTCTCTCAGTTGTAGGCAAAAATGACTGTGAGAAACAAATGGGAGTGGGAAACAAATTTCTTCTAGTGGTTACATTTGGTACTGCGCCCAAACAAAATCTTACTGAAAGCTAATTTTTTGAGATATTAACCTCAAATTACACACAACTTGTTTAGATTTATGGTTTTAATTTTCTCTCAGTTTTAGAGTAAATTATGTTTTGGAAAACATAAATTTCATATGAAATTTAAAAATGGCATTCTGTGCATTTTTTCATAATATTTTTTTCATAATATTTTTAGTTTTTAGTCTCACTACCAGCAATAATCTACCATAATCTACCTCTTTAAAAAAAGTCTGTGCTCCCAAAGCATTTAAGATTTACGACAGTTTAATTTGGAAATTTGCTCAAAAAGTGGTTAACAGGTAATAAATGGATCATAACTATTCCATAAATATAATGTAGTACCATGAAATCCACTAAAAATACAAAATATTAATTAAAAAACATTATTGAACTAGAATATAGCGCATTGATCATTTCATTGAAATAGAAAAGGTAATTTTTGACCGTCACACGGGCAGCACCAGAGTGTTAAGTTCATGCAAATAGTTATAAAGAAATTGATGCAATTAGAAAAATGAACTCTGTGATTTTGAAGCAAGAATTCCAAATTTTTGTAATGTATATTGTGTTTTCATTTGCTATGATGCAATGTCTTGTGATTATCTTCATTCGGGGCCTTTCTGAGCAAATATTGATGTGATTTAAATTTGATTAATTTGGTTAATCTGCACATTGAGTTATAACATTTTTAAAGGTTTATCATAAATGCGTATATGTATATGTACTTCTTTTTTAAATTCACTTCATTGACTACAAACTGCATGAACTATACTGGTACTCCCCTTGTTTACAGATCTAGATATAAATATAAGTACAGATACATCAGTATGAATAGATATAGATTTAAACATAGCTGTAGATACAGATACAGCTAAACTAAAGCTGTAGATATAGATATAAATATAATTACAGATATGTCAGTATAAATATAGCTGTTGAATAGATATACTCTACAGTTTGAAAGTTTGTCAGTAAGATTTCAAATTTTTTTTGAAAGGTAGGTTCTGTTTAAAAACAGTAAAAACACTAACTTTGTGACAATGATTTTCTCTGAACATATTTTATGAATGCAATGCATTCCTGTGAAGGCAAACCTCAATTTTCAGCATCATTACCTCAGTCTTCAGCATCACATGATCCTTCAGAAATCATTGTAATATGATGATCTATAATGAATCATTCTTATGTCAGTGTTTAAATCTTTTTTTTCTTCAGAATTCTTTGATGAATAGTAAGTTAAAAAGAACATCATTTATATGAAAAAGAATTATTTTGCAACATTATCTTCACTGTCACATTTGATCAATCTAATGCATCCTTGCTAAATATAACATATATACATTTTTTTCTTTCAAAAAATGAATTCTTGTTGACAAACGTTCAAACGGTAGTGTATATCTATTCAACAGCTATATTTATACTGACATATCTGTAATTATATTTATATCTACAGCTTTAGTTTAGCTGTATCTGTATCTACAGCTGTTTAAATCTATATCTACAGCGATTTATATCTATATATGTAAACAAGGGGAGTACCAGTATATTTTCCAGTTTATGCAGCTTGTAGTCAATGAAGTGAATTTAAAAAAAAAAGTGCCAAACATCCTATGGGACCAAATCTTTTACCCAGGTCCGGCGCTACTATAGGCAGAGCAGGCAATTGCCTAGGGCCTCCATTACCGTAACATAGGGGAGCAAAATACTAGGCTCTTTTTCTATTGGACATAGATGAATTCACAGTGACTCTCACCTGTAATGAAATCAACTATTGTCACCGTATCAAAGTGTGTCCCACCTTCTGAATATATGAAAAAAAGGTACGAAAATGCAACTTTTCTGCAGCGGACTGACTTTGAGAAACTGAATTATGATGGTGCCGAAACGAACATCCTTCGCGGGGTGCGAAGCGAAAACAGGCTCGCGAAGAAGTGCAGTTCATAACGAACGTAGCTGTGTAGCAAAATACTGAAGTAAAAGTAAAGTTCGTATTTAAAGTCAAAGAGCTAGAATATTTCAGCATTAGAGTATTTTTAATGTTTAAAAAAGATACCTCTATCTTTTAAATTCTGTTGTTTACATCACTGCTCTACCATAATACTTAATTTCAGTTTTCAAAACATAAATCTCTTTGTTATATTTAATGAAAAATTATCATACAATTTTCTGAAGTAGTTAAGTATTTCTGCTCAGTAGTTTGTCTCTCTGTCTTTCACTAGCAGTTGATCTGTTTAGGTTTATACACGCTGTGGTTACATGAAGAACCTTTACAATCCATGGAACCTTCCCATCACAGGTTCTTTACTGTGGAAAAAAGTTTCTTTAGATTGTTTTAGAATGTTCTTCACGCTAAGGAAAAAACTCCAAGAACTGTTCCCTGAAAGATTCTATGGAGAGCCAAAAATGGCATCACTGTAAAAACTCCCTTTTGGAACCTTTACTTTTACGAGTGTATAATGCATATTTAAGGCATTTATGCCACTGCAATAAATCAATAGGAGGGGGAAATTCTGTCCAAAAAGTGATTAAGGAATGATGTTCATTTACTGAAGCGGTTTTCCTTTTCTTTCATTTTACTGTACCCCTGTAGAGTGTGTTAGGGTAAATAAGTTACAGAAAAAATTACTACAAAAAAACCCAAACAAGCAAACAAAAAAATATATATAACGGCATCCCCAACAAACAAATAAGAGATTACCTTAGTTAATATGGACATATAAAAATGAAATATACACATTTTAATAACAGATGTTAAAATAAAAACATCTTCAGTGCTTTTTATTAGGAGGGGTGTGGAGTGGGGGGCCTCCAATATAAATTTTGCCTATAGGGCCTCCAAATGTCTAGAACCGGCCCTGCTTTTACCTAAATTTACCTAAAATAACTTTATATCTTTTCAGTCAGTGAAAACGACCTCTTCTTTATGAGCACAGTTGCAGCTGTGGTTGTTTGTGAGGTGGTTGATCTTGGACCTGTCGAGGCAGGTGTGAGGAGGTTTCTGTTAACCTGCGGACCGCAGTGTCTTGCTGCTCCATGATGTCACATGGGACTCTGGCTGCAGCCGCCAAGCGTGTTCCAGCCACGGTTGCCATAGAGGCGGAACAGACGCCCCCGTGAGAAAGAGTCCAGACTCCCTTGCCATGATAACCAGTGTCTATTTTTAGCCAGGACTGTTTATTGCAGTGGGAGCGTTACAGCAACAAAGGGAGGGCACCGTCTGAAGCCTCTTTGTCCTGTGAGCCTTGAACATTATTGGCTTGTTGTTTTTAACCCAATATGAGTCTAGTGATGGTAAGATAATGACAGGAAGAAGCACTGCTTGGTATTTGAACTGAATACGAAAGCATGCCATGTTTGTGTACAGTGTTTGTGTGCACTGTAGTTGGTTGTTTAACTGACACCACACACGCAACACTTTCATCGCCCACCCGTTTACAATGAAGTCACACATGGGGATTTCCTTTGCTCTGTTCTCACTTTGCATTCTGTGTGCAACGCTCGCTTGCGGACACAAAGGTTTAGAGAAAAATGATTACGCTGAATTATCACATGCATTGCTGTCCTTATTTCAATCTTCTGTGGCATCTGATAAGCCACTTTGAAACAGCTCTTTTTCTCTGAAGTGCTCTGAAACATGAAACATTTTAAATCTTTTTGCCCTATTTTAATGTCTAATGATATTAATTAACAAACCGCTTCAAGTTAATTAGAACAAAGTAAACTTTCGTTTTGCAGCGATAAAAACTAATTAGAGGACAGATGGTGTCGATTTAAAAAGCAAACAGATATTACTTAACTCAGTGAGTGTCAAATCAGTTGTTACACCGGTTTGTCTATGTGTGTGGTTGCCACCTGCAGGTGAAGCTGGTGAAGTACATCAGTAAACAGTTAGAGTGGAGGCAGAGTGTTCCAGAGAGCGACAGACCGCTGGCGCTGGACTCTTACCCACACCTCACAGACTGGCTCTACACCATCAACCTCCGGCCAGAATTCATAGAGGTACCAATATGTGTGTTTGTACTGAATGCATTTGTTTCTTGATTCCTTTATTGCCTTGAGGAATTTTAAAGTGGACCATATTTCCCTGCTTCATGACCTTTATGCACCTTATGGGCAATTTTTAGTTTGGGTGTTTTTAGTTTTTGTTTTTTGTTTTGCTTTTTTATTTTGTTTCGTTTTCGCTTTGCTTTGCTTTGTTTCTGTTCTTTTTTGTTTGTTTGTTTGGTGTTGTTTTTGTTTTTTGTTTGGGTTTATTTTTTTATTTTTTTTGTTGATTTAAGGGTTTTAAATGTTTATATAGGTTTGTTTATCTATCTATCTGTCTATCTATCTGTCTATCTATCTGTCTATCTATCTATCTATCTATCTGTCTGTCTATCTATCTGTCTATCTATATATATATATATATATATAGATGGATGGATGAACGGATAGATAGATATATATACATGCTATTCTCTTATATATATATATATATATATATATATATATATATATATATATAATATATAATGTGTGTATATATATATATATATATGTGTGTATATATATATATGTGTGTGTGTGTATGTGTATATATAGAAAAACACGTATATATTTATATAAGATCTATATATATATATAGAATAGCATTCAGAATAATATTTTAATGAAGATTCTACCTCATTATCTACTTACCATTTTATTAAACACAGTATGGCACTTTTTATAGTATGGCTTCTTGTACCTTATTGCTGTTTATTTTGTTATACATTAATATTTAAAACATGAAGTTTTTTTGTACAGCATTATTGTAAGCATGAAAGCACAATACAATATCTTTCCTTTAAAAACAGGCTTCTTAAACTGTATCTTCTACTTAAAGACATAAAAAAAAAAAAATAAATAAAAAAAAAAAGTATGTTATTGGAAGGGTTTGGACAGGGGAGGAAAGATGTTTTGCTTGTTCACTGCTGTCGTCTGTGGATCCACGCACCTGATCCCACTCCAAAGCTCAGAATGTGCTGTGTCAGCCACTGTGTCAAAAACTCTCCCGTCAGTCTATTTTTAGACTCCAAAAGGGGTCTCTCTCACTGCCAAAAGCCACCCCCCTCCTCGCCCCCGTAAGGGTTATACACAACGCTGACCAAAACAGCACTGCGTTCATGACTGCCTGACAAATGTGCAGACTTGTTTGTTTTCAGTAGACACTGAAAAAGGCAAATAGGGAAATAAACAGAGTATACTCAGCTGTGTCCTCAGCGTAAGTCTGAGGGTCAAAACTTAATTTAAATAAAAATAATTTATCCGGGTTTGGAAAGTAGGGGTCACTTTGCGCCATGCCTCTGATTAGCTGACTGCTTCACCTCGGTCACTGTGGTAAGACAGCATGTTTCTTTTCTCACGTTTTTTTTTGTCTCCTCCAGTTCTCCTTTCTTCGATGTCCTAAAATACTTGCCTTGTCATTGTATACTCGCAACAGTCCATTTCTGTCTTTCTATGTCAGCTTGTGGCCTGGTTTTGCTTTAGGACCTGGATTTTCCAAGGGTTGACCCGATATGGAAGTATGAACTAAAATAAAAGTAAACTAAAATGTCTTTAAAATGTATTAATATTAATTCTTTTATTATTATATTAATCATTTCAATAATTGAAGTAAAATAATATTATATTATCTTGGCAGTCAATAATTCACAGCCCATAACATATTGTGGTCAGCATAAAACATGTTTATTCTTTTTGCACATTTAATGTGGTCTGGAAAATATTTTTGTTTACTTTGCATATATTTTTTTTACAGTTCCATACAGTATGTTCACATGAATATGTTGGCATGTGATAAGCCTATTTATTTTCCTATCCTATATGAATTTTTTTTATTATTTTATTTTATTTTATTTTATTTTAATTTAATTTATTTTAATTTATTTTATTTACCTGAGACCCAGTTTTGAGTCACGACATGACAATCACTGCCCTAACCCTATAAGTTTGTTCTTTAACGTATCACACCAGGCTGCTATAGTGATTCACGGGGCAGGAATGCATGCATGTGGCAGGACACCCAGGGGCAGCCTACACCTCTCGAAGAGAACGGTAGAGAATCCAGTGGCCCCAGCGTAATTGAATGGGATAGAGCTTTCTCAGGAAGAGCAGAGGAATGCTATTCCTCCTGCAGGATTCCTCAGAAAAAAATAGTACAAAATCAGTCACTGGGATGGAACCCTTTAAAAAGGTTCTAACATGTGCTGTTTAGGTACTGATATGTACGCTTTTGGTACTAATATGTACCTTTCAGGTACTAATATGCAGTCTTTAGTTACAAAGGTCTACCTTTTGAAAGGGTACCGCCCCAGTGACAGCTTTTGTAAATTTTTTCTGAGAGTGTGTGGTCATCAAGATATGACTTCAAACAATTTGGTTGTATTTGCATGATTAGACAGTTTAGGGAAACGTTACTTCGGAGATATTTTGCATATGAGTGACTTATCGTTCCTGGTGCATCTACAGAACTGCTAGGAAACACCTCTGCTGTCGTCTTTGATATTGTTTCTGCTTTGTGAGTATTTGTTACATTGCAGTTACTAGAAATGGAGAACTATCTAGGGTGTCATCATACTGTGACCGATCATATCCATATGTGTTACTACATAAAAACTATTACCATATCCTTCATATCTGATCATGTTTAGTCATTCTGATGTCACAGCCTGCTATATCTGATATCATGCCCTTTATGAAATTACAGTTGACCTAAGCGTTTAGATCACGCTTGCATTATATTGCATAACAAAATATCAAACCAAGCAGCATAGGGCACTGGTTTTATAACTAACGTCACTCTTCTTTTTTAACTAGTTATTTATAGGGTGGCTTTTAGAGTTTGTATGAAGTCAGTTCCCCTCAGGTTTTGAAAATAAATTATAAAAAAACTGAAATAAAATAAAATTAAACCTAAATAGTAATATTGGAAAAATAAAAAGACAAACAAAATGTTAACAAAAGCATTTAACAAAATTACTAAAAAAATAAAATAAAAAACTAAAAATATAAAAATGAAAGCTATATGCTAATAGCATATAAATAGTACTAAAATAACACTGATTAATACTTCTCAGTTGTGTGCGAGAGTCAATGAGCAATAACAGTGTTGCCGTCACTACACTTTAGTTTGTATATTGTGACTCATTCCTTGATGTTCCAACAGCTGCCACAGCCTGATGGGGTTTCCCATTGCTCAATAACTGTGACCGAGGGAAGCAACAACCATGATGCACCATTCAAATTTATGTTTATATATTTCTTGTTGCTGTATCTTGTTGTCGTGACTGATTATGAGTCGCTTATGGAACATAATGCTTATGTTAAATCAACCAGGGTTTGGAGCGTTTGGATTTAGGCAGTCCAAAACATGCCAACGTGTGTTATTGAGTAAGTCTAAAGGGCACAGGCAGGAGTGGCTGTCTGAGTCATATTTTTTTGTGGGTCACATCCTGTGGATCCACTAGAGGCCTTCCTTAAGACAAAGATAAAGAGAAAGAGATGGCAAGAAAAAAAGAGTCCGTGATGAAAGCAATCTCACCCAAACCTCTGTTTCCTGTGCTGTACCCCGTTTTTGCTCTCTTTTGTTCCTCTAATGTGGCCTCTCTTTTAGCCCAGGAAGATCACTCATGCACAAAATGTATGGTGACAGGTCAAAGAACGACTTAGGCCAGCCTAACCCTCATTAATCTTTGTTTCACACAGTCAAAAGACATCCTGCTCAGTTAATAGCCTCATAAATGAGCCTTTTTGTAGAACATGTGGAATCTGTGACGTCTGCTCTGTTAGCAGTTGTGGAGATGACAATAAGGATGTGCAAAATTGCGTATTTTTGATGTCGTCTGGTCAACTCGTCGAATAATCTTTCTTAAGGAAACTTTGTATAATTAGGCTGGTTTCAAGTTCACCTGACCCCAGTCAGAAGCCTTTACACAACAGCAGAATGGATCAGATTGCTATGGAAACTTGTTTCCTCCATTAAATAAAAAATAAAAAAAAGCTAATTGCGACTTTTTATCTCACAGTTCTGACGTTTTTCTCCCAATTGCGAGTTTATATCACATGATTCTGACTTTTTTGGAAACAAGCTTCCATAGAGTCTTGAGCATTTGAACTATTTTGAACATGAAATGGCATTTTATAAATGCAAAACTACTTACTATTTAAAGAGAAATCGATCTTTTAAGAATTAGTTTCCACTTTTCCCCCATGGAAAACAAAACGTTGAAAATGGACAAAATGGATGGTACTGACTAATGGGTATAAAGTTTAGTTGCAATTTTTGTTTGTTTGTCATATTTATAAATAAAAAAACATGCCATGGTCATGTTTAAGATGTTAAAGTGTATTTTTCATGCGCATGTTTTCTTTAGTACCATTTTATTTTATTTCTTGGAGAAATTGATCTTTTGATAATTAAATTGTGCCATTATGGCAAAAATTACCACTTTTTATAAATAAATAGTTAATTAGTTAGTTGCATGATGCCCCTGAGTCAACTAGTTGACCATCTCGACCCGTCCTTAGTTGAGAGCAGGGATGTTAATCTGCACACGGGAAACTGAACAGCTCAGTTGGTGACCATGTGTTTTTAGGAGGAGTGTCCAGAGCTGTGGAGAGACTTCCCAGGCATGTTCACAGGAAGGAAAGAGGGATAGAGGGGAGGGACGGTGGGGAAAGGGAGCAGGGGCGGGGCGAGTAGGAGGGGAAGTTTGGGTTGGAAGGGAGCAGTTCTCACAGCGTGACTGGCTTCTGAGGAGAGACTTTGATTTGTTGTTTTCTGGGATATGAGATTTAGGAAAGGACAACTTCAGTGGAGAATCTCTCGTGGTATAGTATTCTCGACTGCTTTGTTTTTTGGAGTCTCATTTTAAGACTGTGTTTTTAGTTTTTGATGTTTGTCGGTTTCCTGCCTGCATGGAAGTGCGTCTGTGGTCATAGAAAGTCTGCAAACGAAATTAACAACGGCAGATATCTACTAATGGTATGTTTGAACACATCAGGCTTGTGTCAAGAAGCCTGTGAGGAAGTTCCCTGTTTGCTATTTGTTGGAGATACTTATCAAGTTGAAATTCCACTGAAGAGCTTTTCGAGGGAGGCTTGGTGATTTTTATCTAACATATTTATTTCATTTGTGAGGACACGTTTTGGCACTTTTTCTTAATAGTTGTAAATTCACTCTACTTACAGACAAGCAGTAACCATCACTGTCAACGACTTATTCTGATGAATTATTTGTTAGGGGAGTTTACCTGGAGGATTTTGAATTGTGTTGGGTGCGAGTTTGTGTGTGTTTGTTTGGATGGAAGCAAGTGTATTGCTGTGTTTAGCTTATATGTTCAGAGCATCACTCCCTGTGTTACGTCAGCTCATAAACTGACATAGAAGGCATGTTCAGACATCACCTCGGTATCGGTATGTGTCATTTCACCTGCTCTCTGCCCCGGCTTGTCTGTTTTAACACAGTAATTCACATACTTATTAACTCAGACATATACAAGTGGTATAGATCAACCAAGATGTTTATTTTATTGCCTCATTATGAAAATGTACCTGTTGTGTCATCTGAATGACAGAATAGAGAAATAAACAATAATATGACCATTGGATGAATGTTTATTCATGTTACTGTATATTTATGGAAAGATTACACTTATTGGTATTAGCTCCGCTTAAGTTAATATTGGTCTCTTGTTCTTCCTGCTTTAAGGTAAATGAGCAGATAATGTTGTCTGGTATTTGTTGAGAAGAGATCAGTTCTCTTAATTCTGATCTCTGGCTGTTGTTCAAAAAGGAAGTCTCCGTAAGGATGCTGGAAGATCCCCATTCCCCTGAGTGCCATGCATGCCATTTTAGAAGGCAGTTTCACTTGTTTGTGATGTGCTGTATGACACACACACCCACCTCATACAAACACAATTAGTGTAAAGGAGGAAATACCATTTTTTTTTAAATATCACTTTTACTTTAAATGTTATTATTTTTAACTCTACACATTTAGAAAATATTTGTATTTTAAAAACAATATATATTTAACTAAATATATTATAATCTATTTTATTTATTTGTGCATTTATTTTTAGTATTGTTTATGTAAGGGATAATCCATGGCTAGCTGTACGTGTGAATTAAATTTTTAGTGTGAATTAAATATTAAGTGTAAAAATGATGGTTATTTTCATCAGTTATGGCTCGTTAGATCTAGCATTCTGCCCGCTTTAAATCAGACACAGAGATTAAGTAGAGCGTAAGATTACATTTAATTTAATTAATTATCTAAAAGGGAGAGAGAAATGTGTGTGAATTACCTGTTGTTCAGTGTTTCTCTTTATTAACAATGAAGCTGTGAGTTTAATTACTTCAAAACCAGTGGTGTTACCCCTCGTAGAAATATAATGTAGCGATATGTTTGTGTACTCATTAAACGGTTTTATTGCACACCTTCCAACCAATCAGAATCGAGTATTTAGACAGACCACTATCATAGTATTTATTAATATTTTTTATTTTAATATTTTGAATATACTTTTAATTTTAGTTTCAGTTTTAGTAATTTTTTCGATCTACTTTTGTAATTATCAGTTTTGTTCCCGAAGTGTAGCTTGCATAGCTAAAATGAAACACACACACACCTGCTAAACACAGCAGTAGTTGCATGATTCCCCTGGACCAGCCATGTAGACAAAGCTGGGGCTGGGACAATACATCGATGCATCGCAAATCAAGAAATGATTTTCTGTATGTATCATGATTCTCTCTCGGATCGATTCTGAGCTTAATTTTCTTTAGAAACAGCTCTGCTTCCTTCCAATTCCTTACACACACCACTTGAACTATTCTCTAAAATAATCATTTATGAAGTTCAAAAATAGTTATAAGTTAGTTATAAGGGTGTTTGCAGTGGACTGTTTACATTAATCTTGCATTATAAAAGCATTCTGATGTGCACATACACTGTCAGACTCACCCGAATGTACAAGCACTCTTTTTCTTGAGCATTTGAGCATGAGGTTAAAAAAAACAGCCTTGAGCGCCATCTACTGTTAAAAACTAAGCTTAGAATCGATTAGTGATGCATTTGGAAAATATCAGAAAAGATTCACGATTTCGATGCATCGATAGTATTGTTCCAGCCTTACTATTCACCTCAGTGGCCTTATTAATGTTTAGCAACCAATCATAAAAATTTACCCATTTTACTCTTCCACCTGAAAGCTATGTTGATGTGTGCTATATAGTCACATTTTTAAATCAAAACCCTGTATTGATTAATCTGATTCACCCAATCTTCTGTGGCTCCTTTGGTCCTCTAGACACCAAGGGCTCTAATGTAGGACTGGGCACTGACAGAAACTTCACGATTCAATTAGATTCACAAGCTTGTGATTCGATTAGATTTAGTTGAATCTGTTCAATTGAAAAACAGGTAAAAAAGTAAAAAAATTATTTTTCAATATAGTGCATACATTTACCAAAATGCTCCTCTAGGTTTCATTGTTCTAGCTGACTGAGTATGTTACATAACATTGTTTACAAGCTGTTTTATTGACGTCTTTTGCGGGTTGAGTGAGTGCATGATGCGGAATTTAGTAAGTTGTATCGGTCTCTTTCAACATACCTTCGATGCTCATTCATGTATATTTCGTGCTCTAACTAGTAGTAAAGCAAAAGAGATGATCGGTTCACTTGCACTTGCTGCCTCTTCACTTAACCGAGTCACTACAGCGATCTGACGCGGCAGATTAAAGAGCTCCAAAACGGTATTTATTGTTTGAAATTCTTAATAAAATTGACAGAATTTGAAAACTGAGATTTTGATTCATATCAGAGATAACAGCACAAAGCTAATTGTGTTTTATTGGATGGGAGGTACACTAGAAATCTTTGTTCAATCATAAACTAAAAACTAAGAATTGATATTGGTTCTTGGTCCCACTTTATATTAGGTGGTCTTAAATACTATGTACTTGAATCAAAAAATAAGTGGGATATGGGTAAGGTTAGGGACAGGTTTGGTGGTATGGGTAGGTTTAAGGGGGGTAAAGATGTAAGGAAGTGTCAACATTTGTAATTATAAATGTAATTACAGACATTAATTACAGATATAATTAAAAAATTTGACCCTTCGGAAAGACCCGTCCCCTTTAATTGCTGTTGCTATGTCCGACATGCGCTCTAACACCACACATCATGCAGTGAAAAATACATCGCGGAGCAAAGAGGACAGCGCGTTGACAGACAAGACGGAGCAGGTTACTTTTGATATGAAACAGTTTCATATTTAAAATATTGTAGTTTTTTAAAGAAGTTTATACAATAAATACCGTATAGTGTCTTTTTAACGTGTTGTGACGGATCGCTGTGGCTCGTGAACCAACATCTCTTCATACTAGTTCATTTATAGCATCAAATAAACATGAATGGACATCAGAAGGAATGTTGTTTCAAGCACGGAAAGACGTGAGTACACACAATTGTTCAAGTTCAAGTTCACCAACGTTAATCAACTAACTCCCCTGACTGCTTTGTCAGACAAAATGGCCGATTCAGGGTTATGATTGGTTACAATACCTGTCAATCAAACTGCCAGTGAAAGATCAATTACATACAGGAATTTTTTAAATATAAGTACAGTGTAAAAACATGTACACAAGTGCATTGTATCAAATGATTAATTTAAATGTAAGTAGCCTACATAGTAGTTAAGGCCACCTAATATAAAGTGGGACCAGTTCTTTAAAATAAGAATCGATTAAAATCAAGAAATCCATATTTTTAACCCAGCGATATGACTATATATTTAGTTTCCATGAAATAAAATGTCTATCATTAGAGACTTTACTATATAGTGTATATATAGCAGTATGTAAATATATTGCACTATTGACACTTCAGAATGAATGAGAATATAAAGAGCGGGACGTGCTTAATGTTAAAAAGAGTTATAAGAGCAACATATCCAGAACATGAACTCGGTGCAGCGCTCGTGCTGACTGGCACATTGCCAAAGTGCGCGCAGAGAAATATGTCTCTCTCAGAAGGCGATCGTGAATTAGGGACTTGCTCGATTCGTTAAAGTGTAATTGAGCACAATGAGTAGAGGTGGGTGATATACTGGTAGACACGATTAGCTGGTAGAAATTTTTCAACCGGTATAGAGATATACTGCCGTCTCTGTCACGGTTACACTCACGTGAGGTTGCTGTGCTGCGCGGTCACGAAAGCTTATCATTTGCATGAATGTTGAAGCATTGCGATTTAAACACAAGTGGTTTTAACCGTTTAAGTGCAATTGGCAGCGAAATAAGACTAATTTCAGCATATGAAAGTGTCCATGTATTTGCGAGTAAACAGAGCCATTTATGTCTGAAATGAAGGTAAAGATAAGGCTTAAGTATAGTCTGTTTTAAAGGGACAGCATCCAAATTAACCTGCTGTCATTTTTAATGTTAATTGAACAACAAAAAGAGAGAAAATCTCTCATTGCTTGCTTTTTGTAACTTTAATAAGAAGTGTATATTTAATTTACACAGTAAAGACAATGCATTGTTTTGTTTTTTTATACGTTTGATTACTTTATACTTTATGTAGTATTTCTAGTGCTTGAAGTTTTTCTGGTAGGTCTATTTCATCTGTGTCTTTGTTCTATTATAGTTGTTTTATTCCCTCTTTCTTTATCCCCGTTTACTTGTCTTCAGTAAGCTTGAGAGTTTTTTTTTTTTAGGCTAGTATTATTTTTAAAGTGATATTGAAATTGGTGATAAGAATTATGAAATTTCAATGCTATGAACATTTTTGATATAAATATTTTATTTAAAGCAAAAATTACTATATCCTGATAGATATTGTTATCGTGATATAAAATTACTCTCATCATGATATAAGATTTTGGTCATCGCCCAGCCCTAATGGAGACCACACTGACCAAAGCTAGAGCTGTTGCTGGGCAGCTTCTCAGTCATGCGTTTGAGTAAGCGTGTGTGTGTGTTTTGGGTGAGAATTGAAATACGGCAGGGAGACGCCAAAGAGCGCAGGAATGTTGTAGGGTGGAGGAATGTAACAGAGAGGGCGGACAGTGAAAGAAAACCGGACTGCGCAGGGTATCTGGACATTGGCTCAGTCTGGTGCCATGGGTTGCCAGCAGTCTTAGTGGCGGCAGGGGGATTCCATGAGGCTTTATCACCTAATCTTTCTCTAATTAGTATATAGACTCCAATCTGTCTGTCTACTAGAGCCACATAAGTGGCCACAGAAATGCTCTGGTCAAATAAGTTAAGAATTGTTATCTGGTGCTGTTTACTGAATAAATATGAGTTTACAAGAATAGTGCACAGTTAATCATCTGTGTTCATTTCTGCCTATATGCAATGATTATTGTTTTATTCTGTCTTCCAGGCAGTCCCTGTGAAGCTGTCTCTGGATGCTTTGCTGCAAATGTCCAGTGCCCAGGTGGAAGACACCATGAAAAGACTGGGCTGTAGCAGTGAGGAGTGTTCCCGCATCACCGCTGCCCTCTCCTGTCTCAAGAGCGCTACTGAAACAGGTCACTGCTGACCCCTTCCTCTTTCCACTCTTCACGCTGCCCCTGCTGTAGGCTTTATACCATGGTTTAATTTGAGCTATTTTAAGCATAAATTTGCTCCAAGTTGATTGATTAAACATGTGAACAGTAATGGCACAAATACAGAGTCAGTAAGGTTAATTTGCCGTTAACAGTTGTACTGACATGAAAGGAAGTTTTGTTGTGCTGTGGAACATTTTGTACATATTAAGGTTAAATTCATCAGTCTGGTGCACGCTGAGAGCTCAAAATTAGAGCTTCAACCTATGAACGGTGTGCAAATCGAACAACGATAAAGCATTGACAGTGGGACACACTGAATGGATGTTTAGCTGATAAATGTGCTAAACTTGAACTGTTTATCAACTGTTGATCTGTTTAACATATTTTAGTAGAGAGATATGTATCGAAAAATGATATTTTGACAGCACTGTTAAGAAACCTCAAACCTGACAGGCTTTTGAAAAAACATTTGGGTCTCCAGTCCCCTTAGCCAGGGGTAGCACTGCCCCTGTTGACAATAATATGAAATGTTTCTTGAGCAGCAAATCAGCATGTTAGAATGATCTGAAAGATCATGTGAAGACTGAAGTAATTGCTGAAAATTAGGAATAAGTTACATTTCAAAATATATTACAATAGATGATGATGAGATTCTCATGATGAGATGATATTTGACAAAATTGCATATGGAAGCACACAAAGTTTTTGAACTTTTGCCATTGGCAGCAAGATTGGAAGCAAGAATTTTAATTTGTGAGCAAAAGTGTTGTTATTATTAACTAAAAAGCTATTAAAAATAGTTTTTTATTTCTTTTTTAATTGAAATGAAGCAAAAAAAAAAAAAAAAAAAATTTAATGGAAAAACTTACTTAAAGAACTAACAAAAAATAGAAATGTTGCCTGGGCATCCAACTAAAATAAAGTAAGTTGAAATTGTTGTATTAAAAAAAAAAAAGTTGTAAAATTACTAAAAACTGCAATAGAAAATAAACAGTAAAGATAAATAGAAATATTAAAAAATATTTAAAAAATGACTCAAAATATATAAAAGCTAATTCAAAATACTATAATTACTAATTACTAAAAACTGAAATAGAAAATAAACAGTAAAGATAAATAGAAATATTAAAAAATATTTTTAAAAAAATGACTCAAAATATATTAAAGCTAATTCAAAATACTATATATATACTATATAATACTAAAATACCACTGGAGAGCAGTCATTTTAGTCAAGGTCTGGAGCCCAGCGCTGATCATCCACCTGCTCCTGAATTGTCCTGAAGTCTCTCACTCTTTGTGTTTTAGGTGGAGGACTTCTTAAGAAAGAGGGCATTCCGTGGATAGCAGAACCCACTCAACGTGACAGTACCTCTGCTGACCCGCTCTCTTGTTCTATGCGTGCACCTCCGTCTTACAGTCCTAACCCAATCAGCTGGCCCCCTCCTTCTGCTTTCCCTGCCCCTCGTTCCTGTGTGTCAGTTTCTGCCCTGCCCTCAACGGACTTCCCTACAATTGTCCACACCCGCTGTGATGGTCTGACGGACCCCTTCTCATCGTCACCGCAGCTGAACCGCTGCACCCCCGGGCTGCTATCCACCCCTCCAGCCACCCCACCACCAAAAAAGTCCGGCAAGCTGAAGCCCCCACGAACTCCACCACCCCCCTCCCGCAAGCTGCTAAACCTCATTCCCAGCATCACCCTCACACGCAGCAAGAGCCAGAGCCAACTGGCCAACCGGATAGATGAGCCTACACCCAACAAGTGAGTTCAGCACTGAATAATATTTTATTTAAGAATGTATTACTCCATGGTATGATGATCTCTTCTCAGAGTTTGCTTTGAGAGTGCTTATTTTGACAGCCGAGTAAGTGGTAAAGTATTGGTATGACAGGATTTGTGTGAGTCTGCTTCTGGACTTTAGGTTGTCTTTTTAAAAGTGATTGTCTAGATTAGAGCAACTATTACTATTTGACCAGTGCAAATTATTTAAATGCAAGCTAGATTTGCATTTCTGAAATTGCAGAAGGAAATCATAGCACTGGTTCTGCTTTTCTGTTGTCATGATGACAACTCAAAAAGTGGCCCGTTGTCAGTCAGCTGCACACAGAAATCCACAAATGATTAAATACATGAAAAGAAAAAAAGAAAATCACAATTTAGGATTCAAATATATTATTATTCAAAGGTTTGTGGTATGTAAATTATTTTTGAAAGAAGTCTCTTATGCTCACCAAGGTTGCATTAAAACTACAGTAAAAACAGCAATATTGTGAAATATTTCGATTCAAAATCCCCTTTTTCTGTTTTAATGTATTAATAAATGTAATTCATTTTTAACAGTTGTGCTGCTTAATATTTTTTGTGAAATTATTTGAAGAAAATAGTTCAAAAGTTCAAAGAGTAGCATTTATTTGAAATAGTAATCTCCTTTTATCCTTGTCGCTTGATCAATAATTTTAATAATAATAATAATATTGGCAAATGACTTTTGGGTGGTAGTGTCGAGCCATTTGCAATATGATGACGCTTTCACTGCTGTCTGTAACAATAATGCATCCATTTGGACATTAGCCTGCATTATGTAGTGATTTTTTTTCCTTTCCTGAAACAACCTAATACTATAGACGTGATGTCAGAATCACTTACGGCATTGTACAGTCATAAAATAATGCACAAGGTGATATGAATAGAATATGTTCATTGGAAGGCTGTGACTATTTAAAGAATAAAATCTGACACATAAGCAGTGCCTCTAAAAAATGAAAGTAGTCACAGGGGAATCAGTAACAGAAACTACACAGAAAAACACGTTGACTTTTCATTTTATTCATGTTAATCTTGATGGAACTAAGAATTTCCAGAATCCTTCAAATGAATATTGTCACCCTCATGTTGCTCCAAACCTGTCTGACTTGGTTTCCTCAGTGCTGGTTGCCCTTTTGCAAAGAATGGGCACTGGAGCTTTCAAGCTTCAAAAATGATGCAAAAGCACCATCAAATATCATAAACGGATGATTTGTGCACATCAGTGAGATTTGTCAAAATTGTCATCCAAGATGTTCATGTCTTTCTTTCGTCAGTTGAAAAGAAATTAGGGTTTTTGATGAAAATTCCAGGATTTTTCTCCATATAGTGGACTTCACTGGGGTACAACTTGTTAAAATTGTAGTTTCAATGCAGCTTCAAAGGGTTCTACATGATCCCAGCAGAGGAATAAAACAACCCCATTCCTAATTCACTTTCATTACAGTAAGAATAGTGGCCAGGATATTCCTAAAAAAATTGGCCATTTGTGTTCCACAGAAGAAATCTTTAGTACATCTATATCTCTTTAAAAATCCAGAGGAGTTTTAGTTATATGTTGCCCAACATTTGCCTCACATAACATGTTGCCTAACCCGGCCAAAATTTGGAATGATTTTTTTGCCCTGCAGCATAAATGTAGAAATCCTTCTTAGACAAAATGTTCTACATATTCCATTAGTTCATGCATTAACATGTGTAGCATACAAGGTCGCCCTGCCCCGTGTGTGTTCGGTCTGTGGGAGCAGATTGCTGTGTCATCTGAGATCACTGATGGCCGATGTCCAGGCAGATTTTTTGGGGGGTAGTTCAACACTCCCCCTCCCTTCACGTAGCCCCAGTGTTTCCCGTTAGCACAAGGCTGAGGTCAGAACCCTTCTCAGACTCGCTGGCGTCCTGTGCTTGATCATTCCCACTCCTCTCTCTCTCTGAGCCAATAAATGTCTGCAGGATTGGAGCGCTTCTTCAGAATTGGTGTGTGAACTGTTGTCTACCGTAACTCCCTGCCTGTGAAGCTGCACGGCTGCATTTCTACCACATTTTTTACATTTTTGTGGTGGTCAAGCCTCATATTTGTGTTTATTTAAAGTACTGTAGAAAGATTTCTTGCTGGGTGGTTACAGAGTGAGTCATTATGTAAGCTTTCTGGGAATTGCATTGTTACAATTCCAATAAAACGCAGCAGGTGATGAGAGTCTTAACAGTTTTACGTTTAATTATCACTAGTTCATTTTAAATGGTTCTGCAGTGTAGCATTTTTGTTCAAATGTTCCATTCATGCAGTATTTCAGGTAATACGAAATATAAAATCTGCATGCCAAATATTTTTTTAATAATTCAATTAATTTGAGTATTTTTATTAAATTAAAGGCAAATATTTCAACATTGTGTTTATTATTAATTATTCTAATTATGAATAGTCTAATAATTACATTTTAAAAATAGCTAAATGCGATTAAAGAGCCCCATTATGCTTTTTCAGATATTTCATGTAGTGTGTAATATAGCTGATTGTGAATGTAAAAGGTCTGCAATGTTTCAAAACTCAAAGTGCACAACAAATGGAGTTATTGTCTCTGAATAGAAAGAATCGATTCTGAACTGCCTGAAACAAGTCGTCAGTAATTCCAGCCTTACTTCCTGCACAAGCCTATGGAGGTTTGTTACAAATTTGATTCACCCTTAAACACTCTAGTTGTAACGGAGACCAGGAAGAGTTTGGGTCGTGTTCTCAACATGTCAACAGCATGCTGTCTTCTGTGCTGCCAAAGCAAATCCACTTTGCATGCATTTTAACAGGATGAATATGTGAAGAGTCAGTAAAACCGACGGCATTATTATTGTTTGTATCACTTTGTATACAAGGGATGAGGAAGCCTCCGGAGCTAAAATTTGGATATGGGCGTTTTGTGTCCGACACTCACTGTAAGTCTCGGAACGAAGGGATTTAGAGAAAGAGAATCCTTGATCGAACCATTTCAAGCACTGTGAGGTGATTCTGCTGTGTACATTATGAGAAAATTAATGTGTTTTTTGACCTTGGAAGCATGTAAACCTATTGTAACTTTAAATTGAGTCACACTGCAGGACATGTCAACTTCCCAGAAGTATTTGATGTCAGCTACACAGATACCAAATGTAGCCTTGTGTCCTCTGCCCTGCAGGAGTGGGAAGAAAAATAAGCCGCTTCTGAACGTGCAGGTAAACGGTGGAGGAAATGGCTGGGAAGACTCACCTTCACGATCACCAATGCTGTCTGCCCGTTCCCCCTGCATCCTACCAAATACCCCCGGTCACCCGGGAGATCCTGCGGGTGTAAGAAGTAAGTTTTCTTATTTAGCCCTAGTAAAAGACTTGCTGTGTTCCAAAACTCAGTAGGCTTCCTACCTGGATAGCATTTAGTGCTTCCAACAGGAAGACAGATCCAAAGATAGCAACGCTATGCTCCCTTCTGAGATTTGTAATGTATCGGAACATTAGCTTAGCAACATGCTAACACTAAACTTATTTTCATTCATTTTGAGTCTAATTTGTGTTTCTTTAACATCATACAGATAATATTGCAACCCATGGAAGCTCTCCACTAATCATGAGGAAGGATATTGGTCTGGATGTCACACACAGGTACTGACCGCTGAACTTTTTCCTGTTCTCATTCTCTGTACAAGTTTGTCCAAAACAACTGAAATTGGCTTTCTTATTGTGCCTCCTCAGGTTTTCCACCAAGTCCTGGTTGTCTCAGACGTGCCAGGTGTGCAAGAAGAACATGATGTTTGGTGTTAAATGCAAACATTGCAAGTAAGCAAAGACAGGAAAGATTTAGGAAATCCACATCTGACTTGCTACTGTCTGCTAATGTTTGTTTCCAAGTGTTCACTCATATCTTTTGTGAGCACTTAGTTATTGTTTTTTTTTTTTAGATGAGACTATCCTATCACTTCCTCTAATCCCTCCCTATTCTAGCTTGTGCTACTCTGAGCAATGTCTGAAACTTGCATTGTGAGCACTTCCTGTGTCTCTTCATGATGAATCGCTTGTTGTATTCCTCACTTGTAAGTCGCTTTGGATAAAAGCGTCTGCCAAATGAATAAATGTAAATCTTTTTTAGGGTGAAGTGCCACAACAAATGTACCAAAGAGGCCCCTAAGTGCAGGATTTCATTTGCACAAAGTAAGATTTTGTACAAATGCTAATATATAAGTGCTGTATATTCAGACAGTTTTGTGCTGCAGATGATCTGAAGTTTTGTCTTGTTCTTTCAGTTCCAAACAAGATCAGAAGAACGGAATCAGTACCGTCGGGTATCAACAACCAGGTGGAGCGACCAGCAGAGTCGCAGCAGTACGGAACATTACCCAAGGCTATAAACAAAAAGGCATGTAGGAAATCACACAAAGCAGGAAGTTGAGAACTCCTTATATGTGCTGACTCAGACTGGTGTTTTAAAACTTTAATAAGAATTAATAATGATAAGTAAATAAATGATAAATTATTTCATATAAAATTATCATTTAAAAAGAACTTTATTATTATTATTATTTATTAGTGCTATGTTAACGCATGCAGTTATTTTTTAGTTTAACATGTTAAAAAATATTTAACGCAGCATCCATTTTTTCCATCATAATTTGGCTAGCGTTACATTTATATGATCACGCTCTTATTCATGCAAATGTTTTTAAACCATTGAAGCCCACAAGATAAACAAGAACACGCTGTCTGTGAATAGGTTTGTTCGAGATGCGTCGGTGCTGCGCAGACCGATCGACGTATGACATCAAAGTACCGCAAGAGCGATTCAAAAGCATAATAGGTCGTATGCTCTCCAGCCACTCTTGCGGTACTTTGATGTCATACGTCGATCCGTCTGCGCAGCGATGATGCATCTCGAACAAGCCTAGAGTCATGTCTCTGTGACACAACTTGTGTGCACAGAAAGATCACACGAGCGCCAGTACCCAGTTCTCTTTTGCGCTTGAACACACAATAACACACAGAATTATCCCAAAATGCCCATTGTATTGAGTATCCCCCTAAGAGCAGTCTTACAGAAGACATTATTTAACTCATTGAAGAAAAATGAACTTAAAGAGTTGTGAGAAATTGAGATGCGCGTCAAAGCCGAGTCATGTTCGGCAGCGGCAGCTCTTAAAGTCACAGTAGCCTAATAAACCAGTGGCTGTGATGTCTGTCATTAATGTTAATCAAAGAATAAAAGGTAAAAGAGAAAATTGTTGCTTTAATAAGGATTAATGTATATTTATACCTGTTAGATGGGTAAGTCCACAGGTAATTTATTATAATGGTTTTATGTGAAGATTGTTTCAAGTTCACTTAAATTTAAAGTTATTTTTTAAAGCCTAATAAATGTTGAAATTGATAGTCTTAAGTTATACTGTAAGGTTGAATGTCTATAATTAATGTTTTTAAAAAAATCTATTTCATAGAGACATCCGTACCAGTAATTAGTATCAGTGACTACATTCATAAAAAGATGGCTTTAAACAAATATTTAAAATATACTGTCTTTAAGTTGTTTCTACATTAATTTGGAGAGTAGCTATGAAATTAGTACAATATAAAAAGATTGAAAACTCCAATGTTTTTAATCGCCATTAATCACAAAAAAATATGCGATTTAATTAGTTAACTTTTTTTTAATCGCTAGACAGCACTATCATTTATTTTTGCAATTCAAATTGGTGATGCTAAGTGACAACCCACAAGATTTGTTATAGAACTTCTATTTTATAATGTGCCGCAACTGTTTTAATCCATTTTTACTCCTTGTTTCTGGAGAATGGTTTCTAAGATTTGTGTCTTTCCCTTCAGGACCACCCTCCATCACTGAGTCACCTGGACTCCAGTAGTAACCCCTCCTCCACCACCTCCTCCACCCCCTCCTCACCTGCCCCCTTCAGTCAGAGCAATCCCCCAAGCGCCACCCCGCCACCCAACCCCTCCCCTAAGGGTCACGTTGACAGTCGCTTTCACTTCCCAGGTCAGTCTCGTTTACACGGACACCGCGGAATCTTATTTACCCTCCCGCGTCTAAAACCATTTAAAATTCAACACTACAAGAAGGTCTCTCTTTTTGAAGCACGCCAGGCACTTCTTTGTTATCTGTCCTCCAGTACTCAATTAACCTCTCGGATGAATGTATACTAACCTACTAATATCTGCCCTTAATGTTCCCCAGTGCATTACTAAAACGTTTTAGTTTAAGGAACTCTTGCTGATGCATAACAAGCAAGTTGTTTAACTGGGTCTTTCTCTTTTCCTTGCGGACATCTGTCTGTTTGTCCCATTCATTAGCTGCCTGCTACTTTCAGCATAGACAACAGTTTGTCTTCCCTGGTGAGTTAATAATCCTCCACACCACAAAATTTACCCTTTCATTTACCCTTCAGGTGTGATATCTGAGTTCCTTGTTGAGTTATCACTGACCTTTTGAGACAACTCAACTGTGCTTACCCAATCTTGAGAGTTTAACTTGTTGTGGACTCTGCAATTTGAGATTAAGGCCCTGTCCAAAATGGAACTTTAGGACAGGTCTGCTTCGAGCTTGGGACACCCTACGGTCTTGTGGCCATCGTATTGAGCAATGTATGAAACTTGTATTGTGAGCACTTCCTGTGTTATTTGCCAATTCATGAAGAATCGCTTGTTTGTTTTCCTCACTTGTAAGTCGCTTTGGATAAAAGCGTCTGCTAAATGACTAAATCTAAATCTAAATCTATGACTGCAAGTGCACATGAAGTTTTTCATTTGGGACAGGGCCTGTGTTGCTAGTAGTGTTTAGACTGTGGTGTGCTGCCTCCTAGTGGTTATCTATGGGAATTGCTTTTTTTCAGTATTTTGCCCTTTCAGCTCTCTGTGTATCTCTTGTAGTGTCCCTAACCTTAAATACTAAACATTGGCTCATAGAAGACTCTAATATATTTTATAAAGATAATATAAAGAGATCAGTACTCATATTCAGAAAGGACACATTAAATGGATAAAAAGTGAAAGTAAAGTTTCCACCAAAAATATCAACTGTTCAACTTTTAAACTTGAAGTGGAGTGAAATTACTTGGAAAATGAAATCTGAACGTTTAATAGCAACAATACTGTATGATGTTGAAAGTGAACTTCTGCACCCTGCTCATGTAATCACATACTCAGGAATTCCTTTTTTTTCCCTCACAGACGTATCCAGTTCCACGCATCCAGATGGCAGTTACAATACTGGGTAAGGCAAGAGTTCTCGATTACGGTTTCTTCAGTATTTATAAAAGTGCTTGACCCCTGAAATGCAAGTGTCATTGGTTTTGGTTCTTCATAGCAAATTTTAATTACTGTTCATGTCCCTGAACTGTAGCAGTGACGGCACACAGGTTTGGTTATTGCTTCATCAGGAATGAATAATTTCCGCTAAGTTCAACCACTGAACCACTGTAGCAACACTGAACTCCAGTGAAATTCCCCTGCGAGTTCAAACTTATTGTGCATGCTCCACTGATGCTTTTTGTTTGCCTTTATGTAGATCCAAATCTGATAGATTGGCTTTCTTCCGTGAAACACAAAACTGGATGCCAAGCACCATAAAAGCACCATAAAAGTAGTTTAACAGTTTCTTCTGAAGTCAACTGATACCTTTGTGTGAGAAAAGGCTAAAACTTAAGTAATTATACACTGAAAAAACTTTATAAACGGAAACTAAAACTGGGTTAAAAATGGGTTTCGCTAATTGAAATAAAGCTGGAATAAGACAAAATATAAAAATTTGATGAAAAATTAAAATTAAAAATGTTGCCTTTTCAACTAACTGAAATGAAATAAGTTGAAGTTACGAAGTTAGTCAAATTAATAAAAAAGAAAATTAATAAAAATGACAAAAGCATATAACAAAATTTAATAAAAATTAATACTGAAAGTATAAAAATAAAAGCTCATTCAAAATATTAATACATTTTATAATACTATATAAATAAAACTAAAATAATACTGTCATTTAATCCAAATGTTTCACATGAGGTTTGACGTCAGTGACAAGACATTAATGACATCAATCCATGACATGTTCAGCAATTTTTCCTTTATTTGTGACCCACATTAGAAAGTCCCGTGGGTTTAGAAAAACGTGAGTAAATAACAGAATTTACATTGAACCATCCCTTATAAATGATCAAGATCATACATAGTATTTATATACTGCTAAATATTTAAATGTGGTTAGTAGACGTCCACTGAGTCTAGTGTGTCTTCTCTCCCATGCAGAGAAACAGACCAGCTGGATGATAATGTCAAGCAGACTTCAACAGGCCAAAGGGAAGCTGTGGTAAGTGCCGCAATAAACATGTTCTACCCACAGAGCTATCAGGAATTGAAAGCGTTTGTGGGCATGATTTCCAGTTTATGTGGTGGTCACATGCTTTTTTTTTGTGATCAGTAGTGTACTTGTAGTGACCTTGGCTGCTAAAGAGACTACTTAAACTTTATAGCTTACATCTGTATTTTGAATTGTGTAAAATCAAAACCTCTCTCATTCAGGATGAGGAGCAACAAGGGGACGACGGTCAAGATCAGGAGGCATCGGATGATGAAAGTGAAGGTGATGAAGTGGATGACCTGCCCAACTGCAGGGGATACTGGAAGGACCACATAAGCCGTAAGGCCAGCCAGACTAGCGTTGACCTTCGGGAGTGGGATGTGCCGTTTGAACAGCTCGAGCTCGGAGAGCTGATCGGTAAAGGCCGCTGGGGGAAGGTGTGCCGGGGCCGCTGGCATGGAGAGGTGGCCGTTCGATTGTTAGAAATCGACGGTAACAATCAGGAGCACCTGAAGTTGTTCAAGAAGGAGGTGATGAACTACCGGCAAACCCGACACGAGAATGTCGTGCTGTTTATGGGGGCCTGTATGAACCCGCCCCATCTGGCCATTATCACCAGGTTCATCTCTTTCTGCTCTCTCTATGTTGTCATTCATGTACACTGCCATTCAAAAGTGGGTTTTGAAGAAATTAACACTGTTGTAACTTTTGATCAACTTAATGAATGTTTGCTGAGTAACAAAGACATATATAATGTTACAAAATATTACTATTTCAAATAAAAGCTGTTGTTTTGAACTTCATATTCATCAAATAATGGTTTCCACAAAAATATTTTTCAACATTTTTTCTTTGAGTACTAAATCAGTATATTGGAATGATTTCTGAAGGATCATGTGACACTGAATACTGGAGTAATGGCCGCTAAAATTTCAGATTTGCCATTACATGAATAAATTACATTTTATGAAACATTAAACTAAAAAACGGTTCTTTAAAAGTGTTATAATATTTCACAATATTACTGTTTTTTTTTTCACTGTATTGTTGAAATGCAGTCCTGGTGAACGTAGGAGACTTTATTCAAAAACAATATTACCGAACTTTTGAGCGGTAGTGTATTTGTTTTGCATGTTTAATATGGGATATTATATAAGAGCATATGTACATTTTGATTTTGATTGATCTATTTATGTTGTCCTGCCACAGCTTTTGTAAAGGACGGACGCTGTACTCTGTTGTGAGGGACTCTAAGCTCGACATCAACAAAATACGACAAATCGCTCAGGAAATAGTAAAGGTATGAATTATAGCATGCAATACATGTTCTTGGTTTTATTTTAAATGATTCATCAATGCATTATCCAAAGAAATGTCTTCATAGTCTTACAACAAAATTTAATAACTCGGCAAGGAAAACTGACAACAATTAATCATACTATTTGCTTCTTTAGCTTAAATCACATTAAAACATCAATGAAAGAAGGAACTTACCTTATATTATACCTTTATACGGTCTATGCTTTAACTTTTTTAACCTTCAACAGGGAATGGGTTACCTCCATGCAAAGGGAATTGTGCACAAAGATTTAAAGTCCAAGAATGTGTTTTACGATTCAAACAAAGTAGTCATCACAGATTTTGGCCTGTTTGGGATGTCTGGAGTAGTCCAAGAGGGCAGGTAGGGTGCTTGCCATTACTGCAGTATTATAATAAATTAATAATCATCTTATGCAGTATGCTTTATTAAAGGATTTATTAACACATGTGTGCCTGTGTGTAGGCGGGAAAATGAACTGAAGCTGCCTCGGGGGTGGATCTATTACCTGGCTCCAGAGATCGTGCAAAAGATGGGACCAGGAAACCAAGAAGACTGTTTGCCCTTTTCAAAAGCTGCTGATGTTTACGCCTTTGGGTAAAAACCACATATCTGTTTCCACATCTGCATCTTGTATAAAGTGCCAAAAGTGCATTTGGTTTGGGTGTTAGTTTCATTTCTGCTTACTTTTTTTCTCACAAAGACTTTTTCTGTTTGATCAATCACTTTTGAGTAAATCACTTACATTTTAAAAAGAAAATTTTGCATTCCAACAATAGAGTTGATCAGTTGACTTTCAATGTGTCTGTCTTAGGACTATCTGGTATGAACTCCAGGCCAAAGACTGGCCCATCATCAACCAACCCACTGAAGTTTTGATCTATCAGCTGGGAAGTGGAGAAGGCATCAGAACGTTACTGACCCATAAGGGTACAAGCCTGGGCAAGGAGGTTACGGTGAGTCCAGCCCCAGTATATTTAAAATAATATATATATATATATATATGTATATATATATATATATATATATATATATAGTACACAGCATAAATGAGTACACCCCCTCAGAACAAATACAAAAGATGTATGTTCTTAATGATCATTAATACAATTCATGGAAAGAGGGCAAAATCGAAATGTATTAAACATTTACTTTATAAAAACAGAAATACATGTCATTAATATCTGTAAAATAAGTAAGTTAACCAATTTTGTTTAAATGAAGGATTGCAGAAATGAGTACAACCTAGATTTGATTTTTAATGGCGAGTGTTGCTCAACTCGTCTGGACAGAATCCCCCACAGGTGCTCAAGAGTGTTAAGATTGGGAGATATGCATGACCGCAGGAGGTTTTGTACTTTGGGAGAATGCAAATCATTATTGTCATGTTGAAATAACACCCAACAGTGCAGGGAATGAGCAGAGGGTAACATTTTCTGTTTCAAGTTTGTGTATTACATCATACAGTGGTGTGTGAATTCTGATAAAGCACAACTCCCTCACACCTCATACATCCCTATATAAGAGCTTGAATACCAGTGAGCTTCACTGTGGGAACCAGGTACTTCTCACTGTACTCCTCCACTAGCAACACCAGAACACTTTGGATGGTATTAGATCCGAAATGATTGATTTGGTCTCATGAGACCAGAGTATGGATTCCCAGAAGTCTATATTTTGTAAATATGGGCCTTAGAAAAGGCTAATTGACTTTATTGTGTTTTGGCTACAGTGGTAGTTCCAGTGTGGACCAACAACCATGCATGTCACGTGGGCTGCATCTTACTTGCTGGCTCTGAGACACTCACTTGGTATTTCTCCTGCTCTTTGTCTTGCAAAAAATAATCACTCATCACTAAATGAAAGCTTAAAATGAAAGCCTGATTATTTCACAAGTCCATTGTTTTTGAATTTCTGTTAATTTTGCTATATTTTCTTAAAACAATGATTTGGTAATCCTCTTGTACCACTGTCCTCTTTTGTGCTAAGAGATATGTGAAGAAATTACTTCTCTTTAAATGTTTTGGTTCAACATACTTACCTGTTGATCAAAAATAGCCTTAAACTTAAACCAGCAAATATTTTAATTTTATTTAGTATCTTTCAGGACGGTGTACTCGTTTTTGTAACACAACATTTTATCACTTTGATAAGAAAATTACATTTTCCTGAATAATTTTGACTTGCTTCTTTGGTAAGACTTGGCTTCTTAGCAAGCAGACTTGTCCCTCGGTAAAGAGTAATTGCTGAATTTGGTAAGTTTCAGAGGGTGTACTCATTTATGCTGTGGACTGTATATATGTGGGTGTTTGTAAATACATACATACACACACAGACACACACATGTTGTGTTTTCATGTTTTATGGGGACATTCCATAGGCATAATGGTTTTTATACTGTACAAACTGTATATTCTGTCCCCCTACCCCTAAACCTACCCATTGCAGAAAATGTTCTGCTAGATATTCAAAAAAGATAATTCTGTATGATTTATAAGCTTGTTTCCTCATGGGGACCAAAAAAATGTGCCCACTAGATCAAAATATACTAGTATTACTATACCTGTGGGGACACCTGCCCACACACACACACACACACACACATATATATGTATGGTCATTTTCTATATATATAATATGGTCATTGTACTCACACTGTAGGAGATCCTGTCTGCCTGCTGGTCCTTTAAATTTGAGGACAGACCTACATTCACTCAACTGTCAGACCTACTAGAGAAGCTGCCGAAGCTCAATCGCAGGCTCTCGCACCCTGGACACTTTTGGAAGTCTGAGGAGTATGTATCCTAGACTGGACTGCTCGCATGCTGCGAATCCCCCTTTTTTGGGGGTGTAGTTTAGTGAGCATGGTAACTAACTGATCGTTTGGAGCCGACCTGTGCATTGTTTTGGTTTTTTATTCTGAGCCTTCTTAATTTTACACTATTGGAATTTTAGTGTAGCGAGTGTCGGAAGGATGCTGTGCATGAAATCAGCATTGTGCTGTTTCTTACATTTGGTCAAACCTGATATCATATGGTGCGGGAAATCATTTTTGAGAGCGTTTGTGACAAGAAGTGATGAAAAAACAAGTGTATGTTTGTGAGTGTTTTTCTGCAACCAAAGTTTTTGCCTGTTATATGAATGATGGGTCTGGTTTGCTAAAATGTGTGAAGTTTGTGATTTTATCATTTATTATTCACCATATAGAAATTCAGAATCAGATACTGTTCTGGTTCAGAGAGAAGATGCCCATTGATTTAACCTGAAGATGTTCGTATGTCCAAATATCTGGCCTGTGGTCAGTAATGCACCTGTTATATTTAAAAAATAGACTGTGGTGAAATGGACACAATCAGATCATTATTTTTAGAATAAATAATAATGACAATAATTGTAATTTTATTGTTATTATTATTATAAATCAGTAAAACCAAATGAAAACCCTAAAAAGCCTTTCACGGAGGAAAAAAGTAATGTTTCTGTATGTTGTTTCTGCCCTTTTTCTTGTGGGTCTCTCTCCATTCTGGGAATGGGCCAAACTACTGTGATCACATCTCTGTCATCTGCTGTTCCTGTCTCCATTTTGATGTCACAACCTTTGGTCTCACCACCATGTCACTTTCTTTTCTCCTCTGTACTTTCCTTCTGGTCTCTGATTGGCTGAACGTTCAGCGCATGGCATCACCACTGTCTGCGCGAGCACTGCAGTCCGGGCCTCCGCTCTCGCTGTCCCTATGTGTACAAATACGACCATTTGTCCACAGCTGCCGTTAACATCAGCTTGGCTGCTGCATTCAAAGAAAGCAGCTGATTCGAGATATCTCATTCTATTCCATTTATTTCCTGTGTGATTTATTGATTTCCATGTGCTTATCGTAAATAGAGCGTCTTACAAACATTGGCACACATTCACCTTTTTGTTGCTTTTCCTACTTTTAGTCTCTTGGCTTTTAAAGCTTTGCCTGTTCTAATACTGAGCAAAGGCATTTCAGTTGAACTTTGTAAATGGAAAATATGCTGATAGGATTTCCTCCCTCTTTTTTTTTAACAAGCTAGCAGACATTTCCATGTTTCAAATTCCCCTTGTGCGCCATCACGTGAAGGAAATGTGATCTCCTTTCCAATCTCAAGACATTATGCTTTGCAATCCACAAAGCGAAGTGACTTCCATTTTCCACATTTTCGCTCAAAATTAAGATTTAAATGAAAAATATTTTACCGGATGCTAATCTGACCTACTGAGCCGAGCCCTACCGGGACCGTTAAAGAGCCTCAAAAATAAGCATCCTGACAATATCATAAAGTATGAAAGATATTTTGACCCAGCAGGATGATGTTCAGGAACTTTTAATGTCTAATACCTCTCGTTTGAGTTTGTGTGACTGTATGAGTGTGTCAGAGTGTGTGTGTGAGCGCTTGCATGCAGAGTTTTGGGTGCTTTATATGTGGTGTGAGAGGATGATTGTTAAAGACTGCAGTGACAGTTCCCATTACAACAGACAATAGAGAACTATTGTTTTATTTATTGTACAGCTAAGATTTCTTATGTTATTTGTACAAAATTTATATGTTTCCATCGCAATATTTTGAAAAGGTACTTTTACTCCTGTTGTACAGCTCTTTATATACATAAAATGTACATTTTTAGAGTGAGATTGTGGTTTTAATGTTATGTAATTATGAATTCATATTTTTGTAAAGCTTATAACCATTTGTCTGTAAACACAATGTAATCTTATCCTGGCAGGAATAATAAACAAATGAAACTTCTTTTTTTTCCATTTAATGAGAGAAAATGAGACTGTTGCGTAATACATTGACATTATATAAGTTGGATGTCTATCAGTGGGGGAATAACTCCTCTACAGTTATATATATTAAATATATACCTCGATCTGGCATAACATTATGACCAGTGGCAGCTGAAGTGAATAACGCTGATTATCTCTTCATCACGGCACCTGTTAGTGGGTGGGATATATTAGGCAGCAAGTGGACATTTTGTCTTCAAAGTTGATGTGTTAGAAGCAGGAAAACTGGGCAAGCGTAAGGATTTGAGCGAGTTTGATTAGGGCCAAATTGTGAAGGCTAGACGACCGGGTCAGAACATCTCCAAAACTCCAGCTCTTGTGGATGTTCCCGGTCTGCAGTGGTCAGTATCTATCAAAAGTGGTCCAAGTAAGGAACAGTGGTGAACCGAAGAGAGGGTTACGGGCGGCCAAAGCTCATTGATGGACGTGGGGAGCGAAGGCTGGCCCGTGTGGTCCGATCCAACAGACGAGCTGCTGTTGCTCAAATTGCTCTAGAATTTGATCTGATAGAGAGGTGTCAGAACACACAGTGCATCAGTTTGTTGTGTATGTGGACCTGTATAGCTGCAGATCAGTCAGGGTGCCCATACTGACCCCTGTCCACCACCGAAAGCACCAACAGTGGGCATGTGAGCATCAGAACTGGACCACAGAGCAATGGAGGAAGGTGGCCTGGTCCTGCCATCCATGTGGATGTATACTGATGACGTTTCTGAAATACTTAGACCAGCCCGTCTGGCACCAACAACCATGCCATATTCAAAGTCACTTAAATCACATTCCTTCCCCATTCTGATGATCACTTTGAGCTTCAGCAGATTGTCTTGACCATGTCTACATGCCTAAATAACAGCTTGCATTAACAATAAGTTGAATATAGTCAGATGGTCAGATGAAACGAAAACAAATGACCTTTTTGGCAGCAAACATGGGTTTAGCGCATACAGGGATAAAAAAGGGTATGATTAATTGTGAGCAATGTGCATTAGAGAAAAAACATTTATTCCATAATGAGATTTTTCCCCTCATTTAAAATTCTTATTCTCCAATGAAAGGTTACATTTTGATTTTTTTTTTTTTAAATGAAAGATAAAAAGGATTAACAATGCAGATTTATTTATTTTCACAACCTTGATCATATTTACCAAGATGTTTATCATGTTTTATTTAGTACTACCCAATAAAATTTACCCTGTTCCAAAACAAACATGCCCTTAGCTTTAGTTTAACATACCCAATGAAAATGATTGCCAAATATTGATAGCATCTCCTTTTTTGTTTTTGAACATTTCCTCAATACCAGCATTATCTTGTGGCCCTGCTTGTTGTCATTCCAGAAATGTAGGCCTACTATGGTTGAAAAATGTTTGCCAAAAAAAAATGTCCTGAAAGTACCACCGCTGAAGTTAAGTTTATTAAAAAAAATTGCGGGAGTAGTAAGATGATCTTGTGCCTGGTGTTCATGAGATTCCTCTTCCACAGCCCTTTCATTTAGGCAGTTTGAATATATGCATATTCACATTTGGCAAGCAACATCACGGTAACACGTGGTGAGTGTGCTACACGTTGTATCAAATTTCCCACAGTAGATGTGTGATTCATCTTAACACAGAAATTGTGTGAGGTAATTTTAACACAACCATATCATTTAAACACATTAAGTGTAACTGAAAGTTATCATATGCTAATTAACGTTCCTACAATAATATTAAGCTTTACCATTCATTTGTAACTCCACAAAATTGAAATAAAACAGTACAGATGTAAAAATGTTAGTAATTTAATTTCTAGTCAAGTTTTGTCAGGGTAGAGGCACAACAAAATGCTCTAAATCTCAATTTCATAAACTTAATTTAGATGAGTAGATACACAAATGCTTTGTAATGCCATTATCCACAATACAGGATGCATTAAAAGTGTTTCCAACTACACCTTGATTGACTGAAACAATCATACACAGTCAACATTTCTCATAAAAAGATCAATTTATAACATGTCAGAAACAAGATTAAAGTTTCCAAACAAATTTTAAATCTGTCATTGACAGTCAATTTTCAAAATCTATAGACTGTTTGTCAGTTTTCATCACAAGACGAATGCGTTTGTCATGCACTGACAGTATTCATTACAAGTTTATTCTTGCTATGCCATATTTTGAGTGTGAATGAGAAGATTAGTTTGTATTGTATTAGTTTGTCCCTCACTGACAGGTCTTCTGAACACCAAAGGCTGTCAAATATTACTCAGCCTACGTTTTAAGCATGAGTTTGTGCTTAACGTTATGTAAATTCATATATTTGAAGGCTGCGACCAAGTACACACAAACTTTTTAACCTGTTCATCAGTCTCCTCAGGGGAGAACGCTTCCGGTATGTGGATTAACGGCTGACTGTACAATAATGGCGCAATAATGACTTCAGGAAATGGAAAAGATGGGATAAGCATGTTCATGAAATATTTTCCTGTATCCTGTATTTATCTTTCGCGTTACTGTGGTAAAATATTCAGTCTACATTCTAAAACACTTTGGGAATGTGAATGCACGTTTCCATTGATCACATTTAAGAGGACTAATCATTAGACACCGTGTCCTTGAAGCTCGAATGGAAACTGAAACCTTTCGTGTTTTTCATTAGAAACCGGAAATCTGTAGGTGGTGCTTAAATCATTGCTCTAGCGCGTTTTCATTAAATCTTTGTCCATCGGTCTTGACGACAAACTGAAATTTGCAGGAAAGTAAGAACTGACAGGATGGCGTTTTATCAACAGCAGCCATATTATAACCCAGTAAGTGTTAGTTTTGTTATGGAAAAGAATCAAATTTGCGTTCGTCTCTTTTTAACTTACTTCTCTTTTTTGAGTAACACTATTTCAGTTCACTCTGTTATTTTGCATGCACTAAAATATTTTGGCTGCTAACGATACTTAACAAAAGAGACCGGGGCAAATTGTCACACTTTTTTTTTTTTTTTTTTAAATCTCAGCCTGGCATTTATTTATTTTTTTATTTTTATTTTTTGAAAGTCAATTGATGTATATACATAAGCTTTAAACATTTTCACCGTTGTTACACAGGACAAAGGTTCAGTTTATTAGACTTTACAGCTACACACGTTTCGCAATGGCGGGGCATGTTGTCACATGGGGTCCGTGTAACTTCTGTACGACTGTTTTTCCCAAAAGCATACATTTCGATGAACCTACAATGCTTTTGGGAAACGCAGCCCAGATCCATTCATTTTTCCAAATCTGAACTGAAAAAAGGTGCCATTTCGTTTTGTTGATTCGAACACAAATGAATATTAGTTTATCAGGGCATAATCAGACAGGAACATACTTGAGCTCCTGCTCACATGTGCTGTTACTGTGTAGAGAGTCCCATTCAGTGGTCCAATCCAAGGAGGCTTGCAGGACGGGAAGAGCATTATCATCAGTGGACGGGTTTTACCAGGGGCTAACAGGTGAGGAAAAATATTTAATGTCATGAAAGAGCTTTACTCCCATTTATTTGCGAAATATTGATTAGATGCAATGGATTAAATACCTGTAGTAACGTTTTTTTTAGGAATATTACATACATAAAACGTTGCTTCAATTCTTTGTTGTTTTGTAGTGCAGTTGTAAATGATAGTCATTAGTCATTTAAGTTTATATATATATATATAGTCACAGTACATGGTGTAGTAAACCGCACGGCAAGGAGGAATCCAGAAAGATTAACTATGATAAGTAATATCTATGGCAGTGCTTCCCAAACTGTGGGCCGCGGCCCCCGGTGGGCTGTATCGGTATTGCAGGGGGCCGTAGCGAGTCCAAATCAATATATTAAAATAATTAAAATATACCAATTGTTCTAAAATTTGATTTTTTTTTTTGAAAGTATGTAAGGTTATTGTTATGGATTTAAATATATTTGTAAAGAATGTTTATATCATAGTTCTCATAATTCACATGAAATTCTTACAAACTTGTTAATAAATGTATTTGTAGGTAAATGTCGGTATATATTTTTTAACGGCGGGGTCGTGGAGCTTTTGCAATGTTTTTGGGGGGCCTTACCCCTCTTAAGTTTGGAAAGCTCTGATCTAAGGGAAACGTAGGAGAACATAACATCCATGTACAAAACCAAAAACAAATGAACCGACAAGGACTGAGGAGGAACACAGGGAATATATACAAGGCACTCTGAGGAGATAAAGAGACTAATTATAACACAGCTGGTATCAAATCATAATTAAGGTGACCTTGACGACTAAGGAGTGGCGGGATACTGAACAAAGGAACATGTGACAGATGTGCACACACAGACATGTGACACTATAGACTTATATGTATAGCCTATTTTTTCCGTTTAACTTGCACTGCAAAAGTGTAAGGTTGCATAAACTGCTTAGACTCAAATGTAGTCATTGATTTTTTTCCCCCTACAAGACTGGTCCTATGTCAGGTACATAAAAAAGTACATTTAATCAGAAAAGTAAGATTGATTACCTCTTAGCTAACTGTTACTTGGTCAAACTAGTTTAACCTAATGGCTAAGTTTATGCCCCTGGTGTCATTTCCTTGAAGAACGGATGTCAAATTCATTTCCTGGAGGCCGTCTGCCCTGCAGACAGAGTTTAGCTCATCTGAACCAGCTAATCATGGTCTTCGTGATTACTAGAAACTTCCAGGCAGGTTTTTTGGAGCTACACTCTGTAGGACAGTGACCCACATGTGCCTTGAAGCTATTTTAGAACTCTAAGATGATATGATAAAATATTTGCAAACAATTTATGATCACAATTTCCTTGTTACAGCGGTTATCTCTCCAGTTTCTCTCATTCCTCGTTTTTTGTTCGGTGTTCTGCAGATTTCATGTGAACCTTCAGTGTGGTTCTTATTCCGGTGCTGATGTTGCTCTCCACTTTAACCCACGCTATGAGAGCTCTGGGTATGTAGTGAACAACACCCTCCAGAACAGGACCTGGGGCTCGGAGGAACGCAAGTATGAATCTCCCTTCCCCCAAGGCCAAACGTTCACCCTCCAGATCCTTGTCGCCCAGGATACATACAAGGTACAAAATCATTTACTCTCAGATTCTGAAGCGTTTCTGAATAGCATTGTTAGCATAGCACCTTTTGTCATATTTCTTTCATTTTTATCTTCAGAATGATAAATCATTAATTATTAGAGCGGCATTTCACCTCCTTTCATTTATGACTTTTATGATGGTTCTCTTTAGATATCTACTAATGGGAGACACTTTGTGGACTATAGACACCGCATTCCCTTCACTCGGGTGGACACTATCTCGGTGGAGGGAATGGTGGAGCTGAATTCTGTTGCATTCCAGAATCCTGCGGTGAGAACAAAAATTCACACGCTGCCACTGCAGAACTTCCCCTGAACTAACTTCCTTTTTGTGAGCCATTTTTGCGATTACTTTTAACTGGCATCATTGTGTTTTGCAATGGAGTGACCATAAGTGTATGTCATCACATTACATCACATAGTTTAGGGACGGTTAGTAAGATTTGTTTTAAAAGAAATTAATATTTTTATTCAGCAATTAAACAGTAATAAACATGACAGTAAAGATATGTTACAAAAGATTTATATATATTTTTTAAAAAATGCTGTTCTTTTGAACTTCAAATCAACACAGCTGTTTTCAACTGATAACAAAAAAACTGTTTGAGCATCAAAGAAAGGATTTGTCAGGGGTTGCTTGTATAGCGAAATCCACAGATTATGCATGATTTAGAAAGAATGATAATATAACTTTAATAGATACTAGGAGTGAGAACACTAAACAAGGGAACATAACATTAACACAAGACCAAGAAATGAGGAAGACAGAAGGCAAATACACTGGCTTTAAATCAATCCCTATACGCTTAAATAGGGCACTATTACCAGTACCAGTCAATACTCGGGCGAGGGCTCCCTCTGCTGGCGTGGCATTACACATTTAATCCCACAGTGCATCGCAATAACGGGTATGCAACTGATGTACGCTCAATGGCTAGACTAGAGTATACCCAAATACATGAAATTATGAAAATAATCTGTTATTTAAATTGTGATTAAATTATAGAAAGCGATCTAAGAACGCTCCCTTAACAATCGCTGGAGCTGTCAATCAAACAGGGTGAGATTACCAGTTTTATTCAACAAATCTCTTAGTTACATTGAGTTTGCACTGTTAGTTATGATGAAAGCATTTGTTAGTGTGCAGAAATTGAGTTGCAAAGAAGAGATCACTGCTTTCATGTGCTCAACAACATGTCTCTGATCGGCTACGATGTTCATCACTGCAACCTTTAATGCCACATTCTAAATATAATGCCATAGATTTAAGTGTAATGCTATAATAAACATTTTTCTTGATTAGTTAACCTTAAGAGCTGTAATAATACAAACATTGAAAGAGTTCCACATGTAATACTTAGCTATTTCGCATTGCAAAGATGTTAGCCAATCACAGCAGTGGGTGTTTACAGTGACGTTTCAAAGCAGGCAGAGTCTTAAAACAGAGCGTTCAAATAAGAGGGCTAAAATGAGGAAAAATGGCTATTATTTCTAAATGATGATTTGTTTTGTAAATAGCATGCTAACATTATAAGTGCACCCCAGGAAACGTTATAAAACAATAAAGCAATGCAGTGCATTACCCCTTTAATTAAGATTTATACATGCTAGTTCGAATGCAACCACGTATACATCGACAATAATGGACAAATGAACTAGGAAGCTCTTAAATACAAGGAACAAACAAAGGGAACTAGATAAACACAGTTAAACAGGATCAGTGATAACAACACCATAACAACAAACTAGAGCTTGAATGAGCTACTAATGGAACTAATATGAACAGGCAAATGGGAACAGAGAAAACTAAACTAAAAACAGAACATACATGTTAAAGAAATATGGCAAATAAACATTTTTTTTTCTTTGCAGCCCTATTTACCTCCACAACCAGTCTTTCCAGTAAGTACTACAACCCTGTACCTGTGAGACAGAGAAGAATATCAGCTCATAGTGTATTGTCAACATGTAGATGAAATGCAAACATAGATTTGCATTGACCTTTGCACTTTGCATAATATCTTTCCAGGGTTATGTACAACCACAAGTAGGATTTCAGGTGAGAGGAAAATATTTAAACATGTAGCCATACATCATAGTCAGTAAGAGAGACATTATTTTAGTCTTCCTATCATAATCAACTATTGTTACTTTCATTTACAGCCTCAGTATGGTGTACCTCCAGGATGTGGGGTGAGTGAAATATGTCATGTGACAACTTTATGGTGATCAGTAGAGTTCAAAGTCTTTAATGATTTTCTTGATCAAACAAAACCACACAATGCTTTACTGGATTCTACAACCATTAAAAGACCTGCAATATTGTGGCGTGATGGAGTTAATCTGTAAACTCTGTAAAATTTTGACCATGGTAGCATTTTATAAAACATCATTTTCAAGTTTTATCTGTAGTTTGCAGTGCTCATATGTGATTCTGACAATAATGAATAATAACAATGAATAGTTTTTATTTATTTTAAGTCATACCAATGTTGTGTTGTTAATGCTCACTGAGGTGCTGTGCTGTTTTGATCAAGTGATGAAATATGAGAGCACCTGTTTTTTTTTGTCTTGTATAAGGAAGTGATACTAATAAAACACTTTTTATCTCCCCACAGTTTCCTGCATACCCTTCTGCCCCAACTTATGTAAGATCAGCTCTCACCTCATTTGGTTTTCACCTCAAAAAAATGACAAAAACAATAATAATAATAATAATAATAATAAAAAACAATGCCATGAATTGAGTATTTCTCACATTTTTCTGAATTTCACATCAAAATTCAGAAAAATTCTCTGTTTTCAGTGTGACACTTTAGAAGACTTTAGAAGTCTACACCAGACACAACTTTTGTTGGAGCTAAAAGCTGTCTAAACTGAGCTCGACAAACCGTTGCAAAGCACTTGGACTGGGAATCCACTTACTATCGGGAATTTGTTGACGCATCAAGTGTAGAGAATATCATTGATTTGATATCGCATCGCACCGCTCGCATCCGGGTGTAGATACAGTTAAACCTTTTTTTATTTCTTAAAAAGCGTTTTGTTTTGTGAGTATCTGCCAAACAGTTCTTTCCTTGTTTTCACTGTTATACGGTAGGGGTCGCTATTATGCATCTTCTGAAAGAGTAGAAAATCTCCAGATCGAACTTTTGTTGTTGTTGTTTAAATTGTTATTTGTTTTCAATCTAAATGATTTAATTTGGAGTGAGAGATACAGGGCATCAGATACAGGTCACTTTACTCATACATGGTTGGTCAAGTTTTGGTCTGCGATCTCTAACCCTGAATAAAACATGCTCCACAGCAGGATAGCCGTGTAGCGTATGAAACCTGTTAAAAACCAATCCACCTTCATGAGCCTGAAAAACCAATTTGCTCAAACAAATCTTGAACTTACCTGGATAGAAACTGAAACCACTTTCTAGAACAGGCCACTGTTCTTTCTTTTGATATTTTGCATGTTCAGATATTCATAAAAGAAAATATTCTGGGTGCTGTGAATATTTTTTCTGGCGGGGAAATACTTTGTTTTAAATCATTCATTATTTCATACGGATTCTTTTGCTATGAGCTTTTTTAGGTTTGCATCAGTAGGCTAGACCATTTTCAAATATTATAAAGTTCTAGATATTATTAATAAATGTCATTTTAATGTAACATTTGAATAAGTATTACAGGAATTTAAAGGGCACGTTCACCCAAAAATGAAACATTCTGTCATTAATTACTCGCCTTCATGTCGTTCCACACTCGTAAGACCTTCGTTCATCTTTGTTATTCTCGTTGCTTCATAATATTAAGGTTGAACCACAGTCATGTCGACTGTTTAGTACCTTTCTGGTCCTTGAAATACCTCTCAAATTTCATCAAAAATATCTTAATTTGTGTTCTGAAGATGAATGAAGGTCTTACAGGTTTGGAACATCATGAGCATGAGTGAGTAATCACAGAATTGTAATTTTTGGGCGAACTAACCCTTTAATTCAGTTAATGTACTGTGCTATTTTACATCTACACATCTCGTTCTTTATTTTGACACATTTAGACTGTCCCATACAAATCTGTGATCAATGGTGGACTTCACCTTGGAAAAAACATTGTCATCCACGGAGTGATCAACCATAATGCTAACAGGTTAGACATCCGATGACACAGACAGTGTAATTATATTATTATTGTAAGATATTATTAGTCCTCTGATCTGCTTCGTCCCGTTTCAGAATAACATTTAACCTGCGCTACAGAAGTGGGATTGCGTTTCACTACAATCCGCGTTTCGATGAGAATGTGGTTGTGCGCAACACCAATCATATGGAGAAATGGGGTTCGGAGGAACGGTCCGGAGGCTTGCCGTTTCAAAGAGGACAACCATTTCAGGTAGGCAAACTTACATCCTTGAGTATCTTGTTATATTCTTGCTTTTTGTGTTAAGAGCTTTGGTCCCACTTTATATTAGGTGGCTTTAACTACTGTGTACTTACATTTAGATTAATTTGATAAAATGCACTTATTGTGTACATGCATGTTTTTACATTGTGTTTAAATAAAAAACATACGTGCATGTTGTTACATCTGTTATTAATTTCTGTAATTACATTTATAATTACACTGTTGACCCATCCATTACATCTTAACCCACCCTTAAACCTACCCGTACCACCAAACCTGTCCCTAACCTTACCCATATCTCACCTCAATAGCAGGTAAGGTGTTTTGTAATTCAATATGAACACAATTGGTACAATATACTTATTTTTTAAGTAAGTACATAGTAGTTAAGACCACCTAATATAAAGTAGGACCAGAGCTTTCATTGTGACTTTTTACTAATTTTACTCATGAGTATATGTATGTGTGTTGCAGGTCACCATCTCTTGCAATCCTCACCATTACAACGTGTTTGTCAATGGCAAACAAGCACACACTTACAAACATCGCTACACAACCCTGAAGGACATTGATATTTTGGAGGTTTCCGGAGATCTGCAGCTGACTTTAGTGCAGGCCTAACAGGGATCTGTGGCATTTAGATCAGAAATCGCTTTTAGAAAAAGCATTGCTACATGTTTAAGAGGAGTATTGCTGCTGACTAAACATGAACAGCACTGTGACTTTACAATTTGAATGAATATAAATTTTTTTTTACTTTCTGTACTATTTCTGTGCTTTGTATTATGCATGCTACGTGTTGTTTAGGCTATATAGTAGGCCTATACAGTAGTTCTGTTTTATAGAAACTCTCATCGCTCTTACTGAATGTTTAAACCAATAAACTACTAGCATAGATAAACAGTAGGTTATCAAAATATGGAAATGAGTATACTTTATATACTTTATATATCCATCCAAAATACATCCTACCCTTTTTTATATTTATCAAAATAGCATTTTTAGTGTTTCCCCATTAACAAGCCCTAATAAGCAGTGCTTCACCTTTCAAAATGCAATAAAAAAAATTTTAAGTAGCCTAAACTTCTTTTTGTTAATTGTGGATTTTTTTTTTTTTTTTTTTTTACACTTAAATTGTTTTCCACATGTCATCCTGGCTTTTTCTAAAGACGTAGGTCCTACTGTATTGCTTTGGCTTATGTGTCTATAATGTGAGGCTAACAATTAACAATCAACTTTTAGTCAAATTGATCAAATAGGATGTAATAAATGCAAATGTTTCCTGTCTGTTAACATTATATCTAAATTTAACTGAAGGTGGCAGTAGAGATCCATCAGATTGCTGTGAGCTTTTACTGTGAACTTTAATATCTATCAACTACTATTTTATGTTTTAAAAAAATAAAGTTGTTTTTCAAATATGTTTTGTTGTCGCATACATTAGTTTTGTTTATATATATTTATTTGTCTATTTTAGGTTAACTACCGCAACAGATTTAGAAAATGTAAAACAGGCTACAGTAATATTTTATATTCATTTGTACAAGCGTAGAACTACCAATAGTTTAGGTTACAATAGTAGGTAGGCGACTTTTTCTCAGTTAATTTGCTAATTGTGATGTTTCTATGATTATGAGAAGTCTACACATTGAATAGTAAATAATACCCAGATGGCAACTGCCCACCCGTGGTATGAAGAACTGGGCCACATGTGGCGTGGAATGATGGCCCTTGGACGGACCGCTCCGGTTTGCCAGATCTGAGCCACAAGCAGGCCATAGCCAAGAGCAAAGAAATAAACCAGCTTCACATATTACTAACCAGATTGACTTTAATTCTGTCATTCATCTACAGACGTTCTTATCGAGAGTTAACACAAGTTTAACGCTAATGGTCGTTTAATTTGAAGTCATCATAATGGTGATTAGTATTTTGATAGACTCTTAACTCTGATAATATGTTTGTCTTTTCTGGCTGCTGTGACAGTGTGTTTGTCAAACACGTTTGCAGTTCTAAATAAAGCTGAAATGAGATCAGATGATGATTTTATAATCATTGCGATATAACATTGAAATAATGCAAAGTAACATTGACTTACTTGAATGTAATTGTCATGCACAGAAGAGGACAGACAAGGGAGGGAAGTGAAATAAGTCTTTATTGTAGCTCAACTGTTCCCAACACTGCTAATAAATCAGCATATTGATTTCTGAAGGACCATGGAGTAAATGCTGATTAAAACAGATTAAATCAGCTTTTCATCACAGAAATAAACAACATTTTAAAGTATATTAAAATAGAAAAACATTTTAAATTGTAATAATATTTCACAGTATTACTGTTTTTTATCAAATAAATGTAGGCTTGATGAGCATTTGAGACATCTTTCATTAAAAATTGTAATGAAAAAATGGAGTGCTTTCATGTTAGTTGAAAGAAATAATTAAAGTGTGTGATGTGAAACTAACTAACTACTTGCATGGTATGAGATGTAATGAAGGGATTATTTTCACCTCAGGGTTACACTCTTTATTTCATTGGATTTACTCTAACCCTTTATTCAGTACAGGGGTGACATCCCTTATATTCTGGGGTTTATGATAAACATTTTATACATTAAAGCTTATTGCAACTACACTGGGGCATTAGGACCCACTCAGACCAAAGGTTGATCAAACCTGTTGACTTTTCAGGACGTCTCCCAGATTAAAACCAGGCTCAACCCTGCTTATTTCCAGTAGGTGTTCAGGTCTTAGGCTGCAGGTTGACTGTTAAGGGGCTTTTCAGTCATTTTTTCAACCACAAATATACATCTCAACAATGGTGACATGCTTCATGCCACAATGCATTCTGTAACAGACTATTATTAAATTGAAATTAACTGCATTATATCTACATGATAAATAAGAACACTAAGATTAGTAAGATTAGACCACTAAATGACGACAACCTCTTCATCAAGTTGTCAATATCACCTGACAACATTTTCCCTTGGTATTTTTGCCACAACTAACACAGTTTCAGCAGCAAGAGAAAAACAATGTAGTAAAAACAGAAATGCTTTTTCTTTGTACAGGTGACAACGTTACTAAAATTCATGCAGCAAATCAATGCTGGGAGCCATGGATGAGTTGATTGGTGTACCCAGAATGCACTGCAGCAAGAAGCTTTATGTTGATTGTCACCATTGTTGAGATTCATATGCTGAATCTTGATGCCAGTGTCTGAATTGTGTCATAGTTCAAAACTACGGAAGCCCTAACATGCCATGTTTTATGATTGAAATTAATTTTTGTTTTTTCGTGATTTTTTAACAATGAAATTTGTTTCCTCGTGATCTTGATGTAATTTTCTCTAAATGACACCAATGTGCCAACAGGTGGCAGTATACAACCAAATATAACTGTCGGTTTTTTTTTTTTTTTGGACCTCATTTTAATGGACATTATCATATGGCACATATGATATCACATCCTATCCTACACGACGAATAAAAATAGACACGTTATGTAATATAATTTTGTTTCAAATGAATGAGGAAAACAAAGTGGGTTGAATCCAAGCAGCTCTAAAAGATTTTAGAATAGTGAATATCTGGCATCCTTTTGAAGGCACTCAAGTGTTGAATGCTCTGAGATCTTGAGAGATTTAACTTAATTGTTTGCAGTTGATGTTTCGGTGGCTGACATTAGATTAACTATTATTTGCAATAGAAATTAATGAAAAAGATCTCAATGAAACATGGCTGAAACTTTTGAAATAAAATAATTAGTCGTTGTTGTTGTTTTGGTTTAACTAAGACATAAGTCAAATTAGGTTAAATGAAGCTGTGGTACTGAAAACTGACCCCGATTTCACAGACAAGGCTTAAGCTAGTCCTAGACTAAAATGTATGTTTGAGGTGTTTTAACTGAAAGCAATTTGATACTGACATTTCTTAAAATATGTCAGTGACATTGTTTTGTAAACACAAGTAATGTTTGTTTCTAGTGTATATTTATAAAAGCTACTTAAAAATTCTATTTGAACAAAAATCTTATCCTGGTTTAGGCTAAGCCCTGTCTGTGAAACTGGGCTTTAAAAAAGTACTTTTGTAAAAAAGTAAAAAAGTACTTTTACTTTTGTAAAGTTATTCTAAATAAACTTTATAAGTTAAAAATAACTAAATGTGTCAAGTTAAAAACACTTAAAATTCTAAGTAAATACAGCTTAACTGAGTCAATGTGAAAAGATAACTCAAAAAGTTAAGTTAAAGAAACTTCCTGGGGTTATGGTTAGGGTTTTTTTTTGTTTCAGATCAGGTAAACAGGAGCGGTCCGCCCAAGTGCCATCATTCTAAGCAATTTGGCCAATGAGTGTTATTTTAGCCTTATGTCAAATGTCGAAGCGCATTATTGTAACGCGAGAGCACTATCTATGTAATGTGCTCGAGCGTGAAAACTGGACTCGTGCTCTCAAATACATAGTGCTCTCTCATTAATTTATGGAAGCATATGGGTAGCAATATTCAATTTGAATATGAATGGAGGCAGCAGAGCTATGAAGAGCGAGCGAGGCATAGCCTACTGTCTACTGGCAGATGAAAAAGAGCCAGAACAGAGAAATGTCAATGTTCCTGAAGATTATGCATGTCCGTCAGTGATTGAACCAGTAGGCTACATTATTAGAGCCATAGATGTGCCCATTAATGGCTAGGACGTCTCAGAGAGAACATGCCTGCACTGTAAAAAAGAATAGTTGGTTTAACTTGAAAAAGTAAGTTACCTGGTGTAAAGTACTGCTCCGAGACTCCGAAGAAGGTTCAGGAGAGGGGTAGAAGGTAGAAGAAGGTAATAGAGAGGGGTAATCCACAATCGTAATCCAATGTACAGGCAAAGGTCAAAACAAGCAGGCAGTCCAAACAAACACAAAACAAGGCAGGGTACACAGGCAGAGGGAAATCTAGGACACAGGACAAAATAAACCAAGATGCAGGAAAACAGGAAACCAAGAACCAGAGAAATGCTCAGAATTGCACATACAAGACTTTGCAGGTACTGACAGAATGAACCAGGTTTAGATAGGGTGAGTGAGACAGGCTAACAAGACACAGGTGAATAAGTTCAGGCAGTAATTTAAATGTAGTCTGATGGTGTGGCATTAGTCCGAGGTGGAGTGCCCTCTGGTTGCTGTCAAGGACTCTAGCGGGTAATCATGACACCTGGTTGCCTTAAAACTTTGAGTTCATTGAAATTAAAAGTTTGAGTTAATGAAGGTGATTCGTTTAATCAACAGAAACTCAAAATATTATGTTATCTGAACCACATTAATTATCTAAGTTGATTTGACAAAAAAAATCATGCCGGATGCTGGGTGCTAATGAGTGTTATTTATTAGGCTTATAAACTAAAACTACTAATAATAATTCATTGCAGGACATTTAATGAAAATGCAATCACAAGTGTCTTAACTGTGAGTGTAACTGCAATTATGAAAAATATAATTGAAAAAATGATCATTTTGTGTGACTCCAGAGCCAGTCAAGTCAACTGATGTGTTTTCTCAAGTTACCAAGTCAGCCGCTTCTGAGTCTGTTGAATTAACCTCTGTTTTCCCAGAATCTGCCAAGAGTTTTCCTGTTATTCCTGAGCTTGTCAAATCAAGTGTTGTCCCAAAGTTAACTAAGTCTGTTCTTGTAGCTTCAGAGTTTGAGTCAGCTTCATTCACTGCTGAGTCGACAGATATCCCTGCTGTTCTGCCTGAGGTGGCCAAGTTAGCTCCAGATGCTACAGAGTTGATCAGGCACACACCATCGAACCATCGCAAGTGGAAGAGAAAGGCCCATGCAGAGCAGTCTACTATCCTCCAATCTCAAGCCCCTGGTTCAGTGGTCCAAGAATACAAGAGCATTCAAAGAGCCCGCTGCAGCTCCAGAGAGAGTAGTCCCAGAGCCCGCTCTAGCTCCAGAAAGAGCAGTCCCAGTGTTGGTCTGAGTGTTGTCACTTGTTCCTCATATTCCCTTTATAATGTGCTCTCTTTCCCTCATGTGTGGCCAGTTCGTTACTCTTTATTCTTTGTGGCACTTTGTTCTTCGTAGTAGTTATCTTGTTGCTAGTGTCTGTTGTGTTTTGTACAAGTTGCATTTAGCATTATTTTAACATTATTCTAGTTGTGTCCTGATCTGCCTTGTTCCTGACCATCAACTGTCTACCTTGTCGTGTCTAGTCCTGCTGTTCTATTTTCGTCCAGTCCTGTCCAGCAAGCTGAGCTTCCAGGGTTGATCTCTGTCTACCAAGCTGCAAGACCTGTGCAGTGCCTATGAGACCACGATATATTGAGCTGTGTGTTCCCGCCTGGGGTACATTGTTTCTCTTCAGTCTTGCACTGCCTTACCATTTCTGCTCCCCAACCTATTGTCATCCTGGGTTGGAATCAGCAGCCGCTCACTCTCAGCCTGACTGTCATCGTGCCTCATCCCTACCTATTGTTTGGACTGTTCACCTCTTCACCTCCTCATCTTAACATTGTATTGTCAAATAAACCTGTAACACTCTTAGATCCCTGACAGTTTAACTCTTTTGGAAACATTTCTGGACAATTCTCAGTTTGAGATAGATGAATGATCCAGATAATAACATGTTAATGGATGAAATCAATCTTACTGATTTTGACTGATTATTGATGTAGCCTAACATTGCAGCTTACTGGTTACAGACACGTTACTTGAATTTAGACGTTACGAGGGGAATTAATTAATTGTCATGCACAAACAAGGCTCTACTTTGCAAATGCTCTGCGAATCAAGAAGATTCCCGAAATCCAAAGAAAATATTGTTTATTGAGACGACAATTTGCAGTCCTTTTCAGAACATTCGAGACAACTCTTTTGAGAGTTTTTATATACTGAAACTTATTTTCATGACTCTGGGGTCTATTGTTATTATTAAGGATCCATAATTTGTCTCCAGAGTAAATGTTATCTGCTCTTACCTATGTTTGCATTTTAGCTGTTTGGCAGATAGTGTTTTCAGTTAATTTCTAGGTAGGTCTATCTATCTCTCCAGAAACACAAATATTCCACAGTATCCCTTAGAAATCCACCAATGGTTTGTGTCTGTCATGCTTTGGTTATATTTTCAGTCATATTATTCATTATCATTATTAAGCCAACACATTTAATGCATAGCTTTAATTGATCGTCTAGTGTTATCTGCCTTAATCCTGCTTTGCATTTTAACTTTCTGGCAGACAATATTCCAGGTAGGTCTATCTATCAGGAAGATAATTTATGGGCAGGCTTAATATCACAGCTATATTTAGGCTACTCAACATACTTTATCATCCTTGGTGCTTCAGCCTTGGTCTTAAATATCCAGCCAAAGATTTGCTTTGAGGCGGAAGAAAAAAGTAAGAATTGGAAGAATGGAAGTTTCTCAGCAACAGCTTTTTTGCAAACCAGTAAGTGACTTTTTTTTTTTTTTTTAACTATATAACGACTTTAAAAAGATTCATGTGTATACCCACAAAAATGGCATAGGGATTATTTTGAAACACTTTTCACTTAGAAATTTTAGAAATTAAGATATCAGCAATGTTTAGGGTCATCTTGTCAAATTAATCCATTTTATTGATCTGGCAGATATTTATAATTATTATAAATCTTCGAAACAAAAATGCAGAAATATTCTGACTGTATACACATACACACAGAAAATTCCATTCACTGGTACACTCCAGGGGGGCTTGCAAGAAGGGAAGAGCCTTATTGTGATTGGAACAATTTTTCCAAATGCTACCAGGTGAGTCATATTTTATGTTAATCTTAGGCCTGGGACACACAAGGAAATTTTCAAATCTTAACCAAGTTTAAAACTGTGGGAGACCACAGACATAATAATGGTTTCAACCGTTTTTTGTTTTTTTTTGCATTATAATCCTCAAAACGCACACACTAGATGATTCGACTGGACTGCGAGAAAAATGTGCTTAAAATCTTCAAGTGTGTGGCCAGCCTTAAAGGACAAATTAATCTTAAAGGATTAGTTCACCCAAAAATGAAATTTCTGTCATTAAGTACTCACCCTCATGTTGTTCCAAACCTGTAAGACATTTGTTCGTCTTCAGAACACAAATTAAGATATTTTTGATGAAACCCAAGGGTTTCTGAACCTCACATAGACAGCAACATCATTGAATCTTTCAAGTCACAGAAAGGTGGTAAATATATCGTTAAAATAGTTCGTGTGACTACAGTGGTTCAAACTTAATGTTATGAAGCAATGAGAATACTTTTTGTGTGCAAAATAAAACTTTATTCAAAATTTCTTCTCTGAGCCGGCATTTGGATGTAAGCACAGAAATGCTGTACTGCAATGTGTTTACTACGTAAACAGCGTAGGAAACTGACGTGGAAGAGAAGAAATTTAACGATGTCTTTACCACCTTTCTGTGACTTGAAAGGTGGAATGATCTTTGTTCACATTATAGGGGCAATGCTAGTTTTGTATACAGTATTTTGTTCTGTGCAGATTTCATGTGAACCTTTGGAGTGGTGCTGAAGTTGTTCTTCACGTTAACCCACGCTATGATGACGGCCCTCCATATGTGGTGTTGAACACTTTTCAAAAGGGTTGGGGGCCAGAGGAACGCAAGTCTGAATCTCCCTTCCTCCAAGGCAAACCATTCATCCTCCAGATCCTTGCCACCAACCAGACGTACAAGGTATACATACATAGTGTGTACGACATTTGTTTTTCTCGATTGCTTTGAGTTTTGGGTGTAACTGTTTTGTTGTCACTCTATTGCATGTCTTCAAAATGTAGTAACTCACCCAAAACATTACTTTCATGCTTCAAAGCCTAGTTATTGTGGCTGTAAATTTAAAGTTTTTGTTAGTTTTTTATCATCATCTGAGCCGATAGGCTACCAGTCAAAATGTTTAGTTTTTCACCATGGCAGTCAACCCTGGAATGTTCTTACAAATTAATTTTTGTTGTCATTGACACTGACTGTTTGCTATACTGTACAAGGAAGGATATCATTTTTGTCTATTTGAATACTATCGTGTATCTCAACATCAGATAAAATTTTACTTGGAAAGGACAATACTGCAATACACAGAAAAATAATATGCAGTTATGTATACAGTACATGCATTTGTATTAGCAATGTGTTACATGTAAACAGAAAACTCACATTTGCATGTCCATATGTCCATTTGCAAGAGAACATTGCCATAAAGTGACATTCAGGCAAGCTCCCATGTATATAGAAACTTGTTTTTAGACTGTAAATCCTATATTATTACTGTGGCAGGTTGGCAGCTCAATTGCAGCCAATTTAGTAGACACCATAAACATTCCATATTTGAGGAATAAACATATGCCTATTTCAAACACTTGATGAATGGATCATTTAAATTCAATCATGAAAGATTGTTTAGATGTTATGAAGAGTATGACAGTTTCACTGAGAATCACATTTTTGATCAGCAAGCCAAGTACATTTAGTTATTGTCCAAATTGTAGAAATTGTACGAACTTATATTTTTTCCATACGTTCCAAAATAAATAAATAAGAATTTCAAATCTGGTGTGAACAAGAAACTAATTGTTTAGAGAAACATACTGTGTAAACATAAGATTGATTTGAAGAAAAATGGTTAATGAGTCTTTTTGCAAACAAAGCGCTACATTTACAGCCATAAATGACAGGCAAGAGAATCCTTATCTAGTCCACCACCATTTTGCTTATTATACAATGGTTCTCCATAGATAAGTGTCAATGGGAAACACTTTGCGGACTACAGACACCGTATTCCCTTCACTCGGGTGGAGTCTATCTCAGTGGATCAAATGGTGAATCTGGATTTCATTGCCTACAAGAATCCTGAGGTGAGAACAAATATACTGACAATAATACTGTCAACAATACTGACTCCTTGATTTTTCTATATTACATAATTTTATAAAAATCCTTTACCCTTTCGTGCCATCAGGTGGTCCCGTACAAAACCCTGATCAATGGACTACAGCCTGGCAAAGATATTGTCATTTATGGAATTCCTAACCCTGACTGTGAAAAGTTTGTTTCAAGAGATCACACTTTTTACATAAACATATGTAATCTCATTTACAAAAGCATTCTTTTTGTTTGTAAACATACAGTTAATGTTACTCTTCTGTTCCATTCTTCATTAGGTTAGCGATGAATTTCCGTCACAGATATGGGATTGCATTTCACTACGTGTCCTATGTTAATCAGAATGAGGTTGTCCACAATACCTTTGAGAATGGGGCATGGGGAGCAGAAGAAAGGAGTGGAGGTGTGCCTTTTAAAAAAGGTCAACTCTTTAAGGTAGGCATACTCACATTCTTTTACCTACGTTTTCTATTCAAATGGACAGCGACTCTTGAAACAAATCTCTCTAAGAAGAAAAAGTACTAATTCTGTCAGGCACTTTATTTATAGAACTTTTCAGGGGTTCCCATTGGAATCATTATCTGCCATATAGGCTATGGATTTAGCTTTAACTAAAGGTAAACAATGGCTGTGTCCAAATTCACTCCCCTACACCCTTAAATAGGGTACCAATTGTAGAGGTGTCTGAAACCATTGAGGACGATATCGAGTGTGCTCATTCAATCCCACCCCTCACCGCAATAACAAGTGTACAACTGATGCATGCTCAAAAGCCAGAGAATACCCATAATGCTCTGTGAGAGTCACGCGCCCAATGAGTTCCCGCGTCTCCCCAGAAGATGGCGCCCGCAGCTGAACCATTTTCCAAACCGCGCGGGTCCAATGTGGCTACAGTGTAATATCATGCCGGTATAAATTCATTTTTAAGTGAGTATTAAATCAATTAAGGTTACATTAACACGATAAATTACTATAAATTCCTTTGTTTGAGGTGTACCATAAAGCCTACATAATAAAATGTTGGTAATGCGTATGTAAATGTCTGTAATTGATTTATTTGCCTTTAAATCTGCCAGTGACGGCAGCTTCCGGGTATGTGGATCTCGAGCCTTTCGAGCCTTTGCTGTGTTGTAAAGTATCGTCATTGTTTTTTTGCTGACTTGATTCCATGCGCTCGAAAAGCTGTGAGTGGATCGCTCGCCCAAGAGGAACAACTAGCTGTTGCTACCAGACTCACATTGTATTTGAGACAAAACTAACTAGAATAAATGAAGTGAAAAAGTCATAACTGAAACTGATTTCATAGTATTTAATTTTCTCTACAGGGAAATGTATTTTTAGGGAAAACTTATAAACTGTTGAAGACAGACATACAGTGAGTAGACCTACTGTAAATATTCGAGGCAGTTAATCAATAGTCTATGCGTTTCTTAAGGTCATCATTTTGCATAATTTCAACTAATTTTTTTTAAGAATACTTCTATTTTTATTTTTTTATAATAGGCTACTAGTATTAATGTGTAGTCCGACTTGCTCTGATGGCGCATTTAAAAAACCTCTTGCGATGGCAAGGCGGCCGTGTCGGGCTCGTATTCTGCTCTGTGGTCAGACGCGGTTGCTGTCCACCAGCTTAATGCTTATTGGTTTAAACAACAGTGACGTATTGTTGTCTTTTAAAATGTTTGATTTTAAAACTCTGATATCATGTTTTAATGTGTATAAATCCCAAACTCCCTGACAGTGCGACCTCTCTATGGGTTATTATGTGAATGTGATTGTTGTCATATTTCTGAAAAAAATATAAGAACATGTCTGTAATAAACTAAAAATGGTTTATAAACACGTCTTTCGAATGGAATTAAGTAACAAGTACTTTGGGTGTCTTGTTCATCATGTAAAGCAACAGAACTACATGCAAGCTACATGTAGTTTATTAGCAACACAGCGTATGAGTGTGAATCTCGCGAGATCCGCCTTTGTTCTTGTCGGTGTTAGTCTTGCCCGCAAAATACTTGCCATATGCAACTCTGTCAGTCGTGTGCATTATTCATCTATTACATCATATTAAATTATATTATTTCATAGTGGCATACTTACTTTAATGGTTAAATGAATTGGTTAAATGAAATTGCGTTGAGAACCCTATGGTTCTGTACAGTCCCACCAACCCCCTTTTTTTTTTCTAAGAGTGTACTACATTGTTAAAGGAATACCCCCCCCCCCCAACCCAAGACTTTTGTTTATCTTCAGAACATAAAACAAGCATGCATTGTTGAGTGATTGAATTATGATTTCATTTTTGTATGAACTATCACTTTAAGAGTTAAGAGTATGAGTACATGAGTAAAAACACAACATCTTACTGTCTGTTTTGTATGTGTTACAGGTCACCATCTCCTGGAATAAAGAGCAGTTCACTGTGTTTGTGAATGACCAGCAAGCACATACTTACAAGCATCGTTTTGCTAAACTGGAAGACATTGATGTCTTTGAAATTTTTGAAGACTTACAAGTGCTTTTTGTGAAACCCTAATAAGGATGCAGGTTTATAGGAAGTGCGTATTTAAAACTTCCCCTAATGAGTTATCTTTTCATATTCTTACAAATATAAAAAAGTGCTGGGTAGATTGTTTATAAATTGTAGTCGGTTACTGATTCCACAATATCTGACAAAAAATTGTAGTTAGTAACATAATCCATTACATTATACATTAAAGGTAATGTAATCTGACTACTTTTTGATTACTTTTAGATTACTCTTGAACTAACTCGTTTATCACATTGATTTTAATAGGATAATCTCGTACCATATTGATATAAAAATACAAAAAGACAGAGAAAATATTACATATTACATGAAGTCCATTAAATATTACATTACGTCTGGGTTTTCCAGAATGGTGTTTGTAAGTTTAATGAAAAGGTATTCATTAAATCATTTTTTTTCTTTAAATTAAAATCATTTTAAATTGAAAACAATAAAAAAAAACAGACTTTCTAAAAAGAAGAAATATTTTGTTTTCCTACATGTCATGTGACCAGTAACTGACATCAACTTAATTTTATTATTATTATTATTATTGACTTAATTGTATTGTTGACCAAACTTAATAACTTAAAATCTTAACTTAAAAGTAACTTAAAAAAGTGGTACTTCAAGTAAATCTATTAGGTCAAAGAGATTCAGCTGACAAAAAAGTTGGAGAATCCCTGCATTGCATGTAAACATAAAATGACGTGAATTTGTACATTTTAAAAACAAAAGCCTTCCAAAGACAGTAGTACATGGTTAAATGAGTGTAAATCAAATCATAATTAATGTGTTTGTCAGCAGCTGATTAGATAATCAGTGTTGCAATGTTGAGAAAAATTACCTGTAAATGCGGTGATAAATACAGTGTGGGTCTCAGTTTTCAGGGATCTGGTCTGTGTGTGCAGCTCCACAAACCTGGAAAACCTTCTGAACGCATTTAAAGGAAAAAAAGTCGTAGTAGTAACAATCAAATATATTATGAATACACTTTGCCATTGTGGAGAATAGCATGTAACCATGTAATCAATAAAAAGTAACTGTAGTCTGATTACAAGTATTTAAAAATGTAATATAATCTACAAGTACTTAATTTTTGGAATCTGATTGCGTAACCAGATTACATGTCAATTACTATACCCAGCACTGCATATACACATACTTTCTAACTACATATAACAGTCTAATACTCCAATACTCTGCTGAATATATATATTTGCATTTAAATCAAGGTGAAATCAAGTAGAGATCTGCTCAGTCTCAGCAGCATTCATATCAGAGGACCAATGTGACCTTTAATTATTGTGAAATTTACAGGTGCAGTAAATGATTTTTTACAGAACTAGAGGTTGGAACTTCCAGACAGATTTTACTGAAATAGGTGTCTTAAAAAATCCCAGCTATGTTTAGAATAACGTAACATACTTCTCATATTATCACTGCAGTATATGAGTAGTATACTGTAAGAAAAAAAATCTGTCAAAAAATGTAAAAGGTGCTGGTAATTTTCTGCCAGGACATTATCCGTTAAGTTTACGGACATTTCCTTTAACCCTGAAACACAACAATGCTTCAAATAGGTAAAAATTCCTTTATATTAACATCGGGCCCTATTTTTACTTCCCTCAGAGTGTACAGGTATACCACATGCACAATTTCTGCATGTATACAGGCCTACTTACTAGCAAAAAGTGTCCCAGTCAACCTGTTTAGCGTTGTTGGAGTTAGCAGAATGGCTGAAATTGCTTACAGCACCTTTAACATCGTTCCTCTAATGTTGTTGGGTTAAAGAAAAAAAGTTGCTTGGCTGTCATGTTGTATAATGATTATATTCACTTCTGTACAATTAAATAAATAATCAAAAAAAAGTTCATGGTGTGATTTTTTTTTTGAGAGCAAGTGAACAATATGATATGATAAGAATGAGTAAGGGATTTCTAATCAGAAACTGAAAAGAGTTCAGTTCTTTTACGCCAATAGAAGTTTTGTGGGGTGCAAGTGACATTTAACAAATAGAATTAAAAAAAGAAATGCAGAAAATTATATTAAAATCATGTTATTCCTTATTCCTGAATTCCTGATGGGGTCTGATGAGACCTGAGTCTTAAAAAATAAATATATTGTTCAAAAAACATTTTATAACGCATACATACGCCCTCTGGTGATTGTAAGTATAGACTAACATCAACATGCTCTTTGTTGACGTTCTAGTTATTCGTCTCAAGGTGGCAGTAGAGGGCTGCTTACACTTCTCAACCATTCTCTCATCATTAAAACACAATAGTTTCAGGCTATTTAAGACAGTTATTTCTGGATTTCATTTTCACAATAAAGATTAATTTATCACTCTTTTATCCAAAGCGACTTTGCATTTGAAGAATACAACATTCATCTTAAAGAGGCAATAAACACGAGAACTAGCAACACAAAGTTTCAGGCATCGTTCACAATAACAAAAACTAGAATAGCGACGGATTAAAGAATAGTTAGCATAGTAAAATAGAATCTTTCAATGTAATAATTTAATGGTCTGTCTCCTTTTTTAGCCAAAAGGAAAAAGTAGATTCAGATTCTTAGTATCGATGACTGTATTTGATTACATGAACACACATGTTTAGATGTTTTAAAATGTCTAAACTCATTTAGATGATTAATAATGAATAATTCTTAATAATGAACATGAAGAAGCTTTGGTTTATTATGTCAAGGAAAGCACAATTTGTAGATTAAATCAGAATAGCCTCTGCGTTATGTTTGAATAATGAACAAAAGTAGGCCTAGTTAGTATCATACACATCTAATTCATCTGCGCATCAAATTAATTTACAAGAAACACCAAACTCTATTAGTTTACAGACAGATAAGATGCCCAAGTGAAACTACATGCATCGACTACTCTTCTTTTACTGGTCCAGTTCTTCAGTAGCATTTCTGCGCATGCGCAGCCACCCAGCCTGACGCCAGCGAGAGAGAGAGAGAGAGCGAGAGAGAGAGAGGAGGATTCAAACTTCCGGTGGTGTGTCATGGCGGCGTGGTGGAGTATGCTTGAAGTGAAAAACTAAACCAAACCCCCCTCCTCCCTCCACTTCCTCCTCTATTCTCCTCCTCGATTATTTTGCGGAGCGGTTTAGGGGGTATTTGTTGCACCCGGGGCAATTCGGGAGCAGGAATCGGGATCGCAAAAGTGATTGATAGGAGGCATAGCGGAGCGCGCATCCGCCTGAGCATGGCGGCGCACAAGCCCGTGGAATGGGTCCAGGCCATCATTAATAGATTCGACGAACAGGTAAAGAAAACATTGGTGGGGGGTTGACATTTAAAGGCCAAAAAGCGAGCATGCAAACGACGAAATGCTTGGTGCATATGCATGCAAACGCGGTGTTTGTGTTGAAGATGTGAGGTTGGAGGTTTTGAGCTTGCACTGGCCAAATACAATACGTAAATGTCTTGATTCAGGCCTGATGTGTTGCATTTGGCCAGCAAAAGCCGAAATTGGGGAGTATAACGTCGTGATTGATTTGATGAATGTTCAGCGGAGTCGCTCGCGCGCACCGGCTAAATATAAACAAAAGGAATCAGACTCCCTCCGTGCTTGTTGACATACAGAGAGATGAGATTGCATAGCAAGAGGAGCCTTACAGGAACATACAGTCCTGTTCCCGCAAACACGTTTAAATCAAACTTGAACAAAATAGTCGTGTCGGTTAGCAGTGCTTTGTTTTTCAAAGTTGTCTGAAACTTTTAAGACATTTTATGAGACTGAAGTGGCAATGACAGCACAGGTTCTTGAGCTTAAGCAATTTATCATGGATTTAGTACGATTGTCTGTGGATTCTGCTACATATGACCTTGCATTCTTTTTTTCTTCCTAATCAAATAAAGTTTGACACCTGAAGAAATGAACTGCAGTTTTGAAAAACAAGGCTTTAGAATGATGCACACTCACTCCAGTCAGATCAGTCATCTAGACTAAAGATTGTATTCTGCTGTTGACTAGAAGACTTGAACGAAAACATACTAAATGCACCTTTTAATAGGAGTCCATAGGGCATTTATAAGCATTTTTCAGTGTTTTGATGTGCATGCATTCCTCTGTTCATAGTAGTTTTGTTTTGTTCCTGCCCTTGTGAAAAAGTGCGCTTAATTGTTGAATGTACACTTGTAGTGTACTTCAAATATTGAAAGTAAATCTTTAAAAACAATATGGTTTTAATAAAAGGCCGTTTAAGTGAACTTGGAGTACACTTTCATTATGTTTCGTAACACACTTAAAAAGTGCTTTTTTTAATCATGTAAAGTTAAAGGTTTAACTGGAAAGTACATTTTAAATCATAGTTTTAATAATCTTTCGTCATGATTTAAAGTACACTTCTTTTGATGTGTTTAAAACATACTAAAATACTCGTAAAGTATGCTATTTTAGGTGTAGTGTTTTTCTGTAATACGTTTAAATATATTTTAAATTTATTAAATTGAAATGTCATTACTAATAATTTAAATGCATGACACAAGTGTCAATAGAAATGGCATTAAATGTTAGTTTACCATAAATGCTTGTTTTTTGAATGCCATAGACTATTAGAAGTGATTAAGAAATTACGCAAATGTATATGTTCTGCTTAATTATATCAACTAAGCACTTTTAAGTAAAACTAACTGCATTTAATATAAATTTAAATTATAATTCATTTTCATTTCATTGCAAATAACATGCATTTTATTGTCTGAAAACATTACAAATTAAGTTTGCGCTTAAGTATACTCTTTTAAAGTATATTATTTCCATAATAAGTGCTCATTTTAAAAGTATGCTAAAGTACCCTTTCCCCCCCGCAAAGGGTTTGCTTGTTATTTTCAAGTTTTGAGGCTTTTCTCAGGGTTTGGCTTCTCATGCTGCAGATTAGCGGCTCATAACAGTTTAATGAAAGTGTAAAAAGGAGTTTAGGCTGTTTTATCGGTAAGCCGGTTTAGTTGATTTTAAATTAGAGAGCTTAAGGCACTTGTTTGCAGGAAGCGTAATATGCTGCTCTGTACGTTCTCATGATTTGAATGACAGCTGTTCACCACAATTGCAATTACAAGCAGATTATAAGTTTCAGGATTCCTGAATGGAAACAACCGGATAACACAAGGATCGATTGTTTAAGCTGATCATCAGTGATGTGTGGCTTTTTCTTGCTTGCAATAGGCAAGTTCTCAGTGGCGGTTATTGCCTTGTCAGCAGCTGTATGAATGCAAAGAGCACCTTGAAACAATGACCTCACAGATGCCATTGCATGGTCATGGAAAACTAATCTGTCCTCTCTCTGGGGAGAGCTCTGAGTCAGGAATGAGAGGTTGATGAGGCATTGTGTGCTACATAGATGTCAGTTTGAGAGATTTTGAAGAGTGTTTACTTGAATTACGATGACACTTGTTTGAATTTATATATTTTTTCTTAGATGATAATTGAATTCAAGAGAAAATTTTGATGTGATGTTGTTGGGTAGTTTCTGGTCACTGTTTTTTTTTTGTCATAAAAAGCTTAAAGTGATAGTGAAAATTGTCATCATTTATGCACATTCATGTTGTTCCAAACCTGCATGACTTGAATGATTTTTAATAGAAAGTCACTGAGATCCAATGTTGTTTGGATTCCAACATTCTTCAGAATGTGTTCTTTTGTGTTCCACAGAAGTAAGTCATACAGGTTTGGAATGACATGAGGGGCGGGCGATATAGCCTCAATTATATCACAATATTTCAAGAAAATTTGCGATAATGATATTTATGAAGATATAGAGAAAAATATATGGAAAAACGTTTTATTGGGGATCACAGCTGGCCTGCATTCATTAGTGCAAATAAAACGAAGGGCATTTTCCATCCTTTTCCAATGAGCTACTGTCATTGATGACAAAACACCTAATTCGAAGTGTACGGTAAATCTATTGTGATAACGTGGCAGCAGCAGCATTATATATGCAATAGTATACCTTGGGTCGAGCTTTTTAATAGAGGTGCACACATTGCAATTTTCCTTCTAATAACTATAATTGACAGCATATACAAACAAAAATGTACTTTACTTCAACGCAAAGTTTTATTTTCATAATGAAAAAAAATAGCAAGCTACAGGACAAATAAATGCAATAGAATAAAGAGAGCTGTGAAACTGAAGTTGTTCAGGTTAAGTAGGTCTTTATTCAGGTGAGAAACACTACAGACATTAAAGTAATCAAATGTAAATGTGTTATTTTCCATTTGATTACTTTAATTTCTGTAGTCTTCATTGTAAAAATTAAATACAGTTTAATGCTTACAATTAAAGTTGTAAAACATATTCATTCAAGAGCAGAAAGTGGTTTTCTTTGTCTTTTGTTCTTTGATTAACATGACAGACAGCAGCAGGAATATAGGACTACTGTCACTTTAAGAGTTTATGCACAGACCCAATATACTGTTACAAAACATACTATTTAACGTTAAAAAACTGTGTTTAACTGGATGCTCCCCAAGACATTTTGATATAATTTTATGTATTTGAACGTTTTACCACAGTAAACCACTCATTTTAGTACTTTGTGACTCAGAAGTTGTTTGAGACTGAGAAGCGGCTTGTGTGCTCCACTAATATAGATCAGTGGTGGAGAGAAGAGAGCGAGAACGCGTGGCTGACGTTATTGCCTGTGCCGCTGATAACAAAACGGATCCACTCAGAATCGGAAACATGTGACACTGACCGGTCGGTCACCTATCCGGGATGATCATGAGGAAAATCGGCTGAGTGCAATTGCATTTCGGGCCAAGTGGTGAATCGGGTTTGTTGTGTTTCCACCTTTATCGGTAACAGTTTCTTGTATATTTTGCAAAATATTGTGCTTAATTGTTGGAGGTCTGACCTCTTGTAACCAAACCACTTTCATACTATTGAAGTAGCTCACTGTTTAGGTACTAAATCGTCATCGGAGGCTGATGTGCTGCTCTTACTCTCAGACAGGTGTTGTTCTTGTGCGCTCTAGAGAACGTCAATGCACTATACATCATCACGCCGTTACATCATTGGTATCGCGTGATGACACTTTTTTTTTTCATGTAAAAAAATTATACTGTTATTATCGTGGCCGGTATATGACACACCCCGACATGAGGTTTTTACATTAGTAGATTTGGTTGAATTGAAGCAATATCCAGGAAAAAGCTTAAATGATAAAACAACATGGGTGCAAATCTTCCTGCAGTTTTGAAAAGATTAGGCAAGAAGACGTGATGTGACATCGGTGAAAATTAATATTTTTCTTGAATTGTGTCCAATGAAAGTTTCATTAAACTGTAATATTAAATAGTCAATTTATATGAAAATATTTTTAATTGTCTTTGTGTTTTTAGTTCATATACCGTCCACTCTCCATAGCACACATGAGCACGGCCTGCTCTGCCAAAGTGCACATAAGGGAAGCGATTGGTCCCTGACCTTTCTGGAATTTTAAACCATTCCTGGGAAACAAAGTGCTCACTGTCCATCGGCATCCTGCATTAAAATGGATGTCAATAGGGCTGGGCTTTGCGTACTGTGAGTGCATGTGTTTTATGCGTGTTCAGACGGTGTGTGCGCCGGGTTCTTCTCCGGTCTTGAGACTTTCATTTCCAGCCACGCGCTTTTCTCTTAGGGCCACACAGTAGTGGGCCGGAAAGAAGGAGGGAACCTCAGGGTTTCTTAGAGTTTTTCTGAAATGCCGTCACACTGGCCATTGCAATTGTCAGACGACTTAAACAGTGCAATCGATAGTGCCTGCCATGCACCACAAGTGTTTACCTAAAGCAGGTTATCAGCTACGATTTGTTTAAATATAAGATTTGAAAAAGGTTTAATCTTGCTTGGACTACTTTGATACATTTATAGGTGATGCTAAGTGGACTGCTTAAGAGTTAGCCTGTTTCTGGCTAGTCTGCTAAATGTGTACTTGTTAAGTTGACACCTTTGGTGGTCTGCTCTTGGGCTACGTGCAATTATTTCAAATAGTCACTGTGTATTCAAAGTGGTTTTGTTGGTGATGAATTGGCAGGTTTGTATAGGACACTTGAAAAAAGTCCCTTGAACTGTTTTTTTTTTTTATTTGAATAATAGTAAAGTACAATTTTATTCATATGGCAAAGCTGCATCGTTACTCCAGTCTTCAGGGTCACATGATCCTTCAGAAATCATTCTAATTTGCTGATTTGGTGCTCAAGAAACATTTATTATTATCTTCAAAATATCAATGTTAAAAACAGTTGTGCTGCTTTATTTTGGAAATCAAGATAACTTCTGGGTTCTTTGATGAAAAGAACGTTTCTATGATTAAATGCATCCTTGCTGAATAAAAGTATAAAAATAAACGAATAAATCTTACTCAGCGAAACTTTTTAACAGTGGTTTTTATTTACTGAAACTGATTATGTTAATACATACAGATAAAAATATTAAATCATACTAAAGAAAATCGTTGAAAGAATTTGTAGTGAAATTTTGGGGTTGCTTTAATGGATTTTTATGGGAACTTTTTCTTGCCTTTTCATCTCTCTTAATTGGATAGAATGTACAGGAAAGATTTGAAATGATGCAGAAAGAGGGGAGGACAGGGGTTGGACGTGTTGCAAGCCTGGTTCAAATTTGATTTGCCAAGTAAACACAACAGATCACTATATCAGAGCAGTTAGTTGGCGTTTGTGAGTTGTTCACAAGCTGTATAACTTCTAGCGCAGTCAAAGTTCTTTTGATCCAGAGAAGAGCCATAGTACTCGGAAACGGTGAAGACCAATTCCTCATCAGGGAACGCTTAGAGGGGGGAGAGGCCTCCACCCCCTCACTCCACATACGCTTCATTAAGACAGCCAGACCATGTGTGCTTTCAACACTCCCACTGCACAGACTTTAACTGCTTGTGTGTGTTGGAGAGAACAAGAGCAGATGTGCTGGCCCGCAGGTGTGCGGCACAGGGCGGAAGTCTGCAGAGCTGGAGGCGCTTTGTTTTAACACCTTAAGTTTGAGAGTTTAGACCCAGAATGAGTGGGTTGGTGCTTTAAGGGCTTGGATGTTCTCTCAGGGGTGGGTGTGTCAAATTTAAGACCGCTCGACCTCTCGCTCCATGGTCTGTGCGTCCCACATGTTACAAGCTGTTCTCCACCCAGTGCTCTCAATAAAGCCGTAACAGAGCCTTTGAAAGCTGGGCCACAGGAACCCAACATTCACACCTGTTAACCAGACCCATGGGTTCTCTATCATCCTAACGTCCTTTGATAAGACATAATATATGGGCAATTTTTGTGACTTTAATTTAATTATACTGTAATTTTTACGCTTAAAATTCACTGAAAGTTAAACACAAATTAGCTTTTGAAAATTTGTAAAGATTTTGGCTTATGCTATCGTTCAAAAGTTTAGGATTTTTTTTTATTTAAAACTAAACAATAATGCTTTTATTTGTCTAGGACACTTTAAATTGATCAAAAGTTACAGTAAAACATGTATAATGTTAAAAAAATATATATTTCTATTTCAAATGAATGATGTTCTTGTGAACTTTCATCAAAGTATTCTAAAAAAATGTATTACAGTTTCAACAAAAGCAGCATCTGTTTTCAACATTGATAATAGTAAATGTTTCCAGCATATCATAATGATTTCTGATGTATCATGTGACACTAAATTAGTGGATAAATATATTACATTAAAATGTAATTACATTTAAATGTATTAAAATAGAAATAATAATAATAATAGTAATAATAATTCAAAATGTTACTTTTTAGTTTTTTTAGTTTTTATTTTTGATCACATTATTGAAGCCTTTGTGAGCATGAGAGAATTCTTTCAAAGACATTTAAAAAACATTTGTCAACCCCAATCATTTCAGTGTTAATGTATAAATCACTGTTTTCACTGGCCTGCTCTGTATCAGCATCACACATTGAAAACCCTTTATTAGTTGAGTTATTAGCTGTTAGTCAAGGCTATGATAGCTATTTTTGGATGCTTTGGAAAGTTTGTTGGTTTTAATCTCTGTATTTCTCTGTCTGTCTTTCGTTCACAGCTCCCTATTAAAACAGGACAGCAAAGCACCCACACCAAAGTGAGCACAGAGCACAACAAAGAATGTTTGATCAACATCTCCAAGTACAAATTCGCCCTCGTCATCAACGGCCTGACGAACATCCTCAAAAATGTGAATAACATGGTAAGTCCACATGTATAACAGTCAAGTTTCCCTGTTTGATAAAGTTCCAGTCATTCTGTTACAAGTGAATTGCCTTGGCATTGCAAAAATAAATCATCTTGGATAAGCAAAAGAAATGTTCAATGTAATATAAGATTATTTTAATCAGTTCTGAAAAAGGTTAAAAATGAACATTTTTACTCCATATTTTTTTGTTTTTATGTTTATTAGAGTATCGCACTGTTAGATTAGCTGGATGCTAACTTCAGACTCTATTGAAATCACTTTTTTTGAGTTGTATCTTCAGTGCAAGTTGCTGTTTATGTAGAGCGTTATAATTCAGTCACTTATGAGATTCCATCTGTGTAGGCTAGCGAGTGGTAGCTCTCTAGATTTTGGAACACAGCTAATATCACATTACTGTATTTGTCACATTTATAGCGGATCTTCGGCGAAGCTGCCGAGAAGAACCTCTACCTCTCCCAGCTGATTATCCTGGACACACTGGAGAAGTGTCTGGCAGGGGTGAGTAGTTCATCCTATTCCAGAGTGAACTTTATCCAACCTATCGCTTGTTTTGACTGTCCTATGTTATGGCTTTTAACAGCATTGTCCCACGCTGTGGTTTCAAATTTATTGCTGAAAGCTATGCAAAATTGCTTTACAATTTTTCTATTCTTGCCAGTTCACGCCCTAACCTGTATCAACTAAAAGACTTCCATAGATTTCATTACAGATAATTCATTATTTCATAATAGATATTGAAAGTAATTATGTAATTTTTACACACACACACACACACACATATATATATATATATATATATATATATATATATATATATATATATATATATATATGCTTTTTTTTCTTGGCAATATCTGTCTTTTTCTTTTACTATGGTAGGCTGTATAGCTCTATGGAATAAACTGAATGTGGTGAAACTGGAACTGCTTCATTGCTGCATGGTTATAGAAAATGAATCAACATCTTGGAATCTCATCTGTCAGCTAACCAGAATAAAGTTTTCAACCATGCCATGGTATAATCAAAACTAGATACACAAGAACAGTTGTTTGGGGTCAGTAAGAATTTTTAAAATACTTGAATTTATCAACGATGCATTAAATTGATAAAAAGTGACATTTATAATGTTACAAAATATTTAGATTTCAAATAAATGCTGTTCTCTTGAACTTTGTATTCATCAAAAAATCCTGGAAAAAAGTGTCACCATTTCCTCAAAAACAACTTTTTCCAGTTATTTAGAGGATAGAAAAAGTTATTTGAAATTATTGTAAATTTCACAGTGTTGCTATTTTGCTGTATTTTTAGATTAAATAGATGCGGAACGTAGCTTAAGAGACTTTTACAAAAACATTTTAGAATCTTACCGACGCCAAATTTCTGAACAGTACTGTAAAATGGCTATAACATGTATTTAGAGGATTTTATGGGGACATTATAGGACATATACAGGTGCTGATCATATAATTAGAATATCATCAAAAGGTTGATTTATTTCACTAATTCCATTCAAAAGTGAAACTTGTATATTATATTCTTTCATTACACACCGACTGAGATATTTCAAATGTTTATTTCTTTTAATTTTGATGATTATAACTGGCAACTAAGGACAATCCCAAATTCAGTATACCAACCAAGTATATCAAGCAATGTGGTTTGTGTGCCTCTCCTCTCTTCCTCCAGACTCTGGGACCCTGATTTCCAAAGGAAATGCAAAATTTACTTTCATCAGAGAACATAACTTTGGACCACTCAGCAGCAGTCCAGTCCTTTTTGTCTTTAGCCCAGGCGAGACGCTTCTGACGCTGTCTGTTGTTCAAGAGTGGCTTGACACAAGGAATGCGACAGCTGAAACCCATGTCTTGCATACGTCTGTGTGTAGTGGTTCTTGAAGCACTGACTCCAGCTGCAGTCCACTCTTTGTGAATCTCCCCCACATTTTTGAATGGGTTTTTTTTTCACAATCCTCTCCAGGGTGCGGTTATCCCTATTGCTTGTACACTGTTTTTCTACCACATCATTTCCTTCCCTTCGCCTCTCTATTAATGTGCTTGGACACAGAGCTCTGTGAACAGCCAGCCTTTTTTGCAATGACCTTTTGTCTTGCCCTCCTTGTGCAAGGTGTCAATGGTCATCTTTTGGACAACTGTCAAGTCAGCAGTCTTCCCCATGATTGTGTAGCCTACAGATCTAGACTGAGAGACCATTTAAAGGCTTTTGCAGGTGTTTTGAGTTAATTAGCTGATTAGAGTGTGGCACCAGGTGTCTTCAATATTGAACCTTTTCACAATATTCTAATTTTCTGAGATACTGAATTTGGGATTTTCCTTAGTTGTCAGTTATAATCCTCAAAATTAAAAGAAATAAACACTTGAAAATGTCAGTCTGTGTGTAATGAATGAATATAATGTGCAAGTTTCACTTTTTGAATGGAATTAGTGAAATAAATCAACTTTTTGATGATATTCTAATTATATGACCAGCACCTGTATATTGTTTTGGTCTCAAAAGGTAGGAACGGTTCAGAAATGTTTTTTGATTGCACATGAACTTTTGTCTGAGTCTTAGAAACAAAGTTCTGGTAAAACAATTAAATCTTTAGCTTTTACTCCCAGACAGAGCTCTCTGAACCGGCCCCGTCAGGAGATTATTACATTTGCAGGTGTTTCCTTGTCTTGAAATCGTCTGGCTTTTCCTGTATAGATTATGAATTTTCGCTTGACCAGATGCTACACAGCTGTTCTCTGTCCTGTGCATTTGGTTTTGTTTTTGCAAAATTCTTTTTATGTCATTTCCTTTTGTGTCATTGAGATGGGGATGTATTCTTTCAGAAAATACAGTTTACTACTGTTCAGGTTTCAATTCTTTCACTAAAATTTGAGAACCTTCAAGACAACTATACTATTTGTTTCATTAACTAGTTTCGGCAGTCATGAATTTTTGCCCGATAGTACAGAACTTCCCCTCTGCCATTACTGTTACTCATTTAGCTTGACCCAGTATCTGTGCATTGATCCACTAATGTTAGTTGGGTGCTTTGTCATTGGATTTCATTTCTGTTCTCCTCCCCCTTTCCTCTCGCTGCTGATCCTGAAGTGCTTTCAACTTGCAGTAGTTTTATTGCTGTTTTCAGCTTGCTGAATACTTCCATAAGTCATTCTCATCATTTTGACAAATGTTAGCCACCTATGGACAACTCCATTTTTATGCTTGTTTGTGTTTTACAAAAACGGCAGACACTACAGCAGTAAATAATGTACACTATAAGAATTAGCATTTAAAACACACAGTAGATGCGCACAGTACTAAAGAGAATATAAATAATAAAGTATACTGTGTGTTTGTGTGCATCATCAGCAACCCAAGGACTGCCTGAGGCTGGATGAGGCCATGTTGGTAAAACAGTTGCTGCCTGAAATCTGTCACTTCCTGCACTCGTACCGTGAAGGCCAGCAGCACGCCGCTCAGCTGCGCAGCTCCGCCTCTGCCGTGCTCTTCTCTCTCAGCTGCAACAACTTCAATGCTGTCTTCAGTCGTATTTCCACCAGGTACCTCTCTGACACTCTTGGGGTTCCACAGGGCTTTGTTCTAGGACCTCTTTCAATGTGTGAATCAGCCCCAAAAATACCCCCATAATAATTAATAAAGCTTGCTTATTGTAAACCGTGTAAGCCTATGAGAAGTCCTATGTAAGTCTTTGTGTTTTGTATGAATGCTGGGCTGGGTTTTGCATAGTTAGCTACAAATTGACCAGTTAAAGTCTTATTAACATTAATGTACCACTGTCATCACATAGGTTGCAGGAGCTCACAGTTTGTGCAGAGGACACAGTGGATGTCCATGACATTGAGCTTATTCAGTACATCAATGTAGACTGCTCCAAGTTAAAGAGACTGCTACAAGGTAAAGCATGCTATGCTTTATAGATTTTGCTTTGCCTCAGTATTCTGAAATTGATGACTAATTTCATGAGTAATTTAGGGCTCCACAGTTAAAATCAGATTCACTATGTGGCACAGTGCAAGTATTAAACCACAAAGGCAGTGATTTAAATAAATATATAGTCTTGAATTGCTTGATAACTTCCTGTATATTCTCTTTAGAAACAGTACTTAAATTCAAATCTTTGAAAAAGCCGGCCCAGCTTGCAGTAATCAGCAGTTTGGAAAAGGTTTGTGCTTTGTAAACAGTACAATAGTGTATGTAATGTATTTTTTACTTTCTTTAATAATGCTCATCATATGGAAGGTAATAATATATCTGATATGTTTGTGTCAGGCCTTCTGGAACTGGGTTGAACACTATCCTGATGAATTCACTATGCTCTATCAGAGACCCCAAACTGATATGGCAGGTGAGTGGCACAATAATTCCTATCCATATTGAGTATTGTTTGTTGTAGTTTTGACAGGTTTAACTGCTTTTCTGTGTTTACAGACTGTGCAGAAAGACTGTTCGACCTGGTGGACAGTTTTGCAGAGAGTGCAAAGAGAAAGGCTGCTGTGTGGCCCTTACAGATCATCCTCCTCATCCTCTGTCCAGAGATCACCCAGAGCATCACCAAAGAAGTAGGGGGGGAGGAGAAAGCTAACAAGGTCAGAGTTCACACAGTAAATTACACTGACTACTATTCCTGCTCAGTGTTTTGTCATTTAAGTCCACTCCTTTTGTTCCCATAGTCTTTTATGTAGCAGTTGAGCATTGCTACCAATGACAGACATATATTTTGTGTATAGAAATGCTTTGCAGACAAATCGAGCTGTTTTGTTGTCTTCAACAGAAGTCATTTGTTGAAAGTCTACGGAAGGCTCTGGGACAACACAGTGGCAGCAGACAGTTGACTGAGAGTGCGGCCGTTGCATGTGTCAAACTTTGCAAAGCCTGCACCTACATCAACTGGGAGGACAATTCTGTTATCTTTCTCCTAGTTCAGTCAATTGTCATGGACCTTAAGGTAAGAAGGACTATTTTCTCCGTCAACAAGTACAGAGAAATGGAAGTCTGTAGGAAATGAGAGATGTTCATTTCTGTATTGTTCGTGTGTAACTTTGCTCCCTCTTTTCTCTCAGGGTCTTCTTTTTAACCCCACTAAGCCGTTTTCGAGAGGTGCGGGCTGCCAGAGCGCCGATGTGGATTTAATGATCGACTGCTTTGTGTCATGTTATCGTGTCAATCCTCGTAACAACCAGCATTTTAAGGTAAGCTCGGTTAAAATTGTGTCCAGCATGTTGCAAAGTCATTATAGCAAATAAGAGACTATCACTAACCCAAGATTTAATATTACTACTCTCAAACCGTACTGAGCTAGTCAACATTCATTTCAACATTACAAACCTAAAAATTATTAATATGATATTGTCAAATATCTATAGCTTTGTTTCTATTCAAAGTTTTGAATTTAACTTGTGCACAAAATTGGAATATCGCATAAAACATTTGCAGTTAAAGCAGCATTTCCGTTCCCTGTGTTCAAGAGAACACAATTTGTGCAAAATATGTAAAATAAAAATGGAAGTTGCTGTAATCGGGGAAGCCACTGTGGCTTTTTTTTCTACATCATAAATGACTTGCACCGCTGTCAGCAGTTGCTGTCATGTTTTCTTGGGTTCGGATTCTATATGGTGTTTGCGTAGTCATTTGCGCAAATTATTCTGATGACAGACTTTGGCTCAGGCATTTCAGAATGTTGTCCAAACCAACATTTGCAATGAAATCTGCTGGTTTGTCCAGTTGTTCGGTCACATCCTCAGTTGAGGCAAAGTCACACAAGTTTTTTTGTTGCACTTTGAGGTATTTGTTTGGTTTTCATTTTAGTTTGTGTCTTCTTATCAAATAAAAAAAAATGTTTTGACCTCAATTGAGTGCAAAGGTTTTTAATGCACGTTTTTAGAATGTTTTTCATCATTTCCATCCAGCATATTTTTTTATGCAATATCCCAAAATGTACATAAAAATAGGTGGATGGAAACATAGCTATTGACTCAAGCTGCATAATTTTCTCACTGGTTAGATGTTGAAATCGTTGCCACATTTATATTTTTTAATAAATTAATTTCTTTACTAGGTATGCCTGGCCTCGACTTCCCCTCCTACCTTCCATTTTGTCCTGGTCAACTCCCTGCACAAAATTATCACTAATGTAAGTATGATCACTTTATGGCCATTCACATTGACAGTGATTTGCTTTGAAGTCATTCATTTGTAATGAGAGTTGACCATTTCCAATGGCATGAGTGAAAGTGACTGTTTGACGATGCATCAGAAGTAATTTGAAATATTATGCAAATTATTATATTTTATAATATTTAAAGCTGCAGTCCTTAACTTTTTTTGGTTTAAAATGATCCAAAATCAGTTTTTGAGCAAGTACAAAACCAGCCGGTGTTCAAAACTATCTCCTTACCTTACCGATAATGTGTTGAATGGTACTGGTGGGTTTCCACAAGAAAATTCGAGGTTTCCGCCGTTATGTTACGTCTGTTTACATAAAGGAGTCGCAGCTAGTAGGCTATATGGCATGTGGAGGATGCTGCAGGTGGCAGATCATTTATAGCCTTTTCTCACTGCAGCTGCAATAATTAAACGTATCATTTTAATGGTGGATTGTATGTTATGACAAATGAACAGTTAGATATTAGACTGTACAGGATTTGAAATCTACAGGTAACGCTAATGCACACAAGTACTGTTTACTGATGTTTTTAACATTAACAATTTGTGAACAAAGAATAACTAAGGTTTTTTTTTTTTTTAACATGTATGTTAGCATATGTGTACAGTCAAAAGCATAGCCTTTCAACTCCATTTGATAGCAAGCTGGAAAGCAGGTGGTCAAGACATGCACTCATCTTTTCCAGTGTCTGCTCTGTTTTTCTCCAAGTTATGACCAATAAAAATGTCATTCTATTCTTTTAAACTAAAGTTGTGGCTATCTCAACCCCCTCACACAAGCGCTTGTCAATGCAAGTGTCTGTTGTTGTTGCAGTGTCCGTTTTTTTATTGTTGTTCTGTCTCTTTTTTTTAGTTTCATTTTCTACTTTAAAGGGATAGTTCACCCCAAAATGAAAATTATCCCATGATTTAAGGATAGTTTTACATATATCTCTGATTGTGTTCATCTGAAAGAAGATCGTCTTCTAGGAATAATTATCATTTTTGGGTGAACTATCCCTTTAAATCAATGGGTACACGCGGTTACAAAAATCGGCGGTCTGCATTCAGTACGAGCATACTATTCTGGTGACGAAATTTGCATCAAGTGCACTGAACGCAGACCCTCGCGTACGCGTAATAACCAAAGTGTTTTTTTCGCAGCCCACCAATAATATTAGGGATCCATCAGTAATAACGCCTTATTGAAACTTCCAGCAATGAAATCGCATTCAGTGAGAACAGCATCGTGAGTTAGCACTGTCTCACTACAGAAGTGTGCTTTAATTTTGATGTTTATTATTTATTTTACAGTGCTTGTAGTTACAGTGTACTTGCCTAAGAAAGTACTACAATATAAGGTAACTACATGGGTTAAGTTTAGGGGTAGGTTCAGGGTTAGTACCTTGTTACTACCAAGTTATTGTAATTACTATAATAAGTACATAGTATGTACATGAGGAACAGGACTGTAAAATAAAGTGCTAACGTTTATTGCTTATTAATGTTTCATGTTCCTCCTAGTCTCACCTGGACTGGTGGCCGAAGATTGACGCCATCTACTGCTACTCAGGAGAACTGCGCACCATGTTTGCAGACACACTGGGCCGAGTGATTCAGAGTCTCAGTGCCCATCCACCTCTGAGGATGACATCAGTGAGACAATTCTATACACTGAAACACACTTGCATTCATACAGTCCATTATGTATAGAATAGCACATGTCTTTTTCTTGCAGAGTCTGACATTCAAAGAGAAAATGACAACTAGTTTAAAGTTCAAAGAGAAGTCCACAGACCTTGACTCGCGTTCTTTGCTGCTGGCACTGGTCAAACTCATCCACGCTGACCCCAAACTTATGCTGCATGTGAGTATAGGGCTGAAATATGGATTAAATAGTCTTTTAGTTGTTATAGTCAGTCACTTTTAGTATTAAAAGTAATTGGCTCTATTACAGTTGTCCCTGCATGTTACGCTAGGATTGGAGAAAGTATTTTAACGTCAGAACAGCTAAACATGTCACCTTTGACCTGTTGCTCTTTTAATTCTCATAATAAGCTCTAATCCAACAGCGTTTGTTTTCTAGTGTAAATGTTTTCTGATTGGTTTAAATACTGGATTATCCAGATTAGGTTTTACATGTGGATTTATTATTCTTTCCTTAACATGAATTGTGATTTTGGCTAAAACAGTGTGTCTAGTCTACATGTAAACTTAGCACAAGAGCTGATGTTTTTTTAGGATGATTCTAATCAAATTTGAGTCCACTGATTGTATTTTGATACCATCAGAACCCAGGGAAACCTGGCCAAGAGATCCAGAACAGCACAGCTGAGCTCATCAATGGTCTGGTCCAGCTGGTTCCTCTTACCCACAGTGCTGAGCATTCGCAGGAAGCCATGGAGGTAAGACATTTTTCATGTATAGTATCTCTCACCGCTATGCAATGTGGGTATTGTTAACTAAAACTATTAAAAATTGCTTTTGTTAATTAAAATAAAACTGAAATGAAATCTAATATAAATATTAGATTAAAACGTAAAAACGAAAATGAGAAATGTTGCTTTGGTAACTAACTGAAATAAAATAAGTTTCAATACTACAATTACTAATAATGAAATAAAAATAAATTCGCAGATTATCTCACCCGCTTTGTATTGTTGCAGTGCCAGTAGTATATGTAAATAATTTGTTTGAAATGTTGACTACAAATACAGAGGTTCATCACAGCGTTCTTTCCTTATTTATGATTTTTTGCAGCCTTTAGTCACTGCCTACATTGCACTGGATCCTTCACTCGTAATCAAAAGTAACTCACTCCCGCTTAATATTTACTCTTTGAATTTTTGTACCTGGGAACAATATAAGTCTACACTATTATGACTAAAAGTTTTCTAAGTAGTATTTCCTACTAATTCAAGACGGTGTTTGGCTCTGGGCAAGCATATCCATACCAACAGATTGGTGAAATCTATCTATCTAAATCTAGTATGATTGTTTTGACCAAGTAAAACAGTGCTGTTACCCCACAATTTTAATTACCGTATTTTCCGGACTATAAGCCGCAACTTTTTTCCCACGGCTCGCGGCTTAAACAACGACGCGGCTAATATATGGATTTTTCCCGCTTTCAGATTTTTCCATTCAAAAAAACATTGTGATGTGCTCAGTTTTTTGGCGGCATGTTTACTGTTTAGATTAAATCGAGCGCTCAAACTTCCCATCATTCTGATTACGGTAGTCATTTTGTCACCCTCGTCATGGAGAAATGCATATGATGCTGCTCTCAAGTTGAAGGCGATTGATCTGGCTGTTGGAAAAGGAAATAGAGCTGCTGCACGGGAGCTTGGTCTTAATGAGTCGATGAGAAGATGTTGGAAACAGCAGCGTGAGGAATTGACTCGGTGCTAAAAGACAACGAAGGGGCCGCTCACATATTGCGTCTTTTGCGCGCGCTTGCCGCGCGCCTACATAGGAAATAATGAATATGTGCGCGCAAAAGACGCGATATGCATCATATGCATTTCTCCGTGTCTTTGCCATGATGAGGGTGACAAAATGACTACCGTAATCAGAATGATGGGAAGTTTGAGCGCTCGATTTCATCTAAACAGTAAACATGCCGCCAAAAAACTGAGCACATCACAGAATGTGAATGAACATTCGCGGTGTTGAGATGTTTCAACTGTGCAGATCCGACTGAAAGCCAAAACAATCGCCACCGCGATGAAGTTTGAGGATTTTAGTGGTTAAAGCCTGTGTAAAGTTAATTTGTTTCAATGTACCTGTAGACGCCTGCGGCTTATAGACATGTGTGGCTTATTTATGTTCAAAATAATATTTTTTTTTAAATTCAGTGGGAGCGGCTTATATTCAGGTGCGCTCAATAGTCCGGAAATTACGGTAGTCAAATAAAGTGACCTGTGCGAGTAGTAATTCAGTATTTGCCGCCGTTTCATTAGATTGAGATAAAATAATGAACATTGTTAGCTACGTTTGATCACTTAAATTCACAAGTTCAGGGAAGGAGGCAGACGTTAAACGTAATTTTAAGGTTTGCCTCTTTAAAGTAACAGTGATGCTAATAAAACTTAGAAAAATAAAAATACATTATCTCATCTGTGAACGATTTCTGAGACCCGTCGCATTGCTTTCCATCGGCTGTGGTGTTGAAGATGACACCTCCCATGATTCCACGCTTGTTCACAGCGTCATCAAGCTAAATGTGAATATATATATATATATATATATATATATATATATATATATATATACATATATATAAAAATATAATTATCACTAATGTAATTGTCACTAATATATATAAATATGAATAATAATACAAAAGAACTATTGAAAATGACAAAAACGCTTAACAAAATGACTAAAATTAAAATGAAAAAAGTAAAACCTTAAATTCAAAATAGCATTAAATACAGTGTTAGTATATAAATAATATTAAAATAACACTGCCACTTATATAATTCTTATACTTGAGTTTTTTTTATTAACACAATTGAATTGCTTTATCTCTTATTCTTCTCCAGGCACTGCTGGTCTTACATCAGCCAGAAACCATTGAGCTGTGGAACCCGGACGCACCCATCGAGACCTTTTGGGACATCAGGTGGGCATGTCGTTATGGTTGGTTAAAGATAAGTTGGCGAGTGGAAACATTATCTTACTATATTCTCCTTATTCTCCTCTCAGCTCTCAGGTCTTATTTCTGATCTGTAAGAAGCTGATTGGACACCAGATGATCAACAGTACAGAGATTCTAAAGTGGCTCAGGGAGATTCTCATATGCAGGAACAAGTTTCTCCTTAAGAACAAGGTAAACTGTGAATCATAACTGATATCAGGATCTTTATTTTTAACCCGCGGGTTCTGTGCTCTTTAGTTCAGAATTATTAGTTAAGTCTATATGTATAAAATGTGATATTTGAACAATATTTCATAGAAAGTCAGCTAAAATAAGCTCATTCTGTCTTATTTGCTCTGTTGGTCTGCAGGAGTGTGCCACACAGGGCAGTCTCATCCCCATCAGCAAACAGGCTCAGACCAAGCTGGAGGTCTGTCTCTACACTTTCCTGTGGAGCCCTGATGCAGAGGCTGTGCTGGTGGCCATGTCCTGCTTCCGGCATCTCTGTGAAGAGGCGGATATCCGCTGCAGTGTGGACGAGCTGCCTGTGCACGCGGTCCTGCCCAACTACAATACCTTTATAGAGCTTGCCTCCGTCAGCAATATGATGGCTACAGGTTAGTGATTAACCAACTTTGTGGCATAGAATCAGATTGCCAGCTTTAAACTTGTGGGACACTATAATTTTTCCAACAAAATTCAGCTACGGTCGAGGACCACTGAAGTGAACATGGACTGCTTTTGGAAGATTTTGTAAAAATTTTTTTAACTGAAATCCTATAAAATACTACAGTGTAAGATCATTAAAAGATAAAAAAAAAGTTTCTTCATATATATATATATATATATATATATATATATTTTTTTTTTTTATTGTTTATTTTTTGTTTTTTTGTTTATCTTTTTGTATATATAAAGCTTTATATTTCAGATAAATGCTGTTGTTTTGAACCATAAAAAATAGTACACAATGGTTTTCAATATTTATCATAATAATAATAATAATAATAATAATGTTGAGCAGCAAAGCAGCACATTAGAATGATTTCTGAAGTATCATGGGAATAATGATGCTGAAAATTCAGCTTTGCGATCACAGCAATAAATTGCATTTTAAAATATATTCATATAGAAAACGGATATTTTAAATTGTAAAAATGCAACCGAATCGACATTCACAATATTACTGTTTTCGCTGTATCAAATTAATGGATTAAGTAAATGAAGAAAATGGTCATTATATATTATTTCATACTGATATGGCAAAATAAACAGGATTTATTTCTTTTATGGTGTGATTACTGATGTAGCAATATTTATTTATTTAATATTTATTTTGGCCATAAAAATAGTATTTGATGCTGATGTAGCAATATAAATAGGCATTTGATGCTGTAAGGGAAAGATTAGTCATTTGTTTTGAAGTTAAAATTGTGATTTAGTTGCATGGTTTCTTGGTTAGGGATTCTTGGTCTCATAGCAAAATAAAACAACCCTTAAACTATATGTTCATTTGTGCGTTCAGGACGCAACACGCTTCAGAAGAGAGTGATGGCGCTGTTAAGAAGGATAAAGCACCCTACAGCTGGAAACATAGAGGTGAATATATCATTTTCTACAAATCAATGTTCAGATGTATATTTTTTTTAGTAATTTGCTAATCATTTAAAACCATTGCAGCTCTTTTTCAAAACCTCTGACTCAAATTTGACCTTTTTCAATATTAGGCATGGGAAGACACACATGCAAAATGGGAGCAGGCCACTAAACAGATAATCAACCACCCAAAAAACAAAGTGGAAGATGGACAGGTAGTTAAAACAAGACTAATCAGTCACTTCTACAGCTTGTTTTCCTTCTCTGCCAACTATTTTCTCTCTGTCCTCAGGAGTGGATCAACATGACAGGTTTCTTGTGTGCCCTTGGAGGGGTTTGTCTCCAGCAGCGCAGCACCCCTAGCCTAGGCACCTATAGCCCTCCCATGGGTCCCCTGACCGAACGCAAAGGCTCCATGATCTCCATGGGATCTTGTGAGGTGAACAGCGAGACGTCTCTTAACAGGTTTCTGGAGCGTCTGCTGGCTCTGATGGTCTGTACACATGAGAAGGTGGGCATGCAGATTCGCACCAACGTCAAAGACCTTGTGGGACTTGAACTCAGTCCAGCTCTCTACCCCATGCTCTTCAACAAACTACGCAACAGCATCGGACGATTTTTTGACACCCAGGGTCCGGTAAGAGATTCTAGCTAAGATGTGCAAAAGTGGGATTAGTTATTATGTTCGAAGTAGTGCACTTTCTATAACATTTTCAGAGTATAAAGATCAGTCTTACAAAGAAAAAAAAAACAGACAAATTATAAATATAATACTAAATATCATATTAAAATTATAAATAAATTAGTGTAGAATTAAATATTATTGTTTAAATATGAATAAGCATTCGGGAGAATTAATGTGCATTTTGTTGTATTCTGTATTATATATAGTTAAATATCAATTTTATTTATTTTATATTAGTATATTTTTGTTATATTTATAACACAAATGTATAATTATATTCTATTACAATAAGTGTCATGAAAATAGCACAATGCAGAAGTGCTCCTAAATTTATTTTTTAATACAATAGACTTGCTATTCTAACAACATGCATCAAATTAACTTGACATGTTCAAATGCCTTCCTTAAGAAGCTGCCATGTCTAGTTTTGGCCACATGGTGGCAGGAAACCATTGTTCTTGGAACAGTTGACTAATATACAGCCTTTAAATACCGTCCACTCTGCACAGATGATCTGTTTAATCAATAATGTTCTGACATGCGTTGAACACTTTGGAATCTTTGTAAATTTGTTACTTTTCCTCTTATCAGCACAATGTCACATTCTGCATAAGCATCAGCCACATTCTCCATAGGCATTAGCATCTTTCTTAAACTTTGTCTCATTTTCTTCTCCAGGTTCCCATTACAGACACTAACACACTGTTTGTAGAGCAGACCATCGCCATCATGAAGAACTTGCTTGACAGTCACACTGAAGGAAGCTCAGAGCACCTCGGTCAAGCCAGCATTGAGACCATGATGCTCAACCTGGTTAGGTAAGACTTTACCCTTTCATATTCACACCTAAAGCTATTTAAATCTGAAGATTTTTTCTTAATGATGTCCTTGTCCGTATCCTTTTTCTGTCGCTCTCAGGTATGTGCGTATTTTAGGGAATGTTGTCCATGCCATTCAGATCAAAACCAAGTTGTGTCAGTTAGTGGAGGTGATGATGGAACGCAGGGACGACCTCTCCTTCTGCCAAGAGATGAAGTTCAGGTAAATTTACACTATACTGTTAAAAAATCTGGGGTTGGTGAGATCAGTTTTTGAAATATAATATTTTTGATCATATAAATGCAGTCTTGGTGTTCAAACTTAAGAACGGAAATATTGTGTAGTATTATTACAATTAAAAATTTGTTAATTTATTTAAATTTTATATTTTTTTATATATATTATACATACATACATTTTTTTATTATTAAATGCATCCTTGCTGAGCAAAAGTTTTACATTTTGTAATAAGTTTTTTATTTTTATCTATCTCTGATTGCTTTCTCTCACTATCTGTCTGCTTGTAACATAAACACATTATTGTCATCTATCATTTGTGAATCATGAGGTTATGGAATGTCTGACTTTGCTGCTTTTCTCAGAAATAAAATGGTGGAGTACCTCACGGACTGGGTGATGGGAACCTCCAATCAAGCAGCGGACGATGACATCAAATGTCTGACCCGGTATCGCCTTTGCAGTTTCATAGCATTTATTAAATGTTTTGTGCCTTGAAACCTGTCGTTTTGTCCATTGCATGTTCTTTTCTCAGGCTGTGTTTATTCACTCATGTTGTACAGAGATCTGGACCAGGCGAGTATGGAGGCAGTAGTTTCACTGTTGGCCGGTCTTCCCCTTCAGCCTGAGGAGGGTGATGGCGTTGAGCTCATGGAGGCCAAATCTCAGCTCTTCCTCAAGTAGGATCATTAATCCAACTCTTTTGTTTTGTTCTTTATAGAGGACATATGATGTTTTTTTGCTTTTTTTGTTACATTTTCAACTTTGTTCAGTGTGTAATTGTGCTTTGCAGACTTTTCATGCTCAAACAGTAAAGTTTACTCCAAAGGGAGTTATTCTCTATATCAGTAAGCCTTGGTCTGAATTACCTAAAACACCTCCTTCTTCTTTGTAATATCATAATATCCCTCATTTAAATAATTGCTGCCAAAAGACATATGCAAAATAAAGGGGGCAAGGCTTGGTTGAGTTGTGTTAGTTGTGTTTTGAAACTTGCAGTTATGGTAAGAGGCGTGACACTTCCAAAACATGCTCAAAGTTGCTGACCAATCACAGCACACTGGTCCAACTGACCAATCAGAGCACATTGTGCTTCTCAGAAGGAGGGACCTTATAGAGACAGGAACTAAAAAGAGCGTTACACACAGACTGTAAAGTATTGAAGCTTGTTTCCCCCACTGAATAAAAAATAAAAACAGTTAATTGCAACCAACATCTCGCAATTTGGGATCAAAAATTATTCGGACACTTTGACCTGACCTTGTTTTGCTTAAGTTTTGTCTGACATTATCAATATGATTTTTTTTTACTGACACAGTTTAACTCTGACCGTTCTTGTCATATTTTATTGCCATTTTTTTTTTTAAATTATAGATAAACTGAGGTGGTGTGAAATGTTGAAGGTGTCTGAATAAATTTAGTTTTGACTGTAAATTGGATTTTATATCTCAGTTCTGATAAAAGAAGTCCGAATTGTGAGTTTATATCTCAAAATTCTGAATTTATTTCTAGCAATTGTGTTTATATCTTGCAGTTCTCACTTTTTCTCATAATTGTGAGTTTGTCTCACATTTCTGACATAACTCACAATTCTGAGAAGTCATAATTTTGAGAAGTTGTAAATTACTTTTTTTTTATATTTAGTGGCGGGAACAAGCTTTCATAGAGAAGAGAGGTGCTGCAATAATGTAAAAAAATTTGGACATTCAAGCATGAAAATGTATTGTAATAGATCGCAAAAACAAAATCAAGACTTTGCAAAAGGGCGTAATATGGTCTCTTTAAGGTCCATTTTCGGTCATCTCTTCTCTTTTTCCTTTAGGTACTTCACACTGTTCATGAACCTGTTGAACGACTGTAGCGAGGTCGAGGAAGACGGCCAGCAGGTGGCAGGGCGAAAACGTGGCATGTCTAGACGACTGGCATCTTTGCGGCACTGCACGGTGCTGGCCATGTCTAACCTGCTCAACGCCAATGTGGACAGTGGCCTCATGCACTCCATCGGTGAGAACCGCTGACATTGTCATTTATTCTTACAATACTTGGTGAGTCATTTTGATTGAAGAAAAAAGTGATTCTGATATCTCTAAACAGGTTTAGGGTACCATAAGGACCTACAGACACGGGCTACATTTATGGAGGTGCTCACTAAGATCCTTCAGCAAGGGACAGAGTTCGACACACTCGCAGAGACCGTGCTTGCAGACCGCTTTGAGAGACTCGTTGAGCTGGTCACCATGATGGGAGACCAGGGCGAGCTGCCCATAGCCATGGCACTGGCCAATGTGGTCCCTTGCTCTCAATGGGTAAGAGATATAACTTTTACAGTTTTAACATTAAGAACATTCTAAAAACAGGCTTGAAAAGTAAAGAACTGCATTTCTATAAACTCATGTTGTGTTAAAAATATCATATTTTGATCATCTTTTTTTTACTTACTCAGAAGCTAGGTTCAGATGCTGAGCAATTCATTCAATATAATATAAAAATATTTTTTATAAAATTGTCATCATTTACTCACCCTCATGTGCTTCCAAAAACTATGACTTTTTCTGTGGACCATAAAATAATTTGTGAAGAAAAAAGAGTTCCTTTTTAACAGTATTTTGTTCTCTAAGAGTAAAACATTAGGTGTATTGTTGGTCATTGGAGAGCTGTTGTGCTCAATGTTCTGATGGCTTTCAGGATGAGCTGGCCAGAGTGTTGGTGACACTGTTCGACTCTCGCCATCTGCTGTATCAGCTGCTGTGGAACATGTTCTCAAAAGAGGTGGAGCTGGCTGACTCTATGCAGACCCTCTTCAGAGGAAACAGCCTAGCCAGCAAGATTATGACCTTTTGTTTTAAGGTAACGTGCAACGGTGACAGTCATGAAACATTTTCAGTCTTCAGTGTCGTTGCATGAGTTATTTCCATAAAGAAATATTCCAAAAGAGACTCAAATATTTATTTGTCCTGATGTTTGTCAAATGTTTGGGTTCAGGAAGGTTGCTTTTTGTTTATGAAAGTCTCTTATGCTCACCAAGGCTGCATTTGGTTGATCAAAAATACAGTAAAATAAGTAATATTGTGAAATCTTAATTAAAATTTTTAAAATAATTGTTTTGCATTTGTAAATGTAATTTATTCCTGTGAGGATAAAGAGGAATTTTCAGCATCATCACTTGAGTCTTCAGTGTCACATGATCCTTCAGAAATCATTCTAAAATGCTGGTTTGCTCCTGAAGAAACACTACTCAATATTATTAATGCTGAATACAGTTGTACTGTTTAATATTTTTGTGGCAATCATGATAAAAAAAAAACAGCATTTATTTGAAATCGAAATCTTTTGTAACATAAATATCACTTTTAATCAATTTAATGCATCCTTGCAGTATAAAAGTATATAATTTCATTTAAAAAAAAAAAAATCCTATTGGCCCCAAACTTTTGAATGGTAGTGTATGTGCACTTAAAATCTGACACACTGTTTGCAGGTGTATGGAGCAGCGTATCTGCAGAAGCTTCTGGAACCGCTGTTGAAGGGAATCATCACCACTCCAGAGTGGCAGCAAATCAGTTTTGAAGTGGACCCCACCAGGCATGTTTACTTACTTCAACTCATATTGTTGACTCTGTTTTGTCAGGTCATGCTTTTACTTCATTTTTTAGAACCTCTCCATGCTGTACATTTAAAGACTCTTCAAAAGTACAGAGAGGTTTCTATCGTTGTCATTCTTCTGAAATGTTTAACTTTTCTGTCTCCTCTTTAGGCTTGAACCAGCGGAGAATCTGGAGGAGAACCAGAAGAACCTGCTGCAGATCACAGACCGCTTCTTCCTGGCCATCATCAACTCTTCAAGCGAGTTTCCTCCACAGCTGCGCAGTGTGTGCCACTGTCTGTATCAGGTATACTCACTGCTTAATGCCAGTCTGCTTTTTTTAACCACTGTTTCTGCATCCTTTGAATGACTGCATTGAGGCTGTTTCATGCTTGGGCATCCACTGATCAGTCTTCCAGTCACTTCTAACAAGAGAAACTGCTCTTATCCTCTCTTGCGCCACTGCTCAATTCTGCCTGTCTGTGAACGAATTATTGAATATCAGACAGTTTTTTATTATCTGTTTACATCAGATACACTACCCCCAGGTTGGAAAATAACTTAGATTTTAAGAATAAACTTTCAGTCTTCAGTGTCACGTGATCCTTCAGAAATCATTCTAATATGCTGATTTAATGCTCAAGATACATTTCTTAAAATTGTCAATATTCAGCTGCTTAAAGGGGACATAACACAGTTTCTGCTAATCTCATGTTAAGCTTGAGTACCTAGAGTAGTTTTGCATCCTTCATATATCTGAAGAGTCTTTAGTTTTATCATATTTATAGATACAGCTGTATCGCTTCTTTCCTGCACACGTGCCATAGGGGGAGCTAAAGAGTCACGACACACACAATACATCATCGCATTATCCCTAGATAACTTTTGATTCACTTTACTTTCATGTTGTTTACATTTATATGCACTTACGTACCAAAACACTTGGATGTGCAGTTTTGCTTGCCGCCTATGGTTCTGACTCATGAACGGGATCTTTTATCGCTGGGACTGCTCATTCTTTCAATGCTGCAAATTCAGCGTTGAATAGTGCCTTGTTTATTAAACATTCGTCACAGAAATGCTGGTGACAAACTCAGTTGCTGCCTCGGAAAAACAAAATGCATCCAATGTTCCCTTAATGCTGGTTGCTTTGTGAAGCTGAACAAGGTTATCTTTCTCTCACAACCAAAAACACACTTCTGTGGTGACATTGTTGATTTTGTGATCTAAAAACAAAACGACAAATCTTTCTCGAGCAAGTCCTGTGTAGAGCTGCCGACGACTTCCATGACCCGAATGAAGCACGTTGATGGGCGTGCTCTTGTTCTCGCTCTGGTTGATGTGTACGTGCGCTACTCCGGGAGAAGTGCCCATACATGGAATTCCGCCCTTTATGCGGTCATACAGTGCCATACTTGGGGAAAATTATGTGAACCCTGCAAGAGTGTATTTGGAACACAAATTCTCTGTCATGTATCCAACTCGTTTTTTTAAACTTTAGCCATGTTGAGCATGAGAATCCAACTAACAGTGTAAATAAATCAGATTGCCTGAAATCGAAATAGACATCCCCTTTAATATTTATATTTTTTCATGATTCTTTGACATTGTTACAAAAGATTTCTATTTCAAATAAATGCTGTTCATTTGTAAATTTCAACTCAAGTCTTTATTGCCATTTCAATGTGATGCACCCTTTCTGAGTAAATCTTAATTTTAAATAAAATCTTACTGGCCTCAAACTTTTGAACGGTAATTCTACATTATGGCATTTTCCTATAGGGTTGCCATGCTTATTAAATGATCATTTTTGTCACTTTTATAGTAAGCCCAAAGGGATATGTAAGAATGTTTTTTATTTGGATGGCAAAATGAGACTTAGGCATTCAAATTGCTAAAAATGTTATTTGTTAAATCATTACGACCTGTTCTTAATACTGAATTTTAAAATAAATGATGTTTTAAGTTTGATATGATTCTACTTCCAGCATCTGAATTTCAGTTTAATGTATCAGAATATGATTTAAAATGGCATTTTATTAAGCAAACATATTTTAACATTGCATGCAGAGGTATTGTAAAAGTGTCATGAGTAGGTACAAATCACAATTCTCCCAGCTGCGATAAACCATATATATATATCGCTCTTCACACATGGGGTTTGGCTCTAATGACCTTGGCATTGAAGTTAACATTTCTACATTGATATAATATTTTAGGGCTGGGACAATAAATCGATTCATCTTGATTCGTGGATCGACAAAATTTTCTAAATGTGTTGCGATTCTCTCTTGAATAGATTCTGAGCTTAGTTTTTAATAGCAGATGGCGCTCTTGGCTAGTTTTTAACCATACCCTCAAATGCTCACGAAGAAGAGCGCTCGGCTGAGTCCGAGAATGTATTTCCACCTCAGAATGACTTTTGTGACGCGACTGTAACCACCCTTGTAAATCTCTTCAACCTTTTCGAACTTTTATGAATAATTATTTTATAGAAGGTTCAAGCGGTGAGTGTAAGGAATTGGAAGCAAGTGGAGTACATCCGTTTCTAAAGCACGCTGTGCCACATGCAAAAACTAAGCTTAGAATCGATCCAGAATCATTTCTCAATTTATTGCAATGATTTATTGTCCCAGACCTAATGTTTATATATTCATCCCACATTTGAAGTGACTTCTACTTGAGCATACAAAAACAAATCATTTTGTTGTTTTTTTGTTTTTTTCCATTATGAAAATTTAGGGGAGTGTTCATGTAGCTGGTAGTGTATCTTACTAATATACTGTATTACTGTATACTTACTAAAATGAAAGTACCAAGCTTTCATTGAAAAGTACCATCCTTCTTTCTCACGTCTCAGATACTCTGTCAAGGGCACCATCTTGTGGCTGGTGATGCATAAAGTTGTTTTTTAAACAGAGAAAAGAAAGCCTTGAATGACAAAACACCTTTTCTTTTCCTCTTTCTTAATTCCATGTAGTTTCTTTTCCTTTCTTGTCATTTCCTTTTCATGGCCTTTCTTGTCTTCTTTGTAATCACAAGGATAGAGTTGTGATGTTTGGCTCATTAAAACAAAATGATGATGGTTTTGTGGCATCTAGATAGCTTGGAGATCATCTCTATGCTAGTGAGCTCCTAAAAGTTTCCATTTAGTACATATGCACATTTTAAAACAAACAGTCTTTCCTTTCTGGTATAACAGAATGAAAATGTTGATGACTCTTTCTTGTACTTTCTGCGGTCAACTTACATCCTCATCGGCACCTGTTCTGGTCTTTCAATTTCTGCTAATATCTACACACTTTTTTTAATGTATTCTTTCTTTCTTTGTTTGCTTGGGCCGAGAGCTCGCTCTCCCTTCTCCACTGTAGCATCTTTGCAGCTTTTGCTTATGTTCTGCTTGGAGAGCATCAGCCAGTGCTTCTTAATCACTGAAATAAACATGAATGAAACTGTTCATAGATGAGCTGTCAGGAAGGCAGTGGTTGTGTTGTCTGCTCCTTCATTGTGTTTGTATGCACTGTGGCTGTGCTGAGTGCAGTTGTGTAGCTGCTGTGACCTCTCTGTGCTCATCTCTGCCCTGTAGGCTACTTGCCACTCCCTTCTGAATAAAGCCACTGTTAAAGAAAAAAAGGAAAACAAAAAATCCGTAAGTGTTTTAGCATTTTATTTTTTCTTTAGCTGCCATTTATTAATTTGGGTTTATTCATACCATAAATGCAACGTGTTGTTGTTTTTTTGTTTTTTTTGATGGATTTGTTAATTTGATTTTTCATGGTTTTGAATTGTTTTTCGCCAGAACATGTTCAGAAACACCTGTGTAAACATGGTTTTCTTACGAAGACACATCCATTTTCAACTCGACATAGTGGAGAACACACAGATAAATAAACAAATAATCGTATTGCTTTGGACCACCTTTTTTTTTTTTTTAAACCGTTGTGGACTGGGTCAGTGATGGCGGGCAGGTGGGATCAGTTCAGCTTTTCTATGTCTTGCGGTAAAGCAGGAGACTGTTTCTTTGTGTGGGTTTAGGGTCTATTCTAATATGAAGACAAAGTATCCACAAATATGCAGACTTGGAGCCTGGTACTGACTTGGTCTACGTTCTCAGAGCGTACACACTTGAAATGCATCTAGGTTTAAATTGGAAAACATTATGAAATCTGTATTTTGGCTTTTGGAAGAGTCGTCTTTCTTGGAAAACTTTTAATGAAGGTGTTAAGTGATTTGCATGTGTTAAATACGATTTGATGAACATGTTGGCGCTACTCTGGCTTCTGTCATGTGCTCTATGGGTCGTCTTCGTCAATGGTTGTGCATGTTTTCACTTTAAGAAACCATTGGTGCTTTATGCATGGATGAAAATGTATGTAACGATGTAAAATGTCTAATTATTCTCACTTTTTTAAAAAATTGTCTGTTTGTATTTTCTCATTTCCTTTCTCTTTGGCATTTGCTGGGACCTTCACCACATGACCATGATGTTATAAAGCATGGTGGATTTTATTTGTCTTTTTTTATTGCTTATTACAATAAAACACTGAATACCAAAACTATGAAAAAAAAAAAAACAAATTCCCTATTCAAAAAAATATTTTACATGATATTTTGAAATTGGTAGATGTAAAATTGGTGCCTGCATACAGAATAAATAATTATCACTTTGTTGATTTTTCTAAAAAATCTATATAAATTCTTTACAAGGAATAAGTTATTTCCCACAATGATTATTAGTTTTTTTTTCTTTTTAATTTTAACACAAATTTACACGAGAGAATTCTTATTTGCAATAGGCTTAAATTTGATCATGCTGAGACCCTTCACAGCCTGTTTTAAGTCTTGCTCTTATTAGACTGATTTGATGTCACTCGAGAGAGAAATAAATCAGTCCTTAACAAATAGTTTGTTTTATAGGTGCGGTGAAAACTGTGGACTGTATATATAGGGTGTGTGTGCTCTCACACATTGTTCTGCAAATATTTATTTAGTTATTAAGAGATTATTTTATGTTGTAACGTGATTGTGGAACGTTTAGTACTTTATGTACATTTGATGCATTTTAACGGCTCATAATCGTTAAACTGCATCTTTGCCATCATACAAGTCTGATTATTAGTTTGTACTGTATTGTCTCATGACACACTTCCTTTTTTTGTACCTGACATAAAACATATTTATCAATTATTTTTCCCTTCTGTCATTCACATATATTTTTTTTCTTCATAATATCCTTTTCTGAATTGTAAACCTATTGAAAATATTAGTATTCTTTTTGTTGTGTTTAAATGAAAATGATCATGGTGTATCAAATTACCAACAATATATCAAAGAATTTCACTTGTGCCTTTCATTTACCTGTAATGCATTCTTCCGGCACTCAATTGTCTTTCCTCCATCCGTTTGTGCAGGTGGTCAGCCAGCGGTTTCCTCAGAACAGTATTGGTGCAGTAGGAAGTGCCATGTTCTTGCGCTTCATTAATCCAGCTATCGTATCTCCGTATGAGGCGGGCATCCTAGACAAGAAACCCCCACCTCGCATCGAGCGTGGCCTCAAACTCATGTCTAAGGTAAGTGTGAGTAAAGTTATGTCAGGTTCATATAGATCTTCTTTCATTTTCCTGATGTGATGAATAACTGGTGAATAACTTGATTTGTACCACACAACACTGGCTCCCCATTAATAGCAAAATTTGTATTACTGCATATAATTTTTTTTTTCCAGATTCTCCAGAGCATTGCTAATCATGTCCTCTTTACAAAAGAAGAGCATATGCGTCCCTTTAATGATTTTGTGAAAAGCAACTTTGATGCAGCCAGAAGGTTTGTTTGTTTTCCACATAATATATATTGTATCTACCTGTTTTTTTCTCTCTTGTGGAGATTCTTGATGGATTTGAAAAGGATATTTTGACCATTATACTTACAGAAGATGAATTTTCGTAGTAATAAAACCATTATATACTACTTTCGATTGCTAGTTAGCAGCATGTGTTATAAGTGTATTTTCAGAGAGGGCTTGATTGGACTAAATTTGTGCTAGATTTTCATTAATATTTTTAATAATTTAACCTGGAACTGAAAAACACTTTACATTCTAAATGAGCATATTTGCTAAAAGTCACTTTTAGCCACATTTTTGTCACAAGCTTATATGTGGCCTTAACTTGAAGATGCTTACTAAAGCCGTAAAACAGTTGAGATTTTATTAGGTCTTGAAACACAATGTTTTAAACCCATTTGCTAATCAGAAACTTCATGACCCTTCATACCTAATTTTGTTTTGGCAGGTTCTTCTTGGATATTGCATCTGATTCTCCACCAAGTGACTCAGTGAACCATAGTCTGTCTTTTATCAGTGACGGCAATGTGCTCGCCCTGCACCGTCTGTTATGGAACAACCAGGAAAGAATTGGCCAATACCTTTCCAGTAACAGGTAAGACAGCTTCTAAATACTCAAAGGAGGTCATGTTAGTTTCAAGGTACACAAGGTTCTTCCTTTTTTTACTGTTTCCACAGTAAATGTTAAAGAGTTTTGAATATGGAACAATACGTAATGTCTAAATACTGATACAAATGTTGTAATCGAACCTTAAACCACAGGGACCACAAGGCAGTAGGTCGTAGACCATTTGACAAGATGGCCACCCTCCTGGCGTACCTGGGTCCTCCTGAACATAAGCCAGTAGCTGACACGCACTGGTCCAGCCTCAACCTCACCAGCTCAAAGTTTGAGGAGTTTATGACAAGGTGACTGTTCTTGCTTTTGCCAAAAGCTTGGGTTTCTCTTCTCTTCGGTTTTTACCCAGAAATAGCAAGAGTAAAGTTTGTCATTAAGGCTTAGCTTTCCAGTTAAAAGTATGTTTTTGCTGGTGTTATTCTGACATTTTTTTCTGTCTAGGAATTATAGTATGTATTTATCCCTATATATTTGTATGCATTTTTCCATATATATGGATTTAAAAAATGCTTTAGATATATTTTTACTTATCAGAATATCAGAAATCATTTATCTTTTTAGCTCTTTTTTGAATTCGTTAAAAATTGTGGTAAATATCAGTCAACTCAAGTCAGTTGTTTGCGAAATAGAAAATATTGGTTTCTGCGTTCATAAAAAATATTTTTTTATGTGGGTTTCTGTTTTTATCTCTCCTCACATTTAGCTAATTTATAACCTGAGAGATTTTTTCCTCTTATTTTTCAGGCATCAAGTTCATGAGAAGGAGGAATTTAAAGCTTTAAAGACCCTCAACATCTTTTACCAAGCTGGCACATCTAAGAATGGCAATCCTGTATTTTACTACATTGCCCGCAGGTAAGAGCTTTATTTTCGATTAATGCTCTTTTGGTCTAATACCTGGTTAGTTGCTAATTGTGTAACTCTTGAGTTGGATATTCTGTTTCATTTCCCCCGCATCCTGTATGCCATGTTTGTTTTCCTTGTTTAAGAAGTCATATTTATATATATTTAAGTAATCAAACAGTCTTAAGTTTTCCATAAATACACAGAATAGTAATTTTCATATTTCAGTTTGTTTATTGATGTCACTCTGTAGTACGTCATTATATGACATTTTATATGTTGTTAAATATGAGACATACATGCCTCTTAATAATACACATATATATATATATATATATATATACCCATCCTTAACCATTCCTCATGTTTATGGTCAACAAAAGTGTTTAATCTTTCTTTAATTCATTTCAATTCTTTATACAATCATGTACATGTTTCTACATTCTTATAGTGTGCAAGTTTTTATCAGAGCAGTACTTATCTGCGGAACATCTAGGTTTTAGATGTTTGACAAACATAAGTAGTTTGTCAACTCCTGGTGTTGATGATCAGGACTGGTGGAAGAGTTTAAGAACCATAGTGCAGGTGACGGTGTAGATTAGAAGTCCAGGCAGTCCCATGCTCCCCATAAGTGAAGGAGATGCTGCAATAGAAGTGCTGGGTTTTGTGCCAGTGGTTGTTCCTGTGCTTTTGGTTGTGCCTGTGCCGGTGGTTGTGCCTGTAGTTGTTCCTGTGCTTTTGGTTGTGCCTGTGCCGGTGGTGGTTGTGCCTGTGGTTGTGCCTGTGCCTGTGGTGGTTGTGCCTGTGCCTGTGGTGGTTGTGCCTGTGCCGGTGGTGGTTGTGCCTGTGCCGGTGGTGGTTGTGCCTGTGCCGGTGGTGGTTGTGCCTGTGCCGGTGGTGGTTGTGCCTGTGCCGGTGGTGGTTGTTCCTGTGCCGGTGGTGGTTGTGCCTGTGCCTGTGCCTGTGCCGGTGGTGGTTGTGCCTGTGCCTGTGCCGGTGGTGGTTGTGCCTGTGCCTGTGCCGGTGGTTGTTGCGCCTGTGCCTGTGCCGGTTGCGCCTGTGCCGGTGGTGGTTGCGCCTGTGCCTGTGCCGGTGGTGGTTGCGCCTGTGCCTGTGCCGGTGGTGGTTGCGCCTGTGCCTGTGCCGGTGGTGGTTGCTCCTGTGCCTGTGCCGGTGGTGGTTGCTCCTGTGCCTGTGCCGGTGGTGGTTGCTCCTGTGCCGGTGGTGGTTGCTCCTGTGCCGGTGGTGGTTGCTCCTGTGCCGGTGGTGGTTGCGCCTGTGCCTGTGCCGGTGCCGGTGGTGGTTGCGCCGGTGCCGGTGGCGCCTGCGCCTGTGCCTGTGCCGGTGGCGGTTGCGTCTGTGCCTGTGCCGGTGGCGGTTGCGCCTGTGCCGGTCGTTGTTCCTGTGGTTGTTGGGCTCTGACCATAGCTTGTAGTCAGAATAGCCAGTACCAGTAGGAGTATTGGAGTTTTGGAAGCCATATTCAGCTCTCTCACTATTAAAGTAGGGAAAACAATAACATAAAATTATAACGTTCCTTTTTAATTTTTTTTAAATGTTTTGTTCTATATATTTTGTTCTATAAAATTAGCCAATACTACTAGATTTGATACATCACCTTGAAAATATATATTTTTAATAAGTCATATTTACCATTTGCCATGGATGATTGTTCTGTCTTTCAGTTCTCCTAGAAGGATGTTAGTGTGAATGACTCTGTGCCAGAGTGAAATGATGCCCTTTATTTGAGTGTTTAAACCAACACCCTTGCAAGAGGCGGAGGTGTGTTATTATTGGAGGATTGAAGTGAATGCAATTTTTTTTTGTATAACTCTTCCACTTAAAGGGATGACCTAGTTCACCCAAAAATTTCATGTCATTCCAAACCTGTTTGGAATTTCTTCTTTTGTAGAAAACAAAATTTTGAATAACATTGTTGTCCAAACAACATTGGACCAAAAAAACGACATGAGGGCGAGTTAATCATGACAGAATTTTAGTTTTTGTTTAAACTTTCCCTTTAAGTGATGCAATTATACAGGCACCGATGTCACACTTGAATCTGAAGCTGTTGAATTTTCATAGTACGATATTAGGGAATCTAAACGGTCAAATGAATTGTCTAGATTTTGAAATCAGCAGTGAAGCTTTTACAGCCTAAATTTATGTATTTAAATAATAGGAATATATATACCTATTTATTCTCTAGATTTTCAGGGAAATTCTGACCTTATTAATGTCTATTTCCTCTTCCATGTGACTAAAGGTATAAGGCTTTAAATCACCTGCAAGACATATCAACCTCAGGTAATCATAGGTTGGTCACTAGTCCAGACTTTTTTTTTAAACAACTATATTTATCTCATCTATTTGGTTGCTCACTCACTGTATTTGTGATTTTACAGTAGGGTAGTTTTGTTGCACAACACAAGGAAGCTTGATTTTAATTGAACTGAGAAAAGACAAAGAACAAATAAACAAATTGCAAGCAGTAGCACAAATAAATAAAAGAAGCCAAAAAAAAAGAAAGAATAAAGATATAAAGGAAATAGAGAAATATAGAGAAACATTTTGGGGGAGGTCTAACAGAAGAATTTAGGTACCGAAATGCTACAGAAACAGAATAAATTAATAAAAGGTGGTTTAGAGCAGTGGTTCTCAACTGGTTTAGCTATGGTACCCACATTTTCCTCTGGCCATTAAGTCACAACCCCCCTTTTTTTTTTTTTTTTTTTTTTTTAAGGAATTTGACCTAATTGTCATTTATATGCCTACAAGAATTATAAGAAAATTGTAGACATATAAACCAAATTTATTTAATAAAAGTGGGTTGACTTCACTTTACTTAACATGCATATAAATTGTAAGAATATTTACCAATCATGAGGAATAAACAACCATCCCAAACTGTTTTTTTTGTTAATATAATAAAGGGTAACATTTTACAGTAAGGTTCATTAGTTAAACATTATTTAATGTATTAACTAACATGAACTAACCATGAGCAATACATTTGTCACCGTATTTACTAATCTTCGTTAACGTTTCGTTAATGAAAATAGTTGTTAATTGTTTGTTCATGTTAGTTCACAGTGCATTAACTAATGTTAACAAGATAACATAATATAATGGATTAGTAAATGTTGAAATTAACATTAACAAAGATTAATAAATGCTGTATAAGTGCAGTTCGTTTTTAGTTCATTTTAACTAATGAAGTTAACTAAGTGCATTAAGTGTGCACTTCCGCCAGTGCCGCAATGACTTTGTTTTTGCCGCTCGCACCTCAAGCGAACTGAGGCAAGTGTAAATCAGCCTTCACACTTGTTTTCTTTCTCAACTGTTTAAAACATAACCGGCTACTACTCGCAATTTCAACAATCTAGTTTTTTCAGTTTTGTTACTGCCCAGCTGTTTGAGAGGTGGCTTTTTGTATACTCACAGACAACACCGTCTGTCAGAGAGGATGCTAGTACTAAATTGGTTTAAAATTGCTTGAACGTTTAAATTAGTAAGAAATAAAAAGACATTCAAATGATAAACTTTAGTGACTCTGGCCCAATTGTGCAAGTGACCATTCCGTCACCTGTCTCGACTCCGAAACGCGAGAGACTAATATTGTGCTTGACACTGTAGGGCAGATGCAACATTTGCGCATTTTAAAAGGGAGAGAAGAGACGTGTCACTGCTGACTCACTCACTTGTTTGTGAAATGTAGGTTTTATGACTTATTTGATCTTATAATCTGTATGGATTAATTTACTCATTCAACCTACATGCTAAAGTGAATAAATGTTTGCGGGAATTTCCCACTTTATATTGCTCCATTTAATTTAAACCTTTTTTGACGTGGTCGTGGACGGTCAGCTCTGCTTTTTGTGTGTGGAAGTATTTGTCATTTTCCAGTCCTGCTGCATGGCCTGTTGACTTTATATAATTGCAATAAAATGCTATGGGTTTTCCGATATTAATTTTTATTTCAACAGTTAAAGGCAGCATGTCTGTACTCATAGAACACATCAGCTTTACACTTTACACAGTGTTTTAGTTTGATACATAATATAAACAATGAAATGCACAAGTATTTGCTCAAGCATAACATTGGAAAGAGCAATCCATTTTCCATATCAAGAAACTGCTACGTGTAGTGTACTTGTATATGTTTCTAGATGTTCATTTCTGTGGCCATACAGTACTCAGTCACATTATGTAGAAGGTTGAAAGTTTATTGGAAGCAGGCAGAGATTGCATACGTTATAGAATGCTTAAAAGTAGCCAGAACAATGTAAAAATGAGAACCTAAGAAGTGAGTCTCTTGTTTTGCATTCTTTGTGGATTTTTTTTTTCTAAACTCATGTCAACAGGTCTAGTTCAAGGGATTTTGCAGAATCACAAAGCACTTGGGATGACAACTGTACATAAAAGGCTCAAAATGGTGGTTTCAAAGCTGCATATGTGGATTTGATGGCTTGTGCTGCGAGCTCTGCCTGGAAGGACCTTCTTGGTGCTACGTGTTCGGATTGTTGTGCTTGACTGTGTGGACAGGCTATGTGGAGTTGACGTGAGAAATCCTCCACCCATGATTAGTACTTGCACACCCGCCCCCGAGGTATTAACAGGGCTTGGATTGTGAGCTACGTTCAACTGGGCTGACTTGGACAGGGATCCAGAAGTAACCGCCTGCATTGGAGCTCGGTGGATTGGATGACGGGCATCTGCACCCACTGGCAGCTCTGTGAATGCGGCTGAGTACCAGGTTCTCCTAGTAGCCAGGTGTACCTCTCCACATGTGGGCCTGGTGTAGCAGGGGCAGCCCAAGACTTTCGCAGGGGTTTGTTGCATCCAAGTCAGCAAATGGTTTATATTTTCCTCGTCCTCACAAGCCCATGGGTTGTCTCCAAGTGTGAGGAGCTGCAGTCCATCTAGTCGGTTGAAGACACCGTCACTTAATGAGGTAAAACGATTAGCATGCAGGTAGAATCTCGACAGTCTGGGAAGGCGATCCAGTGAGCCAGGTAGGATCTGCAGCAAGTAGTTGTGAGAAAGGTCCACAATCTCCAAATTGTAGGGCATGTTTGTCGGGACTGTCCAGAATTTGTTGTGACTAAGATTGAGAGCTTGGAGATTGGACAGCGTATTGTTAATTAAGACCACACGTTCCAGCAAGTTGTGTGACAAGTCTATATTCTGAAGGTTCCAGTGGTAGGCCGTATCATTCTTCTCCAATTGACGGATGTAGTTTCCAGAGGCACGTATATCCCAAAGAGCTCTCGGCAGACCTACAGGAAGGTGGTGCAGATGGTTATAGGAGATGTCCAAAGTTCTTAAGTGGTCAAAATGATTGAGGAGCCCATCGAGATCTTGGAGCCGGTTATGAGACAAGTTTAGGAAATGAATGTTGTGTTGCAGGCTGTCAGGAAGTATACCCAACCCTCGCGCAGAGCAGTCCACCACTCTATGGCCTCTACTACAGGTGCACATTGGCGGGCAAATGGCCAGCACACGCACCCCAAACAGGAGGAGGAGCAACAGGTTAGCCGGCATGGAGGCAGGGGTGATTTGGCTGGTCCTAAAAAGTAAAAGGACAAAGAGAAACTTGTCAGTAACTTTTCCTTTTTTTTCCAAGGTAAACTTATTAGTATCCAAGCTAACTAGTTACACAAGTTTTATTATAGCTCTTACTGGAAGGGTTGAGTCCCAGTCCCTACTGGGGTATCCCAGTTTAAGTTGAAACTACAAATATGATTATCATGTACTAGGTTTGGGACGATGCGCCTATCTCTCGATTCGATACTATCACGATACTTGGGTGCCGATTCGATATGTATTGCAAATTTTTTATTTTATTTTTTTAAATTGTGATTCTACAGGTATTGCGATTTCGATATTGCTGTTGTATTGCAATTTTCCTTTCCTTTAATTTTTTTTTCTTTTAAACACTAGACCATGGGAAACAGTTGGATCATACACTTATACAGACTGTACATGATATAAGATGTCATATTTACGAAAACAATTCATCACATCTTTCTGAGTTTTATATCACAAGCATCAACCATTATAATACATTATCTTGAATACTTTAAGATTCAATGACACAAACATTTTAAATCTACTGTCGACACCTAGTGGCAAAACAATATAACTGATAGTCGTTATTTGAAACGTTATTTAATCAAAAGGGAGTAAAATCCCCTTTTGATTCGCTACCATAGACCATCATTGTTTATATTTGACCTATAAACTTTTACCACAGTACTTGTATGATAATTTGAACTATTGTATCACAGAAATAATGATGCTATGAGCTTGAAAAGACTTTATGAAGCTGCTCCACACTGCTCGCTCTGGTTCAGCAGCAGCATGATTGGAAAGTTGCGATATTATTTTGTCAAAGGTTTATTAGACAGATGAATAATTGTTTTTTAAGAATATGATCACGTGGGTGTTTGAATTGAGGTTAATCGTGCAGCTCTGCAGTCTTATTCTCCACCTTAGCATTGATATCGAATGCAAAGCGTATGAGTAATGCAAGGGCTTTTCAATGCATTCATTTAACTTAGTGTTGCGTTTTTCATTCATTGAAGCGCGGGTAATTTCATTGCTTTCTAGCATATCTTGAATGGGATATTAAGTCGCGTAACACAGAGATGACACATTTTGCCCTTTTTTAACAAAAGTGGGTAAATTCTGTCCGTGTATATGTAAGGGTTAAAATAAAGCAATATAATTTGAATTAATATCGATACTGGAATATTTTATTTTTAAAAAAATTTTTTTGTTCCATCTCTATCTTATACCATGTTGCAGGGGTACCTTACTACTGTATTGTTCCAAATATAAGACAACCCTGATTATAAGATAATCTGGGACAATGTATCGATGCATCACAATCATTTCTGATATTTTTTTAAAATGCATCGCAAATCGATACTGAGCTTAGTTTTTAACAGCAGATGGCGCTGTAGGTTATATTTTTTTATCCGCACCCTCAAATGCTCACGAAGAAGATAGCTCTTTCATTTGGCAGAATTATTTCTCTATGAGCGATGCATCAATGTATTGTCGCAGCCCTACGTCTTACATTTTAAAACCACGTACAGGGGAAGTTTGCTCCCCTCAGCGAGGCATGCAGACATGACAGTGACACGGCTCTTAGACGGTAAGCTTCTCTTTGACTGTAGTCGTTTTTAGGAACATCTACTTGTGCTTGCGATCTTCTAACGTTACACTTTGACACACTTCTGGGCACACTTGTTTTACCCGTATATGGCGCCATCTATTGTTGTCGGGTGTATTATTGACATGTAAAGACTAGACCCTGAATATAAGACGAACCTGTTTTCTCGGAAAAAACATTCTTATATTCGGAACATTCTAATGTTTGTGTGAACATTATCGTTTGTTTTTTACAGACCAAATCAACTTAAAATTCCAACGATGAGAACCTCACTCCCCTCAATGCACTTTTTTTGTCCCTCGGTCTTCAGCATTTTGTTTTTAGTTTTATAACTTAGTCCTTTACAGATTTTCCAGAGGTGTGTAGCAATCATTTTAACTATTTGGGTGGACATGTCCACACTTGGTTTCAACTATAGCAAGTCATACCCATCACACCTTATTTTTCAAAGATTCACGCCTTAATGTGTCACTATCCCTGTTTAACCACCACCACTCCTGATTCACATAGCATAACGCATCAATAAAGCACAAACCTCATGACACAAGGACAATTACATTTATTGAGCATTGTCTGTTAACCGTTAAAAACAGGTCTCACTGTTACAACCCATACAGAGCCACTCAGTTCCCTCTCTCAGTGGGACTGTGCTAATAGGTTGAGCCTTTGCCAGGTGCTACCCTGCCATGCTGCAGCAGTGACATGTTAGCATTTAGCATTTTGGTAGCAGTGCCTGCATCTTGAACCCCCCACCCCCTCATTTGTGGGGCATTTAGGGACAGCGATGCACAGTACCTCTGCGCCTGTGCACATAGTCATGTCACTCTCTGTTCCAGAAAGTTGCACGTTCTGGGTTGCCACGTCAGTATGCAGAAAATTGTGGTGATATTAAAGCCCAAATAACTTGCAATACCTCAGTAAATCCATTAGTAAGCAGTCTCAAGTTAATTGTTTGCCACATTCTAAAGACTTAATGTTACCCTTAAGAAAAAGAAAGTGTGCATAATATTGTTATGGGGAAAAAGTGTCGTGCTCTGATAGAGGTGTCCTTGTTTTTTTGAATAACAATGCTTTGCTGCAGACTCGCTCTGACCTAACATCACTGTACGTTTTGTGATTGATCAAGAACGTTAATCTTAATTGCATGTGTTAAACACTCCTTATGCTTGTTTCGTGTCATAAATGGCTTACCTGATTCTTTCCATTACTTTGTGTACATGTTGCTGTCCGTTCTGATCTCTCTTCGCAGTTTTCTAAAGCAGAAGGCGATTTAGATTGCTTTGTCGTTTTGTTTTCTCAGTCTTTTATGACCGCAGGGTGCACGTTTCGTCTTCACTGTCTCGTACTCCTGTCCGTTTTTGCGCTCGCTCCCCCTCTTCTACCCACCCTCATTGGTAGCCGTGAGTTACCTTGGTTTAGAGCCTCTCTTAGCCGTTTCCCTGCCTTTCCGTTCTTCCAGGCATGGTCATGCAGTATATTTGCACCTCTGGATAGCCTCCGCTGCTGCTGGCTACCTGCTTACAGCACTTGTTTCAGGGCTAGCTGTAAGAGGAGGTAGAGAGAGAGAGAAAGGAGGGACCAAGGGAGGGAGATTGAAGAATCATCGGATGGTGGGGAGGGGGAGGTGGCGAAATGCAGCACAGAGTCGACCCACACTGCTGCTGATGAGGTGGGTGGGGGTGGGGGGGTGCTGACTTCAGTGTTTTATATTCCGGAACTGCACACGCCACCAAATCATCTCCCTGATTATTCTCTATTAATCTTTCTCTCTCTCACTCTCATGTCATGGTCTCTGTACATATCATGTTTGGAAATCCCATTACTCTCACAGCCCAGTGCTTTGATAAATGAACCCCTGCTTGACGTTACCGTACAGTGCTGAATTATTCTGTGTGACGCAGCTAAATGCAGAAGACAGGTTGACGTGGTTTAATATCCCTCTACGGCCATGTCCTCATTTAGGAGACAGCTGTTTTTGTTGATGCGCTCCAGTGCTCTAGTTGAGTTGTTTTTAATTCCATTGCTGAGGATTTCAGTATAGGTCTGTGAGTCTACTTTGTGTATATTTATATAACTACTTTTAGGCCACAGAAAGAAGTTACGACCTAAATGTGATACTGTTAGAGATTGTTAATGTATCCCTTTTAGTTTAGTTAGTTTAGAGTGTATTGTATAAAATCTATTCTGTGAAACATATGTTTATATAATTTGTTTGGCAGCATGTATTAATATTTTGAGTCTTTCTTGTAACTCAAGTGTTTGAAATACAAATCTTCATGATGGTTAGATGGATAGATAGATGTCATGCTCCATTTGTCTTTCATCGGTTTCCCCTAGTGTTTTCAATGTGCATGTGCAACTTTTAAGAGCACCAATGAGGTATGAGTGTAGCCGTGGAGCGAAGGAGCATAGCGAATGTGTGAACACCTGCATAGCAGCAGAGTGAGGTTTTGAGCTATTCAACAAGAAAACCTGCAGCAGTAAATCATACCAATAAGAACTAGATGTTCAGAAGAAATTAAAAATGTATCGTAAACCTCACAAAAAGTACTATGGTGTTACTATGGTATGCTGTCTAAATTTGATATAGTAATAATAATTTTATTATTTATCATTAGCAAGTAGTTTAAAGCCATGTAACCACAGAAGTCTAACTAAATCCCACCGGATGAAGAGTTTGCTTGAAAATAAATGAAAACACTGAAAATAATCTTGTGGTCTATTTCCCAATTTAACTATGCTTTGACATTTCCTCTCTCACTTCTGCTGCAAACAGTGCACTGGCCCTGCATTCATCGCTCTGCCAAAGACACACAGTATGCTACTTGTACTAACTTCTTACTTTGCGTAATAGTAGTGCATCAGTAGTGCTTATCCCTAGATTTTTTTTTTACCATTGGAAACCGAGAATCAGTTGTGGAGTGATTTTCATGGTGTTCGGCTCAGTTAAGGTTTCTTGAATTGCTTCATTTGTCTTTTGGTGTAGACAGAACACCATTTGAATATAGCCTGTGTTTAGATGGCATCTTTCTACTAGAGTTTGTGATTAATTGGTAACACTTTACAATAAGGTTCATTAGTTAACATGAGTAAACTACATTAGTTAACATGAACTAATAATGAACTGCACTTCTACAGCATTTATTAATCTTAGTTAATGTTAATTTCAACATTTACTAATACATTATTAAAATCTTGTTAACATTAGTTAATGCACTGCGAACTAACATGAACAAACAATGAACAACTGTATTTTCATTAACGTTAACGAAGATTAGTAAATACAGTAACAAATGTATTGTTCATGTTAGTTAATACATTAACTAATGTTTAACTAATGAACCTTATTATATAATGTTACCGATTAATTTTGTAAATGTCCTGTCAAGCGAGTGTCTGTTGTATCCCTTGTCTTAATCTTTTAATTTTATTTGTTATTCAACCAACTTTGTTTGCTCCTTTCAGCCAGACATAATGTTTGCACTTATAAAACGGTTAGTTCCTCTCCTTGATTCTGATTGGCTATGACAGATTCATCCAACGGTTTTGTGTATCACTGCACAACACCCTTAGCAATCACTCTTAGCAACATAAACTGTTTGTTCTCAATTGATATTGTTCATTGAAGCTTACTGTATTTTGTAGAAGAGTATTGTGAGAAAGAGATCGCGTGAGCGAATCTGTTTTTTTTTTTTACTGTGACTGACAGCTCTAGTCAAAGCATTTGTCAGTTTTGTCTTGTTCCGTGTTCACAACAATTCACGCACACACAACAAAGTACTGCAAACGTGACATCGCAGTTTGTTCATTGTGAAAATAAAATACAGTCAAAACATATGTTACAATACTTAATTTAAATAGTCCGTAGTGCAATCCTCCGTGCCGTTCACCAAGAGCACTGGTCCTGTGGTGATGCCATTTTTACTTTACATAATAAATAGTAAGTAGCCTATAGCATCCAAATACTTTGCGAAATATTTGGATTCATGTCAAAAGAGAGAGGTATAAGCGTGAGAGCAACACAGGTTTAACCTAAATTTAGTTTTAAATGAATTAGTTTTGGCTTGTTTAGCTACAAATGGTTGTATATGCTTTTGATGGGTCGCGCTAAAAAGTTTAAAACCGGTGAAAGCTATACAACCTCAACGCAAGGGATCAGATCGATGGCTAGCGCTTTGGATTTCAGGTTAGTATTTTATGGTGCCTCAATACTTTAATACAATGAAAATATATATGATACTATATTATTAATTTAATAAACTTGCTTGAAAATATTGTTTGTATTGTATTGAATTGAAAGTATTGTTTGTTGGGGCAGTGTGAACATGACCGTTTTTTCTCATAGAATTCTAAATCCAATGGCCAACTTGCTTGTTGGTGTTTGTTGGCATTTGTCGGTGCGGTGTGAATTGGCCTTTTGCCGCCTTCTAATGGTGTAATAATGTAACTTCTGTTGCTGTTCACGGTCAGGGACTATTTTTTCCGGCGGAAGGAAGGTATTTTACTTCATGAGGCTAGTGCTGTACTCCGCATCGCGCCATACCTAACACCGGCCTTCAGCTGTGACTTATTCACGACACAGCACAGCCTCTCGTACCTTATTGCTTACTTATAATTAAAGAAATTGATTGTAACAGACAATTGTATTCTCTGATAATAATTATTCATATGATTTAATTGGCATTAAAGGTTAGATGAACTCCAATAATGTTACAATAAAGTTGGGGGTTGAAATATTTGAAATAACATTTTGTTTTACAGCTGAAGGAAAGAAGGAAGCATGACCGTGTTGTTGCAACACCTTATTTTTAGTCGTTTGAGTGAGCCGCAGTTGGGTCTGTTCTTCTGTTTCTCATGGTTTGAAGCTCAGACATGCATCCAGTGGCTGTAGCAGTGCAGTAAAAATTTATTTAAAAACTGGCTATTGTCGCTAAATTCCCTCTTTAGTTTACACATGTGTAACAATACATGTGGGCACAAAGATTGTACATGCAGTGGTTTTTGTCCAAGCTACCCATGCATTGTCATAAGCACAAACCGTTTTACCTGAGGACTAGTACAGCCCTGACCAAGAATTGAAACACCAAAACATGCTGTTTTTAACTTTTAATAAGACATTTTGTCAATGTTTAGTAGTTTGTTGCTTATCAAACTGCTAAAATGACTAGCCTTTGACTATTCTTTGACTAACCTTTAGCAGATATACACATTTAAAATGTACAGGCTCTGTCTTCAAGCAGAAAATCAAGGTTAGCAATTGTGACATAACTGAAGCCTAACAAGTAATAAAATAACACAATCTCTTCATTATATCTTGAAATATGTTTCAATACATCAATGCAGGAAAGAAAACAGCAAATGTTGAGCAGTCTTCTTTTAGAGTCTTGAACAAGCACAGTAGGTTGTAAATCCTTTGGTAAAAAAAAAAGTCTTTGCATATTTTTACTATTAGAAAGCAGATATGAGTGTGTTAGTTATGTTGTTTGAGTGGTTTGTAGAGGCGGAAGCAAAGAAGTCTGTTACGTGAGATTAGGGCAGTGGCGGAGCAGGTGGAACAATCCCCCCATCTGTTGTTTGCAAAGGAGCTGCTTCTTCTGAAAGGGAATCAAGATCTATAGACACTAAAGTTGGAGGTTTAATTGTAGTGTCCGTGCCAGAAGATTGAGCGAGAGTGAGGTCATCAGTCTGATTTGACACTTTGCCCTCCGTTACAGGTTCTTGTGGACTTCCTGAAGCTGGTGTTTTGTTGTCCAGAGAATCCACGGATGCTTGAACTTCATTGATTTCATTTTCTTTTTTCTCAGTTGAGTCTTGAGCAACTGTTGGGTTCCCGTTAGAGGCTTGGACCTCATCTGGATTTTGTCTGCCAAATGTGCTTCCTTGCAGGATGTCCCCCATGAGAACTTCCTCACTTGTGTTCCTTTCAAGCGTCAGGTGTTTGGAGAGCCGTTGGGTGAGGTATCTAGAAATAGACACCTGATTAAAGCCTTGCCTGTTGATGGTCTCGGGCTCATCCATATTTTGCAAGTTCGGTTGAACATCGCCATCCAGAAATGGCGAGGGTCCGGCCCATTCAGGGTTTTCAAGCCGCTTTCTCTGCATTTTGCGCTTCTTTAACAAGATAACTATGATCGCTATGAACATCAAGGCAAAAGTGGTACCGATCACAGCTGCCACAGCGGGACCTGGGTTTGCTTGCTCTTTATCCTTTGATGGAGTGTAAATTTGCTTTTTGGTGGTTTTCTTTGCGGTTGTCAACTTCTTCGTTGGCTTAATCATGGATGAAGTCTTAAGTTCAGGACCTTGAGTGCTTGGCCACTTTTCTGTGACGACTCCCCTGTTTGTGATTTTCACACCTTTGGTGGTTACGGTCTCATTGAAATCATTTTCCGTTATTATTGCGGAAGTGTGGGCATGAGTCATTGAGATTGGTTGGTCTGTAGTTTCCTTTGTGGGCTGGATTGTATGAAAGTCTTCATTTGTATTGTTGTTGTTGCCCTCCAAGTCACTGTGGAGTCCAGTGAAATCAGAAATGGAAGGTGTTTCCTGAGTGGCTACATGTGCCTCCATAGGTCCTCTGCTTGTGTTTTCTTCTGGCGAAACATCTGCCCTTGTGGCATTGGGCAGTTCCATCAAGACATTCAATTCTGTAACATTCTCTTTTTGCAAAAGAGATGCATGCGGTCTGCGGGAGCCTTCTGTCGGTTTTTGTAGTTCCTTTTGTGGAGTTGTTACCGCTTCCTGTATTATTTGTCTTTCAGATTGTGCTGGCATACCAGTCGAGTTGTATTCGCCATCATGTATGTTCCCGCTCTTACTCTGATTTGATGTATTGTCTGCCTCGCGGATGCCTCGCTGATCTGAGTGACTCCTTAGGGCCTGCGTCTGAGCACTTCTTGAAAGTGAAACCACGTTTGTACCAGAATCAGTAGTGTAGTTTATCTGCACTGATGCATCGTGTGCTGTGTTTGTTACTTCGATATTCTTATTGCTGGTTGTTAAATGGCCGTTTAGGCTCCATGTTAGAGAGAAGAGCACAACAAGTGTGCAAAAAGTAGTCCTCATGGTGTCCTTAGAGAACCTTGCCAAAAACAGACATTTTTGCACATAAGACTCAACAGACCATTTTCTTTCCTAAATTCTAATAGGTCACAAACAATATGCTTGATTAAAACTTTCATATTTATCTTTTTAACATAGATTCTAAAATAGCTTCTGAGAACTTGGCGACTGACAAGGAAAAAAGTAGGTTTTTCATTTAGCTAAAAGTAAAGACTGTCAAACTAGTTTTCTGCTTAATATTTTGTAGTATAATGTAGTTACTTTTAAATGTTAAAAACAGTGGAATGTCAATTAACATAATCATTGGCTACATAAAACAGCAGAATGTTGTCTTACCCATGCATCCTCCGAAGCATTAGTTGACTGAAGTATATTCTGATGAATACGGAACTGTCACTTCACTTGACAGGAAACGAAGCTGTGAAATGGCTGCATTTTTTTATTTTTTTTTTCCTGAGGAAATAATCTGTGGTAACAGTGTGTAAAACCGTTGCATGTTTTTCTACTTAAACTCTCATCTCCTAGGATATAAGGATATTTTTTAAATAAACCGCTATTATCTTCACAAATATCTGAGTAAGAATGTAAAGCAGAAGTCATATAAAGAGAAATGATCTCATGCCTTTTTTTTTTCTCTTTCTCTCCGTAATCTTGGCAAGTTCCTTTCACTGAACACCCAACTTTCAACCTCCAACAACACTTAGCTACCTTAATAATATCATCATTGCAGTGAGTTTTGCACTGTAAACAACACTTCAGGAAATTTCAAAATCATATTGTAAACAAGAAACTGAACAAGAATTTTATCTTTAGCATTGAATTTTATTTATTTTTTTTTTTATTGATGTCAGTGTTCTGAGATAACAACTCAAGGAATGCTCATTATTATGGGATCTGGAAAGTTGAATGGCATTGCTTTGCTTATTTTAAAGCTGAAGTTACATTATTATAGTCCCTGCTTTACCGGTAGAGCCATCTTTAAGTAAGCCAATCATAGATTGATAGATCCAAACAGTTGACCAACCAATGGCAGATAAATGTTTCAATAGTCAATATTTGGTGACTGCAGTGGCATAGAAATGGCTCATCACTTGTCCTGTTCTGTTGTGTATAGAGTATCACCTATTTTGGTTTGTTTACAGTGAATGTGCTCTTGGGTTTCTGAGTTGGTGTATAGCCAAAGTGTGACACAAAGCTAAGGTTAAATATTTTCACAATATATACAATAATACACCAAAATTGAATTTACTTATTGTCCTTGTCATCTTCACTAAACAGATCTCCAGAGCTGTTTGAGAGAACTGCTTTGACCTCATCTGACCCCATCTGAGTTTTTATTTACTATTTGAACCATCAAATTCATCTAATATTTCAAGAAATTTCAATTTTAACAGGATAAGCAGATAATTGTAGTTAGTTAAACCATTATCAAAAATTCTGTAAGAACTTGTAACTGCGCTTTTGTTAGCTTAATTTTTTTTAATGCAGTAGTTGAACTGTTGAAGCCGTTTAAAAAAGAGAAATAAAATGTCAATTTTGCCTGACATCAGAGCCCACCATTACAAAAAAAAAAAACTCTTATACTTTACACCATCAGAGGCATGTTTTCCAAATTTATGGGATCTATGCATGAATCCCTAGAAGTTGAGCTCTGCATGGCTGCCGGGACGTTCTCCGAGTCGGCTGCTGCTTTAGAAGTGTTGATGTACTGGCTTGGCCCTGCCGCGCCATCTTGGACCTCTTCTTCCTCGCCATCGGTCTTTACGTCCTCCAGTAGAACGCTGGTTTCGCATGGGCCCACGATTCCTCCTTCTCTTCTCTCGGTACCCCAATAGCCTGTTCCACTAACCAGATCCGCATTGCTTCGGGATGGACGATGGGCCCGGTGCTGACGTGTCAGCCTGGAGACGGTACATGCCAACACTATGATGGAGGTTAGAAGGATCAGGATGACTCCACCAACAGTTGCTGTTGTTATATATGCTAACTGGCATTCAGTAAAGCAGCAGGACTTGGAGGCACTAGTTGCAGGCAAACTAGTCGTCACATTTGAAATGCTGTGGTCGTCTTGGATGGTGGTGTTGTTGTACATGGAATGTTTTGTGGTCAGCATTGTCACTGTATTTTGAGATCTGTGTAACAAAAAATGTACCATTATTATATGTGCTTTTAAATATTCTGTGGTAGTTAATTTAACTTTTCAGTACAGCACTTTTCATAGGCACGATGCAGTAAGTTTACTTTTATTTAGCAAGAACGCTAATAATGAAATAAATACGTGACAGTAAAGACATTTTATAATGTTAAAAAAACCCTTTTTTAATTAAAAAAAACACATAAGGAAAAAATATTTATGACAAAACATTTCAAAACCTTTTAAAATAGAAAAGAACTATTTTAAATTGTAATATGTTTGTAATATGTTTTTGATCAAATAAATGCAGCCTTGGTGCACATAAGAGACTTCTTTCAAAAACATTCAAAATCATACTGACCCCATACTTTTGAACGGCAGTGTACATAATATAACACGCATCACTGTCATTTTAATCGGTGTATTTGGATTTTAAATGCTAATATTTTGTTACAATAAGTTTATTTAGGACTGTTTAGCCACTTAAACTGTATAATAAAAAGATTAACACAGGCTAATGAGTAGTTTGTTTTACTCCCCTCTCCCTTCTGTCTTCCACACTCTTACTTGCACATTAATTGGAGATAATTGAAGTACTTACTAAAGTGGAAGTAGAACCTTTCTTATGGACTTATCCAGAGCGCTGGAAGATGAAGAACAACGACCTGAAGTAATGAGGCTTGAGATATCACAATGCAGAACACAAGCACTTCCTGTCCCACGCTTGACGGTGTTATTTAGGTGTTTTTCAGTTGAGAAGCTCTTAACCTGTGGTTATAATATTAGAAAACATGGTTATAAATGGATAACAGGTTTCTATTCTGTGTAAGCTGTCAAGTGTTTGCCATTTAAGGGAAATGGAACAGACTGCTCATGTTTGAAGTGTTTTAATGAATGCTTTTATTGTAGGTTTTTTGAGTGCTTTTGGGCATTATTTCCAAAATACACTTCTCAAAGATGTGTAGCCCATCCATGTGTAGAACCAAAAAGACATTAAAATTAAAATCTGAACTATTTGTTATTTCTCTTAGGTTCAAAACTGGACAAATCAACGGTGATCTTCTGATTTACCATGTCCTGCTGACCCTCAAACCATACTATGCCAAGCACTACGAGATCGTAGTTGACCTCACGCATGTGGGCCCCAGTAACCGCTTCAAGACGGACTTCTTATCCAAGTGGTTTGTGGTCTTTCCAAACTTTGCCTATGAGAATGTGGCTGCAGTATACATCTACAACTGCAACACCTGGGTGCGAGAGTACACCAAATACCATGAGCGTCTACTGACCGGCCTTAAGGGGAGCAAGAAGCTGCTGTTTATCGATTCACCTGCGCGCCTAGCTGAACACATCGAACCCGAGCAGCAGAAGCTGCCCGCTGCTACCCTGGCATTGGAAGAGGACCTCAAAGTGTTCCATAATGCCCTCAAACTGGCACATAAGGACACAAAGGTTTTGATCAAGGTAAAAAAAAAAAAATCAGTTTCTATGTTCCTAAACTCTACTGCTGGACATTTTTGGTTGGAATGCAAAAGTATTAAAGCTGATAAGGATTTTCATGTTATTGTCAGCAATTGATAAATGACCAATATTAAATTTCTCTAATTTTATCAAAATAAATTCAAATAAAATGAGCAATAAAAATGTAAAACAAATAATTATATAAAAATGTAGGCATCACATTATTGTAATGAACAATGTAAAAATGGATATTCATTTACCTTCTATTAAATTATTATTATTATTATTATTTTTTTTTTTTAAGATTAAGTGAGCATTAGATGATCTAATTATAAAAACAGAATAAATGAGCATGCACTGTTAAATATTTAATATTACCCAATACCGATAAGTAAAATCTGTAACGAATATGTTACTGATATATTGTTGCCCATTCTAGGTGGGATCAACAGCTGTGCAAGTGACCTCGGCCGAACGCACACGTGTCCTAGGACAGCCCGTTTTCCTGAATGACATATACTACGCTTCCGAGATTGAGGAGATATGCCTGGTAGACGAGAACCAGTTCACTCTGACTATTGCTAACCAGGGCACTCCTCTTACGTTCATGCACCAGGAGTGCGAAGCCATCGTTCAGTCAATCATCCACATCCGGACACGCTGGGAGCTTTCCCAACCGGACTCAATTCCTCAACACACCAAGATCAGGCCTAAAGATGTTCCTGGGACCCTGCTCAACATCGCCCTCCTCAACCTGGGAAGCTCTGACCCCAGTCTGAGGTGAGAAACACTGAGCTTGAGTTTTCGGCCATGCTCAGGCTGTTTTCAGCCTAACAACTTGAGTTTTGGGTGAATAGTCCAATGCATCAAGCTGTTGTTGTTGTGACAATGAGACTTTTATTCTCAGGCTTCTGTCTTTGTTGTGGCGAACTGATTAGAAATGCTAATACTGCTGCTTTGTGTCTTCAGTTCAACTGGGGCCGTTCTTGAACTTGCCGCCCCACAGTTAGAATCATAAACCTATTATATAAAAATGAAATATAATTCCTACAACTATGGAAACTAACATGTTGTTAAAGTAAATTAGTGCTTCTGAAAATAATTTGTACTTAACTCCTTCAACAGGTCAGCTGCTTACAATCTACTTTGTGCCTTAACTTGCACCTTCAACCTAAAGATTGAGGGCCAACTCCTGGAAACGTCTGGCTTGTGCATCCCAGCCAACAACACCCTTTTTATTGTGTCCATTAGCAAAACACTAGCAGCTAACGAACCTCACCTCACTCTGGAGTTTCTGGAAGAGTGCATCTCTGGCTTCAGCAAGTCAAGTTAGTGTCACAAGCAAAATACACCCACCATTTTGTATATACACTGTATATATACTATATACACTACCATTCTACTACTATATATACTATACACTACTATATATGCTACCATTAAATTTTTTATTTTTTTTTAAGGATGCATTAAATTGTTCAAAAGTAACAGCAAAGACTCTTACTTTAAAGATTTATTTAAAAGCGTTGTTGTTTTGAACTTTCGATCAGTCACTGAATAAGGAAAAAAATGTATCATGTATTCACAAAAATTAAGCAGCACAGTTGTTTTCATCATTGATAATAATAAGAAATGATTTTGATCACCAAATCAGCATGTTAGAATGATTTCTGAAGGATCATGTGACACTGAAGACTGGACCAAATGCCATCACAAGAAATATATTACATTTTAAATGTTATAATGAAAACACATATTTTACAGTGTAATATACAGAATATTGCTGTTTTACTGTATTTTTGACCAAATAAATTCTACCTTGGGGAGCAGAAGAGACTTCTTTAAAAAACAATTCTTACTGAACCCAAACTTTTGAATGATAGTATGATAAATTATTGTTTGAGGAATTTGCAAAGCACCATTTTTTTTGTCATTTCTTACAAAAATGTCATTTGTGGGGCTTTAGGTATTGAGCTGAAGCATCTGTGTCTGGAGTATATGACTCCTTGGCTCCGTAATTTGGTTCGGTTTTGTAAACACAACGACGATGCCAAACGACAACGCGTCACGGCTATCTTGGACAAGCTTATCACAATGACCATCAATGAAAAGCAGATGTACCCCTCCATACAGGCAAAGATATGGGGCAGCTTGGGGCAGGTAAGCCCTTCAAACTCTCGTACAAACTTATTCCATCCAAAATGTGTCATATTTTCAGCTGATACAACAGGCATTACAATGATACATGACTTCAAATTGTAACACCCCTGTATATTTCTACAGTAATTCAACGAAACTCTTTTAGTCAGCATTTACAGATTGCACCATTTTACATGTATAGATCACAGACTTGCTGGATGTGGTGTTGGATAGCTTCATAAAGACCAGTGCTACTGGAGGTTTGGGATCCATCAAGGCTGAAGTGATGGCTGACACAGCTGTAGCCCTGGCTTCAGGAAATGTCAAGTTGGTTTCCAGTAAGGTAAATGCTTACTCCTCAGCCGCCATATTATATTGTAAATCTCTATGAATATGTTTTTAATTTATTGTTTAATATGATGATGTTCTTAAGATAGACTAGTAACAGAGCACTATATAAAATATTGAAATATATTCTGAAATATTAAAAGCTGATCTGCAATAAATGATTTAAAACATGGAAAATGCAACGGAACCAAAACCAAAATTTAAACCATATGTTTTTTCCTTCATATTGTAGTAACAGAATATGCAGTCATTTTGTAAGTGCAGATATTATTGCTCTGCGATTTTTATATATATATATATATACACACGTTACATTTACATTATGTATAATTTCATACAATTTATTTCAGTTGAAATGTATACTCCTATTTAATTTGACACAATATTCAATTATCAGTCAAACCAGTTTTATTTCTTGTTAACATGTCTACAAAAATCTTGTTTTAGAAAAGTTTTTTTTTCTAGCCCACTAACACTCTTTTAAACAGATTTCAGCTTACCGCTTAAAGTGTTTCTGGCTCTTGTGTTCCTGAATCATTCCTCTTGTGATCTTATCCAGGCTGACTAGCTCTTCTACCCAACATCTATTATCCTAAGTGTTTGTGCACAACGTTTACGCACAGACAGACAATAGTTAGCTAGCGGGGCAGTCGCTCCTATTATATGGGCAACTGTTAGTCATTACGCTCAATGGACATCATTGTCAGACACTTGGGCAGAAGGAGAGCCACATTTGCCTCTCCGATAACTCTAGTGTCTCGATCTTTATGGCTCTTGATTGACGGAGTAACCGTGACCAAATATTTTCTGCCATTTTAACGAATGGGACATATTTAGCGGTTTTCCCAAACACTCAGTTATGCTGAAAAGCCAAATATTGTTTGGTTAGCATGTGCCAGCCACTGCTGATGTCACAGCGAGCAGCACAAGGACAGGCTTTGTCCAGCTGTTGCGTCTGCTTTTCTAAGACTCGTATCGCAGCCGGACTCTGAGGTTAAGTAATGGACCAAGTGTAATCTTATTGAGAGAGCAAATAATGTTTAGGTGCATGTCACCAGAGTGAAAATAAAGGGCACATTGTCTGGATTCTATTTGATATTGGATTACTTTCTGATTTGAAGTTTGCTTGAAATGATAAATTATGCAAAGAGTCATCATTTTGATCATTTTGAAAATGTAATGCTTTTAAACAGATTCAATGATGTTTGTTTGATTTAGCGTTCAATTAGACTTATTAGTTTTTATTGTGCTTTATTAATTCATCTCTCAGGTGATTGGCCGGATGTGTAAGATCATCGATAAGACGTGCCTGTCTCCCACCCCCACCCTTGAGCAGCACCTGATGTGGGACGACATCGCCATACTGGCCCGTTACATGCTCATGCTCTCCTTCAACAACTCTCTGGACGTGGCCGCACATCTGCCCTACCTATTCCACGTTGTCACCCTGCTGGTGGCCACCGGCCCGCTGTCCCTCAGAGCGTCGACGCATGGCCTCGTCATTAATATCATCCACTCGCTCTGCACATGCTCGCAGCTTAACTTCAGTGGTGAGGAATACCTCACAGAAAATGAGGATTTTAAGGGTCTTTTCCTCCATATTAAAAATTAATATGAATTTGGAAATGTTTTAAACATGTAAGGAATGATCAGTTTTTTTTTCCTTCTTTTTTTTTTAAACTCAAGCTTGAGGACTGCTTATGCCAAGTATGAAATTCTAATAATTTTTTCATGAATTGCCCATAACCATGTATCATATACCTAACATACGGGGGTATGTACATGCATATTAAATTATTAATATTCAATGTTTGAAATACCACCTATAAAATTAGCATTTTAATTTGTATATTTTTTTATATTTTATAAATTAGGCTTGCCATCACATTAGAAATTTCATTTTAAAATATATTGAAATGAAAAAGTTAATTTAAATTGTAATAATTAGTGTTGTCAATCAATTTAAAAAAGAACTAATGGCAGAATTTTCTGTAATTAATTACACTTTATGTTTAAACTTAATTAATATTTTAATATAGTATATTTTAAATATTTGTTTCATGCGTATTTTTGTCAAGTACTATGAATGAAGATGTGGATTTTTTTTCTCAGTTTCTGGGTATGAAAACAGTAATTAAACCGGAATTAATTGTTTGAAATGTGAATGATGAGCAAAAAAAAAACTTGTATGAAGAACATTATTTTATGTAATTTTTGTACATCATAACTGTTTTATTTTTTTACTTTTTTTGTTGCTAATTTGGTAAACTTAATGAGTGGGTTAAAAAAAAAAAAAATAATTGACAAAAACCTGTGTCTGATTTGTTGCTGTTCTGGTTTTTGCTTCTGCAGAGGAGACTAAACAGGTGCTGCGTCTGAGTCTGACGGAGTTCTCCTTGCCTAAGTTCTACCTGTTGTTCGGCATCAGTAAGGTCAAATCTGCTGCGGTCATAGCCTTCCGCTCCAGTTACAGAGACCGTTCATTCTCCCCCGGCTCCTACGAGAGAGAGACCTTTGCTCTGTCGTCTCTGGAAACGGTTACAGAGGCTCTTTTGGAGATCATGGAGGTCAGTTACCAACATTATGCCTATAACTTTTTAATGATATACATATTATTTAATTACAATGAATTTAGAGAAATATGTGATTAATTAGTAATTTGTTTATTTGATTGGCAGCAGAAATTATTATAATTAAAAAAATTTAACTGTTTAAATAACATTTAAAAATATAGTAATGTTATGGCAAACCTAATTTATTAAATATAAAGGAATATATAGAAATTAAATGCTAACTTTTATATTTGGCATATTTGTTTGACATATTAATACAATTTAATGTATGTTGATGATGTGTGTTGATCCATATAAAGGGGAAAGTTTTATAACCACTTACATTCATGTGAAAAAGATGGGCCATATGGTTTTATGTATCAGGACATGATAAAAAAATCATCTGGTCCTTGGGTAAGTCTTAAAATGAGGTAAATACAACCTCTGATGAACAACAACACATGAACACATTACACCATGTCATGGGTCACAAACTAAGAATACTCTTACTGCTTCCATAGGAATTAAGAGGATAAGTAATGGTCAGGCACTGCTAATCAAATGCCTTTGATTAACTGATAATCAGCAAGTGTAATCAGCTCTCTAAAAGCAGATATTTTGGCAGTTGGCTGGTCTGGAGTCTTCAGGTGAGTGTTAACATGAAGCTGAGGAGGTAAGACATCAGCAATAATCTTAGAGAAGCAATTGTTGCAGTCATCAATCTGAGAATGGTTATACAGCCAGTCCATTATTCTAGAGTAAGGAAGATAATTCAGAAGTGGAAGACATTCAAAACAGACACCAATCTTCCCAAGAGTGGACGTCCCAGCAAATGCACTAGCAAGGTCAGACTGTGCAATGCTCAGAGAAACTGCAAAACACCCAAGAACTCCACCTCAAACTCTACAGGCCCCTGTTAACATGCTAAATATTAAAGTTCATGGCAGTACAACTAGAGAAAGATTGGGCACATATGGCTTTTTTTGGAAGGGTTGCCATGTTCTAAAATGAACATGGCAGCTAGGGCTGCACGATTTATCACGTTTAAAATGCACATGGTTTGGCAAAGGCTGCGATTATTTAATGCGCAGCTTGTCAGAGCTGTACAGCTCTGTGGTCAGTACTAAATGCTTCTCCATCTCAAAATATGTCCTGTAGCAGAAGATAACGCTTCATATCACTGTAGCTAAATAAACAGAAGATTGAAACGCTTTGACTGATTAAACATGACTAATAAACACACGACTGCCTTATTCTGTGTAAGAAATCACATCATCTCACAGAAGGATGCTCAACTGTTGTTATGAAGTGAGTTTGGAGTAAAAACATGTTATTAAATGTTGTCTTTTGTTTGACAAGATGTTAATAAATGCTTCTCATGTCTGGAATGATGTTTGATGCACGTTGCTTTTTCAAATGTACATTATAAGCGACTCAAGCTCGCAGTGCTTTCAGATGGATTAGCATTTGGAGCCATATTGCATTAATATTTCTTAATCGCACTACCCATCGCGTTTAAGCGATAATCGCGTTCAAGTTCAGGTTTATTTTTCATATTGTGCAATTAAATCGTGCAGCCCTAATGGCAGCAAGGCTTGTGTTTGCAAAGTTGCATCTGATCAAACCTCAAGAGTTCTGGAATAATGTCCATTGCTAGACCGAGACCAAAGTGGAGATGTTTGGCCATGATGCACAGCACCAAGTTAGGCGAAAACTAAACACAGCATATCAGCACTAACACCTCATACCAACTGTCAAACATGGAGCAGGAGGGGTCATGGGCTTGTTTTGTATCCACAGAGTCAACCATGAAGTCCTCTGTATACCAGTGTATTTTAAAGTCAAATATGAGTCCATCTGTCTGACAGCTAAAGCTTGGCCAAAAGTGAGTCATGCAACAGCACAATGATCCCAAGCACACCAGCAAATCTACAACACAGTGTCTGAAAAAGAAAAGAATCAAGGTGTTACAATGGCCCAGTCAAATTTCAGACGTTAACCCGACTGAAATGTTGCAGTTGGACCATAAGAGAGCTGCACATAATCAAATGCCCACAAACCTCAAAGAACTGAGGCAATGTTGTAAAGAAGAGCGGGCCAAAATTCCTCCAGAACGATGTGGAAGACTGATACTGTCATACAGAAAACGATTCCGTCCAACGTATTGCTGCTAAAAGTTGCTCTACAAGCAATTGACCCTTCACAAAGACCCGCCCCCTTTAGTTACTGTTGCTATGTCCGACAAGCAATACGCTCTCACGCCACACATCATGTTCTCACGGAGTGAAAAATAGAGGACACTGACAACGCGTCGACAGACATATGAAACAGTTTCATATTTAAAATGTATTTTTTTTTTTTTTTTTAAGAAGTTTAAACAGTAAATAGCGTATAGTGGCTCTTTAACGTGTCGTGACAGATCGCTGTAGCTCCTTCAAGCGGCTTGTGAACCAACATCTCTTCATACTAGTTCACTTATAGCATCAAATAAACATGAATGGACATCAGAAGGAATGTTTTTCAAGCACGGAAAGATGTGTACACGCAATTTTTCAAGTTCACCAACGTTAATCTACTAACTCCCTTGACTGCTTTGTAGGACAAAATGGCAGATTTGGGGTTATGATTGGTTAGTGCACCTTTCAATCAAACTGCCGACGAAGGGTCAATTGAATTATAGGGTGTACTTAGTTTGTCACCCAAGGCTTTTCCATTTTGGCTTTATTTGTTAAATAACGACATGGTGCAATATGTCATTTGTTGTTGTTCATCTGAGGTGCTATTTACTCAATTTTATGACCTGCTAAGGACCAGTTGATTTTCATTATGTTCTGATACACCATAAAATTCTAAAAGGTGTCTTTTCTTTTTCACATCTCTGTATGTCTTGAAGTATTTTATGTTTATGTTATTTAAACAATTTTTGTTTTTCCCCAGGCCTGTATGAGGGACATTCCCGGATGCAAATGGCTTGATCAGTGGACTGAATTGGCACAAAAGTATGTTGAAAACACTGCATTTCACAAGAGTTTTTTTTTTAAGCAATTGCAGCTGAAAATCATAGTGCAGTCACGTTTAAATAACAAAATCTGTTACATAGCCTTACGTACATTTTCTGTTCTTGGATAGGTTTGCATTCCAGTATAACCCATCTCTTCAGCCACGGGCGCTGGTGGTGTTCGGCTGCATCAGTAAACGTGTGACACATGGGCAGCTCAAACAGATCATTCGTATTCTCAGTAAAGCCAGTCCTTTGCTCAGCATTGATCGGGTTAGCTCTTTCTCTCATCTGCTTCTCCTGAATTTTAGATATGATTTGAATTCACTTTTTTTTCTTTTTTTTTGGAAAATAACAATGTTGATTTAACTGAAACATAAATAAAATATTTGATTTGAAGTTATCGACAGGATGCAGAATTTTAGCCTATATTTTCCTGAAGAGACTTTTATGTGATGAACGATTGAATTTAGGCTTTCAGTCACATATAAGCATTGATCAGGGAACATAAACAGTAGATCAACTGTGTTTGCTTTGATGTGCGAGAACTTGGTGGTGCGGAAGCTCAAACGTGCTGCGTAACATGAGAATGAACCTCATTGGTTCTCTCACATCAAAGCAAGTACAGTTGAGCTTCTGTTTATGTTCTCTGATCAGTGTTTATATGTGAATAAAAGCCTAAATTCAATCTGTTCATCATTTAAAGAGAACAAGTCTCTTGAGAAAATTTGGACTAAACCGCTCGATTCATATGGATTAGTTTTACCATCTCTTTATGAACTTTTTGAAGCGTCCAAGTGGTAGTTGCATAGCTGTTAATGGAGAGTACAGAAATTTCTCAGATTTAGATTCAAATTTTTTCATTTGTGTTTTGAAGACTAACAGTGGGCATCTTTTGTAGTATTGTGACTATATTTTGCCTGTTATTTGTGAATATTTGTTGTGTTTGCAATGGGATTCAGGTTTGTGCAGAAATGCAGTGCGCTAGTCTAACTGCTGTAGTGTCATTCTCTCAGACTATTTGCTGGCGTCATGCTCCGCCGCTCTGTCTGATTAATGCTGTTCCTGCACAGGGGCTGGAGAGCTGCTTAAAGGGGCCGGATAATTACAACAGCCAAGTTCTCATCGAGGCCACCGTCATCGCTCTCACCAAACTACAGCCTCTCCTCGATCAGGTGCAGTCTTGTTGTGTGCTGGATTCAATTATTAAAACATCAGCAGTTGTTACGTCAGTGCATAATAGACCATCTGATGTAACACGACTGTAATAATGTTTTAATTTACTTCTCTCAATATGTACATGTGTGAAACCTGTTTGAAAATAAATATTTTTCCTTTTGGTGGCTCAGAATTGACTTCACTCATTAATAGCTTTGTGTGTGCTTGTCTAATGATCTGCAGGATTCTCCCATGCATAAAGCTCTGTTCTGGGTGGCTGTGGCTGTACTTCAGTTGGATGAAGTGAATCTGTACTCCGCCGGTACCGCCCTAATGGAGCAGAACCTGCACACACTGGACAGCCTCCGGGTGTTTAATGATAAGGTGCCTGACTGAATTCCACATTTAGACAACTACAGACTTAAAATGTGTCGATATCCTGGATGTCAAGCTCCACCCATTGGCTTTGTAGCAGCCTCTCAGAAAATCAAGGTAGAATGTATTGCAGCGTAAGAAAACAAAACAGTTATCTTCATAAACATGTTTTCACCTCTTTATAGAGTCCTGAGGAGGTCTTCATGGAAATCCGGAAGCCACTGGAATGGCACTGTAAACAAATGGACCATTTTGTGGGACTCAACTTTGCCTCCAACTTTAACTTTGCATTAGTGGGCCACTTGCTCAAAGGTAATGATTAAAAGATCATCTATCCACCTTATTTTGCAACACGGAAGCTATTTTCCGTGAATGTCCAAGACTTCAAGGGTTAGTTCACCCAAAAATGAAAATTCAGTCATTTATGACTCACCCTCATGTCGTTCTACAACCGTTAGACCTTCGTTCATCTTCGGAACACAAATTATGATATTTTTGATCAAATCTGATGGCTCAATGGGGCCTGCATTGACAGCAGGATCATTTCCTTTTTCAATTCCCAGAAAGGAACTAAAAACACATTTAAAACAGTTCATGTGACTACAGAGGTTCAACCTTAATGTTATACAGCGACGAGAATACTTTTTGTGTGACAAAACAAGAACTTTATTAAACAATATCTAGCGATGGGCCATTTTAAAACACTGCTTCATTTAGCTTCAAAGCTTTACGAACCTTTTGTTTCAAATCAGTCGTTCGAAGCACGTATCAAACTGCCAAAGTCACGTGAACTATTGAAATTTTGAAACGCTTTTGCCGTAACGAAGCCTCGTTTACTGAAATCACGTGATTTTTGGCGCTCTGAACCACTGATTCAAAACAAAGGATAAGCTACGAAGCTTAATGAAGCAGTGTTTTGAAATCGCCCATCTCTAGATGTTGTTGAATAAAGTCATTTAAAAGTATTCTTGTCGCTTTATAATATTGAGGTTGACCCTCTGTAGTCACATGAACTGTTTTAAATAGGTTTTTAGTTCCTTTCTGGGCATTGAAAAAGGAAATGATCTTGCTGTCAATGCAGGCCTCACTGAGCCATTGGATTTTATCAAGGATATCTTAATTTGTGTTCTGAAGATGAACGAAGGTCTTACGGGTGTGGATGACATGAGGGTGACTAATAAATGACTGGATTTTCATTTTTGGGTGAACTAACCATTTCCGATTCATTAGCTGCTATAGGTAAAAAACTAAAAGAATGGCAAAGTGCAGTAAATGATACAATTATATATGCTAAAAACTGGTGTTTTTTTCAATTACGATAATAAATTATAATATGATAAATACATGTATCTTGCAATATCAAGCGGAAAATTTCATTAAAGGAGTCATGAACTGAGAAATCAAATTTTCCTTGAGATTTTGACATGTAAGAGGTCGTCATACTATAAGAATGTCCAGTAAGTTTCAGAACTGAAAACTTCATTGTTAGTCCAAAAACAGCTTTTAATCTAACCAAGCCCAGATAACGACTCATTGTGGAATGTGCCTATGATACATAGGTGAAACCTCTGCAGAAGGAAATCGACGCCTACTTCATCATTGTAACGTTAGCCCCGCCCACTGACGTATTAGTGGGATGACGAGGAGAGAGGAGAATCAGGATACAGGACTAAAAATAACATTTAGGGATGGGCGATACTAATTATTTTGTTTTCTATACACTGATACTTTCAAGGCCAGTATCGCCGATGTCGATGCCAATACCTCCAAACTAAACTTTTAAATTATTACATTTATTAAATTATTAACTTACTAAGAGTAAAATGGGTAATGATACCCACCTAATAATATATTTGAAAGGCATTTTATCATTCAATATGCCTTAATTGGAACTTATTTGATAATATTTTTGTTTACACATGGTTAAAATGTTTACTGTAGTGGTAACCATGGAAATCTACAAATACTATAGTTTAACTATGGTCACTGTAGAAAAACCATGGTTTATTTTCAAAAGGGACTGCCAGTGACAGGCTGTTGCACCCATAAAATGCAAACTTTTTTATTCTGAAAGTGTATAATTTATAATTTTGTAGGCTACAATTTCAATTTGTTTATTGTGAAATAACTCAAACATTTGTTTTTCTGTCCTCTGATAAGCATTGTTCTGGGCTGTGTTTCCCAAAAGCACCAATGGTTTCTTATGATACTTTTGAGAAGCGCAACCCTGTTTGAATGCAGTGTCAGCAGTGAGCGAACGCTATCTGTGATTGATTCTGTCTTGCAGCATTTGCGTGTGTTTTTAGTCTATGGTTCAGATAAGCAGGACAATAGTAATACTACAGTTACTCACTAACAGAGGTTATTTGTCCAATTCAATGCATATTTTACGGATTAAGGTTCTTGTTAAATTGACAAAAAAAAAACACCTTTAGTATCGATTATTTTATGAGTATCAATAATTTATTTGTATACATTACATACAATGTTCATCACCACAACCTTTCATGCCATGATCTAAATATAATGAAATGGATATGAATGTAATGATATAATCAACACTTTTCATTATTAGTTAACCTTGAGAACTGTAATAGTAAAAACATGCTAAATGTTTTCTAGACAGTTCTGTAATACTATTTCATATGTAAAAAGGTTAGCCAATCACAGCAGTTGGTGTTTAAACTGAAGTCTCGAAGCAAACACACCTTAAAACAGAGCGTAAATAATAAGAATAAGAGGGCTAAAATCAGGGTAGGGAAAAATGCCTTATTTCTAAATTACAATTTTTAATGTAAAAATCATACTAGCATTGTAAGTGCACCCCAAGAAACATTATAAAACAATGTAGTTCATGACCTCTTCTATGAACTCCTACTGTTCTATATTGATGAACTAATGCATTATTGACATCAATATATATGTATCAACAGACCAATTCATGTATTGAGCATTTGATGTTAATCAGTAAAATATCTTCCTTCTCTCTGGTTCCTCATCTTTGTCTTTTCTTACTTTAGGATATAGACATCCTTCTTCCACCACAGTGGCGAGGACGGTCCGTATCCTTCATACTCTCCTGGGCCTAGTGGGAAAACACCGCAGCTGTGACAAGTTTGAAGTAAACACGCAGAGTGTGGCCTATCTGGCAGGTACGTTAAAGCCAACACAACCTGTTCTAGTATTTTGTTTAAATTTTGATGAAACCATCTAAAGTGGATGTTTGTGCTTCAGCTTTGCTCACGGTATCTGAGGAGGTGAGGAGCCGCTGCAGTCTAAAGCACAGGAAGTCATTGTTGCTTTCAGAAGTTACCATGGAGAACTTTCCAATGGACACATTCACGGTGTTCGAAACAGAACCTGGATGCAGGTGAGAACTTTTCATCAGACAGGTTTGAATTGTCCCATTTTCTTTCTACTGTTCACCTGTCTTTCCAACCACACTATATTGATTTTTTTTATTTACTTTTTGTTTTGTTGATTCTCACACTCTCTAAAGTGTCAGGCTACTGCGTGAAAACCAGCCCTGGGCTTCTCCGAAAGTGTCTGAGCGCAGCCTTGCACCTCCGTACTCTGCCATGGGGCAGACCAGCCTTCGCCCACGCAAATCCATGAGCGTGGACATGGGCCAGCCGTCGCAGGCCAATGCAAAGAAACTACTGGGTATGAGCGGTCTGTGGCTTCATTTTTTTTTAAAGTGGCTTTTGAATAGGCTGCATCTTTACTTTAGCTTCCTTCTTGAGTGTTTTTATGTTTATTCTAGGCACTAGAAAGAGCTTTGATCACCTAATATCGGATTCAAAAGCCCCAAAGAGACCAGACATGGAGTCGGGCATCACTACGCCTCCAAAGATGAGACGGGTTTCTGAAAATGACTATGAGATCGGTGAGTTTTTCTGCACTTACCAATCAAATGTGTGTGCTGATCTAAGGCCCTGCTTACACCTGGTATTAAGGTGCATTTTGGTCGATCGAATCGCAAGTACGAATAAGAGTGAGACACATACCCGTTTACACCTGGTGTTTTAATCCATCTCTCTTGGCCACTTTCAACCAGTTCTGTCCCGATTTTTTTGAGGGCAGAGTCTATGAGTAGGTAAATAAATGCATGCTTTTTTAGATCTTTCCATCTAATGGACAAAATAAGCTCATGCAATTTATGTATGAACATGACCGGAGACAACTGGAAAAATATATGTAGAGCAGCAGTTTTTATTTCTGCTCTGATAGCTGCAAGACTGGCAGAACGCGGTGAGTGCGTGTTAGAACTCGGGAATGGTGAGTGAACATTGTGCTTGGTACATTTTTCGTCTTCAGCTGACAAAGTTTAAATCCCATCTGGCTAGCTCGCTTCCCATTATATTTACGCATTAGGTCAGTAGGGCAAAGAGTAGGTCTTTCGCACTGTTCGATCACATGAGCGTCAATACCACGAAAGCAAACTGGTCGAATGTGTTTTCGACTACCTCTGGGAGTGGTCAAAAGTGGACAAGTTCCAAACCTTTTACACCCTATTTACACATGTATTTAGCGTCCTCCACTTGTGATCCGATTAAGCAAAACACATCTTAAAGGATTAGTTCACTTTGAAATTAAAATTACCCCAAGATTTACTCACCCTCAAGCCATCCTAGGTGCATTTGACACTACATTACTTTCTTCAGCTTCATACTTGTTGGTACCGATACCGATATAAAGCTTGGATGCGTCAGGATAATTATGAATATAACTCTGAATGTGTTCATCAGAAAGAAGGTCAAATACACTTAGGATGGCTTGGGTAATTTTCATTTTAAAGTGAACTAATCCTTCAATACCAGGTGTAAACAGGGCCTATGTGTAATAAATGATAATTAGGCATGAGAAATGAGAAAGATTGAATCGCTAACAGATCTTCTTCATTCCAGAAACCCAGCGAATAGCCAACTCCCATTTACGCAAAGTGTCCGTGTCCGAGTCCAACGTCCTTCTGGATGAGAACGTTCTCACAGACCCGAAGATCCAGACGCTGCTCCTCACTGTACTGGTGTGTGCTCCATACGACTTTCCTTTTTGCACTTGATCTTGTGCTTTAAATCTTCTTGCAGGTGGAATTCCATTTGAAATTGTATATAGAATGTTTTTTTGCAATTTTGTTTTTGTGTGTGTAGCACAAGAAAGTTAAATAAAGTTGATGCATTTTTCCCCCCAACTATATGACCTTTGTTATACTTCATGTACTGTAGTATAGCAACGTTTTTTTAATTTTTTTGTATTGCAGGCCACACTGGTGAAATACACCACAGATGAGTTTCATCAGCGGATCCTGTACGAGTATTTGGCTGAGGCTAGTGTGGTCTTCCCCAAGGTCTTTCCAGTAGTGTGAGTGTCTACCCTATTATATACCAACACATCACTAAGTCGAGATCTATTAGTCTGTTTTAACGCTAAAAACATTTCACAAGATTCAGGGATAAATGTTCACCTTGATGTTTTTCAGCAAATGGAGTAAGAAACTTATAGATAATAGAAATTAGCATGGCTTACAGGTTATGTAGCTCTGTTTACACTGAGCCAAGGTGAAAACAAAAATCTTTTTTCTCAACTTTTTTTTTTGTTGTTGTTTTTTGTAAAACTATCCAACAGTATGGAATGCTTTAATAGTATGATTTTCATGTTCAAAAATGTAATATTAAGTATTCTATAAGTTAATATTATTAAATATAAAATATTATAACTTAAAACATTCAATATTATTTATTTATTGTAAACCACCTATTATAAAATAAATATGTATATTTATTATAGTTAGTATTTATATTTATTATATAAATACTAACTTATTATTATATACTATATTATATAGTATTTATTATAGTTAATATTTATTTTCTCGATTTATCTGTTCATAAAATTGCTTGGCCGTTATGATACGTGAACATTATTGTTCAGTTTTGGGATCTGTAAGATTTTTTGAAAGATCAAATGTTATTCCAATTTAACATATCTTTTATATTTTAATATATTTAAAAATGTAATTAATTACTGTAATTGACCAGGATTCTTTGAATGTAAAGTTCAAAAGGACAGCATTTATTTAAAATAGCAATATTTTGTTACATTAAAAATGTCTTTACTGTCACTTTTGATCATTTTAATACATCCTTGCTGAATAAAAGTACTCATTTAAAATAAATAAATAAATAAATAAACATCTTGGGGGCCGTTCACATATCGCGTCTTTTGAGCACGCAAGTCTGCAAGTCATGTGCGCGTAATAGTCGCTCGTTTCTTCCATCCACTTTTCAGAATCCCGCAGGTCATGTGACAAGAACCAACCGATCAGCTCCGCCTTTCTAGAACGACATTGAAAGCTCAGCCGAACAGCTGATCATAGCTGTACAGGGCGGGTTTTTATTTCTCATCCCCATAGATATATTTGGTAGTAAAGTAGTAATGCAAGGGCTAGAAATCAATTAATCCTTTGCTGATACTTCCTCGTCATCGTAGAGGGCGCAGTTCATGGTTGCATAGCAACGACAGACATCACTGGAGCGCAGGCACTTTGGACACGAGGAGAAAGCGGCGCGGGCTTACCACAGACTTTTGAATGGGACTGTATGTTTGTGTGTAATTGAAGTGTTCATGCCCACCCTAGATATGGAAACAATGTTAATGTCTGAGATTAATTTATCTTGAACTATAAATGTAAGGAACATGTCAATAATTACGTGTAATCATGATTCATAGTTGCCACTATAATCACGGTGATTCATACCTATGGGGGTGGCCTGAGTGTAATACACATAAAGCCATTTTTAAATAATAATCCACTAGCCTATTGACTACCATGAGAAAACATTTGAACAATGTGGTTTTTGTTTTGTACTACACCTACCTAGCAACAAGCTTTTCAGATCCGCTCGGATAATCTTCAGTAATTAGCTTTTTCAACATTCACGATAATCGTGTTATTTGTAGATTTGGTATTGGCCCTGTAGTTCGACATTCATTCTACCCGTGTCATTTTTATCATAGCCACAACCTGCTGGACTCCAAGTTGAGCACCGTCCTTTCCATGTGCCAGGACCCCAACCTCCTGAACCCCGTCCACGGCATCATTCAGAATGTGGTCTATCATGAGGAGTCTCCCCCTCAATACCAGCCATCCTGTTTGCAGAGTAAAGCCTAGTGCCAATTTCTCCAGTCATTTATTTATATTTAGATTTCTTGGCAGATGTTTTCTTAATTATCTAAAAAGTAGGGCTTTCAACTTAATGTATTAATTTAATAGTAGTAGTATTTTGAATTCATTGTGAGTTATTATTGAATTGTGCATTTATGCATATAATTTTTTAATTTTAATCGATTGCCAACCTAATAAAACTTAGTGGGTTTTATCTCATAAAGTGTTATTTTTAGTGTTACTTTACCTTCAGATGTCTGACTAATTCCTCTTTTTCTCTCAACTGTCTTGCTCTGTCATCTGTCTCTGCTGTCACCTCTCTCTCTGTCTCGCAGGCTTCGGTTTCAATGGCCTTTGGAGGTTTGCCGGCCCCTTCTCTAAGGTATGATTAACTGCTCCCATAAACACTTTTCATTTTCCAACGGAGTGCAGTGAAGGAATTGTGTGCTGCGGTCTCTCTGCTGCTTTCTAGATTTATTGACCAAAACGGCTTTCCCAAACATCTCCCACGCCCATCCGGTGTCTCCGGCCTTTTACTCTCCCACAGTTCTGCTGTGTGGTTTAAGAAGGCATAAATGACAGAGATGTATTGGTTATGTATCCCTCGCTGAAGGAAGTGTTTTCTCACTTTCATGGCTCAGCAATAAGGATTTGTTCCCTCTAGCCTCGTCTTAATGCAGGTTTTTACTTGCCCTGCCAATATTTTCACTGTAACATCTTATAATATTTAAATTACTATGTTAATCCCTTTAAAATTCGGTAACACTTTAGCATGGGGAACAATTCTTACTTTTAACTAGTTGCATGACCATATTCTACATCCCATAATCCCACCCAGTACCTAAACATAAATGCCACAAGAACTACCTTAATAACTATTAATAAGCAGTAAATTAGAAGTATATTAAGGGCAAAAGTCATAGTTAATAGTGAATATTTGTTCCTCAAACCTAAAATTCAATTACTTTTATATTAATTAAAATTAACTATATTTTTTAAAAAAGATTTTTATGTGCTGGAAAAAAAAAAAAAAAAAAAATATATATATATATATATATTTATTTATTTATTTATTTATTTATTTATTTAGTTATTTATTTAGTAACACTTTACAATAAGGTTCATTAGTTAATGTATTAACTAACACAAACTAACCATGAGCAATACATTTGTTACCGTATTTACTAATCTTCGTTAACGTTAGTTAATAAAAATACAGCAGTTCACTGTTAGTTCACAGTACATTAACTAATGTTAACAAGATTGTAATAATGTATTAGTTAATGTTGAAATTAACATTAATACAGACTAATAAATGCTGTATAAGTGCAGTTCATTATTAGCTCATGTTAACTATATTAGTTAACTGATTTTGACTAATGAACCTTAGTGTTACCATATTTTTTTTTTTCCCTTAAATATTTTCTTTCTTCACAATGTTTTATACTAGCTTTGTCAGCCAGTATTTTTTTCTTGCCTTGCCAATATTTTCACTATAACATGTTATAATATTTAAATTAATTATTTTAATTAAATTGTGAGCTGGAAAAATATTTGTTTCTTATTATTTATTTATTTTTGCTAGCCTTGTCAGAACACTAATTCTGAGTTTTACTTACCAATATATTAACTGACTTTATCGCAAAACTTAAGATTTAATTAAATAAAATGTATTCTATAAATTATTGTATGTTGTTGTTAATTTTTAGCAACATATTTTTATGTACTGGAAAAAGAGTACATTCATTTTTCATTAAATTATATTTTCTATACAAAAAAAATACAGTTTTTAATATGCTGTCCTACCTGGAATAATATTATTATATTGAAAATAATGTAATGCAATGCTGGAGAATAAACCTGGTCAACACAGTCAAATTTTGGAACCTAATTACTGGACTGTATGATCATAAGCACTGGCCCAACAGTGCAAGTTACTTCTGTCAACTGGAGCAAAAATATCCCACACTGGCCCTGACATCATTATTGTTGAACCCTGACCTTAACATTTCTTGAATGTTGTTGACAGCCAATAATAGGTAGAATCATTACTGCTTGTTTTGACCACAGGAATCCTAAAGATCTAGGTTGTTCCAGTCATTACAGTGTACCATTATTTCTTTTGCTCAAATTTATTGTGAAGTATACTGTTATGTTTCTGAGTCATCAAACTTATGATCAGTGACGAAATGGGTTAAAAATGTCCCTCAGATTTCCATGTGTCATATCTAAGAACTAGGCCTGAGGCAATAAATCGCTGAATCGAGAAATGATTCTGGATCGATTCTGAGCTTAGTTTTTAACAGTAGATGGCACGGTGTGCTTTAGAAACATTCATACTCTGCTCTCTTTCAATTCCTTATTCCGAAACCACTTGAACCTTCTATAAAATAATCATTCATAAAGTTCGAAAAGGTTGAAGCGAATTACAAGGGTGTTTGCAGAGGGCTGTTTACATTAAAGTACTCAGGCAGACACATGAGCGTTCTTCATCAGCATTTGAGCGTGCGGTTAAAAAATCTGCTGTTAAAAACTTAGCTCTGAATCGATTCGAGAGAGAATTGCAATGCAATCGGCAAATCTCGGAATCGATCTACGAATCAAGATGAATTGATTTATTCTCCAAGCTAAATAAGGACCAAATACGATAATGCTAACTGATTATTAATCACACCTGCTTTTACTCTCTCCAACAGCAAACCCAAATTCCAGATTATGCCGAGCTCGTGGTTAAATTCTTAGATGCTTTGATTGACACCTACCTTCCTGGCATTGAGGAAGAAGGAGGGGAGGAGTCACTGCGCACGCCCACCTCTCCGTATCCGCCCACCGTCCAGAGTCAGCTCAGCATCACGGCCAACCTCAACCTGTCCAACTCCATGACGTCCCTCGCCACCTCACAGCACTCACCAGGTCAGTGCTCACTTCCTGCATTGTACGCGCACTCATTCGCTAACACACACGTAGACACAAATTAGCCAGTGGTCGGTCGCTTAACTTCACGTCGCACTCTTTCCGAGCTACTCACACCCGCTCACATAATTGTGGTTAGTGAGCAGTGAGTAACAATAACGCTAACACATGTAATGTCATTGCAACATTCCCTAGCATTAAAAAGTAACACAGTAACAGCTGTAGCCACGCTGCTGTTTGAAATCGCAGTTGTCAGCGCTTTCCTGTCTGCTTTCATATCTAAAAGCGTCGCCAGTTTATAGTTTCTCGGGCTTTGCTAGATGTGCAAGACGAAGTCTAGACCGTGCAGGGCTTTGACAGTGGTTGTGTGTGCATTTGACACCTTTGCTTTGCGTTTGTATCTTCATTAACCTCACTGCATTCTGTCTCCTTTTCATTGGGAATGTGCTGTCGGTTCAGAGGGCCCTATAGTTTATAGACGGTCCCCAACTCTCTCCCATCCACGAACCACAGAGGAGGTGCCACCGAAAACAGCTGGTACAAACCTAAACTATAGAGCTGTGTTGGGCAATTAATGCCCAGTTCTATAGTTTGCAAACTGTGGTAACTTATTTAAGTGCCTATTTCTTGTCTTTACTTTTTTTTTCCAGTGGTGGCAGTGTGATACTATTCAGTTTAAATTGGCGGTTAAAGGGTGTATATTCATAATGGAGGTATTTCTAAATGCACATATGTAACAGAAGTCATTTAGATGATCCTGCAAGCACTTAAGTGAATGTCTAAATCACATTCCTTCTCACTAATTTCTCCTTTTGGTATAAATTTAATCTGCTTTTTTGAGCTAATATCAACTGCTTCTTAGCTTCACTCTTCAGAAAGAGTAAAATGCAGTCAGATATATCTGTAAGCTGCCATTTTTTTTATTTTGATTTCTTGTTTCTTCCATTCATCTGTCCTTCCTGTCCTCTTTTGAGTTGTGAATGTGTCACTCATGTCTTTTTTTTTTCTTTTCTATTCTCTCTGTGTCAAGCCTGTCTGCCTTGCTCTAAGTCGGCTGTATTCCCACCTCACCTCGTCCTCCCAGGTACTCATCGACCTCCATTGTGTGAAAAAAGCAGTTCTTGCCATTCGTAGAGTGTTTGAATTGTAAATCTGCTGCTGGAGTCAGTAGTTGATGCTGCTGTCTGATCAAAGCAAGAGGGGCTACTTTTACAGGAACTGTGAAGAGAGATCACAAGGGCCTGGTATTAGCCAAACACGTACATACACAGCTGAGGACAGACCATTTGCAGTTTTAAAAGCATCGTTAAAGGCTTTTCACGCTCTGAAATTGTTAGGGCAGTGCCATTTTTAACCCTTTAACCTTTTTAAAATATTTTATAATTCTTAATTTTTTAATTAAAAATATTTTAATTCTTAATTTTATTTAAATATATATATATATATATATATATATATATATGTATATATATATGTATGTATGTATAAAAATAAAAAAGTGCAATGTATGCATGTTTTTATTTTTTTTATTTTAATATATATTATACATATTCCATCCGTTTTTACAGATAGAAGCTTTTTGCTTTCTAAATAAAAAGTCCCAAAATGTACACAACATTAAAAAAAACTTGCATAATGTTAACAAGTTGCTCAAGAATAAGAATATGTAAATAACTCAATTTTGACAAAAATCGAATAGAACAAAAGTCAAATAGAACCTTAGAATTCCTTTTAATATAAGGAATTATAAGAAACGTATAATATATATTGTAAAACGGTCTTTATATATTTTATTTCAGTATATTTCAGCATGACACCTATCCACATGCATTCACTACACAAAAAAAGTGTGTGTATATATATATATATATATATATATATATATATATATAAAATTACAAATGTTTATTTTATTATATTCAATTATGATTGGCTGTCTATTGCAGGACCGCATGGTTTTCGACAATTCACATTTAGCACCAAGCAAGGCACCCTAACCCAATATTAGTGTGTTAACAGCTTTAAAAGTGTGAAATGTTAAAAAAGACATTAACCCTGTTTTAAACTGTGTGAAAAGCCTTTTATAGTTTTTTTAAAATTCATTTTATTGTAGTTGGGGAATTTGAACCTATAAATATAGTAATGCTGATATAGACCTTATAATAATTTACACAAGAACAACAGGCACATTTTAAAAGCACACTCGTGTATCACACTTGTATCATGAGCACTCACAGGATCCCTACAGGAGACTCTCCTCAGTGTGATAATGTTGTGCACTGAGACACCTACTGATCAGTATGTGTACTTACAGCCAGAATCCATGTCAAAACATGTCTGTAAAATCTGACGTTTTAGTTATTGTTGGAAAATATTTTTTACTTTTGAATAAATTTAAATTAAGGTAAAATATTGTGAAGGAAATTGATTAAATTTCAAGGTTTAAAAAAAGAAAAGAAACGGACTATAGTTATGCACGCAAGGTTGCGATTCAGTGGTGTTACATAACATCTCTCTCCTGCAGGCATCGACAAGGAGAACGTTGAGATTTCTCCCACCTCGAGCCTCTCCACCAGTGGGCGAACGCGACACGGGTCGGCCAGCCAGGTACAGAAGCAGCGTAGTGCAGGCAGCTTCAAACGGCCAAGCATCAAAAAGATCGTCTGAGAACATTTGAAGCGTTTCTACCTACTCCGCGGCCATCGCTCTTCTCCACGAATCCTTTTTGTTTTCCGTCATCCAGTTTAACAAGGTTCTTGCATCGAAGAACCGCTTGAGTGTTTGTTTTTTGTTTTTTATACCAGTTGAAGCTTGCCACACACTTGCCTAAATGAACTAGTTTGGAGAATGCACTGAACTCTCCGTGTTGCACTCAACATCAAAAATGTCTTGGGACCGACCACATTGAAATGCTAAATTGAGGCGTCCACTCTTCGTTTTGCACAAACTTGAGATTATGTCCTCATCGATGTCTGAAAGAAACACATAAATGAGAAACTGATCAGATTAACCACTACAGCAAACCGTCGACCAACCGCGTGGAGACTCACAGGCTCATTATCTCGCTTGGCATCCGGCCTTTTTCCATTTCATTTCGGACCCGCCATGGGATGGACGTTCGGCCTGTCCTGTCCTGATATCCACAGGCTTGAAATCTGGATGGTGATCCAGGTGTATACACAGAAAGATGATTTGTGTACTATACTATTGACGATAATAACGATCACATGTTTTGGGTTCTTATTTTATCCATTGTGTGCCTTTGTCAGGGTTTTCAGCTGTGTATAGTTTGTAAAATAGGCAAGACCTTGCTAAGGAAGGGAAAACAGGTACTAATTATGAAGACGTGTTGCGGCTTTAACATTTACCACATTGTTCATACGTCGCTACGGTGTAAACAGTACCATGTGACCATGAAATATGAGAATATCATATTGCAGCATCTAAATATTTATTCTGTAAATGTAGATTATCTTTTCGGAGTCACATGAAGATTTGCTTTGCGATCGTTATATCATCAGTCATGGAAAACGATTCAGCGGATGAGTATGGTATCCGTATGTAGTATTTTCCCAAAATGCACAAATCAAACACGACAAATTGGCATTAATATTCATTGTCTCACTGTGGTGCAATATGTTCTTTTTTTTTTTTTTTTTTTTTTTTTGTTTCGTTGAACACTATGTGTGTGTACAAATTGCACATGATTAAAGTGTGTGATCAGGAAATATCCGTGCACACTTTTACCTTCCCCTGTTCCCGTCTCACAAACGGCTCACGTACGGCACAGAAATCCCAATCCCACCACACTCTGACATGGTAACATTGCACCAAAGACTAGTTTGCAATATTGTGAGGGGAAACTGTTGTGAACTCCATTTTGTATATTTTTATGTCAGTCTCGTCTATGTTGTATGCCTTAAAATAATTATTTCTTCCATACAGTTCTCACTAACTTTGTAACGTTTTTGGCATTTAATGTAATTGTTTTCTCACTTTGCACCTAACCAGTGAATCGCAAAATTAAACATTTTAAGTGCCAATTCAGTTTGAATTAAGATGCCATTAGCAGTACAATGGCAGACAAAATTGAAGTGGCCGATTTTTGTGTGCAATATTTGTTTCCTGCATTTTCTGTCATTACGTCGATCTGGAGGAAATGGTAGTGTACCTAGTAACAAACTCAAAGTACATGTGTTTGCTCTTTGAAATTTTTATGAAAGGGAAACTTGTATTACTAAAGAAGGGTGCCTGCCAAATGTTTGAGGACGTAATATTTATGCATAATTTTAGTTTTATGTTTTTGAAAAGATTGCTTTTGAAATACACGAGTACCAGATGTTTCGCACTTAAAATTGGGACCAAATTGATGTCATTTTTCCATTTTACCTGTAGATTTATTTTACATTTTTGTTTGTTTTACAGCCGTATTCTCCTGCAGATCCAAAACATTCATCCTTGCTTGTGGTTATTTTAGGGCACTAAGCAGATTTCAGATCACAGTGTTTTGTTATGATCAAAAATGAAACTTGAAACGTTTATTCCTGCTTTACATGTCGTAATGGTGATTTTCGCATCAATCCATGTCAAATGTACACTTTGTTTAAAGCGAATTGAAAATATGAAGGAACGTAAATGACCCAATTGAGTGTTTGAAGTGAAAGATTTGCCCTTTTTTTTGCGTCCATTACTCTGAATAACAAGAATATAACTATTTCTCTTGAATCTTAGATGTTGCATTGCCACTACCAATCTAAAACTGACCTAATCTGATATTTCAGTACTTTAAGACCATAATGAAGGCACAGTCTTGACTGTCACGACACATGACATGCCCCCAAGCCTTTTAAATTGCATATGTAATTAAACTGTCTTATGTACTCATCATAAACAGACTTAAAAAGTGGTTTATTTTATATAATTCAAGATGTGCGTTTGTCTGATGCATTTGCCAGATTTTTAATTGCATTGGTCATCTGTAAACAATGTATCTGTCACCTGTAAATATGTTTGTGTAAAATCGGAAGGTATATAAATACAAGTGTAAATATATGTGATATTGTATTACTTGCTTTTTTGTAAAGCGGTTAGTTGCTGTACATGTATAACATGGCAATTTAATTATACCAGTGTTCGTAATAAAAGTTTCCCTCAACCCTGTTACTGTTCAGCGTGACATCTTTTATTCTCTACTTCTCTCTGGGTTTTATTAAAGGCAAAAATGCTTTTAAATGCCAGAAATGCATACCTGCATCAGATGTTAACCTCAAATCAGTGTGAACACCATAAGTTTTGGTGATTTGAAGTTTTAACAGTTTTGTATTGGAAAAATGTAACGGAAAACTATAACCTGACTTCTGGGACAATGTATTGAAATCTGAATGCAGAAAATACTTAAACTCATCAACTCTACCATGAGAAATTGAGATTGTAGAACATGTACAGTTGTTATAGGAGAGTTGAGAGTTTGGTAATATTTCCAGTCATTCTAAATGTATGGAAAATCAAAAGGTCAACACAACTGAAACATCTTTTGCATTTGATCCAAAACCAACTTTGTTAATCCAAAGAAATAACATGCAAATACCAAAAAGTCAATTTGTTGGGTCTTTGGAATCTGTTCATCAATTGTGAAATTATTTCACAAGCTAAATAAAGTGTGCAGATGCATTAGGGACACTGTCAAATTTGAACCTGTTTTCCATAAGATTTTTAATGTATTTCCAAATGCATTTATTTTGGGTACTGTGGAAGCTCAATTCATTTAAGTTTGTCACAGTTTTAATCTCCTTTCTGCTATTTCCAGGCTTTCTTAAATGTCCAATAGTCTCTCAATGAGGTCATGCGAACTGCGTGTATAATAGTTATACAATATATATTTTTTAAAGCTTCTTGAAATAGTTTTAGATGGAAATGTAGCACACTGTTTGACGGGTCGCAAACAGGTAACTGACCTTTCAAAATATGGCAAACCTCCAACTAACTGACATCCACCAGACGTAATCAAATACAGGGGCAAAGTTCAAAGTTTAGCTGCTATCGGTAATAGAACATCAAATAAGTCCTGCTTTGTTTAACTGAAAACATATTTTGAGTTACCGTTGGATCTATTTTGAGTCTGTCACGTTCACGGCTTATTCCCTAAATTAAATTAAACGGTAATACGTCCCCAATAGCCTCGCGAAATCCGAGACCACGATGATCTCGCGACACTTCCACACATTTACAGTGAGATTGGACTTATCGCGAGATTTGATCAGCTGATGCGTCTCTGTTTTTAGAGTGTGCGTTCGGACGGTCAACACGTGGGGAGGAGAGACAAGAGGCACACACACATACACACACGAAGAGGGGGGACACGTTGGGATTGTGCTGGGCCTTGAATACGTAACATTAATATTATACGGTGGCGGTGCGAGGGACGCATAAACACAGTGAGTATAAATCGCGTGTTCGGGTTTTACATCATATGTTGAACGGTGAAGCTTACACCGCAGAGAGGGAGCCCATTTTAGCCGCCTCTCTTCATTAGTCCTGCTGTCTGGTGTTGTGCTTTGCGTAACAAACAAACTGATATTAACCATCTCAGATTCAACCATCTAATCTTGACAAACAATTTCCACCTCCATCGGTTCGACAGTGTGTGTTTGACATTGCGCCAGTGCTATCCGCTATTCAAAGCGCCACAAACGCTTTAGCTACAGCGGCTAACAGTCGCCACATCCGAGTCCCTTCCTAATGGATTGCTATTAAGACCTGCACGTCAATTAATTTCATCTAATTAAGCAATTATTAGACGTCATTATTAGCTAGTAGACCAGGGGAAATCAGCTTGACCACCTTCAGCTAGTATGACCAGTGGAGTTGACCCGTTTTGGAACAAGTTATCTGTTTAAGTTAGTAAGTAGCTGCCTGACCCGGTTAGATGTTCCACCAACTATCTTGACCATTTTAGGCTAGGTTGACAAGCTGCTAGCTGATTTGTTGCTACCCGCTAGAAACTTGGGTTTTCCAAGTTGGATATTTTCGAGGTCCAGTTCATTGTTACTCGGGGCTATAGTAATTTGTGTGGTCATTCTGCAGAATGACAGGGAAAACACGCTCTCCTGCTTTGTTCTCGTGTGTCTTTGCGCGTTAAAGTCAACTCACACCTTCACTCAGCTGAATTATGTACCGAGCCACATGGACGAGCGGTTTCTGTGAACTCATGGATAATTCAGGGCCTCTCTGAAGGAGGACTTGGTGGAGAGTTACCCCGGTGAAATCGTTTTAAAGTCGAGATACTTGAAGCGGTCAGTAGTTTGCATTGAATAGCTGCATTGGGTTGTAATTCATTCAGCGGCCTACCACGCGTACTGTAGGTCAACATCACCTAGCTAACTGCTTATGCGTGCTCTCCTTTATTTATGACCTCGGTTATGTGTATGGTTCATTACTGTCATGAGCTGTAAAAGCGTCTATTGCTTCTATTTTACCAAGTTCGCCCTTTAGTCCTTATAGCAGCAGTGAACCGTTAGCTTCACTGCTAACACACGCAGCTTGCTTTACATCTGGCGCAATGTGTGGATTTGTCTGAACCATGTTCTGCACAATTATGTTGTGTTATTATTGACTTTAGCTGCATTGCCAGTGCGGTAAAACGCGCACGTCACTTTTGTGGCTGTCCTGTAATTCTCCACCAGCAGCCGGTGCGCGCAACGGTCACCGCACGCGCTGGAGGGTTCAGAGGTTCGCTTTTGTATTCTGAATGCAGTAGCACTAGTAAGCCGCTTACTTGCGATCAATGGGTTCGTATGTAACGTGTTGCGCGAATGACTAGCTACGGTGCCCTCTCCGTTATCTCTACACCTCCCCAAGGTCGAACAGCCACCGTGCAGCACGCGCTCGCTTCTCTTTCTGTGCTCGCGCACGCGCTCAGGCCACGACATGACAGCGAGCGTTAACTCGGCGAGCGTTTATTTAACCTCATGCTGAAGGTGAACACAGTCTTCCTGAATCAGTTTCGGTCCTTCACTATGTAGAAACTACAGCCTGTGACTGTATTAGTTTGACGGTGCTCTCGAGACTGACAGCGCTGGCAGACAGTATAGTATTAATGTTATCACTATTGCATGCATTTTATGACATAACCATCCCAGCCATCCATAGCTAGTACTATTACAGTTTTATAATAGTTATAGGTATGGAGAGAGTGGGTCGTGCACATTACTACTAATAATGTCTGAAATATAGAAATTGAGAAGCTGTTTGGGGCACTTGATGCCAGTAGCCAGGCTTTCGTTTTATTTAATGGAATGTTTTTCAGTTAAGAAGGTCAAGTTAAATGCTGAATTTAATTTCATTTAAGCGGTTTGCAGATTTCGCAGTCTTGTCCTTAAAATATGGGATGTCTGAATGTTGTCTAAGACCTTTTTTTTTTTTTTTTTTAATGGATGAAGGCATTGTAAATTTAACTCGATTAATGCTGTCGTTCAGTAGGGGCTATGGACCAAATTTTGGATTATGAACCCTTTTTTTCTTGCAATGCTGTACAAATGCACTAAATGATACGAGTAATGATATTTTCAGGGACAACCCCAATAATTAAAAATGGCCAAATTGTAAGTAGTTCAAATAGATTACAAAAAATGAAATCTTTTTATGCCACTTTTCTTTTTAACCCTTAAATTCCTTTAATCCTTTATTTAATTCCTTTTAAAAGTAGAAGACTGTCATCCCCCCTCCCCCATGTTCAAGACATGGCTTTGTAATTATATTTTGATACCAAATGATTACTGTTTTTAAAACATTTTTGCGTATTCGGAGCTACATTTGCTTTCTTGCGGTGTGTTTGTCCTGTGCTACATGCTGTAGCCATTATCCATTGACAGTCAGAGAAGCCGTTGGCAAGCTGTCTTTTGAAACACTATCTGAAAGCTGAAGAGAAACGGAAACCCCTTTATCTTTGGTTACTATGTACAGGAGTGAATGGGAGGGGTTTGTGTATGTGTTCCTCCTCTTCTGGAGACTGGGATATGCTGCTCCCATGATGGAAAGGCATGCGTGAATATCCTTTTTTAACTGAAAGGATGCCCCTCCCATTCAAGCAGTGAGGTAGACATGGCACGTAGCTCCCAGCAGCCTCTGAGGTTGAATGTCAGCCATGTGATATTGTCCCTGAAGTTTCTGCATGGCTGCCCAGAAGTCTCTCCTCTCTCACTGTAAAGCAGCCTGACCAAAAGTTCTGCAAACAATGCTATATGGAATGCAGTGTTAGTAAAGTTAAGAGGTGCTTTTTTGTTTTAAGGTTTCCTATTGATTGCTTGCTTGCATTATGGTTGTATCATATATTGTCTTGGAAGGATGTTTTTTTTTTAATTGCATACTATATTTTTATCCATATGTGTATAAGTCAATGCAAGATTTAATGCCCATGCGTCTTGCATAACCGTAAGCTAGGAATGAGTGACCAGGGTGTAATTTCCCAAGATGAGTCACCCATTCTTTCTCTTCTTCCCAAAGGCAACACATCTTAAACCAGAAATAAAACATTTTATTAGGCTACACATCTCTCTTGCATGCTTCCTGATTGGTTTGTCTGTCAAATGTTTGCAACTGGTTTCCAGTTAGAAATGCTTTGCTAGCTTAATGTCTCGTATCACTCTGGTCTCTTCTTTCAAAATAAAATAATGAACTCAAATCAATATTTCATCTCTATTTATTCATTGAAATATTTAAGTAGCTGTGTCGTTAGTGAGATAATGTACAGTCTTTTGGTTATTACAAAAAAAACCTTAGTCCTTAAGAACTTGCTTTCAAAACATTGTTAGTTTATAAGGGTTTGCATGGACAGGATCCGCCTATATATTTCTTACCACCTTTAAATTCACCGTAGTACATCCAGAGAACTTCAATCAACCAGTAGCTTACAGTTGACACTTCCAAGGACAAGTTTAAAATTGAAAGGAGACCCTGCCTTATCAGTGGCTGATCCACAGCTTTGGAACAATTTGCTGTTCCATATTTGAAACTGCGCCAATATACAATGATCTTAAATGTCTTAAAACTTTTTTATTTTTGCGCATTGTCATTAGTAGATGCAGAGTTAATAATTTTAGTGTACTGTCTGTTGATGTGTTTGATTATTAGGGTGTTTGTTTAAACTTTGTACCACACTTTGAGCAATAGCTGTTGTTTTTAAATGTGCTTTATAAATAAATATGACTTACCGATTAGCTTTGACTGTTCTAATATTAAAAATTGTGGTTTTGTTGTCCTTTATTAGAAGGTTTGCAATTTTCGGTGCATATTTTAATAGTTTAAACCCCCATTGGTGTATGTGTGTTTATTTTCATTAAACATTCAAATTAAAGGGAAAAAATTGGAATGTGAAACGGGATAATCAGCAGGTCAGATTCAGCTTTAGTGGTTTGGTACTAATTTTTTATTTGTAGTTATTGATAAATTGTACTTTTACTCAAACATAAGGCATTATTTAAATAATATATACATTTTTTAAAAATTGTTTTAATACTTATTTTATATGCATTTTAACTTTGGTAATGGGAGATTTAATGGTTCTGCTTAACTTGTGTCCATTATAGTGTAACATGTGACTGCAATTTGCTGTCTTTGACAGGTTTTGACTAATTTTTTTTTTCTTGATCTGCAGGTGTAGCTGCTAGGGTCTAGAGGAGATGCCACTGAGGTTCCGGTCCTTTGTTCCGTATACGCTTCCTGGAGTGCTGGCGCTCATAGGTTGGTGGTGGTACATCTCCCGCAAGAAAGAGCGAATCACCAGCCACGACAGTGAGGAGGGGTCAGTTATGGGCTTGCGGACCTCCTCTGGAGAGGGCAGCAATGGGATGGTTGACAAGAGCTGCCCCGCAGCCAGCAGCACACACCGTAGAACCAGCCGTGACAAAGTCAAGGCCAAAGAGCACAGGCCTGTTGAGCAGGAAGTTGTAGCTGAGATTCACACGCCGGTGCTAAAAGCCACTGCGGGAGAGGCTCTTGGCGCCCCTCCAGTTGTCTTGGCAAGTGGACAGCTAAATGCTCCTCAGAGCGGTGCAAAATCAACACCCTCACAAACCCACCCAGAGACCACCAGGCAGACGACTCCTGTGTCATCTTCAACCCCAACAAAAACAGTCGAGGAAAGCCCTCATCACAAAGGACCAGAAGCCGCCACTGACAGCTCAAACCAGTTACCGCCAGATCTAGCGAGTGCCGGTTCAATCAAGAATCAGGTCGATAACCAACCACTAATTAGGCAGCGTCCTACAGAGCTAGCTAAAGCAGAGCGACCTGAACCTGAGGGAGAGGTGGCTTCTGAAACCTCGGCACTAACTTGTGCTCAGAATCTGCCAGCTGACATTTCAAAAGTTGAGCTGGCCTCTGCTGCATCTTCAGTGGAAGGTGAGACTGTCTTGCTGGAGACCTGCAGCCTAAAAACACCTCTGACTCTGACCTCGTTCCCCAATTCCTCCAGTACACCCCTCTCAGAAAGCTCCACGGAGGCCCAGCACCATGAAAATGGAGACCTGGGCCTACCAGCTGAGACCAGTCCAGACATGCAGGAGCTCCAGCGTCTCGCGGCGGGGCTGATCACTGAGGTCATCTCGGCAGCCACCCAGGAGGTCATGGCGGTCAGCAGCTGTGAGTCCCGGTACGGCAAGGGCTCTGAAGAGGCCGACAGCAGCACACTAGCTGTAAATGGTAAGGTAGTAGAGTCGTGTGTACCTTCTGTAAGTACGGAAAGTGAAGAGTCTCGGGCGGCGCAGATAGTGGAAGAGATTGTCAATGGTTGTCTGGCACCTTCGCTCTGGAAGATGCCAGAGAATGAGAAGGAAAAAGCCTTGTTGACTGTGCCGTCTGGGGGACAGTTGGAGTCGACGCCAGTTTTGGCCAAGCTGCAGGCGGAGGAAACTCTGATTGAAGACTCAGGATGTAGCACGTGCCAATCCGAGGATGGCGTCAGCAGTGAGGACCTCCATAGCACGGGATTGTCGTCAACAGTGTCTGAAAGCAAGGAGGACCTCATTCAAATTTCAGGGACTTGTAGGGCCTCAGAGGGTCATGGAGATGGACTTAAAGAGAGTCTTGCTCTAATTGCTCCTCAGGAGTCCCCGCTTACTGCAGAGAATGTTGCTACGGTTTGCGAAGCAGCGCGGTTGAATGGAACAGGCCTTAGGAATGGCACCACTAGCGAGGTAGATGCTGACCAATCAGGAGGTGGGTTAAATTTCTTAAAAATTTAACATTAAGGTTTAAAGGAATGAAAATTGTCATTTATTCAGCCTCAAAACATTCCAAACCTGTTTCACTTACTTTTCTCTGTGGCAGCCAAAAAAATATAGTTGAATCAATTGTAGGTTTGTTGGATAATATAATATAAACTATAAAATAACTATCACACTGCTCAAGTTTGCATAATCACAAAATTTAAAGAGGTCCTTAATTATGATTTCACTTTAACTTTAGCTGGTGTGTAATGTTGCTGTTAGAGCATAAACAACATCTGCAAAGTTACGACGCTCAAAGTTCAATGCAAAGAGAGATATTTTCTTTTATAGAAATCGGTTTAGGACTACAACAACGGTTGGTGCAACAGTTCTTCTCGGGTTGGTATACCCACTGAATTTTTTTACGGTGTCACTATTGCTTTGTTACAGATGGTTTGTATGGATTATGTGTACGTCTAACCAAAATCACCAGTGATGATTCATGTAGGCCTACAGTCTGTTTTTGTCTCAATTGTTTGTCAGAAAATCAAATCCGTGACTAAACGGTCAACTTCACTTTGTTTCTCTTTGTTGTTTGAAAATAATCTTTTATTTAAACTGCGACGATGAAATGACATATAGAAAGCGATCAAAGAATGCCTTTACAATCGCTGGAATAGCGCGAGTGTTCTGGACTCTCTCCAAAACTCCTGTTAGAATCAACACATCTCGTATTTACATTGTTTGTACTGTTGTGATGAAAGCAGATTAGTGTGCAGAAATGAAGTCTCACAGCAGACACGCTCCTTCAAGCGTTCAAATCAGAGGGCTAAAATTGGGGTGGGAAAATGCCTTTTTTCTAAATTGAGAATTTTGATGTAAAAATCATAGCATTTAGTGCACCCCAGGAAATGTTTTAAAATAATAAAATATTGCAGTTCATGACCCCTTTAAATGTGCAACATTTGGTCAATTAACATTTCTCAGGCTTTCTTCTGTGGAACACAAGATATTTAAAAAAAAATGTCTTTTGTCTGTACAGTTTAAGTCAGTGAGGTACATTGCTGTTTTTGACCTCATTGACTATAATTATATGGATAAAACAGTTGAAACATTCTTTACAATATCCTATAATTTGTTTCGCAGGACAAATTAAAGATGACAATTCCCTTTAGTCTAAAAGGAGAGCAATATATAGGTTTGCTTTTTTTTCCCCCTGTTGGCCCACGTTGCATAGTGTCAAACATTTTCACTTGTGCAAATCTCACTTTTCTCAAAGGTTTTCCCATCAAAATGAAGGCTCAAAGGATTGGTGCCATTTACTAAAATACTCACCATTTTCAATTGGCTTTGTTTTTGTGTTTTCATCCAACCAGAGTCAATCCTCTTCTTGACATTTGGCCAGATGTAGTAGTGCAGAAAAGCCTGAGTCAAGGGTACCTCAAACTGTGAATAGACTCTGGAAACCTCAGATGCTCAAATTCCCAAACAGCATATGTTACATGCGCACAACCGCATATGCACAGCTGTTTTTACCGCTCCCTACTACAGAAACTTCCTTACATGGATATCAGTGGTGTCTTGCTTTTTAAATTTCAGAGCAGGTGCTAGAAATGGCCAGTAGTTGATCTGTTATTAGTTGGGCTATTCAACAGATGTGTGTGTGGCGCTAGCGGCACGGCAACAGAGTGGTGCTACTGGCACACTGACCGTTTGCAATGTATGTATTTTAAGGCAGAGTGAGCATTTTTCTGTTGATTTGATGACAGGAAGCACCTCCTCTAGGGTGTGTGAGTGATTTGCCTGAACCCTTGTGAGGTGTTGCCACACCAGCTGCTGCTCTCTGATCCTTCTCCTGCCATATTGTGACCTGAGAAAGATGTAGAGACTGGCAGCACCTAGTGTCTCGTCCTGTCCTCTCTGAATGATGGGAGAAAATGTAACATATCCTTGATGCTTCTTGCCTGTTAGTTAAAACAGAGTAAATGAGCAATTGTTGACACTGTCAAGTAGTCGGAAAAGTGTCACAACCTTAGCGCTTTGATGGTATAAATCAAGAACAGTGGCAGCAGAGCTTTTCGTCCTGAGGGAAGAGGATGGTTGTTTTGTTTGTCAATGGTTCTTGTCATCTGTATAAGGTGTTTGTTATTGTTACCCCATGGTTACTTAGCAAACAGTAATGACCTGGCTAAGCAGGCATTTGCGTTCAGTCTGTTAAAGAGTGGTCTGTTTAGAACCCCTGAAAGTCATTGATTTGGGTTGCAGTAATGTTTTGAGAATGTGTGGAATGGATGGGGTTTTTTTCCCCCCCTCTCCCTAACTATACTAACAAAAGTTTTTACTATATCTAGATCATCTTGGGATTAGTTGCAGGTGGGTATTGATTTCTTTAAGATGGCAGACCTTTTTATGTTATGCATGATTTAAATACATTTATTACAATTTATTTTCTACATTTTTACCTTTTTGTGTGTCTATAGGCATAATACTATATAAAATATTTCAGAGAGATGAGGATCATCTCAGGATTAGTTGCAAATAATAGCTATAATTAGTATAAGTTATATAATTTGCTGAACTTTTTATTTAAATGTTTGCATTTAATTTAGTTATTTCTTACATTTTATGTATGACTTTTATATATAAAATTTAAAATACCTAGGTTAAAATGAATAACAAATGTGAATTTTAAGGTGTTGCAAATGATTTTTGAAAATGGTGAATTGACTAGCTATTCAACATCAATTTTTCAAATTTGCTGAAAAAAATGAAGTGATTCTATGAAATAAATGTTTGTACTTTGACACAGCTGACATTTGTAGGGTTTTCTTTTTCTTTTCTTTTTTTCCCCCTCCCCAACAGGTTCAGATGTGAATAGCATGGATTCAGTGGACAGCTGTTCCACCTTGGGGGCGAGTGACGGCCAGCCAAGTGGCAGCCAGACCTGTCAGTCACAGAGCTCAGAGCTTATTGTGTGGGAGATTGAGGTGCCAAAGGTGCGTTTCCGTTAAACCCTGATTCTGATTCACATTATTCTACTTCCATCAATCAAAAGTTTTTCTGAAACCATTTTGGAATTAAGAAAAGCTCATTGTTGTCTAAAAGCCTTTTATCAAAATGTCACAGAGAAACTTTGTCAACACAATGGCCAGTTACACTGGCATTATGTACCACTAAAACCCTTTATCTGTGGTTCTCCTCTGATTTTGTAGCATCTAGTGGGACGGCTAATCGGCAAACAAGGGAGATACGTGAGCTTCCTGAAGCAGAGCTCTGGTGCTAAGATCTACATTTCAACCCTGCCTTACACTCAAGAGTTTCAGATCTGCCATATAGAGGGTAAATCAGTCTCTCCATAGGGACATATTTTTCCAGTTCAGACATGGCCCCTTTGAAACTGTTTTTGATCTGGTTTGGCTTTTAGGAACCCAGCAGCAGGTAGATAAGGCACTGGCCTTGATTGGAAAGAAGTTTAAAGACTTGGACCTGACCAACTTGTATGCCCCACCGCCCCCACCACTAACGCTGCCCTCTCTGCCCATGACTTCCTGGGTAAGATTGGCTCCTTCCTCCTTCACCTGCAGACTACATGGGCAGCTACCTTTTAAGGCAGCATTCTGACTCTTATGTAGCTCTCTGCTAACACTTTCTGTGTTAATTGTACATAGTTTCTTTTTTTTTATTTTTTTTATTGTCCTTCTGCATAAATGATCACATTAAATTCAATTGGGCAGTTCCTGTAATATTGGATTCATGAAGGATTTACGCATTTATTCTGGTCATGTGGTTGAAGTTTGATTTTTCAAAAATCAAAGAACAGAAAGACATCAGATAATTCCTGGATTTTGACGTGCTAATATACTTTGTCATTTGATCTGTCTGGTACAGCTTCTGTTGCCCAATGGGGTGACGGTGGAGGTTATCGTGGTGAACATTGTATCAGCCGGACACCTGTTTGTCCAGCAGCACACTCACCCTACGTACCACGCCCTGCGCAGTCTGGACCAGCAGATGTACCTGTGCTATTCACAGCCCGGCACTCCCCCATTACCATCACCTGTTGAAGGTAAGATGCTCCGCTTTTTCTCTTTTCGCATTCCTAGTTCTGCAGAGAATTACTCGTTTTCTCTCTTTTCCAGTTGGAGTGATTTGTGCGGCCCCAGCTGTCGATGGAGCCTGGTGGCGAGCGCAGGTCATCTCCTTCTACAAAGATTCAACTGAAGTGGAAATCCGATATGTTGATTATGGAGGCTATGACCGTGTCAAGATTGACACTCTTCGACAGATCAGGTTCATCTCTTTCTCTTTTTTTTCTAACTTTTTTTGTAATATAATTCATTTCTATTTTTCACCTCTACCTCTCATCAGTGCTCTGAAAATGTGTAAAATGTGCACCCTTTACTGTAAAGTTCTTAATTAGGGCTTTCAGTAGATTAAAATTTTTAATCATGATTAATTGCACCCTAATGAAATTAACCATACACCATTTCATCTGGTTTAACGGTCATTTTGTCGTCATTTCCACCAAAGTAAACCATCAAATTGAAGGGAGGTTCTCATAATATAAGGAATATGTTCTCACAGTGGTTCTCACTGATATAAGGAATCCATATAATTCATAAATTTTATGCACACCAAAGCACCCATGAAAAAAAAACAAAAAACTTTTTTTTCCAGAATTCAACAGTGCGACAACAAAGAGCACTTACATTTTAGACAAGTCAAGCAATACCGAACAGGACCACATGAAGATGCCAAAAAAGCCCTAAACCAACCGCCTTGAACTGACTGCATATACCTACAGTACACGGATCCGTTCAGAATTACTAAACGCATGACAAATCAAGTTATCCTGAATGTGTGTGGAAACCATATACTGAACGTAGTTAAATGTGTCTCTGCATAAATAGCCTACACTGCGATCAGTGCATCGAGAACACGCATACATGCATGGTTTGTTTGCACATCAATATAACGGACTCGCGTAAGCTTACCGTGTGACTCTGTCCTTACCTTGATTGCAGTCCTCATCCATCAACTTTACTAGCGAGATGCTGGTTTGCTTTATCCAGCTGAAACATATAATCACAGAACAATCACAGAATATGACAGAGCTTGTGTTTTAAAGCGAAACACACACTGGAATGAACAATTTACTGAAAACGCAGCGTGAGTCTATATTCTCTCTGCCATCTCTGAGTTAGTCTGCCTGGTTTTCTTTACATTAGCGCTGATTGTTTGAATCAATTTGCTTACTGGATCATTGGACTGAAAACTTTAACGGCGTTTAGTGGCTTAAAATGATCTAATTGCAAACAGGGAAGCAAAATTGAGTTAAAGGGTTAGAATAGAAATTTTTGACGTCCGCCATATTGGAATGGTCAAAGTCGGCCTGTCAACATTTGAGCTGGTTGACTGCAAGGCTCATATATGAATATCTACACTGCCCGGCCAAAAAAAAAGTCACTTTGTATTTTAATAGGCAAAAACTTGTCTATGACTGGATCATTATTACAGTGATTATTATGTTTCTAGCATGTTTTATGTTTGGAAACGGTTCTTTTAACCCTAAAAGATGAGTGTGTTGCTTTTCATGTCTTAAACAGCAGTGTAGGGAGATGTATCATGGCCATATTCCTGGATGAAAATGCCAATATTCATCAGGGTTAAAATTGTGAAAAAATGGTTCAGAGAGCATGAAGAATCATTTTGACACATGAATTGGCCCCTCTGAGTCCAGACCTTAACCTCAGTGTAAATCTTTGGGATGTGCTGGAGGAGACTTTACAGAGTGCTCACCTCTTGCATTACCTATACAAGATCTTGAACAAAAACTGATGCACCTTAATGGATTTTTTCCATCAAAAGGTGCATTCATTTTTGGTCAAGATAATAATAATGGTAAAGTCACAGACTCTTAAGTTTTTTCAATTAAACCAAACGGCGACTTTTTTTTTTTTTTTGGCTGGGCAGTGTATATCTACAGTAGAAATCTAGATGATGATTTTGCGAAACTAACACAATACAAGATGTTGTCCGCTAACACGGCACTAAAAAGTTACCATAGTGTGTAACCCTGTAATATTGTGTTAATAGATATATTATTGAGTTATTACATGAATGCTTTACAACCAGAAGCTGCGCAATGTTATGGCATCATTGATTCTTACTGCGACATGTTGACAATTCCAAGATGGCGCGCGCTGACGTGTTTGGAGACGTGTCTGTAGAATGTGGCATCTACGTATACATATCTATGGTTACAGATGCTTGCGCCATTGTAGATTCTCAGCTTGATAAAGTCCCGACTTTGAAGATCATCTAACTGCGTGACATAAATTACATGAATGACACAATTACACGTGCTTCATTTTTATGTGTTAATGATTTTGAATTAAACACCTGCTAACTCATTAACGTTGACAGTCCTGTTCTTAATATTAAAGTAAACAACTATATCATGCATTGTTCATAATGCAAAGTTTTATACAGAAACTCTGGTAATTTGCATTATTTCTATGCAGTTATGGTGGCAATACATGGTATGATTGGTTGAAATTAAAGTTAATCATGATCAACCTCCCACCTTTTTATACTATTATCTTTTTCAGTATTTTTGTTTTTGTGCTGTGAACTCACCTAACTTTTGTTTTTCAGGTCGGACTTTGTGACATTACCGTTCCAAGGAACAGAAGTGTTATTGGACAACATTGCCCCACTTCCAGGTTTGCCTTGTTCTTTTGAATCTTATAAGTTGAATTTTTCATCACCTCATCCCAGCTGGATCTCACTGTTGTTCACGTCTTCATTAGGAGAGGATCGGTTCTCAGCAGAGGCCAATTCTGCGCTGGAGGAGATGACAAGAGGGGTTCCAATGCTGGCACAAGTGAGTCTTAAATCATTCATTAATGGATGACATTTATGTTAATGATGTTTAAATCAACTGATAATTTAATGGGCAATTTTCTCATATAGGTCACCAACTATGACAATAATACAGGACTTCCTTTAGTACACATGTGGAACATGGTGGGAGAGGAGGTAAAGTTATCATTAAATTTCTATTGTAATTTTTCTATTTATTTAATAATGGGTAAGGAGGTCAAATTAGCAGTGTTTTTTTTTTTTTCTTTCTTCAAAAATGTGACATTTACTCACCCTTATTTCAAACCTATTTCTTCTTTTTTTGCAACACAAAAGGATGTTGAGCAGAATCTGACCCTTTTAATGGTTAAACTTCAGTTTTGACAGTAAAAATGCAAAAAATGAATATTTACTCCAATATATTTGAATATTAATAATATTTCAATTCAGTGTTCAGTCTATGTCCAATTTCACTCATTTTGAGGGTTGTCTTTCATAATTTGTCTTCAATGATGAGAAGCATGAATAACATGATGATACTTGGTTCCTTTTTTTTTGTAGCTGGTCCTGCTCAACCGCACTTTGGCAGAGCGAGGTTTTGGCACTTGGGTGGACAGTTTCTGATTCTCCAGAGCTCCCTCGCTCTCCTCTCCTCACTCACCTCGTGGCCCACCTGCCCCTTAATTATCATCACTCATCATGAATATCAGCAGGTTCTGTCCTCCTCACCCCACTGTGTCCTCCACCACCTCCTACCTGAAGTGCGCATCACTGGCTCCGGGAATTTCTTTTTTTGGTTTGCTGTCCCCTCCATCCTGCCTTTTTTCTATTTTCATTTTTCTTTTCTATCCCCTTGCATAAGAAATCAATGAACTCTATGAAAGCAAGAAAAAAACGGAGAGAGCTAAGCGTCAATGACTGAACAACAACCAACAAGGACTGAAGTTTTCTTCTCTGTGCTCCTGTAAATTTAAGTATTGTAACTAAATAAAGGTAAATCACATTTTCCGTCCGATCAGACTCCTTCCAGCACAAAAAATAAACAAACAAAAAAACAGACTGGATCATCATGCCGTGGATGAAATCTGTAGTAATAAAAAAAGTACATTTGTGAAGATAACCATGGTGCAGTTGAGATTCAGTGTTGTTGCTGCTGCTGACGTAATCCTGAGACTTGAGACATGTTTGCATTTACGTTAATCACAGCTTCGTCCCAGTGTTTCACTTTCCAGCCAGGTGGGTCTCTGTACAGTTCAGCAAGGAATACATGACCACTGCTCCGTGTCCTTCATTTCAATGTCTGTCTGTACAACAGTGTGGCCTTAGAGGGTAATACTCAGCCCATCTCATGACCTCCCTCTTCACCGCACTCTGGATCTGTAGGAATCCAACTGCCTTCAACATCAATAGGCCTGACACTAATCATCACTTCATTTACTTCACTGATTACAGAGTCCGTTAATCCAGGAGACGTCTGTGCCCTCCTGACCTTTGGGCCTTTTTAGGAAAGACTACACTAAGTCTTCAGCCCTAGAGGGACACTAGAGCTTGAATGGTGCTGCAGTAGATGACAAAAGGGCCTGTATGCCTAATTCTTATCTGTGGAGACACTAAAAGAATGACTACAAAACCAGAACACTACTGCGTGATGGGGACAGCAGGGCACTTCCCTTCTGGGTGGATAAATTGCATTCAGTGGCAATGGGTCTGTGTGTTTTTGTATGCATGTAATTCTGCTCCAAAGCACGTTGTCACATGTCGCATTATCATCAGTGTGATGGGCTGCTTGCTTGCGTCTCATTTAAGATCAGTCTCGCAATAACCTCACGTCTAGTAGACTCGATGCCATTAATGTCTCTTTGCATTCTGTAAATAACATGTTACAACTGTGTCCAATCCCAACAACCCACCCAATTGGCTCCTAGGAGAAGCTGTCGATACACCTACCTGTCTTGGAGTAAAGCTTTAAGCCTTATCCATTTTTTTTTTTTTTTTATGTTGGTTTTACATGGGATCTAATTAGGTCTGCTTTATCACTGTATAATTTGTGAAAGTATAATGACACAAAGATTAATATTCCCTTTTTTGTATTTTTCCATTGGTCATGCTCTCAGTTTTTTTTTTTTAATGGCTCATCCCTTTTTCTGCTGCTGAATTGTTAAACTAATGTTGTTGGACTCCAGAATGTCTAAGGGCGTCCTTGCATGGGACATTTCCAGGCTTTTAGTCTGGTTATGGTTGGTTTGATTAGTTTTGATTGTTGGCACTGCGGTTAGCTTCCTATGCCCTTCAGAAATAAATAAAAGCTCCCCGTTAATTCATATATTTGACTTCTCCAGAAGAATTCTGGCCTGAAACAGTTTTTTTACATTTCGATTTTGAAACGATAGTACACCCTTCTCAAGTAGTATGAAGAGCTAAGTATGTGTAACGCTAAACTGACAGCGTCGGAAAGTAACGTGGACTGATAGAAAGCCGTTTTAGACGTCTGTGAGGGGAATTACACGGTTTTTCTGCAATATTTCCCTCACAAGATCTTGTTTTTGTACTCTCTTGCGTTCATCTCAGGTATGAGCTTTACATTTATTACCTTTTTGTGTTCGAGGAGAGTTATTAGTCCCATTCTTTCATTGACGTACTTTACCTGTGAGAAGGTGAGCGGCCTGTTATAGGTGTATCTGCACTACAGTAGGTGAATGGATAAGGAACCACACCGACCTCAGATCCGAAACGTTTCATTGTTCTGTCTTTAGGTCTGTGTTTGTTTTACGGTTTATGTATTGATCAAGTCCAGTTAACCACTGCATACGCTCATATCTTCACTGACATGGCTTCCTACCACCAGTTCAAATGTGTACGCCTCTCTGTTCCTACCCGCTCTTGTGTAATGGGAAATCACGCTACTTTAGACTTGTCCAGGCGTGTGTATATATAAGATGTTTCACTGTACTTTTGTAAAACACTTGGAGCGAGTGTAGGAAGCAAAAGGGAACTTTTTTTTTTTCCACCTTCCAAAATCTGGTCATTTGTTCTGTGTTGGTAGGAATGGTTTGCAATGTTTGCTTAGCTAGATAATTAATCATTTGATTATTTAAATGAGTGTAAGAAATCTTGCATAGACATGTACAGGTCAGTTTTTGCCAGACTCATTACAAGGTTTGATTCTTTGGTTGTACAGATCTATTGAAAAGAGAATAAAGTTATTAAAAACATTTAATGTCTTATTTTAGTTATGAAATCATGGTGGCTTGGCTTGTAATATACTGTACCAAACAAACCAAAGGTTTAAAGTCTTTTGCTCTGAAGATAAAGCCTGATGGTTAAATGATTTATGAATAAATGTATCTAGAGGATAGTTTGTTAACTGTTGTAAAGTTTGTGGTCAGTAAAATTTTGGATTTAACTTCTATTCAAACATCAATACAATGTTTCTTGATAACCAAATCAGCTGTGTCAAATCACGTGACACTGAAGACTGGAGTAATGATGCTGAAAATTCAGCTTTGCCAGCACGGGAATTTTATTAGTCTGTGGTTCTTTTTCTTAACCTGTAGAGGGAGTTAAACACCACTTTATGATCCTGCTTCTCTCCAAGGCTGAGTTCATGCATTTGAGCTGTGTAATCCCAACAAGGACATTTCCAAGAACAAGGATATTCTCTCATACGTGTCATTCTAATTCTGCGGCATTATTTGACAAATCGTCTCTACTATTTGCTGCACAACTAAAGTTGGAGTGAGTCCTCCAGTTATCAACTCATTACCTTAAGAGAGTAAAGTCTTTAGCTTGAAGAATTAAGCTTTTTTTTCATAAAAGCGGGTCCTATAATGCCCCTGTCACAAGATGTAGCATAAGTCTCTGGTGTCCCCAGAATGTGTCTGAAGTTTCAGCTCAAAATACCCCACAGATCATTTATTATAGCTTGTCAATTTTGCCCCTATTTGGGTGTGAGCAAAAACATGCAGTTTTTGTGTCCCTAAAAATGCAAATGAACTACTGCTTCCTGCCAATTTCCAGAAGAGGGTGGAGCTTTAACAGCTCACTCTTCAATTGCTCAACAACAACAAAGCTGGAGAATCTCACACACAGCTAAAGTAATGTTTGTCAGTAACGTGTCCAGCCTTACATTGTTCAAACCAGAGTCGGACACTGATGGAGAGACTCAGGAAGAAGTTACAACTTTTAGAATGCAACTGGACGTTTCTGAATGCTCAGTGGATAAATTCATGTAGCTGTTGTGGAGTTGATTCAACTCATCGACTAGCATGTGTCGTCATGTTACTCTTTTGTGCGAATCCAGTGTTGAATTGGCCCTAGTTTGTGAAGCAGTCCGGGGTAATATGATGGTATGGCAACAACACTCTTCAACATCAACTCTTCCTCTAAATCAGCTCAACATGGCTTCACCCCATTTGTTGTGTCTTCTCGGGGGCAGGGCTTATGTAAATTTTAGGGTTAGTGATGTCACTAACCTGGAAATAAGCTCATTGTAGTCCCAAAAAAGCAAATTCTGTAAAAGAAAATATCTCCCTTTATATTTAACTTTGAGGATCGTAACTTTGCAGATATTGTTTATGCTCTAACAGCAACATTACACACTAACTAAAGTTTAAAAAGTGAAATCATGGTCAACCACCCCTTTAAACCACAGAAAGCACTGTATTGCGAGCCAGCTTTGCACTCTGCTGCGGCTGACAGGGAATAGGTGACACTTGTACCTGAGCTATTGTCCAGAATGATTTATTTTCATTGTTATCGTGTACGAAATGCTTCTGGTAAATCCCTGATGATTTCAGAGGGTTTTCAAATGAACTTTTGTCCCTAAGTGTTCACTATAGGTAAGGTTTAGCCATTAGAACGACATGCATGACATTAATTTGAGAGGCTTCAGGTAGTGCTGTTGTGCGCTACAAAGTCACAATTCCTTGTTGCTTAATTGCTGTTGATTTAATTTTTTGGCTGGTTTATGAGTTTGAATCTTATGTTATAAAGTGATATGAATGTATCCATCAGCAGCATCACATCGTGAATGGATTTGAAAATTGTATGATCTGTAGGTGACACCACCTCAGGTTTTTCATGTTGTTGCAAAAAGTTAAACACATATGTCTAGACTCCATAATGACTATATAGTTCTTCTCCTACTGCTGTAATTCTATTCAATTTGGTCCTGGCAAATCATAGCTCTTCCTGCAAGTGCAAAAAAACAACAAAAAAAACAACCAGTAAAAATAGAAACATATGCCTCGTCATCAGCCAACTGGCTCGCTTGGGGTTTAAACTCTAGAAGACCCAGAGTATATTTATTACTTACTGATGACTGTTCTGCCATTTAAATGCATCATAAAATTGGCAGGTGATGCCACAATAAATTACCTAATGAGAAACAAACAAGGTAATGGATCTGGCATTAAAGAGCTAAAATGGCAACTATGGTGTTACTAATGCGCTGACAACGGAAAACTTTCTCCAGTTTTCTTTTTCTGTACGTTTTAATTAGCTTGTGAATCATTGAATGTGATTTTTGTGTGTGTAGCTGTGATTGCAAGATTATTCATCACAATGTGGCTGACTAAAGTGATAAGTTAGTTAAACAAACATACTGGTGTTACCATACATCCAAAGTCAAGATACAAACCATCATAAATGGCTGTAGTCAGTCTGTTTTCCTTCGCGATTCCACATCATCCCGATATAAACCACCATACTGAAACCCCTGGTAATATAGAAACAATAGAATATCTCATTAGAGTGCATTTTGGGAAATCATCATTACTGATACACACATCTAGTTTAAAACGGTGTCTGTGTTGTGGTAGTTTAGCTGATCATTGCCTAGTCCAACTGGGTGGTGTTTCCCAAAAGCATAAGCCTAAGTTGATCATAGATCCGTTGGTGGCAATGTTTCTACGATCAGCTTAGGCTTACGATGCTTTTAGGAAACGCTGCCCTGGTCATTTGGTAGTCCAAGACAAGTTGGTCATTATATAGAACTGGTGAGTTTGTAGTGCTGGTGAAATTTTGGTTCACCTACAGAACGTGATAGCTAGGGCCAGTGCTATGATGCTGATCCTCAACTTTCTCTGTCAACTCAGGTTTTCATCCGGAGTTTATAAATAACCATGGATCATGTGCACATGAGAGTGTGATATCAGTATTGAACAGCCAATGACATGATGAAGCCCCAGAGCAGTGAAACTACAATTCAGTTCTCTCGAGAAAGTCAGCGCGATTCCCTTCTCTCTTCTGCCGAATATTAGGAGAAAAATTAAAAAAAGGAAAATAAATATTAGGGGCGGGGGGGAAGAATTTAACCACATTTACACAGCAAGAAGAAGAGAGTAGTTTATTAAAGAGGACAAGTAGAAGAAAACATCTTGCTACATCAGTGCAAGTGACAGTTGTGAGGGATTTATTGCATCAGAATTGTGTCACTTTGCGTATGAGGTCTTTTATGTAGATCATGGAGCAGGTTAGCTGAGGAGTGTAAGTTGCTATTGTGTTGAACACTGCTAAAAGCCCTCATGTCATTCCAAACCCTTAAGACTTTGTTCATCTTCACAACACACATGAAGATATTTTTTTGATGAAATCAGAGAGGTTTCTGTCCCTCCATAGACTGCCTTTGCAACTGGATGCTTCAAAAAGTTCATAAAGAGACTGTAAAACTAATCCATATGAATCGAGCGGTTTTGTCCAAATTTTCTGAAGAGACGCGATCGCTTTATATGATGAACAGACTGAATTTAGGCTTTTATTTATATATAAACCCCATTGGTTCTCGTAGGCGCTAAGCAAACATGCTTGAGCTTCCGTTTACCACAACTCATGTGTGAGTTGATCAATGTTTAAATGTGAATATAAGCCTAAATTCAATCTGTTCATCATATAAAGCAACCGAGTCTCCTCAGAAAATTTGGGCTAAACCTCTCGATTCATATGGATTAGTTTTACCATCTCTTTATGAACCTACGGAGGGACAGAAACCATAGATTTCATCAAAAACATCTTCATTTGTGTTCCGAAGATGAACAAAAGTCTTACTGGTCTGGAACGACATGAGGGTGAGTAATTAATGACGCAATTTTCATTTTCGGGTGAACTAACCCTTTAATGGAACGCTCTTTATCTTATATTACCACAAAATGATGTTTCCTAACCCATCATTGACTTTAGTTCTGGTTTTTAGTTATGCTTGTAATGTAAAAAATGGACTTTATTTCAGTACTGTTGCCAATTTACTGTACAATTCCACTGTGTTCACACTATAATGTGCTGTTTCACATAATAATAAGAGATCAAGCAGCACTGAGGGTCTCCCAGCAGCGGTTTCATATCTGAACGGATATAAATGTCTGACTCATCCCTCTGACTGTGTGCCATCCCTGGAATAGAAAACCTCATTTATTCATATTCATTCTGCATAATCTGTAAGTATTCTGCATTGCTTTTAAAATAAAATGACACATACACTCTAATATAGTCATTCACGTGTCGGGTGCTGATGCGACGTGATAACATCAACACTAGATGGAGCTGGAGTTTGATATTTCAGCTCATTCTGAATCTCTTTTTTTTTTTTGCTCAATGAGATCATCAACTTCTGGAGTGTCAGGACCATCTCCATTACAGGGCACTTAAATGAGCTTTTTGTCTGTCTGATCTCCGTCAACTAGTGGTAATGCGTGCGCTCGCACAGGCCGAGATGAATCTAATGAAGGCACTCAAGCACACACAACCTTTATTCAGGCGTTTTGAAAGGCTGTGCTTTTTAGCTCATCACTGGACAGTGGTAATTATCCGAGGTCACCCTTGTCTCGCTTTCTGCCGCCAGACAGCCGAGGCCCTTAAATCTTTGAAAACCGTGTGCGAACACAATGGATATTCAGACGTATTCTGTCATTTCAATGTTACACTGTACGGCAGTGCTGGAATTAAATGAATGTTATTGTCTCCTGAGGGGCCGTTTAACATCAACACATTTCTCGTTCGATTGTTCTGCTCGGGCACGGCTAAATTACACTTACATTTTTGTATCTCACCTCCCTGCTCATTTCCAGTAATGAACGAGCAGAGAGGCTGAAGTCCATTCTGTGGCCACCAAGTACACTTTTCTTTATTACCGTCCATTATGAGGCTGATTGTTCTGTTTCTGTCTTCTGTCTACTAGCATAACCGAGATATCAACCTTTCCAGACGCAATAATCGAGACTTCCACCGCAAGGGCAATTCTGAAGCGTTTCAAAGTAATCTGATACCTGACCAGAAAGGCTTAAGGCTGATTTATCCTTTCATTAATACAGTCTAAGGAACAAATCGATTTTAAAACACAACGCGCATTTACTTTTTTGACTTTTAAACACCCGTTTGAACAGACACGATGGCTGTAAAAAGTATATAAGATGCCTAAAAACATGAAGGTCATTGCTTCACGTAGAAAAATATCAAACCAAGTGTCATTTCTTTGAAATAAAGCACACTTGTCAAGCACAAAAAGAGGTTTGCAAAGTTTTAAACACAAAAAATGGTACAAAAGCTGGGACGATGGCCTTTAAAAAGGTTCTAATATGTACTTTTGAGGTACTAATATGTGCTCTTTAGGTGCAAAAGTGTACCTTTTGAGAGAGTACAGCCCCAGTGACCGCTTTTGTAGCTTTTTTCTGATAGCGAATGATGCAACAAAGTACATTTTTGTAAAGATTGCTACACATGTGGTTTTGCTTTTGCAAAAAAATGCTCAACTATGTAGAGTTCGTTCTGAAAAGCATTGTTTTGTTTGTTACTTATTGCAATTCATTCAAAGTGTATGCTAAGACAATTGAAAATAATGTTGAGAGAGAGCATCCTTTTGTCACTAACTTCAGCCTCGTGATGTGGAGTGAATTATGTTATTTCCTCTCGAACAGTGTCGTGCGACAAAAGGACAGACACTTTGAGACATTGAGTTAAGTAACTGAAGGTTGACATGAAAGCGTGTAAAAGGCCCTCAGCAGCTCTCCTTACGCTGACACCATCTGCTCGGCACTGATGTGAACTCACACGTACAGCATAGCCTCTGTTTGTGCGAAGCTTCTCAAGCGGCTGATGAATAGAGCGTCTGCTTTGTAGCGTGTGCCAATAACTTTGATGGCAGATCATTAGAATGAGCGCTAACATCTTTTCTGAGTGGCCTTTTTCGCTTGATGTGTACAGGTGTGGATAAATGAGGAAAGATCCCGATTTGAATTTGAATACAGTCAATCGCATGTGGCTTAAATAATGCTGTCAGAACATTAGCTGTGGGCATCTCTTAATGCCGACAGGGGCACAATAGCTCAAATGCTATATTGGGCTCGTGAAAATATGACAGATTCATCGAAGCAACATTTCTGTAAATAAAGCAACAGCCAAATGTTGTTTGTGGAACAATCTGTGCAGGGAAATAAAACCGAAATGGATGTTTGGATGTGATAAGAAACAGTATTTCATGTGACAGCATAATGGACATCAGATAACAGGACTGAGGAAGTGCTCAATGGTCATTTAGTGATTATGTGACAGGACTATTGATTTATTTGTAATTCACATACTGACCATGTCAGTAACACGACCGATAATCTCTGCATTGATTCCATTGATTCTTGGGTCTTTTGAGCCTGATTTGATTTGCTTCAAAATACTAAATGGTGTTTTAATTCAGTGTTTTCTCAATTATTATGTATTTATCAGATAAAAAAGTGTAGAAACTGTTCTTAAATTTACACAGACGATAACAGGAAACACTTTTATTAATTTAGTAGCAGTAAAAGTATCACTACTAACTGATTTCAGAACAGTTTTAGCACATAGGCCTTTATCAGGGGGAAAGAAGTGAAAATAAATGCTTTGAATGCAAAGTTTAAATTAAAAGTGCGGCATTGGGAATTATCAGGAATGTGGAACATCTACCAATTAAAACAGGAAGGAAGGCTGGTGGACCAGCCAGTTCGAAATTAACAATCATAAGGGTTGCCGTTTCGGATATCGGGTCCATATACCCTTCTAAATGACAAAACAGCTGTTTTTAGTGAAGTAAAATATGTTGAGTTTTCATTAGTGATCATCCTGGGCCTGGTGTGGAAAGCAAATCTATCAAACTGAAGTACTTTTACAATCATTTCTAGGAACCGGAACACTGCTTTGAAAATCGACAACGTGATGAGACTCCATTCTTTGTTATTTCAACCTCCATTAAAACTGTTTCTTAAACATGAAGTATTATCTCTCTAATTATCCATTTAAAGATCTGAGCGGATATTTTCTAACTCCATTGTCAAATTGGCCATTTTAGGCAATGTTTGGCACATTACATGTTTCTCTCTAATTGCTAAATGCACAGACTCTAATTGGACAGATCTGTGTTGTGCACTTAGTCTAGTCTTTAATAAGGGTCTTCAGTTCAGACGTCTTTCTCCACTGTTTTTGAAGACTTAATGGATTTCCAGAGACATTAGATTTAACTTAATAATGGCGAGGGTTGCGGCATTAATAAAGCGTGCCTTCAAACCCGTCGAATGCAAATGTGTATATTTAAATATCCTCTTGATGTGTGTTTCTTTTAAAGTTAAATTTCAATTTCAGTTCATCAAACCCGACAGCCGTGTCTCTGTTTATGTCAGAAGCAACATGAATATGCATATGGTGAATGGTAATATTCATAAGCGTATTAAATTGATGCCTCGTCTCAAGGCAGCGGTGTATTTATTATGCAGATGATTTTATGGCTGATCTACACGGCGCAACGTACATGAATAGATTTGTGATCAGACAAATAAAGGTGTCAAAAATGTTTTGAGCTAATTCTGTTGTTCATAATGCATTTCTAACAAGTAAATGAGAAGCTAATAAAAGGTCTAATGAGGTTCTTTAATGAACCAGTAAATGTTTGGCCTCACAATAACAATACCCCTAAATGGTTTTTAAGGCTTATATGCTATGAAACACTTGTGTAGATATTTAAAACCTTGCTCTGAACAGTAATTTCCTGTTCAATTATGCCAAATCTCAATGAGCCATGTTCTAAAAAAAAAAACCGCCCCCTTCGATGGCCCAGTTGTAAAGATCTGGCGTGACGCTTTATTGTAATGGCAGAAAAACCCAACATGCTTTCAGGTGGTCAGATTAAATGTTATTCTGTACTGTCTTCCAAAATGAAAGGCAACTGTGCTGAATAAACTATTTTGCCCACCATTATGCTTATCAAATCCTATTATGAAATTATGTCATTTCGATTATCTTAAATACCCTGTAAAACGTTCTGCCAAAGCCTATCAGAAATTCAATTACGTATTGAATTACAATGAAATGGAACAGCAGTGGTGATGCATATTTGAACTTAACAGAAATGACATTTGCAGGAGGAGCTTAATTTCAGCTGATAATGATTATTATTAATACTTATCATAATTAATACTGTCAATAAAGATCGAAAACAATTGAGCATCTTTGACACGCTGTTTATTGTTTTCGAAAACGGTGGTCTTGTCTTGCACAAAGCCCGAGAGAGAATAAACTGAGAGGGGAGAGAGATGTTTCGTTTTTCTGGGTTGTGCCCCACAGGTACCCGCGTGTCAGTTTACCAACAAGCAACCTGCTAGGCAGTGAGGTGAGACAGCGGGTTCACCTGCCAATCAAGAGCATCTCAGCCTCCCTCCTCTGGACGCTGGCTTTATGTGGGCACTTTACTTCAAGAGTTCTGTTGTTCTGAAGCTGTCTTTAGCTGGAGAGGTGAGAAGAGGAAATATGAATTGGTATAGGTATAGAGAATGAAAAAAAAAGTGCAAAAAAGAAGAATGATGAGGTGTCTTTGGGCCTCTCTCAAACAGGGCTGCAGGAAATAAACAGCAATCACTGTAGCATGACTGAAAATCCACTGAGCAGGCAGCCTTAATTGAGCCTCCTCTCTCTCTTTCCTTTTTTTCGCGGACTCTCTTCGCCCCTCTCCGTGGATAATAAGCACAAGATCCCTTAACCTTTTTGTGCATTTTAAAGACCATTAATTGATGTGTAAAACTGCATTTTGCAGAAGTCAAGGGGTCCACAGACCCTCAGGCGGTGTGTGATAGCTTAGAGTTTAACATCTCAACATGACAGATGATGTCGCCAAAGGAGGCGCATTCTGTACGATGACTATATATGAGTATACACGGCACTGGAAAGCAATAATCATACATAATATTTGAATGCGTGCTTGAGAATGCGACTGCAAAATTGATTTATGATGCGCTTACGTGTAAGGCCTGTTTTTTATTTATTTTTGGTCAGTGAGTAGGTATTTATTGCTGCTGTGTGATTTGATTTGATCCGTTGTACGTTTATTACATTTTGTACATTATTTGTGTGTGTTGTGTGTAATGTTATGTGATGAGTGCATGATACACTCATAAAAAAAAATAAAGAAATTTTTTTTTTTTTGCAGCAATGCCATAGAAGAACTAACCCAAAGTAACTTTCTCTGAACACTTCATATTTTTTATCTTAATGTGATGAACATTTTAATAATCTAAAGAACCGTTTGCGGAAGGAAAAGTTTCCATGGATGTTAAAGCCTCCATTTAGGAGTGAATGGCATGTGCGCAAATGTGGTTGCAGATGTGAATTTTAATAATTAGAGATGAAAAAACAATCAGACTGTCACTGCCCATTGCAATCCCTGTAGATCTGGGGAAAAAAGACATTAACCACTGATTTCATCAAACAAGTATGTCTGGAAATTAATTCACGCCCTACTTACTTTTTGGACATGTTCGAGCAACTCAAAACAAATTGAAGGTAAGTTATGAATTCTCTACGGGGAAAAAAAACTAATTAATCAGTGCTTATTAATATTAGGCTATCTGTGATGTAATGTTTCTCTGTCCTATAAGGGTGCATTAAAATAGGCCTACTAGAAGATTAGCTAATGACCTAGGATATCACATTCAGACGTCTCAGAGTATCACTCTCACAGACTTTACATTCACTTCCTTCATTTTACATGTGTATAACGCGTGTTCGGTAGACTTCCAGCAGCAGCTACGCTCGTGTGTTTATGGTGATGTGACAATAAAAGTGATGCGATTTGATCTGATCCTCATGCGCTGAGCCCCGGGTGGGCGGGGCCATGCTAATGACGTCAATGGAATGGGTGAGGTGACGAGCCCCTTCTGCGCTCCGCCCCGTGTGGGTGACGGGAGGGGGAGGGAGCCAGGCAGAGCTGATCCCACGTGTGACGCTCGCATTCCCGGCTCAGTAATATTCTCTTAGCTCTGACAGTGTGTGTGTTAGTTACTGGCCATAGTTGGGTTAGCCATGGAGGGAGACGGGAGCCAAGCCACATCTGGAAGCCCTAACGATTCGCAACACGACCCGGGGTAAGCCAGAACCAATGCTGACAGCACTTGACTTTTTTTCTTGTGTGTTTTTCTCCAGTGAGCATGTTTTAAAAAGGCTCTTCCGGGTGCACGCAACTACTACACCTTTGTTTGATGTATATTAGTGAGCACAGCCCGCCGGGGCTCAGTAAACACACACCGCTCTGCTTTGCCTTCGTATAGCTCTGCTTTTTTTGTCGCTAGCTACACGTCAAAATGGCCGATCTGACATCTGGACTCACTTCTGCTGTGTTTTCCCCTTACAGTAAAATGTTTATCGGTGGCCTCAGCTGGCAAACTTCACCAGGTAAGAGACCGATGGTTCGCTGTCATTTGCGCGCGTTTGTCGGGCTGTGTTGTGTTTCTTTCATTGTATCCAGCGTGGCGCGCTGTGCGGGATATGTGCCGTCATTTGAAGTCCTCTATTCGACCCCTGTTAGACATCCAGGGGGGCGTTTAATTTACAAACTGGTTTGTAACGCACGAATGCATTGCTTATGTGTGCTCTTTTCTTTCTGTTTTGCTCCACAGACAGCCTTAGAGACTATTTTAGTAAATTTGGAGAAATCAGAGAATGTATGGTGATGAGAGATCCCACGACAAAACGCTCCAGGTAAAAAAAACAAAACAAAACAAACAATGTTGTTGTTGGTGGTGTTTTTTTTTTTAAATCCCCGGCACTTTGAGGTTTTTATGCTTATTAATTAATTGTCGGTTTTGCCCTTGCGCTGTTATTCGGCTGCTATGCGCTTTTGAAGAGACTGCTCGGTGTGTTTCTGCATTGGCTTGACATTGATTTGGGATTCTTCGTGTTAAAGCAACTGTAGTTAGTAAACGAGCGGTTCATGCGGGTTGCTTGTGTTTTGTTTTGTTTTGACATTGGCACGTTAGTGGGTTTTCGCACTTGTCGTTCTTAACCCTGGGTTATTTTCTTCCGTGTTTCACGCTGTTTATACTTTACCCTGGGTTAGTAATTAATCCCGCGCTGTCAAATTGGGATATTTCATACCCTACATTTGCATATTAACGCGTTTTTTAGACAAATACAGCACCTGTTTTGATGTCTGTGGAAATGTCGCCACGTAGATCCCCTCTGGTCGGAAACGTAACGTTACTGCTAAAATAAATTCTCTTCTTCGCTAGTTTAAAACCAACGGTTTTCCTCGGACATCGAAATTAAACAGCGCGTGAAAGTTTCTGCAACGCGTATGAATATTCAATGATGTCAGCGCCGGAGCAGGTTGTGATTGGTTGTGTCTTGCTAAACAACTCGGATATATGTATCAGATTTTCAAAACCGATGTTACTTAACCACCTTTTAACGATTATTAACCTTAGGTTAAAACCGCGGCCTTTACCCGGGGTTTAAAAATGCGTTAACCCAAGATTAACTGAGGTGAAAAGTCCTTGTGTCCTTGACTGTCTTTATTTGTAAGGTTACACGTTATAGCAAGCGTTTTTCTGAAATGTTTCGTCAACCATGTTCTTGTTAAATAATATAATAGGATGAACATATTAAAGGGATATTTCACACAGAAGTTCTGTCACTGTTTGTTTTGTGAAACAAAGGAAATGTTAGGGACTGACAGTTTCAGTCACCATTCACTTTCATTTGAATCTTTTTCCCCCCATACATGGAATAAGTGAATGGCGACTGAAGCTGTCATTCTACACATTCTTTTGTGTTCCTCAGATGAATGAAAGTCATACGGGTTTGGAATGACAGGAGGGTTAGCAAATGATGACAGAATTTTCATATTTGTGTGTACTCTTGTCCTTGACGCACTATATTTCTAAGGTAACCTTATTATAAACGTTTATAGATATAGAATGTCTTGTAGCGTTCAATAATAGGAACAGAATGGACGTGTTAAGCTTACCAGTCAAACACATGTAACCCATCACTGTCAGCTCCTAATGTATGTCTGTGTATTTGTTTTTGTTTTGTTTTCCAGGGGATTTGGCTTCGTTACGTTTGCGGATGCGGCCAGTGTAGATAAGGTCCTAGCTCAACCTCACCACGAATTAGACTCAAAGACGGTATGTTCTTTTCTATTTGCGTTTATGTTTTGTGAAGTGCTGCTTAAACATGCTTGTATCTGTGACATTCGGTGGTGAAAAAAAGGCACGCGGTCTCCCTATCATATCTCTTCCCGGGTCGAGGCACTCCGCAGCATTTGTCATTGTACCACACACACAACAGCGGGGCACTTGACATAAATAAGTAGCCGGATAATTAGTCCTGTCTTCCTCGCATGCCTCAATGGGATTTAACCCCTTGCTTGCCAGACCTGGACTGGGGAACAAGGGGTTAAACCCCATTAAGGTATGGGGGCAAGAGGCACTAATTACCTGCTGTGTAGTTGGACTGTGACGCCGGCCGGGTTCCGTGTCTCTTGTGACGCAAGACTTGCAGTGACGTAGTGTTTCGCACTTCTTCATGACTGAAATTTTCCAGACACGGAAGTTGCTCAGGGGAAGGATGCATTTGATGCATGCATAAGCGCATTCCATGTTTCTGTGCATGTGACATTATTTGCATAGGAAACTAATATCATTTATGTTTGTTTATTTTTTTACTTTCAAAGTATTTTTAGAGTGATATTTTGTCATTTGTGGTGCAGGTTAGTGTGTGCACTGGTGTACACTTTTCCATTATTATACATTTTGATTATTATACATTCAACTTCTTTCTTAATGTCATTAATTATTGATTTATTTTTATTTTTCTTATTTATCTTTCAGTTGTTTTATTCATGCCCGGAGTTTGCTGTTGTTTCAACTTTAAAAGGTGCTTGAAACGTGAACCTGAAATAAACTTAAAGTTTTTAGATTATGCAGTAATATATTTTGTGCATTTTTAAAAATAAATAAAGATTCTAATTTTTAAAAAGATTTTGAAGTGTTTTTTTTTTTTTACCTGTAGTGGTTAGGGTTGTTATAATTTCTGTATAGTTATATATAGTTTATATTAATTATATAGTATTGGATTCTTATAAAACATTTTTATTTAGGAGTAGAAGTAATATCTAGAAAATATTAAATGTATATTTGTATACATTTATATAAGCAGACACTGTATCAGTAAAGTTAATGTGGATTCTAATTTTTTTTCTTAATAAAGTCACCATCTTTCCTGTTTGTAGATGCAGCTTTTTTTTTTTTTTTTTTTACCTGTAAGAGTCCAGAGTGAAAGAGCCTTTTATTTGGGTTAGCCAGGGTGTGGACAAATACTGCTTTCACTGGCTTATTTTAATGGATGCCATGTTGCTGCAAGTTCATATCAAGAGACGGACTGTATTTAAAGGCGTTCACAGAGGTTCATAACTTCCCTCAGGAATTTTGTGGCTAATACTTTTCTCCCAGAACACTACATATTGGCTTTCCCAGTGCCTTCCATTTAAAAAAAAAAAGTATAATTCTGTGATGAGATAGGTATTAGAATTATTTTTCTGTTCCCAGTTTAGACATTTTGCTAGGAACACTTTGTTGTAATTGTGTTTTGCTAAACATATTTTTTTAAATTAAGATAAATAAATAAAAATTATATGGTTTTTTTATTTTTATATATATATATATATATCTCATTCGTTTAAGAAAAGCTTGCAAAAGCCAAACTAAGGTTATGGGTTTCAAGTTGTGCTGATTAGATTAGATCAGGTGGCTAATTTGGTCAACAGCAGATTAACCTGTTAAACTGTTTATTACCCACCTAAAGCTGCAGATAGATTACTGTTGCTTGTTTACTTAAATCCAGCAATTGGGCAAATGTTAATTTTCAATCATAATTTAGCACAGCAGGTGAATATTCACCAACTCTCTTGGTTCTGTGCCCTAAATGTGTTAGAAATACAGGTGTGATATTTATTATCTCACTCTCTGCCAGTTTGGCCTTGACTGATATAAGCTGGAATGCGTTTAGGAGGCAGAACATTTCTATCTGATTAATAAAATAATATTACTTGGTATATGTTAGTGTTGCACTAGTCCAAAGACGTGTAATTCGGACATCAAAAGTGGGCCGTTTAGATTACATAATCACATGTGTAACTCTGGTATTCTTTGTAGAAAGTGGGTCAAGGTTTGACGTTTCAAATGCTCTTGAATGGCTGAGGGGAAAAAAGAAAGCTAGCGTTAGCAGCGATTGAGATCATGTGGACAGTAGCGGCTGGTGCTAAAGCAGGGATTACTGAGCTGTGGGTAGTGATGTCATTGTCAGGGTTGGGACGGCCGTGTCATGACTCTGGGGCTTCAGCTCCAACTGGAGACCGGGAGCTGTGAGGAAGTCGCACTGGTGGAGGTTTAAGAACAAAATTCAAATTGCTCTTGCTATTGATATCTACAATAGAAGAAATATTACTATTTTTTGTAAATGTTACTGCTTTAAAAAAGGTCAAGTCATGATCTGTTTCTCATCAACTCCTGGTTTCCTCAGCCTTTTATTATCTAGGCTTATTCCATCGAATATTTTTGCATGTTTTTTTTTTTTTTTGGAATTTGTATTTGCATGTTTAATACATGAAGAAAAAAATGCTCATAGGATATATAAATACTGTTAATGAATATTTAAGCTTTAAGCTTTTATACAGTGTCATTTCATATGGGTGTTATATTAAACAACTTCTTGGCAACTTCTGAGTATTTAAAGTGTGTGTGTGTATATGTGTGTATAGTATAATAAATATATATATATATATATATATATATTACAGGTGTGTATACAGCTTAAACAGTTCATTTGTATATAGGTATTTTTTTTTTTTGAATAATTTCTAAAATGAGCTAATTAATTATAAAATTATATATATGTATATGTTTTACACACACACACACACACACACACATACAATGCTTAAGTATATATAAGCACATACTTTAAGCATTCAGAAATTGTCAATCTAATATAGCACCGTTATGAAATGCAAATATATTAAAGCTTATACATTTATTAGCGGTATTTTTCTTTTTTCATGTGTTTTTTAGAAAGTAACTGTAGTGTCATCTTTCAGTCCGGACACCTACATTTTTATTGCATTGCCCATTTTCTACTTTTTGCAGTTTCCTGTCCAATTTTTTCGTCACTTTTGAAGAGTGCAAATGGACCAAAGAAAATACGAACAGTGATATTCTTGACACACTTGTTTCACATTTGATTAAAAGCTGTGTAATCTGCAGATCTGAAAGCCTGGGGTGAGAATTGCATTGTGTATTGACAACTGAAAGACTGCTGCCGATTTCTCTAAAAGCAATCTGTTTTAGATTAAACACTTTTCTGGATGAATTAAAGTGTAACACAACAGCATCATTTCCCACCAGAAAGGTTTTTTAATTTTAATTTTTTATTTTTTTTGCAGTAAATATTGAAATTCTGTTCAGGTCAAATTAATTTACCAGGAGACCCACTCCTTCGTATTCCACCAAAACATGTTTATTGCATTTTCTGTTTCTTCTGCATACTGCCACATCTCACAATTCTGCTTTTCATTTTATTACCATTTATAAGAAGTGACAAAGCATTCAGACACGTGGTATATTCAAAAGCAATATAGCACTAATGGATCTTTCTCCCTTGAGTTATTTTTCCATTTAATGAGAGTGCAGAAGCAAGTCTTTGAACTGTTTTTGTTCTCGCATGCATGATTATCTACCGTCCTATTCTTCTAGTGCTCTGGCCGCCCAAGCTTTTGGCCTATGCGCTTAAAAAGAGGGACTGTTGCTGTAGTCTATGAATGTTTAAATGACCAAAGCAAACAGCAGGTCAGCCAGGAAAGCACTTATTTTGCTTATTTTTTTTTTTTTTTTTAAAAAGTGTGTGTATAATTTCTGTAAGTACATTTATAATTATACTGACACTTCCCTTACATCTTAACCCACCCTTAAACCTCCCTGTACCACCAAACCTGTCCCTAACCTTAACCATATCTCACCTTAAAAGCAAAAGTGTTTTGCAATACAATATAAACACAATAAGTACTTGGATGCAAGTACGTAGTAGTTAAGGCCACCTAATATAAAGCGGGACCATTTTTTTTTTATTATTTAGAATGTGAATGTGATGTTTGCTAATGTAAATCAGCATTAGCATTAGAATCATCCTTATTTTGCAGTATCAAAAATACATAATGATTCAAAGATCAATAAGAGAAAAAAATGTCTTGATTGCAATTGACGTATTTATGTTGTTAATTTATCCTCCGGGGGAATTTGTTATTATTAATATCCATCCAGGATGAATTGTTACGCTGGTTCAGAACCCCCGGCGCTTTATGTAAATTACAAACGCTCTTGATCACGATGTGTGCGAGACTGCATTTCGTTCGTAATATAATAAAATCAAATAACATAGCTTATCTAACCAATAAACCTAATGATGTCCTATCGCATGGCAAAATGCATTCTTGGCAGAGCTGTAACCCCTCGTGCTGTGTGGTACAGCGGAGGAGAGTCACCCATAATAATGATAATCCCTCAGGGGGGAAGGAGGTTGTGGACGTATTGATCTAATGCCCTGTCTTGATTCTCCGCAAATCTACAGCGCTCGCTAAAACACCTCCCGTCATGTCGACCTGACCTCCCCAGAGGCCGCGCGCACTTCTTCAGCGAGTCTTTGAATTATCTCCGGTGTGTTTATATAATGCCACCTGTTTATTTATGTTGTAATCGAGTAATTACGCTCTAACCTGTGTAAGGTTTTATTCGATTTTGTCATACACAGGCCTCATGCAACCAGCATGTAATAACTAGGCGAGATTACACATGAGACACGGAGCATTGCATCATGATTAATGCTATAATTTCCATGAAGGTTATCGAGTAGTCGCAGCACATTGCTGGCTTTTTGTAATATTTTCTAATTTTCCTCTTCACGTAACACTATCATGAGCTCAATTTTCTCATATTTCTTTCTCTCCTTTCTTGTCTCTTTTAGATTGATCCTAAAGTTGCCTTTCCAAGACGCGCTCAACCCAAGGTAAGAGCTGTTTGCTTTTGCTCTCTCATGCCGAGCCACTTTACATTTGCAAGTCTGCTGTGTATTTGTTAATAGCGTGAGAGGGCGAATGTTTTCACTGAATTTGGCCTTTGATAGAGCAAAGCTGAGTTAGAGTTGTAGCTGCGATGTTACGTTATGGTCCGTTGCAGTCTGGCTGGTGTTATTTTCCAGGCTAACTATGACTTCTCTGTGTCGTAGTACAAGGAGAGACTGTTTAATTGTTGTTTCAAATGTGAGGAATTCAGATTTTTTTAATTAGCGTGGCTGGGTATGAACCCGTAGAACTATCACGGAGAAAATATTGAATTATTGCTGCCTTGTTGAGCGTGAAGGTTGAGTATTTTTTCATTTTTGGGGGCTTGAGGTGGGGTGGTGATTAACTTGCCTTTTTTAGCATCGCTGCTTGCATGTAAGATCATTAGAGAGGAATTTTTTTATAAAAACGAGGAGAATTTTGCCCTCAGCTGTGGAATTCAGAGCATTAAATCCCTCGTTTGAATCTTGTCTCAACAAGACATTTTTCTTTGTACAGCCGAATATGTGTGTGTGTTTTTTATGGTATCTAATGTCCTGCCTCTGCGAGCCATGTTGGCAACGAACTTCCGACAGCCTCTTCGCTTCAGACTGCACTGTCAGCCAGATGGTCTGTGCCCCAGATTTTGTGTCTGCCGTGCAGCCGTTGCTTGGCCTCTCAGGCAGAGCTGGGACGCCCCCCCTGGCTCAGCTACGGGCCACCAGCATTTTTACCCAAGAGGAAAGGTGCACCGATCTGAGATCGGCTTAGGTGTTTTCTTTTAGAACGAATGCAGAACAGGTTGGCAGACGGTCCTTGATCAGAGCAGGCCGGGGAGGAGGGCTCGTGGGGTGACAGGTGTCCATTGCACACTTGTCTGGCTAATTGATATAAAGAACTTTTTTGCTTCATCCAGAGCTCATTGGAGGAGAAAAGATGCACTCTTTTTCTCGCTCTTGCGCACATACACATGCCAGAGAGGCCGGTCCAAATGCAGGCCGCAGGGCCCCGGGCCTAATGCTGTTTCTTGGCTCGGGTTGGACACGGGATGAATAGGAGTATTAATACGGCCAGGCTCCAGTAGCAGTTAGACTGCAGCCCTGTGGATGATTGCTCAGAGCCAGGCACATTGGCAAATAATACCTTTAATGCAAATACATTATTATTCCCAACCATGTCCTGTCAATGGGTTAGATAGTATTGCGCCATCAGATGTTGCCAGTAGTTAGTGCGATTCAGATTCATCCGACTCTACACTTGGATTTAAGAGCAACCCAGCAGTGGATTGTGGAAGCTTGTTTCCGCCACTGAATAAAAAACAAAAACAGTATAATTGCGACTTTTTATCTCGCAATTCTGACTTTACAACTCACGATTCTGAGAAAAGAAGTCATGATTGCGAGTTTGTCTCGCAATCGTTTAAAAAAAGTCAGAATTGCGTGTTATAAAGTCAGAATTGCGAAAAACTCCAATTATAAAGTGTTTATAAAGTCAGAAAAGTCCAGATTGTGTTTATCTCGCAATTCTGACATTATAACTCGCAATTTCGAATTTATATGTAAACTCGCAATTGTGACCAAAAAAAGGTCAGAATTGTGAGATAAAAAGTCGCAATTACCTTTTTTTACATTTTTAAAAAAAAATTATTTAGTGGCGGAAACAAGTTTCCATAGTAGATAAACATGAAGAATCAAATAGAAAACTAAGGAAAGAAAAGCTCAGACCTCCTTTTTTATCTCCCAACAAAAGCACTAAAAGGAAGCAGGGATTTGTTTTTGCACTGATTGTGTTAAACAGCGCAGAAGTTTACCACAGGCGTAGGGCGAGATTGCTTTTTTGCCGTATTTGTGATTGGGCCTGTTGTTTCACACTACTTTTCCCCAACATGGCTCTGCATGTCCTGACAAGATTTTAATTGATATTGGGATTGAGGCCACTTTTGGAAGCGAATGGATTTTCGCAGGTCTGATATCGCCCTCCGAGAAAACTGTTATTTTCATCAACCCTAAGTCTGCATAAACCTTCCAATCAAGTTACTGACGCTTCACCAGCTGCTGTAGTGCGCTTTTAACAAGCCTCTGGGTGCAGTAAGGCGATGGACGATCATCTGTATGTGATGGGCCATTTGTTTGCTGCTGATTCTTGTCCTTTCTCATTGATCATGTTTGGAGGCCACTCCATCTCCAGTTGCTAATTTAGTGGACTCATATTTATCTTCAAGACATTTGTGTATGAAGAATTACCTTTCCGAATAATTGATTTCAAAGCTGTTTTTGTCCTTCAATAGGTTCATAGATGAAGAAAAATTAGAGGAACAATTCAGTGTCACATTGTTGAATATAACTAGATAACAGTGTTGGGGAAACTGTAGCTTGCCAAATTATTTCATATTTAAACTATTTAAATTACAATCAAGGTACTATTTTGAAAAAAGTATTTACAGCAGCATGGAAATTTTTTTTTTGTAAAATTATTGAAATGTATAGAGGTCCATGCTGATCAATAACCGATTAATCAACCAATGGTTATAAATGGATACTGAATAAAAACAATTATAACATACAAAATAATACTGAACTTTAATACAAAAAAAAAATGACTGAACCATGACAATGTTCTGTACTTTTAAAATGTAAATATTAATATATTATTTATACCTCGGTCATTCACGTTAGCTTATAGTGCATTAACTAATGTTAAGAGATACAACTTTAAAATGAAAAAATGTATTTGTAAATGTTGATGTTAACCATGAATAATACTTTTATTAACCTGAGTTAATGTTACAAATGGATTTTTATTGTAAAGTGTTACAATTTCATTTAAATCCAAACAGTCTTGCTTAAAAATTGCCATCTGAAAATATCCACACAAAGGCCATCTCTCAGCCTCAATAGCTGTACTTTCTCTACTAATGCAGCATTTTATCAACAAATTAATTACTTTATAATGATATGAAAACATGTACTGTAGTGTACTAGGGCTGGGTAAAAAATATCTATTTCTCGATTTTTATTGATTCTCATTCTGAAGAACTGATATTGATTCTTAAATCCCAAGAATCGATCTGCTAATTTCAGTTGATGAATGAACAAAGCTTTGCAGCGCCTCCTATCCAATAAACTGCAAAAAGCTCAGTGCATTGTTGCTTCTGATAAATACAGTTGGAGCTCTTTAATGTGGCGTGACGGATCAGAGAAGGCCACTCCCAACAACGGATGAAACCTGGAAAAACTGTCTGTATGGATTTTTGTTCCAGCATTTGGCAAAAGCAATCAATCTGTTGACCTCAAGTAATATATATTATAATGTTATTTTGTATATCACTAGAAAATAAGATGTAAAATTTCTGCACGGCGATTCAAATGAACTGGTGAATTAGTCTGAACAGATTCAAGAAAATAAAGGGGACATGCTAATGCTTCATATGAGAGATAAAGCAAGTGTGTTTACATATTGCCATAACACTGGTAACATTTATTTATATCATTAATAACAACAACAAACATAAATGCCTAACTCTTTATTTAATAGTGTCTGTGTTACGTGGATTAAATGATAATATAATGACTTATTTTAATAATAATGAAAGTGGATAATTGTACGTGGCTACAAAAATACACTAAGTTCATGTAGTTCATTAGTGTGAATCAGTGATTGGTTTCATGAACTTTGTAATATGAAGTTTGGTCCATTATTGCATAATATAATGGTGTTTAGTTTATGTACGTATTGGAAAATTACAAATGTCATAAAGCTTATATATATGTGGTTTTTGTGTAGGCTGTTAACATTTTGGTCATACTGTACATGTGCTGTTGATTTTTAAGGTATAAGGCTATAATAATTAGTTTTGGTTTGGAAGTGTTAATAATAATGTAGTAATGTCTGTCTGGATAAAGGATACTATATACTATTAATTTCCATTCTGTCAAAAGTATTATTTGACTTAAGTCTTTTGGGACACCTAGGAGGTTAGGAGAACTAGTTTGAACGGCTGTGTGTCTGCAGGTCCAGATCTTGAGTGTGGACGTTACCACGCATTTCTGCCCCCTGGGCTTTCGTTCCCTGCCTCTGGCTGCCAGCCTCTGCTTTTTCTGCCATTAAAAAAAGATTGCGCCATTTTTTGCTGACACTAGTTCAAAACACTGTTAGGCACTGCTAAATGAGTTTACATTCAAAGCTCAGAGTAGCCACCTTTGGGTCCTTAAACTTGATTTCACAGGAGTCTTACCAATCTTTGCCAAGCCAGTGGCTATAATCAGTCTAATGAGTCACATTATCTACAAAAATGGGAGCAATGCTTTAAGTACAGCCATGTTAAAAGGCCCAGCACACAACATAATGCCACCCTTCAGCCTCAGCAACACAACTCCCAACCAGCCTGAGTGGAAATGTCCTGGCATTTACCGCCCGTAAGTGCTGTCAAAACAATGGCTGAGCAAAAGCTACATCCCCAGTTCTCTCGTTTCTCGCAAACTGCCTAGTATGGGACTGACAGAAGAGCGAGAGAGCCGTGTTGGAGCTGAAATTGAGTTTACCCTTGTATTTTTTTTTTAAATTTCCTTTCCATCCTACACGTCGCATGGTGGTGTTTTTCCTCTCACTCTCCTTCTCTCCCTCTCGCTCTCTTTGTCAGTTTTTGAGTGTGTAAAAATATTTGCACCTAGTGTACTGCGAAACAGCAAAGCTGTCGGTTCCTGTGGTGTGGGCTCTCAGGGAGAAGCACACGACTAAGTGTGAAAACTCCAGGCCAAGATTTTAATGAAGTCCAAAAGGTGGTGCCATGTGAAGTGCCGAAACCACTTCTCGGCGAAAGTTTTCTCACTCTCAGAGAGAGAAGAGTGGCACCGAAGGCCCACTGACTCCAAACAACCCCAGTGCCAATTAAAAAGCACGGCTAACGCACGGCTCAATCCGGCTTCGCGGGCTCTGTTGATCGCCTCTTTCATTTCTGCCGCCATAGTTCTTTGCTGACAGCTTGGCAAAGCAGCCCTCTTTCTCTTTTGAATTTTCTGCAGGTGCTTTTTTTCCCCTTTGTTGGCTGAGAAAACAGATTTGATAAAAGGGCTTTGGTTAAATCTGTTGTAGGTATATTTCAGTGTAGCTTGATGTAAACATTGCATTGAAGTTCCACAAAGAAATGTTTTGATGCAAGGAACAACAAAGGAAAAAGGTTGTGCATTGAGAGAAAGATTACCCACCTTATTGTTCACAGTGCACTAGGGCTTCTGATTTTGACTAGAATTATAGTTGTCATTAATTTCATGACATTTTAAATGCAGTTATTAATTGCATTGCGTGGTTTCTGTTGTGATCACTCCATTATAATAAACAGTTTTTTACGCTGCAGATTAATGTTTTCACATGGTGTCTACCGGTGTTCCAGATAGTTACTTTTAAAAGTAATGCATTACAATATTGCTTTACTCCCCAACAAAGTAACTGATTTCATTACTTAGTTACTTTTTTTTGGAAAGTAATGTGTTAGGTTACTTTTGCATTACTTTTTCTCAATTGGGCTGAGCTTTTTGTTTTATAACAACAAAAAAAATATATTTTTGGCAAATGTAAAGCCTCTTACTCACCAAAAGTGAAATAAATAAGCCTCAGGCTGAAGGAAATGCAAGTTCATGCCTGTACAGTAGAGGGCGCACTTCAAACAAGCCTTTCAGCTGTGCTGCCATTCTGGAATACGGAAGAATTTAGTCTCCCATTTAGTTTAGAACTAGTCTAAAATAACCATCATGTTTACACAGCGCACAAAACGCCTCTGCACTTACTCCCGATTTCTCTCAAAATGGCAACAGGAGAGCTGTCAGTCCATAAATGGGAAAACAAAGTAACTTGCATTACTTCTTTGAAAAAGTAACTCCGATATTTTGTTGTAAGTTTAAAAGTAATGTTACTTTTTGAGTTACTTGAAAAGTAATCTGATTACGTAACTCGCATTACTTGTTATATGTTACACCCAACACTGGTGTCGACATTATTTGGATTTGCTCTGGGAGCGTTTTAGTGTTGTTGTACCGTTGGTTGATAGTTCACCGTCTACACTGTAAGTTAGTGATGTCACCATCACAAGTTTATTATTTACAGTTTAAAGCCTTGCCAGTTTTTAAACAAAAGACTTATTCACACGCTGATCTGACATAAGCTTTTCTGAGCACACTAAAGCCTGCCACAACACCTGAGTACTAAATGTCATATTGAGCATAAATGGTCAAATACACACAAGGTTTTCTTAACACAGTTGTTTATATCTCAAGTGAATGTAAGCAGCTCAGGTGCATGTCATTATATAATGATACGCATGTGTATCAGTATATTGGATCCATGCATAGGTCTTAATTTGACATCAGCCTAATACTGCTAATACTGTCATTGATGTTAATCAAACAACAAAAATCTCCACAGAGAAATTCACTCACTGCTGTTGACTGAATAATTCCGTATCTTTATGAATCATTTACATTTACATTTAGTCATTTAGCAGACGCTTTTATCCAAAGCGACTTACAAGTGAGGAAAACAAACAAGCGAATGAATCAATGTAAATTTAATTAATACGCTGAAGCCTACTTAATATTTGTAAATTTATTTTTTTAAATTTAATTTGTTACTGGAATGCTACAGTTACAGTCAACACCTATTGTAGTTGAAAATAGTAATAGACTGTTTATTTAAATTTGTATCTTATATGGTATTTGTCCTATTTGTCATTTGCACCTTTCTTTTTATTATATTAGATAACTCTTATTATAAAACAAAGATAAAATAATAATAAGGTTTTGGTCATTGTCCACCTCAACTTTTTATTTTGTTACATGTAAGACTAAATTCATGATCATGATCCTGTCTGAAAAAAAATCGTGATATGATGTTTTTTCCATATCGCCCATCTGTAACTGCTTTAAATTTTAATAAAAGTAGTAATTTATGATTGGAAAGCTGATTTTTTTTTCCAGCAGTCATTACTTCAGTCTTCAGTGTTACATGATCCTTAATTCAGAAAAAAAAATAGTTTCGCCTGTTCGTTCCTTTTTTTTTTTTCTTTTTTTTTGAGGGCCCCATCTTCTCCTCTTCTAGCCTGGTGACTGAGAGCAAGGCTGGTGCGTTCACTTGTTTGAAAACTATAGAGGAGAGCTCAGTACCGCTGTGGCCGGCCCAGCACTAACTGCTGTTGAGTGACACTAATGAGGAGAACAGGCATGCAGGAAAGGGAAGGAAACAAGCTCTTCTGGACATGGCCATTGACAAAACCCCTTTAAGATCTCACCACTCACTGCAATCTTTCCCAAGACCCCCCACCCCCCTAGACTTCCCTTCTCAAAAAGACACATCTCTCAATTAGCATGGCTCGGAGAACATGGTGCTTTGGTGCTTTTCCTTTGATTTGTTTTGATTAGCAGGATGTGAGGGATCTAATTGAATCCTGTTCTAGACGGTATGGCAACAAGCCTCTTGTCGAGTCAAAACAACAGAGAATAGACTGAGACGAGGTCAAGATGCATTTTGCACTTGCAAATTTCAATCGAAAGGTGTCTGTAGTTGAACTTTTTACGTCAGACATGCAAACATGATGAGGGTGAATTTCCTTGACAACTTCCACAGCAACATCCCATGAATAGGCTACACTTTGGTGTCTTATTCTTTTCTTCTTCTTCTTCTTCTTCTTCTTCTTTTTTTGCAGGCATACATAAGATGTTTTAATTAGACATGTTAGATGAATTATGTAATTCTGAGTACTTAAAATTGCTAATATTTGTATGTCTCACTTTTTAAGATTCACATTCTGAAGTACAAGGACCTATTACTGGCCATTTGTTGAAAAAAGCCAAACAATTCATTTCATACTTCAGTTCACATTCATCAGTCATACTTTAATTTTAAGAGTTTCAGGCCCTATTTTGTACCCTATTCGTGGAAAATAGTCGCAAATATTTGCGTTGGCTGTTGTTGTTCTTCCTTTCTCATTTGTTCAGGCTCACTGCCTATTCAGAAGTAAACTGATACACACAGGCCTTCCACAAATGGACCCAATCAATAGCAAATCGCTTTGTCTTTCTTTTGTAACTGTATGAAAGTTAACTAAAAAGTTCATTTTCTGTGTAGCTGCTGTTGTAGACTGTGGCTTAATGCCAGTTGTTAAAACATAAGATTTTTCTTAGGTGATATTTCTCTCCCAGTTGCAATGTGACATTAACTGAGTAAAGAGTAGCAATAACACAAAGGGTGTTGTGTTCTGCCCCCAGCTAAAGACACCATGTGAGCTGATCCAAACGTATTTTTTGATCCTTTTTTTTTTAACACCAGTGCTAAACATGTTCTTGCTGATATTGTAGACTGTTTACAATAACCACTCATTTGATTTCCTATTGGTTGGTCATGTCTCAAGCCCTTTTTATATCTGGTATCAACAAGAGTCTTCAGTGACTTCCGCTTATGTTTAGATTTTGTGTATGTCAAAAAGAAAGTGTTCCATGCACATTAAATAAATGAATGAGGCATTTATATAGCGCTTTACAGTCATCAAGTGGTCTCTTCTCTACCACCACCAGGTGTAGGTATAGGTGGAGAGGAGAGAAAGTGATAGAGCCAATTCAAAGGATGACATTAACCCTCTGTGGTATGACGTTGATGTATGACAGGACAACAATTAATTTCTACTCCTTTTCTTGTTATTCAGAAATTATTACAGAATTATAAGGGCAGGCCAGTGCCCTTAAGGTAGGCAATGATGTGCTGTTTTTAAGTCAAATGACATTTGAATGTCCCTCCAAAACTCTTTCCCACCATCACCCTCACACAGAAGACACCTGTTGAAGTGCTCCAGAAATTGACTTCATTTCTAAACATCTCAATTCAAGGGGGACTTTTTGCGTCATCGTTTATAGGTAAATTGGATATTTTTATTCAAAAATCAACTTTGTCTTACATAGTTTTACTGTAAATTGAGAAATATCAGTGTTGCCATATGGCAAAGCTGTACCACAGTGGAATTGCAGGCTAATTATTTGGCCATTGGGGTTTTTATAGATGGTAGCGTTAACAATATGATTGATTATTTATTTGAATTGTTTATTGTAGTTTAGTTGTATTTATGTATAAATAAAATTATTTCTTCTTTTCAGACAATGAATATAGGAATATTTTACAGAAAGTGCAATAGGGAGAGTGCAGAGTTAGCTCTTCCATGTGATGAGGTGAGGATGAGTTTGCCGAATGATAGGGATCTACTCATTTTTGGTTTGCATGAATTCCAGATATTTAAATCTATAAATTTCTAAAAGAAATGTGCATTTAAGAAGGAAATCAAAATCAAAATTTTCTAGAAAAACAGCTTTTTTGACCATTTGACCCCCCCCCCTCCCCCAAAAAAAATCTTTTTTGAAGCCATTTCGTGCAATAACTTATTTGAAAAATAATGAAAATAATGGTTGATCCATTATTCTACTGATATTTGCCATTTTTGTTATAATTAGCATTTGCCAATAAGCTTTTCTGTTTTGCCTGTTAGTATCTGAAGTGAGACTTTTATTTTGATGGTGATATGATGATGGTATGTACATATACATCCACTGGTGGTCATTGCTGATGGCTGACACTGATAAGTCTTTTCCACAATGTTCCACGTTTGTTTTGCACCTCATTTACATATAAATTTAGTGCTGACTACTCATGATCAATCAGCCAAGATGGATGTTAATGTCAGGTGTAAAGAGGGTGTTCTGATTTGGTTTGTCATTCCTCGCTTGTTCCTGTCGATGAAAATCTTTAGATTTTACGGCACAGATAGCACACATTGCAGTCTTCATTTCATTTGCTTTCTAATCCCTTGTTTTTTTTCCCCGAGTTTAATCGAAGTCTTAAAAAATAAGACAATACAGTAATACTTCAGACCAGCTTTGACTTTGCCTTGGGCTGTCAGGCCTGGAAGCGTGTCAACGGCACAGACAGGTTATTACACTGTGACAAACTCAGTACGGAGCATCCCGGAGCTTTCATTTAGGGTTTCTCCCAGAGTAGAAGGCTGCCAAGTCTGCCAGAGTCCTTGTAGGAGCAGACAAGCTTCCAAATCCGCCCAGTCGACGCTGCAGCGTGCTTCTCTTTGATGCTGCGGTTACCTGCCGTGTCCTATGCACAGTACTGATGTAGCGCTGAGGCTATCGGCCCACACACTCCACCCTCTGACAGCCGAACTCTGTGCTGCTGCCTGCCGGCTCTCGCTGTCTTTCCCTGTCTGAGACCTCATACGAACCTGCCTGCCTGCTGCATGGAGGGTAGGAGATTTGCAGCGTTGCAACTGGTATGTAATGGCTATTTTTAACAGTCTATTTTGTTTTCTTTAGAGATGCACTAATATACTAATTTTGTCTAATATAGACAAGCCCATATTAGAAGTATTAGATATTACTGGTTGCCTTGAACTGTTTAATCTAATTATACATTTGCTTTTTTTTGTTTTCTTCATGTGTATATCTTTATTTATTTGGTAATTATACACTTTATAAGGTTCATTAGTTAACATTAGTTAACTACATTAGTTAACATGAACTAATAATGAACTGCACTTGTACAGCTCATGTTAATCTTTGTTAATGTTAATTTCAACATTTACTAATGCATTATTAAAATCTTGTTAACATTAGTTAATGTTCTGTGAACTAAAAGTGAACTGCTGTATTTTTATTAATTAACATTAACAAAGATTAAAAAATACAGTAAGTGTGTTGCTCATGTTAGTTAATACAGTAACTAATGAACCTTATTGTAAAGTGTTACCATTATTTTACTGTTAATTTCCTTATTGATTTTGTCCTTTCTTGGAAATTGTTCTGCTTGCTATGACCCTTTTGAAGGCAACTGTTACTTAAGTATATATGAAATTATATAAAAAAGAAGTACTATTAATATCTAAAAACACTCGCAAAAACTAAAATCAATAGTTTTTGTCAATCTCATTGGGGTCTCTAAGTGCATTTAGGCATCACAACATTATGATATACTATGAAATAGGGATTACTCTTTATTTTGAGATGAATACTTGAAGAGAAAGTTAAGGTAAAAATGTCCTCCTTTTACTTTTACCCCCTTCCCTTCACTAACCTTAATATTAACTCTAGAAATAGACGTAAAACTGGCATCCACAATCCGATTTTATTATCGTCCATTTAGGGCTGGATATCAACACAGATTGCAACAACAATGCAAAAAATGAGTAATTTTAAAAGTTAAATTTCTATTTCAATCACTTTACATTATATATTTTCTTTATTTATTCATTCAGTCACTGAAAGGTGACACCACTCTATATATTTAGAAAATCAACATTTTTACCCAGACCTAATCGTTTGATACCAATAACAAGTCTGGTCCTGTATATCATGATTCTTTATACGTATAAAGCATATACTGCATGCTTTTGACCTTGGTGCACAGACTGCAGTCGGCCACATTTTTTTTTCTCCGCATTGTTTCCTCTGCTTTTGACTTGTCGGATATCGACATTTCTGACTCTGTGGAAGCTGTGCTCGCCTCTTTCACCGTCCGCTTCTCTCTGGGTGTTTGTAAAATGAGCGGTCTGTGCAATCAGCGCAGTGCTGTTGGACTCGTTGAAGCTCCTCTGACCTGCCGTGTGTATGTCCTTGTTCAATGATTGTCCTTCAGTTCACTGCAGTGCTCAGCTCCTCTCCTCCACACAGCTCGGCCACTTATCTGACCAGGTGGCTGATATGTTTTCTTTTCTCTTCTCTTCATTTCTGCCCTTTTTCACTCATTGTTTTTAGCGTCCCACTGCAAGGGCACCTTTTTTTAGCTTCCACTCAAGAACACTTGGTTTGCTTTCTCTTTCGATGTCTTGTCGTCACTGTCTATCCCCTTTTTTTGTCCCACGCACATACAGTGCACAAACCACTATAAATTTCATGAATGCTTACCAAATTGAGCAGTGGTCTGGTTTTGTTTCAGGACATCAGATACTGACCCAACGGGGAACCAAATTTCTTCATAAAAAAATAAAATGTTATAATGTTACCATCAATACTGCATAAAACTGCATAGGCCCTGCAAATTGCAAAATTATTAACATTACATTGGCTGAATTGAGAAATGGACTATTTTGGTTTCTAAATGTCTGTTGATTTTCATTGGTTTTATGCTCAAGCCAGTAATTCACCACAAAACCGATTGTGGTCTGATCAAATTAGTTTATCTTCTTTCAAGTGAACCTGTATTCAATGTAGTCTGGGTCATATTTCCTTTTACCTTGTGTAATTTTGTTCATTGTTTTTGAACATGAAGACATGTCATGCAACCATTCCATGTTTATTTGTGCTAAGTATGTATGAGTCAAAATCTGCTAAGGGGTAAATGTAACATCATGTAAAAAGTTATCATCTTTTATTGGAAAATTAAACAACATTTTATCAAACTTGTATATAATTTATATGTAACTTATGATAATTGCCTTAATCTTTTAAATAACTGAGAAGACGGTATTCAAACTACATTTAATAAAAATCTCCTGTCAAGTTTATAATATGTATTACATTAGCATATGAGAGTCAGATTGGATGACTACAGGGACTCCTCTCAAGATCACTCATTTAACAGTTCATCTATTGCCAAAATTATGAAAAAAAAGTTGAATTAGTTGAAAGTCTACTAAAGTCAATAGAAAATGATTGAAAAAATTAAAATCAGGAATCATGTCAGAATCAGAATCCGTGGTTTGTGCATAAAAAAAAATGTTTGTCAAAACCAACACAAGTTGAACAATGTTCTCTAAGTTTTTTAGTTGGATTGGTGGATTGATTCAATTGCAGTGAGTGAAGAACAAAGTATTATGCACGTTATCGTCCCTGACAGACAGCATGTTGAAGTCGCTCAGGACACATTCAAGACATCCAATATGTGGGTTTTCCAGGAAATGCACGTACTCCCTGGACTACCGCTTCTTGTAAATACTACTGTATTGTGCACGTTATTTTTTTGACAGACGATGTTGTGAAATTGAAATGATGTGGATTTAAAAACTGATGGATTGCAAGATAATAATTATGTCCTAGCCAACAAGTATTTAGTGAAGTGATTGATGCCCACGAGTGTCATGTTGATGTTTTTAGCTATAATATTCCAACCGACAGCCAGCTTAAGCTTTTGACGGACGTGATCATGCACGTAAAGGGTGAACCATGTTTGATTTTTGAGTAAACATGCTGGAGATGTAAAAAATGCTTTTTGCAGTGTTCATTACACTTGTTTTCTGGAAGGAAACTAATTTCGTGGCTTAAATAAATGACATGTTACTCAAAGACTGACACGTTTGGCTAGGCAAAAATGTTACATCCGGCTGTTGCAAATTCATTTATTTTTGAAAATCAAGTTATTATTATTTTTTTTTAACCAGGAAAGGAGTGTTTTTTATTCTCTTATAACAAAAAACTTTTTAAACTCATGAAAATACAGATCTCATTGTAAGTAGATTTAAAACTATCGTTTCATTATATTACTCCTTATGTATGTATGTATATATATATATATGTATATGTACCCCCATCTATTTTCTCTCCTTTTAAAAGTTGTGGTATGCATGTTCTCTTTATATTACCATCTGAACTATAAATATGGTTAGTTGAGATTTTTTATTATTATTTTTTTTTTTAGCTATTGTTGGCTACCCAGACTAGCGACCCATTTTTGTGTCGCAAACCCACTAGTATGAACAGCTGCCATATAGGACCTTACTGAGATCGTTTAGTTTTGTTCTCTAAAGGTGCATAAAGATATAAATATGCTCATCCGGATGTCTGTGGTTTGTCCCATGTGGCAGGTCGGGTAGCTTCTATTAGCTATTCTATTAGCTGCAGTGTGTGTGTGTGTGTGTGTGTATGGCTGTCAGGTCCAGGCATTGTTCATTGGCTCTGTATGTGGCGAGTGACGGACACCCCCCTTCAGGAGCGACGCCTCCTTCGGTTGCATTCTCCCCGCCCTCTCTGGTTAGCTGGAGCCTTTGCTACCGCATGATAAATCTGATGCTAAATTTAGAGGCCGTTTTTCTCGCACAGAGAGAGAGAGAGATTACTGGCAAAGGGAGAGAGTGAAAGACAGAAAGTAAGAGAGTGTGTTTATGAGTGTCGCAGGCTTGCTATCCACAACAAATCCATTTGCAAAAAGACAACGTGTTTTTTTCCACCCTCACAAGGGCTATTGTTGTGACTGATTTTCCATTGTGTGATTTATTTATTTGCAGTTATTTTAAGTGTGTATTGTTGCTTTATTTAGTTCACTTCTATTTAGGAACACAGACTGTTGGCCAGGCCTTCATAATATGCATTTTTCTTTTTGCAAATCCCATCAGTGAGTCCAATTGCATCTTGTCTTTTTATTTTAAAAAGACAGTCAAAGAGACTTTTTGCAACTTATTGGATTCCAGTTCGTCTCATTTGTCCTTTTTACTCAACATTTGCCATATTTACAATTGATCTAACCTTTAATCTTGCATGCCCAGGTTTAACTTTTTTTTTTTTCTTTTACATGTTTGTTTGGCTGTAGGAACGGTGCAGTTATGTAACAGTGAACTTGCAAAAGACTGGGCTGCATATGCAGACACAATCCCCTACTTCAGGATTTAGCTTATCCCGTTCACTACGCAAGTCCCTGAGAAACCACTTACCTTGATTTTCCACGCTACTGCCGTGGGATTTCATTTGATCTTTAAAAGCAGATGGCACCACAGATACATCTAAGAACAAAACAAGTGCCATCTTCCTTTTTATATTGACCAAAGACCCAAATACACTTAGCGTCGCACGTAAGGCACTGCACGAATCGAAGCATCAAACGAAATTAGCCTTGAGCGCGACTGGTTAGCAACAGCTGTTAGCTTCGGCAGATGCACGCTAGGCTTTTGATGTAGCGGGAGAGAGGGTAAAGGGCGATGCTGGTCTCTCTGAAGTACGCAGGGAGATGGGAACTTGCTGGGGACGTCTTTTCAATGCTGATACAGCTGAAACAACAGGAGGGACAGTGCGCTTGAGACGACTGACCTGCTTTACTCCCTCCGCTACACCGACGCCAAAACAAACTCGCACCTTTTCAAGACTCAGTCAGTGTGCTGTGCTCTAATTCACAGGTGTCTCAGCTGACCCGTTTCATATCATACTGCGCACGACCACAGTTCACCCAAAGGACTGTTCACCCAAAAATGAAAATCTGTCATAATTTGCTCACCATCATGTTTTTCTAAATCTGTATGACTGCATGGAACAAAAAAAGAGTAATTTAGCAGAATGTCAACGCTACCTATGTATAGTGAAATATTATTTCAGTTTAAAATAATTTGAATATATATTTTAAAACTTTATTTATTCCTGTAATTGCGAAGCTGAATTAATTTTCATTACTTTCAGCGTCAGATTCTAACATGCCAATTTGCTGCTCATTCTTATTATCTTTGTTAAAAACATTTTTTTCTGCTTATTACCAGGATAATTTTTTTTTCAAGATTCTTTGTTACAAATGATTTTTTTGAGCTTTCTATTCATTTTAAATGTCTTTACTGGTAAAATTAATGTATTTGCTGAATAAGTGTTAATTTCTTTTACACTTTACAGTAAGATTCATTATTTAATGTATTAAATAACACGAACTAACCATGAGTAATACATTTGTTACTGTATTTACTAATCTAACGTTAGTTAATAAATACAGTTGTTCAATGTTTGTTCATGTTAGTTCACAATGCATTAACTAATGTTAACAAGATTTTAATTATGTATATGTTAAAATTAACATTAACAAAGATTATTAAATGCTGTAGAAGTGCTAATGTTGTTAACTAATGTTGTTAACTAATGTTAACTAATGAACCTTATTGTAAAAATTGTGCTTTGACCAAATCTTTTAATGATAGTGTATTTATTAATTATGTTTACAGTGAATACCAGGCTGTCCCTCATCCCCATATTATTATTTATATTAAATATTATTTATATTTATTGTATATATATTTTTAATCAATGTGGTTAAGGGTGTGTACATGCTGACAGAATGAAAAAATGAAGCATCGTATTACAGCTTATTATCTTGTTAAACACTATAAGATTTTTGTCCCACATGGTTCCGAGGTATTTCATTTGAAACTAGCAGAGCTAAAACAATCCTTTATTCAGCAGCAGATTTTTTTTATTTTGAATTCTCAGCCCAACTGTCATCACATTTTCTTCTCGGTTTTTAAAATAAATCTCCTGTAGGCCCTCACCTCTGGTGAACTTACAGAGGCCCATTAGGAGTGTCTCTCTGTTGGAGTTGCAAATGGTGCAGGCTTTTATTTTTGGCCCTGTCCTGGCTGATGTGTTCTGCTCTGAGACCGCTAGCTCTAAGATATTGATAAGTTTCTCTCTCTCACTCACGGTCCCAGACACAACAACACATACACATACATTTATCTTATAGGCAGTTATGGGAAGGTCCCAATTGAATCAGCCTTTTTTTGAATTCTTCGCTTATTTTGTTTGGAATTGATTAATACATGATGAACTACGCGTGGTGCCCGAAATGAATGCGTATTTGTATGTATTTACAATTTTTTGAATCAGATGTTGCGAGTGAAAATGCAGACGCTTGTGAAGGGCATATTTGTTTTTAGCAGTATGGACATCATAGCTAAAATTTAGCGCTGTGGCACACAGGGCCAAGTGTTGTGCTTTCCAGCAGCACTAATTACTGGAAGACCCTGATGCATTGATACAATAAATCATGATCATTTATCTGTGGCTAGTGTCTGTGATGAATAATTAAGCTAGTTATTAGTAAAATGAACAGCACATTAATTACCCATAGGCCTCCGTCGTTAAAGGTTGCGTCTCGCTGAATATGAATGCAGCTCTTGGGTGGCTGTTCCTGTGGTATTGACGTATTATGTCTGGAGCTCGTGTTCTAGGCTTCGGGTCTTTAACCTCCTCGGTTTGAGGAGTTCAGAGTGAAACTTGCGGCCTGTTGGTAATCGACGGAATAATTGGCAATCAATTATGAATGAAACAGAGCCTCTGAACATATAGGCCTGCACATCTCAACATCAAATTTTAATTATCAATCACAGGCAGGCGTGAGAGTCCAGTGGAAGTGTCTGTGTTGTGCGGGGTTTTACAGTATCTACAGCATTCCTTGGGTCTCAAGAGATCCTTGACCCCGTTTTATCTGGTGACGACCTGCCGTTAGATGAGCTCAACAATAAATGGTTTGTTAAATCATGTTGTACCTTGTGCAAACCGATAGTAAAAAACTGTTAATTTTCCTTAATATAGATGGTGAATAACTAATAGATATACGCTTACATTTAAAGTATTTTTACAGTAAAACAAAGTTAAAATGACCATTTTCGGAAGTAAAAAAAAAAATAATTCTTGTATAATTTATAGTGAAAAACGTAAATTGACATTCCTGGAGTTTCCTCTGTGACACTTCACATTTAATGCATTTTTGTTAAACTATTTCTTAGTTTGTTTCTGATCAGTTATGTACATTAGGGTTTTATGTCACATCTAATGTGTTAAATTAATGTTTACTGCATTACTTCAGTGTCATGTGTGTTAACATGGTGTTTAGGATTTATTCGAATGATAGTTTGCACCTTTTACAGATTATTTACCTTCTCAGCTTGAAAAGCTGCTTGTGATGATCTTTGATTCATATTTCATCATGTGACTTTCTCATCATCACCTGTTTTTAGTGGTTGCCAGTACATTACAAAGGCACAAAACAGATATTAGTATAGGTTGGTATATTAACATTATATCAGTTAATGAAACGTTTCTTCTTTTTACTGTAAATTTAAGTTAAATCTATAAAACCTAAAATGTTACTACCGTAATATCTCTCTCTCTCTATCTCTAAGTTGTGTATAGATATTTTTCTCCAATAAAATAACAATCAATTGATGGTTTGTCAGACTGCGTTTTAAACTGAAGGACAAGCCCTTTGATATGTCCCGTCTCCGTTTCAATAGCATGTCAAAACAGAGACTGTATTCTTTAAATGTCTTTCTAAATGTCTGTGTTCGACGGTGAGTAAATATTTGGACCGATTTGATGCCTAGTTTTAGTTTTAAACTTTTTAAAAACAATGGTATCTTAGATGTCTGTTTTATGAGTTCACAAGTGCCAGAACAATTTTTTTATTATTTTTTTATTTTTTTATTTTGCCCTTAGGTAGAGAGACTTCTCCATCCGTGAGCCTGAAACGAAAAAGCAGTTAATAATGTAATATAGGAAGACGACTGAAAGTGATAGAGGGTTCTGCTCACTTCTTTGCCAGTTCTCTGGGCCTGGAGGTGTACAATATCAACTCCCTGCAGTGCGCATGGGTCATGTGACCCTGGTTGCTATGTTACTGTGTTCGACTGCAGGTATACTCCCCTAATGGGAAGACCCTTGGAGCAGATAAGTGCTGCATCAAGTCAGTTAACAATCAGAGCTGGATCTCAGGAATATCAGCCAAGATCTGAAATCATGAAGTCTGAATGCACAGGATGCGTTTAATAGAGTTAAATGTGAGAAGGAATGGTGATTTTACACTTGGCCCAAGTCGGAGTGGTTTCTTAAATAATAACATCATTAAAGGAATCGCATCATCATTCTAAAGCGATCTTAAGAGCCATTTTAGCTCCTAGTAATGCTGAGATATGACACCCATACCGGGAAGTCCTCGGTGGATGGTCAATGCATTGTGTGTAATGGGAAAGTTATGAGGATAAATGTCTGTTGAAGAGTGGGCTAGTGCAAGAGAATATAGATATAATGTTCCCACTGACCATACAGCTCGGATGTAAATGTCTGCTTGAGAGCAGTTATCCATCCATCCATCCGTTCTTCTGGCACACGCTTAACCGTGGCTTCGCTGTTGAGTTGAGGGCAGCTATTGCATGGTAGGCTGGGTCTGTGTGGTCCGTGCCATAGGTGATTAATTATCACTCATGGCCGTTTACCTTCAGGCTTTGACACGTTTGGTAACAGTAGACAGTAGAGTGAGGAGTTGGGATTTTGCTTCCTTAAAGGGATAGTCCACTCAAAAATGAAAATTCGCTCATCATGTACTCACCCTCAAGTTGTTCCAAACCTGTATGAATTCATTTTTTCTGCTGAACCACAAAAGAAGATATTTTGAAGAATATGGGTAACCAAACAGTTGATGGGGCCCAATTGACTTCCATCGAATGGAGGAAAAAAAAACAAAAGAAAACTATGGAAGTCAACAATCGTTTGGTTAGTCATTTTTCAAAATATCACCTTTTCTGTCCAGGATAAGAAAGAAATTCATACAGGTTTGGAGCAACTTGAGGGTGAGTAAATGATGACAGAATTTTCATTTTTGGGTGAACCATCCCTGGTTATTGTTCAACAGTTTGTTGTGTTAGATGCAGCAAAAGCAGAGTTTTGCAAAATGGTTTGCATGCCATGGAAATTTAGTGAATACTGCCAAGTAAACATTTTTTTTTTTTTTGGTTGGGACCTTAACGTCAGGTCATAGGAGCGGCATAATAATAATTTTTACCATGGCATAATTGCTGTCTGCACTGTATGCACACAAGTTTATATGCATTCAATTGATTTTTTTCTCTCGCTAATCTGCTTCAGTAACTTTTTCCAGATTGTATAAATTTTTATTGAAAAAAGGATTTTTATTCTTCAATTACTAATTTATTAAAAGTAACTTTAAATCAAAGCAAACTTGCAATGACCTGAAAATGCTGAATTCATTTACTTGAGTTTTTTTGCAGCGAATCTGCTCTAGCAACTTTTCCCTCAAATTTTCTATATTTCATTTAGAAAGACATATCTGCTTTATTTTAACAATTTCACCTCAAACCTGGCTTTTGGTGGTCTAAAAATTAAGAATTAAGTTACTTTTGTATATTAAAATATCTTCTCAAATCTAGTTTTATTGTCAGACCATGATGCAGCATGTTTATTTTTAGAGCAGATTATGTAGTAGTCAAATACGTCATTGGTCTTCATGGGAAACCTTTCTGACTGAGCACCGGCACTGTTGTGGTGAAACAGGAGTCAGGACGTTAGACTAACCGTCTAGGACTTCAATATCCATCCTCGTACTTTTATTTTGTGCAGTATTATCATCCCAGTGCATCGATTTGTGTCTTCATCCGTGTTTCTCTCTCCGTTCTTGGAGTACCCTGCTGTGCTGATGCTTCCCACAGCAGTGGCCTCTCTGCCCCGCAGTAGATTTGGGCCTGCTGGCCCTCTCTTAATGGCTGTGAACAGTGGGGGAGATGGGCCGCTCGGGGAGCACTTGTTTGTTGGTTGGCGACAGCAGCACAGCCATTGTTTCCACAGCTGCCTCGGTCGAGGTTTCGATGTTCTTGATTCGACCTTGGGGAGTCAGGGCTGTTTGATGCGTCCTCCAAACGTGAACATGGCCAGGCCAAATATGGCCTCTTGTTTTTTTTTATTGTTCACTTAAGGGTGGACATTATGGCCAACATCTTATCTTATTATATTTCATAATGGAGTTAGTTTGGCTAGAAATTCAAGCTGTAAAGGTTGTCTAAATATGTAAAATCTTGTGATTTGATAAACACATTTCAAAAGATTTTTAACAAATCAATATGTCTGGTATCAGGGCCAAAACAGCTTCACATTATGTAAGAATTGAAATTGAAAATAATATTCACAACAGGAATACATTAAATATGACTCAATGCCACTTTTGAAGCCATAGTGTTCAATACAGTTTTAATGCTGCAAATTAAAGGATTAGTTCTTTAAAATGAAAATTACCCCATGATTTACTCAAGCCATCCTAGGTGCATATGACTTTCTTCTTTCAGACGAATACAATCGGAGTTATATTAATAAATGTCCAAGCTTTATAAAGACAGTGAACAGGGTCATGAGTTTGACGCTCAAATAAGTGCATCCATCCATCATAAATGTACTCCACACAGTTCTGGGCGGTTAATAAAGGCCTTCTGAAATGAAGTGATGCGTTTGTAGAAAAATATCCATATTTAGCACGTTGTGAAGTAAAATAACCAGCTTCCGGCCAAACCGCCATACGGATTCTACTTGCTCAACGTCCTACATTATACGGTGCATAAGTTATGCTTTAGACGCAAGTTGAATCTGTATGGCTGTTAAGAAACACACTGTTATTCCCTTTATAATAAATAAATCTGTAATTTCTTGGTGTCAGATTTAAGTTGTGGATCACGGATATACTGCAGTATAAAAATACTACAGCAGAAACTCTACCATTTCAAATTATATTCAGTCTTACTGCCCTGCACTATCACTTTTTATTCCTGAGACTTGAAAATATTACTCTTGTACATTTTGATTTCAGAGATGCATGTAATCCAGTGGAGGAGTTTGAGCAGAGATGCGGTTTACTGTACATGCTTGTTTGTTTGAAATCTCTTTACAGCCCAAATTCCAGTTCAGAACTCTTCCGTTTTGAACAGAGCAAACAAACAACAGCTTGCTATCCTGATTCAGGCCTAAACTGGAAAACAACCAAGTTCACTTGTGCTTGTTCTATTGAAGTAGACACCCTACTGAGAACTCCTGACTGAACCTGAAAGTTTAGGAACTCTCATCTCCTCCAGCAACCATTGTTTTGTGTTTGATCAAACCTTGAAAAGCCACAATGAATGTACAGTTTCAGAGTGAATTCATATTCTGCAATTCGGCCTGAAAGCATTTGAGTTTTATTTTTGTTTTTTTTTAGCAACAATAAAGCTACCTCGAAGCCTCATCTTTAAACGAATGCTTGTGCATTCTCCTACAATTTTATCAAACAGGAAATTCCCATCTCACCCCTGCATCTGTCTTTTTTGTGTGTTTTTACAGCTCCAGTTCTCATGGCGTTGCACAGCACATGCTGCACGTCTTCCCAAATCCCAGCTCTTAGCTGCCTGTCGTGAAAACCACTCTCTAAGTCCCGTCCCTTCCCTCACACAAGCTTTTATTTGAACATGCTTTTACCATTCATCAGAGTGCGAAGCCAGAGATCACAGCCTCTCTCTGAGGACAGTACATAAAGGGGAAGTTTACTTGGGGAACATCAGCAGATAAAAAAAAGAATGGGAAAAGTAGACGCGACACTTGAACTTATGATTGGCACCTTTGACAAGGTTTGAGCGAGTTGACGGTGTGCATCCATAACCATAAAAGATATTGAACGGTTGATGTTGTGTTTATGAGCGCATAGCTCAGAGAGGCAGCTGTCCTCCGAGTTGCACCGTTGAGTAACGCAGCAAAGATTAATAGCCCGCGATAGACAGTAAATGATACTTGATTTATGGCTCATTATATACGCTGCTGTGTGGCTCATAGTATTACATACTGGGCTTTTAATACTGCCGTGTCTATCAAAAGAGCCAGGCTTATGAATACAGGAGCTGAGAAATTATACTAAAGTAATTAACATAGAAAGACCACCACTTTATAAACGATCTCAACGTTAATTTGGCCCACCTGTGGTTCTGTCGCAGCCAGGGTTACTGGCAGCCAAGGGACGGTTGCAAGAGATTACAGGGGTGTGATAAACTAAATAAAGGTATTTTCCTGTTGTATTTATAAATGGAGGCTGACTGGGTCTTACACATTCTGCAGTTTATGTGGCTTCAAAAAAGTGCGAGCAACTTTTATTACAGGACACATTTTAAGATATCAATGAAAAATGTTTTTTTTTTTCCCTCTCTCTCCGCGGGACGCTTTTTATTTCGCATGGGTGAATATATTTGTTTGACTGTGTTTATGTGTGCAATAAATGTCCTCACAATTCATTGATGCATGAATTGCGACATAAGCTTGTAACTGATGTAAACGCTTGGAAAGGGGTGAAAATGATTGTCCGATGTAAAATGAACAAGTTTGGTATTAATCGCCCACTCGCATTATAAAGTTTACGGTTGACATCGAATCCCCAGCCCTCGGAGAGCCCAAACTGTCCTTCTTGGCTCAGCAGTCTATTTTAAGAAGGCCCTTGTTGTGAAGCAACACTCTCCCTGATGTATTCTTTTGTCCACAACCAGTCATTACTGCCACTGTCACCCTTTGAGAGCTGTTCCCTCCCTCTACGCCAGGGTTAAGGGCTGGACTTCTTTTGACCCAGAGAGCGTGTGCTCGCAATGGGTGAAGGGGATGATCTTAACATGTTCGCAGACCTTTTCACTGGTTGATACTGGTTGCTATCTCACCCTTGAAATGTGGAATCTCTCATCTCACTCCCTTTTTTAAGGCATTCTTTGCCCAAGCTCTAGTGATTCCTGAAATCTATGTCCGGGGCTTCAGGTACGGCTGTAAATCCCACATTCTTAGTGTGTTCCTACTCCTAGTGCTTTTCCCAGAGGCTGAAGGGATGTGTGAGGGTTTAGTGGAGATGATGGCTAAATGATGTGGGGTGCACAGAGACCCATGAACTTGGCTGTCTTATTTCTTTTTCCTTTTCTTTTCACCCTTATTTATTAATATCTCAGTCTACCATTTTTAGCTGGATCAACTAATGGTTATGCACAGACTATCATATTATATTACATTGCATTACATTATTAAAATATTTGTGGTCAGTATGTTCAGGAAGAATGTATCAAGTTGATCAAAAGTGGCAGTAGCGTTTACAGTGGTGCAACAGATTTGATTCAAATAACTGTGACACTATTCACTACAGTTATTTTAAGTTTTAATAATATTGCACAATATTAGGTTTAGGGTTAGGTTAGAGACAAATTTATAGGGTTAGTTCACCCAAAAATGAAAATTCTGTGATTATTTACTCGCCCTCATTTCGATCCACACCGCAAAGACACAAATTATGATATTTTTTATGAAATCCGAAAGCTCTCTGACTCCTCCATAGACAGCAATTTAATTGCAGTGGTTCAACAGTGGTTTACAGTGGTTCTTAATTTTATAAAGCGGCGAAAATACTTTTTGTACGTGAAAAAAAACAAAAAACTGCTTTATTTAACAATCTCTTCTCTTCCATGTCCGTCTCCTATGCAGTTGATGAAGTAAGAAAGTATAAGGTTGAACCACTGTGGTCACGTTGACTATTTTAACAATGTCTTTAGTGCCTCTCTGGGCCTTGAACAGAGGTAATTAAATTGCTGTCTATAAAAGAGTCAGAGAGCTCTCGGATTTCATCAAAAATATAATAATTTGTGTTCTGAAGATGAATGAAGGTCTTGCGGGTGAGAAATTAATGACAGAATTTTCATTTTTGGGTGAGGTAACCCTTTAAACAAAAATCTGATCTGGTCAGTCATTTTTGAAACACAAGCTCCTAATTCGCCTGTTTACTCTGCCTTGACTACCATTTACTCTTACATTTACTATTGTCTGTCTCTCGATTTTGACTTTTTAGTGGGTGCCTGATCGCTTTCCTTTTCCACTTCCTTTGGATGAGGTGACTGAGTGGAAGGCTCCCCCCTGTGCTTCTGGCTGATCTCTCTTTCTCTCTCTCATGCTGTTAGTGGAATCAAGGGCAATGCCACAGATGAGGAGGAGACATGCTAAAAGTAGCCGCCACTGATCACTGAGAGTGAAAGTGGAGTACCCCCCACGCACCTTTAATCTCACTCACTTGTTCTCACTCTCCCCCTATCCCTAGCGCTCTTTCTCTCTCGTTCTATCCCCTGATTACAGGTCTCCAATAGTTACGGAGTATGCAGTGGAGACCAGGTCTTCAGTGGGCCGTACTTCATCTCTGGTGGAAAATCAGTTTTAAACTAGTAGCTGTGTTTTAAAACATGGTCGCTGATCCAAGCTAGCTAGTTAAAGTTGGCCATTGTTAGTAAAGCTGGTCAGTAGATGGTAAACAGCTACCATGTTCCAAAAACTCACTGCTTTGCTCGTCCAAGATGGTCTGGAACCGCTAGAAACCAGCTACCAAGGCTAAAGGCTAGATTTTTTGTTGGACTCCTTGCCGTTTTGTCCCTGTGGCTCTTTGGTTTAACCACATATCCTGAGGGGCACAAGGCTTTCCAGCCCCAAACTAGAGTAGATTATTTAGTCGCCCAAGCCACAAACCTCACTCGAGGCAGTTTGAAACATGCAGCCTCTCTTTGTTGGCATATTTTGGCCTTTATTTCCAGACAAATAATAGCGGACCTCTTTTAAAAAGATTCACAATGCAGTCTTAGACTTCGTACTTACAAGTAGAGGCTAGCGAATGGGCCGTTTTAATCAGGCTTGTCCTTTTTATGATTGTTTTATTTAGCATTTTTTAAGCAGGTCATTATTTAATTTGTCCTTGTCTTGGACGGGGTTTGTGGCTAATCAGTGAGTTGTCCATGGTGCTCTTCAAATTTATTCTCCTCAGCAGTGCACAGGCATTTTTCATGTTAAGTAAAATGCTAATGTGGAGTAGTAAAATGAGAGATTGTAGGGCTGTCGTATTCCGCCAGTCCATTATCATTAGGTTGGAATGCTTTTCGATTTTCTCTGTCAGTTCATTTAGTTCTGCATAATAACAAATAGACAGCCTTTCCTGTGATTCCACAACAGCGGTGCTACTTCAAAAACAGCTGGGGGACGATTTACAACCTATGTTTACCAGTTACATTATGCTACCGCTTTTACCTATTACATTGTCTGGGTTTCGATAGCAAAAGAAGCCAACAAAATGGACTAATTGTACCCATTCGTTCGACTGCTAAAGGTGTGCGAGAGAGCCCGTTGACGGCTCATGGTTTATTCAGTAATTGTCAGTGTTATTTATTTAAACCATCATAGCATTACCTTAAGTCACAGGATTTGCTATGTGAATGTTACGGCTAACTGTAAAATTGTCTGTCAGTGTCTCGCGTCTGACGATGCGACTCCTCCCCCAATAGGGTTTCGGCGCATTCTGACAAACCGCTGCCAAAGATTGCGGAGCTGCCCCATAGAGCTACCTTCATTTTCTTGTCTGCCAAATATACCTTCAGGCTCGATTGACATTCCTTTAAATGGCTCTTTTTTCTTCCAGTTAAAGCAGTCTGCTGATGCTGCCTGAGTGATTGGCCTATTTCTCGATTTCCTCCACCAGAAAACAAACTGCATTTATCATTTACTGCTCTCAATAGATTAACTGCATCTTTGTCGCTCAAGAGAGATAAAGTGTGAACATTGGTGACTTCGTTGAAGTTGGTATGAAATTAAAATCCACCATATTTGCTTGTCTTTATTTAAATATTTGCATTTATGCTTAATATATACACTATCATTCAAAGGTTTAGGGTCAGTAAGATATTTACTTTAAAGGAATTAACTAATTTATTCAGCAAGGATTCATTAAATTGATCAAAAGTGACAGTAAATACTTTTACATTGTTATAAATTCTATTTCAAATAAATGCTGTTCTTTTGAACTTTCTGTTCATCAAGAATCCTGAAAATATTTGTCTCAGTTTTAATAATGAGATTAAAAATAAGAAGATATGTTTCTTGAGCACCAAATTAGCGTATTAGAATGATTTCTGAAAGATCATGTGACACTGAAGACTGGAGTAATGATGCTGAAAATTAGGGCTGGAACTATCGATTATTATTATTATTATTATTTTTTTTTTTGATTAATCGAATAATCTAATGATTATTTCCATCCCCCACCCCACCAGTGAATCTCTCCATTATTTTCTGAATAGTTCATTAATCATTTGGGTAATTAACCAGTAAATAATAACCAATAATTTACTAATAAAGATTAGGGGGTGGGCGACATGACAAATCTGATATCACAATATGAGTAATTTTATATCACGATAATGATATTTATATCATGATATAGTAATTTTTGCTTTAAATACGATTTTTATGATATCAATAATAATTTCATTATTCTTATCACCAATTTCAATATCATTAAAAAATACTAGTTAATACTAGCCTAAAAAACTCTCAAGCTTACTGAAGACAAGTAAACGGTGATAAAGAAAGAGCAAAGAAAACAAACTACAATAGAACAAGGACATAAGAAAAACTTCAAGCAATAGAAATACTAATAAAATGTATTAATTAATCAAAGGTATAAAAACAATGTCTAGTCTTTACTGTGCAAATTATACATTTATTTTATTAAAGTTACAAAAGCGAGCAGTGAGAGAAAAAATTGTTGTTTGATAAGCATTAATAATGACAGCAGGTAAATTTGGATGCTGTCCCTTTAAGACTGACTGCACCGATCCATTATAATCAAGCCTTGTCTTTCTCAACTACCTTCACTCAAGACATAAATGGCTCTGTTTACTTGCAAATACATGGTCACATTGACACATAGGTGTGTATTTAACCGTTCAAGCTCAAATAGGCGGCAAAAAGCACTCAGTTCAGTCCCCGCACGCTCTTTGAGCATGTCGCGCGTCTCTCAGACAATGCTCAGAAAGTCTCTCGGAGACCGTAGATATGCTGAAATGAGTTGTCTTTCGATGCTAATTGCGCTTCATCGGCTTAAAACCACTTGTTTTTAAACCGCAATGCGTAATTCATACAAATGATAAGCTTTTGTGTCCGCGCAGCATAGCAAACTCACATGAGCGTAACTGCGATAGAAAGGAAAGTCCAAAATCTCTGTACTGGCAAATCGTGTCTACCAGTATATCAGTATACCAGTATAGTTTTTAACAGTAACTAATTTACGTATGAACTTTTGCCATTTTCACAACTCATAAGGTTTAGACAGGCCTAATGTGTTTACTATGGCTGCGTTTACTGTCACTTTTTGGGATTTACGGCAGCAGTTGCTTGCAAGTGTGAATCCTGAAATATTTTGTTCATTCAGGAGATTAAAGTAGCTGCTTGAATATGTTCATTCAGCTGTATGATCAAGCGGCTGAAGTCACAACCGCATTCTAACCAACTGCTCTGATTCTAACTTACTAACCATAGCGGTAACTATAGAGACCGTATCAAACATGGCGGTGTCCATAAAACCATGAAGTTTTACCACGATTGACTGTGCGTAATTAAATAAATGAATCCAATCGAGCATTAAATGCTTTGTAACTGATTTCAGAGAGTATGTTTGAACCGCATGCTTGTAAAAAAACAGAATGCTGTTTGAACACAGCCGTATTAATCACAAAATATGTGATGGACAACTGTATTCTAGTGTAAAAAATTACTGAAATGCCATCTTGTCATTTTTAGAGGTAGGAGAGCTCTGGTATGTTTTCTTTTCAGACGCTCATGCATAGAAGTTGTGCTGCTGTGGTATGCCATTTAGTTTTACAGAGCCATACACTATATTATTCTGTGTTTGTTAAAAAAAAAAAATGTCCACACATTAGACCGGAGATCAATATTTTTGTAGTAATGGCTGATTTTCAGCTTGCCGGGAGCCGCCATCATTGAGGAATACGAACAGCGTGACGAATCGACGCATTCTATGCAAATCGATTTATTTGCGTAATTGACGTAATGGATTACGTCGACACTTCATTCAAGCCCTTCTGATAATTCAGACTTGCCATCACTGGAATAAATTACTTTTAAAAATATATTTACAAATAATAATAAATTATAGTAATATTTCACAATCTTACTGCTTTTACTGTATTTTTGATCAAATAAATACAGCCTTGTTGAGGATAAGAAACTTCTTGAAGAAACTATTAAAAAATCTCACCGATCTCAGCCTTTTGAACAGTAGTGTATTTCTCTGTGTTTGATCCCAAATTGTGGTATGAAACACATTTTGTAGTCCATTCAATTCATAATTGGCCCTTTTTTTTTGAATATCTTTTTGGAAGTATGCCCACATCATGGAAGTAAAATAGGTTGCAAATTTCATTTCAAGTTAGAGATCACAAAACTCATGGTTTGGACCATATTACTTTTTTGTCTCATTTTTTGGATCAGCCAAAAAAAAATGGGAGGGGGGGAGGGGTGATTAGAAACTTTACTTTCAGTTTATTGCTTGAAAACAATTTAAGTATTTCAATACCATAGCAAAAATTTATAAAGTTCAAACATTATTAAAGACAAGTAAACAGTCCGTAATAAAAGAACAAATCCACAAATTACAAGAATAGATAAATACAATAGAAATAAAGGAAGGTCTAACAGTAGAATTCAGGTACAGAAATGTAATGATTAAGTGTAAAATAACATTGCATAGTTTTTACTGTATAAATTAAATATATATTAATCTTTAAAGCTTTTTGTTGTTTGATTAACATTAATGGCAGACAGCAGCAGGTATAAATAGGCTGCTGTCACTTTAAGACTTAATGCACAGATCCAATATAACGATACACATGTGATTTTTTTTTTTTTTTTTTTTCTCAACTGAGGACTTGCTTGAATGTTTAAATTGATAAGACTTTTGAACATGAGAAAATCTCACTTTATCATGCTTAAACTGTGCAATTAATCCGAGAATCACTTGCGTACCCGTTCTGTATGCATCACGGACCATTTACGATCCGTTACATGTCTATTTCATTTTGACTTTTAGTTAAGACTGATGAACCTGGCCATACAGTATGACCTCTGTTACATTCTTGAAGGTTTACAGGTTGATGAGTTGTTGGTGTGAGAATGAGTGTAGTGCTGTCACCAGCAGGTGAAATGAAGCCGCCCAGAGGCTTGCAGAGAGCTTGGTGGCTGCCTTTGCTGCTGTGCTTGCAGGTTAACCTCCTCTGTGCCTGTAAGCCGGAAGTCTACTATAGGAGTAATTGAACACAACTTTGCTGTAGTCACATTAAACCCCAGGAGGGAGTGAATGGGGTGAGAGCAGGCAGAAGGATTCTAGCAGTTTAGGCTAGCTCATACAAAGTGGTTACTGTCTTACATATAACAACTCAAGATAGATCTTTCCACTTTTCCCAGTTGCAATTATGTCTTTGTCAGACCACATTATATTGGTTGATGCGCAATTCTAGTTGGCCTTCCTGTTTGCATGTTTATATGGAAGGCCACAGGATGCTCTGGAGAATTCAGCTAGTATTTTAGCTAAGCGAATTCCTGTTAGTCATATAGCCCTCACTTGCACATCTCCGTCTTAAATCAATGTCCACAAGGCACTGCAGAATGACCTGTGCCATTTATCCATATTGAAGCATCAATATGCCTCTGTACCTGCTTAGCATCTGATTTGGCCTGTGCCTGCCTGGCAGCTCTCTTAGTGTCTTAGTGAGATTAAAATGGGGATCATGTTTGAGTTCGCTTCAGCTGGGAGGAGACTCCAGGTGACCTGTTTGGCCCTTGTCAGGCAGTTATGAACTCGATTTTACTTGGTTCAATCTAAACCGATGATGGATTTGCCTTCTCCTGTTACACGTAAAGTGTGTGGCTTTTAAATGGTGAACAACAAATTATCCAAATTCTGGTGTGATTCTGGTTGTTTAGACATTTAATAACCTATTTTTAGTGGATGGTTTTAAAGATTAGACATGACAAAGAACCTTATTCTTCCATTTTTACTGTAGGATATTCAGCCATACTCAAGTTTTTAAATAAAATGTGAAATGTACTTTAACAATTACATAGCACAAACCACTGATGAAAATGCTACCATTTAGATCACAAAACAACTTGTATGAATAACCACAGTAGTTAAGATGCTAATAATTATTTATTTTATTATTAGAATACTTATACCACATTATATTCTTAATGTTGTCTAATGAATTTAGTTTAAAAAAAAAAAATCTGAAGTCTATAATATAAATAATAGTAATAATTAATAGTAATAATTAAAATGGTTGACACATAATGATTGTTGGTCATTTAAACAAAAAATTGTATTGTTAAATCCTTTTATTGGATTGTGAAGTGGTGTGTATTAGTTACCTTGTTAAAACGGTTATAATTGGGACTTGGCATTAACTTTTTTGTTTGCCAGCCACTATGGCTAATGGTTTTCCAAAGTAACTAGACACTCAGCATTATCACTGGCCCCAAATTTGACACCAATGGGGTAAAAATGTATGGGTATTTTTAATATTATCTCATAATTTGGCAGCTGCTGTCACTTCAGGACCTGACACACAGATCCATTATACTGTTACACTTGCCTTTACTTTCTCAACTGTTTATGCTCACTTAAAACATAACTGACTGTGTTGGGACGATACATTGATTCTCGATCGATACAATGAACCTGGATTGTTCCTGATATTTTCTCTCAAATCGATTCTGTGCTTAGTTTTAACAGCAGATGGCGATCTAGGCTAGTTTTTAACCACACGCTCTGAAAGGCTCACGAAAAAGACTGCTGGGCAGCGCTTGTGCTTTTGGCTGCTTTTGGCTAAATATACTTGTATAGTATACATGCTTTTATGATGCGAGATTCGCTTCAACATTTTCGAAATTTATAAATAATTATTTTAGTTTTAAGTGGTGTGTGTGTAAAGGAATTGTGTATAATAGTGCCATCTGCTGTTGAAAAACTAAGCTCAGAATCGATTCAAGAAAGAATCGTGATACATCGGAAAGTATCAGAAACGCTCCAGATTTTTCATATCTCCAAACGAGATTCCAAACGATAGCCCTAGTGAAAACTCTCCTAAAGCGGCATTTTGACATTTTGTGTGTATTTGACTTCGCTTGGTTTAAGCGCAATAAAAAAGTGGCGAAAAAGAACTCCATTTATTACTGAGAGGTGGCTTTATTTGCACGTACTTTGGGTGCAAGCACAAAATCTGCTGGAATGAGTAAAATTATGTGTAATACACACAATCCCACGCTGAAATTCAAGTCCTGTAACACCATCGATATTCATCCGCAACAAATGAAACAAGTTAGAGGAGGTGGGTTTGTGTGTCAACTCGCTGTCTGTTCTGGGGAAAATGAGTGTTGGAAGCGTTTCAAAGATATTTCAGTATCGAAAAATTGATATTTTTGACAGCACTATACTTTTCAGATGCCCTTTCAAGACTTTTTTTTAAAAGGCTACAATTGAAAAATGTATATAGAAAACTCAGCCCGCTAAAGTGGCTAGTAGGAGTGACTGCGTTACATGCCACTGCTGAAATCCACACGCGTTTGACAGGTTGGTGGGTGAAACCCTGTGTATAATTATTTTTGTAATAATGTTCACCGATAAATACATTTCAGTATGGCCAAGAATGTGCAATAAACATAAATAGGAAAGTCAGTTATGATTTCATTTTGACTTATGATAAAGTAGACCTACAATCTTATTTCTGACTTCAGGGTAGAAAACTTCCATGAGTGTAAGCATACTAGATCCATCTGTGACAGTAGCTCAACCGCCGAGTAATGCCGGTAGAATTTAGAATGGCGATAACTGAGCTTCCCTCAGGTTAAGCTCCCGCAATGCACTCTCAGTGACTGTAATTGTCGAGGTGATGTTAAAAGCAGCAAACGGCTTCCGCTAGGGCTATCCTGTCAGTGATGTTGAGGAGCAGCCGGCGTAGTCCTGATCCAGCAGCAGTAGCAGCTGTTGAGAGAGAAGATGAAGGCGGGCGAGCGAGCCATCCACAGGTGCAGAGCGTTAGACGCTTCACAGACAGCTTGCGTTTGTTTTTGCCGTTGTTTTAGTAAGCAATGCTGTGTTTTCAGCTCTGTCAGCCGTCACAACGCTCCGCATCAAAGCCCAAATCACGCCCTTGAAGTTCTCCGAGATGGAGCTGCTCTCAGACAGGGGAGACAACCTCCTCGTTCAACGCTCCTTTTATTTATTTATTTTCATCTTGTTCTCTTCTCTTGCGTGTGGTGTCTGTTCAAAAAGGAAGGCCTCATACAGGGCTTCTGGGTTAGCCATGAAAGCTAATGGAGCTCAGTGCTTCAAAGAAGCCATAGGCAGAGCTGTTCTCTGTCTCGGGATCTCTGTGGTGCCGGGGGAAGATTAAAGCTCATCTGAGGCCGTCGTGGGTCTGGTTGGTCCAGGCCATGTCTCCAGGTGGGTTCTGGGATATGTCAGAAGGATGAGATGGGCTGTTAGAAACCTGCACCACCTGTGATCTTCCTTGTGATTAGCTCACAAGCTTTGAAGCTGGTGGTTTGTCTCATCTCAGATCAATCAAAATGGGGCAATTGTCACTTTTGTATTATTAAATGTTAGAATGTGTACTTTAAAGTCTAATGCGTGCCGTCCAGCTTATACGGTTGTAAACAGCAAACCTCCGTGGAGATTGCGATTCCTCATCACAGTGCATGAGCAAGTGTAGTCCCTTCAGATTAATTAGCTGGAAAAAACGGAGACAAACAAAGAACATGACAAATAAACACATGGTTAACCGTTGAACAACGCAGCTTGTCATATATTTTCCTCGGCGAAAAACAACAGTCTAGCGTTATGATATATGTGTTTGACCCAGATAGCGAGAACACTGGGTTTTCTGCTGCACGGTGCTGCGTGTGTCCCTTTATGCTGGACTGAACCTTGAGCTTCAGCAAGCTCAGTGCCAGCCGATGGTAACTGGAGCCCAAGGTAATTTGCAGACCTTAAACACAGTGCATCCAGTCAATGAATCCCCTGGATTCCATTACCATGTACTGAGCGGCGAGCAGCGCTAATTAGCAAGGGATCGAATCAGAGTAACCTTCGTACTTGGTTGCCTCTTTCCAGGCCGAGAGCATTTTGCTTTGAGGTGCAACCACAGCTTGCATCCAAAAATGGATTTCTAAGATGGATTGGATCGATAAATGTATTTAACAAAACGCGGGATATGACATTCTATAGAAATATATCCAGTGATGCACCAAAATTGTTTTAATTTTTAGTATTTTTCTTAATAGTTTTGTGTGCGGACACATCTGGCGTGCGCAAACAGAAAACCTTGTCCCACCGCATGAATGCAGAATTGAACGGACAAATTCAAAATTTATTCAGTTCCTGTAGCTGAAAAAACATTTAATTTTTAATGTTTGTTCTATTGTATTTATTTGTGGTAAAATTCTTTAGCATTGAGCCCTCTATGGATTGTCAGACTGCACTTTAGTGGGGAAAAAGCAGTCAATCTCTTTTAGTAAAATTTATACTTGATATATAAAGCAACTGCACTGGAATTATTTAATGTGTTTATTAAAAGAGAAATGTAATATTCTGTTTTGATAAGTCAAAAATGAGTTAATGTTGGTAATAAATATTTGATAGCAAAAATAACCTCTGAAGGTTGTCATGTTATCTTATTTGTATTTTTTAAATTCTGCCTGTTTTGTAATGTTGGCCTTCTGAATGATAGTATACCATAATGCATGTGGTTTTGAACTTTGCTAGTTTAAAACATGATCAAAACATATTCTATTTTAATGACAACATTTCAAATTTGTGAGCAAGTGACAAATATCGGTATCGGCCAATAGCAGTTTGCCCAAAAAAACCTAATTATCGGAGCATACATATCCCTCCTTGAGAAAAAAATGGGTCAAACCCAAAATTGCTAAACACTACTCTTTCAATTGTCTTAACCACAAATTATTGGTCAGGAAATTAGCCAAATTTAGGCAAATACAGTACTTAAAAAGCCATTGCTGTCTCAGAAAAGCATCATAGACCGATAGAAGGTTTTGGCAGAATATGGGAAGTTGTGTGTGTGAGGAGAGATGAATCACAGTGAAACATGAGTTGCATTGTGATGCTCCAGAGAAAGTGAGCATTATCACTGGCCCCAAATAAGTCTGGTGAGAAATATAATAATAAATGCATCTCTACCACAGTGAAGCATAAAGGAAGAGGTATCGTTGTGTGGGGAGCCTTTTTGGCTGCTGGTATTGGTAAGCTTTTTCACTGTGAAAAGTCATTTAATGGAGTACAGGAGAATATTACAGAATAGCTTACTTAACACAAGTGAAAAGTTGTTCTTTAAAGAGGAATGATCAGCTGTATTTTTCAACAAGACAATGCTCCTGCCCAAATTGAAAAGATAACCAAGTTGCTTGAGAGCTGGTCCATCAGGATCTTCTGGATTTCTTCAGATTTGAAAGTGAGTATTTGGTCTCACATTAAACTAAAACTAACTAGGAGACATTTTTCAACTACTTATGAACAGTTTGAAGCTATTAACTTGGAACAACAGTGACTCTTCTTGGGGAAGTTGGAGAAGGCTATTCTGTGCTAAGTTCTTTCATCTACAGTATGTGTGCAGTTCTTGCCAGTTTGTTCAGTGATTTAAAATTTAAAATTAAGACCATTAAAAGACCTCTAAATAATAAATGTGTGTATCATTTTGTAATGCCTAAATTCACTTGTAGCTTTTAAATGAAAATTATTAGGTACATGCAGTGTAAAACAAAAATCAATATTCATTTAGAGATTTGCTAAATTTTACATTACCAGTGTTATTCAATTATTAGTGTTTTAAAAGATTATCTTTAAGTGAGCATTAGAAGATGGCATAAGGTAATCGAAATGTGAAAAATAGTGTAAATTAGAATGCACACAGAAATATTCCATATTATCCGATACAGATTAAATCTCTAATATCAACCAAATTGATGTGGTGCAGATATATCGAGCATCCTTAAATACAACCACATTTATTTTTGCATGTGTAGATAAAGTGCCTAATGCATGCATACTTTCCAAGCAGATGGATTTTGTACATTGCATCTTTATTGCACCATGGCACTCTGTCTTTGACATCTGTGTCGAGCAGATAGGACATTGGTGTTTGTTGTGCAGTTGCCTCTCCTTTAGCAAGCGTAAAGGCTGTCGGTGCATAATGGTGTACATTCCCGGCTCTGCAGTGGCTCCAATAATGATGACTGCGGGAAGGGGAAACTAGGTTATTTTAGGCGTTAGTGTCTCTATCAGAGAACAGTGTCGAGAATTCCTCGTGCCAGAGAGGGTGTTATTTACCCTCCTGTTTATGATATGATTGCCAAGGGTAACAACATATCAGATGTTTCTTAGATAGATCATTTCCAGGGGCAGCGAAGTCAACTTCAAAATTCTTATGGGTTTATCCATTACCTACAGCAGGGAATGTTGATTCGGATAAATGAAAGGCATCATTGTGTTTGCTCAGAAATGCTACACGCGGAATGTATAATGTAAGCCCATGGGCTGAGTACGAATCGAGTGTCATATCAACCCAAATCTAATCAAAGTCCTCAAAGCGGTTGAACACATCTATTGATGAAGGCTGTGCTTTTCAAAGCCAGCTGCCAAGTTCTTCGTGGGCTTGTCGTAGGCAGCGGGAGCTGAGAAAATAGACCTGCTGGACTCTGACGTAATCATTTCCACTGCTTTGCCACCTTGAAATATGGATGCCGTGCTATTCTGGGACTGAATGGGGGAAAAGTGCAAACAGACCAGGAATAATTGAGCGTGGGGGCTGGGACTTTTTTTTCTTCCCCTCGCTAAATTGCCCAGTTAATTATTATTTTAGGAAAATCGCCTGCTCTGTTGCCGCTGCTTGGACGTGGAGGCCTTAACGGTCCCCCCTTGGGGAGGAAGCAGCGCGGCGTTGGAGGCTTATGGGAAGGAGCGGAATGTCATTAGGATGGGACGTGCTCTGACAGAAGAGGCCTAGACTCGAATCTCCAGAGTGCTCCTCTGATACTTGCCTCGTAAGGTCTCCATCAGGGCCCATTTTAGATTATGACTCTGATCTCTCTTAAGATGTGCAAAATCATCTCTAGTAATGACCATATGAATTATGCACGCTTCTCAATCCCTGACTAATCTTTTCTTCTCTCTATGTCTTTCTCTTTTTCCCTCCATCTGCTCCCCCCACCGCCCCCCACTGTCTACTTCTCTTATTGGCTCATTGGGTCTTAGGTCCTGGTAGATAAATCCTAGTTGGACTTGAGAGCGGAGTGAAATGAGGTATTTCAGATCCCCCTCCTTTGGCCGACCCTTTTGCCCTTCCCATCATTTTTCTTTCGAGGCTAATAAACGCTGTCAGAAGTGCCTCAGGTCGGGGGGCGGCAAAGGACAATGCTGAAAAATGAACTTTTCCTCCTTTATCAGTGATTTTGCTACCTGCTGATGACCGTCCTCTGCTCTACGTTTACCTGCTCAGATTCGGCCCTTTTATTATTAGTGGTCTTATTTGAGACCGGGGGTCCGGGATGGCATCTGGGTCCCGCTGGTAGCTGCTCTTTTTGGCCCTCGTCTTTGCTTTGTCACCGCATGGAGAAGGTTTAGCAGAGCGTTTGTCGTGCTTGTTTGTATGTGAAAAGCTCTAGCGTGTAAATGAGATGACGAGGGGATAAGAAGTCCTCTCATTGATACATGGAGCCGACGATCAGGCTTTTGTGTTCGGGCTAGCATCTGTGTTCCATCTGACAGGTTTAATCCCGCCGACATGCTGTTTGTTTTAGCCACTGTTTCCGCTGTGCTCTGGTTCGTTTGTTGTGTACCCTGTTACCACATCCACTTTCTTTTCTCTCTCTGTTGTTTTCACCATGTCTTCTGTCTCACCCCCCTCCTCTCTTCAGCTATAGGTAACACTATCTGTCCTGTGCTGTCAGAATCCTCTGGCTAGTCTTTACTGCTCGGTGAAAGATGCCAGGTAGCGGGGTGGCATCCGGAGGGGAGGCCTTGCCCTCACAAAGGGGTGCCGTGCTTTCTGTCGTGATGGAACCTGTCAATGGAACATATGGCTTTCCCACTAATCAGCACTTCTGCCCGCCTCCCCCTATATCTGCTGATTCAGCACACATGCACCTTGGCTCCACCCTGGGATATTGTGCTTTAATAAGCACTCTTTAGTGTGGAAAGTCAACAGTTATCTACTTCATATTCTCACAGTTGGATTTATTGTGGAGCTGTACTCTGGATTCTTCTTGAAGTTGTTATTTTGTATCTGTCCTCTTAGAGAATGTTAGTCAAGGCTTGGGATGCTCAGTATGTTGGTTTAAATGAAAATTCTGTTATTAATTACTCGCCCTCTTGTCGTTCCACACATGTAAGACCTTCGTTCATCTTTGGAACGCAAATTAAGATGAAATCAAGAAAAATCTGATATACTCATCTAAAATTAAGGTTTTTGAATGAGGATGAAATCCAAGAGCGGTCTAACTCTTCCATAGACAGGAATTTAGCCACCACTTTCAAGGTCCAGAAAGGTACTAAAGACATAGTTAAAAATAGTCCACGTGACTACAGTGGTTCGAACTTTTATGAAGTGACTAGAATAGTTTTTGACAAGAATAACATCTTTATTCTACAATCTCTTCTCTTCTGTGTCATTCTCCTACTACGCTGTTTACGTTCAGCATTTCCAGGTTCTATGTCAGAATGCCGGCTCAGTATTGGCGGACGCTGTACACGTGAGCAGCACGTCGCATGCGTATGATGCTGACGCAGGAGCCGGTCAATAATGAGTCGGCATTCTGATGTAGAACCTGGAGGTGCTGCACTGTGTTCACTATGTCAACTGTGAAGGAGACTGACAAAGGAGAGAAGATATTGTTGAATAAAGTCATTATTTTGGTTTTGTTTTTGCATTATTTGCAAGTATTATCGTTGTTTCATAACATGAATGTTGAACCACTGTAGTATGTGAACTATTTTAACTATTTTAACGTATCTTTCTGGACCTTGAAAGTGGTGGTTAAATTACTGTTTATGGAGGAGTCAGACAGCTCTCGGATTTCATCAAAAATATCTTAATTTGTGTTTCAAAGATGAATGAAGGTCTTGCGGGTGTGGAATGGCATGAGGGTGAGTAATTCACGACAGAATTTTAATTTTTGGGTGAACTGGCCCTTTAATAGCACTGTTAAAGATAATATTTATTTTTTATATTATGACTTTATAATATTAGGATGTCTAAATTTATTGTAGGATTTTTAAAATTGTCTTAGACACTTTTTGATATTGTCATTTTATCATAGGTACGAGTTTTTTTTTTTATTACATTTTTGTTGTGCATTGTGTGAAAAACTCCAGTTGTCAGTCAAAGTTATCAAAAGACATTGTCTGTAGCACAAACAATGTGGAATGAGTTACATTGTGACGTTTAATACATGGATGTCAAGATTTTGAAAGACACTAACCCTAAATTTGAGTTCTATTAATGGTGATTTTTGCCTTTTTCATAGTAATGATGTTGAAAAAGCCCCTTAGAGGTAACTAGCCATCAGTTGTGACAATAGTAATTCCACTTTGACTTTCAGAAGCTTTGGACAGCAGCTAGCTGTGGCTCTGCAGTCTTCTGAAAATAACCCTGTCACGGCCCACAGGGCAGCAGTGGGTCTGAAGGAGAGTGGCAGATTTGTCTATATAAGGAGTGAGGGAGGTCTTCCCATAGGGCCAGTATGAGCTGAAGTGCAGGTGGAGCCCTGCCCGGCTACTTTCTCCTCCTCCACCTCCCTTTGTTTCTCACTCTGTTTTAGTTTTTCTTTGTGCTGTCCATCTTTCCATCATAAGCATTCCTTTAACTCATTGTCATTACCTTTGAGCTTTTGTCTCCTCCTAGATCTCCCCCCCTCCATTTTTATTTCCATTTTCACCCCCTTGTGACAGGTGATGCGCCCGACTGCTGAGCGGAGGTTAGAAAACGTATTAATAGGAGTGTGGGAGACTTGGCCGAGCTCTTTCCTTTTGCACCTGCAGCGGTTGCTGAACATGGCGATTCGCTGCCTCCCTCAGGTCTAGACAGGACGGGTCACTTCAGTTCAGTCCAGGTGCAGGTGACCAGACAGGTCAGGCGCCATCTCGGATGTCAGGCCACAGCTGAGAAAAATCCAGCCGGTGAATCCGAATGTGCGGAGGGGTCCACCTTGATTTGTTTTTATGTTGGCTCCTTAAACACGATAGATAATGACAATGTTTCAGCGAACAGCTTGACAAATAGAGCGGCGCTTTAAGCGAGCTCCCCGCTCCTGCGTGATTGTGTGGATGTTGTTTTTGATGAGCTTTTAAAGGCTTTCTACAACGTTTAGGGCCGGGAGACGAGCCAACCGTCGCACCCCTCCCTTCGCTCTGCTGGAGCACGGACAGAAAACGAGCGAGAGATTCTGTTTCGCCTTTAATCGCCGACTAGCGCAAAGACAAACAGTACTCCTCCACCTGAGAGGCACTCTTAGGGGAGCACTAATGATGCATTTACAGGCTGTGTTTCAGCAGAACCTGGCCGTGCCCTTCAGGTCCACCCCGAGCTCTCGAACATATTACTTTACAACTGCATTGTCTTCCGTTCTGCTGAGCCGGGCAGAACGGCAGTGCAGCCCAACAGGAAAAACGAGCTAGCATCACACCGCTGCCTCCCAGGCTGATGTTTCTTCCCCTATTACCAAAGCTTGACATTTGAGAGAATGGCCTTTTCACTCTGGGGTTCTCTGACAATGTGCTTAGAATCATGTGTCCTCTGCTGTCTTCCTCTGCTGTGTTTTTCTAAACTTAGCCCCTCGTTCGAGCGCCGGCTGACATCAGATGCCGTAGTTGAGAAGCAACGGTGTCAGCTTGGCCCTTCGCGCTGCGAGTGCGGCGTGTCGACGCGTTTCTGTGCTGCTGCGTGGTAAGCGGTGGTAAACATGCGGTAGAATGTGGCTGAGCTTTAGTAAGCCTTGCGTTCAGATCCCCAGCAGAGCCAGAAACAGGCTGACATCCTGCCAAGGAAGACAACTGCTGAGAGGGGAGGGGGAGGGGGAGAGGGAGAGAGAGAGAGAGAGATTGAGTTTTCCCTAGAGATGTCTCAATGAGAAAATACACGGTTGTCCATTTGGACTCTTTTGGAAAATTTGTGGCTGTTCTAAGAAATATATATATAGCATTATGCGTGTTTATTTTATGTATAAATCAACTCTGTGGTCGTAATTTCTTGGAATGGGACACGGTGGTTTAACTAGTTGTCTAACAACTAGCTTAGTGTGTGTATGTATATAAAATCAATAAATAAATATAAGAAATATAAGGTATATTTTATACCTTAAAAAAAATATAAGTATAAAGTTTACTAAATAACATCATTACTGTATTATTTATTCATATATTTTTAACTTGTTTCCCATTCTGCTACATTCAGTCTATATGTTTTGGAACATACAAGTAAAACTTATTTCTTAATTAATTATACAGCGCTAAAGACACATTCATCGACTAGTTGTTCAGGCAACTCAGTGACTAGTCTAGCTGAAACTACATCCTTGATATTTATTCTTGTCTTTTATTGCCTCTGACACAAGTAAAGATTTTTTTTTAACGGTAAGATTGAAAGGCCCTTAGAATAATGTAGGTCTATTGAAGGGTTTTTCTCTGCCTCCAGGAACTGTGTCTTTCAGGTGAGAGATACTGTAGGATACAATTTGCCACAACAGATTCACCATAGGCAACAAGCGCTTTAAGTGGGATGAACAAGTATAGAGACAGGAAAATCAATTGGCATGGTAGAACGCAGTGGGGCATGAAGAGAGGAAGCGAAGTCTTTTCTAACCTGACGACCTGAGACGCTCAGCATACAGGAAAACTTTCTCTCCTCAATAATAACGAATGCAGCCTTGATGGCCACTGCATGCGCCACAGGCTAATGAAAATTTTGCAGTCCCAACTTTTCCATGCCTCACATGCAAATGAAATCAGTGGATGGACAATTTCAAGATGATTGCACCCTTTTCATTTAATTTAACCCTTTGAAGAGCCCTCTAAAGAACTAACAGGCCCTGGTAAATATGAACTATATCAAAATGCATTAAATAATAATAATAATAATAATAATAATACATTTACTTTTGTTTTTAGAGTCCAGATTGTGTAGTTACAACATTTACCATCATGAGCTAACGGGCCACGTTAATTAGCCAAACTTTTAGCAGATGTGTCATATGACAAGTGTTGTCGGTTGTCCATAGTTACTTGTTCACTAATATTGAGTAGTTTTTGATAAATGAATAACTGGACTTCTTATGTGAAATGTGCAAGCTTTCCATCAATGCAAGCATTTCAGTGCTGGAAAGGCTGTAGCACTTTTTAGCCCTGACGACACAAAACAGTTTTTTTTTTAATTTTCTCAGTCAAAGAACGAGTTTGTATCATTTGGTGCTTTTCCTCTGTATTAACGTTGGTATACACTTACCATTACAGCCAAAGTTGTTTAAAATGTCAAAAAATATATAAGAAAAGACCATGTTAAATGCTAAATGGATCAGAGTTTTTGTAGGCTAACCTTTAACTAAGTAAAACTGACAACTGACCTAATGTCCTGTGTTACAGAAGACTATGTATGCTTCAATAATCCTGCTCTTCCTCTTTTTCCCCAGCTCTCTTTCTCTATCTCTGTCTTCTCGGTGTGGTAATAAGCTGCTCCCTGTCCGCTCCTCTCCATGTGAAGTGTACTGCTGATGGATGGCTTTTTGAGGTTGGAGCAAATAGGGGGCGTAAACACTAACTCTTTGGCAGAATATTAATTGCTCTTTTTCTTTCACAATAAATCATTCATATAGAAATTTCCTCTAGTGCCCATATAACATTTAGTTGAGAAGTTAAGGTCTGTTTTTGTGTGGATTTACATACAATTGCGTGTAAATTCGCCTTGTATGACGCCTGAAAGCACCTGCACAACACGGTGTTGTAAGCAGAACGAACACGTGGCCTATCCGCTGCATACCAGCTGCGTTCGGTCGGAAAAGTGCTTTGTCATTACCAACACTGCACGGAAGGCTTTCAATAATGTCTTGAAAGCAAAAGATTAAAGACCGTCAGAGTCACGTCACCTTTAATTGGCGTAAAAGCTGTTGGAAACTCTTTGGCGACATACATGTACAGTATATATATAGCAGCAGCCATCCATTATATCAATTCTGCTGTAGCTTTCACTTTCTCTCGCTCTGACAGTCCTCCCTCTCTGTTATCCAAGTGCCTCGCTGAATGCCAGCAGTTATATCGGATTATTTCGTCAAAATATGCCTGTGCGTTTTATCCACCAGATGCCACTTAAGTGAGGTGTCAATAACATTTTAAGATAACAAAAGACTGCCGTATGTTGGAAAAGAGGAGTGTTTTTCCATTGACTCCTACACGGGAGTGCTTTATTCCACGAATGCTTCATGGTCCATTTGTCGAGCAGTTTTTTCTGTCCTTCCTTCCTTCCGCTCGCCGCCCACAAACTCCGTTACATCTCCGTGGCTAACCTTCACTTTGTTGCTGTGATTAGTATTCACAGGGCCGAGCGGTGGCCTGTAGAGGTGCACCGGATGCCCTTCGCCCCTCATTAGCGAGGTCGTTCTTCGGAGTGGACGACTGTGACACGGCTGTTCGCTGGTGGCCGTGAGGGAGGGCCGAGAGCTCCGTGAAGTGTAATGCGTGTCAGAGGAGCCTTCAAAAACGTGGAGACCGCATCCCCGCTCGGATCAGCGCTCCTTCATTGTTATTCACGGCGCCAAGAAGGCTTCAGGTCCAGGGCAGGAGGGAGAAAGTTCCAAGGGCTTGTATTGACGGAGCTGTTTATGATAGGCCCGGGTTGGATTTCAGTCTGCGCCTACTGTGGATCTGTTTGATATGAGCCGGTGTATCCATATAGATGAGGATGTGGCAGAGGAGAAGATCCAGTACGGTCTTTGGACTGTCAAGTAGTGTTCGCTGGAGGAGCTTTATTCGGCTGGAACCCCCAGATTTGATGCGTTTAAGCAGATCAAATGCATTGAAGGAGATGTAAGACAGCTAAAACAGTGTGCATGTAGCACACTTGTGTCAATTACTCCGTTTTTGCAGCAATGTCAGTTTGAATTCATTTAGTCATCACTCAACATTAGTCTTTAAAGTATACTCATCTACTCTGTACTATAACTGACTTACTCCACTGAGCTATTACTCTTCAGATCAGTTTTCAGTTTTCAATATGTGGCAGTCGATACGGGTTTTTCAAGGGACGATATCAATAGAGCAGGTTGGCTCATGGCCCATATGATACCGATTTATAATATTGTTTTACACAATATTACAGCTGTTATTTGCCCAAGTGGGCATGATTATATATCAAAATATCCAAAGATGGTCTATTGCTATTTAATATTGTTTAAAATAAGATTGTGTAAAATACATACCCGGAAATGGTAACACTTTAGTATTAGTAGTAGTATTACAGTATAGTAGCTTGCCTATTACTAGAATATTGGTTGTTTTATTAATACCTATAAAGCACATATCAATGCCTTATTCTGCATGACCTTATTCTACATCCTATTAATAAGCAGTAAATTAGGAGTTTGAGGCAAAAGTCATTCTTAATAGTGAATATTTTTTCCCTATACTAAAGTAAAATTCGGCATTTTGAATCAAAATGTCATTTATGTGAATTGTGTAGATCCAAAGAGTGTGTGTGTGTATATATATATATATATATATATATATATATATATATATATATATATATATATAGAAAAGTTTATCCTACAGCTGATCACTGTCTGCAGTCCCACTTGTAGATGGCAATTGGTGTCGCTTCACATTTGAATAAAGTTTTCTGTCCATGCTGTTCAAACTTATTGAAAATGAGTGCCTTCAGGTTGCTTTGCACAACATTCAGTGTGAAGCCCTGATTGGATCATTTACATTTTCCTTGTCTCTGACTTTCCATTTCCTCTCAGCTGAATGCATATGCCATATTATTGCTGCAAAAAGACTGTGTTTTAAAATGTCAGTCGTCATAATTGTCATACTGTACTCATGTCACACTTTTTGCCCTTGTCATGTCTGTCGGCACACAGAAGTACATTCGCATGAAAGTGGTTCATAGAAGGCTTACTTGCCATTTACTCTGCAGGGTTTGCCTAGTAGAATAGGCACTAGCGGATGGCAATGGAAATTACCAGTTATTTCCCGTTGTGTGAAAAGGTGATGAAATTACAGTAATATGAACTGGCAAATTCTATTTGGTTAGCGAAAATTTAGCGCGCTCAAATTTGGGGATGGCAGAGTGTAAGCTATTGGCAATGATTGAAGTATACCCGGTCTGGAGGCTAAGTGATTGTTATTATTCACGAGCTTTGAAGAGAGCTAGAGAGAGTGAGAGTGACAGTAAAAAAAATCTATTACATTTTTTGCCTCTAAATGGAGCTTGATTAAAGTGTTAAGTAGAGAAGTGTCCCAAAAGGTACCCTTCCTGTCACTGTGGAAACGGCACGGTGCCGTGCTCCATGGGCAATCTGCCGTGCCCTCATTTCATCTGATTTGCATGCTAGAGAGAATTAGGTAATTGGCATTTATGCAGAACAAAAGAGGAGCTGCTCTCCCGGATAAAGGAGTGAGGGCTTTTCAAGTAGAACCCGATGTATGCGGCGGCAGAGTTGCTTTTTTATGCAACACTTTTGTATCTGTGTGTGCGTTTCAAGTATGATGCCGTTGCGCCTTTGGCAGTCGGGCGCAGGGAGGAGGAGGAGGAGGAGGAGGAGGGTGGTGGGTGGAATCCACCGCGCTTCCTCCAGCGAGAGAACGCCACGTTTTCAGAGCCAGTTCCTGCAGAACATCTTCACGTGTTCCTGGGCAGACGGTCGACGTTGCTCCATGAGAATGCTCGAAGCGAAATTGAAATATGGCGCAGGGGCAGCGAGGCTTGAGAAAGCAGCGGGAACCTTCGGCAAATCGTTCATCCAAATATTGCACCCGTGCCATTTAAATCCCAGTTATAGAGAGCAATTCCGCAGCTTCAATTATACAGAACAGTTATCCGAGTGCGTGAGAGCAGGGTTTTGCCCCTCATTAATGGCTCCTATTAGAGCGAAGGAAAGGCAATGAGAGAGAAAGTGCGGCCGATGGCGGCTCCACTCAGAACTGCACTTGAAATCGGTTTGAACAAGCCTTATCTGGCTAAGGCAGAACCACTGGCCTGTTTACTGTGTAAACTGATCACGGGCTCCGTCGTGTTGTGTGTTGTGCGAGTCTTTATTAATTAGAGCAGCCAGCCTGTTTGAGTTCAAATAACTCTCAAAGTCATTTTTTCATCCCCCTCTCTCTCTCTCTCTATCCCCCAGCTGATATCACTGTGTGACAGATGTTAAATTAGAGGCACGTCGCATTTTCGCTTCTCTGGGGAAGTGAGGGAGTTTGAGCAGAATGGATTTTAACTCTCAGAACCTCCAAATCAAAATGCAGCGAAAGGGATACGACGCGTTTCATGTTTGTAATACCTTTAAAGGCGTATTGATCACCTCAGAAGAGCACCAAATGTGCACATAAAGCATTTTAATTGATTGAGGAGGTAGATATAAGAAGGATTATGGGGTTTACTCAGTTTCCAGCTCTCTGTCTCTATATTGAGAGAGCTGCTGGCCCATAACGTACTCGAACGCTGCTAGCTGAGCAAAGCTCAATGGTTAGCATTATCATAAACAACTATGATGAGTTTTGTCTCTCAGGTCATTGGTATGGCAGAACAGACTGTCTGAAGAGAAACTAGCTGATCCAAGTTACATAGTTAAAATGCTGACTTGTTCATAGCTAGCTACTGGGGACGCACAATACATAGTTAATGATTTTGATATTTTTAAAACCTTTTTAAAAGAAAGTTAGCCTAAAGCAGGTATAATTTTTTTTAATTCCATAGTAGCTATATATTTATGAAATGATTGTGGGAAAAGAAAGATTGTTAATATAATATAATTTAAAAACAATGTTTGATGAGATTGGAAAATCGGAGATCTGGATCGTTTTTTGTAAACCGTCTCACAAAATGTAGACTGATATCTAATATTGGCAAAGACATCCTTTATTGACCTTTAACTATAAATACTTTTTGTTTAATATAATGATAATAATAATATAGCCTATATAATATTTTATATACCATAAATTGGTATTTGCCATAAGTTTGATATTGGTCTCTAATAGGTGAGGTATTAATTTTCTGCCCTATTAGCAGCATCACAATTAAATGAGTTGCAAAAATGACTTTTCAAACAAGTTGTGCAAACACTTGACGTTTGCTATAGTGATGCAAGAATGCATGTTAAATTGTCCAAGCATTCACGTTTGCATAGAGTTTATGGCTTTAGTAGTAACCGACTATTTACCAAAACCCACATTGCCTTGATGGAGCATTGAAGGGTGTATTTTAGGATGGAGGCAAAACACTCTCATTTAGTTAGTCAGCAAGGCACGTGTTTTGTCAGCAAAAGTGTGTATGTAAAACGTGAAGCACAGACTGTGTTTGTGTACAAGAGCTCATTTACTCATGGTGTCACTTGGGCAGGTGAGGATGGCGGGAGGGAGAAAAAGAGGGGGTGGGTTCCCTCTCATGTCACAGCCCAACAGAGTGGCTCTATCTGGGCCAGGGGTCACAGAGGCAGAGCCTGACGAAGACGAGGGGCTCTGGAGTGTCGCTGTGTGCGAGCGGGGCTGGCTGAGAGTAATGGAGTGTTTCAGAGAGGTGAGGACTCGCCTCTGAAAAGCAGCACCGCACTCAGAGGCGTTTTTTTAACCGAGAAAAACACTCCCACCACAGCCAGCCCCTGCAGCAGTGCAGAGGCAGGTCACACATGGATGAACAGGGCTCTCTCTCTCTGTCTCTCTGTGTGTGTGTGTGTGTGTGTGTGTGAACATGTGCTTTAGGCTCTGCAGCAGTCCTGCTAGCGTATTTCTGCCCACCCTAGAATTTCTCTTAAAACCCATTCAACCTGTGTCGCATTACTGGACTTGAAACAGGCTTTTTAGTGCTTTAGTCTTGATAAGCGTAAACATGGACATTTTAAGTACAAAAATTTGTTAAAAGCACCATTTTACTTACTATATAGCTGTAAATATCTGTTCTGTACGAGTATCTGTGTTAGTTTTGCTTGCACTAGTCAGCACTTCTTTTTTGTATCTGTTCAGGAAGCAGTTCTTTTCCTAACACTTAAGTCTAAATTGCATTCCTGCCATCTGTTGATCACAACAGTCTTGTATGTGAAACTCAAGCACATTTTTGTAAGTCGCCCTGGATAAGAGCGTCTGCTAAATACCTTTGATGTAAACGTAATTATGTGTACAACTCAAGGTTATTGCCGTTATTGAGCCCATGGCTTTGTTTTAAGTCGTGCAGATTGTGTGAGAAGCTTTCTGCTGAAAATAACCACCCGGGTCGAACATATGTGGAGGCTTTTTTGGTTAGCTTGAGTGAAAATGCTTCTCTGATGGCTTTAGTCCTTGAACACCACAGGTGGGATTAAACTAATCACTCAGAGAGGGTGACCATTGATCAGGGTTACTTAAGCCCTTTGGAAAATCATGGCGGTCCAGACACAAAGTGTCACAGAGATCTTTTTTTCCCCCCACAGTGACGGAAGCCACTGCTGTGGACGGAAATGTCATGTATAGCCACATGCACATGGCAGTGTTGATTAGGTGGTGATGGTTGGGGTTACCAGTAAAAAATCTGTTAAATTAGCTCATTGTTTGTTTGTTGAGAAAGTCAAATGCTTACCAAATAAGAATATGTGTGTTGGTGCTGTCTTTTTAGATCAAAAGAAGTTATTTGACACCGTTGACCATCAGGTTCTTTTATCTAAACTAGCAAATTGTAATTTTTCTGAAGAGGCAATACTTTGGATAAAACTATATATTTCAAATAGGAAAGAATGTCTGTGTATTGATGATACTAATTCTTCTTACCTTGCTTGCCCAAAGGGGGTTCCCCAAGGCTCCATCTTGGGACCGGTTTTATTTTCACTTTATATTAATGGTTTACTTGGAGAATGTAAAGATGTAAATGCTCAGATGTATGCAGATGATGTAATTTTTACCCATGCGAAGCTTTTGAAGAAGCTTAGATTACTTTGACTTCTACTATGACCTATATTCAGGATTGGCTTACCAAATCAGGTTTATTATTGAATACAAAAAAAAGAAACTTCTACTCTAACGATTGTCAATCCAGAACCTTTGCAGTCTACTTAGCAGCATGAAAAACTAAACTTGCATTCAGATTGTGAATGGATGATAAACAGAAAGCCTCCCTTTATAATCACTAAGGCTGTCAATCTCTAAAGCTCAAGCCCACTGAATTCTGCAGAGCTTCTAGGTTCTACATCAGAACGGCAACTCCGTATTGGCCGACGCTGTACACGTGAGCAGCACGACATCATGTCGACGCATGACCTGGCCAATAATGAGTCAGCATTCTGATGTAGAACCTGGAAGCTCTGCACTGTGCCTACAACATTAACTGTGTAGGAGAATTACAGGGAAGAGAAGAAATTGTTGAATAAAGTCATTATTTATTTATTTTTTTTGACACACAAAAAGTATTATCGTCGCTTCATAACATATTAAGGTTGAAACACTGTAGTCATGTTGACTACCTTTCTGGACCTGGAATGTGGTAATTGCATTGCTTTCTATGGGGAGATCAGAAACCTTTCGGATTTCATCAAAAATATAACAGAAATTTCATTTTTGGGTGAGCTAGCCCTTTAAATTATAAAATGTTTTAATATTATATTATAGCTATAGTTTCCATGGTACAACTTTCTTTGAAAAATATGGATCTTAAATATATCCCACATACACACTGAGACCGACATCTTTGGCCCTTTTGTTGTTGTTGTCGCTTTTTCCCCCTATTCAAAACATTGTGTTTTTCAGTTGATTCTGGGTTACCTCAAAGCCAGCCTAACTGTACAGCACCTCCGAAAGACTACTCATTACAGATTTTGAAAATGTCATTTTGCACTTCATGTTGATCCTGCCCTCAGTACTGCAGCAGCAGCTGTGTAGCATGTTGCTTGACAGCAATATGGCCTCCTTCCCAAGGCAGAGTCACTCATAAGAGCCATCGTCCTAATTGCAAGTTAATCCCTCACTTGAGGTTCAGTTATCCTCTTGCTGCCTAGTAACAACGAGAGGAAATGCTGTTTTGGTTAAACTCATCTGCAAGCCCCCAGCAATCTTTATTCACTCAAATAACATCACTTTGATTTTGACATGTGATTATCGCTATAGTTTTCAGTTCAACTGGCCAGCGGTTTGAAAGTGATATTAATACTTTTTTCGCCTAGATTTTCCACTCAAATCCAAATGCTCTACGGCGGCAACAAATGAACTCTGTAGAAGAGAGTGATAAGAAAAGAGTGATTTCCGCCACCAGCGGGATATGGCAACGCTCCGTCTTGCTCTGGGTCAATAATCCTTACTATGCCCAGTAACTTCCTTAATCTAGCCCGAGCCTTATACGCATTGTATGTGTACGGTTAATGCTGGTCCATCAATAGGGATTATATAACGCTAAAATCTCAACTGAGTGCAGCGTGGCAGGCGTGGAACAGTTTATCGACGCGCTGTGGAAAAGTCACTGAAGGAGGTGGCAGAGGAGAGCCCGACACTATCAATCAATCAATCGTCCTATTAAAGTGAAAGTGCCCTCTCCTGGAGCCATCTCGCCCGCTCTGACTGCACCTTATCCCCTTTACTTTCATCCGGAGCAATCAATCTCATGCTGCATCCACTGCTGTGCCACTGCCTTAAGGCACTGTGATTCTGGATGCTAGGATGATGGTCTGTATACCTCTGACCTGCTACACAGCTGAGGCCTACAGAAAACTAGTTTGTTTTATGGAAGGAGTTTGTTTTTTGAGATGTATATTATTGAAGTTTAGTGACTGCTGCTTGTTAATGGACTTAAGTGGAGTATAATTGTTCAATATTTTGTTGACATTTTGACTGCTTGTACTCCACAGGAAAGCAAGAACATGAACAATGAATTGTGAGTCTATTGTGGTCACGATGAAATGACCAAAAGCCTTAATTTTGAGATGCTGTAATTATAGAAGGAATAAATGACTCCATTATGAATACTAAATTTACAAAATTTAAAAAAAAATTTTTTTGTTGTGCAGTTATATTTTCCTTTTTATTGTCATATTAGGGTTATACATTTTAATAAATATTTCTGCTTTTCTTGTCAATTTTGTTGTGTGATTTAATACTGACAACAGCTGTGATACTCTCTGTTGAGATTGGCGGTGTTTTTGCAAGTATGTATGCTGGCACTTCATGGAGGTGGTGAATATGACATGCCCTCCCACTAAAAGGCTGGAGAAACATCTTGACTTGAGTCTGCCATCAGATTTTTCTGACAGCTTCGAGGGTGTCAGAACTGTAGTTAGAGCTCAGGAGTGTACATTAGCTCTGGGATTTGAGTGCTTTTGGAAGATTGCCATGATGTTTATGCACCGGAAACATAGCTTAGAGGCGTCCGGGAGCAAGCGCTCATTGGTTGTGTGTCCATGATGACGCATATGATTACCCTCATGTCAGATCCCCATTTGGATAATGTTCTCTTAATAAGATGACATTTAGGAATGACGAGTAAAACCATATCTATTCAGTGTGTCTGTTCTTAGTCAGAACTGGCTCATGTTCCATTCCTCAAATGGCGCTCCAGAGGTTGTTATCTTGGCCACTATTCGACTCTGTGGCTGTATTCAGTATGCCATTCATGAGACCGTAGTGGGAGAGGAAGAACACGGCTTGATGTCTGTTGCTGGATGCTGTCTGAGCCATATCTGGCCTGTCCAGCACCTTTGCTTTGCGTCAGTCCACGACTTCCGCTGGCCAGCTGGGCCCTAATTACCCAGAGCCAGCCAAACAGACACTTTATGTGCAATTCACTCGTTTATTGGGGAACAAGATTGTTTTCTTTCAAACCAATTTTATCTATGTGCTCATGATTATAGCTCTAGCCTCTGTGTTTCAGCACATTAGAAAGACAATGGAGTATTGATGTTTTTAGACACATTTTCACAAACTGAATGTATATATTCTTGATTCGAGGACCAGAAGTAACTGTTGTATAAATGTATGTAAATCAGGGGTGAAATGGTACACAAACATGACGGTTCGTTACAGCAGACAGGGAGTAAAGTAGACATTAAATTGCTTTTTAATATTAAATTTGATTGTTTAAATAAATTCAATATAATTATAATTTTCTTTAAGCATAAAAAACCCTTGTCTAATGCTGTAAACTATAAAGGGAGCCCTTACCTGCATATTGCTATAATATTAAAGGTTACCATAAACAAACGGAGCCCGAATTATTAAATTCAGTTGTTTTTTATTTTTAGATATAATCAACACTCAAAAAAAAAAAAAAAAGTAAAGCGTACATAAGGCAGTGCATTAACTAATCTAATTAAAGTAATTAAAACTAATTATAAAAGTTAATTTTCTACGCCAACTTGTTTTCATGACAAATTTAATTAAACATGCATCAAATAGGGGTGTGCAATAATATCTTAATTGATGTTTTAACTATATGCCAAATCATATCATTGAGTATTTCACTCATTTTTAGATGCCAATCAAAACTCTGCATGAAGTGTTCACAAATTCACCGCGTGATGTAGCTGAGTATATACTAAGTACTATTGTGTGCACGTATTCAACGTGTGGTGTTTGACAGAAGTTAAAAAGAGTGAAGAAACTGCGAGAGAACATATCCAAACACCAGCAACCTCAAAATCCACGCTAGATTTAATTCCAAAATGTAGGTCATCATCACTAGCTTGGAGGTGGTTTGGTTTTGAAAGTTTGACGTTTGACAAAAGACGCCGATCTGCAAACTGTACTGAAAAATCAGTTGCAGTCAAGAGCATTTCTTTCACCATCTTCGAACTATCCACTGCACTGAACATGAGTTTAATAGCACATTAAGAAAAAAAAACATTGAACTTGAACATGATTATCGCTTAAATGCAATAGTGTGATCGCAAAGGCTGCGATTATTTTATGCGCAGCTTGTCAATAAAGTACGGCTCCAAATACTGGTCCATCTGAAAGCGCTGCGAGTTTGAGTCGCTTATAATGTACATTTGACAAAGTAACATGCGTCAAACATCTTTCCAGACATGAGAAGCATTTATTAACATCTTGTCCAACAAAGACAACATTTAATAACATGTTTTTACTCAACTCACTTCATAATGACAGTTGAGCATCCTTCTGTGAGATGATGTGATTTCTTACACAAAATGTTGTGTGTTTATTAGTCATGTTTAATCAAAGTCAAAGCGTTTCAATCTTCTGTTTATTCAGCTAGCGATATGCCGCGTTATCTTCTGCTGCAGTGCATATTTTGAGTTTCTGCGCAAGAGCGCCCTCTGGCTTTCAGATGGAGAAGCATTTGCTACTGATCACAGAGCCGTATAGCTCTGACAAGCTGCGCATTAAATAATCGCAGCCTTTGCCAAATTGCGTGCGATTTAAGCGTGATAAATCGGGCAGCCCTAATATGAGTATTATGAAAAGCTTCACGAGTCAGCTAAACATGGCGCATCTGCAGCAGAAATCAAAAACACACACGCAACAAACGGCCGAATCATTTAGCAAGAAAGATTCTAACGACAGAAAAAGCGACAGATGGAAAGATATAACAAACTCTGTCACCAATTACATTGCCAGAGCTAGTACAATAAAACATTTCTGAATCATGTAAAATATCGTCCGAATATAGTTATTGGAAAAATCCTAGAACATATCGAAATATATTTTTTTGTCAATATCACACACCCCTAGCATCAAATAATCAAGACATTACTAACAGGTTAAGTAAATATAATGAATAGGCTAATATAGTGCATATACGAAATGCTCATTTCTCTAGCGATGATAACATGCTCATGTCTAACATGCTCTAAATGTAGGTAAATGTAATGCTACGTGAGATATTATTCTCAAGCTTTTTTTATTGACAGTTGGAGGACAGTTTAAACACTGGTTGAGAGAGAATACATGTAAATGTATTGATCAATTGTCTCTTCTTCTTCTGCGCTTTTTACTGGTAGCAAACTGCGTTGTATTACCGCACACGCCACCTTCTGGTGTGGATCGCTTGTGACTGACTGTATTCGTCGTGTGACTGCATGCAGCAAACCATGACGTTCGTACCATGATATTTCGAAAAAATGTCAAAAATGTCTTCTGGCGTTGTACATCTTTGCACACCGTGTTAGAGAACTGTGGTGGGACATTTTTTTTTTTTTTGGAATAATGATTTACTTTTATGACTCTCCGTTGTGCTCAGTGTAAGCAAAAACGTTCATGCAGGTGAATAATGACTTTTTACTTTTCGGTTTGCTGTCACTTTAAGTTCTTCTAAACCAAAATCACCGGTGATCTGGATAGTAAAGGTCATAAATGGGATTTCCCACATCAAAGTGCTGGAGAACATTGAAGTCGATCTTGACTTCAGATAGTCCTGTGGTTGTTTGGTCTGCATTTGCGCAGACATCTTCGACAAGATGCCTGAACGCACACACTCGCGCAAAGCGAATGCAAACACAATCGCATTCGGCATGCCACAAAGCTAACAGAAGTGGGAAGTGGCGTCTGTGAATTGAAAGTTCACTTTAGGCCCGCAGGATGGATGCTGATGGTGTTTGTTAACTCTTCTCTTTCTCCTGAACAGATTAAACTGATGTGAAGCTCTGCCTTGCCTTGTGGAGATTATTTCACTATGAGTTCAGACATTTCAGAAGTAGAAAGGATTGCTGAAGGCCTGCCTCCAAACGATGTGGCGTGCTGATAAATTCCTCAGCTTGTGCTATACTTAATATTTCAGAGAAGGACATAAAAGTCTGATATCGTTTTATACCCTTAAATGGCAGCTCGGGAGAAAATGTCTGGGGAAGAAAAGCCAGATCTATTGTGAAAACTGAAAGGAAAGGAAAATGTACAGTCACTTTAAAAATGTATACAGCTTCCAGCGTAATAGTGTAAGTAATTTGTTAAGTGCTTATAACTCCCTTGCTAAAGTTTCGAAGATTTCGCCCCAAGCAAGCACATAATTAGCATATTAATTTTTCAGAATCGCTTTGAGGGGCAAGCGCTCAATTTTTTTTCTCTCATTTCTTCTTTCACCCCTCCATCCTTAATGTGAAAATATTTTTCCATTCTGCAGACTGTTTATCAAGGCTGAAAGCTCATTGATATTCAGCGTGAGTTCGTTTGAACGGAGACCAGGAGGTGTATCAGCCTAGCCATCTCCTGGGTCCTATAAGGAGCTATGAGCGGCCGCGATCTATCTTCATAACTGTACAATAATCTATCGACTCTGGGTTTGAGTGTAAAGCACATCAGATCATTAAGATAAAGCCATGAAGGGGGTATTGCTACAGTTTGTCATTGAGGAATATTGGTGTTCGGGCAGTTTGAAATTACAAAGGCACGCTGCGGAGGTTAACACCAAAAAACAGTTTATTTTGCCATCGATGGGTAAAAGATGGTACACCAACTCAAGATTTATAAACTGACCCGCTGAATAAAGAGGCTATTTAGAAATATAACTTTGAAATTAATACTTTTATCCAGCAAGGATGCATTCAATTGCTCAAAAGTGACAGTAAAAATATTAATAATCTAAATAAAAGCTTTCTCTTTCAAATACCTATTGCTCTTTTGGATTTTCCATTCATCAAAGATTCCTTTTTAAAAAAAAATATTAAGTAGCACAACGGTTTGAAATATTTCTTGAGCATCAAACCAGCATATTAGAATGATGTGGAGGCTGTTTTGAATTGGCTAAGATGGCAATCATTTAGCAATCCCCTAGCAACCACATGGCAACAAGCTTAATACCATCCAGAACACCTTAGCAACCTTAGGGTGACATTGGGATTTTTATTGTAGTCATGGAGCTTCCCGATATGAGTCGTCAACTCCTGTATAGGCCCGGGTATACTTATTTTCCACGTTCCGCACAATTGAGCGCACGAACCTGTCAAAGTATACTCTAGTGGACTTTGTTTTCAAGAGCACATGCGTTGTTGTACACAAAAATTGGGATGTACCCGGACGGGGTCTGTGTACGTTCGTGGACCCTCCTCATGATGAAAATTATCCCTCGAATGCAGACTGTCGAAGTGTACTTTGGGCTTGAGGCCTCCACAGACAGAGGAGACTCTCGGACATTGCAGTACTGAACATTGAATGGGCCATTCATGTGAATTTGGATAAAACAGTTCATAGCTCAGTTAACAGCTCTGTCAGTTTTTACTTTCAATTTCTGTGGTGAATAATTGACTGGCGTTTGAGACTTTTTCCCCGACATAACTCTCACTCAACGTTTGCACTTCGCTTGCGTAATATCCACTGGCTCCCCTTCATGGTTTAAAATGGAAATATTTCAATATTGCGACGTGCCATTTTTTTTTTTTTTTAGCACCAGTTGCTTGCAAAATGATGGACAATGGTTCCCATTTAGTGCACGCCATTTCCCGTGATAATAAAATTAAGTAAATTAATAAATAAGTGAGTAAATAAACAACTAACAATCAACTCGAGAGTCAAATGTCGCCCATGCAAATACTGTAGCAACACTCTGTAAACCATTTAAGGGTGTTTTTTTTCTTGTGCAGAGATAATCACCTTTGGATTAATTTCTTTTCAATACGGGCACATTGGTGACCCAGAATAACCTTTTAACCTGATATTTTTCTGGAACAAAGGGTTGTGTGTTGGGTTCAGCATGCTTTTACAGGTCTTGATCTCCATTTAGAGGGGTAGTATAGATATTGATTGATATAAATTGTGTGTCATGATTGACCTGGTAAGCAGTGTTCCCATAGTTCACATGAGACAGCTTTGGCAAGGCTGCAGTCAGATGACCTGGGTATTTTGCAGCATTGTGACATCAGTGACTGAGGATTTAGAGTGCTCCTACTGGTCACTTTTAAAGCTACAGTACCTCATTTGAGACACTCAAGTGCTCTAAAATTGCTGTGATGATTCATGAAAGACCCTGTGAATGACCAATTTGGATGCTAAAATCAATATTGAATTTAATGAATGCTTAAAGCAATCATAAGAGACAGTAGTTTCCCCTTTCCCCCACAGTGTTATGAAATTCAAATATAAAGAGCTCTTCAGTGTGTCAGCTCAGCAGTTTAGAATAGGGGGATTTCACCAAGGTGCTTGCAGATCTCTTGATTTTTCATGCCACTTTCGTAGATAGTCTAAGACTTTCAGAGTCAGCACAACCTTTACAACCTCGACGTTTGGATTGGCTTGAACTATCTTGTGTGAATTTTTTTTTTTTTTAAAGAAATTTTACAGCCCCCTTAGGTTTTAGGTTTTCAGATTGTGCTTCATGCAGTTTTATAAAAATAGCAAATATTAATCTTAAGCTAATTGATTAGGTTGCCATAAATATTAATGATCATAATTTTGGCCTGTAGATCCTAAATTGCCATATACAGAATGAGTCACTAACCTGCTGGTCTTAATCCCATTCAGTCCTTGTCTGATGCTTGTGCTTGAACTGCCTTGGGCTCCACTAAGTGGCTTGGGAGGGATCCTCCATTGAGAGAGCCAGAGACTCATTTACGTGCCCTCAGGGGTCAGTAAAAGGCTGCTTGGCTCTGTCTTTGGCAGCCAACCTGCTGTCAGTGTGGAGACTGCTTGCTGTAAGCTTGAAGGAGCCCCACTTTGGGCTGTCACCTGCCATTTGCAGTAAGCATCTTTACCCCAATCATCTACTCAGTGTAATGGCATTGTGGTTATCAATTAGGGCTCTATAAATATACGCTAGAGATCGGATTGGACCAGTTTTACCTTGGAGACAAACTTCCCTTCGTCCCTGTCAAAAGATCTGCACTTTCTTGTTTACACTTACTATGAAATTATTTCATGTTTCAAATAGATCTTATTTTTTTTTTATCTCTTGTGCTAGACTCTATAGCCAATTGTATTTTTTGTCAAAGCTTTTTAAATGGCATTCAGCTATTCAACTACAACACAATGGAAAAACACTTATTTTTCAAGGTACAGTTTGTACTATGATCACTGCGATTTTTTGAATATATGTTACTTTTTACTTTACCTATTTTACCAACCACCAGGCAAATTGTAAGCCTGGTCTAATAGCATTTTTCCAACATATTAATGTAGGGAAGCAAATTATATGTGCACCATTTTTAAAAACTTTTAATCGCTGGTTAATATCTAATATTTAACGGTGCATACTCATTTCTTCATTTATATTACCGTTGTCATCTAACTCTCACTGTTTTTTTGTTTTTTTTAAATACTAATAAATTAATTACATTATTAAATGTAGTCTTCAGCAAATCGGTGTATTTTTTGGACGTCATGAAGTGCAATAAACGATGTCACTTTTTTTTAATGAACTTTTTTGTGTTTAAGATTAGATGTTTGTTCAAATATCAAATCCCACATATGCATATCAGTATTAGTGATTCTTACAGTAAAAAGTACCTCTAATTTGAAAATAATTTTGTTTCCTGTTTGCGTTGTTGAGTGATATATAGAAATATACAGTACATAGACTCATAGAAAGAAAATAAGAGTGTTTGAGACGGCATCAAATAAATCTTGCCTGATGTGTTTTGGGGCGGGGGCTTTGCAGCCACAGTTTTTGCCGATGCTACTAATCAGTTATTCTCAGCTCTTGGTCAAACCGCTGCCTCGCCTGTCAATCAGCTTTGCAGGCGCAGAGGCAGGAGCTGTTCGGCCCAGTACATTTGAATGTCGACATTAAAATTCCACACTGCAAAATTGTGTACAAATTGGAGCTTGGCGGCCTAAATTTAGATGCAGCAGAATAGAATGTGGCAAGTGCACTGGCTTCTGTCAGTCAAGGAAGTGTCGACACCTCACATTTAACACAACCCACCTAGTTGTCACTGTTTTTGACCGGTTTCGCATCCTGCAAGCTTGTGTGTGTGATTCGGTGGAAGGACAAGGAGATGGCAATCAGTGATGAATATGTGATTTGAGATGATGAAGATGCCTGAGAAGGATGAGGGGGGTCTCATTATCTCACTCTAATCAGGGGACATCCAGCTAGGCAAAGAGGACTGATTAAAAAAAGACTCATCGTCATAACACAAGAGCATCGTTTGGCTGAGGCTTATGGGCTTATTGTGAGTGAGGACCAATGTTAGTCAACCGCAATCAACAGCAAGAGGCCACTACACACTTCATCAGAGGCCCAGAGTAAACAAATAAAAACGCAGCTTCTCTGCAGACCGCTCGGTTCGGAAGAGGAGAATTCTGGGAAGGGGCATTATCCACAGGAAACACGACAGGTGTTTTGAGGAGCTTGATCATCTATCCCCCATTCCTCTGTCTCTGTTCTATGTTGAACTCCACGTACCCCCCATCAAGTCATCTGTCAAACAGCTCTCTCCCCCTCCTCCGTCAGAATATAACTTGATTTGGTATGTCTGTATCCCTGCGATTGTCCTGCGCTCCGATAAGGATCCATGTTTTCAGGGATGGTTCGGCTGCGCCGCATCTAATGAAAGATCTTAATTAGATCCATTTGTGCCCAAAGGAGAGTAGATGCAATATTAAATTGTCACTCCTATCACATTCCTCCAATTTAGGCTGCAGGATACGTCTCGATCCATTTTATTTCGCCGCAGATAAATGGTGAACTTTGCTGTCACTACTACCTCCTGCATTCTCCCTCTCATCTTCAGCAGAGAGTGAGAGGCTCTTCTTCTGGAAGAAAACATCTTCCTTTTTGCTGTGCATCACAAGACATTAGAAAAATTCTAATTTGCCTCCCAATTCCACTCTTTGTGCTTCACATGAAATTGTCTTTCTGATTTCAAGTCCAAATTGAAGCCTTCCTGATAGTCTTGGTCTTTTAAGTATCAGCAAATTCCGCCTCGTTGTCCTTGAATATAACTTTTTTTTAAAAATATTTGTTAACTTTCCCTTGGCAAAGTGTAACAAAACAAGGTGTAACTTTTTTGTTATTACATATTCAGTACGCATTATTTCTTTTAATTGGCTGTAAATTTTTAATCAAATTAAATATGTAAATAATTTTTTTTTGCTTTTGTAATCAGTACAATTTAAAGGGTTAGTTCACTCAAAAAAATGAAATTCAGTCAGTCATTAATTACTCACCCTCATCTCGTTCCACACCTTCGTTCATATTCAGAACACAAATTAAGATATTTTTGATGATATCCGAGGGTATCTGAACCACAAATAGGCAGCAACGTCATCGCACCTTTTAAGAAAGTAAAAACATGGTTAAAATAGTCAACGGGACTGCAGTGGTTCAACCTTAATGTTATAAAGTAACGAGAATACTTTTTGTGCGGCAAACAAAAATAACAACTTTAATCAACAATCTCTTGTCTTCTGTGTCATTCTCCTACTATGCTGTTTACGTCCAGCGCTTCCAGGTTGTATGACTCAGTATTGGCCGGCTCCAGCGTCAGCATCGCATGTGTTGTGCTGCTCACGTTACACTTTGGCCAATACTGAGTCGGCGTAAACAAGTAAGCCTGCACTGAGTTCACCAAGTCATCTACGTATGACGACGGTTGTTGAAGAAAGTCGTTATTTTTGTTTTTTTTTTGTGCACAAAATTTATTTTTGTCGCTTCATAACATTAAGGTTGAACCACTGTAGTCGCGTCGACTATTTTAACCATGTTTTACTACTTTTCTGGACCTCAAAAAGTGCATTGTTTTTACTGCCTGTATGTGGTTCAGATACCCTCGGATTTCTTTAAAAATATCTTAATTTGTGTTCCGAAGATGAACGAAGGTCTTACGGGTGTAGAACGACGTGAAGGTGAGTGAGTAATGACAGAAATTTCATTTCTGGGTGAACTAACCCTTTAATGATCACATAAATTTTGGATTTCCTGAGAAAATGCCTCGTATGAAGAATTTATATGCATTACATTGTGCCAGACAAAATCTTTGAAGTGCAAACGGACTCATCTGATCTGATCCGGAACTTCTTAAAAATAAAGTTCATCCACGCTTAATGTTAGGATCATTACGGCAAGGCAAAGACTGTGTTTTTCCACAACTTGGCACTTCAAAAGGTCGTTTAATCCTCAGAGGCATCTGTTTTTTTTTTTTTGCTGGAGTAATCCTGTGTTTGCGTCTCATATTTACTCCTAAATGACATGCTCGAATCCATGGGCAGGGCTAAAGAGGCAACGATGCAGAAGTAGGCGTTCTTCTTCTGCAGAGGCGGTGTTTCATCGCACTGACATAATAATGTGACAAAATTCAAAACGAGTTGTTTTCTGAACTCTGTTTCAATAAAAGCTGTTTTTGGACGAATGAGGAAGTTTTGAGTTCTGAAACTTGCAGGATAATTTTGTAGTGCAATGACCCCTAGTATGTCAAAAGATTGGAAAATTTAATTTCTCAATTCATAACCCCTTTAAATCGACAGGCTTATTTTTTATTTTTATTTTCTGTATTAAGTTTTATTCCATGTCTCATAGATGCCGACATTTCTGATCATGCTGTGAGTGCTATAACACATTAGCCTGCACACCTCTAAAAGAGGCTTGTGCAGTCATCACCTCTAATCGCCTGCACTTGTTTCAGCACTGGAAGAAACCTGCAGCACGACTTACATCTAGAAACATTCTGGCAGCTGACATTCCCCCTCACTAGAGGAAGGCAAGAAATGTTCTCTAGGCATGCCGAGTCGCATCAAGCAATGTTGGTGGAAGATGACAGGGGCTGAAACAGCAACATCAGCAGACGACTAAGAGCAACAAACTCTGCTGCTCTGCATAAATTTATACGCGCAGTATCTCTAAACACACTGCTTATACTCTATCACACCTAGCGCCGCTGCATTCTTATATCTCAGCTCTCCTGCGAGACGTGCTCTTTCATATTCATAGATTTTCACGGCTGAATTTTTAAGGTCTTGCGATAGCAAAAGTTTCCCTGATATGTCATCACTTCGCCAGACGTTTCCCCGTCCCTTCACAAGGTCCACAGCTTTCTGTCTTTGCGTTAGTTTACTTTCACCTCATTACATTTTTTTCACCATTCTAATTTGTTTGAAACATCTTTTCCCATTTCAACTGTGTAAAAGGCTTCCCCATAATGCCTGACAAAGAGTGATTTCAAATTTGCATGGATAATTAGAGGCTGCGGAAGGAGGTGTGTAAGTTAAAGTTGCGAATCCCTCAGCAGTGAGCAAGGTTGAGGGCCTGTTCCTCTCGCTGGAACATGTGATTCAGGGTGATTTAGGACAAGTCATAGCTATTTGTACCTGACAACTCTCAGTCACCACCCTTTGAGGTTACCTCGGTACGTCTCCCTCATGACTCGCACATCATTCCCACAAATGTCTTAATAACAGAACTGTGTTTTTGGAAATCTGGCATGTCAAAAATGGCAAAGAGAAACAAGGACATACCGGATAAGCTCATGAAGGATAAATCCCATAATAAAGGGTTGTCTGGCAAGCTATCTGCTTTTCTTATCTTAAGTGGAGGCTAATCAAATTGTGCGTTTGGTAGTCTGTTGTCTGTTTTTAATGATTATTTCTTGCTGGCCTTAAGGGTCATAAAACCACTCTATTTTACAGAAGAATCAAAACAGTCCAACGGACATGCGTCCTGTCATCGTCTTGGTCATTATTGCATCTAAGTTGGCACTTTGAATGCTAATGGGTTAGCAGAGCTAGAGGCGTCAGCAGCACAACGTGATTGTGAGGCATATCTGCTCGTTGAATCCCGAGAGAGGTGTGCGAGAGAGGTAGCACAGACAGAGCAAAGGCTTGCTGTTGTCTCTTGTCACCATGGAGAGAAATGGACAGAGTAATTGCGTTGTTCCAGGGCCTGAGGAATCCCATCAGCCAGGAGCTGGTGCTGTCAGAGGACATAAAGATGCCACTAAAAACTTAACTCTCCACTGACACGTTGGGCGGCTTGGGCCTGCACAAAACGACAGGGGAAAAGACAGACAGATTAACCATGGTGGGGTGAGGATGAGAGTGAAAGTGCTTTCGAGAAGGTTTGGGAAACAGCCAGCTAAGATGAGGGCTGAGTGTGCCTGTTGCCAAGATTGTGTATGATGGATATGAATGAAGTCGAAATAAATGCCCTGGGTTGCTTAATTCTTTCTCCGTCTACTCCACTCTGGGAAATACCAGGGATTTGCTAGAATGCACAAATGAAGCTTATTTTCTCTCATTGACAGTTTCTCATGGCCAGTTTTTTTAGACAGAGACAATAAGAAGGGACAGAAAATCAGGGGGGAAAGAGTAAGAATTAGTTCATTTATCTATAGAACAAGGTAATACTGGCTTAAGGAGCATCCATCCATTCATCCCTCCATCCATCCATCCATCCTCTGTATATCTATCTATATCCATCCATCTCTCTGTATCCATCCATCCATTTTCTGTATATCTATCTGTACCAATCCCTCTCGCTGTATCTATCTATATCCATCCATTCATCCATCCATCATATATCTATCTGTACCTATCTAATCATCCATCCATCCATCATCCCTCTCTCTGTATATCTAACTGTACCCATCCATCCCTCTTTCTGTATCTATCTATACCCCTCCATCCATCCGTCCTCAGTACGTCCATCATTCTATACCCACCCATCTCCTTCTATACCCATCCATCTGTCTTTATCTCAGTATACTGCATCTATCCATTTCTTTATTTGTGTACACCTATAATATTTTGAACTTTTTGCAGTGCCACATTAACATTTAGAGTTTGTCTTGGCAAGTTTTTACCATTTCTTGGTAAAACTGATGCTTATTGCATACATTTATTGTAAATTATATGTATTCATTTGAATTTCAGTTTGAAATTCCGCTTTACTTTAGAATATTTCCCTACTATATTCAAAATAATTGACTTCCAGGTCAAATCTTCCAACCACCAACTTGGGTCAGCTAAAAACCAATTACACGTTTTGTTTTAGTTGGTTTCTTTTGGGCACAATGTAGGTCAGATTTGAATCTGTGTTTCCCACACGAGCACCATAAAACGTTGGGATCACCTGCTGCATCACAGCTCTGACAATAAGCACACATTTAATAGAAATCCACACGGGTCTAACATAAGCGGAAATTTGACAAGTTTCTTCTCTTTGTTAACTTCAAAAAGGGCTTAACATTGCCTGAGGAGCTCTCTTGTTAGCCGTTATCATTGCCCTATATGATAGGTGGGCTATTTGATCTCAGTGCACAAGCTCTCAGCACAATTAACGTTGCTGCATGAAGAGAAGTCGGGTCTCTGCGCTCCATATATCTCTCCAGCAGGGAGAGTTAATTGTGTTTTGAAAAATGGGCCTTGTTTCACGAATGCGACCTCTACTACTGTCTGTTCTCACCGGTTTGAGATCCCGCCTGGCTCAAAGACTTTTAACTTTCCGACACCTTTTGTTTGTAACTCAATTAGAGAGTTTTTGAAGGTTTATTCGAGCATCTCCCTCTACATGGTTTTCCTGCGAACTGTCCTCTCAAACTTTCCTGTTCCAATTTTCTTAAATGGACTGGGGGATTGCATGTTGGCTCTTCGCAACTCAAGAAAAACACCATTCACAGCTCAGGTGTTTCTGTTAGTGTGAAACCAAAAAGTGTCAAGTCTGAAATTCTGAGAGAGAAAGGACAGGTATAGCAAGCAACGTTGGGCATTGCAAGCTAGGTGTTACCCGGTCCCCAAGCACACTCTCACAACTCAACAAATCACACAGTACCTCCTCTTCAATCTCCCTGTGGGACACAAAACCCACAACCGGTCATCTCCCAATTCCCTCTTTTCCAGTTCTAAGCTTCCTCTTTGTCTCCTGCGCGTTTGAAGTCCTCTGAAGTGCTTTCACATGGGCCTAATCTCTTGTCTTCTTCTCTTCTCTTCCAGATGGTCACAAGAACAAAGAAAATATTTGTAGGCGGATTATCAGCTAACACAGTAGTTGAAGATGTGAAGCAGTATTTTGAACAGTTTGGCAAGGTAAGATCTCATTTTTCTTTTTCCCTTTGGCTAATTTCATGGAGCGATGTTTGCGTATGATGAAAAATGCTGTCCCTCAACAAACTCTTTCATGTGAAGAATTTCAAAAAGGCCGTTTGAGATGTGGCCATTTAGAGATGAAAGACCAGTATTCGCCTGGTCTCTGTCGCCACTGGCTGAAGAAGCCAAGACCTTTTGCTTAAAGCTGCTGTATAATCTTTTCCACGTTAAAATACTTTTCCTATCCCAGATTATTGTGCAAGGACAACAACAGCAGCAAGCCACCAGTAGGTTGACTTACATGAAAAGTCTTTTCAGACCAACATTGCTGAGTTGGTCTGAACATTTACACAAACAAATGGTGTGTTTGGCCATGACTTTAGGGTTGAGTATTGATATAGATTCAAAAGCTTTCAATTCTGTTTGGTTCAGTTCCATTTTTGAATCATTTTGATTCAGTTATATTGTCCATTTTGCTAACATATTCTTACAAGTGGAAAAAACATATCCATCTTCTATTGATGTACTGTATATACAGGGCAGTGTTTCAGACTGATTTCAACCAGCTCTATGTCATTTGTTTTAGGAATCAAGCTACACTGTTGTGTGTGGATTGTATGTTTCTGATTCATTACATAGAACTGAGCTATATTATGCTGTATGGTTTTGAATCACTAAGGGTGCATTCACACTTGGCATGTGTGGTTCGATCAAAACGAACCCTGGTGCGATTGCTCTGTTAGGGCAGTTTATTTGGATATGTGTGAACGCTGTCATCCGAACCCTGGTGCGCACAAAACAAACAAACCGAGACCGCTGAAATGATGAGTCTCAGCCTGCTTCCAAACAACTCTAGTGCTGTTCAAATGACATATGAACACAACATGGACCAAAGACATGTAAACGAACCAAAAACAGGAAAATAAGACCCTAAAATGGACATAATACTCACGCACAATGTTTTTTTTTTCTTGTCATACTTTCCTCTCGCCATGTTGCCCATCCAGGTTGGTACAGGAGTCAGAATGTTAAACGGACCAGGACTGAATTTTTTTTTTTTCACACCTTGAAAGAACTGAATTAAAGAGTCATTTATTTAGGAAATCAAGCTTCACTGTTCATTCAGTGTGGTTTTGATTCACTTAACAGAAACAAATTTTAATAGTCATTTGTTTTGGGACTAAAGCTACAATGCTGTATGTTTTGAATCACTAAAAAGAACTGGCTCATATTTGGCTGTCATTTTAATTTATAAACTGAGAATAGGTATAGAGTTAAAGATCGATGTTAGACTTTTATGAATCCATATCAGGATCGTTCAAATACAGAATCAGAAAATCAATGTTTTTACCCTGTTCTACTTTTTGCAAGCCTGATATCTTCAGTACGTATGCAGATGATTGATATTTAACCCGTATCTTTTTGTGGCCCAGGTAAACTTTTCTACTTGCTGTATGATATGACTTTGAGTAAGTTTGCTGTTTCTCTCTATTTCAGGCTCTGTATAAATACCTAGCTCCATTTGTTTGTAATCAGCTGTGTCTGAGTGGACCTAACACGCACTTGACTTGATTGAAGGGCTCAATTATGCAGATGTTTTACTTGCCCTGCGCTGCATTTCTTGCCCTGGGGGTGTTTTCACCAGCGCCAGAGCTGGCAGTAGACAACCGCTAAATCATTGTGATTAAAGGAACGGCAGAGGATTTGTAGCTTCTTAGGTCACAAGACTATATTAGTCTTACCACAGCCTGGTTTATTGAGGCATACTTGTCTGCATCCTTACGTAAAGCTGTAGATCGTTATTTTGAATGGGCAGCGTGATCCAATAACACTAAAGACCTCAGTGTTCGGTGTCTCGTTGTTTATAAGTTACGAAGCAAATGGACGGTCTAATGAAGTGTCTGTCTCCGAAGACAAGAAAATTACAAATTGACCGTCCGTTGGATACGCACTTGTGAGTAAAGGCGAAATGAGCCTTCAAAGTGAGTTGTTGGAAGGTTGGATGCTCATTTGCTGTAAACTCTTGATGACTCTGCAAGTCCGCCCACCTGGAGATTTTGCCACACTGTGGTGTCAGTTGAGCTGATACCCGGAGGTTTGTGTGTGTGCATAGGGGCGTGTGTGTAGGCCAATTAACAGTGTCTCCTGGCGAGCAGTAGGTAGTGAGAGAATGAGGATCCTGGGAGGAGAGCAGGTGGCATGGGGCAGCAGGGTCACAGGATCTGTCTCCTTAGAAGCTGTGTTCTTCCTGAGCGCTTTTTCTGTGCTATGACAGCTTACACACTCATGCACACACACATTTAAGCGGCACTAAGGGGCAGTTATTGCACAACACTGCAGAATTAAGATTTTAAAAGCCTTTTCACAAAGGCTCTTTGAGTTAGATCCACTTTTCATTAACATAGTCATTTTGTGCTAATGCTGCATGTTGCTTTTTTTCTTTCTTTTTTTTTTACTTTTGAGAGGAAGGCATGCCTAAATAATTTCAGTTGTTTCCTCCGAAAGATTTCATGTGTTAAGAAACAGAGTTGGCATGGTTTTATTTAAAATCTCGCCAAGATATTTTGCACATTCGTTGTGACGAGAATGTAAAAGGCCGCCTCGCTCCCTTCATAAACCTTCATGTGCCCTAATTACATAGGATGGCTTATGCTTAGTCATAGGTTTATTGTAATCGGCTTGGAGTAGATCTCCAAACAAAGTACACTTATTCTGCTAAGTTGAAACAACTCTTGTTTACTTCATTACAAACCTCCCTTACTCTCTCTCTACCTCTCTCACTTTAGTGTTTGCTCTGCTGTTGTGGCCAGGATTTAGTTTCATTAGGCCTGAGAGTTGTTTCCAAGCCAGTGCTCTGCCACAATCAGGCCTTTATGCCTCCTCTGTCCTGGTTCCCATATCGGCCTGGGTGGGAGCCAACTTCAACCATTTCAGGGGCAAAATTTTCACCTCCTGCAGTTTGTCATTGGTAGCATGTATAATATACAATATAAAATTAAAAAGGATATACTTTTTATATTTTTTTCTATTATTTGTATTTATATTTTGTGTTGTAACTGTTCTAGATGTGCCATGTGCCCAATAGAGTACTGAATTGACCAATATTCAGAACTATAATCGTGGATTTTGTAACAAGTTTAAATATTTTCTAGACAACGTGAAATGGCATTTGCAGTGTATTCATCTTCTGCCACATTTCATAGTGAGCTGGAGAATATTGTAGGAAAATGATGTTATTGGTTATTATTTTTCTTAGCCCGCATGGCCTTGGGTTACATCAGCAGAAAGAAAATTTTGTTTTTATTTGAAGATGTTTTTTTCTTCTTCAGCATTTAAATTATTTAAAATATGACCAGGGTCATTTATTTAGAAGTGAATAAGGTCAATTTTGAGAACTACAACTGAAAATCATCTGATTGATTTTTAAAAAAAAAAATCACTGGTCATTCTTCACAAAGCATAATTTTCTCCAGAGAACGTCCTGCTCTTTATTTTTGTTGTTGAGTTTCATTTTCTCTGTGGCGGTTTTGACTCATGACTCACTGGCCTGCCCATGTCGAATGCTGGACGAACTAAACCGTAATCACCGGTTTGGTGGCAGACTGCGTATTGTCGTGTGCCGTAATGAAATATCAGAGTTTTCTCTTTCTTTCAGCTTCAATATTCAGTGAGGACCGTGGGCTGCCTGTAATGACTACATCCAGAGCACTCACTGTTAGTTAATTTAGCATACCTGGTGAACCGCTAACATTTAATAACGGCATTCGATTTACCTCAGGCTCGGGTAATAAAAACAGTGCACTGCTCTATTTGCAAGCCTCGCTGCATCACTGAGCCCTTAAAGTCTGATTTGATAAGCTTGTTTAACGAGAGGTGTTTGTGGATTTGGTGTGAAGAGTTTATTTCAGACACATTTTCCTCATGTATACTGTGAGCCTGGGAACATGACAGCGTTTCAGTAGTGAGATCAATGGCGGCCATCCAAAGTTGCCTTAAAGATGCACAGTCTTCCTCCCAAGGTTAGTTCCTTTACTCTTTGGGTGTTTTTTTCTCACCCCTGGCCTTCAACTTGATCATGTTAGGGTTTAGGCCTTACGCTTTGTAAACTGAATTGTTAAAAGCACTATATAACTGAACTGGATTGGTTAAAATGACTGTGCATAAGCAAATAATAAAGATTAGCAAAAGCCTCTATGGACTGTTTGAAAACCGGGATCAGATTTAACCACACCATTGCTTATGCTATATGTAACGGTTGTGTTCTGTGAATTTCCACTTCCTAAATTTAGTTTGGAGTATTTTCAGAGTGTGCAGCTTCAGCTTTGTGAGCATTTCATGGTTTATTTTCTTTTAATGTCTTAGCGGGAACTTCATTGTCTGGGCAGAGATGTGTTATTTCTTATCAAAAGGCCCTTTGGACTGCCTTCCTCCATAAGTGAGGCCAGGGAAGTGTCCTCTATTCACTGCGAGGGTTAGCAGTAAATCCCCACGGAGTTCTATGGAGCCCGTAGCCCTTAAATGTTCTCCACACATCAGTGGCCTTGCACAAGTGGGAAGTCACTAACAAAAGGTAGAAATTCTTAAGGGCAGCTGAAATACTCAATCACAGGCTCCCCACTCTCCAGTGCCCTCTGGAGTGAAGGGAGAAAACAAATGAGAAGCTAGTGAGGGATGAAAAGGGATGGTAAGGAAAAAAGCAGCTTTTGAACTGGTTGGGATTAGTTTTAAGATGATGCGCTCTCTCTAGACTCCTCCCTTCCTCTGCTCCTGTCCTCCCATCTCCCTCCCTCCCATCTCCCTCCCTCCGCTCATCCTCCCTCCGCTCATCCTCAGCAATCCGAGCCCACACCTGTATTTGTTTCGCTACAGAGTCTTTAACAAGGTCTCAAAATGGCTTTCACAGTGCTTGTGTTAACCAGTGAAACCAAATCTTCTTGTGAAGATTGAAAACACAATTGATTTTGGGCAGGGCTGAGGTCGCCAGCCCAGACCTCGCTCTTTCCGCCTCTGTATGCTCTCACGCACCTTCAGATTGATCTCTATCCTTCTTTAATTTCTTTTTTTTTTTCTCCATTGTTTTTCTTGGCTGGACTTAGATCCAAAATGTCCTAAGTGTGTTCTCCCTCTCCAAGGAAGTCTATTTTACTTGGAGAAAGCTGTTTGTTAGCATTTCCATTAATCTCAATGGTGGTTGCTCGGCCGACACACAAACCCAATAATGTAAAGGATTGTTTAGAGCCTCCAAAAACCTATTTACATGGGGAAAAAATCTATTATAATTTTAAGACAATTTTTGTTGTTTGTAAACAGTTATGTTTCTTCAGAATACATGATTACTTTTATGTTATGAAGGACTTGATGTGTAATTTAAAAGTAAAATAAAGAAATATTTTTTAAAATATTGTTAATTCTTAATTGCTATTAACTTATTTTTAAATGATCTGTATTTTTATTTTTTATATTATCTAATATAAAGTAATTGCATATTTTAAAATTATAACTGTATAAAATGTGTGTATATTAAAGTTTTGCTTTTTTTTTTTTTTAAATGAATAAACTGATGATCGATACTGTCATTTTATTGTTAGCCTCTTGATGCGCAGCCACCTTTTGAGCCCAAAACAGGAAAATGATATTCTTGAACTCAAATGGTTGTCTTTCCTAAATCATTTGGAGTACGAGCTTAGTTACGGTGTCATTTGAAAGACAAATGGAGCTTTACTCTCCAAGTTTCAGAATAAATCTGAAACATTTCAGAACAAATAAAAACAAATAAATAAAAATAAGTCAGACAAGCTGAAGTATGATGGAATGAGAATGCCTTTTGCATAACACATTTTTATCATTAAAAAGTAATAATAATAAAGAATCCTGCGGCAGCTAGAAATACAATGTGCCCAAAGCCACAAGTCTTAAGAAGCTATGTTTCAAGTTTGAGGATGAAATAACAAAAAAAAAAAAAGAATGAGTGCTCAGATTGCAAAATTTCTTGAAGAACAAAAAAAGTGCTGTTGGATGTTTTCCACTGGACATTGTACCCAGGTGCAGCGGATTGGATTCATCTCACGATCGCCATTTCATAACAAAGGTATGAAGTCCCATTTTGATTTTGCATATTATTCTTTGCACTCCCGACACAAATTACGATATTACTGTTGCTGGAGCATCTATATCGTAAAACAGACACCATAGATTGAAACTAAACCCTCAGATGTTTCAAAAGATGTATGATTTGTTAATATTCTTAATATTTTTAGACCGTCTCCAGTAAATGTTTACCATGGTAAACATCAAGCCTGAGGTCGGAACAGTGCGTCTCAAGAGGTTAAGTGGCAGCTATTGTCATATTTTTCCTGCACAATGATTGAATTACAGCATCTGCCTGCTAATCAGTCAAACTTTCTCAACATCCCCAACGTTTTGGGCGTTCTAATTGTGCATGAATACCATGGTACGCATTTGTATGTAATAAAAGCTTAATATTTCTTCTTTCATGGCAGAATGCGCTAGGGACCTGTCTTGTAGCAGTTGGAGTGTAAATGATCTTTAAAACATTTTGCTGGAGGAAAAATAAAAGAGTACCCAGAAGGTTTCCCCTCAGTTGTCGGAGCGGCTCCGGAGCTTTCAACCCAGCGACTCGCTCACGGATACGGGCTCTAAAGCTCAGGCAGCGAGATCTTGCTTAGCGGGACTGTTTTAAAGAAAAATGAGACAAATGATTTAACACTCTCCCTGACCTTTGTTTGCTTTAAGTATTGGCTGTGTTTCCAGGAGTCAAGGGGGGATGATTTTAAAACGCCCACATGAGAATTGGAAGTTAAACTGCTTCTTGGCAATGATTTCCATTTTGATTCCACTCTTTTCTTTCTTGTCTCCTTAAGTCTGTAGTTCAGCAGTACATCTTGTTGTTCAGGACCTCCCCAGAGTACATCATTTATAACCTTGCGGTGATGGATTGGCCTTAGTTTAGCTGCCTTGTATGCACCAGAAGGCCCCTGTGCTTTTACCTTACACCCATCAGAAGGCTAGTTTTTGTCTTTTATAGCATTATTTACCTGGATGTCTTTAAATCACGTCGTCCAATGGAAAGAGCTTGACCACATTTGGCTAACTTAATCACTCTAATCACTCTCTGTTAATTGCCTTTTCCTCATCGAAGTCCCTGTGCTCTAAGATGATTTAGAGGGCATGAAAGCTGGAATCAAGGTCTTGTAGATGTCGTCAGAGCTGTGGCGACACCACGTTGCATCATGCAGGCTGGCTTTATTTTTGACTCTGAAAACGAAAGTGTGTTTTTAATGGATAAAGATTAAGTGTAATGGATGGTTTGTTAAATTTTAAGTGCAAATTTGAGCTATGTTGAAGCTATACATTGGGGATAAGCTATATTTAATTCGTGTTTGGGTTTTGGTTAAGATGCATTTAAGCTTGATGTTTGCAAATAGTGGCACACCATTGACAGATTGTCCTTTTTAGTTTTTGTTATAATCTTTATTTATAGGAACATTTTGGAATTTAGTAAGTGTCCAGTCATCTTACATTTATGCATATAAACTCGCACATATGCATATAATCTCTTTGTCCCCTCGTGTATTGTCTGACTATCCTTTTTTTGAGATTTGCTTTTAACGCATTGTCTACCTGTGCTTGTGTTATCCAAATAAATCTTCAAACAGGGTCTCTTTGTAAGCATGGATTGCCTTGATTGGCTTTGAGCTGAGTCACTGGGTCATGTGTGGATGGATAAACCTCCGGGGCTAGTCACATTTGTTTAAAAGGACCAGCCATTTTAAGAAGATTGACCATGATCGAGGAGGATTTTCAGGCCCTTCTAACATGAGCAAATCTCTGAGAGATAGCAAGCCTCAAACCTCAGGCTATTTCAGGTTGAAGACAGAAGCTGAGCGAAGAGGTAAAACGTTTCAGTTAAAATGCTTCACTGAGATTGTCCACATTTCTTAGTTTTTTGGGGGGGGGTCAAAAGATCTGCTTTGGCTCCAGCTCAACCTGAGTGGCACTATCAGATCAGCTTTGGCCGGTCCCACTGTGCCTGAAGCCGCACCGGCCGATTGCGATCTTTTCCACCACTCCCTAGGCATAGAGTGCACCAATTAAATCAGCTCGGTGCTCTATTAGGATTTAACCGGGAAAAAAGGGACCCATTTCTATAGAGACCATGACATTTCCAATCCCCCTACTGGCACCACCCGTTCACCTGTGGAGATAGCCTTGGAGTGGTAATAACTTTTGACTCAGGGGGGCTTCTGTGATCTTCAAGCTTCCAAGATGTGGCCTCAAATAAGCCTCCACCTGCCAGGCCGGCTCTTAGAGAGAGAGGCACCTCTGTGTCCCGTTGCGCTGTGAGCTCACAGGAAGTCTGCACCAGGCTGATATTCCACAAAGCTGTCCAGGAGCATGGAAGCAAAAGCAAGTCTTGAGTGACAGCTTCCTTTCACTCTCAAACGTGACAGTTGGAAAACAGGATTATCGCAGCGTAATTCAGACCGTGGTCCGTTGTGAACTTTGAGAGGCGCTTTTTGGTGATTTATTTTTTTAATTTCTCCTTCGGCGGAGAAGATTGATACGCTCGTACTTCTCTCATCAGCTCAAAGAGGCGGATGCGAAGAAACGAGAACATTTAAATGCTCAGCGTGAAAACAGTCAGTGTGAGCTCGAGAGAAAGACGCAGCGATGAGAGAGAAATTATAACTAGAGTTGTCTCTCCTCAGCGTCCCTCCAAAATCTGATTGGGCTGACAGCATGGGTGCTTATTTGGCGCAGGGCCATATGAACGCTAACACGCTGTTACACGCCGTGCACGAGTAACATGGAAAAAAGCACATAAAACAATGTCCCATCGGGATAACTACCTCCCCTACTCAAAATGCTTTGAAAGCTTTAAATGGCCTTGTTTCTGTCCCCTCTCTCCTTCCACCTTATGCTCAGTATAAGGTATAGCTTGTTTTTTCTTTCTCCCCGCAGCTTGATGCAAAGCTTTAATGAAGCCTCAAAGGTATTGAGCATCATATATGATTATCGGGCCTACACCGCGAAGAATGGCTATATAACATACGCTAGAGCTGTGAAGGGGCTCTAGTGGACCGGTGCCAACATGGTGTGAGGGAGAGATAGAAAAAGAGACACATAAGATGGAAGAAAAGGCCTCATCCACATATAATTAGACTGAATTTGCTCAGAGACTCAGCCTCTTTTAAAGGGCATGTCCTCTCAGATGAGTGTCAACAACTGTGGGGTTCTGCTGTGTTGCTTCTGTAGATGCGGAGATAGAGGCGGGGGAGGCGAGAAGGATAAATGGATGAAGCAGATTGGATTGATAAATATATTCGGCGCATGCTGGCACACATTGGGCGCACGAATGTGTGCGCGTTAGCGAGCTCTTCATGACTGTTTGTGCTGTTTGAAGCGAGCAAGCAAGGAAGCGGTGAAGGACTCTCCAGGCTACAGTGCTAATTAACTCAAATGCCATTGCATTACCTGGCTGCTTTCTTTGTTTTTGTTTTTTAACAAACTCTCATGCTGCCCCACTCCATGGGCCCAGGTCGGCACAATACGTCATTGAGGAGAACAGTAAGGGTGAATATGCATCGTGGGGGGTTGTGGGTTTATTGTCACTGAAGACGGGTCCTGTGGAGTGGTGTAGCAAGAGTCCAAGGTTAAGTAGTCCCCCGAAATGCATGACGATACATCCTAGATGAGATAAACGGGAATGAAAGAGTGGAGAAATGTAGAGTTTTTGTGCCGAAGTAATGAGTATGTTTAGTATATTTAGTTAAACAAGCAAGTTTACCTTCTGCAGTCAGTAAATCTTTACGCCTCTGAATCATAAATAAAGCTTTTTGTCAGATTCTAATTGGATAGACATACCACATGCGGCAGAGCGAGTTTGGGCATATCCCTCTGTATTTTAATGACAAACACATTTGCAATGACAGATACATATACCAGACTTCAGGAAATGATACTTCCTTAGGCAAGCCGCTCCAGCACGGAGCCCAAGCACCCGCTGCCCTCCTCCCCTATACGCTGGCTTCCTTCCCAGGCAGTGATCCTTTTTAGATTTGACTTATGAAAATAAAAACACTCGCAATCCATTAAAATGAATTATATTTTGCTGACTGATTTATCATCCCCTGAAGGTTTCCAACAAGAATAACTTGGCATTAAATGTCACCTTGAAATGGATTAAAGGAGAGATAGATTTTGTAATTGTTTTCGCTGTCTGCGAATAAGTTTTGCTGTGTATTTCAAGTCCTCCCGACAGTCTTTATCAGCGCCGTGGGGGAAGTGGCGGTTCGAAATGTCGCAGGGACTCTTTTGAAAAGACAGCTTGTCAGTTTCATCCCGACGTCGATGAGGAGTCGACCGGCCTGCTGGTGCCGTTGCCTCGGGAGCCGAACTTCACAATGAGGGAGGGAATGTTTCAGATGATTAAAAAGAAGACGAGTACAAGCGCTCTAATTTCCCTCCACAGCAGGTGGTTGTCATCCATCCCTCCAAACAGCTGGTGGGAGGGTGGGCCGGGGGCTGGCGAAGAAGGGGTCTGGGCCCGATGCCCCCATCACCCGCCTTAATGACAACACGCTGCTTCCCCGGCGTCCAAACAGCAGCCACACGCGCAGATGTTCAATCTGCGTTTCTGACGAAATGCTGTCGAGACCGCTCAGAGACCCCAGAGTGTTTTTAAATTGTCCTGAAGGTCTGACCTTCCGGCACTTCCTTTGAGTGGCCACATATTGCGAGTTCCTTCAAAACATGCTTTTCAGGGTGCCTGGGGTACGAATTGCTAATTTAAGGTAGGAGCTGAGGGGTAGTGGTTAAGTTTGACTGGCTTGCGATCCGTATTATTTCGACCACCATTACTTTGGCGTCGTTGAAAAAGGAAAACGGGCAAAAATAAAATAAATTGTATAGTAGTAAACACAACTAGCTTAGATGAAAGCTAGCAAACTGCATGGCACATGTCTGTTTGAAGTGCCAACGTTAAGGGCACCCAAACGAAGACTAAATCACTCACAGCATGATTCGTCAGGAGAAGAAAGGCCAACTGACTTTAGTTTAGGGGTCCAGACTTAATTAAAATTATCACACACTGCAAAGAATCAAGCAGAGATGCATGCCGTGTTCCGATACGATAAATAGAAAGCGCAACCGCAAGAAGAAAGCAGTCGAAAAAGTGACTTTCACCCCACCTCCTCTGTTTGATCTGTCGCAGTGGTCCAAACAGGCTGACCGCACCACCCTGGGTGTCAAAGGGAGCGCTTTTAAGTCTTTCGCAATCTCCTGCACCCTGGTGGCTCGAAGTCTCGCTCTTAGGGTGGATGCGCCATCTCTGCTAATTATTTTGTATCAGGAGTGAGTAGAATTGTAGACCATGATGTGATGCAGGCCGCTTACTTTCCCAATCCTCCAGTACTGATGGGCGCTTCTTTCAGGGTACCAGGTGTCCCTTGGTTGGCACAGACTGCCAATCCTTTTGTTTATGAAGAAGCAGACGGATGGCAATCACCAGTGTGAATGAAGGGGATTTTTACCAGCTTTGTGAACCAAAGTCCCCTTTTCTACAACAAAAGCAAATTGCAATACGCCAAACACATTGGTGATGTTTTCTCTTACTACATTGTCATTCCTTGTGTCTTTCCATTAATGGCTGCATTTACACACAATACAGTTGTCAGTCCTGCAGTCCTGACTGCTAAATATGGTTACTTTGACACAGTTCAGTTATAAATGAGCGTGACAATCACGCTTTTTATGACTTTCTTACATCTTCAGCACTCACAAAGATGAAAATATGAGCTGTGTGTCATCTAAATGTTTTAGGTCCATTTGTTATTGTGCCATCATCGCTGTTCCCATCTGTTTGGATTTGATTAAATTGTGATAAGGCTTTCTGGTGTCATATAAGTCACCATCTTTGATATGTATTTGTTTACTTCTGTATAGCTCTTGTCACAGTACATATAGTTTTAAAGCAGCTTTTCAGACTGGATTGGTATATTTTGATATGCATCATAGGTTCAAGGATGATTTGAGAGTCACTATATGGTTATAATTTCCAAAAGCATGGTATCCTATATTGGTGCTAAATTGGTTATTGGCAGATATAAGACTTTTGTTTGTTTGTTTGTTTGTTTTAGGCATGCACTGATATGAAAATTTTGGTACAATATTACCAGTAATTCTTTACATTTGAAAGCCAATAACAGATATATTGGCCGATAAATCTTAATCCAGTTTTTTCACATGTATTTTCGTTTTTGAATCATATTTCAAGCAATCTGAAGTGTCTCATCTGAAGGAAAAATCCATAATTTGTCTGCTTTAATGTATCGGCCAAATTTTTTTTCATTGAGCCGATAATGGTAACATTAAAAATGGTCGATGTATTGTATGGTGGTCCATGTATTGGGCATGCCTATTTTTTTGTTTCATCTACCCATATGTGTTAGCATTGGATGTTATATAGTTTTAGACCTTGTTAAATATTGTATGTTTTTCTTTTTCTTTTTTTTTTTAATGTTGATGAAAAACATACTTGGTTCATCTTTAAAAACACTTACAAATTAACGCTCGAAAATCTCGAAATGAATATCCATTTTTCATACTGTTGTGATGCCTAAAAAATCTAAACTAAAATCGGTCATTTTAATTTTAAATATATTTAAAATAGTAAAAATGATATTGTACATAATTATATGAAAAATGTAATGAAAATAATGATTGGTCTATCTGTATCAGACAGAATTTTTATTCTGAAAGTAGATGATGTCTCATGTCAAAGTTTGTTTTTGATAATTCTAAAAAATTATTAGTTTCTTCAGACTTTGGAGCAGAATCAGCGAATATTTGCATAGGACAGAGTTTATATTGGTATTTTTGACCTGGTCTAAATTTGACACACATCAAATAATGTGCTTTTTACAGCTACAGCAGAACTTTCTGACTTTCATTTTCTCCCTTTTACTGGAGGACTGACCTTGCTCCCTTGAGCTTTGCTCAGCCAAGCCCTCTCTACCCCTGAAACGGATAACAAGCTTGCTCTCTGCTGCTATCCTGCTTCCCCATGACCTTTCATTTCATATCTTCCTCCATCTTTCTCTTCACCCACATGCTCTATCCATCTTTTTTCAGTTTTATTCTCCTAAACTTTGTTTAGAAAGAAGAGAACAATGCGACTCTTTCTTTTAAAGCCTGCATGCTGCAATTTACTTTGATTGTTGGCTTTTTAAAACCGTTTGGATGTTTTCTAGCATTCTGGGGTGCTATGGAAACAGTTTATTTTGAAATCTTTGTCTTAGTCACCTTGATAGCACATGACATGTTCATAATAGAATGGTGCTACTGTGAGCATAACAATGCATGCTTGGGTACATTCACATGCATGCATTATTTCTATTTTTGTTTACTGTTAACTTGTCTATTTTAATTCAATGCTTTTTTTTTTCTAAACTTGGATTTGACATTTATTTTTGCAAATCACTGCATTATTATTTGCTGCATTTGCATGATATACAGTCCTTTGACCGTTTGTCTACACTGAATTTTTGTCCCAAAATAACGTTGTTAAATACTGCAGAAATAAAACTAGACGCAGGCTTAGAGAAATGTAAGCCAAAATATTGGGCAACTAAACAATAAAACTATGGCTTCTATCCTGTTAGGGAGTGAATAATTGCATGTTGCTGGAATGCACCAAGCCTGAATGTGACCTTTCAGAAGCACAAAATACATATACATGCTCTGTGGCAAATAGATTTCATTCTGCACGTCTTTTATATTCTAATTTAGTGGGAATTTATGCATGCCATGGGAGAGATTTCAGAGACGGCGTTCAAGCCTCTCAGATTTGGTGTTTGGAACATTAAACACAATGCACCGTGTAAAAGCATAGCTTGTTTGGAGTGAAGGATTTGAGAGCGCGCGAGAGAGAGAAAAGCACGAGAGAGTGAGAATAAGTCAGGGAGGGAGGGAGCGAGTGAGTGAGTGACTTGTATCTGAGTTTTCCCTACAGCTGCCGTCTGTGTGTTTGTATGTGCACGAGCAGGATTTTTGGCAGTTGTGCCTTTGTGCCTCCGAGTTCAGGAGTTGAGCTTCAATCCTCTGCTTTCTCAATCCCCCCACCACCCCCCGACCCCAACCCAACCCATCCCATCACACCTGATTCTGTCTGACAAAAGGCCCTAATGGCTCAATATTTTACTGTGGCTTTTGAGAGCAGGCTGAGAGAGAGAGACTCTTGGAGCCCATCTGTCGCATCTGCTCCCCCTTCTACACATGTGACATTCACTCAGGAGTCTTTTAATTCATGAACGCAACTTGGAAAGAGCTCTTGGAGCCTGTGACAAATTGCTGTGAAGTGCGACGATTGGATCGGACTCGTTCCTCGTGCACTTGCGTTATCTGCGCTTATGTGAGCGAATACACATCTGGTTGGCAAGGTTGCCATCGATGAGGCAGACCGTAGCTCGCTAATTGAATCATCGTAAACGTCCACGACTATTTTTTTAATGTAATGTTTTTAAGCAACACACATTTACCTTAATTAAGTGCTGGTAGAAGCTGGTAAAATTGCTCATAGACTATATTAAGTGCTAAATAAAGTAATAATTATTGTTTTTAACGTAAAATAAGATGTTCACCATAATTGACTGATGTTTGGTAGAGGGTGTTAAGGTTTTTGATTAAAAAAAAATACTTTAAAGGGGTAATGCACTGCATTGTTTTATTGTTTTATAACGTTTCCTGGGGTGCACTTATAATGTTATTATGCTTTTTACATCAAAAATTGTCGTAATTTAGAATTAAAAGCCATTTTTCCTACCCTGATTTTAGCCCTCTGATTTGAACGCTCTGTTTTAAGGGGTGTGTCTGCTGTGAGACTTCACTGTAAACACCCAGTGCTGTGATTGGCTAACATCTTTGCAATATGAAAGCTAAGTATTGCTCTCTCGAAAACTTTAACACATTTTTTTCTATTATAGCTCAAGGTTATCTAATCATGAAAAGTGTTTATTATAGCATTACACTTAAATCTATGGCATTATATTTAGAATGTGACACGAAAGGTTGCAGTGATGAATGTTGTAGCCGATCACAGACATGTTGTTGAGCACATGAAAGCAGTGATCTCTTCTTTGCAACTCAATTTCTGCACACTAGCGAATGCGTTCATCATAACTAACAGTGCAAACTCGATGTAACTAAGATCCGTTGAATAAAACAGGAGTTTTGGTGTGAGTCACTGATAAACTTACCCTGTTTGATTGACAATTCCAGTGATTGTAAAGGGAGCGTTCTTTGATCGCTTTCTATATATAATAATTTAATCACTGTTTAAACAATGTGAAACAATGTGAAGTTGACCGTTTAGTCACTGGTTTGATTTACTGACACATAGACAAAGAACATCTCACTGTACATGAATCATTGCATATCAGATCAGCATTAGAATGAACAGTTATTAACATGTTGTTGCATTACTGTCGAGTCCATATCATAAAAGTCTGCAAAGCCTGCACCGAAATGCGATTGATTTACCGAAGAATCCGTAGTAAAATGTACCGAATACAAATAAATAAAGCTCAACTGAGACATTCAACATTGTTGAAAATAAATAAGACTAACACGCCAGTGGCCGGGGCTAACGTTGCAATGATGAAGTAGGCCTTGATTTCTTCAGCGGAGCAGATGAGCACATTCCAGGATCGCTGGCACTGGTGTCAATAAATGCTTTAATTGGACTAACAAGGAAGTTCACTTCTGAAAATTACAGGATATTCTTATAGTACAATGACCTCTTATGTTTAAAAAGCTCAAGGAAAAGTTGATTTCTCAATTCATAACCCCTTCACAACCTTGTTTTTTTTTTTAACCAGCCTCTACCAGTACTCGGTTAACAATCCTAAACATCTTTTTATATAAAAGAAAAAAATACACAAAGGGTTATCAACAACTTTACCAACTTCTACCAACAGTCAGTTAACAACTACATCAAACTTAATTTCCAGAGGCTTGTTCCCGAGCCATCGAATGACCTTCAGTTTGCACACTTTCCTGCCTCTGCTGTAGAAGTGGGCTTTTTTCCCTCCCGTAGAGGCCAAACTGGGGAAACTGAGTGTGTTCTCCCAGCACTTAATAACCATTCACACTATCAGAATGCTTCATTACACACCTTGACCTCTGTGGCATTTTCTCTTCACTCTGGATTTTACGGCAGCTCTGCAAAAAGAGGGAGAGTGAGAGAGGGAAGGAAATAGCGAGAGAGAGAGTCTGATTGTCAGGTGCAGTGTTTTGTAATTACTGTAGCTGCAGCTGTAGACTTGAACAGTTCTGCTGGCTGGCTTTATTAGATTCTGTCAAACATCTCTCTCCCTCACACATCACCCCTTTCTTTGCAGCCTGTTTCCATCTGAATGCTTTATACTGAGAAAACCTGTTAGAGGAGAAGTGGACCACACTAATCCTCATCTTACACTGTGATGATAACATGAGTTAGAGCTGCCTTTAAGAACAACCGAGCATTGACTTCACTAAATGACTTCAGCTTCGAAGCCGTTTTATGTAACCTATAAGCACAGATTTTTGTTGGTGATTGCTAACGCAAGCAGCACTATTGATTATTGCTCTTACATAGTGTTATGGATTTGAACAAACTCCTGTTGCTAAACATTAAACTACATCCTTTGTGATCATGCGGTTTGTTTTGAAGATGTGCGATTACTTTTGTAAGTGATTTACGATTTTTTTTTTTTACTTAACATATCAGACTAGACCAGGATATCTTAAAATTGTATAATGCTTGATATTCTCTCTCTCTCTTCTCTCTTTTATATATTTTTATTTCATTATATTTATTATTTCATGCAATTAATCTCTTGTTCAGTATTAATGTCTTGATTCCAGCTTCTTTTTACTTAGCAGCCACATAGCAACACCCTAGATACCACCCATAACACCTAGCAACGCCCTAGCAACCACCAAGAACACGCTAGCAACACAACAGAGTTTTGTAATTTTAAGCATTGCTCACATTTTCTTCACAACATGTCACAATTTAGTTTTTTATTACCATTTCAGTGAGTCATGCTTGGTTATGCTCTGTTATTCATTCGTCTGTATCCGTAGAAATGTTTTCATGGTCCTGAAGGTCTCTGAGGTAAGCGTATCTCTGGAGCCGATGAATGAAGTAGTTGATATAATTAGCAGCAGTATTGTAAGGGAGAGGAGGAGAGAACAGTGATATCAGTCATCTGAAGATGCCCTGACCTCTGTTAAGCTTTCTGAGTCAGCAAGAATGACTTGACCTACACACACTTACATCCTCACAATATTTCCCCTTCACTCTCTCTCTCTTTCTCTCTCTCGCTCTCTCTTTCTTATCTCCTTTTCATTCCTTACACACTCTCCAAGGTTCTGCCAGCTGGCTTGCAGGCAGCAGTCCTTATTTTATGTCATTTACAAAAACGTCATTGGCATTTTACGCATCATATACCCAGATGTGTCCTTCCAGGGTGGCAGATTGCCTGGATTTATCGATCTAGATTTAACTCAAAAATGTGTCTGTTGTTAAAGTCAACATGAAATCAAAATAGACCTCATTTACACTACTGTTTGGGATCAGTAAGATTTTCATTTATTGTATAATGTTTTTTTTTTTTTTTTTTAATTCAGCAAGGATGCATTAAATTTAGCAAAAGTAACAGTAAAGATATGTATAATATTAAAAAAGATTTTTTTTTTTTAAATCCTGAAAAACATGCATCACGGTTTCCACAAAATATTAATCAACACAACTGTTTTCAACATTGATAATGATAATAAATGTTTCTTGAGGACCAAATCATCATATTAGAATGATTTCTGAAGGATCATGTGACACTGAAGACTAAAGTAATGATGCTGAAAACTCAGCTTTGCCATCACAGAATAAATTATGTCTTAATATATATTTAAACAGAAAACAGTTTTTTTTAATTGCGAAAATATTTCACTGTTTTTAACATTTTTTTACTGTATTTTTGATCAAATAAATGGTGAGCAGAAGAGAATTCTTTCAAAAAAATATGAAAAATTAATTACCAACCTCAAACATTTGTACTTTGTACTTTCTTGGTACACAATGCTGGTGATATTAAGTGTTTTTTTTTGTTTTTTTTTGTTTTTTTGAGAATTCTGCCACTTTATTGTTGCAAAGTATAGTTTGCGTATCCTTTACTCATATATTTTTCAACCACTCCCTTTAAATACCCTCATATAGAGCCCTTTTTCATGATCCAATCTGTTCCCAATGAATGGATTGTAAATGGCTTTCCATGTTCACAGATTGAATGACAGTTATTCACATTAACAACATTACTTAAGATTTGTTTTGAGGTTATTCTACACTAAGCCTTTAAAGCAGCAGAAATATTTGTTAGAATGTTTATTCTTGCATTATGTAGAACAGACATGTCATAGAAAGTGGTACTTTAGGAACAGACAAGACTGGGAGTTCATACAGGGTCTCCACCTCAAAGCACAGCAGGAACTTGAGTTGTGACTGTAACGGCACAGAACTGGCATGATTGACTGGGGTGTGTGTGGGGGTGAACTGTGGAATCGGAACTCCTCCACTCTTTCACACCTCATCACACTCGGGATGTGAGAACTAATCATGTCACAGGTACAGACTGATTTAAAGAAAATCCCCCCCCACCACCACAAAAAAAAAAAAAAAAAAAAATCCCACCCTGCTGGAGGGTTGAATGTCAGGTGGAGTGTTATTTTGTCAAATGGGTGATAGGACCATTAATCCACTCCAGTGCACCCAATCCAGAGTGACACGTACAACAGGGGTGGGTGGTGATACAATGATCTTAACAGCAGAAGAATCATAGTTTCTCTTCCTAGATCAGTGATACTCACTCTTCCTCTCTTTTGCTGTGTTTCTGAGACCGGTCATCATCGAATGCGTTTTCTTTGACCTGGGACCTTATTTGACCTCACTGAGAGTAGATGCTATGTTTGAGGTAAATGAAAATGTAGCTGCATCTTTTCACATATTTTAATCAGACAAATAAATAGGTCTGAAAAAAAAAGATTTGACCTTGAAATATAATTCTTCCTATTATTGTTATTTAGTTCCTCTAACCTTCAAAAGTTTGAGGTTGGTAAGATTTTTAATGTTTTTGGATTAAATTTTGGAAAAACTTTTATTCTTACCTGGATGAATTTAATCCAAAAAAAAAAAAAAATATATATATATATATATATATATATATATATATATATATATATATATATATACAGCTCTGGAAAAAATTAAGAGACCACTGCATATTTTTTGTTATTTTGACCAGTTGTTGCTTTTGGCAAATAAATGCTCTAAATTACAATATTTTTATTTGGAATTTGGGAAAAATGTCAGTAGTTTATAGAATAAAACAAAAATGTTAATTTTACCCAAACACATACCTATAAATAGTAAACCCAGAGAAACTGATAATTTTGCAGTGGTCTCTTAATTTTTTCCAGAGCTGTATATATATATATATATATTTGTTTTCTTTTGGAATATATTTTAAAATGTAATTTATTTATGTGCTTGAAAAGCTTCAGCATCATTACTCCAGTCTTCAGTGTCACATGATCCTTCAGAAATCATCCTAATATGCTGATTTGATTTTCAACGAACATGTCATATTATTAGGTTTTTTAATGTTATTTTTAACATTGCAGCCTAATATTTTTGTGGAAATTATGCAGCATTTTTCAGGAAAGAAAGTTTAAAATAACAGCATTTATATTTACAGTATTTTGTAACAATGTAAAAGCCTTCACTATCACTTTTAATCAATTTAATGCATCATTACTTTATAAAAGTCTTAATTTCTTAAAAATAAAAGACTTAAGACCCCAAACTTTTGAATGGTAGTGCATTATTGTACTGTGTGTCTATTACAAATTCATATTCAGTCCATTTATTAAATATTTGAGCTAATATGATTATATATATATTTTTTTTTTGCTGCCAATAATGTCACGGTACACTCTGCTCTATTTTACACTCTTTTAGCTTAATACTATGCATCTGATGGGGTCCCTGTCATTTAATTTGACCTTTGACCTTTTGTTGCAGCTTCTGCCTGGCAGAATTGGAGTTACAGGCAAAACACTTCTATTCTGACTCCTTTAAAGCAACAAAAGGAGTGCCTTATCACAGCATTAGTGTTACAGACAGGAGTGAAATACTTCTAGCATTGGCCAAAATGTACAACGTGTAATTAAGTGGTTGGTGGAAGCGTTGCTGTGGTAACCTATGGAGGCGGAAAGTCTTAAAGGTGAACGGTCTGCATGTGGCCATCGGCTCAGACTGAAGACACCCCGCGGCTAGTACGCTCTGTGACCACCTCTGGTCTCTGGAGGAAAAACAGAAAAGACATTACAAAACAGCCTCATTTGAATGCATGACTTTGTATTCATAGGGGAGTGTTTCTTTTTTTTCTTTCAGGAATGACCTTGAATGCTGGGGGGGTCACACGTCTGGCTTTGTTAGCACCCTTCTTCAACAGACCTGTCCCCTTAACTTCATCGCCATAGTAACCTCAGCCCTCGGCGCCGAGGCTGACCTTCATGCTCTAAACAACAGTGGCGAGTGTAAGAGAACATTTAAATGTCTGCCAAGAGCCCATTACACCCTCCAGGAAGAACAGAACGAGGGACTATCTTTTGCCTCTCGTTTTCTTAATTTGATCAGTCATTCCTCGGCGCTTAGCTAACTCCGCTGCAAACTAGATTAGCTGCAATATGAAAGATCGGATTGTTGCAGTGACTTCTGCCTGTTTACATTGGAAATTACGGAGGAACACACTCACGGCCACCATCGGCTTACGAGAACAGTTTAGCGGCGTGGTTATCCAGAGCTTAAATTGGCTGTTCTATCTGACCTTAGATCAGCAAATTTGGCGTCTCTACGGATAGGGGACGGTGCATTAGCGGGTCTGGAGCCGGTTGGCGTTTCACCTTGGTCAGCCCCCTGCACCCGTGTCCTCTTAAAGCTAGAGGAGAGCATCAGCTATTTACTGTTACTGGCTCGCAGCGCTACCGCCCAAAAATAGAGGCACAGTAATCACAATTACACAGCCGGGGTGGAGGGCTGAAGTGTCATTTAGAAAAATAATCAAAAAGTCATCTCTCTCTCTCTGTCTCTCTCTCTCTCTCTCTCTCTCTCTCTCTCTCTCTCTCTCTTTCTCTTTCTCTTTCTCTTTCTCTTTCTCTCTCTCTCTCTCTCTCTCTCTCTCTCTCTCTCTCTCTCTCTCTCTTTCTCTCTCTCTCTCTCTCTCTCTCTCTCTCTCTCTTTTCTAATCTGGCACAGTTTCAAGTAGCCTTGTTCAAAGCCATTACTGGAACAGAGTAAAGAGCAAAGAAAAGGTTGATGAACGACAGGGAAAATGGACAGATTGTATAGGGTGAGAAAGAGTCGATTGGCCTCTTAAAAGCAAAGACCGTGGAGGGCAAGGCCAAAAACACTGGGTGGGCACTGAATGTCGCTCTCGAACCAGGAGAGTTCTCTTCACGTCGCTAAGAGGTCTTATAGTCCTACTGGGATTTAAAGCTTAAGCAGGCAATATGGGTCCGGACAAATGTCTTGATTAAAGCATTAAGTGTCGTTTAATGATTCCGAACACCCTGCGTTTGTGTTAATGCATTGCCGTTAGAGTCAATAAGAAAGTAAGTACGTTTATATACCCACCATTAGCACAGTTTGATTTACTGATCACATTAAGACTTGTGGTCATAAAATGAGTTAACTTATTTAAAATACGCAAAGCTCTGTATTTCGACTGTATTCCTTATTTATTTCCGTCTCGCAGAGCTTTCTTTGACCTTTAAGATGCCATATGCGGCAATCTGCATTTTGGCCATTTCACAGACATTAAGCCAACAAACAATACCATAATTGTGTTTAAAGCTGAAAAGATTCCACAGCCACCAAATGTAATCACACTGATGGTCTGATAGACTGAAGCAATTTAATTTCTATTGAGGGTCACAGCAATTTACTGAGTGCTAATTCACTTTAAAAATGCTAATAGAAATGTATTGAATCATCTACTGTGCATTTACAGAGCACTGGGAAATAGAAGCGAAACAGGTTTATTTAAGAGGCTTGTGATAGGGACATTGAGAGAATGTGTGCGTTTGTGTGTACATGAGTATGTTGTTCGGGTGAATCTCATGCCCAGGTCACTTTCCATACCAAAATCAAAGAAAAAAAAAATTCTGAGAATTTATATTGTGCATAAGGAAGATATTTTATCTCATCTTCGTGATGATTCATGTCAAATTTTCTTTACTTTTGTAAAGTATTTTTGTGTTTTTCATATTTTTTTTAATAGAAATCAACTTAAAGGTATGTACAAGTAATGTGCATATAAAAAAAATAAATATTAATTAATAAATGTTAAATAAAAATATTGGTCCTATAATCAAATTTAGTTTTAGATTATTAATAATAATAATAATAATAGTAATTTATAATACTACTAACCTGAATGATGTAATTACAAAGGTTTGCATATATCTGCTGTATATCCGCCCCTTAGATAAGCAACTGTTTTCAATTTGTGTAAGTAGCAGCAAAATTCTCCCTGAGCAGTGCTTTTATATGAAACTGCTGTGCTCGTCTGCATCTTCCTGACTGCCCGGGCGGATGCGGCTCTCCCTTTTCCCTGTGGACCCAGGAGCACCTGGGCCTGGGATGCAGCTGCACAGGGTCTTAATGCAATTAGCTGTCCCTGCCTGTGAGTCATGTGAAGCTTTGCCTTTCCGCTGACACTTAGAGAGATGAAGCAGTTGCTACACAGCACGCGTAACACCGGAAGCACTAGGAAACCACGTTGCTGTTGCACATATGGGTCAACGCTAGCCGTTAATGAGTTTCACCCACACATGTAGCGACAACACTACCAGTATGTACTCTCGCCAGCTATATGCTGACTGAGGCACACGCATTCGGTCTCATGTGTTTTAAATCATAGTCTCCAGGGGTATAAATCACCTCCGGCAAGGCGGAGGGTGATTTAGGAGAAACTTGTGTAGTGCGTCTGCTCGAGGGTGTTAGTACATGAAAAGTATGTTAGAGAAAATGAATGGGAGTGGTGTGGCGGTCTCGCTCGCTGTGATATCGACGCATACACAAGCAGATCTGAGGCAGCTATGTGTCTGCAGGTTTTTATTTAGCACCACAGGCTGCATCAAATCTGAGAGTGTCCTCCATCTCACAACAAGGCTGACATTCGCTTTAGCTCTGTCAGCAGTTTTGGAGTGCATCATGGTTACGTGTTCGGCCCTATTGACTTTTGCAAAACTAGCATGTAAACCTGCTTCTAGTGTCTAAAAATATATGCCCAATTTGGATGTTTTTGATTTTAAATATGATAGTTCTGCTTTTCAAAATATTAAATTGTTTTTTTGAGGAAAATATGAGCGGTGTTTAGCTGTGCAAAACTTACAACACATTGCTAAGGTTGTTTTTTTTGTTTGTTTGTTTTTTGTTGGATGGTTGTTAGATGGATGTTAGGAGTTTCTAAAAGGGTGCCTCTGTGCCAGAGCATTGCTATGGTAGTGCTGGGGCTTTGCTAGGCGGCTGCTAGGGTGTTCAAGGCGGTTGCCAGGACTTTTCTTGGCATTTATGGTGTTCAGGACGGTACTAGGAATGTACTAGGAATGTCCTAGTAAAGCCCCTAGAGATTTTGGGTATACTAAGGCATTGTTAGTGTGTTGTGGATGCTTTAGAAGTGGTTGCAGAATAGTATTCAGTATTTAATTTTAGTTTTACTTACATATTACTGTTTATATTTTATAAAAATAAAAATTATAAACTACTGAGGAATTTTTTTGTCAGATATGTCTTGCAGATGTTTTTGATCATAGTAAGTTGTCAGCAGCATCTGCAATATTTTACAAGAACCGACTGACCATCTGATCTGTCTTTTAACAGTCACTGGCGGAATGGATGATTTGTCTTGCATTTAAGATATTCACATCATAAGCTGTGTACATCAATCACACGAAATTTTTATTTTTTCATGCTTTGTTTTCTGTATACAGCCAAGGAAAACTCTGTTCATTCAGTTACTTTGAATTGATAAAATCTGTTTTGAGTTGACTTCTTATTATTTCTTGTTCTTTTGTTAGTTCAGTCCACATGTTCGACTACCAGGCATCGAGGTTTTCCACAGGGCAGGTCCAGACAGATCATCGGAGAGGGACCACACTTCCTTTCACAGCGTTATGAGAAAATATGAGTCAGGGGACAAGCAGGACCTTTTGAAGATGCAGCTGCATTTGCTTTCTTTTTCATTTCCCTGAAGGACGATGCTCAAGTTTTTGAGCTGTATGAATACATAGAGATTTTGGCTGAGTGTGACACATCTTCGAAACAGCAGCTCGAATCTTGGGTTAAATATCAGTCGCAGAGCACAGCACGTACTTTTCTGTCCCCGTCTGAACCGCATGCCTTGAAAGACGTTTCTCCTCTCATGAACCTGCTTAGAGTTTGTTATTTAGAGGAGTGAGAGGGCAAAGGGGCCGCCTGGGACTGTCACATCCACTGATGGACTTGTAGAAACATCCATCCTGAGGGCACCTGCATGCTTTTTACAACCCTTTTATGAATGAACAGATCCCCCCACCTCCTCGGGGATATGTCATAGCCTTACGTAGCCTTGTATCTTGACACTTTCCTCTGTTTTTGTGCATTTACTTCAGTTGCATTGATGTGGTTTTAGCATCTCTGATAAAACTGAGTAACTATATGCATGCGCAAAGGAATCGAATGACTATCTGGAGAAAGTCCTTCAAGGCACCTTATGTTTGAATGATTAAACTCCTTTATATTTATCTTTCAGGTGCTCTTTCACTGCCTCCCCGCTTATAATTTATTCATCAGAAAGTTGTGGAGCATTCATAAGAGTTAGCGTTGAGTAATTGGATTTTACTGTGGGATGGTTTGGGAGAGAGAGAGAAACTGGGGGGAATGAGGAGTGGGAGCCGGAGAGAGAGCGAGCGAGCAAGCGCAGACTTGTGTGGTTTGGCAGAGTGCCGGTACAAACTGTTTCAAAGTTTTAGGGCCTTTATTTATTTTTCAATCATCTCTGTTTTATTATCAGAAATCCCTGGACAACCGGGTGCATAATCTCACATTGTTCACGGGGCTAATTAAAACTCAGCCAGGCTTCTAGTCTATTAAATCCTCCGAGCTTGGATGGAGAGTGCGAGATGTTGCCCTACGTTCCTAACAAGGCCCGTGCTGCATTCATGTCACATGTCTCCACTGTCATTTGTTCTTACACCCTCCCCCTTCTCCACCCTATGTCCGATTCCCAGAAATGTGTACCAGGGTTGTGTAAAAGTCACAATTTTGAATTGGCTCTTTCAGTTTAATGGTGTTAATTTTAAATTGTTCTGTTAAATCTGTTTGTTGTTCTGTCTATCTATCATTCTTTCTTTCTGTCATGCTGACTATCTATCATTCAATTTTTCTATCATTCTATATATCGTTCTTTCTATCATTCTTTGTATCATTCTACCGTAAGTCATAACAACCTTGAAACCTCAAGACATTTAAAACTTTTTTTTTTTTTTAACAAAAAAATTTCAAACAATACTTTATCATGCCAACATTCAGTATGGACCGACATATTTTTATCTTGTGGTTGATTATGATTTCACTTTAGTTAGTGTGTAATGTTGCTGTTAGAACATAACATCTGCAAATTTTTGCATTTTATTTTAAATCTGTTTAACTACTACAACAAACGGCTGGTCGGGACTACAACAAGCTTCTTCCTGGGTTACTGACATCACTAACCCTAAAATTTACACAAGCCCTTCCCCCGAGAACACGCAACAAGGGAGGTGAGGCCATGTTGAGCTGATTTAGAGGAAGGTTGTTGTAGTAGAGTGTTGTTGCCATACCGTCATTTTACACCGGACTGTTTCTCAAACGAGGGTCAATTCAACACTGGATTTGCACAAAAGTTTAACATGACAACTACGCTATGCTAGTCGCTAGACGATCTACACTAGTCGATGAGTTGAATCAACTCCACAGCAACTACATAAATTTATCCACTAACCATTCAGAAACATCCAGTTGCATTCTAAATGTCTCTCCTTCAGTGTCCAACTCTCATTTGAACAATGTAAGGCTGAACACCGTTACTGACAATCGTCATTTTGGCTGTGTGAGATTCTCCTTTGTTGTTGAGCAATCGAAGCGCGAGCTGTTAAAGCTCCTCCCTTTTCTTGAAGGCGGCAGGAAGCAGCAGCTCATTTGCATTTAAAGGGACACACAAAAACGGTGTGCTTTTCCTCGCACCCAAATAGGGGCAAATTTGACAAGCTATAATAAATGATCTGTGAGGTTTTTTTAAGCTGAAACTTTACAGACACAATCTTATATTACATCTTGTAAAAAGGGTATTATATTTAAAAAATTCAGTATTATTATTCTTAATTTCAATAAATTTTAAATTGCACTTGTGCATCTTGTGCTGTGTATTTCCTCACTTCAAATTAAATTTAAAATCAGGAATAGAATGACATTTAAAAGGAAGTCTCAGTTCAATTCTGAATGGCACACAACTGTGATTTGTACACTCACCCACAGCTCTCCAACCCCTCTGGCTGTTGCCCCCTCGTCACATTTCCAGTGGCTGACTTTTTCGCAAATTCCCTCGTTTGTGTTTACAAGCGCTGCCCATGCTCTTTACGCCATCCTGGGTGGGCACCCGCCAGTGCCAGCATGGTGCCGCTTTCTGACTGGCTGGACGGCTATCAAGGGGGTCTGCATAGGGGGTCTGCCAGACTCCGGCATTGCCCACAGGCACAATGCTCAGCAGAGGGTCCCTGAGGTGAGAGGACCCTGTTCTAATCATGACACCATCTGTTGGGGAGAAGGTTACACCAGTGCCACGCTGATATCACTGTGCTTCACTCCACGCATCCTGACAAATATTCTCCATCTCTTTCCTGGTTTTGCATCTAAGTGGGTGGGGGGTTACATAAACAGCCAGAGGGCAGAGCTCTGTGACTCGAGGGGCCCCCAAGTCGGGGCCATCTGGGCCAGACCCACCGGCCAGAAAGAAGATCAGGGCCCGTGGGAGCGCAGGAAGACTGCGTGGGCCCTGTTTAGATGCTGCCACCAAGGGTCGTGTTGCGTAAAGCTCAACAAACCCTTAAATGGATCTGTTTACACTTGCTTTACTCAGCAAAGGTCACCTATTAATTAACAATCCAGAAAAAAACGCATTTGTCTGAGTCAGTGAATGCATGTATCTGAAAGTGGAAAGATTAGAGGAATGTTATTTGAGAAATATCATCAATGTTTCCACACTACAAATTCTTTACAGCATGTTCTGTTTTGAGCAGTTGTACTGTTTTATTGCGGAGCTGCACGCATCCTTTCTTTGTTTTGAATTTAGTTTTTATTTTATCTGTTCAGACTTTTTTTAGACTTCTTATAGTATCATTTTTCTTTTTGTGTTTCATGGCTTCCAAAGTTAATAGACTAGCTGTTAGCATTTAAAAATGTTTAATTGCCTTAAATTTCCTGGCACGGTTTAATGTTTAACAAATTGCTATCTGGTGGCATTTTCATTTTGAATGCAGTCTTGTAAAGGTTTTACATTTTATGCTTCTAAAGCCAAAAATAATTAAGTGTTTCATTTAGATTTGTTGTAGTTTCTGTTAACACTACTTTAGAAGAATCTGTTAACATATTAATTCCATATAGTATATATTTTTTTCATTTTATAGCATGTATGAATCCATAATGCATTTTGTTCAGTCATTAACATCGAGCAAGTTGAAGGATTATCACTCTCCCCGGCTTTAGCCTGCTCGCTGCTAATTGCTGTCCATGCTGTCCCTGTTACTTATGTTCTGGGGAAGCCATGAATGCCCAGTTAATCTCCACAAATTACTCCATTGTTCGGAGCCTTTATGTCGACGTCGCTCAAATTCACCCCATCAGGTGCACAATAGAGAGAAAGGTAATCATGTTATAGGTTCGGAGGATGTGTTTTGTTCTACATTTGCCAGCAGAATATTCCAAAGTAAGAACCTACAAGAAACGTCCCAAGAGAGCATTCCCATCATCTGTGTCTGTCGCTATAGGAGCAGGAAAGAGAAAAATCAAACCGTGGTTTAAATTTATTGGACCCTTGAGCAAAGTCAATATGTTTGATTTGGCAGACATGTTTTTTTTATAAAGCGCTTCTGTCAAGTCCATTCTGCTTGCAGTCGTCTTTCTCCTGGCTCGCTCGCTCGCTCTTCAGGGCAAGGTTTATACCCGCCAGCGTACAAGCTAAATCACGCTTGCTCAAAGCTGTCCGCACCCTCCACCTCCCACGTCAACAGCGGTTTGTTGGGAAAATACGTCTCCTTCTAATGATAGCTGTGGGGCACAGGTACTTATTTAGCAGGGGGGCTAAATCGGGCATGGCAGCGGAGACCTGTGTGGTCTCTGTAAGCTATGGCGACAGACTATGAGGGAATAAATCGAGTGCTTTCAGCCTTCAGTAGAGATGCTCTGAGGGACAGGACAGCATCCTGCATATTAGAGAGCCGCTTGACCTTTTGCTGGAGAGGAAGGGGATTAGTCCACTTCCTGCTTTCTCTGCCCCCTCAAAGTAAGTTTAGACTTCAGCTCTGTGGAGATTAGGTTTCAATTATATTTCAAATGCAGCCAGCTTGAAAAGACAGGCAAAATAGGTTTAGGGAAAAAGAGAGACAGATCTTTTTATTTCTCCTTTAAAGGGGAAGGACAGGTGTGTAGTCAGTCATAGCCGTTCTGGAGCAAAAAGTGATACCACTTCAGGTTTAAATCACTTTACACTCTTTCCTAACCAGATGCTGCGTGATGTGACACAATAAAAGCCAGAAGGTTTTTAGTGTTTAATGAACAGTTTTGAGGAGCCGGATGTTAGACCAATAAGATTTCACAGTGGGCGGGGCTTGCCAATGTGGTGCCACAGAAATGTTATTTAAATCAAATGAATAAACTATGAATGTTATTGTTGAAATATTTATCATCATTATTATTGTTATAAACAAATTGTAATACTATGATAATATATATGGTAATGTGATAATAAATAATGCTGCTGACCATCCCCAGTCTCTGTGGCAAAAATAAAAAAATGAAATGTGTGTGGTTATACATAATCTTTTTCTTTTTCGAAGATCTTTACTTATATAGATGATTTTTCATAAATGAACACAATCATGGAAATTCATTGCAGGCTCAACTGGTTCAGACATGGTGCTTGACATTGCCATACCTTAGTGTGTTGAGAGCTATAATAAAGAAAGGTTGCTAAGTGGGTTCTGTTACTGTAATGCCTACTTATAAAAATACTGAAAATAGAGCGTTTGATACCGAGACCCGAGTTAATACCATTAATGTTGTAAATCAGAACGGATCCACAACTCTCCAGCACAGACACCCGGGAGCAGAGAGCTCCTCCCATTATGGGCGAATTAAACTTAATCCAGAGGTGGATTGTGGCTTTGATCTCCAAAGTGTTTGGCTCCATTGTCTCTAATTTGAAACGGCGTAGCACACTGGGCTCGCTCGGCCCGTTTGGCCGCGGCTACTGCGCGCACTCGGGCCCTTTCATCTGTGCCTAAGCCCTCTTCCGGAACTGTCACGAGCTGAGGTGCTGGAGGGGGTAACCATAGTGACAGGCGGTAATTGGCCTGAGTGCGAGAGCGTTGGCACAGCTGCCACTGCTTTTGAAGTATTTACTCTAAACGACTGAGTCTTCCCACGTGAAATGGAGGATATCAAATGCTGCACTTCTCATAATGGACGAAAAGTATAAATCACAGGCTTTTTGGTGTCACATTTTGTAAAGTGTTGCCAGCTTATTTTTAGGACAAGTTGCTATTTGGGATTATTTTTGCACCCATACTCCAGATCACAACAACTTTTGATATTTTAAATGCCTGTAAGGAGAGGTGAGTCTAGCACTAGCATTTTAGACTGCAGTTCTTGATGCCCAATTTCAATTTGTTGACTATATCCAAATGTTTTTGATGACCAGCTTACATCTGTGACCCCTATCTGATGTCGGCACTTACACTATACACTTGGCGAAACAGCGCAAGGAAGTAAAAATGGCCCAATTTGCGACAGAAGCAGACGAAATGATAATGCAAGCTTTTTGTTTTCCGCTCCATCTTGAAAGATTGGCAAAACTTTGGGTTGAGCCTTCGTCCTCCATTGCGCCGTTGAAAAGTCATGTGATGTATAATATGATCTCCAAAGTGTTTGGCTCCATTGTCTTTAATCTGATCCAGCGTAGCGCACTGGGCTCGCTCGTGGTTATAGTTATACAACTATAACATTTCAGCAGGGTTTTTGTTATAGTTGCAGTTACCAAAAAAGTTATTGAAGATGATCACAAACAGAACTTATGTTTTCATGAGGAAACCATAGCAACAGCAGGCAGCTTGAACACTTTTTGGAACATTGAAAAAACATACTGTCATTATGCATCTCTTTGTTTTCAAATTTATATATGACAAAACAACACTTTGCAACACTTTACAATAGGGTTCAATTTGTTAATATTGAACAATTTTTTTTTAAAGCATTTATTAATTTTGGTTAATGCAAATTTATGTGATATACTTTTGTTAGTTTCTGTTTGTTCATAACGCAGTACATAAATGTTAAATTATATAACTTGAAATGTAAAAAATGCATTATTGTACAGTAACAAGTATTGCTTGTTAGTTCAATCCAATTTCTAATGTTCATCATTATACCTAATACCATTTATCAACAGGTTCAGTTCAACAATATTAGTTAATGTATTACTAGAAAGTACAATTGGTTGACAATTAGCTAATTGTGCTAAGGGTTCCAAAACACTATTAGGATTGCGTGAGATGATTCTGCTATGAAAATCTCCTATGCAAGTTACTTTAAAAAGTCACGTTGCATCATCATTGGAAACTGGATAACTGAAATGTGTGGCCTCGAGTCCACAGCTTTATTGACTGTTGCTTCCCTTATTTGTTCATTAACAAATTCTAGAGAGTCCATGTGAAAAATCAGGATGGCCACATTCCTGACTCAGGAGGTGGAGATGAATTTTGAGTTAGCTCTCTGTTGCTCCTTCAGAAATAGAGAGTTCAGAATGTGAACTGAAAGCAGAAAAGATGGGGGAAAAAATCCCTAATGCATTGCAAATATAAAAACTTGGGTAAGACTCAGGCCAAGCTAATAATGCTCGATGATGAAATGAAATATTATCATTATTTATCATCTGTATGTAAAACATTAAAGGAAGATAATAATCTTTATGTTATGATATAGCATATTTACTTGAGGAATTAAATAACTTATCTTTGATCCAAGTCAAACAAGCCTCCAGAAGTCTTTTTGGATGATTTTTTTTTTTGCTCTGCATATTAGGGATGTCGCTGTGTGCTAGTCTAAATGACCTCATTATAACATCCCCGTCTTGGTAGGATTCCACCGCTTCTAACGAGCCCCGTTTGAGTTTTAAGGAACTATTACAGCGGCAGAATGATTTTTATGTTTTAAGTCTTTTTTACGAATCATTTAAAGTCTTTAACTAGTGCACCGCAGGCCGTGACGCTTTTATAAAAAAGTCAGAAACGGCAGCTGAGAGTTTGTCGAAGTTCTTCATGCATTACTTAAACTTTCTTCCCAAAGGAAACATTAAATGTCTCCCTCACCAAATCAGCAAATGGACAGAATATATTTTTAAAGCAATAAGGTTGATAGAAGCTCTGTGAAAGAGTGCATTTAGCTTAGCTTTCTTTTTTTATAAAGATTTTCTAATTGACCAATCAGCATGCAGGACTGGAACTATCCGTTTATAATATATGTCATTATCGCGCCTTTAGAACAAGAAACATGCTATTATACAGAAACTGATGCCTTATATCTGTGGTGTTAGATTTGGCTGGAGTGGATCTGCGGTTTATCCAGCTGTACACACACTGGGGACCCGAAGCCAAAGCTGGCAGCCACTCATGCTTCTCAGTGAAACCGTGATAGATGGAGAGGAGAATATCTGGGCCTCTTCTGTATCAGCAAAGGGCTTAATTGAGAATAAGAACCCTCCCCAGGAGACGCAGGGCGGAATCACTGCAGCTGCTCCTCTGCGAGCGGCTCGGTCGCTTTTGAGGAATGGACTAATGTACTCTTGCAAAATGGCAGCCGGGAAGAGCAAGCGAATCAGCTCCTGTCTTCTGTAAAAAGCCACAGTGTTCCGACTTCCTCTGTCTCCCCCTCATCCCTCTTTTCTTTTCTTTCATACTCAATGGCTTCACGACTGTTATTCATCATAGCTCATATTTGATTTAATTTGGTAATACACGGATAAATAGGCCAGTGAGATGGCTGCAAATTACATGAAGTCTCCGCGCCTGACATTTTCGATTTCAGTCTGGCAGAGTTTGAAAGCTGGCAAGCACGACTCAAAGCCCAGATGCCTGTAGCGACTCTGCAGCCAGCGTGGCGCTCCGGTGCCTCAGGTTGTGTTGAAGGAGCACTCTAGCAAAAAATGGAGAACTTGACTTTTTTTTTTTTTTTTTGCCTTATTTTTATTTTTCACTTCAGATGTAGCCCTGTATCATTTTCCTTACCTCAGGGAAAGACTGTCATCTTTGGTTGATATGACCACCGGTTTGACAGATTTGTGGATTGATGCTAGATCTCTAAGGATTTCGGGTGTGTTTTTAGACTAGCAGAAGAAAACTGATAATCACTGTACTTTGTCTACTTTAGAATTTCGATGTTGTTTATTGGTTTTTATTGTGCTTTATCAGGCCTCTACAGTAACATCGTTGTTGGGATGTCACAGTACAACATATGCTTAAACATCACTGATGGATTCAGCAACATTTAAATATACGTGCTATACCATAAGGACATTTGACAACTTCACAAATACGCTTATTATTTTCAGCTAATTGACTAAAAATAGCCTTGATAAATCACATTATGGGCATTTGATGAAAAAAATAAATATACTTTACAATACCTCCATCAACAAACATTGTTATTCTTCTCAAATCAGCAGTTTAAAACATTTAAATATACATAACTATAACATTCAGAAAGAAACTAATGATCTGTTAGGTATGTAGTTTTGCAATGTTATTGAGTTATTGCATATTTCTGTTGGAGATACTGTAGCTTTTTCGATAGCCCACTAAGATGAAGCTTTGATCATGAATATTCTTTAAATTATAAGTTGGCCTTATTGGATGAAAGGCAGTTATGAGTACACTGTAAAAAATAATGTGTTGGCTCAAAAAACAGTTTGCATCAATTTTTTTGAGTTATGACAACTTTGAATAAATTGTTGTTCAACTAAGAAGGTATCGAGTTAGAGCAACTTAATAATTTGTTGCATAAATACAAATTCTTAAGTTGATTACTCAAAATTAAATCGTTCCAACTACTTGTAGCCCTGGAACCAATTAATCTTATCTATTTCATTTAAAATCAACAGCTATCATAACACATGCTAATATAACTTATTTAACATGTATATTTATTGAACAACCAAGATATTACTTGTCACTGGCATTAGCGCAGTCATTGCTTATAGAGTTAATGAAGTGTTTACCTTCATGTATCTACTCTCAGTGCAATGGTAACCACAAAAACTTCAACATTACAGTAACTCTTTTAAATTTCAAACATAACATTAAACACTGACAGGTCTTTCCCTTCACTAAAAACAAATAAATTAACACTTTATTTTAAACATTTATTCTCCTTATCCAGTCCTATGGGAACTAGAAATCCACTGCCTAATTTCCGAAGTTATCAAGAATATTTCATTAAGTTAGTTTAAAAAAAAAACAAACAAAAAAAAACAATTAACACAGAAATTTGAATTTAAATTAAAGACGATATTATGTTGACGTAATGATCAACATTATTATGTAAACAGAACTCTAGAAAATAAAGTTTGCAACTTAAAATGTTTATTTAAACATAATAAATTAGAATTTTTAATTTTTAACGATTTACCTTCACTGGACATTCCTGGAAGGTTGCCTAAATTTCACATGTTGTTTACATACATTTTTTTTATTTCATTCCAAAATATCTAGCATTTTAACATCTTTAACAACTTTAACATCAGCCTTTCAATGCTCATCAAACAAGATGCTAAAAAAGATTAATATGTGACAGTGACATTGATGCTTGTATACTGAAAAAGCAGTTCTGTCGACTTGGGTGGAAAGCAGCCGATTGGAGTGAGTAAATGCAGCGAGTGGATTTTCTTGGGCCTCACCTGTAGGTCAACGTTCATTTCATGTGTTGTCTTTCGTCCTTGTCTTTGTTGTCCAACCATTCTGCCTTTACAGTTTCCTCTAGAGAGTGCTATGATGAAAGCCCTGCCTTTGTTGACCATGTTTCTGTGCGCGTCTAGTGTACGAGAGATTGACTGGTGTAGGGAGACACTGATGAATGAGATGGAGTGCTCTCGATGCTGCTAACGTAATGTTGATTGAACGACAGGCAGGGTACGATCAGCGCACACTGAGGTGTGCGCGCGCGTGTGCGTTTAGCCCACAGGTAACACAACCTGTAATTATTTTCATCATGCAAGTTTGGAGTCGTGCGAGAAGCTCAATAAAAGGGAAAAAAAGAGGGAACTCACTGCTTGACAGATGACAGCATTGTTTATGCCTGCTGCTGCTGAGTTAGATGCAATTCAATCAGGCAGAGAGATACATATATTTTATTGCAATTATGCAAAATAACAATGTCACCCCGAGCATCCCGGCTCTCAAATTTGACTGTCTTGATTTAGTTTTTTCGTGCACGTTCCTCTGTAAATGCCCAGGTAAACGAGTCAAGCCTTAAAAGGGACACCGTGTGTGTAGAGGTGGTGAATTACATGTTGTCAACACACATCCTGGTGAAAAATGACTCCAGTGTAATTTCCTTAATATGGCATGATAAGGAACAATAAGCTTTTGCGTTTAATGACATTAGCCAGCCATCGCTGAGCTGTAATTAAATGGATTGAAACGAGTGATTAGCCAGGTTTGTTGAAACTATAAAATGTAATTGGAAATTTATGCAAATGTAAGAATCCCAAGGTTGCGTCTCGATCCTCGTGTGCCCTGGCCAGAGATGGTGTAGTGGTCTCCAGGGTTACCAGAGCACACAGGAAGAGACTGAAACTCTGAGCGTGAATCCAATTGTGTTTACACACTGTCTCGAGACAGGGTGACCGTGCCTTTGTCAAAATCACCGTCGTATTAAGAGCTCCTTAATCATCTTCATTTGCTCTGAAGCTTTTGATCTCAAAAGGCTTTGAGATGGACACAGTGCAAGTTTGACTTTTCTTTTGCAATGTGAGTTGACGAAAGCAAACAGTAATGTTGGTAAAGGTGTAATCACTGTTTTTTTTATATATATATATATATATATATATATATATATATATATATATATATATATATATAAAGGTTTTTCTTTAACAGATTTAAAAAAAAGATTTAATTTTCAGAAGCCATTGTAAAAAAATAAAAATATTTTTTAAAACAACTGAGATTTCTTTATCTCTTATTTGTAACCTTTTTTTTATTATTAATGCACATTTTGCACCACATATTACATTATAGCTAAATGAAGTGAGTGTTGCTGTACCTCCTTGTTCATTGCAGGTAAGTTGCAGCATTTTCAACTGTCACCAGTTTCCATGAAAATGATATAAATGATGCTGGACATTTGCTATTGTATCTGTTAAAGTTCTTCTCCGTTATTAGCTAACACTTGCATTGATCAAATGTCTCGGGTAATTTCACTTCTATGAGGACGAGGAGGCACAAGACTGCCCTATGCCAGAGTTTGAATTTAGCAAGACAATGTCTCACACGCACACAATCTGCCCCTGAGGATGTCTGTCTAAACGACTGGCCCTGTCCTGGCTGTATGAATTGGACACACACACACACACACACACACACACACACACACACACACACACACACACACACACACACGCGCATTCTCTCTCACACACTCTCAGATAAATGAGAGGCTGTCTGTGACTGCGGGATTTCTCACTCAGTGACACAGCGGCCATTTGTCAGTTCTCTCAGTGGCGCTCTGGAGGCGACTGAGTGTGTGTGTGTGTGCAAGGCAAAGCCATAAGTCTTGTTTATTTTTGCTGGCTGTTGATTTGTTGGAGCGTTTCTGTATGCGCCATTGTTGTGCCTGAAATATTTAGAAATTATTAAAAGCTGTCAGAATTGAAGTATGAATACTTCATGCAGTGCCAGCTGCTGTGTTTACAAGCGATCAATAAAAGGAACCGATAGCTATACGAAACGATACAATATTTTTCACAGCTGGATCCCTGATCATTAATTCATCTCCCTCCCATTTGGTAATCTAGCCATGCTAGCCAAATCAGTGGTGGTTAACCATGTTCAGAACATCATTGGTTACAGCTGAATGGCGGATCATAACTCTGGATAATCGTCCCCCTAACAGGCTGTTTCTGAGTCCTTCCCTAAATCTAAACCCCCGTTAAAATGAAATATACATTTGAGATGTTGCTGGTTATATATAAAAATTGAAATCTGTGCATTTGTCTTGAAGGCATGTTGTTTTAGGGCTTTTTAACCCCCTTTTTGAAAGTGGGCGGCACATATTGAGTCATGGCCATTGATTATCTCGCAAATAGTAGGCGGCAAAGTCGAAATGTCTAAATGTGGACAGCCTACATGTGCCAATCTATCTAGTCTAGTTTCTATGCCCCAGTTTTTTTGAGACTATCTCATAAGTCTACAGAGCCACATTTTCAGATCTACTGGCGCAGTGGTCGACACATCTTGACCCATTGGAGCCATGGCGCTGACATGCGTGGCACAAGTTTGATCACATTTTTGATTTTTTTCATTTTGTTTTTCCAAAGAAGAGTTAAGAATAGCTGACAAATAGATGAAACATATAAACTGTAGCCTTTCAAAGATTTTATGATTCATCCCATTAATCTTGAAAACATTTGTATAATAAGTGCTCTGCAGCTTTTGTCAAGAATCTGTCGTTTGCCATGAGACAAAGAAGCTTTTATTTGTAAAACTGGTAATGGCACATAATGTGATTTTAAGTAAAAACTGATTTCATACAATTGTGCAGCAGTTAAAAACTTGATACTGGCTTCTAAGCTATTTGTTGATGACACTTTTTTAAGTTGATGACAAGTTTTTAATATGCAGCACAATGATTATTAATTCTTATTGTACATATCTGTAGTAAGATGATTGGAGAATATTGACGACATGAGCATGATTTAAGTTTACCAAATCTCTCATGTTGGGTGATTATACCTGCTTAATTGAAATATCCTGCCAGTTAAGACTAGGTAGAGTACTGCTCCCTTCCACGGCCAACGGTATCTGTCATAACAGCCAACGTCATTTTTAAGATGGGTGGACTAATGGTATCTAATGGTGAGTTGTGTCCTACACCTGAAAAATGTGCCTTATCAGGCAATGCACGGAGGTAAGATGGCATAAAAACATGTCACATCCTGTCTACTAAAATGTGTTTATCTGGCTTGTTTTAAAGTAGCATATACTTCACTAATGTTTTTACTCCACAGTTTTTATTCATTTTTTCCCCAAACTTTTGACATTTCCATAGCCACACAATACACATGTAAAGACTACAATGCTTGTCTATTTTGAAAGCTAACTTGAATTTCTAAACTCTTTATCGAGACATTACGATGCTGTATTGGAAGCCATCTGAAACCTTTGAAATTGTCATCATTTACCCCTCCTCGTACCATTTTTTATGACTTTTTGTTCTTTTAATCATAAAACAAATGATATTGAAGAACATTGGAGTGCAAACAACATTGGACCAAATTCACTGAAACATTTTTTTCAAAATAAAAAGTAGCCCATTTCTTTTTTTTCTTCTTCCAAACACAGAAGATAGCACGTCAGTTTTAGAATGATGATTTTTGGTAAACGATCCCTTTAGTGTATGTACCTTCATACAAATACACCGTCTATTAAGCTGTTGAACTGACTGAAAAGCAAAGCTTAAGCCTGCGTTTTTGAGTTAAGGTGCGCAGTGTGATCCAATTACAGGTTGTACAAGGCTAAACACAAGCTGAAATGTATTGCCTATTTCTGTAATTGGTTATAAGTACACGTTGTTACTTTATTTATTAAAACCCCTCATACACTGTGTTTGTCCTGAAAATAAACAAGTTCCTAGTAACATTTACCTTAAGCCAGTAATTCTCACCCTTCTGACAAACCTCACGACATATCCAATATACGTCGGTTAATTGATTTCAATGGCTTTCTGGCTCAGAGACCCCATAATTTGGACATATAGGTGATTTTCTTCATCGGAGTCAGAGCAAGCTCATAAGACCTCCTTGTGTGGCCTGCCATAACACCGGCAGCGCTCTCAGACGCAATCAATTCCGTTCTCGGTGAAATTCGTGCCTGTAATAGAGATAAAGAGCCCATCAGTGTGTAAGCATTAGTATTGTTTACACACTGAGTCATGGCCTGACGCACCCTGCACTCCATCCTGCCTATGACAGCGGAGAAAAGCACAGGAAAATGACCAACACTCGCTCTCCTGAGCTATGAGGGGACTCGACTTGAAGTGCCTTTAGGGGCCCAATAAGAATTGTGTCGTGAGATTGTGCCAAGAAACAGCGCCCCCAGCACGGGACGTGATCCGGGTGTCTAATACCGCTGATGGGACTTACAATAACAATTCGGTACAAGTCAAAACAACATTAGGAGAGTTTGATGGCGGCATATTCTGAATGGCCCCTTTACACTCATGGGGGTATTACGTGACATAAAACGAACCACCGCCGTTATGACTTCTCACTTCCCACTATTTGATTTTATGATCTCTGGTGCCAGTAGATAAATGACTGTATTTCATTCAAATGAAGCATTCCTGGGTTATTAGAAGGGGAGGGGGTATACGAGAGCGAAGCAGACCATGTGAAACGTGAAGCTGCTAAAAAGACGTAGAAAGAGAGAGAGAGAGCGAGAGGGGCCGGGCGAGCAGGAGGATCAGAGAGAGGCCTTGTTAGATGAGTGCTCCTCTGTGCTCTGAGGGTTTTTTCCCCTCTCTCTCTCTCTCACACTCTTTTTCTCCCTCGCTCCCCTTGGTCCTTTCATTGCGTGGGGCGCTAGTCAAATCGCAGATCAAAGCTGCATTCAGTGTATGTCAGAGCGGATCATTTGCACTTCCATGAAATCTGCCATCGCCAACACTGCTAAACCTCTGCATTCATTAATATCCAAATTCAGCAAAGACAAAGCCGGCGCCGAAATGGATATTGTGATCATTTGATCCGCAAGCAAGCCCTTTCTGCCCCTCTTCTGCTCCACTAGACTCCATTTAAACCCGAAACAATGCTTATTTGATATTAATTTATTCATTTATCGAATCCCTCCGTTCTAACATGGAAGCATGTGCTGGATTATTAAAGGAGCGCTGGGGATACATTAGCCAGAGGCGAAAGCTGCTTCATGTAGGCTGTTTATTATCTGACTGAAGTTGTGTTCTGCTGAAAGAGAAACACAGTGTGAACGCTGTTAATCTAGTCAACGAAAATTAGTGACGGAAGTGTTCACTGACGAAGGCTTTTTTGTGCTTCACAATCCATAATGACGATGAGATGAAAACCTGCGGTTGATAAATATGAGGGAAAAAAGAGTGCATAGACCACAAAATCCCATTCATTTTCTTCCCAATCCTTTCAAGACAGACCTACAATACCATGAGCTCTGAGGTTATCCATCTATAATATATGCTTACCAATCCACATAATAACTTCATTAATAAAAAACGTTTTACTATAGCAAAGCAACAAAATGTATATGATGGATGAATGGACTGATTTATTGAGGATTGAGATAAGATTTTATATTATCTTAATATATTAAATTGAATATTATAACACTATACAAACGTCGTGAATCATTATTTTTAATTCAGTTGCATCCATTCATGTTTTTCGATTTTTTTTTGCATTTGCACTGCTGTGATACACCTCAGGAAAATAATAGTTTTTTATGTTGATAAGTCTTCTTTTATAGATTGACGTAGTCTGGCAAACATGTTCAATTTTTAAATAAAATGCGACTTTTGTCGAAATTAAAATGGTTTTACTTTGGCTAATAAAATAGACAAACATTAATAAATATGACAAAAACATACAGAAGACATGTAAAGGAGCTTTTAAAATAACTAAAACGTAAGATACAAATGAGCACCGTGTGTGAACATAATTCACTCAGATTTCATAAATATTTGCCATTTCCTTCTGAATAAACCTGTGAAAGCTGCGGTGCACCTCTCTCTTGCAGCTCTGGCTTGAGTTTAGACGCGCTGGCAGTGCTCCATAAATGCATGTGTTGAACATCTGAAAAAGGCGAGCGTCTGTTGAGGGAAATTCTGTGATGTAGTGTGAAGGTTACTCTAAAGAAACCCCCTCCTCTCCTTCTCTGTCTGTCCCTCTTTCAAGAGTTTGTGCCTCAAACCAATTTTCCCCCTTAGCTGCCGAAAGCACTGCAGACAATCCATCCACAGTCATCTATCCGTCTCTCCATGTGACACGCTGTCATTGCTTTTATAGAGGAAACGCAGTAATATTTGTAGCACTCGGGCTGAGTGACATAAGTGAAATGTGCGAGCATTCACTCAGCGCTGGAATGAACAGTCAAACCTCTATGCGGTGTGGGACGTGCATGTGGTAACAGGCAGTATTGACCTTGGCCGGGCTAGTGGTGCCCGCTGCGAGCGTGGCACTCTTCCCATGTTGCCGCAGGGTGGTGATGGTGCTGGTGGAGCTCACTCTAGACACAACAATAAGCATGACTCAGCATTGGCAAGCCAAGTTTTTTTTTTTTCTTCATCTAGTGTGGAAAGGAAGGACATTTTAGCTGACAAGTGACGAATTTAACCTCCTCCTAGGATTGTTTTGAAATCAACCGTTGAAGACAACATGAAAAAGAAACATCATTGTGATTTTTGTTTTTGTTTATTGCATAAAAGACAGACAGGTTTGTTGAATGAAAAGTGGGCCATGGCTTTTGTCTAAACACAATTTGAAAACAAATTGGCTTTTCTAAGAATGTTATCATTTTTCCTGCTGAAGCTCTACTGATATGGCGGTATTGACTAACGTAATTGACATTTGAAGCTCTGCAGTCCAGTCGTTTCAGACAAGCGGCGTAATTGCTAGACAGCTACTTTTGAACCATTTCGCTTTTTTAATGAGAGTGCCTTTTGATTGGACTCGCACGTCTTAGTGAAGTAATGAGCTCAACTAAAACGAAACCGTTGGCGGAGAAGAAAACCTGTAGTTGTAGGATGCTGTTATGCTTCCGAACGAAAGGCTGGACGCTCAAGGTCGCCTCGGCAGCGCTCTGTAATTTCATCTCTTTTTATTCAGTTTTCATTCAAATTCCTCTATAAAAGCCACACACTCCCTGTAACTGAGGCTTATTTCCTTTTGTGGGGGTCTTAGTCGAAGTGCATTAACCTTTACATGCTGTTTCAATGACAGTATATTCTGATTTGAGCTATCTGTCATTTTTAATGTGTTAGTTATGGGAAATTGAACATAATGTTGTTGTATAATTGATTGATGAGTGTAATTAAGTGTATTATGATTTAATTACCTCAAAAAACATGTATTCATACATTTAGGTAGACCATGTGTCGTCTTTTTATCTGCGTATTGCCTTTGAGTGAAGTGCACCCACCTTTTATGTCAAGATTTCGGTTTGGATAGTTTTGTCATTTTGTCATTATTTACTAACCCCGTTTCATTTTTTTTTCCAACAGTGGAAAACAAAATTTGATTTTTTTTTTAAGTGAATATCCTGCCACTTTAATATAACTGAATGCAGACAGAGCCTGTCAAGACCTAAAATGAATTCAGTGACAACTACACATTCATTAGAGAAGTAGCTAATGTACAATTCATTAAGAAATCATTCTTTTACGACGAATCCGTTAATTCAGAAACAGATCTGAATGATTCATTTACAAATCAGACTCAATTTGGACTTCTTTTATAGTTTATGTTTTGTGATTTTATGAGCTTGACAGCTTTAGCCCCAGGATGTTTAATCTAAATATCAATGTTTTATTTTTTGTGTGTGCGAAGAGAAGTTTAAAATGATTTCGGGGTTAGTAAAAAATGACATATATTTTCCTTTCTTTCTTTTTTTTAACTGTTCTTTTAACTCTAAATGCATTGGGCTGCCTCGCAGTCCTCTATCATGTCGTATAAAGGCTTTTTTCATTTAGCGGTAAACGTTCTGGCATCTATCTCAACGTAGTTTGAGCGACGTGTTTGTGTTCTCTGCTCTGAGGGTCTGTCTGCGTGATTGTCAGCTCTGTATTTGTGTGTAGATGGATGAGATACAGTGCAGGTGGATGGATAGTAGTTCCCATGGGATCTCGGAGACGAGTGCTTAAAGATTAGACCCGGAGACTACTTCCTTAAGTAAATGGTCAACACAGTTGCGCTTCCATCGCAAGAGCTTTGAGGCGTTTTACCCCCAAGAAACCCAATGGACCTTCAGTTGTTCTTATCTCTTTTAGTACAAATATAAAAAGCTTACATTTTTTACATGATGCCCTTTCCTGACTGCTTTTCCTCCTTTTGCTTCCTACGATGCCCTGGTCCCCCTTCCCCTTTAAAACATACTGTAATTAAATGATCAACAGATGATCTGGAGAATGCTCCACTGCCTGCCAACTGATAGCGGGCAGGACTGCCAAACGCAATCTCTCAAAAGCGCAATTCAGCGGGGAGCCCGGTGGTGCTTGTTGCTCCTCTCAGCTTTTCTGTCTCCATATGGGTTTCTTAGACAGGGTAAACAGCTCCCTGAAAAACGCTCGCATATCCTTTCAGGCTACAACCAGGTGTGCCGCTAAAAGGACCCAATTCCTTTTATTGAAACGGCTTCATTAGGATGTTTCCGTAGCGTGATAACTAGGCTAATCCATTGAGATGAGCAGAAGATTCTATTCTAGCCGAGAAGAATCGTTTTTTGGGTTAGTCTGTATAGCTGTACAGGTTTGAGCTTTTTCATTCGCATCAATTCAGTCGCACGTGAATGAGTTGTTTGTAACAGTCATTTAAATGAACGTCATGAGATGAAGACTATTATGCTAAATGCTAATCTAGCATGTTTAAAGATGTATTCACTCAGAAATCGAAATTCTGCCGTCATTTATTCACCCTTGTGTAGTTCCAATCCTGAAGGAATGAGTGAAGAAGTAATTTTGAATGTTTTTGTGCTGCTCTTTCTGTGCTTTTGTAAATAATCACCCTATTTTCATTTTTGGGTGAACTATCTCTTTAAATCTCTGTGTTTGCGATGAAGAAGAACAGAAAAGCTGCATGTTCTGGGTGGGAAGTTGCAGCTGATCTGTGAATAGTTTTAATGGCACAGCTCCCACAGCGCACATCTGTTTGAATACTGACCCGGGACTTGCGGCCTCTTTGCACACACACAGAATGGGAAATAACACTTAATGCTGTTCGCTTTGGCCCTCAGCTGTTTTAGAAGCAAGATTAAAAGCCTCCCTCTCTTACTCTCTCCCAGTCAGGTCTGTCTAATTGTGGAGCAGTGAGCCTGACAGGCCTCTTGTACAGCTTACAGGTGAACAAGAACACAGGAGGTTGCAAAATTACTTAAATTACTTAGCTCAGTGAAGTACTTCATCTTCATAAATCCTACATTGCAATGTACATCAATGTAGCCTGTAACAGTATATGAAGAGTTCAGATGCAAAAACCTCTAAGTTCATCTCATATGTTTTCTTTTAAATGACCTTTTTTTGTTTTTTGTTTTGTTTTTTTAACCAGGCTCCTATTGTTTAGGTTTAGTAATTTCACTTTAATGGTAACGAAAAGTTAAAAAAATGTCTCTTCAACCTCTAAGCCCACCTCTTTGGACAAGCGTCTTCAGTTTTACAGAAGCAAAAGGAACACTGTTGTGTTTACTTGCGAAATCCTATCTTTGCCACTGTTACGATGGACAAAACATGATTTACAACGTGAAGCTCAGCAATTGAAAGCCGGCTCATACGCAAGCCGTCATTCATCTTGAAATAATATGATTGGATTCGCGTCTTCCGATTGGTTCTTCTGTGGACTTGGAGGCTTTTGCTTACAAAGGGAAGTGGCGTTTAGTGGTTTCTGCCAGCGAACCAGTATTTCTGATGCTGGGATGTCGCGAAATTGAAGCGAAAGCATTTGATGAACGTATACTATGTGTGGAGAGCGTTCGCTCAATATCATGATCTCATTTTTGACAGGTGGCGTTTACGGCTTTTGCATCTGAACTCTTCATATTTATATTACGGTTTTTCACCTGCATTCAAAATATTTTGGTAGCTGTCAAAATGAATCTTTATTTTAGATTTATTTACTCATTTATGATATCTGCCGTTCTGTATTACCGTTACCCACTGACAGCCAGCTGCTTTCAAACCCTCCCATGAGTGTTTGTTTTAGCGTTCTGCATCAAAGGTTTATATTTACAACGCTTTTTTTTTTTTACAGTGTTAAAGTTTACAGCCAATCACAGACACATCTGTCGACCACATGAACACAATAACCAATCGGATGCGTAAGTTAGTCAGAGGCTGCTCAAATCCACTCAAAACGAAACAGTCTAATACTGTATGTAAAATGATCTGTATCTGTGCGTATTGTCTTGGTGTGTAAATGCAAAATAACAGACCTGCCACTTTTTATTACTTTGTTGTTCATTTTATTGCTAACTTTTAAAATCAGTCACTCACTTTTTACCTATAAATTTACAGATTTTTAAATATAACAAAAGTTCTAAGCGCTTTGTTTTATGATCTGTCCTGGCAGTGATTTCAGGGAAACATCTTAGGTAGCATGTATCATGTATCATGTTGCCATCTTGAACATCAGTGCTTGTTTTCACCTTTTTAATAGCTGTGCATGAATCTCTCAATTGTCCTCAGTGTTAAAGACGGATCTCAAAATAATACAGTCACTGTTAGGAAAGGATTCAGACATGCTAGAAAACCAATGAATTTGGATCTGAAGAACAGTGCTCAGTTTAACTGCTTAGAACAAATAAAGGACTCATGAACAGTTATCACAAAAAAAAAACAGTCATTGATCATCCAGGTAGCAGCAAACGGTATTAAGAGTCAAGGATATTCAAGGGTATTTAAACTTTTGAACTGGCTCGTTTGTGTAAATTCAGTGGTTTTGTCGTCTTGTGGATTGTAAGTTAACATATGTTATGTAAAACAGCTCATTGAGGACAGTACTGAAAAAGAACATGCTATTTTTATGGTCCATTTAATTTTCATATTAAATATGTATCTTGCATATTTTGCAAAGGATATGTAAATTTATGAGCAGAACTGTAATATACTGTTATCAATGTTGTTGTTAATGCTTTTTATTTCAAAAAATGTTATTTAATAATATATATAATTAATATAGAATTACAAATGATGTGTGTGTATATATATATATATATATATAAAGCTTACATGTGTACACATTCCCTCAGCCTCTGGACTTGCTTTTCCATTAATACAGTGACTTAATACAACTGTCAGTTCAGTCGTATTAACACCAGGCTTTTGTATGTGCGCAGCAATCAATGCAAATGGGCCACAACCGTTTTAGCAGTTTGCGCTCGTCTCGTTAATAGGCTTGTTAATTAATGTTGCAAATACCTTGCAGGGGAAACTTTTGAAAATTCAAGGCCGTCTATCGGCACAGGGCCGTTTCATGCGGGATCCATAATAGGCATACATTGAATGGAAATTGATGATTCAAAAACTCGCAGGCCCTTCAGTTGGAAGCGTCCAATTAAAAAAATATTGTATGCAACAATGGCCCGATGATAGAGACTCTGCATGAAAGCCAAGCTCCTTGTACTGTACGTCAGTTAATTTTGGACTGAGATCCGTACAGACATGCTCAGTAATAGCTCGGTATACTTTGTTTATCTGCTCTGGATATTGTTTTGACTGTTGAATGAGACAAACTAATCACTTTAAAAGCCTCCCTGGCTGCTCATTGGTTTCAAATCACTCAGAAATATTACAGTCCCATAATGAATTTGGCTTGATTTGAATCAATAAAAAGAGCTTGATTTCAGCTTTCTAACAAGCAGGAATGTTTTGCAAAATCCTTATTGTCAAGTTGGTGTAGCGTCTGTAAGGCAGATGAGGGCCCGTTTGAGGAATTGCTCCCGTCACAGATGCTTCATTTGGGAATGTGTAGCATATTTACCGCAATAAAGCTCAGAGAAACCGATGACGGAAAACAAAAGAAAGGCTTGCCAGATAATAAGGCTACAGTCCAGTCATGTGACTCTGGGGTACCCATCCTGCCAATGCTTGAGGGCGTTGTGTTGTATCCAGTTTGAAATCTGCAATTCTTTCCCAAATGAGTGAGAAGTGGACAAAAATGTGGACAATTTGTGAGATTTAAAGACTTAACCTAAAATATGTGTAAAGCAATATATATAGACAACAATGAAGTAAAATGTAGAAAGAATATTTTATAAATTTTATTCAAAACATTATACACATTGTTCCTTGTCCACATCTCGCTTATTTTCTCACAAAATATAACAGTAAATATGAAACTAAAGACCTAGGGCCCTATCATACACCTGACGCAATGTGACGCCAGACGTTAGTTTCAGCCCGACGCGGTTATCATTTTCGCATCCATGTTGTTTAAATAGGAAATGCACTCGCACCCATCTGTTCGCCCATGGGCGTGCTGGTCAGAAAACGAGGTGGCATATTGCTATTTTGAGGCAACCGAAAACGATGCGCCATTGACCAACGAAAACCTGGTTTAAAGTCAATGAGGCTATAATTTCTCTTTTTTGTTATTTAAAGGGCATGTTAGTAAAATTCCCCCGTAGGCAGGTGTACAACACACGTACACTCTGTTTGTTACACACACAGGGGCGCACAGCAGCACACAAACATGTTTAAATATTAAAAATAAAATGATTCCTCTCTGGAGAAGCGCTTTTCAACTTGCAAATTCCTCCATGCAAATAGCGAAACCGCCATGTTTAAAGCGCATTTGTCTTTAAAAGGAAATGGGAGATTTCCTTTCTCTGATTGGTTTATTGCATGTTTCGCCCAAAACACACACTCATTAAGAGACTAGGTACGACCCTTTTGGACCATGAGTCTGGCGCGCCAGCCTTTTTTTTCATTGCATAAACTAGCAAAAGGGGATTCGGACACGCCCTAAGTTCACCTGCACTTTGAGCTTCAGAACATGTGCTTAGATTGTTAAAATAGGACCCTCAGTGTGTAGCACTACATTCACACGTGCGCTGAGACGCACTCTCTGACACTTGTAGAAATGATGCTTCATTCCGATACCCATCAGCTGTTGTTTCTTGTCAAAAACTGTACAGTCATGCTTGTCCTTTACCAAAGTTGTTTGAGTGCATGGGAGTAGATTTGTGCTCAAAAGATGGAGGACTTGAAAGAAAATGTGTGTGTGTGTGTGTGTGTGTGTGTGTTTAGAGCAGCCCTCAGAGGACCACTCTCATCCTCCTACACACACCCGCTACTAACACATCAAGCCTGCATTTGTGTTACACAGAGAGAGAGAGAGAGACGCATGTGGAAAGGGAGGGAGACAGCTCATTGTTTCACTTTCACCTTAAATAACGTCATAACTGCAAGATCGTTAGCGAGTTTGCGATTTGCTTTCCCTTTCTGTCTCTTTCCCCTTGACTTTTTGATTTTTCTTTTCTGTTTTTTTCCCCTCCAAATGTCAGGAAGAGGACGGGCTGCCAGTCCATTTGTTAACAGTTTCATATATTTTTCCCTACGAGGCAATTTTCTGCAATGATATTCTCATCCTGACAATAGCGAGAGAAAAGGGAGAGGAAAGCGCTATTATTGCCTCGCTCCGTTGACTCAATCACGGCCCTGCTGAACAGCTCGCCATCTTGTCATTACTGTCTCTTTATTTATTTTTGACTCAATTACACTCTCACAGTGCCGTCCCACTTATATCGGTGGCGAAAAACACACACGCATTTATTGCTTGATTGAATTAAATATGATATTACTAAAGCAACAACCTGCAATATTCGGCAAGGAGGAACGCAGTAGCGAGCTTCTCTTTAAGATTTTTTTATTTATTTTTTGCCGGGAGAAGCCCGACCGCTCGTATGCATTCATTAAAGGCCCTCCCTTTCAGTTCGCCTTTAGTTGGCCATTATTTTCCCCACAATAATGGAAACGTATATGGAGACCGAGGGAGTTTGGCACTGGATCAGGGTGGCGGGGAAGCCGGGTGGTCTAAGCGTGCGCGAAATATATTAATTCGTCTCTTGTCATTTTTGCTTGGATAATTCTAATGTTGTCATGGTAATTTGGGGCCGGGAGGCAGCAGGTCACTTTCCAAACAGAGAGCATGTGCGGTGAGGCTGGATCCTTGCGAGGGGCTGATAAGGCGCCGTGTGCAGCCTTCAGCTTCATGATGAATCACCCGCTTATCTGCGCAGACCCAAAGAGCCGGCTTCCACCACACGAGACTGACAGAAAGAGAGGGAGAGAGAGAGAGATTTGTCATTATCAGCAAATAAGGGATAAAATGCTTGCACACAATAACAGCCATGTTCCCTATGCAAACCTGCTTGAATGCCTGAATGGTGGCGCTATCAGCGCACGCGACTCCGTGAGCTTCAGAAACAAACTCGCTACATTTTTATCATCTCTGTTCAATTTTCTCTCCATTGTACGGACGTATTTGATACGGTTTGTTCTGGGAGACACGTGAGGCCTGTTATGGGAAAACTGATTTTGCTCAGGTGACTCAATCAGGGATGGTTTGTTGAGGAGATTGAAGCTAGTTATTACAGAAACTAGCTGGATCTCAACAGTAAGGGGTTGAGTCTAAAGTCCAATTACACACGTGCCATTTATTTCACAGTTTTGCATGTTGGTTTCAAACATCTAGTTCAGTCTGAAGTGACTTTTTTGTGTGATTTTTTTTCTTCCTCTAAAGTAATATTTCACATTTTTGTAATAGCGGTTATGAACACAAAAACACACTGTTCAATTCAGGCAAGAGTAAACTATATAATGAAGATAGATTTGAACAAAAACTGTGCTCCTAGCAACAAGGCAAAGTCATTTTTTTCAGAAATGGGGCAAGTTGTCATTTGTTTGAAATGTTACATTAATTAACCATGGCTTTATTTTTTATACGCTATTTTTACAGATGGGCTTCGTGAGGTGATAAAGCCATGAACAGTCATTAAAATATAAAATAAATAATAAAAATAAAACATTTAATTAAAAAGATAAAATAGTATTTTCCTGCATGTCATGTGACCATTAACTGACAATAGAGAACTGGGAACATGCATGTGTTGACAAATTATTGAAATATTAAATTAAAAAAAGTTTGAGCTGCACGATTTATCGCAGTTAAATCGCAATTATTTCATGCGCAGCTTGTCAGAGGTATACGGCTCTGTGATCAGCAGTAAATGCTTCTCCTTCTGAAAGCCAGAGGGCGCTCTTTTTGGACAAGATGTTGTTAATAAATGCTTCTCATGTCTGGAAAGATGTTTGACACGTGTTGCTTTTTCAAATGTACATTATAAGCGGCTCAAACTCGCAGCGCTTTCAGATGGATTAGCATTTGGAGCCGTACTTTATTGACAAGTTGTGCATAAAAAATAATTGCAGCCTTATTTCATAATCTCATCAAGAATCGCTTTTAAGTGATAATCGCATTGAATTGTTATTTTCATGTTATTTTTTGTATTGTGGGATAAATCGTACAGCCCTAGTTTGGTAATCCCTTGTTTATTTTAGGGCCAATTCCATTGTGACAACTTACCCCATATAGTCAGTGTCATCTGTGACCGGATTTTTTTCTTCTTCTCCCTCTAGCAGTAATAGTGAAAATAATCAACAGCTTTTACATGGGCTATACATAAATTCAAAACCTACCCTGAAAAGTATTCACTGGAGTGTTACAAAAAAAAAGAAGTGTGACAACTAACCCCGGTCTCCATTATCCTCAGGGAAAGTTTTGTAGCAGCACGTTTAGTGTTTCAATGGGGGATTTTATTAAAACATAAATACAGGATCTCTGTGTGTTCTTGCTTAATAGAACACGGACACCCATCGTGTGTGAGGTAGGAGGGGATTAAACACGCACACACACTCATGCTGTTTGTCAGCTGTATGCGGACTTCCTGCTAAACGGATGCTCACTGCCACAGCACAATCGCCTGTGGGCAACATCCCCCATCTCACTCCTCTCTCTCTTTCTCCTCTGCGTGTGCGCTGAACCGGTAGTGAATAGCCTGTGATAACTGCTGATGAGGTGTCAGGATGCTGAAAACAGGATACTTTATTTTTCACACATATTGTTGGCGATCAACCTCTCCACTTTTCAGTCTGTTTTACATGGTGTGGAAAGATTGCCAGGGTGGAGAAGTTAAAACTTTAAAACTGTAGCTCGCCAAGTTACAAGCTACTCATGATTTAAAACAGTTCAACAGCAGTCAAGCTGCTCTTTTGAAAAAGTAGTTAACTACACTAGAAGCTAATAACAAAAATCAGCTAGCTACATTAAAGTGGGCAGTATTTTATTTTTTATGTTTAAGATGTATTTTTTAAATTTATCTGAGCAATGTTTTTTTTTTTTGGCTTAAACAATCTCCCGCAATAAATTGGTATTGTATTAGTTATCAATCAACCGATTTTTTTCTATTGGATATTTATCAATCAGCTTCGTTCTTTCTTTCTCTCTTTCTTTCTTTCGTTCGTTCGTTCTTTCGTTCTTTCTTTCTCTCTTTCTGTCTTTCGTTCTTTCTTTCTTTCTTTCTTTCTTTCACCATCTGGTTTTCCCCGAGGGCAGCGTTTAGATTCTCTTGAGAATCCATCTAGAAACACGAGTTCTCATGTAATCTCACCGCTTTTCATTGAAGTTTGTAAATGAATCACTGTCTAAAATCGCGCCGCATGGTTTCCGAGCTCTAATTAGAAAGCCTGTACGCCTTTCTTTTATTTAGCACATCGCTAGCTCTCTGTCTACAAGCTGTAGTCCTTCCATTTGTTCATTAGTGTAAGATTTTTATGTATTAGGAAAATGGAAGAAATGTAAATGGCAACGTAATAGATATTCATGAACTTTGGGAATCCATGCATATGCATGAACTAACGAATGCATAATTCAATTCTTAGTTGCTAAGACTGATTCAGCTTGATTCCTGAAAGCAATAAGAGGCGGAGAGAAAGATGAAGGGAGAAGGAAAGCGCTACATTAAAATATTGTCAATATGAGATATACTGACAGTTGTGATGAAGTATGGGAACCTGATTGTTCAGGTATTGAAAGAGTTTTGTGCTCTTTCTGTGGGGTGGACTCTTTTTTTGCCTTGGGTCATGCACAACAATTCCTTCTAACCTTATGTTCTTATGCAACTTCCTTCTGAGTCCTTTTTTGGTGTGAACAGAGCAATATGGCTGAGGAATCCCATTCTGATGCGTTCATTCATTATAAGTCATTTCTGCCTGTGCGCGCTGTCTGAAAAGAAGCTCTTTTGCCTGCTCAGTCCATTTCAGAAATATAATGGAAAACCCACCAGAACAGCTGAGGTACACATTTGTCCTCCCACCCCACTCTCTCTCTTTCTCTGTTTTTCTTACTCTTTCATTTGTTCTTTTAGGCTTGAGGCTTCAAGTATTTGCTTTGACCCACATCTCTTTTTTTCCCCTCATCCCAAGTCAATACAAATTCAAACAATTAAAATAATTGGCACTTGCCCAATGCCCTTAAAGACATCTGTTTCCTGTTCAAAGTCAGCAGAGATTTTAGTTAACTGGAAATGGTTAACTAAAGTGAAATGGTTCTTTAAAGGCCTCCTCTGAATAAAAGATGCTTTCTTTTACCTGGTGGCCGCTTAGTATTATACAATGGGGAAAAAAATGAAGGCTCAGAACAGATAGAATCTACTGTGTGATCCATTAAATGTTAAAGCAATATTCTAGGTTGTTTTCAATATAATGTCTATGTTCCACTTTTGTGGCATGCTAGCGATTCCTACAATAAATCTAAAGACTGGAGACTGAAAAAAGCTGCAAAAGCACCATAAAATTATCAAAAAAGCGGTCCATATGACTTGAGCACTATATTCTTTTTTCTGAAACCACGATAGCTTTGTGTGACAAAATTGAAGTCTTTATTAACTAATAATCTTGAAATCTGTCCTATCTATCCTTGCTGTGTTGTCTGATTTGTGAATGAATCGTTCTTTTGAGTCAGATCTTTTCAATGAATAGGCTGATCCAGTTCTCAAAACTTAATAATTTATTCACGAATCTGACTCAATGATTCTGGAGGCTATTATGACTTAAATTTCAATCTGATCATCACATCTCAAAGCATTCCATGGTTTCAGAAGGTTTGCATGAACCACTTTGATACTTATTTTGCTTTTGCCTCTTGAAAATTTTAGTCAGACATTAAAAATCACATTTTTCAGAAGTTCTATTTTTGTGTCGAATTAAAGAAAGGAAGTCAATGTAAGCCGAGTAAATAATGACAGTAGTTTCATTTTTATTGCTTTAAGTTTTCTCTTCTAAGAATGGATGCATTCTTAATGAGACATCCTCAATGTGTGTGTTTTCTCAATTCTTGGGCCTGGATGAATGGAAAGATGTGACATCTTGGCAACCGCAGCTCAGGAGGCTGTAAAACCCACTGAGATTTGTCAGTTTGCACCGTGCCGCTGCCCACAATGTAGGAAGCGAGAGAAAGAAAATGGCAGAGTGTGGCAAGACTCCTTTCAATCTATCACACTGACAGGGTTTTACACTGAATGGAGAGCTATGCGCCAAATATTAGCTGGTTCACGTGAGCTCGGCATTATCTGCACTAACATTCACTCTAGTATTCACTGTATGGCTGTGACCTTCTCATTATCTTGGTTTTCCTTTTCCTATCCTTTTCTTGTCTCGTTCTCAGAGGCCATTTTTGGTCCGATAATAATTCTAATTGAATAGCCACTCTGAATAATTCACCTGAAGGCTTGATATCACATTCAGAGGAACATTCCCTGAATCTGCTCAAATGCCATTTTGTTATACAGTTCCATTCACTGGAGCTCTGAGTTTCAGCCTTTGATTGTGCTCTCTCAGAGCTGTTTTTTCTCAGGAGGCCTTTCTGCTGTGCTACAGGGGCCCTCAGAAGAACGAGTGGCCCGTTTTAAGCTTTTGAACTCCTTCTCGAGCCTGGCTGCTCTTCCACCCACCTCCATAACACTGTGTTGCACATGCATGTTCATGAGAGCCAACAAAGCAGCAGACTGAAGCTTCAGAGCTGTTTCGTTCACCTTAATATAGTGTTTTCATTGTGTTTGGTGGACATTACAGTGCTCTAGAACATCTTGAGGTATTCCAAGAGGATGAAGGCTGCCTGCTAACACTAAACCTGGAAATTGTATTGGCCTATTGCACAATGACATTTAGCCAAGTTGGCCTTATTTCTAGATGAAGTATTATAACCATATTTTTTTTCTTTTTTCGTTTGCATGAACCACTTTGATACTTATTTTGCTTTTGCCTCTTGAAAATTTTAACAAGTCTCTTATTCTCACCAAGGCTGCATTTATTTGATCAAAAATACAGTAAAAACAGTAATAATCATTTTAAATAATTGTTACCTATTTATTTATATATATATATATATATATATATATATATATATATATATATATATATATATATATATATATATATATATATATATATATATATATATCTGACATTTATTCATTTATTGATGTTATGGCAAACCTGAATTTTAGCAGCCTTTAGTGTCACATGATCCTTCAGAAATATTCAAAATATTGATTTGATCCTCAAGAAACTGTTTTGCTGCTTCACTCTTTACATTTATTTGAACTAGAACTTTTTGTAAGAAATAAATGCATACTTTATTAATATCTTTTATTTTTTCATTAATTTCAGTCAACTTTAAAATGCAGTCTTCTAATTTTAAATTATTTTTTTTTATGTTTTTTCTTGTCTACATTTACTGTTGATGAAATATCATTTAATTATCCTTTTTATTAAGACTTCACCAAAAAAATCAGGCACTTTGATCAAGGATTTCTTTCTTTTCACTATGCAAATTGTTGCAATTAAAATAATTAGAAATAAAACACTTGACTTGTGTAAATAAACTAAATGATCTCCATACTAAAATATTTTCTTTCAAAATCTTAAATATAGCGTCTTTTATGATTTCCAGAGAAGAACTTTAGCCGCGTGCAGTCTGGTGAAATCGATATTGAGGGAGGGAGTAAGAAATCATGAGTGCCTGTGGACGGACAGATGATATCAAGAGCAAATAGTGTTTTTCCAGTGTGAGAGACTGAAAGCCAGGATGGGAGGAAAGTAAAAGTGGCTCATCTTTCTCCTGTCAAAAAGTCGGGAAGATTCTCCCACCACTGCCTTTGTTTTTTAATTCACTGCCAGCGCTGTGTCAAATAACATGGCTTTCATCTCAAGTGGCTCCTACCCTCCCGTTTACACCCGCCACTTTACAATTCTACCTTTGTGTTCACGCTTCAAATAAACCCCCTTTGTTCTGCTTTCCAACACTAAGAAATCTGCATCACTCAAGTATATTAACTGAGGACTATTACTGTCACACAGAACTGCTCCCTGGGCTCTAGTAAAGACTCCCTTGACAAAACCCCCAGTCATGTTAATCCAAGCATTAATAAATGGAGAGATGTACAACTGTATTCAAATTGTGCTCTGGTGTTTCATCCTCAAATAAAAGGGACGGGACCGGGCGGGAGGTGTCGTGATCAGAGATCCGCAGAAGTAACAATATCACCGAGGATCGCATTTTTAGATTCGCCATTGTTCTACTCTTTCCCTACGTGCGGCGCATGTCGTCATATTGAATCTGCAGTTAAAGAGGCTTTAACTGCTGAGCTAAATAAAGAGCTACAGGGGGTAAAGCACTGGCGGGAACTGTAATGAAATGAATGCTGGGATATAACCCTTAATGCTCTCTATCAGGCACATACATCTGCTCCTAATATAACAGGGAGAGCATCCAGCCCGCCAGCCTCTGCGTAAGATTGATATTTTGTTTATTAAAATCCAGGAGTTTCACTCGTCTTGCGCATCCTTCCTGTTCCTGCTAATGTTCATCCGATCCTCCAGTCAGACACTCGCTCCTGACGGATTTCATATTTGCTTGAATATCTAAAAGGTTGAAGTCTTTCTCCTTTTTTTATTTAACTGTACTGGGGGTGCATAGGTGACTTTAGCGGGGAAGGTGAGTTCTCAGCTGTTTGAGCCCACACCTCGTCTGTCGGTAGCTGTAAAGGACGAGCAAAAATGTTATTGCTTTTTTCATCACGGCGAAAATTACACTGCTTCTCTCTGAGAACGAGCTGAATTTTCGCACTCCCAGTCCACTACTTTTGCAGTGCGCCCATCGATCCGAGCGGATAGGCATGAGGGGGTGGGGGCTGGGGGAGGAAGTGAGTAAGCGGGTGAGAGATAGAGGGAGAGAGCGAGGGAGAAAGGTTAAGCTAGCTCCTCGGCCGCTGGCCTGGAGGTTTGCTGGGGCTTTGCCACGCTGAGGTGCCCGACTTGATTCCACTCCCATTTCATTTTGGAACGAAACAACCTTTGTCCTGCTGTCATTTCCCTCACGCACGCTCCATGACCTGCCACTCACACCTGCCGTAATGAAAGCTGACACATATTTTCTCTTAAATTTGTGGATTTGAACGGAAGGCCTGCCAGTGTTTCGGAAACCTTATTTACATTCTAATTAGCTGGCTTAATTACTGAATTTTCAAATGATTAATATCATTATAATACTTATGTACACCAAAAACACCAGATGGAGAACATACAGTGGCAGTTACATTGAACAGAATGGTAAGTAACCAGTACTATCAGTAAAATTGCAAAGAAATCCGTAATATAGTTGTTGCACATACCTGGTATAGAGATACTGTATCAGAGACTTAAAAAAATAAAAATAAATAAATAAATATATATTTATTGGGTAAACATGGCTGACAAATTGTTGACAAAATCGATGATCTATTTTTGTAATATAATATCCTTGGTCTAATGGCCATGTTATCAGTTTCAGGCGTTTTGGAATCATCAGAGTTTAAGATTATTTATAGGAACTGAATTATCAGTGTGCTATTTAAAAAAAAAAAAAAAAAAAAAAAATGAATTGCCGTGTATTGATAAATGATTGTACTGGCACAACTTTAGTGTATTGTATTTCATTGCTCTGCACAATGTTATTTGGTCTCCTTTTCCCCAAAAGTATTCCTGTAAAAAAAAACAAAAACAAAACATATTTTTATTGTGGTATTGCACTGTTAATTCCAGCACAGGCTCATTAGAAAAACGTGCCTGTCAACATTTTTGCAAAATGGAAAATAAGTTACGTCATGCACGTTTCGCAACAGTGTCCAGTGATTGAACAGATTCATGTTCTGTCCATGTTCTCGAACAGATTAATGTGAGTATGACTATGTTTTATTACGTTGAAGTTTGTGTGCATCACTGATGCACACAAATGTCTAGTCAGTGGCGCTAAAAGCTTCATGCTACATCACGTTTAATAACATACACTAAACGCTAAACCTACCCTATAGTGTTAATAAAAAAGCAAATCTGACAAAAACGCAATCATAACCGTAGCATTTTAGCTTGTTTTTGAGCTTTTGTCTTTGAGCTCTGTTACCGTGACTCGTCTTTCATGGGATTCGTACCCAAGCTCTTTGCCTCTCAAGTACAGTTCTGTACCAGCTGAGCTACCTAGCAAGCTTGTTACATCAGTAAAACTGAACAGCTGGAGCTGAGTAAGTGATGCAAACTCCAAAATATATTCGTTTATAAATCATACGCTATGGTAAAATGTGTTTTGAGGTCATAACATAATTGTATATGTATATATATATATATATGTATATAATATGTAATCACTTTGTGATATCCTGCTCCATTGGGTATCCTATATAAATAATTTCCCAAACCACCATTTTGGCTTGAAGATACAACTCACATTTCTTGGTGCTACTAGAGAGACACAACTTCCACCTCGCTCGCTCCCAGGCACAATACATCCTGATGGAAGGGCAATTTGCCATGCTAAAGCGGGAAGGAGAGCGGATCAGCTTGGCATGTTAAAGCGTCATAAATAAAATACCTTTGTGACCTGTTGGTCCTGAACAGCTTGCAAACAGAAATGGAGGGTGGGATTCATCCGCAGGCCCTCTGGTCAACACTACACTGTCCTGACAGTGTGAATAAATCTTAGTTGGCCCACTTGTGCCGTTCCAGTGTCATGCCTCGAGCCGAGTGGAGTAATGACTGGGTGTAACATCAGCTGCTGCCCCCTTCTCCAGGCCAGGTTCTCCTAATGCCACCCTGTCTCTGACCAGGGGCTTTCTGGCTCCACGCTCAGTCTCATTCTGTCTGGATCCAGGCCGCAGTGGCAGACTGTGGCTCACTTTATAGCAGAAAAGCTCTCATGAGGCAGGAACAGAAAGCATGAATGTGTGGTCCGTTGTATTTTTGTAGCTTTTTGGTTTATTGCACCACTTCAGCACTGTCGGTGCAGTTGTGTTAAGAGGTAGTTGATATGCAGTAGAAGCTTTGTTTCCCTGAGCACTCATACAGGAGCCAGCAATCTGTGCCAAGCCCCCTGTTGTCACCTTCTCAAGTGCACCACACATTGACAGTGTTTGCACACTCCAAATCTCGCATTACTTGCGTATTTCCATGCCTGCAGGAAATAAATGATACTGGAACAAGAAACATTCTGTTCAGACTATTTTTATTTACACTGTAGCTTCTTTTAATCTATGAATAAGGCAATGGATCACTTAAAGAAAAGTCTCTTACTTGACAGCGTCTTGAGAAGGTTGCATTGTTCTCTAGTATCTGCAAGCTAAAATCTGATACATGTTCCAGAGAGTTCTTGGACCTTAATCGTTGATGTGTGTTTGCTGCTCCTGAAGTTGTTAATAAAAAGTTCTGCTCCAATGTTTTCTTGGCTATAGAAATGGCAAAGGGGTCATGTTTCCAGATCAGATTACATCACCTGCAGTGGTGCAAGAGAATATTTGACAACTCGCAATGTCACTGAATCAACTGGTGTTTTCTGATACAGAGTCTAGACGGCAAGAATTCCAGAATTTTTCCTCCATAAAGTGGACTTCAATGGCTGCCAAAGGGTTAAAGGTTCAAATTGCAGTTTCAATGCAGCTTCAAAGTGCTTTACACGATCCCAGCCGAGGAATAAGGGTTTTATCTTGTAAAGCGATCGGCCATTTTCTAAAAAAAAATAAAAATAATAATAATATAAAAAATCTTTTTATCCACAACTGTTTGTCTTGCACCAGCTCTTCGATGTGTCACGCATTACGTAATCACTTTGGAAAGGTCACACGTGACCCTAATGTCTTTTTGACTGCAGAAACAAAGACGTAAACATCTTGGATGACATGGGGGTGAGTAAATTATCAGGAAATTTTAGTTCTGAATTGAACTAATCCTTTAAAATATCCTTTGCAGAGGTTCTTGCTGAGGTGAGACTCTCTTGAATCATTACCGTCTAGGGTGTTGGCAATATATAAGTAAAAGGTTTTTATCATGAAATTTTCCAAATTTTGGTCGATGACTGCATACCTATAAAATTTATAACTGTCTGTCTATACCTGGGGTGCCCAATGCTGTTCCTGGAGATCTATCTGCCCTCAAGGTTCAGATCCAACCCTGATCCATCACATCTGTCTGTAATTACCATGTGCTCCTGAAGATCTTAATTAGCTGGTGCAGTTGTGTTTGGTCATTGTTGGAGCTGAACTTTGCAGGAAGGTAGATCTCCAGAAAAAGGATTGGGCACCCCTGGTCTATACACACAAACAGACACACACACACACACACACACACACACACACACACACACACACACACACACAAAAAGTAAGCAAATTTAAGTTGACTTTCATGTAAATTGCATAAATAAATAAAAAATAACTATTTTTAAATTACTTATATATTTTATCTGCTCTCAATTTAAACAAAAAAAAATTCAGTTGACCCAAGATAAACATTTATTTAATTAGCTTATTTTTTTAATAGTTTGATATATTTCTCAACTTCTATATATCTAGATATCTGTCACCCTATTAACATCAATCCATGTTTTTTTTACAATGAAAATGTTCATTATAGTTCTCAAGACAGTTATTCACTTGATCTTGTAGGTCAAGATAATACAAAAATTATTTTAATAATGATAATAATAAATTGTTTTTCATAATCCCAAAATAATATGCAGAGTCAGCTATAAGTCAGCCATTTTCAGATGGATTCTCCCCAATCATGTTTGAGCATCCTAACAACATTGGTTCAACCAGTGGTGTAAGTTTGAGGTGGGATTATTTTTAGGCACAACCAATGACAGAGAAGAGGGAGTGTCTGTCTGAAACCAGTAATTATTTTTGCAATTCTGCCTTGACCATACAGACATGTCAAACTTCGGCTTTAAGCTTTTAAGTAAATGAGCGAAAATCATTTATTGATTTGCAGTATATCATATGTTGTAGATTTGACAAGCATAATGTGCCACTAAGAAAGCATCACGATGTTCTTCAAGGTCACAACATGTCGTTAGACACAAATCGGTCAGCTTTTGCTTTCACGCAATAATTAGTGTCTAATAAATGAATTGTGATTGTTTCTGGTTCTCGCTGACAGACACTGCTAGATGCCAGGATTTACACAGGATTTCAATCCAAAGCTCTGTACGCAATGTTCATACGCAATGGCTCTGATAATTAAACCTTTTAAGGGCATAATGAGCTTATCGGGGGGGCTTCCTGTGGAAAGCGATCCTCTGCACCTAATCTCATCTGTTCCTCATCTTTAGACTGTCAGTTAAGAGCGTGGATTTACATACATTTACATCACGCCTCTTCAGCGTGACAACGATGAGTCGATAACGGCATGGAGTAATCTGCCGTGATGAGTGATGTCCGGGCTGTGGATTTTGGGGAGGATGTCTGGAGCTCTGTCCTCAGCTGCAGGTGTTGGTTTTTCCATCCCTTTGTGTTGGTCTTTTGCCTTTTAAGTAGATGTCCGTGGCGCTGAGAGTCGCTGAAAACAGATTTGCCGCATGAGCGGCGAGCGCCTGCACCGCTGGAACTGAAATCACTGCTTATCCACCCAGCAAAAACAGTGCAGTGATCCCCCACCTCATAGAGGACCTGTTGTTGTCAAATATATATGTTCCCTTTTCACAAAAGTGTTTTGTCACGTGGACCTGAAAATGAGTTATCAGAGCTGCAGGTGTAGATATTTGACATCAGAAGGAAATAAATATCAGGTTTAGACCTGTTCTCAATGCTTTTGATATATCAGAGCAGCAATTCTCATCAATTATGGATTAGTGAACCTTAACCATAAATGGCCATTCCTTGGGAAAATGGGAAAATGTCTCCTTAGAGGCAGCACTTGCAGCGACTTCATTCTTAAATGGCTTTTGGTGCTTGGATGGCCATATGTTTGCAGAATCTAAGTGAGGGCAAATAGCTGGCGTTTTTAAAGGTTGTGGTAATCTTTATTTTCAGGGGGAAAATTCAAAATATGATCTGAGCACAGAAAAGAATTTCCTCAGATAGCATTGAGTGTCTTTTTTTTTTTTTTTTTTTTGATACTGAACACCAGGAGAGCTTTATTTTTAAGGCCATCCTTTCTTTTTATTGTGTTGTTTTGATCCGGCGTACATTAATTGCATTGTTTTTCTGCCAACATGAGTGTAGCCCAGAGCAGTGCGTTTAATCACCAGTGCTAAAAGCGAATGAAGCATGCGCTCAAGACACGACCACGAGCGATTGCTCTCCACTCAGTTACCGGACAGATCAGTGCGAAATTACGAACAAAAAGAAAGTGACTCCTCAAAATTAGCGCTGCCGAAACTCGATCCAATGTCCTTGAGCGGAAAAGAGAGCCTGGTTTCTTAAGCATTGATTTTTCCTGCTAAAGAAAAGTGCAATAACAAATGAGAAGGGGAAAAAAAAAACAGGCAGCCGTGAGCTGGAGGGTGTCTGCGGTAGATGAGGGAGTAGATTCTGCAGCCGACGCTGACAGTCACTTCCAATTCCGTTATGCAAATAAACGTCTCCCCTTCCACCCAGCCGTGGTGCTAAATGAGACCTGCCTTTGAATATCCATTTCCTCGTCCGCCACTGTTTATTTTTGATCGTCGGGGTTGTTTGCTCGATCACATTCGCGTAAACACACGTGCACGTGTATGATCAGGCGCTCAGATGCGTTCAGACTTCTATCTCATGTAACAAACGCACCATTGATCCACCTGTGTGTCCTGAATCTGCAGAGACATGTTTACATGGACTCTTTCGTCTGGTTTACCGCTTTTGGCCAGATATTTTGTCAATATAGCAGGTTGTTTGTGTTTATCACTGAATCTCAAGATGTTAAATAGCCTAGTTGTCAGATACACTGTTAGGACAGGATATCTCTCGATGGCTGATACGTGAGTATATATGTGACCCGTGCTGGCAAAATTAATCGCAACAAGTTAGTTATTTTCACAATCTCTATTAAAAAAAATCTTCAAAATGATGTATGATGTGTTGGAATCCGACCAAATGACTGAGCGACACCTGTTTGAAGTCGATAGAGTCAGCTAAATCAATTTTGAGAAAAGTCGTATTTCCTCAAAGGTTCCAAAACAAAATCACCTAGCAACCATACCTTAAAATCCCCGTTAATAACACCTACTTTGGCACAAAACCAAATATCTATAGGAAAATATATATATTCACCTTTTTGTTGTACTGTACTGTAATTCTGTTTATATGTGTATATCGCTGTCTGAGGCGTCTTTGTGCGAGCGCTTCGAATCTGTCAGTCAGCATGAGTAAGATCGATTTGTTTACATCAGCAGCATGTGTTTAAAAATCACATTTCATTGGTTCAGACTCGTGCCATCAACAATTCGCTATGAATATTCACAAAGTTGGAATGCTGCACTTTAAAACGATTCCAAACTTGGACTAATGAGGAAGTTGCTGTGGGGAAGCTCGAGTGGTCAAGCGAGCAGAGAAAAATGTCATTTTTCATGGACAAAAGAGAGGTACTCCTCAGAAAACATTCAATTAAAAATACTTTTAGATGATTAATTGTTATTTGAAGCATTTGGATCGCTACATGAGGACTTAATGAACTCAGTTTTGTGAAACTTTCAAGTTCGACCAGAATCGACATTTTCTACTTGTTTTGCCTGTGGCTCGTAATTAGCCCGTGTGCATTCCGACTCATTTTGCCAGCACGGGTCATATAAATATTTTTTAAAATAGAGTTGTATTTGTTAAATGTAATTTCCTTTTAAATTGTGTTGCAAGAATGCTGTTAAAGGCCCTACTGGAAGCTCTATGTGAAGTTGTCGGTTTGTATTGCCCATCCTCTCTGTTTTCTGTAAATGCTATGAGTCAGAAAACCCACTGATGCTTTTGTCCCCTGATAAATAATTCAATGTGTCTGATTAAAAAATTTTGCAGCATGTGTTTTGGAGATTTCTGCCATGGTGTGACAGGCACGCACAGGTTTGTTTGACATGAGGAGAAAGGTGGAGTCTGTTTTTCTTTCCTTTACAGTCTGAGATTTAGTGAATGGTGATATGGCAGGTGGTAGATTCCACTCCCTGGCGGCTGAGTGAATTTAACCAAGTGTTGGATTGCGTTCTCTCCATCCCTCGCCTACATGTAAACACAATCTCCCCCTGTCTGACTGAGCTTCCGCTGGCTTGTATTCCCCCCTGTCCTCCCGCTGATACCTTCCACAGTTAATAAAAAAAATGGCCCCACAGACTTTCCAATTATATTTCTTACTTAAATGAAAACATACTGGAGCCCACCTATCACTGCACCAAGTTTATAGCAGCGAGTTAGCCATTTAGCTTCAGGAAAGTTTGATAGCTGGTTTTATTTTCTGGAAAGCATATTTTGTTTTTAATTTTTGAAATTTTTTTTTTATATGTTTTATTTTTAAATAATTTTTAAAAATTTATTAGGTTTCCCTAAAAATACTATCTAAACATAAAACATTGATAATAAATTATTTTGATTTTTTTTTTAATATATTTATTTGTTTTAATTCTTTTAGAAAACTATAAATAGGCCATTTCTTGATTGATTCCTCCAACAAAATACAAATGTATCTCTTTACCCAAACCAATGACAAACAGGGTGAGTGCATTTGAAAACGATAGTTTTTAGTTTGTGTGCTTTTTTGTTTTTTGTCATTTTTGGTGGCGCTCATGATGCAGAAATGACTCACTTCGGTTGTGAGCATGTTGTTTTTGCCTGTTGTTTTAAGGTCAGTTAGTGTTTGGCCCCTGGTTAACTCCACTGCATCTTGTGTTCTCTGGCAATATGAGGTCACAACGCTCGTGTGCTTTTCTTCATAACAGTCCTGCTATAAAAGCCCATAAAGGGAAGTGTCTCAGAGGGCCGAATGTACGGCCCCTGCTAATAAGCAGCATAAATCTCAAGGCGAGCTACAGTTGGCTTTGGCAAACTACATTTAAACGCAGTTTTATCGACACTCAGACAGGACCTGCCCCTTTCGTGCCTGTCATAAAACAGGCATTAGCGTGGCATTTACTCATTGTACCGGGTGCACAGCGCGTATTAGCTACTGACCAAGCTAAGGACGGCCAGTAAAAAGGCCACTTGTTCAGTCAATTATCAGTAATGGTGTTTAATGGCAAAGTAGCGCGACCACCTACGGTGTGCCACTGGGCCTTTTAATGGCACCATCCCCCTGGGCCTGGCGAGAATTTGCACAATTTGCCATCCTGCACCGTGTGCCGCCGCGTCCTTCCAGTCGCCGCGGTTGGCTAATTAATTCCCCACCACATCAGAGCGCTCTAAGGCCACTTGTTTCTCATCGATCGGTGCACGGCTAGCCTGGGGTCCCGCAACCCCCGCGGCCCCTCAAAGTCTCGGGCACAGGCACAAGAGCTAACAAGTAAAGGTCAGGGCCATTTTAAATGCGGCACCGTCGCATATGCAAGCGCCATTAGCCTCACAGACTATCCAGAACCTTCTGCCATCCCTCTAAGAGGACTTGAAATGCCCTTTCCTCTCCCCTGCTGCGTTACTAGATAGGAAGCAGTCTAAGAAGAGCATTCTGTTCTTTTCCTTGAATCTAGTCGCCGCTTTTTACCTTATTTCTCTCAGCGAATATAAAAGCAGGACTGTTATCTGTGGGTGCCGCCCGGCCCCCTTACATACTGAAGAGACAGCTATTATCCCTCAGGCTTTTCTTTCACAGAAGGAGGAGAGAGCGGACCTACGATTAGGCACAGACCGGGTGTGGGACCGCGCTCACCTTTGTGCCGTGTCTGTATATTGTGTGCCCTCAAGAGCTTCTTATCTCACAATCTGATGGCCACTGGCAGGCTGAATCTATCCTTGAATACACGTCCCCTTATTGAAAGGCTGAATGGGTCAGGGTTGTTTGAAGGCAGCAAAGCAGGACTGGAAGTGTGAAGTTGTGCATGAGGTCATCGTGTATAACTGTAAAGCTTTTGACAATACAGGTGCTGGTCATATAATTAGAATATCATCAAAGTTGATTTATTTCACTAATTTCATTCAAAAAGTGAGACTTGTATATTATATTCATTCATTACACACAGACTGATATATTTCAAATATTTATTTCTTTTAATTTTGATGATTATAACTGACAACTAAGGACAATCCCAAATTCAGTATACCAACCAAGTATATCAAGCAATGTGGTTTGTGTCCCTCTCCTCTCTTCCTCCAGACTCTGGGACCCTGATTTCCAAAGGAAATACAAAATTTACTTTCATCAGAGAACATAACTTTGGACCACTCAGCAGCAGTCCAGTCCTTTTTGTCTTTAGCCCAGGCGAGACGCTTCTGACGCTGTCTGTTGTTCAAGAGTGGCTTGACACGAGGATTGCGACAGCTGAAACCCATGTCTTGCATACGTCTGTGCGTAGTGGTTCTTGAAGCACTGACTCCAGCTGCAGTCCACTCTTTGTGAATCTCCCCCACATTTTTGAATGGGTTTTATTTCACAATCCTCTCCAGGGTGCTGTTATCCCTAGTGCTTGTACACTTTTTTTTCTACCACAAATTTTCGCCTCTCTATTAATGTGCTTGGACACAGAGCTCTGTGAACAGCCAGCCTCTTTTGCAATGACCTTTTGTCTTGCCCTCCTTGTGCAAGGTGTCAATGGTCATCTTTTGGACAACTGTCAAGTCAGCAGTCTTCCCCATGATAGTGTAGCCTACAGAACTAGACTGAGAGACCATTTAAAGGCCTTTGCAGGTGTTTTGAGTTAATTAGCTGATTAGAGTGTGGCACCAGGTGTCTTCAATATTGAACCTTTTCACAATATTCTAATTTTCTGAGATGCTGAATTTGGGATTTTCCTTAGTTGTCAGTTATAATAATAATTATTATTATTATTAATTATTATTATAATCGTCAAAATGAAAAGAAATAAACATTTGAAATATATCATCTGTGTGTAATGAATGAATATAAAATACAAGTTTCACTTTTTGAATGGAATTAGTGAAATAAATCAACTTTTTGATGATATTCTAATTATTATATGTAATTATATTCTAATTAAGCCCATATATAATCATGTATTACTTTTTAAATTTAAACTTTCCATATTATCAGTATAGATTATATTATAAAAAGACTGTGTACGTCTGAAGACTGTAAGAGAAAGATGGACGGAGGGCACAGGAGAGAGAGAGAGACTTAAGACTGGTTATGAGGACAGACAGTTACATATGAGCCTGAGTCGAGGGCTGTCTCCTCCCATCATGCCTTAGTGCAGCTGTAGTCAAGGATCTCTCCTCTTTCTGGACAAAACTACAGTAGATTCTTCGGCTACAGGCCTCTAAACTAGCGTCCATCAGCAGGGACAGCGTAATTACACTGCCAACATGCGTTGCTGTGATTATGAAAGGCAGCCATGATGGTTTATATTCCCCCATTACAATATTATATGGTTCTTAGGATCTCGCTGTAAATGCAAGTAGTTTCTCAGAAAAATCCATTTACATTCACATCAACATTTTCATTAGATTCTATGATGTATTAATTAAAAATACTACAAGATCGAAAACGAGCATTACCAAGAAACCAAATTAATAAATTATTTATTATTATTTAATTATTTCATTATTTATTGGGAATGGGAAAACAATCCTCATTTATTAACTATATTGTAGTCTTCTTATTTCTTACTTTAAAATTTTGGAAAGATGTTAAAAAAGGCTGTGAATTTTTCTTATGATTGCGCTGATTGAAAAAACTTTTCAGAGCAAATGTAAATATGATGCATAGCAAATATTTTCAAAAGCATGGAAAATACAGATACCTTTTTACTTTTATCAGCATTTATTGTACATGTATTCATTTATTTATTATCATTTATTTAATTTCATTGCAGATGAGGCTGAATCCTAAAGAAGAAACATACTTTCAGATAACCCATGCTTCTTATGGTCATTTATGAAGCGTGTTCCTCTGAACATGAAGCAGTTTTTAGAGGAATATAAATATGCAGTGAGTGATAGCGGAGGATAACAGATTCCCCTCAGCCTCTATGAGAGCACCAGTCAGTGTGATCTTTATTGGAAGTGATTGAGGGTGATGAGGAACTCTAAAGCTCGCAGCTCTATTGTTCTCTATGGGGCTGAGTGACTGATGGCTCCTTTTGTGGAGAGAAGGTGTTTTTCTAACCGCCTGTACTTTAGGGCTAATCTCAGGGACCTCTGCAAGGAGTAATGGAGTGTGTGCGTGGGTACGGAAGGGATGGCATGCACCTTTTTTTTTTTTTTTTGCATTTATTAATATGTGTGCATGTCTGTAATATGAAGGGAGCAGAAACAAGCAGTTTCAGACACACTGTGGGATGTCAGTATGTGTGTGTTTGAGCGCTATGGCTGGATGCACTCTGAAGTGTGTCCTTGCAGACAGGGTTTTCCTCAAGGATGAGCAGGCCTCTGTCAGGGTCAGACAGGATGGTACCCTTGGGTCTGTGGAAGGGATATCATTCCTCACCGAACATGGCCATGAGCAGCTTTTAGGTCTGTGTGCGTGTGTAATGCTTTTATGCTCCAGTAGTTATCTAAGTAGAGGTGCAAAAGATAACAATAATATCTGTTGTCGAATACCTCAAATACCACTGCAATATAGGATTCTTGATACACATTTAGATAGCAAAGCAAAACATTAATATGCACAGTCTTGTATTTCACTGCTAGGGAAAAAAACTGCTTAAACCAACCTAAAATGGTTCACTTGTCTGAACTTGTTTAAGCTAGTCTAGCTGGTTTCCCATCTTTGCCAACCAAGCAAGTGGCTAAAACCAGCTAACCAAGCCGGGAGACCTAGCAAACCAGCTTAGGTCGGTTGAAATTGCTCTTGCAGCTATTAAAATTATTATATATTAGTAAGATATACATTTTTTTTTACCAGGTGAAAATTATTGTCAGAATCCGCTGTCCATTAAACCTGTTTTACTGGACTGTAATAACATTTGAGGAACTTGTTTTATTCTGTTGATACTTGTGAAAAGGTTTTTAAGCAAGTAAATCCAGATTTAGTCTCAATGACACGTAGCCTTTTCAAGTAATTATTCAAGACAGCAATAGTAAAATAATCTCTAGCACTTTGTTTTACATTCCTATTCCCCATGTATATACTATGTACTTATTATAGTTATTACAATAACTGGGTAATAACCAGGTACTAACCCTGAACCTACCCCTAAACCTAACATGTAGTTACCTTATATTAACTAGTACTTTCTTAGATAAGTACACCAAGTACACGTATTGTAAAATAAAGTGCAACCAAATAATTTTAATATTAATAAATATAATGGGTCCGGTATTGTTACATGTATGTTTTATCATTCAAGGGTGAATTTCAAACAAAGCACTGGTACTTTGCATTACTAATTTTTTCTTTTCTGTTCTCTTACAGGTAGAAGATGCTATGCTTATGTTTGATAAAACTACAAATAGACATAGAGGTAAGTGCCCATTTGTGTGTGTGTATCTGTGCTTTTGCATGTGTGTGTGTGTGTAATGTTATTGTGAATGTCCTTCAGTTAGACTGCGTCGTTAGCCGTGCAGTTCACAGTTGTGCTCTGAAGACATTGAAGCGTGAGTTTTCTGTATGAGTACAGGAGCCCCTGTGCTGCGTGTTACATTATAGCATTATATCTTCAAGGACGTTTCATTTGAGCCCTGAAGGTCAAGGCTAATATGGTCCAATAAAAGAGCAGCGATTTCCACTGTAGCCAATCCATCGACTCTATTTGATTAGTCCGACATTTACCATTGGATACGGAGGGTGGAGTGTTTCTCGGTCGTGTTCGCTCACGCCTGCAGGCTTGTGAGAAATTTACAATACCTTCAGACTTGTGATATACTGGACTTGAGGTTATTGCTCACCTGAGCAATGTTTCTGTTACTTTATTTCTGAGACTTTTTTTTTATTTGAGAAAGAATGAGCTTAGTGGAATGTTACATGGATGTGGGATGATGTTATGTCTTTGCCTATAGGTGGGATTGAGTGAACAAATGATGTGTTTGATGGAGTGAAGGAGAGGAGAAATAAGGAGATCAGAGGTTAATAGAAGAAAATTAGGAAATAGGATGACATCAGAGAGAGGGAAAAGTGAGAGGAAGAGATGATGATAAAAAGGTAAAATTAAATAAGGGGAGAGGCAGACAGAAGTGAAATGTTAAGCATAAAGGAGTAATCGGGAGGAGAGAATAGAAATTTAGAGAGGTAATGAGAAATAGAGAGGAGGAGAAATCAGGGGTGGAGGGGAGAAAAATGGGGAACATGCAGGAGAAATAAGGAGAAGAGAACTTGGGGGAGGGAATGAGCAATAAGGGGTGGAGAGAAGAGAAATGGAAAACAAAGGAGAAATAAGGAGAAGAGAGAAGAGAAAAATGGGGAGAGGGAATGAGAAATTAAGGGAGGAGAGAAGAACATAAAGGAGAAATAAGGAGAAGAGAGAAGAGAAATTGGGAGGGAATGAGAAATAAGGGGTGGAGAGAAGAGAAATGGAAAACATAAAGGAGAAATAAGGAGAAGAGAGAAGAGAAATTGGGAGGGAATGAGAAATAAGGGGTGGAGAGAAGAGAAATGGGAAACATAAAGGAGAAATAAGGAGAAGAGAGAAGAGAAATTGGGAGGGAATGAGAAATAAGGGGTGGAGAGAAGAGAAATGGGAAACATAAAGGAGAAATAAGGAGAAGAGAGAAGAGAAAAATGGGGAGAGGGAATGAGAAATTAAGGGAGGAGAGAAGAATCGGGGAGCATGAAGGAGAAATAAGGGGAGAAGAGGAGCAATAGGTAGCGTGAAGGAGAAATTTGAGTGTAAAAAGTGAAACGAGGAAATATATAAGAAGAAACAAAGAAGTAGAGAAGAAAACTGAGAAGAGGAGAACAATGAAACTGACAATTAAGGTGAGGAAAAAAGAGAAATGGAGAAAGGGAATGAGAAATTATGTGAAAAAAAGTGAGAAATGAGGAGAGAGAGAGGAGGAAACAACGGAGAACAAAAGGAGATGTTAATGAAGGAGACATGAACTGAGGAGAACAGGAATGAGAGGAGAGGTGGTCTTTGGTCGATGTTGCGTCGGCTTTATCCAGCTCTCATCCTGGTCTTACTGTGTGGCTTTAGCAGCAATGCCTCTCATGAGGACATTATAAAGGTGAGCGCAGCTTTAACTGACAGTCTGGAGAGAGAGAGAGAGAGAGCAGAGCAGGCCAAAGGAAAAAGAGGAAGCAGACACACAGAGAAACATGCAGAGAAATAGCTAGCAGCTTCATGCTACAGAGTTCACAGGTATAGAATCCTCCTCTGTAGAGGCCTGAAAGCCACGAGAGAGATTCTTAGCCTTGAGTGGCCTTTGTGTGGGCTGAATGAAGAGGCCGAGGAGCAGCACTGTGTCTTTTATGCTGCATAAGTGGCTTTCAGCACACACAGATGGGCAGGTTGTGGAAATGAAGTGGACGGTATTAATCTTTCAACCCGAGATTTGCCTTTTAATCCATATCGGTCATATTCTAAAGGTGAGCGTGTGCGTGTCTGTTTTTGTAAGGTGTGCATCGGATGTGCATCGCCTTTAGTTTTTTTTTCTCCCTCTCACTTACACTCCCTACCCCCCCCAAAGGACTTCCTGTCCTCCTGGGCGTTGCAGCGCTCTCGACTGCAGATCACTGCCTGTGACATCCTCAGAACAGCCTTATAAGTCACAGTGATCTTTCTTCCTTTTTGCACGATTAGCGGCTAAGCTTTTTTTAATCTACTCCACAACCTCGAGTCAAAAACAGTTCGCAGGTGAACGCAAATCATCCGTTTCACCCAAACCGAGCATTTCTAAATGTCAAGTTCTTTTTTTAAATGGAGATCAGAGCATATAACAAATACACTTGCTGAACTTTGATCCACACTTTCTTCTGTTTCTCTATTTTGCCTGTCCCCGGTGCCCCCTCCCGGGTGCTCGTACATGCTCTTGTAAATACTCCCATAGGGCATAGCGTCCGTATCTATGGGAACGGAGGGGGCAGAGAGGGTTTTTCGAGGAGCCATGGCTCTCTAGAGAGCCCAAACTGTGTTTGAGAGAACGGGCAGGTCGGAGTGAAGGTGAAGAGCGTCTGTTTAGCGCTAGCTTCGGCCCCTAGTGGCAAAGAAACACTATTATTCTCAAACCCTTGCGGATGTAGCAAAGACCAACAAGGTCGGAAATGAGACTAGCTGCCATTAAACACAACGCTGGTAAACACCAAATGCCAGACAATGTCGTCAAAAACCAGCCATTTCCATTAAAGATCTTGCAAGCTTTTCAAAGAGATTCCTCACAATAGCGCAGCAACAATAGCCGCTTGCAGATGTGTTTCGCTTTTGTTTACTCGCTGGTCGGAATATGTACGATTGTCTTTTTGTTTGTCCGTGTCCTCCGTGTTATTTTTTTTTTCTTTCCAATGGGATCTTCAGCTAAACGAGGTGCTGTTGGGGTCACCGGTTTTAATAGCCTCACAGCAATTACTTTACGTGGCTGCAGTTTCCACCGAAATGAAGTGGTCAACTGGACATAATGGGAAGGCAGAGAGAGATATTTAAAATAGTTTTTGAAGATTAATGTTTAAATTAAAGTTTTTTTTTTGTTTTTTTTTCTCCTGAAAGAAACCTTTGGTTGAAAATATAAATGCAGTGAACGGTTAGTGCTGTGGTCTGGCTGTTTACACGCATGCTCCAGCCAAAGTCATGGGTTTCAATGACTGAAACCAATATGTAAAGATCATGGTCCCTAGACCACTGGCACCACTAGAACAACAACAAAATGTTATCAGTTTTAATCACATGTAAAACATGATACCATTTTTTTTTTAAAGATGTTTTTTTTTCTTCTAAATTTAGCATTTGTGTCTTTGATTTCAATCAATCTTAGTTTTGTGAATGTATCAGTCAAAATAATTTTTACTTTTAGTTTTTCTTTTTTTACCCTACGAATATAAGGATACTGATAAACACAGTGCATATGTATTTTCACCTCTTGCATTCTCAATCTCAATCAACCTGAGACTCTGGCTTCTTTGAAGATCCCTACGAAATAACTAGAGAGAAAATACATTTTCAACAGTATGATGAATAAATATTAACATCAAAACTGATACTTTAACCTGTAAACCTGTATTTTAAACACTTTAACCTACCGTTGCGCCGTTGCCAATGAAGTCATGCAGTAAGCGCGCTGCTAATTCAGTTTTAATGTGTCTCTAGAACAGCCGCAGATGAGGCATTAAGTACATGATGGCACTGCGACCAACATAGTTAAACATAGCAATGTGGTCGCTCAGTTTTTCTAGATCAGTTTTAATCATGTAATAGATTTGAACAAAAAAAGTGCTACGAACAGGCCATGGCCATGACTTGATTGCAAATACATTACAAACACAAATATAAGACGAGAAAAAGAAAACAGTACTTTTCTAAAATTATGACCCTTTATTTAAATATGAACACAGAAAACCACTGTTAACAGGTTAATATAACATTTCTCATTCCATGACTGGGAAAATAATCGCAACTTACTCTCTGTAAAATGGTGTAATCTGCAGGGTGATGGACATGGAGGTGGGCAAAAACCTCACTGAATGTAGACAGGCACATTCTGCAGATTGGGCTGTTTTCTTGGAAGCCGAAAAACTCCCATATTGGCGAGCTTACTTTTTTCGGGTGTGCGCAGAGCCTCTCACTCTCCCGCCTGGATGATACGGTTCTTCTCAGAGAAGCTGCGCCTGCTGCGTCGTCGTCTTCTTGTTTGACAGGTGTCAGCATTAAGGTGCAACACTGCCACCTGAGAGGTCAACCAGATACTGCCGTTTATCGCCAATAACGGTATATTGTCACACGCTAAATTAACATGATGTCGATATTTCATGCTTTGAATATCACGATTATCGTCAACACCGGAATATTGCAACACCACTAATCTATATCTATATATAAACGTCTGTTTTTAGAATGTAACAATGCACTATTATTGTTACATTCTAACAATAATAGTGCATTGTCCGCCAAATCATTCCTTATTCTCTCTCTACTTTGACTCTCAATCAATGAATGGAAAACCCACCCCCTTTAAATACGCCTAAAAAGTAATTGCAACATGGAGAGATTGCTTTGGAGGAAAAGACCAATGTGTTAACCACAAAATAAAAGGACAATCACATTACTTCCTGTTCCCTCCACTGCAGCACAAGACAATCTCACACTCTGATGTATTACTGTCATCATCTCGACTGTATGACTGCAACTGTGTGCGCAAGAGAGAGAGACGGAGATGCTAGTGGATGTCAGAGGACAGAAGTAGAGACAGACAGTCTCTAATCCTCTGCAGTCTGTCTGTCTTCACACCCCCCTGCAAGACTATTCAACACTGTCCTTCAGCTCGGAGGTGACGAACACGCGGCAGCTAAAAGACGCTCTCTATTTATCCCCCTCTCTGCTGTCCTTCTTCCGTGAAAAGGGCGTTAGCCGTGCCAGAATGGGAGGACAACAGCCAAGGTCTTGCATTCAAAGAGAGAGAGTGAGAATGATTGTGGTGGAGATCAAAATGTATGGTGGTAGAAATGGCCAATAAAGCCTTTTGGTTTTTTATTTATTTATTTTTTGCTGTGTCTGGAAAGGCTTTTGGCCCCATATACACACTCAAGACTCCATCAGGGCATATTTTAGTCTGCTCATCTTTTATCTCTTCTCTTTCTGCCTGTCTGTTTCTCTCTCTTTCTCCCTTTCTGCTGCTTTTTTCTTCTCTCGCTGAACAAGTCTCAAGTGAATATGCTACATCTGTGCCTCACAAAATGAGAAACAAAGTCTGTGATGCGTTAGCCTGCCGGAGCCTGATTTTACACACCTTAGCACAATTCTGCTCTGATAATCTCAGCGCTGAACATTCATCAGTCTGACTGTAGAGACGCTTCCTTTGTCATCCAGAAGTCTCCCCTAAATACTGGCCATGTGCATTATGGTCGTTTCGACCACTTGCAGAGCTCGACAGATAAATCAGATGAGCGGGATGGAGGGTGATGGTCAATGTACACACGTCTCAGATTAACGTCTTGGGCCATTGTGATTGCATTGCATTTCTCATTATGTGTGTACATTGTTCCAAGTCTGTATGCTGTTCCTGTATAATTGTTTGTGGAACACAAATTAAGCTTGCTTCATTTATTTTATTTTTTCAGAAATCTTATTTTTGCATATAAGTTTGTTGTGATCAGCAGATAGGTCTGCTCGATTATGGCAAAAATAATAATCCCGATTATTTTTGGTCAATATTGAAATCACTATTATTTAACACTATTATTGGTGGGTGATTTAATCAATGTCTTATTTCATGATATGAGTCATTTTAAATGCCAGTGAAATTATCAATACTTCAGCAAAAATCATTACTAGGTTCATTATTGTACGTAAAAAGTCCTCAAAACAGCTAGTGAAGACAAGTAAACGGTCAACAATAAAATAAGAACAAAGAAACTAACTACAAACAAAACTGATGAAAAATACAAGAGAGCAAAAAAAACAAATGAAATAAATAGTGCTTTAGGTTTGTCAGGAAGATTCAGACAAGTAATACCAAACCAAAATTGAATAAAGTAATCAAATGTAAAATAACTGCTGTATACATTAAATATAGACTAATCCTTATTTAAAAGTACAAAAGTTATTCATTCAATAACTTTGTCTTTCCTTGTTAGATTAACAATGACTGCAGCAATCATTAATGTTGGTTGCTGTCACTTTAAGAGCTGCATGGACCCAATATAGGCCTGCTGTTACACACGCTCACTCTTTCAGTGTTCACTTAATGCATAACCGACTGCGTTTACGAGGATACTTACCAAAACGGCATTTCAATATATTTGTGTGTAGGCTATTTGACCGTTTAGGCGTGTATTTGAAGTCCATAGTATACTTTGCTTACACGCGTTCCGCTGTTGCTATGTCCAACAAGCCATGCGCTCTCACGCCACACATCATGCTCTCACGAAGTGAAAAATACATCCCGGAGCAGAGAGGACACTGACAACATGTCAACAGACAAGACAGAGCAGGTTACTTTTGATATGAAACAGTTTCATATTTAAAATATTGTAATTTTTTAAAGAAGTTTAAACAATAAATAGCGTATAGTGTCTCTTTAACGTGTCGTGACGGATCACTGCAGCTCCTTCAAGCGGCTCGTGAACCAACATCTCTTCATACTAGTTCATTTATAGCATCAAATAAACATGAATGACCATCAGAAGGAATGTTGTTTCAAACGCGGAAAGACGTGAGTACACACAATTTTTGAAGTTCAAGTTCATCAACGTTGATCTACTAACTCCCCTGACTGCTTTGTCAGACAAAATGGCGGATTCAGGGTTATGATTGGTCAGGTCACCTGTCAAACGGTTTGTGAAGGGTCAATTGCACAGCCCAAATAACATGTCCAAAAAGTCCAAAAGGCTTCAAAATGTACAAAGAATCACCATAAACGTAGCCTGTATTAACCATGTGTTGTGTTCAGAGGGCCTGTCCAAATACCCACACTTGAGGTCTTTGCACTTCACCACTTGTATACTTACATGACGTATTCTGAAGAGTCTGCTGAAGCCATCAAGTGGTTTTTACGTCAGTGAAACCAGTGATAGTGATTTTTTTTTGTGCTTTTTTGCTATGCAGTTTGAGAACTATGTTTAGCAATGAATAATGACTCAAATTTTATACATATTGTATATTTATACATACATTTAGTACACAATATGTAACTTATAATAATAGTACACAAATCATATGTACTACTTTCGTGGTATTTTTGCTGCACTGAAAGTCTGCGGTGTCCATGTAGAGCTGTAATACCAATCAGACTGATTTTATTACCGCCCAAAATGTCTCCATAAATAATTATGTAGTTACAAATTACATGTTTTACTACACAATTATTGTGTTTTCATGATTAATCTTAACTGTCACTTCCAAGTACTCAAATAATTGCGTAAATCCCTAGTCGGTTCTATAAGCACAAGGAGCATGTGAACAATCGCTCAGACGTTATGAATTTGTATGTCTGGTGATATTCCCAGACCTGACAGAATAAAAGAGTTTTAAAGGGACAAAATACATAAAAGTAGAAGCTCTTCAGTTGTGGATGTTTTTTTCTGGCATGGAATATTGCTGGCGTGGCATTTCAAGAGAGGTTCATTACTGTTGCTGCCAGCTAACGATGCCCCTCATTGTCATTTAATAGGCTGTGCAAACAGATGTGTCCCTCCAAAATCAAATGTTTGTCTTTCTACATAGCTGACCGAAGCACTGTGCGTTGTATCGTTGTTTGTTCGTGTGCACAAGAGAGACTTTGCGCATGTGGTCATGCCAGTTTTCTGTCTTGTTTGCTTGCGTGCGTTCAGAGATAATATGTTATTATGTTGGAGTATCTGTGTTTTTGCATGTGTAAGTACCCAAAAAAGACACAATTTGACATCATTCACATCCCACCAAGTGGATTTCTGCTTTTGTTAATATTTCATTCTCGGATAATAATAAATGATATGATGAAATCGGCTGAAAGAGTGGTGTGTTCCGCAGATAAGAAGACAGAGTGTGTTTTTACAAGATCAATATGAAATGATAAAAACTTCACGATCAAGGTTAGTCAAATCGCTCCCAGAGTGAAGTGTAGCATTTTTTTTGCCTTTTCACTTTGATCTGTGTTCCCAGTGGAAATATAGCTTGGTTGATTTTTTTCGTCTCATTGCCGAACACACCCAACAAGTCGTTCCCGAACACACTCAAGAGTGTGCGTTTAGTCAGATGAACTCATGCCACTTTTCATCCGCAGCTTTGAAGCAGATTTTGATAGCTTAATGATCTGCTAACATCTCTCACTTTTAATAAATACCATAAAACACACATTTGCAGCAGATTCCCGCTCAGGCTCATGTGCCAAGTTGTTCGCCTGTCGGGCAGACAGCAGTTTGTTGAAACAGTCGAGCGAGGGTTGAAAAGGCGTATGGTATTTGTTTTTTGAGGTGTATATATTAATATTTAAAATATCACATTAGGGGAATCAACAGTTATAATGTCATTAAATAAAATAAATAAAATATTAAAATAAATGCGACTAAAATAATTTTGACTTGTACCTTCGTTTGGGAGTGTGTATATAATATAACCATATAATTTCAAGGTGTTTTTATATCTGACTTTTTTTTATATTCACATATTCAACGTTTGCTCATTCATGACACCAGCCCTCATTTCTATTTTTCAGGATGACAAAAAGATCCAAACACTGAAGAACTCCTCAATCATGGTCCATTTGCAAACAGCAGTTGAGGATGCTTAACTGCAATATTCAGATGCAAAGTCTTAAGTGCAGTTACTTCTCTGTTTAGTTGAACGGCTGAGTGATTATTAGCTGCATCCCTGATTGAGCCTGAAGAGGGCTGGCAGGCTCAGATCAGCTGGATGGTGATTGGTAGATGCAGATGACTAGGAAGTCGGTAGTTTTTGTTTTTTTTAATTTATATATTCAGTCAGTCTGACAGTAAGAGAGCACAACACCCTTCAGTCTCTGGTTGCCTCAGAACAGTCAAGACTTGATTCACCACATTTTAGCAGGTGGCGTGATGCTGGTTGTCAAACGTGCCTTATAATCTTGACAGATTTAAAAGCATCTAGTTTCATTTTAGAGTTTAAATTGCTTGCGTGCATGATCTTACATCAGTTATGCTGATCCAAAGCAAACACCCTAAACTATATTCTTTAATCTTATAAACTGTTTTTTATGTTCATTTACACCTTTACATTATGCTGCAAGTCTGCAATCTCTTCATTTTCTCTTTAGGAGCTTACTGAGGACTAATAAATATTATACAGTTTCATACCACTGATTTATCCCCATTGTCGCCCTGAATCTGTTTTCTGCTCCAATCAATACAGTTTGATTGGAAAGAACTGCTGTGTTTGTGGACGGCACTATAGAAGGACATTCTCTAAAACGATCAGGGACATCCTCTGAATCAGCTGTACTTAATCTCTCCCGATCGCGTCTGCTTTCTGCTGACTGTGCTTCGGAAGTGTGGCAATAATGTAGCGCCGAGTGTGTAAACAATGTAAGTACTGTTGATCCGCAGAAGGTCCTTTAAAGCCCACAAAGGTTAGCCGAGTTTGCTTTGGCCTTTTGCAACGTAATGGCAGCAATTTCCACTGGCTTCACGTACAGCACAGCTTCCCATCAGAGATCCCTGAGTAAACCTAATTAGATATACCTTCACCTTTCCTGGTGTGATTTCAAAAAGGGGCCGCACCATTCTCTTCCATTAGCGATTAATATCCTTTCTCCTTGTAGATATCTTTGCGTGATATTAGTGTTTAGCGCAGAATGTCATCGAAATATCATAGTTAATCATACACATTTTCTCAGCACCACGTTTAATTGGAGCTGCTCTAATCACTGTGAGGAGGAAATTATATGTTCAGATTTCGAGGGAATGACGGAGGCCTGCAGCTTCAGCGATGTATTAGGAAGATGTAATAGGGTGTTTCTTCAGCTGCAGGTACTTCAATGTCCAGGGGTTGATTTTCTTCCTCGGTAACGCAACGGTTTACTGCTGATATAATCGTGTTGTGGAGGATGGTCAGATTTTTCTTTTAATTGTATTATTAATTTGTGTTTACATGAGCGTTTAGCCAGCTACAAAGTGGTTGCAGGGCAACAGACAAGTGACCAAGCGACGTCCTTTCAAGGATTCTACCAGGGTGATTAGGAACGGAATTCGGGGTTTGTGCTTGTAAACTGGAGCAGTTCCTTACTATTCTAAGAACTGCTCTGCACGACGTTGGGAAAGCGGCTGGAGAGTCTGCCGTTTCATTACAAAAATGATTACATTTCCATTTACAAGTCATTTTCAATTCAGAATGTTTGCAACAAAATTCATAAATACATGTCATCGAATCATTCATCACAAAATTCAGTTTTGTTTTTTTTTTGGACATTATTTGACAAGCTACATTAACTAGTAAAAGTTTGAAAAGTATTTTCCAAAAATGTTCATAGTTGAAGAAACACCCAACATTGTATGTTATCAGTGCCGCGAAGAGTGATTATATTCTATAAAATATATTTAATAGAAACTCCTTGACCAGCCTGAACTGGTTCCATTCACACCATTGTCAGTCACAAACAAACTAATTCAAGTCATTTGTCCTCCAATAGACTTTCTCTTCTGGAAATGCTGGAAGGTCCATAAAGCCTCTGCGGTATTGTGACTGGCACAGGGTTTGCTGCAGGTGTGCTGGGGGGTTCAAAGGGGATGAAGAAAGGCCCTTTGAAGCGGCTGAAGTTCATGCGTTGACCTTTAGCAGCCCAGTGTCGGACTCCCTGGAAGCTGAGAGAATGACTGCATAAGCAGGACACCGCTGACAGAGTGGACCGATGTGGCAGCATTTATGCTGCCGAATTCACAGAGCCTTGTTAAAGACATAAAGAGATTAGAAAGAAAGAAAGAATGAGTGACTTTCTGATCGAGAGTTACTCTAACCTTCAGCAGCCCATTATGAGCCAGACGCCATCCCCAAAAATCCCTTTGGAAGGCGATTCTTTAAGTTGTACATGGGTATTATTATGCTGTGCCTAACATCATATCAATTTGAGGGCAGGATTATTTCAGGCTCTTATATAAGGAAGAACATTAACTCATTGAGAAGCAGCTATCTGCTAGCTTTCTCTGGAGAAATTTACAGCCATCTATAAAATGAGAAACACAAAAAAATAAATAATTTCCATTTTCCCACTTATCACTTAAATGTATCAAAGTTGTGCAGAGATATATTGAATCATTTAAAACCAGATACCGATTAGAGAACTGTCTGGATGGATGGCTAGTCATTCAGAAACGTTTCATGCAAAAAGCATGGAAATATTTAAATACATAATTCTATTTAGCATACAAAAAACCTATAAAATTACCCTTAGACACAGGTTTTCATATTTTTCAGTTTTTTTTTCATTTTTCTTTTTAAGTATATCCATGTATATTTTAGCGGTAAATGCTACAACTTGTTGAATAGAATAGTGGAAACTCTCTGAGAAGTTGCATCTTCAAATTCATCACCTTTAAATCACCTCTGTCACAGCCATCAAAGCACTGCTTGGGGATTCATCGCATTCAACAGTAACTTTCAAGACTGTCAGCCTTTATTTACCCCTGGACTTCAATTTGCCTGCTGTGAGCAATGTTCCTGTTATTATGCAAAATCTGAGGCCCTCAGTTTTTAAGTAGGGACTTCATAGTTTTGTGCCATAAAGTGCTATTTGTTGACTGCATTTCTGGCACATTTTTGGATCTGAATTTTTTGCACTATATTAGTCTGTACATTGGTCTGTTTTTGCAACATCTTGGTTCCTACATGTTACATTTAAGACAGTGTTTTAACAACAAAGATGTTTACTTCGAAACCTATCATCCAAGCGAACTCATTCTGTGTGAGCAAGCCATAGGATGATCAAACACCGGAACCTTTGACTTTCATTGTACAATAAAAAAAACCAAACAAAAATATTTTTTTCTGTCATAGATGTTTGGAATGATGACAGAATTTTCGTTTTTGCATGACCTATGCCTTTTAAGACCAGCTAATGACTATTTTTTTCTGATATCTAGTTTTGCATATCCCTAACAGCAATGTAGTATTTTTTATATAAAGAAAATACGCCAGTGGCAAACAGCCTGCCGTGAGTCTCAGGGATTAGATTCAACGTGGGACACGACTGAGGCTGGCTCTGAGTTATATGTCATTGTGTATGGAATTACGCAACCGCTGACCTTTTAATGCTGCTGGCTCCTCAATTTATGACCTCTTCAAACACAGCTCTCAGAAACAGCCACCCCAGTGCGAGTCCGGCGTACGGCGAGCACACAGCGCACCATATCAGCATTCATAGAGTCCTGAACACATTCTTTTCCAGAGGTTAAGCACTGCAGGGGATTGGCAAGCGTGCTTGGAAAGGAGAAACAGGAAACACACCCTCTCCGACACTGAAAAGTGTTTTAGTGAGTGTGCGCTATTGTTTTATATGCCTCACTCGGATAATGTCAGCAATATTATGCAGGGCCCATCTGTGCAAGACAGATTGTTGTGTTTTATTTCATGTATGTTGTGTTTCTTATCATAAAAATGGTTTCTTGCTTTCTTCTTCCCTTTGTTTTTCGTTGAAAGCCATCGTAAATCACCAGGTGGCATTAGTGGAGTAATAGCTGCTACATTGTTAACTTGCTGAAGTGGTTCTTTTTCAATTAGGATCGATAACTTAACTGTGCGATATAACTCGCCTTACGTTGTGCAGAACTCGTGTTTAGGCAATTTATTAGCTTAGAAGTGAAAATAGCAATTTTCATAACAACATACATGAAAGGAATCATTTAATGAATCATTTGAATAACCCCTTGTAAGAAATTATCACAATTGCTGTGAAGTGCCGCCCTTAGTTTGATTGGAAATTAGACGTGTGTAGATTGTAGCCTGTAAACAAAACACCTTTTTAGTCTTGGTTGTGAAGATATAAAGCTTTTCTTCACCTTCTAGAATGTTTCAGCTTCAATATACATCTATATCAGTATATACAGGTGCATCTCTTCATTTATTTCAGTAATTCAACTCAGATTGTGAAACTTGTGTATTAAATAAATTCAGAGCACACAGACTGAAGTAGTTTAAGTCTTTGGTTCTTTTAATTGTGATGATATTGGCTCACATTTAACAAAAACCCACCAATTCACTATCTCAACAAATTAGAATATGGTGACATGCCAGTCAGGTAATCAACTCAAAACACCTGCAAAGGTTTCCTGAGCCGTCAAAATGGTCTCTCAGTTTGGTTCACTAGGCTACACAATCATGGGGAAGACTTCTGATCTGACAGTTGTCCACAAGACAATCATTGTCACCCTTCACAAGGAGGCTAAGCCACAAACATGCATTGCCAAAGAAGCTGTCTGTTCACAGAGTGCTGTATCCAAGCATGTTAACAGAAAGTTGAATGGAATGAAAAAGTGTGGAAGAAAAAGATGAGAAAAAGATCTCAACCAACCGAGAGAACTGCAGCCTTATGAGAATTTTCAAACAAAATCGATTCAAGAATTTGGGTGAACTTCACAGGGAATGGACTGAGGCTGGGGTCAAGGCATCAAGAGCCACCACACACAGACGTGTCAAGGAATTTGGCTACAGTTGTCGTATTCCTCTTGTTAAGCCTCTCCTGAACCACAGACAACATCAGAGGCGACTTTTCGGGGCTAAGGAGAAGAAGAACTGGACTGTTGCCCAGTGGTTCAAAGTCTTCTTTTCAGATGAGAGCAAGTTTTGTATTTCATTTGGAACCCAAGGTCCTAGAGTCTGGTGGAAGGGTGGAGAAGCTCATAGCCCAAGTTGCTTGAAGTCCAGTGTTAAGTTTCCACAGTCTGTGATGATTTGGGGTGCAATGTGATCGGCACAAACTGATCACCTCCATGCCACACCGAATTGAGGCAGTAATTAAAGCAAATGCAGCCCCTGCCAAGTATTGAGTACATGTACAGTAAATGAACGTGCTTTCCTGAAGGCCAACAATTCACTAAAAATGTTTTTTTTTGGTCTTATGAAGTATTCCAATTTGCTGGGTTTTTGTTAAATGTGAGCAATTCACAATTAAACGAACCAAAGACTTAAACTACTTGAGTCTGCGTGAATTTATTTACTAAATTCTTGTTTTATGCAAAAGTCAATAGCTAAACATTGATCACTAAACTTGTGTGTTTTAATATTTATTGCGTTACACCATATACTTCCATTGCAAGTTCCTAACAATTTTTTTTATTTAAAAGTCGCAAGTCAAAATTATCAGTGCTAATCAACATTATGCCATAGATGCTGTCGATAGAGCTTCAATATCTCCATATAGAGCAGAAAAAGACAAACATTAGACATGGAAATGGGCTTTTTTTATGTGTACTGCTTTCTCCTTCCCCTAGTCTCTGTAATATCTCAGAGCGTCATTCACACGCAGGGACTGATAAGTATAATGTGCAATTATCATTAATTATCATTAACTGAGGAACACAACCCAGATACTTTGAGAACTAGGATCTGCGATGCGCCCTACGTCGACAAATAGCGCCACTGAAAATGGTAGCTATTCGCACCTCCATGTTGAGAAGTCATCAGAGAAATTAAGATTAATATTTTCTTGACTAAGGGCTAAATTGTTTTCATTAGCAGAAATAAGTGGTGACGGTGTTTATGGAAATGACAGAAAGTGGGGGATATTTTTGTAGTAGCCACATCATGTTATCCCCCATGAGCCTTTCACTCTAAGTACTTATACTTTTACTAACCTGCAATAAACTTCTCAATCTCCCCAGAATATCCCCTTGATTGACACCTCTGACCTTTCGTTCCGGGCATTTGCAGAGCAAAAACAGCCCATTCCCCTGGTGATTGGCTGGCGTGTTTGTGATTGCCTTAGCTGATTGGCAGGCGGCGTGATTGACGGGGGGTCTCCGGCTGGCGGCGCAGGGGGGGTCGGGGAGCAGCTGCAGAGGCGGGCTGGTCTCTTGGATGTGAAAATGGTTTTGATAAATAATAAAACGGTGGTAATAACCAGCTGCTTTTAAGGGCACGTGACCTTCCACCACAACTGCCATGCAAATAATGATTTTACGACAACCTGATTGGTTCATGCATTATTAAGCCCAACCCCCATCAGCTAACTCCACCTGCTAATGGCGCCACAGGTGTCCTCACATGGCCGTTCAAATATCATCCTCTTTCATTGGCTTTTTATGCTTTCTTTTTAATCCCATCTCTCACTTGGCATGGCCCTCAATTTCCCTGTGGAAATAAAGAGCTGGTTATTGTATCCACCGGAGGAAGCTTCCCTCGGACTGTGTGCTATCATGATTTTTCTTGTGTGGCTAATGAGCTCGTGGTTATGTGTGTGTGTGTGTGTGTTTTGGAAAGAAGGCAAGCAGGAAAGAAAGCCGTATTGACTCTGTATACTTCCCTGGATGCTTACTTCCAATATGATCCATTGACACTTAGTGTGCCTGCAGAGTATGGATTCCGCTGTGGCAGTTCATACTCACCACTTCTCCACATCGATCTTTTTGTCCTCACTATCTCTCTGTGTGTGTAGTAGATGACTTTACACTGACAATAGAAAGAAGAAAGGAACAAAGCTCAGCACCTACATAGTCATTCTCCCTTCACGGATGGACCGCAATAACCGTGCGGCAAAAGGTCTCGATTTCTGCCTGTGAACTCTGTGAAGAGCTTGGTATGGATTGATGTGCTGATTTTCTTTATAAAAGTAAAGGCACTGGATGAAGCCTTGGCTTAGAGGGTAGTGCATATTCTCCTGACATATTGAGCCTTGGCGCTTATGTGGGTTACATGCAATGTAGGTTTGAACCCGACCTGGATCATGACCTTATTCGATTTGCACTCTCTGGCCAAATGATTTCCTTTGTATATCTCTGCTGAAAATGCGAATGTGATGTAAAACTTGATGCCACAGTGCTCAGGGTGTTGTAGATGCTAAGCTTTCTGAGGCCTAAGTGGTTCATAAGTTTGGGGTCGGTAAGATTTTGATAGAAGTCTCTTTTGATTACACTCTCGGGAAAAAAAAAAAATGGTATAAAAGCTGTCACTGGGATGGTACCCTTTAAAAGGGCTCACTTTTGGTACCAATATGTAACTTTGAGATACTAATATGTACTCTGAAGTTACAAAGGTGTACCTTTTGAAAGTGTACCACCCTAGTGACAGCTTTTGTAATTTTTTTTCTGGGAGTGTGATCATTAGAGACTAATATCAAAACCGTTCTTACTGTGTACACCAAGGCTGCATTTGGTCAAAAATACAGTAAAGTGTGTTTCTATTTTAACATAATGTAATTGTAATATATTAAAATCAAGCTGTAAAAATGTAATTTATTTCTGCAATGAAAAAGCTTAATTTTCAGCATATAACTTCAGTCTTCAGCGTCACATGATCCTTGAGAAATCATTTCACCTTTTAAATGAAAATTACTCCAAGCTTTACTTACCCTCAAGCCATCCTAGGTGTATATGACTTTCTTGTTTCTGACGAAGACGTTCGGAGAAATATTAATAAATATCCTGACGCGTCCGGGATTTATAACAGCAGTAATGCTCTACCAAACGAGTATGAGCAGAAGAAAGTATCTCCATCCATCATAAACATATTTCACACGGCTCCGGAGGGTTAAGAAAGGCCTGGTGAAGCGAAGCAATGTGTTTGTGTGAAGAACAATCCATATTTAACAAGCTATGTAAAATATCTAGCTTCCGCCAGACCTCTGTATTTTTCAAAAAGCTTACGCTGTACATCATATGCCTTCCCTATTCAGCTTACGGAACTAATGCAATGCCAGTTCCGTTTTTTACCGTAATTTGAATACGGAAGACGGTCTGGCGGAAGCAGAGTCAAGCTTGGGGTAGTTTTCATTTGAAAGTGAACTAATCTTTTAGTTCTTCAATGTTAAACAGTTGAGCTGCTTAATATTTTTGAGGAAAGCATAATATTTTTAAAGTTCAAAAGAACCGTGTTTATTTGAAATGGAAACCTTTTTTAGTATTAAAGCTAATGTCACTTTAGATTAAATTAACATTTAATGCATCCATATAGTGTTCTGGTCACTAGATATAGCTCCGTTTCTTCAATATAAATCTGTCACATCTATTCTTCAGTTTTTTGGTGGAATTCTGTGAGATTATCTGAGGTTTGTGTACAGAAAACATTGGTGATCTGTTCTAAGTAATTTATGTAAACCTCTCAAGAAAAGCATGGTGTAAAACCACACTGATGAACAGATGCTTAGTGTGTCTGACATGGTGATGTTGTTCACGTCAATTCAAATCTAAAGAGCCAACGTGAATCCTAGTGAAAATTACACCTTAAACATACACTGATACATTTGGTGTTAGAAAGAGATTATAAAGATTTCTAGCAATGGATAAAGTTGAGAATCGAGAACTTGAACAGATAGCAGAAAATTATTTGCACGTTGTGGCTGATGACCACTATGATGGACAGTACTATAAATTATGGGCAGCATTATGTGTGGTGTTTTTAAAACTGTTTTGATACATTTTTATAAATGTTTCATTTGAAGAAAGTGTTAAATTAAATTAAATATAAATATTAAATTAAACTTTTTTTAAAGCACTAATACTGTGCATTCAAAATTATATTGAACCGATGTGAGGTTTTGGGGAATGCTCTATGTTGAGCAGAGGCTTTCTCTTGTGATTCCCGAGTGTCTTTGCAGAAGAACGTGTTGGCTGAAGGTGTGTGCAGAGGGTTTGTTCTGGAGGAAATCTCTGTTTAAAGAGGATGTTGTAAGGTCCAGGTGTACCACTGCAATCTCTCATAACCGAGAGACCAGCTAAGGCTAAAAAAAACCCCCACTGAAATCTCTCTCTCTCACACACATTTCCACTTTAACCTCCCAACCCTCTCTTTCCCTCCTCAGATGTGTTGTACCTGTCTCCCTCCATCCCACTCCATCTCTCCCTCTGTGTCTCGTCACTCTGTTTCCCCCAATACCCCCCTCCACCCCTTTTCTCCATGGCTTTTGTCAGATGAAAGTGACAGGTCCCGACGGAGAAAGCCGGGGAACAGCGCTGCACAAGACAGTCCTCTGGCGTTCCACAGCCTCGGCACTTTGTGTTTGAGATGTTCAATCAAAATGCTAATGGCTCTTGCGACGAGGGAACGATATTATTGTTCCACTAATTGATAAGAGAAGGAAGATGGAAGGGCCCCGTGTTGCCGGTCTATGCAGCCGCATACCCGCCGCTCAGACACTCTGTTTTAATTACAATTACACAAATGAAAGGGAACAAATTGATCCAACCAACAAACAGTTTGCTGTTGCTCCCATTTGTGTAAACACTATACATTATTTAGTCATTTTGTGCATTATTTATTCCATACCTCATTCCTGTTCAATGTTGATATCCTATGAAAATATGCCAAAATGTTTATTGAATCCACAATTTTTATTGTGTACCCCCAACTTATTGGGAAATAATACTTATTTTTTAAAAGTTTTACTCCTGCCGAGTAAACTACCAACAGATAGACTGAATCTGATTGGAAAAGACATGTTTGCCACTAATTAGTGACTACAAATGTTATAATTTATAGTGATTATAGTCATATACACTATGTTCACTGTAAACTATAGCAAAGCAAAATAAACGTTTCAGATGTCACTTTTCTTTGTTTTTGCTGCTAAGTAAGTGACCTTAAAGCAATCCATTGTGACCCTAAGCTTGAAACAGGAAGCAATTCCCTTGATGTCGTCTGTCTGCTAGGAAACATCGGCCACCCGTACTTGTTGGGCTATTGATATGTGTTTTTTCTTCTCTGTGAGGTGTCTAAGTATAGCCGCGGGCTGAACCTTTTCCATGAATCTTCGTAGGGGTCATGAGAGAGAAAGACATTTCAGTGTCTGTAGACGTATCGGAGCTCCATGCTCTGCTGGGTGGCATAGAAAGGGCAATTAATAGCCTGTCCGGATATTTCTTCCTGTCGGGGTGTCCGTCAAATGGGAGTGATGCTCCTGTCCGCAGCGTTCCTTGGAGATGCGGTCTGTCTTATTAAGTTGTCGGCAGATTTGAGTGTGTGTGTGTGTGTGAGAGAGGGAAAGTGAATAGACTACATATACTACAAAACTACGTATTGGACTAGTGGGTGGGTTGCCTAAATCCCTGTTTACTTAATCTGATTTCAGGTTAACCTCACTCTGATTGGATGATATACCATCTTAATAGTGCAACACTGAGGGCAGAATGCTCAAAAACAGTATCAATATTTGTTTTTCCCTATTATTTTCTTTCTCTCTTTCCAGCCTATGCACTTGTCACTAGTCTGTGTATATCCTGGGACCACTTGAAACAGTATGTATGTGTTCGTGTGTAGGGGTTCGCGTATTATCATCACATTTGCCTGAAGGCAACACAGCAAGTCGCCATGTTTAAACAGCCATCTTCATAACAGCGCAGGGAGAGGGAGGACCTGTTGAAAAAGGCCTTTGGAAATGTGTGCTGAAAATGTCAATACTAAGGGGAGAAATTAGCTCAAACATGCCTTTAGGTTAAAGAGAGGACCAGCGGAGAAGAAGAAGAAGAAAAAAAAAAGGTTTCATCAGACTCAAATCAAGCAGTAAGCAACACAGGCTCACAAAACGAATCCGACTGACTCGGGCAGGGTATTTTTCTGCTTTTAAAAGCTGCCTAGTACAGGTGCACAAGGTTAATGAGAACAACTCTCCCAGGTGGCACTCGCCAGAGGGAAGCAACACAATATGAGAGAGAATGAGAGACTGAGTCTGTACTGTCACAGCTAGAAATGAGCAGTTGAGAGAGTTTTTCCTAAATTCTGTTTGAGAGGTGCCAGACTCAGGGGTGAGGGTATCTGGGAAATGCCTGATGCTATTTTATTGCACATTTGACAGCTGCAGGCTGCTACACGCTGGTCCTTCAGCCTGTGGGGGCATAATTGGTTCTGCGCCGGCCACGTCGTGCCGTTCGGCGGGTAGTTTGGTGGGATTACGGCGAGGCGAGGACTTTGAGTCATGTGTGCCGGAGATACAGGAGCGTCTGGCGGTGGTCAGCTTGAAAAAGGCTGAGCAGGAGAGGGAGGTGGTCGACCTGGACTTTTCTCACAGCTTGTCCATTTTCTTCAGCCTTTCTGACAGATAAGCTCACAGAGAGAGAGATAGAGAGCGAGAGAATGAATAAGAGAAGGAGAGAGAGGAAAATGGGCTCTTTCAGCCTTTAGATTTCATTTCAGTAGGCTTTATCTCTGCAGAACAATGCCAATGGAAAAGCTTATCAGGAGCGGTCTGAACCACAAAGGCCCCACAGTAATGTGCGTTGATCACCACACACATACAAACACGCACGTATAGACACACACACCTTTTATTTGCGTGCTCTGACACGGGCCGGTTAAGAGTATTTACTTGTGGTGGTCGCATTATTTTGCACGGCTGTAATGGGGGCCCGCAACCTCGCCGTGGTACGAAGATGGAAAGTGGGTGCATTGTATTGTTCTGAGCCTTGTGGTTACTTTCCCTGTGTGTTTATTATCAATAACAAAGCCAGTGCCGGGGATGGCCCCACTCGCGGCGCATTTCGTTTACTTGCTTGCGAAACGTCCCTTTTATATGCTAAAAAAAACTGGTTCAGCCTAAAATGAAAATTTCCACGTCAATATTTACTCACCCTCATGTTGTTCCAAACCTGTGTGTTATTTCTTCTTCTGTGAAATGCACTATAATCCCAAATTTTACAAAAAGCTATGTGAGACAAAAAACTGAAATTTCTAAAAATCTTCCCCTTCGGTGGAACTATTGCGTTTATTGATGTTTTTTTTTTTCTTTCACAAATTAGACTGATTTGTTGATGGTTTCAATTAAGTTATTCTCAAATTTTGATAGATTTGTTCTCAAACAGAATTGAATCATTCAAAATGTCATGATTCATTTGTTGAGCTTTTTAAATTGAGTAAGTAATTTTCTTATTTTAAGGTGACGTAATTACACGTTACTACATGTACTTACTAGAGTAATAACAGTAAATTATGCATAATTACAAGTAACTAACCATAAACCTAACCATAACTTTAACTCTGTAGTAAATATATGTAGTTAATTAATATTATTCAGTACTTATTTGATTATAACTATGTCACCTTAATATAAAGTGTAACTGTATATTCTGTATTCAAATGACTATTGACTTGAATACAGAATAAAAGCTATTGTATGACTTCAGGAGACATAGTTCAAAAGCACAAACTATTCACTCTATTCTGTCATGGTATAGTCAAGATACCATGAAATCTATGTATATATGTGTGTATATATATATATATATATATATATATATATATATATATATATATATATATATATATATATATATATGGTAATACTTTAGTATGGGTAATAATTCTCACATTTAACTAGTTGTTTATTAGCTTGCATACTTAAACCCAACAACTACATTACTAACTATAGCTATTAATAAGCAGTAAATTAAGAGTTTATTAAGGCAGAAGTCTTAGTTAATAATGAATGTGTTCCCTATACTATATATATATATATATATATATATATATATATATATTTTATACTGTAAAATATTGTTACAACATACATATAGCACTTTTTATATATTAATGTTTTCTCTAATGTATAGTGTTTTATACTGTATATACAGAACATGAGGATGAAATAATAAATTTTGGATAACACATTTCTTCTTATATGGTCTTCTTTTCTGAGCTGTGTGACAAATTTCTATGTTTGTGTTTACGTGGGTGTTTGCGTGCATCTGAATCAAAACTGCGATTCTAACAAACACATACACTGAGAAACATCTCAGTTTTTCCTTCAAGTCACACAGAAAGCCCCACCTGCTAATTTAATCCATGGCAGGAACATTTTGCACCAGCGACAGGCTAAGCATAAGATTACTTTGTTTGTTTTCACTCTGTCTCGTCTAGCTGGTAAATAATCACCATATCTGTATATGAAATAGTCTTTATGGTGTTCACCAGGCCTTTATTCGTGAAGTGTCACTTTCAATAAAGAGAAGAATATAGTATTATGCTCAGAGATCCCCTTCGCATGCACACCTCCCCCCTCGCCGAGCGGCCGGAGAAGCAGCCTGCTGCTGCCGCTTTGAGGAAGATTAATGGGAGGTGAGGTTCTGAGGTGAGAATTCAGCCTGAGAATGAATAAGATAAACACATTCAGCTTTTTTGACGCTGATTTAAGGCCCGTAATGACACTTGAATGAATGGCACATATTCAAAGCACGCTGACCGTTATTAGCTAGGCGAGGCTAGCCACAACGCCACATGTCTGACATGTATTGAAGATATGTGGAAATCAAAACCAATGGTGTTGTGTGTAATAAACACGCTTGTTGGGCTGTTTATTTGTTCTTTCGTGCGCTCGCATTAGAAAAAGAAGAACATCCGGGTATGCGACGCTGTGTTTCTGCTCTGAGATGTTTTAGAAAACGCTGGCTTTAAGAGATGAGCTCTTACGCTGATGAAGATGTCCCGGCACTGACTGACAATGGTTTGCGGTTACCATGGCGACAAAGGCATGCTGAAAGGCAGCAACCGCTGCTAATGAAGGGCCTCGTTAACAGGCATGCAGATAAGAGCTCCTTTAGCTCTAAAACAATCCTGAAACAATCAGAGGGAGAGGCAAAGAGAGAGCTGCGGGTGGTGGAGGGTGACGGAGAGGAAGAATCATGATAGCGCATGCTTTTATCGAAAGGAAGAGAAACGTTTTTGTTTTGCAACCATAATTACCAACATTGTTTACATTTGACATCTCATGACTTAGGTGCAGTGTTCGACTGGCTAATATCGCTCTTTTCTCAAATCGAATGAGCTGCCTGGATGTCTACTGCCAACTTAGTGTCCTAGCTGAAGTGGACCCTTTAAAATTAGCGATTTGGAAAATAGGCTGCAACTTGCGATTGATTTTAATAGAGTTTGAATTTAGCATCTTCTTCAGCTAAGGGTGTGTGATATTCTGTTAGGCATAAAAATACATGGCACACATGATTATTGTGTAAAATAGACTCGTCTTTATTTGATGCACCTATTTTTATTATGTATACTTTCAGTTAAGAATGAAGCTTTCTATGGCTTCTTCTGTAAGTAACAGGCCTGAACTCAGATACAGGAGGCTAAACTGGTCAGTCATGGTTTCCCACTTCACCACACTGAGCTCCTCTTGACAGACTACCTGTTTCGGCTTTGCTCTTGAAAAGCCAGGCGATGTGCTTTGACTTTGTGGTTGATTAGAGTACTTCAGGAGACTTTTCTAAGATGTATCAGGAAGAAATGTTTCCAAGGTGAGCTGAGTTCATAGCTCAGGCTTATATATTATCTTAACTAACAATACATACAACAATCCCAATACATAACGCATGCAAGTATAAATTTGTTTTTCACTCGATGCAGTTGAATTGGAAAGATCAGGGAAATGAGTGAAACACTTCACACGGCATGTCAAAGAAAATAAACGGCAATCCAATTGAAAAACTTTTTTTATGCACAAACTATGCATTCTGATTCTGGCATTTCTGATATGAATATTAATAATTTTCCATTCTTGACTGATCTTTATTTCATCATTTTGATAACGTGATATTTGTTAATGATGGGCCTCGTTAATGATATTTTGATCATTTGAAATGATATTTTGTTTTGTCCCTCCTTTTTCTAATCAGTGCTTGATCATTTGATGAATCATAATTCATTTGTGAATAATTTTTTTCCCTCCCCAGTTAACATGATTATTCTCACGGCCATGGTAAACCTAGCTGCTAAATGTTGACTACATGAGATCACTTTTTTGCTACTATCAGTTAGGATTATTGATGCTCATTTGCTATCAGTGTTTGAGATGTCATTTAATGAATGATAAGCTGAATTAAAGGAGGCCCACACACTTTAATGTGAATGTGAACAGATATGATCATGTGAGCTGAAAAGAGAAGCTCTAGAGTGCTTTAGCAATCAAAGAGCTCTGAGAGAGAGAGAGAGAAAGAGAGAGAGAGAGATGCTCAGAGGAAGAGATCATGGTGAGCTGCTGCTTCTCCATTAAAATAAAAGTTAAGAAAATCTTGGCATCATGAAACCAGGGGGTAACGTAAAAGTACATAGAAAAAAACTATTGAGAGCATCCCAACATCATTTGACAGCTTCCTTTTACACCAAACACCCACTCAACCACAAGGAATAACAGGTCCATACAGTATAGCATCCACACAGATCATTTGAAAAAAAATAAAAAACAGTCAGTGTGGATGCTTAGACTCCGCTGTATGTTCTTTTACAAATCATTTGACTATAAGAAACCCTAGAGCAGCGGTTCTCAAACTTTTCTCCCAGTGGGCCGCACTAAGTGCAAGTCTCACGGGCCGCATCTCATTTACATTTGACGTCACCAATGACAATCAATCAGATTTAATGTTATTGTATTAGCAGATAATATCATTAATCTACCTAGTTGCACACACAGAAGAGGCGGTGTCTTCTGGAGACACACATGGTATTTTATTTCTGTCACACTACAAAATTAACAAATACTATAAGAAATGTGTTTTTGTTTCACATTGTGTTGAAATGGCTGGCAGTGTGACTTCTTCATATAAAGCGAATCTCTCTTGTTCAATAAACTCGCGTAACACAATCCCCTGATTTACAATAGCCTATGTCACAGAAAACAATGTATTCCACCAAAGAAAAAACAACTTACTTGACATTAGCATTACAGTAATCAGATAATAATGCTCAATAAACATACACAAACTGTAGGCTGTACAAGCACTACAAGTAACTAGTTAACTCTGAACTTTTCTACAACAGCATCATAACAGTCACCAAACAATGACAGAATGTTATATAGGCCACAAATGCCTTAAGCAAATGTAACTCAACTCTTTTTTTACAAACAACATTGAGTGCATCGTTACAATCTGACGATATCAAGCATTCTGTCACGTCACAATCCCTCGCACAGCATCCGCCAACAGCTGCGGGTGCACCGATGCGGTTATTTTTATCCATTTAAGATTCAAGTACATCAAACAAACACATCAAATTCACGTCTTTTGACATTGTATGTTTTGCAAATCCCAAGTACTTTACTACAGAGCAAACAAACTCTACACATCTCGCTCATTGACAGATAAACTGATTCTTCCATTCTTCTTACCTTCCCTGCTGATGCTACGACTTCCTTCATTGGTTTGTTCCTCATTTCGTTTTTCTCCTCTAATAACAAATTTGTCTATTTTGATCCCTAAATTTACAGAAATAATGGCTACTATTGGAATTCTGCTTGTTAGTGTTCGTTACCTGAGTAGGCTACTCACTATATTGTAGGTCTGCGCATGTCTGAAAATATATGACCACCAAAATGATTTTATATGACAAAAAAAATATAGTTCAAACTTATATTCATTTCATCCATTTTAAATTTAATTTAAAAACAAATAAATTGAAGTTATTTTTTAAATGTGGTCAGCATATCGTGGGCCGCATTTGCCTTCATGATGGGTCGCAGGTTGAGAACCGCTGGCCAAGAGTATGTTTGGTGGGAGGATGACCAGTATTAAAATTCTATTTCCTTCCTGCTTGTACTTCGAAAGGGGTATTAAAGGAAATTGTAGGGAGAATATGTACAATGATCTGTTTAACCTCCAGCGGCTCTTGGATGGCTTCTTGACTCCGCCAGCTTGTGAGGCGTAAGTAGATTTCTGACAAGGTATAAATCAAATTATAAAAATGACAGCCAGTGACATTTTCCCGTGAGCGATCCCTTCACGCATGCGAGAGAAAGGGACAGACAGAGGAGCATCTTTCAGGTACGCCTTATTTCTTTATCAGTCTGGGATGTGTGGCCAGAAAAACAAAGAGAGGATTGGCAGGCCACATGCCAATAAGATCTCCCTTATTGTCCGGCATCTGATAGTGCAGAGAGGATGAGTAATACTTCAGCTTTGTAAAATGGATCAGTCTTAGATTCTGGATTGAAGCTGTGAGACATGTAGATGCAGTTCATTCATTCATTGACTGCAAAAGGATGAAACATGTTTGTGCATTTGTTCAGTCTTTAATTGATGTATTCAAATAACAAATGAGGGAAATGTGCACAACAGATATGAAAATATTGGCCAACACCGGTAATTGAAAGCCGATATATATTGGCCGATAAATCTAAATCCAAATTTTTTTTATAATTTTTGAGAGATTGATTACAAAAACAAAGGTCTCGCCATTAAAAACCATGTTCCAAGCTCACAATTATAATGTTCTCATTATAATTTAATGTAGCCTGTATAACAGACCTACACTGCACTTTGCACTTAACTGTATTTTACTTTTCGAAGTGATCATATTTCAAGCGATTCAAAACCATCAGTGCACATCTGAAGTGTCTGAGCTGAAGGAAATAATCCATTATTGATTGGCTTTGATATATATCGGCAAGATTTTCTTATCGGGCCGATAACGATAAAAATTAACGTATATCGGCCGACACCAATATGGTGGCTGATATATTGTGCATCCCTCCTTTATTCATAGACCTGTAACAAATGAGTGAAATATCCATTGATTAAGGTATTTATTCGTTTTTTTCACCTAATGTGGAACGAATGAGTGGCAAATGCATTTATTTGTGTAACTGTTCATTCATTCATTCATTCAGTTATTCATTTACCTATTGTGCAACAAATGAGTGAAGTATGCATTTGTTTACTAGTTCATATATTCATTTAATTACCACAGATGATTGAAGCACAATCATTTGTGTATTTATGTCTTCATTATTCATGTTTGTTTTCACCCCTTTTCTCTTTTTTTGCTTTTGTGTTCTTTCATTTACCTAATTCATAACAAATGAGAGTAACATTTATTTGTGTACTCGTTTATTCATTCATTGACTCATAACAAGTGCATTTTGACCAAGCATATGCTCATTAATTCCTCCAATGACCTCATGCCTTTTGCAGAGTGCAGCCTCAGAAATGGAGACTGAGATGGAAAGAGAGGGAGATGGAAAGGAAGGGCAAAAGTATGAAAGCGTAGACATGTTATGATGGACGCTGATGCATCATTAGCCCGCCCGCCCCGGCTGTGTACCGCCAGACGGCCAATTTCTCCTTCAGCCACACTGCATTAGAGCACGACCCTCAGGATTATGTCCACTGGATCCTCTATTTCAGCCCGCGCCACGCTATCTGCGATAGATTATTTAGCATCAGCTTTCAGCTACATTAAACCTTGTTAAAAGCAGCTTCATGGCAAAGGATTACAAGGACATGATAACAGGGAGGGCTATCTCTTAATGAAGGAGTAATTTGCTCCCTGCTCTCTCCAGACCCCCTTCAGGATATACTGTGAAGGGTACGGGGGGTGGAAGTGGAGAGGGCAGAGCTGCTCTCTGTGAGAGCTTCCCAGGGGCTGTGTGGAGAGGCTCTTATGCCCTTACAAATACCCAGAGATGCTGCTAATGCGTGTCCACTTGCATGCCATCAAAATCTGAAGCATGCCCCCACCTCTCCGAAGCATTGTGCCTGTTGTTCTCTCTCGCTCTATGTGATTCTGGGCTTTGTATCTCTTTCTTTTGCTCTTTTTTTCTCTCTATTAATCATAATTCTGAATCAGTCCTCTTCCTGTCTTAAATGTGTTGGTATCTACCATATATAGCTGTCTTCTAAATCACCAGAGTATGATTTTAGTGCACTTTACAGTGATTGTTTTATACTTCCTGCTTGTAGTTGGCAGTGATTGTCAACAGCATTCTTTTATTTTATGAATTATGTATATTATGTATATACAGTGGGGCAAAAAAGTATTGTCAGCCACCAATTGTGCAAGTTCTCCCAATTAAAAAGATGAGAGAGGCCTGTAATTTTCATCACAGGTACACTTCAACTATGAGAGACAATCCAAAAAATCACATTGTCTGATTTATTTGCAAATTATGGTGGAAAATAAGTATTTGGTCACTTACAAAAAAGCAAGATTTCTGGCACTCATAGACCTGTAACTTCTTCTTTAAGAGGCTCATCTGTCCTCCACTCGTTACCTGTATATAAGACACCTGTCCACAACCTCAAACAGTCAGACTCCAAACCCCACTATGGCCAAGATCAAAGAGCTGTCAAAGGACACCAGAAACAAAATTGCAGACCTGCACCAGGCTGGGAAGACTGAATCTGCAATAGGTAAGCAGCTTGGTGTGAAGAAATCAGCTGTGGGAGCAATTATTAGAAAATGGAAGACATATAAGACCACTGATAATCTCCCTCGATCTGGGGCTCCACGCAAGATCTCACCCCGTGGGGTCAAAATGATCATAAGAACGGTGAGCAGAACCCAGAACCACACAGGGGGACCTAGTGAATGACCTGCAGAGAGCTGGGACCAAAGTAACAAAGGCTACCATCAGTAACACACTACGCCGCCAGGGACTTAAATCTCAAGTCGGACGTGTCCCCTTGCTTAAGCCAGTACATGTCCAGGCCCGTCTGAAGTTTGCTAGAGAGCATTTGGATGATCCACAAGAGGATTGGGAGAATGTCATATGGTCAGATGAAACCAAAACAGAACTTTTTGGTAAAAACTCAACTTGTTGTGTTTGGAGGAGAAAGAATGCTGAGTTGCATCCAAAGAAAACCATAACTACTGTGAAGCATGGGGGTGGAAACATCATGCTTTGGGGCTGTTTTTCTGCAAAGGGACCAGGACGACTGATCCGTGTAAAGGAAAGAATAAATGGAGCCATGTATTGTGAGATTTTGAGTAAAAACCTCTTTCCATCAGCAAGGGCATTTAAGATGAAACGTGGCTGGGTCTTTCAGCATGACAATGATCCCAAACACACCACCCGGGCAACGAAGGAGTGGCTTCGTAAGAAGCATTTCAAGGTCCTGGAGTGGTCTAGCCAGTCTCCAGATCTCAACCCCAGAGAAAATCTTTGGAGGGAGTTGAAAATCTGTGTTGCCCAGCGACAGCCCCAAAACATCACTGCTCCAGAGGAGATCTGCATGGAGGAATGGGCCAAACTACCAGTAACAGTGTGTAAAAACCTTGTGGAGACTTACAGAAAATGTTTGACCTCTGCCATTGCCAACAAAGGGCAAATAACAAAGTATTCAGATGAACTTTTGTTATTGACCAAATACTTATTTTCCACCATAATGTGATTTCTTTTTCTCATTCTGTTTCTCATAGTTGAAGTGTACCTGTGATGAAAATTACAGGCCTCTCTCATTTTTTTAAGTGGGAGAACTTGCACAATTGGTGGCTGACTAAATACTTTTTTGCCCCACTGTATTATTTCTAATTTACAATTAAAATTCTAATTCATTTCATCTTATTTTTATTTGACATTATATTCTTTATAAGTTCATTTAATTTGCCATTTGTATAGAATGAATTTTTGAGGAATTTTGCAAGAATGAATTTACATATGTATTTGTATTCACATGTTTTAGTGCTCAGTTCACTAAAATAATGTAAATGAAGTAAAGGCACAGGCACAGCCACAAAATTAGTGCTGAACACTATTTGCACGGAGCAATTAGCATTTTGCAAGTCAGTTTTGAGTGCTGCCTTGTGTAGGTTACACTACTGCAATCTGCAGTATTAATAGCACTGAGCTTGACAGTGATTAGATGCAGGTTTTTGCACTGAAATATTGTGTGCAAAAGTGGCTGTTGATGTGCTAAGGCTGATATTTTTCATGACAAACACCAGAGTTTGGTAAATTAATCTAACTGAAGAGACATCCTTGATTTCATCTGTGGTTACTGTGGTCATAAGTCTACACTCTATTGTTATATCTTTAGGTCATTGGCAGTTTATTATGGATATTGACCGTAGGCATTCACTTTGTTTAATATGAAAGCATCTTTCCCTCTTTTCAGTGAAGCATTTAGCTCTGCCACACTCGGTGTTGGATGAAGAGAGATTGTGTACCAATTTCACTGAGTGCTCTTCAGAATGCATGACAGGAACCTGATGGAGATTGTGACAGATTGAACAAGCAGCTCAGTATTTTATGTTTTTAGGTTATTTATCTGCACGGTGATTTTTGTGTGTGTGTGTTAACATGAGGGAGAGAGAAATGCGCGAGTTTTTTTCTTCCCGGGATCTGGGTTCTGACCTCTGGAAAGTACCTCAGTCCTGCGATAACATCTGCTTCTGTTCGAAGATACTAGCATTAATGCTATGGCTAACTCCACAGGTATCTTAGGCCCATCTCATTGGCTCTTTAATAAGCCCTGAGCCCTGGCACCACGATAATCGTCTCCGGCAACAACAACAAAAAAAAGTCAGTTCTTGGATGCCATCCACTGTCCGGTCTATCTGAATAACCTTTAGATGAATTAGATGATGAATGTGAGGCCCCCTTCAGAGCGCATCTTCAAAGCCAGCTAATAGTAGCACGCAGCTGGAATCCAGGCCATAGGATTGATCAGGCCTATCTCAAAGGGCAATTAAAGAAGGATAAAATGCCTTAGGCCGGAAAATGGTCTGGAGGAATAAAAAACTCACAAAGCATTTAGATTCCTTTAGTTGAGACCTGCTCAGAATGCTGATCGTTTAGGGACGGATATAGAGTACAGTAACAGGCATTATTTATAAAATATAGTTATTTTTATCTGTTTTGGTGTTACTTTTACTGTTTCCATTTTTGCTCTTAACTCAAAGTCAGAAAATCAATTGCAATGCACATTTAATGTGGTTTTAACTCAGTTTGGCCCATTTATTCTCTTTTTGAAGCAGACTAATGGTAATGCTGCTTATGTTGACGCCAACAAATCAATATCAACAAGTAATGAGGCATGACATTGCAGAAATTTGATTGACTTGAGCTTATCCCTGAGATAGTGTCTCCAGGACAAATAAACTCTCTCAGCCTTTGAGGGTTTTTTTTGGAATGCCCTGGGGTGAAGGATTAACTCCATTCATTTTAGATCTTCTGAACTGTTCTGTGCTGACCTCAAAGTGTATCGGAATTCCAATGAAGCAAAGGGTTACTCTTAACTACAGTGACACCGGAGAGCAGGGATGTTGACAAGGGTATGCATGACGAGATCGATGGTCATATTAATAACAACAACAATAACAATAGTAATTAGTCTAATGGTAATTATTATTATTTATAATTAGGATAATCATAACTGGAAATAACTGGAAGTCAGCTTAATAAAGGTTCATTAAAGGTGTTTTTCAAAAAAAAAAAGAATTACCTTCTCATTTTAATTAGTAAACCCATTTTTACGTTTTTCAACAACATGCAATACATTACTGGGCATAAAAAGGCCATAAAAACACATGCACATACCTACCAGGTACTGTATGTGTCCCATGTTCATCGTCATTCCCTCTCTGTTGTGCTGTAATCTCTCTCAGAACAGTCCTGAAAAGCATCTCTGCTGTATGCATTTAATGATTGACGTCTGGAATTCTCCCTTGGCGGCTGCTCCTACATAAGCACTGTTAAATTTTTGATGGACTTGAATTTGGTGGTATCTTAGGGAAGAAATCCTCAAAAAGACAGCAGATGTGCCAAGCGTCTGAATAAGACACAAAGACGGCCTGCGAGAAGCAGGAGACACACCACACAGCAGAGCTTTTAATTTCTGCTAATTCACCTTGGCGCCGTCCCAGGCGTGGTGATTAAAATAGAGCCCATGTGCTGGAATGGCTCTATAATATACATTTTCACATTTGATTATACAAGCAATTATGTTGCACTTAATGAAATTTCAAATGTGCTCAGGAGGCTGTCGGCAGAACGGTCCACATGTGCAACGTGCAAATGCAGCCCACCCTACCCGACCTCCTTCAGCTCCACATCACTTCCTGGGTTGTTGTGGAATCCTTTGCTTTTAAAGGAATTATTTAACCAAAATAGCTGACCCTTGTGTTGTTCAAAACCCAGATGCATACATTTGATGAGGTCCGTAAGGTTTTTTTTTTGTTGTTGTTGTTTTTGAAAATACTTTAATTCAGCAAGGATACATCAAAAGTGACAGCAAAAAGTTTATAATGTTGCAAAAGATTTCTATTCAAAATAAATGCTGTTATTTTGAACATTCTACTCATCATAGAATCCTGAATTTTTTTTTTTAAAGAGGATGCTACGTTTGTTCCGTTAAATATTTTTAACACATTAAACGTTATATATATAATAGGATTTTCATGGGACAAAATATTTGTGTTATAAGAGATAAAAATAACGTTGTGCATCAAAACCAGTCCTTTCCTGGTAATAAAAATGAATTCAACGAATTTGTGACAGTCGAATGTAACATTTTAATAATATTATTATTTACAGTATGCAATTTATCACTAAAACACCTTTTGTTCTTCACAAAGTTGTTATTATAAAGGCAGAAGAATTAAAATATAGAATGTCATATGGACTTTTATAGTAGTTAATAGAAAAGTTTTTACAATTAACAATTCTTATCTTTCTTTTTGTGTTCCACTAAAAAAGTTATCAACATGAAGTTGAGTAAATAATGAATTATTATTATTATTATTATTATTTTAACTATGCTTTAAAATTTTTCTAGTATGAACCAATTAAGTGCTCCGTTGTGCTTGTGAAATTTTTAGGCAATTAAGATGCTTACCTTTGAAGCAGCTAACGAAGAAGTTGTTCTCGCCTTACTGCTTTAAACAAGGCCACGTCTTCTCTCTATTTTAAGAGATTCTTGGGAGAGTCTAACTTTACGGTTAATAAATTATGCTCCTCCCATCGTCGACGCTTCAGATTTGGGCCGTAACCGTGTCAAACGTCTGTTATTCCTCCAGGCTGTTGGTGTGTTTACAACACCCTGATAAACTGTATCGGGTCCGCATATGAGCGAGATATGAATATCTATAAAAAAATAAATAAATATGAGCGGCTGAAGCCCTGTGAGACGGTGGAGCTGGCATTATGACTTAGGGAAGCTGTCGGCTCTTGCAGCAGAAGTGTTGTTGATGAGAAACGGCTTTATAGTCCATCTTTCTGATCGTACCATATGTGTGCAAACATAAACAGTCTGGCCACTGTCGTAGCAAGTGGCCTAATTACATACTATCAGTGTTATTTATTTCCTAAAGGTGCTGTTAGAGAGCTCTCTCTCGCCTGCTCGCTCGCTCTCCACCTCTGCAAAACACTTTTGCCTTTAATCTGTCATATTCTTTCAGCCAAGTGTAAATATATCCACTAATTATAATGCAGTTAATGTTGTGTATGATTTCTCAAAATGATTTTCTCCTCAAATATTCTTCTCAAATAAGTGTAAAGTCACTGGCGTGAGTTGTGTGGTATAACTCTAGCATTCCCAAATGATTTGATGGCTAATAGATGTAAACTAATTTGACCTTCAATTATCATTTCTTTTACACCAGCTGCATTTTACACTCTGTGGAAAGAAATGTTATTCTTACTTGTTTTGTGAAACTGAAGGATAACGCATGAAGGCATGACCCCAGAGAAAAGATTTAAATTTTACACTGCTGGAGCGCAGTCCTCACGGCTCAGTTTGTTGACAGCGGAGAAGTCTTTCCGAGCGTATTTTTGACAGTTCTTTAATGTTCCTTTTCCTAAGAACTGGACTATATCAGTTCTGCCAGATGTAAGCTCACAAGCTTTGTGATTTATCGAAATAGAACTTTCAACTAACCAGAACCAGGAAAAACTCGTTTTTAAGGGGTTCCCTGTCGATAACATCAGAGGCTGCCTTTTTTTTTCTTGCGCTTTTCGTTGTGCCAATGCTCTAAATTGGATTTGTGTATGCGTGGCCTCTCTTATCTAAACTATTCATGTTTTGTGTGTGCGTGAGAGCAGACTATTATTGTTTCATTTCCATTTTTTCCGAGTTCAAATTTTGTTTTCTGTTGCGAAGAGTCATTCCTAAACCAGCCAGCACAGATGCAGGTTGAAAAGCAGTGGGTATGTAGTCCAAAAGTGAAAAATTCCCAGTTTCTCCAGTGTGTGTCTTTTTAAGTAGGACAGTGAAATTGATGGCCCAGTGCTGCTGGGTGACCTACATACACTGGCTTGGACAAAATAGACTCCTGAACACACACACACACAAAGCAGGGGATGCAGAAGTCAGCAGAGCCTGACTGAACTCACATCCTCACAGATGCTGATGTGTTCACAATGACACGCATATGCAAATAAGGAGAGATATTGTGTATATGATGTCCAGTATCGGAATAATACAACCTGGATCCATGGCTCATCTGCTGTTCTAATTTAGCTATAATAGTAAACTGTTTTTATAGAGATGGCTCACAAGTAGGGGTGTAATAGTACACAGAAGTCACCTAACGTTTGAGCTCACGGTTCGGTATGATTTCGGTACGATAGGAAAAACGGGGAATAGGAAAAGACTTTTGGGTACAATTCTCACTATTAACTAACTAGTAACTACGACTTTTGCCTCAATAAACTCGTAAATACTGCTTATTAATAGTTAGTAAGATAGTTAAGTTTAGGTATTGGGTAGGATCAACAGCCAATATTCTAGTAGTATGCATGCTAATAAGAAACTAGTTAATAGTGAGAACTGGACCCTAAATTAAACCCCTAAATTTACCCTTTTTGTTACCGGACAAAAGAACAAATCCACAATGCTAGGTTTCTTTTATTTTATTTTATTTTATATATCAGTTTGTTCCACCTAGCAGCATTTAGTCCCCCTCTGAGGTAGTTGGTACATTACAGCCTATAGTATAATATTAAGCACTAAGCAGTAAACTGAAAGCACTCTTGCGTAGGTCATGTTTTTTTTTTTGCAGGGCTGATTAAAAAAACAAAAGGTATTTGGTCACAATCGGCTACAAAACTGAAAAGCATCTTATGCTGTAAAACAGCAAAATAAATACAATAAAGAAAAATAAAATGTGTGCATTAGGAGTGTTACAATTTGCTCCAATTAAATTATATTTAAACATTCAAAGCTTAAGCCCAACCCTCTTATACTTACTTTTCCGTGTTCCGCTCCGTTTCGCACACAGTTGAGTGCGTCAGCCTTTCAAAGCGTTCTCTTTTGTCTCTGAGCTCAGAAAGACGCATTTGACGTGTGCGCACTATCTACTGGACTTTGTTTTCAAACGCTCAAGTCTTCTTCTGCTATTTTTCCTGTTGTGGCGGTTAGCAAACAGTGTTATATTACCACGCGCGCCCCCTACTGGATTGGAGCGTGGGTCACCCTTGACTCAATGTATTTGTCGTCTGATTGCAGTTCGGGACAAATACATGTACCGTTACACCCCTAGTCGCCGTCCAGCAGCCAACTAGTAACCACATCTCTACAGTGCATATATAATATTATATACAAAATATAATATGCATATACATAAGTGCATAATTTTGCACTTTCCTATATGTAATAGAGATAAACCACAAACATCTGGAGGTTTATTTTTTGGTTGTGTCAAGGTGCCATTTTGTGTCAGGGACAATTTAACCATCAGCAGCATATCTCTTCAGAGCAGTCAACAACCTTTATTGCTCATCAGCTTCTCTCTGTTCTCTCTTTCACCTTCACTCCTGTATCTCTTCTCTCCATGCAATATCCTGATGCAGTGTTCACTCAGGTGCCCAGCTCAAGGACAATGACTTTTAGTGCCATGATTCTAAATACCCAATAGAGGAGTGTGTTAATGAGATTCATCGGTTTAATTGTTGCGGAGTTGGCGCTTGTTTGGGAGAGAGTTTGGAACGGCTAATTAGTCAAAATGATTGAGATCCGGAGGCCCGTGTGAGGGAGGAGATAGATAAGGTGAAATGTGCTGAATGCATTATTCAGCGGCAGATAGAGGAATAGCTCTGTCTTGCTCTCTCTGTTGAGAAGGACTGACTCCTACACGTCCATGTCCTAACCTTTGACCTCTCACACCTGAGAACTGACACGTTTTTTTTGTTTCGTATCAATCCTGATTTAAACCATCGGATTAACGATGTTACCGAATCTCTGTGGCACACATGATGACCCAGGGAGAAACCTCAATAGCGCTCGATAGCGACATAAAGACCACCTGTTGTAGAGAGTATAATTAGGCACCCTGATGCAATCGTTTTCCGGTGAGATGGATCAATTTTATTTCACTCTGAAGGGTAAACACCGGGGCCCGGCGCTGGCTCCTGCCACTGGCATTTGTGGCAGTGAACGCCGCATTATCAAATAGGTTTTTTTTTTTTTTTTTTTTTTTTTTTTTTTTTTTTTTTTTTTAAATCTCTCTCTCCTTAATTCGTCATGCCAATTGCTTCCTTTGAGAAATTCCTATCATGGCCCTCGCCTTGATGTGTCTGCTGTAATTAAGGCTCAAATTGTTTTGATGCAAGTGTAATCACATTAGCCTGTTTGCAGGGGAGAGGGGTGAAATTGGACTTGTTGCTCCAGCGCCTGTGAAAAAGGCAGCAGACTGCGTGGAGTTTATGGATTATGAAAGAAAGAACTGTCAGAAAGCATCGAGCTCAAAGCTGCGTCCCATATGGCTCTTCATTACCGGCCCTGTCAGAGCCAGTCGAACCGCCACAAACACAATGAAAGCCTAATTCGCATAGTTAAAGATGAGAATGGGATAAATGTTGGGGGATGATTGTGAAAAGATGGCTCAATTGTTTGTGAGGGAATAGATTTTTTGGTTTTGATTTTAGAGTTATGTTTTTTTTTTTACTCCCCCTGTTTTGTTATGCCATTTGGTGTGTTGACAATCAAACGTAACTAGCGCTGAAATTACAGTTAGCTTCATTTATATTAGTCACAGAAAAATTTGTCAAAGATGGCAATATGTTGAATTGTAATGACTCAACTCCTCACGCAGCGTCGAGTGAAAGACCAGATGGTGCGCGATATGTAAGAGGTCTTTGGAGTTCAGAGAGATTTTTCAAGTAATATTCGCATTAAATTATAACATTGTTAATATCTTACATCCTGTAATCCTTACTTTGCTTGCAATTGTAAAGAAGCCGTTTTTTTCTTTAGCCATTTTCCACCATCCTTTTATTTACCTTTTGATCTTATCATCTGTTGACATTTATTATGATGTTTTCATCTTCAATTACATAGAGAGCAAAACAGGTTTTATTGAGTTGATAAAGCTGAATCAGGTGTAACATTAACCCTTGACTCTGTCTTTCTGTCTGTCTATCAGTTTATCTCTGATTTCTTATTTCATTTTCAGTCTTTTCCTAGGAAAGATTTTGGTCATGATGAATTTGCTCGGATGAAAGACGGCTGATTATTAGTGCTTCTCTAGAAGATACAGAGGTCATAAAGGCACTTACACATAAAAAGTTTAGTTCTAACTTGGGTTGATTTAATAGGTTATCGTTTACTTTCAACTCGTGATATGATTTTACTTCATTGGTTTAATAGAAATAATAGAATAAAAGGTTTGGTTTCATGAAAAAGTCTGTCTCTCTCCCTCTATCTGAGCTGTGCTCCACATTTCGTGCAGATGTACCCTGCTGACTATGCACATATCGCACCTCTCCATTCATCCGTCTTCTGTAATGAGGGAGGAAGGACTCAGATCATTAGCCATTAGGGAGGAATGGCTGCTTCTGAAGTGGCTGGTATTTTAGTTAGGTGGCTTTTGGAGGGCCTAATGTTGACATTAATCTTCAGTGCCACTTGCGAGGGTACGGCAGTGACCTTAATGTTTGTTTTTTTTAAACCAAAGATAGGGCACCCCATCATAGGATCACTCCCCAGATCTTTCCCACAGTTTGCCTAGATGTGATTGCAAACACTTCTTGTACATCCGTGTTTTCTAACCGTTTTGTCTTACTGTATGTACTCAACAGGAAGGCTGAAGTGCTTCACTGACACTAAACCAGTAATGTGTTCCTTAATTTTGAACAATATATCAATTGTTTTATCATTTAAAACCTAACATGCTCCTTTTTTGTCAAATGTTTTTCTCAGAAAGTGTGCTATCTTTATTTAAAATAAATTCCACCATATGATCTGCTACAATTTCATCCCTATAAATTGCCAAAACTTATTTTGTTTTATTTTCTTAAAAAACAACAACCTGAAAATGTTAATATATGCTATACACTTTTTTAAAAAAAACGTAACATTTATTTTATTAAATATTAATATAAAAGTAATCTAAATCTGTGCCCTTGGAACCTGCTCAAGTCCCCCCTGGCATACTCCTACCCCTGTTTGGGAATCACTGTTATAAACGCTGGTGTGTTTATTCACTCGTGCTAATATAACTTGTTCCTTAACACGCCAGTGGCAGGTGCATTAATTTGCCCCGCTATAGTTTTCTAGAATTGCAACTTAGTTCATCTCCGCACCCTTGAGATCTATCTACCACTGCACTCAAGCACACTCAACTAGAGTAAAAGATTAATAAAGCGTCAGTGGTGGTGCTCAGCTTCAAGAAGTTTTTGTTTTTATACACTTCTCTCCCCCCCCCCCAACCCCAAATTCTTTTTTAGGTCTTCTCTTTGGTTTCTCCAAGAGCAATGCCTCTCTCCCAAGTCATTATAATGTAGTGGGGTGGCTGGAGCTACAATCGATTACGCTGTCTAGTCTCATTTAGTTTACAAGAGTTCCAAGTTCCAGAGAGCTTACCGAGAGGCTATTTTTCTCCCTGCCCGTCTTCTTTTTGATTAAGCGGATGTGTAAATAAGGCCGCAAACTCCCATCGATGCATGCCAATCTATTTATTGACTCCTAAGGATCATTCTCTCCACTCCCCATGGGTGTCTTCAGGCCGAAGAATTGAGCTCCTCCCAGCACATGTGAGCGCCGGGGACAGCCAACTGTCTGCCTGGAGAAAAGATGAAACTCATTGACAGATGTTCTTGTGGTGCTTTCTGCTCTCATTATTAATAGATGAGAAAAGGGCCCCATTTATCAGAGTGAGGAGAAATTAATTGACACTGGCTTTGATTTTATTGCTGTAACTTGTTGTCTGGGCGCATCACAATTGTTTTTCCTTTTTGTTTTCCATGGCAAAGTGTTTGATAGCATGAGCATATTGGGAAAAGCACCCCAAAAAAAAAAAGAAGCTTTTTCTCCCACACACATAAACAAAGAGACATATGCTTGCCGACTTACACACATAGACGTATGCTAACTCATGTAGCGGATTGTTTCCCTGTCACTTCCCTACTGTGACAGCCACCCAACCGTAACAGACGGAGGTGCTGATGTCAATGGCCGGGTCTTTATGCCTCAGAATCAGCAAACGGTGTTTAAAAAGCAGCTTAGCATTTATTACAGGGTGAGGTGCAGAAAGCATGCTGTGCAGCTGTGTCATAAGTTTCCTCTCTTACTGTTGTGAAGGACATAAATGCATGCAGCTGAAACTGATTTAATTTGGGTCATATATATATATATATATATATATATATATATACACACACACACACAATATATATACACACACACACTGTCATATACAGTGTAACAAAAAAAAAAAAATATATATATATATATATATTTGTCGCATTGTATAAGATAATGATATCCATTCATTCATTCATTTATGTGCTGACAGCCACAAGACCGGCTGAATGCTGTGAGTGTGTTAGAAATCAGGAATGGTGCGAGAACGTGCTTGGTACATTTTTCGTCTTGAAACCAAACTTGCATCTCCAGCCAACAAAGTTTAAATCCCTTCTGACTAGCTCGCTTCCCATAATGTTTACTCATTAAGGCAGTAGGCGGTGAGTGGGCAGTCTTTTGTGGCTGTTCGAACACATTCGACCACACATGACCACACTAAGAAAGCAACTACCTGTGTTTTTTTTACCTGCGTTTTCAACTACCTCTGGAAGTGGTCGAAAGTGGACAAGCACAAAACGTTTACACCTGAAGAGTTCATTTGCCAAAACCAAGAAACGCCACGTTCAAAAAAAACAAACAACTGATTGCTGTGCGTTGTTCTCCACATGTAGCATGTTCTGAACACTGAATGCGTTTCGTCAAGAAAGCCGGTATTGTCCACTGTCAAGGCATCGCGAGTTCACGTTTTACAGTAGAAACCGACAAGGACCCTTGTTGTGTTTGTAAACAACCCAAGTCCGTGCTAGCAAATCAGTGCTCAGTATTCAGGTCAGGTGACAAGGCTGCTAGTCACTTCAAAAAGACACATTAGCTGAGGGGAGTTTAGTCAGCTTTGACTAAAAGTGATCAAGGATTTATAATTTTGACTCCTGAAACTCCTTGTATACCATACAATTACAAAGCAATTACTTAGTTTTGTTTAACTCTGAAATATGAAATGTGGAGTTATCTGCTTTCGCTAAAAAGCTTTTAATATATGAAAAAACATACTTTCGATGATCTTTAATTTTGTAAGTTACCTGTATTTTTTTTTTGTTTTTGTTGTTGTTACAACCCAACTGTAGTTTAATTAATATTACTTGTATAATAGAAGAATTTTTTTGCAAATGAATTCTTCACCTGTTTCTAGTGTTGTCCACTAGTTATCCGATTGACCAAAACGCATCTTAATACCAGGTGTAAATAGGGCCTAAGACTAAACAGATTAGAGAACTAAACCGATACATTGTTCTCACGATCATGAAAGTCCACAATGTCAGAGAATTTAAGAACCCTAAATTCATGGACATTTCTGTTAGTGAATATAAAGAGATTCTCAGCTCTAAAGATTTTCTCATCTGGAGGTTTTACTCATAAAGATCAAAAACGCCAATGACCTAAAATCATGGAAATTGAACTGGTAGAAGTGTTTTGGAACCCTAACTAAAGAGAGAGATGACAAGAAATGATGTAATCTCTGAGATTTCAGAGATGTAGAGGAAAGGGGAACAAAATCTGGAAATTATACAGAATTGAATAGAGCCGGAATAGAATTTGCATCCATATGCCACAGTTAAAGGGTTTTGAGATTCCAAACTTTTGCGGCATACTTTCATAGGACTTTTTGTCAAGTGATGTGCTTGTTTTAGCAGTGCCCATCCTGGGCTCATCTTGTGGTCATATATTATTCAGTATCTGATCTCGCATACCGTCATATGAATCACAGATTCATGTGATACTCCATCCACGCCATCTTGCGTGCACGCGCATGCTAGCGTGTCCGTGCATTCATGAGAAATTCCGTAGGCATACCATTTCCCCCCACCGTTTAATATGCAACACACAATCTATTTACCATCTCTGGTCTCTGGAAAGGATACGAGGTGGCCGTAATAATATCTGATTCGGTTGTGTACCTCTTCCCTTTAAATACATCGAACTGCTCCAGGCACCCTCGGCTTTTTAAGCAAAGGTCAGAGGAAGGCTCATTGATTTAGCATTTTAATTTTATTTGTGCTGTGCTCCGAGGGGGACTGGCATTCAGCGTGGCAGTGGCTCTTTGTTTTGTAAGAGGCTGTGAATGTCTGGGTGTCTGTTGAGACCCAGCCTGCTTCGCTCTGGCTAATAAGTGTGAGATGGCAGCCAGACGCCTCCGTAATAGCCACTAACACTTATTATCCTCCCCGAGATTGGAAATCCATGTGTTGTCATTGAGGGATCTCAAGACAAGTTAAGCGAAAAAAAATAAATGCTTTTTTTTTTTTTTTCTCAAGCGTACCGCTTCAAAACAGATGTGCGTGTCGTGTTGTAGGAGCGCTGCGTTGGTGTAGGTGGGCTGTAAGGCAGAAGTGGTTTCCAATGTAAGGAAATGGCCTGTTCAGAGTGGTTAAGTCACTAACTGAGCGAGATAATGCCTCCGGGTGTTTGAGGCGGAAAAATGCGACGTCTCCTCTGCCAGCGCCGAGGCAGCTGTTGTTTTGCATTGTTCCTGTCCTCTCCTTCGCTTGACTTTGCAGGGGATGTGGAGACGGGCCCCTGATATTGGCACTCCTTCATTAAGAGATCCTGTTAGCAGTGATGGTCTTGTCATTAGGAGCGCTGAAGGTTTTTGATTTGCTGCCATTTCCGATGCCCGGTTGGGAGCTCACCCTGCCGATAGCGCCCTGAACTCTGACAAAGACAGCCCGAGGAATCGTTACCTGATCTTTGCTGCTACACTTGATGCAGTTAGAGATTGTGTTTGGCAGCTTTGGTTCTTTGCTGATCTGAAAATTCGGAAATGTCCTTTATTTATCTCTAAAACTTCACTAATTTGTGAAAGTTGGTGTCAAGTAACCCTATAGTAAACATGCACAGCAGGACCTTTATTACTCAGTCTGTTAAAAATGGTATTTTATTTTTATGAAATGTAATTTATGTTACATAATTTAAACATAAAATGTTCATTTTAATATATTCCAATTCCAATCAACCCCATTTAATTTCAATTAAAATAATTAAGAAATGCTTTAAAAAAATAAACTGTTCACTAGAAATAAATGGAGAATGTAGTGTTTGGAAGTAGTAGTAGTGTTATATATATATATATATATATATATATATATATATATATATATATATATATATATATATATATATATATATATATATATTATTTTATTTTTATTTATTTTTTTTTCCTGCATGTTTCTTTAAATCTATTCTTAGTCTCACCTCAATACACGTGTACACTTTTGGGCACTGAGAATTTTGGGATTGATAGTAGATTTGTCAATTGGCAAGGAAATGTCAGTTTCAGATGCTTCCTGCTGGGGTGCAGGTACTGTAACCCCCGCCCCCTCCCCTCGGCAGCCGACGGGCTCCCCGAACCACCCAATGCGTGCCAGCTCCCTCTCGGCTGCTGAGAAATTGCTCCTGACAGCTGATTTGTTGGTTGTCAGAACTGGTCGCTGTGCGGCTGATAAGGGCGCAGAGGCCCGAGATGGAAAACTAACTGCCTCTCATGATTTCAAAGGCAGCCCCATCAGCCTGGGGCCTGCAGACACATGTAAATGTCTCTGGGCTGAAATCACCAGGGATGTTTCTTCCATGTGCATGGGCGCTCTTTAAAGAGTTAGTCTGTGCTTTGCATGCAGCGTCTGGCCATGAAAGAAAGCACTGCAAATTCCACCTCTTAAATGTTTCAGACTCATTGTTTGCATGCGGTTTGATCAGGTTTGTGCAAAATTCAGCATTCATGAATAGGCTAACTTTTTGATTCATGAGTTTCACTTGATTTGAATTGAAATGGATATCCCGCTATCTATCCATCTATCTGTCTGTCTGTCTGTATATCTCTGTCTACATGTCTGTCTGTTTGTCATTCTATCTATGTCTGTTTCTATCGGTCTATTTTTCTATCTATTGGAATTCTGTATCGTGTTTGTTAGCTCAATTCAAAGTCATTTGAAATATAGGAACTGAATTTGAATTGTAGAGGTACACAAATCAGTTTCGAATGCCACACAAACACTGACATCTTTGTTGTTTGGCAGTATTTAATGACATTAATATGGCTCCAGACAAACTAGATAATCTATCAAAATTAAGAAAAAAGGGACCTTTCTACACTATAACCACCTACATTTATTCACCCCGGATCTGTGCTAGGAAAGGTGGAGCAAAGTAGACAGGGGAGTGGAGCAATGGGAGGACCTGGTCCAGCCTGCAGCGAATCATCAGGTCTGATCAGTCACAGGAAGCTCTAATAGGCTTGTACAGGAAGCCATTGTGAGAGAAGAGGTCACTGGGTAATTGGCTGTGAATCTTGTTCCAGCATCCTCCCATGGGGCGGCTGCTTCTATAACTCACTTCCTGTCAATGATGTCAACCCTCGAGGCCGCCTAAGCCCGGGCTGAAGGGTCGATGAGGGGGTACTGGCCATCATCCAACTCTGGAGATGACAATGCGGCAATGACCGTAGATCACCCCTACAGCCTGTACATACAATAATTGCCCTTAATTACCTCATGCCCCAATACAAAGCCCTCATGCGGTTGTAGCGTAGCTAATACTCCATCAGTCAGCACAGCTACAGCGTTCTGTCGATTTTTAACAGCACGCCATCCACCTCTGTGCTTACCCCAGCAGGGCGAAGAGTGGATTCTACTTTCATGGAGTCAGGGAGCAGATAATTCAGCTGGTGTTTTCTTCCCCAAACAAAATAAATTGTACATATAATAACTGAGAGGTCACGCGGCACTGGACCAGAGGGCACTGCCTTGTTTATCCCATGCCCTCTTATCATCCCTCCCGCCTCTTCATCTGCTCTTATCACGGTCGGTGTTGAGAGGGGCTCCACGGCTTCCTTTTTTGGGTTTGCTGTCAACCCCTTTGACCTGTTGACCCCGGGACTTATCTCTCACTTTCTTAAAAGCCAAAAGCCTCGTCTAAAAGCAGCAGGGCAAGTGCTCTATCTTTGCTCTGGTTGCTATTACTTGAAGGCTTGTAGAACGCAGCATACTAAGTGTGAGAGTGTGTTTGTGTGAAGAGGCATAGCCCCCACAACTTCAAAATGTTTGTCACGATTAATGACATTTGCAATATTCTTTTTATATAAAGTATTTTTTTTTCTTAACAAAAAAAAAAGTTTAACATTTTATAACTTTTAATTTAAGTGAACTTAAAACAATCTTCACATAAATCCATTATAATAAATGTCATATTTACCCGTGGCCTTACCTGTCTAACGCGGCTCTGACACGCATCTCAATTTCTCACAACTCTTTTGAGTTCATTTAAGACATTATTTAACTCATTTAAGACTGCTCTTATGAGGATACTCGACATAATTGTGTGTGTTATTGTTTGTTCAAGAGCGAAAGAGAACTCTGTACTGACGCGTGTTTCTTCATTCACAGACAGCGTGTTCTTGGTTGTCTTGTATCGCTTGAATGGTTTAAAAAAAAAATTGTGAATAAGAGAGTGATCATATAATGTAACGCTGGCCAAATTATGACAAAAAACAGACGCTGCATTAATTGTGTTAAATATTTTTAATGCGTTAAACTGAAAAAAAAAAAATCACATGCGTTAACACATTAATTTGACAGCACTAAAATTGATATATTTGTTGTTGTTATTTTGTCATTAATAAAATATATTAACAAAACTGCTTTATTTTTTGAACGTTTATTCTTTTAATATCCGTACCATTATTAAAAATATAACAAATATACAAAACCGCATAAAAAAAAGATTATAATCAGGATGTTCACTCAAATGTATTCAAGCTGTAAGGAATTTTTTTATTATTATTTTTTACTTGATGTTTAGATTATGTGACATTTCATTAATTTTTATTTTCTAGAAAATGGTGAGTGTTTACTGGGTGTACGTTATGTCAGCTGATTAACATTCATGACTAAAGCTGATTAGTGCTCATAATGTGTCCCCCCATGTTTCAGATGTTTCTTGCCCGCTGGTTCTGTGTATATTTGTGCATGTGTGATTGTGTGGCAAAACGTCCAGGTCTAATTTGAGACTTGATCTCAATGGGTTTTATTAAATACATAATACATATATTTAGCAATATATATATGTATTATATATTTATTAATACATGTATTTATTGTTAATCACAGGATGTTCCCCGTTCCTTATGGATGGTATGGCTCTGTTATGCTTTGTGAGGTGAAAATGGATCCTCAGTAGAGGCACTTAGGAATGAGGAAAAATAGTGTGTCACGTATTGAAAAACTCGCAAAGAAACATCAAATATTTGGTAATGGAATTCAGATGCCGGCTGGCTCTACAAATCCCATTAAAACAGCTTTGAGCTTCCTCCATCTCTGAGGAGCAGACTCAAAGCTATTTTAATAGTGCCCAGGACTTCATCATTTTAACAGCAAAAGAGTTCCTGCTCTGTACTAGATACATAATTTGCATGGCATTAGGACCAGATAAAACGAAGATTGCTGCACGATTCAATGGCTCATTTATGCCTGCTCCATACGATAATAGCAATCAACAGATATTTGTTGCTTTTTTCCTGTTCATTTAACTGCTTCTGTGTTGGTTCACTTCAATCATGAGCTGTTTTTTTTTCTCCCCTCCTTCCTTTCTTCCCCTGTTTTCTCTCTTCCCCTTCTCCCATCCTCTCCTCCTTCACAGGATTCGGCTTTGTAACTTTCGAGAACGAGGATGTGGTGGAAAAGGTCTGCGAGATTCATTTTCACGAAATCAATAATAAAATGGTGAGTTGGTTTCACCTCTTTGCAATTTTTCAATTCTGGGGCCAGGATTAATATTTGATCCTGGAAGCAGAATGGGTGCCTATAATGGGCAGCGTACAGTGAGGGTGACAGGGCTGCTGGGTATGTGCGCGTATGGGTGGGGGGTGTCATCCCTATCCCCGACCAGCCTGCTTTCAAGGGGATGAAGAGTCACTGGTGTGCACCGGCCACAAACCATGAAATTGTGTCTTGGATCCCTGTCTGCCAAGCTGGGTGTAAAGGCCTGTCTCTTTTCTCCCGTCGCAATTCCCTCAGCCAGGGAAGACTGGGAAAGGATCTGGCAGTCATTCTGGGGGCTTGTTAAAAGTGTGTGGTGCAAAAGATTGAAAGAAGATTTAAAAATCAAAGCCTGGGTGCTTCTTGCATGTTGGCACCTGATGCCCTGTCCCATGATTTTATGTTGCTGCTACGGTTCGTATTAGATTTCCCAATGTCTTGCCAAGCTTTTGAGAATGAAAGACAGCAGAGGGACACGGTTCCTGACCTTGAGGCTTCTGCAGGCGAGCCACAGATGCAGCTTGCAGTTTTCGCGACGAATCACCAAATGAGGACAACCCTGGTGTCATTCTACATGACAGCCAGTTAGCAGGATTTTTAATGAAGGTCAGCGCTGTCAGTAAAGTTCAATTACTTATACTTACAAATCACTGAGAGCCATGAGCCTCATGGAGTTTTCCGTGAGATTGGGCTGAGGACGGATTTGTGGCATTGATGACCGGTGTTGGGGGGTTAACTGGCTAAATTTAACTACATTAGTTCATTAGCATGACAGTTGCTCAGCTGTTTTGATTCATAAAAAATTAACCGATTCACTTATTCGGGTTCCTGCAGAGAAGTCCCTGCATTTTATGTTAATTTTTAAAATATAAAAGTCCTTTTGATATTTCATTTATTCAGTATTGATTCTCAAATCAGTCTGATTCTGATTCAAAAGCCCTTGGTTTGATTGTAATTTGTTTGGTTACATTTCAGTTTTGTACCCCTTTTGCTTTTCTTGAAAGAAATTATTACTCTGCTAAGGCTGTAATTTTTACAGGGAAGTGTTCAAACTGGTCATCTGTCTTTTTGAAATATTATTTTAAAATATTAGATTAGTTGTTTAATTTATACAGTGAGATTACGCACAATATGCAGTGTTATTTTACACTTGATTATTCAATTTTCTTAATACTGTTAGACTTACCTGAAAAAATATGAAGCACTATTTTTTCATTTGTATCTTTGTTCTATAATGTTTATTTATGCTTGTAATTTGTTGTTCCTCACTTACAAAATCTCCCCAATCATCCTAGAATGATTCATTCTTTCCAAATAGAGCTATTCAAGTCATCTGGTGAATTTTTTTCATATCGTCAATATATATATTGCAGAAAAACAAAATATCTCAATGTCAGTTTTTTCCAATATCATCAAATGAAACTGTAAAATGCTCATGAAATGACTCTTAGAGCGGCTCTGGAGATGAAGTTCATGCATTTATGTCCTCGTATAGTGAGGCGGCAGAGTCTGAAAAACACCACGAGCATCACGCATGCCTCAGAATGTGGAAAATGAAACCGTGCGTCTGCGGCATTCATTCACACAGACACAGAACATGCAGGAATCATATTTAAATTCACAGACACTAGTCTATATCGCAATTTGATTTTAAGTGTACTGACCTACTTTTTATTTATTCATCAAAAATCTGACAAATTCCGTGACATTCCGCGTTATACAGTTAATTTCGTTTTTATGACTGGATTCCACAATTCCGTCCGTTTTTTTCTGCATTGGGGAAATCATGGGGTCCTAATGTTGATGCTCAAGTTTATTGGTGTGACCCTATATGAGATTGTATTGCAAAAAAGCTTGTCTACTAAACTTAGTAACTTTAAACAGTAGTAGTTTTAATTAGTTTCAAAGAAGCTTCCCAAACCCTGCTAAGGACATAATATATCCCAGTATTCCATTCTAAACATGACAACACAGTGTGACCAGCCTCTCCCCTGTCTCTCCATTGATTTTTATATGATATTGCATCAAATGTTCTCATTATTCAACGAGCGTCTAGAGAAAGCCTGAATTTCTTTTCTTTCTTTTTTTTTAAACACATTTCCCCCAGCGTCTCATAACGGGAACCTCGCTGTTGATCGACTGGCTGGCTTAAATTGGGCCATTGGAGAATTACTTGCATAGCTAATATCAGTCACGAAGGTTTAAGAAAAAGATAAATGTGGCGAAGGGAAAACATTTACTTAAAATGACAGCTTTGTCATGGTCTCTCAGTTCAGATCATTTCTCAGATGATATGCTGGGACCGAAAAGGCTTAAGAAAAAACAAGAAAAAGGTCAAGGCGTGTTGGAGAGAAACCCGTCCTTCCTTTTGCTCTTCTTACTGATTTCAATTGCCATAATCAAGTTGCTTTTGCCAACAAGATCAAAGTGGTCTCTGAAGCCTCGTCTGCTAGCAGGCCTGTGTGCATATTTGACTTGCTAATTCGACCATGGTAATATTGTTATTATCATGAATATTTTGTACAGAGGCCGTAATGATCTCCCTCTGCTTGTGGAAATGCCAGCTTTGTACGTCGACTGCCTGCTTGGTGAGCCGCCATCTTCAGAGCCGCCATCTGTGACCCTCGACCCTAGGCTGTGGAGCGGCGAGCGAGCCAGGCTCAGTAGCTGTTTATAGAGAGGCTCTGTTGACCCAGTAAGGCCACTCTCGAGCTGCCAGGGCCCTGGATATCCATAAATGACCCTAAATGGTTCCAGGATCTGGAAAGCTGGACCGGTGAAGGTCTCTACAGACTCCAGGCTTCCTGATCAGCTCATTTGATATCTGGCCTGGAAATATAGCCAGGCATTAAACATTCAGAAGACATTTCCTTGATCCACCGGCTTGGAGACAGGAACGCAGCATCCAGCAGGCAGGTTAGATCCCACACGAAGGGGTTGAGATGGATGGAGATTATCTTGAAATGAATTCTCTCTGTAGAGATTCATTTGAAATGAAAGTCCTCTTTAGAGGTAAATCATTTAGGGAGCCAAACAAATAGTATGTCTTGATTATATTATCAATGAAAATAATCAAACGATGGCACAGCACGACAAGTTCCAGATTGGACAGATATGGAAGGGAATCACTATTAATAGACCAGTCCTAATGACTGTTTTGACTATTTTCCATCGCTTTCGAACAGCACATTCAGACCCATAATATCCTGTTACGTCTGTCTGGGAGCTTTTTTCTGAAGTTCCATTCCAAACATTCTGCATTTTATCAGGCATTCCAGGGACTTTTATCTCTCGCAGTGCTGTCTGTCATGAGGAATACTGTGCGAACGTGAGCCGACTGGGCTGGGTAAGTGGTTGAAATCACCTGGACTGCTATCAAGCATAGTTTCATGAACATAGTTTCTACCACAGTTAGAAGGGTCATTCCTGTTATGCAACTACATTTTTATAATTTATATATGTTTTTTGGCCATGAAAAAAAAAATTATACTGTGATTAAAATGAACTAATGTGATTTCTATCTATCTATAGAAATAGTGAGTTCTTATTATATACATATTTGTATACATTGAAATAAAACAATACTTTTATCCATAATATTTATATTGTGATATTATTTAGTTTTTTTAATAATTTCATCATATATATTAACCTGTCAAGTTTGCAATAATTATATTTATATATATATATATTTATATATATATATATTTATATATTAATATATACATATTTATGTATTTATGTATATATGTACTGTATGTGTTTTTATATACATGATATGAAGTGATATTTAAATTATTATTTATATTTTGATATTATTTAGGGTTTTATGTATAATTTTATCGTATAGATTACTGGTCATAAGTTTGGAATAATTATGTATGTATTTATATATATTATATTTATATTTCATTATATTTTATATAATCATTTTACTTTGTTGATATGAAAGTGCACTGCATAGTGGGAATGACCCTTACTGTGCAAAATGCTAACAGCTAAGAGAAAAATGCTTATTAAAACCACCCTCCCCATAAAAAGAAAAAACAACACTAAAAATAAAAATAAATAATCAATCTCACTAATCGACAAGTGGGATGTTGGACCATTGTGACCCATAGCTAAATGAGGGAGCATTCAATAGCTGGCTATTTTTAGGTACCAGCCCAGGAAGTGTTATTTATAGACTGGAGGCTGTTTGAAACCATGGAAGAAGTGACTGAATCCTGACCCCATGTAAACCCTCTCTCTGGGAGTTCTCATGGACATATGACTTCACATGGTATCTCCCTCTTTTTTTGATTCTCTGTCACTGTCTCTCTCTCTCTCTTTGGGAATCATCACCTCTCCAACCTTGGAACAGTATGGACTGCATAAGTCATTTCTCATCACATCATATTCAGGAACACATCCTTTTCTTTATCCACCCGTTATTAAGCGATCAAGTACTCAGTCAATACCCTCCTTGCCCCTAACGCGTAAAGAGCAATGCCGCACCATAACCGTGCGTGCCTGCAGCAGAATGATGTGAATTCTGTGCTCATGTCCTCCCTGGCGGTGCCCTTGCCTCCTGCAGGCAGTGTGGAGGTTGTCGCTTTCATTTCTGTTACCGTTCCCGCCCTTCTCTCTCAGTGTGCCCCGGCCGCCCAGCCAGGATTGCCGCCTGCCCACAGCGAGCCGGGCCATTAGCATGTATGATAAGTGCCGAGTGTGTCGGCAGGCCAATTTAGTGTCTGCCTTGCCGCGCTGAGGCCCCGGCCTGCGCTATCATTGGAAGATAATCTACCGCTGTGAGGAGAGAAGAGGGAAAAAGTGTCAGTTCAGAAAGAGAGAAAATGACTCCTATTTTTCCTGCCCCTTTTTTTTTTTTTTTTTGGGCCTGAAGGCTCGCTCATCAAGATGTGGTGCAAACAGCGGTGACAGTGCAGAGTTAGTGTGCTTTCATGCCTGCTTCATTTAGCAAGCGTCCACCGAAACAGAGTCTGGTTAAATATTTGAATATTTGAACTCTGATTTGCTTAGAAATGTTGAATTTAAAAATATATGCGGTGTGGGGCTCAAAGCACAATTTTTAGCTTAGCTGGAACATTTTTTCCAACAACTGCAAATACTGTGGTGAAAATTGTCAGTAAATAATATTTAGATCATATGTATTCTATAAATGTACATTCCTTTTTGGGGACATTTCTCGTGTTTAAGTGCTATAATCGAGTCCCCTGTGCATCTATCAAACCAGAAAACATGAAAAAGGACAACCAAGTAACTTTTAGTAAGAAAAAAAAAAAACATTCGGATTTCGCTCCCCTTGTGACGTAGGATCTTACCCCTTGAATCTGTATGTTGCAACCCACAGTGCCACCATTTTGATTTTGCAAGAGACAACGCTGTACCACTAACACTGGCCCTGGAGTGCATCTGTCATGCACAGTTTAGCTACAACCCTGATCAAACACACTCGAATGTCTTCAGGATTACTAAAGCTACATGAAGGAAGGTGTTTTGACTCGGAGCAAAACTCTGCAGGACAGCAGAGTTTTGTGTCCCTGAGCTTGTGATATGTCTCAGCTATGTAAACATTATCACTGATCTGTTAACTGCTATAATAGTAAACATAACACTGTCCATAAACTCCTAGCATCTGAGCCACTAAGGACGCAGTGGTGTCATTTTATTTATGAAGGGAATGTGTCCAAATAAATTCATATACCAGTATGTGCGAGTCATTTTACACCAGACTGCTTTACACACGAGGTTCAGTAAAACACAGTATTTGCACAAAAGTTGATTCTCAAAGATGGATCAATGCCAACTGTTCATGATCCAATTTCATATATATATTTCGTTATGTGTGCAAATTGTGTTTCTGAATGTGTTTCATTAGCATGTTGCTAATGTACTGTTAAATGTGGCTAAAGTTGCCATTGTTTCTTACTGTGTTCACGGAGACCAGAGCCATGTTGTTATTTTCATTTCTAACCCGAAAACACTTGCAGTACAATTCATAAATGCATGTTCATTCTTATTGAGTCTCTCCAAAAGAGTGTAGCTTTAGCCACGTTAGCCGTACAGCACGATCTCAAACTCATTCAGAATCGAATGTTAGCAAACATCTACAAAATAAATGTCATTCCTACATGATCTGATATACTGCATCACAAACAGTTTGTAATGATCCATTCTGAGAGTTATATTTGCTGTGTGAGCTTCTCCTGTATTGTTTATGCCTCAGTGTATTGGAATCATGAGCTGTGGGATGGGGATTTGCATATAAAGGTACACACACCAAATCAGCATTTTTTTTTTCTCCCACCCAAAAATAGGCAGTTAAAACATGGTATAATAAAAAATCCATGGGGTATTTTGAGCTGAAACTTCACAGACACTTTCTGGGGACACCTGAGACTTATATTACATCTTGTAAAAAGGAGCATGATAGGTCACCTTTAAAGTATTAAGGCCTGACTACATCTTTATCATTATTGTTAAAGTTATGTTTAAAAGTCTATGTTCCACAGAAGGAAGTCATCGTGGAATTCTTTGTACAAAATAAAGATCCTTGTACAAAATGTTCTGCAAAACACAAGCGTTATGAGGAAATGTGTTTGTAAATGAGTTTAGCAGTAAAGAAATTAAGTAAACTAACCAAAACCCTTTAAATTTTTTTTCTTTTTGTAAATAGCAGCTAAGCATGTTTCAAAGTATGTCTGTTTATTTGTCCACCCTCTAATCACCCAGAACTGTTTAGCCCTTTTAATCTAATAGATGTTTATTGTCGCTTTGTGTGTGGAGACTGTAGATGTATTTACACACTCCTGTCACAGTATCTTAAGAGTAGGTTGGGCTAATGGAAGGGGATTGTGATATTTGAAAAGATTACAGTAATTCAGCCGGTTGTAATGGAGCAGGCTGCTTCCGGAGAGCTCTTCGAGATCTGGAAATGTCACAACAAAGAAAGGAGGAGATTCAGCACATTCACGTCTTAAATAGAAGGGCGGACAAAACGAAAGGAAAAAGAGTGTGAGTGTGAGTGTGTGTGCGCACGTCTATGAATAAGAAAGCAGAGAGACGGGGGTCATTCCACATAAATAGTGTCTTTTTGTTTCCTCATTATGATGTGTAAACAGTGAGTACCCGCTGGGATGTTCCTTTGGGATCATGCTTGTGATGTTCGTGGTCAAAAGTTACTGAACACCTGGAATGTAACTTTTTTTATTATTTTAGTAAGCAATACTAAAATGTAAAAATTTTTATAAGTAAAATCAATGTAATATATTTTTGTTCAATAATGATTTTTATTTTGTATTTTGAGAATTTCATGGTACTAATCAATATTTATGCAATAATTATGATTTTAAAAAATTCCCATTGAAAATAATTATTTTTTTCTTTGTTTTTTTCAATTAAAGCAATATTTCATGTTAAAATAGATGCAATGCCTTTAAAATCCAATTGAAGGCAGATTGTTGCCATCTGGTGGGAGTAAAAAAAGAAAAACATCTGCAATACCATGGTTTTAGCCACTACATTCCTATATAGCTCGAAATAAAAAGGCTTATAAATTCTCTAGTTGTTTTTAGACATGAATACTTATTTTTATTAGGTTGTGGATTTGGATATATATTTAAACATTCTCAAAGACAACTGAAGTTTTAGATATTTTTTTGTTTGAAAAGTTGGTTTGAACTGTCAGTTTTTGAATTCATTTTACACAGTCAAACCTGAACGCATATAAAGACAGTTTGTTACACAGAACAACAAAATTCATCAAAAATGTAACACAAATGAACAGGAATGCTTTATTAGAGGATAATCAACTTGATTTCAACCTCTTATTTAAGTCGTCTGGCTCAATTTTGCCATTTTGTTACAGCAACACCATGTGCATGACGTCAGTTTTCACAAATTCACTATTTTGTAGTTTACAATGAGACGAGATGATAATAGTTTTCGAAACAAAGGCAGTTTTAATGAATCATGTAAACGGCCCCTAAATTGACAATACCTTGTACTGTGTTGTTATACGCCTTTTTCTAAACATCAAAAATCCAGAAGCTTTATTTAATTTTTTTTTCCTTCTAATGAGTGTTTTTTTGGCCTATCAGAGTCCAATTTTTCAAATTTTAATGAACATTTTAATTAAAAAAAAAAATGCCCTGGCTGTGTTGTTAATCGAATAAATGATATATTGATTGATTTATGGTTTGATTGAATGATTTATATGAATGCCTTTAGACATATTCACTACAATACAATATTACTATTTTGCTGTATTTGTGATCAAATAAACACAGCCTTGGTGAGCATAAACGTCTTCTTTCAAAAACATGAAATCTTACTAAACCCACACTTTAAAGTGGTAAATTATCATATATATGCTATTTCATGGTATGCACTACTATTTAATTGACCCTGTCAAATATAATTCTGTACTGTTGGGGAATTATGTCTAGGTGAGGTGGGGGATGCGAACACGTTATCATATAAATGACAAGGCAAAAATGAGTGATAAAGATAAACTAGCCTGTGTGAAAGAGTGTGTTTCACGGTTTAAATTACACCAGAGCAAAGCCATGATTAAATGTGAAGTTGTTCAGTCTGTTGAGTTTCGTTTTATCTGTATGTGCTTACCAGAGATCCCACTGTAACACACTGTTGAAACAGACATTCTGCTTGGGAGGCATAAATAGCCTCTGACAGGCTTTTCTTTTTTGTTGGTGAATATAGATTTCTGTGTCAGATGGAATAGCTGTAAGTGTATCAATAATGTACGGGAGCCCCAAGTCTCCGATGTAATTTAATTCAAGTTGCGATGAATTATGCCTCCGTGTTAAGCCGAGAGTTCTGGTGCCGCTGGGCAAAAGAGCAGGGGGTTGTTTTCTTCTTTTTTTTCTCTCCCCCTTTCCTCTCATGTCTGTTTTATCTCTGGGAACTGTACAAACAAGATGCAGCGTATGGCATGACCTCTTGCACAGTGATGTAATGGAGTTCACTGGGAGAGCTGTGATAACATTTAAATATGTTATATTTGATGGGAGACCGCAGCACACGCACACACACAAACACTTACTGTACTCGGCCTGTAAAAGACAGCTTGAGTTTTTGGATGCGTATAAATCTACATACTTGAAAACAGTTGCTTCCACATTAAATTTAAATATGAGTTTGCTTCCCCTGTGCATGCCGTATGCTGCAAAAATCACACATTCCCATCCTTACAGGGCCAACAAACATAAAAACAAGAACATATGCACAGTGTTACTGAACGTTATAATCTTTGAAATGTTAAAGAGATTAAACAGTTTTTATTACAAAAAAATGCTAATGTGTATCTTTAATGACATTCATAGATTATCATGTAATGATACTAACACAAAATTCACTCTGACACCAATTTAACTGAAAATAATGGTTCAGTAAGTGAATCAGATGTTAGATTAACGACTCCGATGGATTCAGTTCAGTGAAAGATTCATCATACTGATCCAAACCTATAATTTGTCTTAACTATTCATCTAATAAAGAGTAATTCGTTTGGGAGTCGGACTACACTGTTCTCTCTGAGTGTGTTTGATTCGCTAAAATGAACCGGCTCATAAGAGTTGTTTGTTTGTGAATCGATCTACGCTTGTCGCACTGGATGTTGTTTTTGGTTTGCAGGCTGCAAGGACAACTCAAGAGAAAGATGTTCCTTGCCAATATTTTCCTGTACAGGGTGTTTTTGTCAACAGTTTTTAAAGTATGGAAGTCGTCTTCACTTGACCTGCTTCATTTGTTGTCGGGATATGAAGTTAGACGTTTGATGGTGAGAAGCGTTTTAAAGCTCACTCTCAGAGATGAGAAATGGATGTCTGAATGAGGTGGGTCCAGTCGATTTGCCTCTCAGTCTGGCTTTTTGAACGCTCTCCAGCGGCACGGAGGGTGGAAATAAGACTGATTCCTCAGGCAGCCCACCTCAGATATACAGCAAGCGCATGGAATTCTAACTCCATCATTGTGACAATCTCAGGGCTCATAAAGGTGTCCCTGTTTCTCAGGTCCCTGCCTGTTTAGAATGCATATTTATTTATCGAGTTTTGTTAAATGCCTTTCGTATCAGGCATAATGTGATCCCGAACTCTCGGGAGTGAGGCGGGTGGCCTGGTGTTTTGCAGTTCGGCAATTCTGAAAGTAAAAAAAAAAAAAGAGTTAGAGTGAATGAATCAGCTTTCTGATTCATCCTTCTTTATCCTCCTTGGCAGAGGAGAAAGCTTTTTTCTCTCACTCTAGCTGAAAGAGAAGCAAATCTGCTTTAAGGAGTAAAATTTAACTGTCTAGTGTTTTGCAGCTACTCTTGAGGTTTTCTTTTTCTTTTCACAATGGATTTTTCAAAGTGAACATTTTCAGATTATTGATTCTCTTCATCTCCCACACATGCTAGTCTGTTATTGGAATATGATTATGCTATTTATGATTCATGTAAATAACAGAGGAAGTGAATTTTCAAGAATTAATCTGGAACATTGTGATTATTTTTTATTTAATATAATTTAAATTATGATTCTATTGATGAGAATGACATTGCATTTTTTTCTGCAGTAGATTTAGTCGACTAAAATTGTATGATATTTAACTAAACTCATTCAATCTAATGAGCTTAGTTACATTGTAATGAGTTAATAAGCATTTCTCTAAAAATTTCCAAACCCATTATATACTCCAAAAACATCTATTAAACTGATTCAGTACTCGTCAGGGCTTAAAACAACCTTCTTTTTCCCAATAAGTGCCTGTGCTCCTAAGCTGAACAATTTAGAAGTGTACGCAAAAGATTTTGGGAAAAATATACACTGTAAAAAAACAGAATTTGTGTTATTTTACTTTTTAAAAAAAGTGTGTGTGTTAGTATGTATAGGTATATATAGTGCTTGACTTTTAATTATAAACAAGCCCGAAATACACCCTGACTCTTATTTTGAAATGTCTACGCTTTACTGTTGCTGTTGCAGTCTACTCATTCAAGTTCAGATGAGGGAGATAAAATATGCATTGTTACAACCATTTAAAACATATTACTCTATAAATATCGTAAAGAAAACATTGTCATAATTCATCAAAATTAGTTGGTAAGCAATCACTTGGCATAAATGTGCACTATTCACTGATTGTGAACCAGTCTGAAGTGCTGTGGCGTGAGCCTGTAGAACGTGCAACAAAGCTGCCTGCGGTTAGATCAGTTCAAATGTGCGCATCTACCACTCAGGATGTCATTCAGTTCTGACTGAATCTCTTCCTAAATCATCCTTCCCTAACATTTTCGTTTCATTTTGATTCGTTGACGAAATGACAGTAGATTTTAGTCGAAGATTTTAGTCATAGATTTTTTTATTCAAAACTTTTTTATTTAGTTATCGTCTAGTTTTCATCAGGGAAAAAATGTTGTTGATGAAAAATTTGTCTACGAAAATTAACACTGCTTCACAGCCAGTGCATTTTTTTTCTTTCAAAAAAAAGTCTGCTCCTTTCTTCAAAACATTTTCACAATTAGTGCAATCAGTAATGCTAGTATATTTTTGTTTTGAAAGTTGGATTTAGCTTTGCTCAAAAAACCTGTTTAGTTTGAGGCTCTCGGAAAAAATCAAATGTCCAGGATTCAAATTTAAAAAAATTCAAATTCAAAATTATGTAAAATGGCAGTTAATATTCAAATCTGTTAAATGACATTTGTCTATAATTAAAATACACACAATTCAAATTTTGTCATATTTCTAGCTCCAAATGTATGCAGCCTGTGGTCTCTAAGAAATGTACCTTTTGTGAAACAACCCCCTTTTCAAAGTCAAAACAGGCGGCTGAAGTTTTAATGTGAGTGACATTTCTTGTCACAAGGTCAGGGCAGCAGATTAGCAGATTGGATCTAATCTATCCCTAACCAGCCGGCTAATAAGCCGCGTGTGTGTTCTCTGGAGCTGATCGATCCTGTCTCGCACCTCTCGCCCGCTCACACTGGCTCTGCCAGGGACACGGACACTAATGGCCACATTTGCTCCAGCCCACCGGTACCGTGTTCCCGCTCATGATTTCCCGACAATTAGCGAGGCGAGTGGACGCACCCTGTTCTCATCTCTGCTGTCATCCTTTCCACCCTGGACTTCCACTTAACCTGCTCTCTGAGGTGAATGGTAGATGTGAGATATTATGGGGTTTTGATTGCATTCACACACACACACACACACACCTTGAAGTCCCTGTTGGGCTCCGAGTTGCAGTGCGGTCATTAAACAGGTGGCAGGACTAAATGGACAAATAAAATGTTCAGTAACACTTAGCCTTCATTAATAAGCCATTATATAAATAATTCTCAACATTATATAATTAAGAAAAGCAAGCATTATTATGAATTTAGATACGGCTAAAGGACATTTTATTCACAAAATAACATGTCCACAAGTGTCTTACTGATTTTATGAAGAGTACTATACAGGTGCTGGTCATATAATTAGAATATCATCAAAAGGTTGATTTATTTCACTAATTCCATTCAAAACGTGAAACTAGTAGAAAATTTGAATATTACTTCAGACCAATACAAAGAAAGGATTCTCAATACTCAATACTTAGTTGGGGCTCCTTTTTCCTGAATTACTGCAGCAATGCGGCGTGGCATGGAGTCGATCAGTCTGTGGCACTGCTCAGGTGTTATGAGAGCCCAGGTTGATCTGATAGTGGCCTTCAGCTCTTCTGCATTATTGGGTCTGACATATCGCATCTTCCTCTTCACAATACCCCATAGATTTTCTATGGGGTTAAGGTCAGGCGAGTTTGCTGGCCAATTAAGAACAGGGATACCATGGTCCTTAAACCAGGTACTGGTTGCTTTGGCACTATGTGCAGGTGCCACATCCTGTTGGAAAATGAAATCTGCATCTCCATAAATTTGGTCAGCAGCAGGAAGCATGAAGTGCTCTAAAACTTCCTGGTATTTGGCTCCGTTGATCTTGGACCTCAGAAAACACAGTGGGCCAACACCAGCAGATGATATGGCACCCCAAACCATCACTGACTGTGGAAACTTTACACTGGACCTCAAGCAACGTGGATTGTGTGCCTCTCCTCTCTTCCTCCAGACTCTGGGACCCTGATTTCCAAAGGAAATGCAAAATTTACTTTCATCAGAGAACATAACTTTGGACCACTCAGGAGCAGTCCAGTCCTTTTTGTCTTTAGCCCAGGCGAGACGCTTCTGACGCTGTCTGTTGTTCAAGAGTGGCTTGACACAAGGAATGCGACAGCTGAAACCCATGTCTTGCATACGTCAGTGTGTAGTGGTTCTTGAAGCACTGACTCCAGCTGCAGTCCACTCTTTGTGAATCTCCCCCACATTTTTGAATGGGTTTTGTTTCACAATCCTCTCCAGGGTGCGGTTATCCCTATTGCTTGTACACTTTTTTTTCTACCACATCTTTTCCTTCCCTTCGCCTCTCTATTAATGTGCTTGGACACAGAGCTCTGTGAACGGCCATCCTCTTTTGCAATGACCTTTTGTGTCTTGCCCTTGGACAACTGTCAAGTCAGCAGTCTTCCCCATGATTGTGTAGCCTACAGAACTAGACTGAGAGACCATTTAAAGGCCTTTGCAGGTGTTTTGAGTTAATTAGCTGATTAGAGTGTGGCACCAGGTGTCTTCAATATTGAACCTTTTCACAATATTCTAATTTTCTGAGATACTGAATTTGGGATTTTCCTTAGTTGTCAGTTATAATCATCAAAATTGAAAGAAATAAACATTTGAAATGTATCAGTCTGTGTGTAATGAATGAATAAGTGAAATAAATCAACTTTTTGATGATATTCTAATTATATGACCAGCAACTGTATACTGTAATATAAAATATTAAGAACACAAATTGACATTAAAACTGTATTTTATTAATCATATTTCAGTGTCACCCTTCCACTAGAAGATATACAGTAGTACCTCATTTATGCTAAAGCTGAGTTTTTTTCATAATGCTTAACAAATCAGAAGTTCATGTACATTGGAATATCAAATGAAATCATTTGAAACTTTTCTTAATTTTGTAGATGATTTGTTGAATGTTATATAATTAATATTTTTATTAATTTAAGTGATGAATTTTTTGTTTTATGGATTTGTGAATCTATTTTTAATCAATTAATATAGAATTTATTTTTATTGTATTTGTTTTATCACGTGAAAGAGGGCAGGAAGAGGGAATAGGCACAGAAGATTTAAACTCCCTTTGCCCACATTAGCACCACTAGGACACAACTTTGACCTAGTCTATTTCTTTTCTCTTTTTTAGTTTCTCTTAGAAGTTCATGACTAATGCCTAGATATCACATACAAATAAGTCTGCGTTTTGTACCGCGGTTCTCATTTGGGGTTTGTTTCAAAGCCAATGGTCCAAATTGGTCCTAAAGTGCAGAAGTCCATCTATCAATAGTTCTCCCCCCTGTCCTTTCCTCCTCTTTCTCCCTCTGAGCAGGCGTGATAACGTAGCTACCCCGTGCTCTCAGGTCATTAGCCACGGGCCTTCGTAGTTTCATTAACGAGGGAAGGGAGCTCATCATTGGCCTACCTCGACTGACGAGGGTAATTAGTTAAGTAATAATGTGGAGCAGTAGTCATGGCTCTTAAATGCCCATTGATGACAGTCAGATCGGAAGCCAGGCTTTCCTCGCCTATTAGCAACACACAGAGATTGCAGGCCTCATCACTGAAACCACACACTGACATAATTACACGCATCACACTCACACACACACACACGCTCTCTCTTTAGTGCCAGTGCCTAATGAAGGCATGTTGTATTCGGAGAAGTCCTGAGGACTTGAATACTGATTACGAGTACTTGTTGGTTTATGTGTTCATTTTTGGAAAAGAGACAGCAGTGTCTGAAGTTTGTTAGCCCGCTCAAAGTGTGAAAATACAGCTTCCTTTTAGCACTTTTGTTGATGTATAAGGTCATTTGAAAGAATGAAAGCATTATCTTTAACAGATATCTGGACTTCCTTTATCTTTAGGTGATGAAATTCAAGGATGTTTTCTCTCGCAGTTAACATCAAGGTCAACATACCGTCATACAGTCACCTAGCTTGATGTGTTACATGCTGGCTGGATTAATTAATTTAGAAAAGCTTTTCGAAGGTATTAATTTTGGGCTTTGACATTTAAAATGGACCATAAGATTATGGACATCATATATGAGTCTGATCTGTTGAGAGCTGATGTGCAAGAGCAGATGGAGTGGTGAATAAGAAATAGACATAAAATACACACTGGAAGACAAAATCTTGCCCCCTTGCACACATTCAGGTAGTTAATTATTTTGTTCAGTTGATTTATTTCATTTTAGATACTTTTTTTTTTTTTTTGTTGGTGTTACCTGGTGCACTGTTCACTAACTAATCTTAAGTACTGAAATCAATTATATCAGGGGTTTTCAAACTTTTTGGTGTCAAGGGCCACCACATTTGATTTCAAGGGAACCTCCTTGTGTATATAATATATATGTATACACCAGCATTTATATTTTAATAAATATTAACATTTATATTCTAAAAAAAGAGTTATTTTAGTATTATTCATAGATTATTGTAATTATTAATATTTCTCATTCACTTTTATTTTTATATTTTCAATAGTAATTTTAGTTTTAGTCATTTTTTTGTGCTTTTTGTCATTTTTAATTTTTTTTATTTCTATTTAGCTTTTTTTCTCTTTTCTTTTCATTTTTAGTAATTTTAGTTTTTGAACTGAGACTTATTCCACTCAAGGCAACATTTCTAATTTTCTTAGTTTCAATGGGCTAAAGTTTAAGTTTTTCCATCCAATATTTTTTTTTTTTTTTCAACTTTTATTTCAATTAACGAAAGTATATGAAGCCCCTTGGGGGTCCTAGGACGGAAGTTTGAAAATACCCGCGTCATTGCCTTCCCTGACATTCATTGACATGTAGTTTAAATCACATACTTAAAACATGAACGTTTGCTTTTAGTCAGTTGAACTGAAGCTCCAGAGAAAAGCAGGCAAGGATCTGTAATATAAATGGACAAATAGAGGTTGACTTGTGCATTTACCACTATATTTACCCTAGGAGCCGTGTGCACCATGGAGTGTGTATACATGCACTAGTAATCAGTCTGTCAAACACTACATACCCTCCCGGTCATCTGTGCTTTCATTGGGCTTAAAGAAAGCATGGTTGCATTTCTCAGGTGGTTGAGGTTTTGTTGACACCTCATGTGCACAATGTTAGGGTTTATATTTCTTACCGCGTCACTACCACAAACCCACGGATCCTTCATTCTGGAGCTGTACTTAATTTTGATGCTGGTGTTTTCAGTTGGTCTGTCACTCTTTACGCCCACTCTGTGTGTTCTGTCATGAGCAGACTCTTAACTGTGCATTGTGGAGGAGTGCGAAATGTCAGTCAGCACAGCAGGAAAATTATCAGTAGAAGGCGGCAGGGAGCTGGTTGGGGGCACAGGGGGGTGATCAGGGGAAGTGCCCCGGGTAGAAATGGTTCAATGATGAGGACCAGATTGGAGTGGCAAGACGGTAGGGGAATGATGAGGAAACAAAAAAAATAAAAACTTTTTTTTTTTTTTTTAGAGAACCCATCTTTTTTCTTTTTTTTTTTTGGCCTGAAGACAGTACACGGCATGCTTTCGCAAACACACAAACATCAAAAACGCTCTTTCAAAATGCGACATTACCGACTGAGATGCACAAACACTGTGATTTCACAGGCTGAACATTGTTTGTTTTGTTCATTTTTCTAACAAATGAGCTCCTAGTTTGTCTGCAAGGTGACAAGCCAAATATGAACAACATTGTTCTGATGTCCCGTGGGCTGGACATTTGTAATAGTTGGAGATCTTTGATGCAATAAGTGGTCTTATTAGCAGCTAGACCACTGAGACAACATCTTTTGTGCTCTATCCACAGGTAGAATGTAAGAAGGCCCAACCGAAGGAAGTGATGTTTCCTCCAGGGACGCGGGGGAGAGCTAGAGGTCTGCCCTACACCATGGACGCCTTTATGCTTGGAATGGGCATGCTGAGTAAGTGTCATCTCAATTTCCTGCTTACAATTATTCATATATTAACACTGTCAATCACTGCTGCAATCTGATTATTGACTGGGTTGCTGATTTAAAATCAGCATGAAACAGCCTTTAGCCTGTTTTCCTTCTTTAATTTGACGTGTTCCTTGGAGAAAGTGGATATGCAGCCAGAAAAAATTAAAGTTGTCTTATCCATCGGGATTTGATTGGATTGAAAGTGGGTATTGCATATGGACCGGCACAGTGAACTTTATATGACGTGTGATTGAAGAGGAAGGGTTGAAAAATAAGAGGGTAAAAAAATTGAAGTAGCTTCAGAAGCTTTTTTTGGAAACAGTTCAAACCTTTTTTGGAGTATTATTCTAATGTGCACCAATGAATCATGCAAAATAAGACCAGTAACTTCTATTACAAAAGTAAATGGGGTCAATTTGATTTCACATTAACTTTTGAAATTTTGATTGGAAAATGCAGAAACGGCAAACATCTTCTATTAATACTTACATGGTACACTTCTAAGTTAACTTACCTAAATCAAGTATATTTAGGTTTACAGTATAACAGGTCTGGTTCTCACCTTATTGATGAACAGAAATTGAAGTTTGCGAGTAAAGCGGCAAATTCCTCCAACGCTAACCACCTCCATAAAAATCTTCTGATACGTACTGCACAATAAAGTTGTATTGTAAAAGATGTAAGCGTGCTCCAGCCCTGAAATGTTAAAGCTGCTATCTATAACTGTTTTGGTTAAAAATGATCCAAAATCAATTTTTGAGCAAGTACATAACCACCCAGTGTTCAAAATATCTTTACCTTAGCCCAATTCACAATGATAAGCATATAATAATGTTTTCTAATTCGGGTGGTACTGGTAGGTTTCCGCGGGAAATTCAAGCATGCCGCCGTTCATCTTTGTCATTACGTCTGTTTATATAAAGAATGAGTTGCAGCTAGTATGCTATATCATGTGACAATCATTAATAGCCTTTTCTCACTGCAGCTGAAATAATTAAATTTATCATTTTGATGGCAGATTGTATGGTATAACAAATGGACAATTAGAGATTATAATGTACAGAAAATTGTTAACATTAACAATTTGAGAACAAATTATAACAATTATAATTTGCACTGTTTGATGTGATATGAGCTAAGCGATCATTAAATTTAATCACCATTGGTAGAGCGATTTATTGTAATGTTTTTTTTTTTCTCAGCTGGTCAGAACAAAAGTGGCAGATTTGTTACTTGTTCAGATGATATTCTCTGGTGAAAAATCTTATTGTGGTCACACTTCCAACACTATAATCTATGATTCTGAAGTACAGTATCCACCGGTGTGTTGCCTGACAGCGACATTCTCCTCAAAACATTAAATTCATCTGCACCATGGAGCCGTGCCGATGCACAACCTACATAAAGATGATAATTCCACAAATAACTGCAATTGCAGGTTTCAAACAAAGATGGCAACAAAGAGGCAAAACTTACGGACTGCAGCTTTAATTGCAGTCTGATTACGGGCCAGTGCAGAGAGGGGACAGTCGCGCCAGGGCACGGTACAAGGCAACTAGCCTAGTGTTAGTACATCCTCAGACTACATGAACACAAAAAGCTGTCCTTAAAAACATGGATTTTGTTCATAAAATATTATTAAAAATAGAAAATCGACTTGTTTGACACTTATGTTTGTTTATTAATGAGATCCACTGATAGGAAATTGTGTTCACGTGATTCTAAATCTAGTTACACACTGGGTGTGATTTTAGAGCAAATGTGTCATGCTGACCTCAGAGACAAATGGTCACTTCAGAATGATACTTATAAATATGTCTGTTCAGGCTTTAAGCATACATGCTAAGCTTGATGGTGTGGAACAAGTGCATCACTGTAAACTCAGAGAACAAAATGGCAAATCATAATGTTGGAATAGGCAGACAGGGAGAGGCAACAGCCCATTGAAAGAGCTCCTCAGAGAGAGCACTGGGACCGGAGCTCTGATGTTGGCACGGTACTCGCGTTAACGTCGCCACGCTCTGCTAGCGGCTCTACGACTGCCATGGCAGTTGAATCTCCTTTCCATTTCTGCTGGGAGCCCCGCTTCAGAGTCTTCACGGATACGACACGTGCGCGCTATCAGAGAGACGAGCACTGGAACCCGTCAAACACCAGAGCCATCATCCCGACACCGGCAAGAGCTTGTCTTGACGGTTTTCTGTAGATTTGATGTGTGTCAAGAGGACAGGAAACGTAGAATCAGACAAGAATACCCGCCTATCAGCACCCCCCCTCCTCCCAAACTTCACCCCCCCCCCAACCAGCTCCAGTGACAAGAGATAATTACTGTGAGATTGATCGTCTGCTGAAAGTAACTGAAGCAAATAAATCGTTTGATGCCTGGTGCAGAATGCGAATGGCAGCTAATGGGTGAAGCTGCAGGAGAGGTCGTCCTGCCCGTAATTTGACTTGATGAAGCATCCTCGCCGGCCTCGCATGAAATATGCTATTGATATTCAGCCAGATCCGCTTCCAGCTCCACCAAATCCCTAACCGACCCTCACCAGAGCAGGGCTCTGCATTATAGTGCTAAATGAAGAGGAAAATGTAAGTAATGTTGAGTTATGAACCTATGATTTCAACAAACTGACCTCAAAGGAGGGCGAATTCATCGGTTATTCGGAGTATACAAGAGCTCATCGTGACCTCGTTCCAACATCTGGTGCCCCCTAGCATTTTAGTAGTCTATGATATCATTCGGCTTCACCGCGCCAACAGCGTGATGTCAGCTCAAGTTGACTTGAGTTGAGGTTGATGAAATTACGCCGCAAGTGGGTGTCATGAGCTTATTAGGGTTTAAAGCAGATCAGTGTTGAACAAATAGAAATGGAGGAAGACGGAGATGGTGGGAGCAGAGAGCTGGTTAAAGGGGGTTGCGCTCACTCGATCGCAACACCGTCTTATCTAAATGAAATTGGAAAGCAGGACAGCGAAACATTCCTTTTGGTAATTTGCATACAAAAATCAACAAGGCTCATTATTTAAGGAACCTCAATTCCTTATGTGCCGAAATCTCATTAGAGTCCCGCTCTGAGCAACGGTGTTTACCACACCTAATCGAGCTATTTATCTTTATTGTGCTGGGCCTCATGTATGTTTGCTAAAATTAATACACATCTCAGCCAGCGCAAAGTGCAGCTTTACCAGATGGATAATTGATTTTACAGTGAATCGAAACTGTTGAGCCATAAAATGGGCACATTAGCATGCATATTAATAACGCAAATAAGAGGGCGAGGCCAACGCCACTAGGCCAGATTAAGTGACAGTCTTTATTTACAGCGTTGCCGGGAGACTGATAGTGTCTACAGTGGTGACGCCGTGGCTTAATCAGTCTTCTCCCCGGGCTCAGGTACCTGTCTTTCTCCCGCTTGCATTTAGTCTGGCTCAGTCTCCCGCGAGGGGCCGTGACTGCGACATGCAGACTTGCCACTTGTTATTGGACGTCAAAGGTATGGCTGTCTGGTGCTACTGGTGCTGGTCTCATGGCGTGCCCCTTTGTTGAGCCCGCAGCTCGACACTGAGGCTTAGCTCGGTCATTAAACGCAGTGGAGAGCCATTTAGGTCTGAAAATTGAGCTGAATAGTTTTGACGAGGAGGTGGAGGAATGTCTCTGGGAAAAATCATACCTTCCATGTTCGTTTTTTGTTTAGCTCAACCAAAGGGGTCATAAAAAATTTTTTGTTCAACTTTCAGTTGTGGGTGTGGCTGATTTTAATTTAAGACTGTTTTTACACTTTATTTACTTAATTACATTTTAAAATATATTAAAATAGAAAAATTGTTATACTGTTTTACTGTATTTATCAAATAAATGCAGCCTTGGTAAGCAAAAAGAGACATGCAATTGGCCGTTCGCAAAGACCCTGTTCTATTTAGTTACTGTTGCTATGTCCGACAAGTCATGCACTTTTACGCCACACATCATGTTCTCACGGAGTGAAAAATACATCCCGGAGAAAAGAGGACACTGACAACATGTCGACAGACAAGACAGAGCAGGTTACTTTTGATATGAAATAAAAGTTTCAAATTTTGTAATTTTTTAAAGCAGTTTAAGCAATAAATAGCATATAGTGTCTCTTTAATGTGTCGTGACAGATCGCTGTAGCTCCTTCAAGCGGCTCGTGAACCAACATCTCTTCATACTAGTTCATTTATAGTATCAAATAAACATGAATAGACATCAGAAGGAATGTTGTTTCAACCGCGGAAATACGTCAGTACACGCAATTTTTCAAGTTCTCCAGCGTTAATCTACAAACCCCCCTGACTGCTTTGTCGGACAAAATGGCGGATTCGGGGTTATTAGTTAGATTGCCTGTCAATCAATCTCCCAGCGAAGGGTCAATTGTGAGAAAGCCCCAATTTCATTTTGATATGCAAGAGGTTTGATTTAATAGGTAGGAGAAGGATAAACCACTTAGTTTTTTTCAACTGCAAATAACACCTTGCATTTGCCAAAGAATATACGGATTGGATTGTGGCAATTTAGAGCGATGTTTTGCAGTCCGACAAGTCACAATGTAACAACCTAGCATTGGATGGCATCAGGTACGTTCGTAGGAGACAACTGAAGTCGTAAATTTTAATGCCAAATGTATGCGTAGGGGCACTTTGAAAATGGACCAATACTTGGTAGCCAAGTATGGAGGATCAATTGGTACATTGTTTTTTTTCCCAATCATGATGAATCCCAAACACACCACGGATGCAACAAAGTTCCACGCAATAAACATTTTCTCATTCTCAGCATTTGCAAGTCATCAAGTCTCCTCAGTCCCCTGAAATTCATTGAAATATTTGGGATGTTATAAACCTGAATTGTGACAAGTCATGCAGGTCTTCCGATGAAGCTGAACTTTGGGAAAACTTTAGAAGTTAAGCATGACGCAAGCTGCTGTAATCAATAACAAGGGAGAATTAACAATGTTAATAACTGATTATATTGTAGACAATGCATGCTATTTCCTGTGAACTCTTTGTTTTTCTCTGCATTATTTGCACCTGAGTCCCTGTTCTGCATGCAGCCTGGAAGCACTGCTGATTTCTCTCCTCTGCGTTTTGTTCCCATAGGTGTTGGCCCTACCAGTATGTTAATCCCCTACTGTCAACAGAACCCCATCCCTCTACATTTAAAGTAATCTCTCTAAATGTCACAGGAAAAGCCCATGTCATGTATATTTAGTCTGGGCGTCTGGCATTTGCTCCTCTGTAAGAGTAGAGTACACAAAGCTGCTGTAGTCTCGAGAGAGCCCAGATATTAAGGCTTTGTAAACATATGATACAGCACTTGGAGGGAGCGAAGTTAAAGATGGCCAACTTGCAGCAGAACATTCATGCATGCTTTTCAAAAGCAAGATTACAAAGAGCAGAAAGGATCGAGACTGGCATTTCCTGAAAAAAAATTGTCTTTATCCAAAAATTCTAATTCTGTCATCATTTGCTCCCCCTAAAGTCATTCAAACCTTTATGACTTTTCTGCAGAACACAAAAGAAGATACTGTTCTTGTCAGGGGGTTTCAGTATTTTGGACCCCACTGACTTTCTATGTAGGGACAAAAGTAGAAAGAATATCCTCTTTTGAACATTTTGACTGAGTCATTGTTCAGAATATCTTCCTCCGTGTTTCACAATAGAAAGAAAGTCATATAGGTTTGGAATGGCATGAAGATGAGTAAATTATTATTTTTTTGGGTGGGGGGTGAACTAGTCTATCCCTTTAAGGAATATGGGTTCTGCAACACTTTTCTCTATACTTTAGGCAGTAGTAATACTTTTATCCCTTTCTCCTCCTCTCTCGGATTCCCTCAGAATTGAACTTTCCTCAAGAATGGTCTTTGATTTTCAAACTGACTCTGTGGTTTACATAGCATTTACTGCAAACGGCACAAAAAGCCTCCTTTGAGAAGCAGTCAATAACGACAGAAAACTTCATAAAAGCAAGTTATTTCTTTTAAGCCTCTACTATAGCGCTGACCCTCACCAAAGAAACTTTGACAGGATCAATATCTTCACATAGACTACTTCCCACCAGTCTGCCTCTGCAATGTCAAACTGAATTGATCAGAGTTATGTCTAGCCTAACTTGCGGTGGAGTATATTTTTTCTCTTCACCAACTTACATTTGTGGCCGAGAGCCAAGGAGAAGCCACTAGCGATCATTTGGTGCAAGCTCGCACTGTGCGCAGCCAATAACTATTAGCAAGATCTTTCAGGTGTGTTTGGGATGGAAAGAAATGGGCTGATGGCAAATAGCAAACTTTCTGTAAAGAAGGTGACGACGCAGTGGAGTTTATATACATTGTTTTCACGTGATTATAGCGGCCTGCTCCCTCAGGCATTCTCAGCAATAATATGGCTGATATGTTCGATTGCGTTGGAAACCATTTTTTCCTTCTGTTCGAAAGCAGGCCAGATAATTAGTGTCTAGGCTCACTCTATAATAAGCCATTATGACAGAATAAGAACAATGGGTCTTTGGGCTCTAGCCTGGTAAAGAGGGACATGCGGTGGGCCGCCACTAAATGCTGGCAGCGAGACAACTTGAGCATGTGCATTGGGTCGCATTCCACTTTTTCTTAACAGCACGAGTAGGATGCGTTCCAGCGTTGTAAACGCTGCTGATGGCGTGTTTTCGCCTCGCTCCCAAACAAGATGTATTTCAGATAATAAAATAGTCAAGGGGAAGCCAGCTCACTCGCCCGAGCATCATCATTAAAAAGTTCTGCCTCAGCAAAGACGACGAGAGGTGAAAAAAAAAAAAAAACAGATTGCGGCCTTAGCATGCTTTTGCAGTGTTTCGCTCCACTTTCGAATGACTTCTGCAATCGCTCAATCATTTTCGTGCCATCCTGTCAGTATTAGCGCGCAGGAGGCTGAGGCTGCGCGGCACGGAGGGACTTTAATCCGTGATGTCCTGCCACAACTATCAGCCTGCCGTTGTCTTGCGCTGTCGTGTCCTTCATGATCGATTAGCCCAGGCTATAAAGGAACGGTTATCGATCAATGACAGTGGAGAGGTGAGGAAAAAAAGGAGGGAGGGAGGGAGAGATGACAGCCGCAGACATGTCCGTTCCCTCAGCGAGGGGAAAAAGAGGGATGAGCCCTAGGGAATGAAGCGAGATTGTGTCTTGTGATGTTTATGCTGTTCATCACTGCAAACTGAAGTTTGCTAGCCAGCTAATCTGTTACATTGCGGCCTTGCGGGGAGGGCTGCGGTTATGTGGTGAAAGAGGAGCTGTTTCCACTTGCTTCGTGTGTGTATGTGTATTTTAAATGGCATGCTGATTTATTGGTGTGATAGGGAAGCTCTAGGCGGTCTGAGCGGTTTATCACATCCTTGGATTTTCTTTTCTCCCTTCAGGTTATCCAAACATTGTAGCAACGTATGGCCGCGGATACACTGGTTTCGCCCCAAGCTACAGCTACCAATTCCCTGGTAAGTTCCATCTTGTTAAGCTCTGTATGGTGCTTCTCTCTCCTGCTGCTGTCTGGTAATGGCCTCCCTGCTGACCGGCAAACTCACAAACATCAACACGCACCCATCCGTGCCTCTCGCTACACCCCAATGCTGAAAAACTTTACCATGGCACTTTATACTTAAATACACATTCACATGCTCAAACAGTATACATCTTGATGTACAAAGACACACATATTGCCTCATTTGGCCCCCCGCTGAAGCCCCACATCCGCTCGCTTGTAGCTTTACAGATAACACTGCCATACTAGATGCTTTTAAAATCCATGGGAGCTACAAACGAGCCCATGGCCTTCTCGTTTTCACTTCTTTCACAGATAATTCATATGTTCAACTATACAATACAATTCAGCAAATCGCCAAAATCTTGACTCAGCAGGGTTTTAGGCCATCCTGACAAAGACAGGTCTTTTTTGTCTGGAATAAATGTGATGCAGGAAAGCAGCTCTATTATTTCATGGCTCAGTTCTCAGAACTGGCCTTACCATCTGACCTGATGGTCAGAAACAGAATAAAAACGTGCATAGTATATCTTATGTCCTGCTCAGCATTTTATCTGGTACTACTGAGTTTACTTAATTTGACACAATTTAGCTAATACTGTTAGTGCCCAGTGAATGTACACCTTATGCATTTCGGATACACGTGTGTTTGTTTCTGCATCTCTACTGTAAAAAGAAAACAGAAAGAAAAAAGGTCTAAGCCAGTCTAGTTAGCTGGTTTAAGCTGGTCTATCTGGTCTCCCAGCCTGCTGATTTGAGTCAAAGGAAGTATCAATTTGAAAGCTAGAACCTTTTTCATTTAATAGTTTTATATAATATGCTTATTATTTTAGGCAGAGCTGATTTAGTAGGGTGGACCCATTTGTTTCTCACTGGTTTTCCAATGTGATTAACTGTTAAATTCCCGAAAACCAGCAAACAAGTATAGGATGATCCTAGAAGTTTTATTGTCATTTTCAGCAGGGAAAGCACTAGTATATGCATCTGCTGTTTGATGCTTTGCATTAATGTAATAATTATGCATGGAATAATTATAGAATTATAGGAACTTCAAATGAATATGTTCTTCATAATCACACAACAACGGCACTTGACAAATTTCAAAGCGACATTTTGTTACGCAATTGATCCTCAGCTGTACTGTACGTATGTAGCTCTATATGTAGCCTCCTTCATCTGCGTGCAATCAGAGTATCTTCGAGAGGGGTTGCAACCTTATTTATGTGCATAAATTTTTCATGTTTGTCAGTCGCTCAGAGGCCCTCACTGCCGATGAAATTTTTCTGTTGACATGGCTGTTAAGCGTAAAGGTGGCTGTTTGTTGCATAGAGAACACTTAGCCGTCTTCTCCTTTGATGCCACCGCACAAATAAACCTCAAACAATCCGTACAGGCATCCCAAACTAACCGCCGAGTGCAGACGGAATATTCCAGTGGCGACTTAGATAAATAAATGGGGGGGGGGGTATCTAGGGATGGGCTAGAGTAATGGATAATGAGGAAGTGTAAATTGGCAGGCGCTTGAGGAAGAGCTGCTGTGACTAAGCCTGGTTAGGGGGATTAAAACATCATTGTGGGCTCAGTCTCTTCGGCGAGAAGTCTTAGCCTAGTGCCATGTTAGCAACAGAGTCTAGCAATGTAGCTAAGTCACCCTTAGAAATATGTGTAGGCCTATATCTAAACGCTAAACTCCCACCTGACGCTAAAAATAGCTGAACGAATAAACATGCCAGTCCACCCATACCAAAAGCCTCATAACACCAGCTGAAAAGCAATCGAGTATATCGAATGCATATTTTTAGTGATATTGACCCTGGATATAGAGCTGAAGGTCTTGCTGGCATATGACTCACTGGAAAATAGGCTGCAAACGGCTTGACTTAAACTGCAGTTCTAGTGCAAAAAGGTGCTTTTTTTCCTTCGCTCATTTAATCCCCCAGCTTTTCTTGTAAAATGATCTGCCCAGTGCCACTCCAAAAGGGTCCCCTCACTCTTCCATTTCAGATGTTGTCAATGACCTTGGTGTTGAACATATAGGGTAAAAAAAGCCTTTTTTTCCAGACTGCTTGTAGCACCCGGGATTTACTATAAGCTCGGCTGCAGTGAAGGTTAAAAATTGACTGTTGAAAAGAGAAAAGGTAATTTTTTTCAAGGCACTTCTTGTAATCCGCACAGGTGACTGGATTTGTAACAGGTCACAGGGGATGGTGCGCATTTTCTCAGAGTCTGTGCATGTATGCAAGTGTTATTGTGTTCATTTAATGAAAACAAGAACCATAACTTGTTTATCAATGGAATTCGGGTGAAAATAAAGCCCTGTAATGCTACAGTATGTGCGTATGATCGATATACAGCGCATGTACCTTTCTGGTCCTCCTCCGGGAACAGTTTTGCTCACGGATGGATTTAATGTTTTCTTTGCCCCAAAGACATACAGGCATAAACAACCAATAGTGCTGTGGCAAAACTCCTGAGCAAGTGTTGCTGCTATTGTCATTTTCATACTAACATCCTCTGGTAGATAAGATAAGGAACAGCTGACAGGATCAGGCCACCTTCACTGTTATCTCCCCCTTTACCAGGACACACACACACATTGTTCTTCTCATTTTTATGAGACTGAAAAGGGTGTTTCAGAGGCTATAAATCCATGAGAAGCACATCCAAAGCTCAGTGTCTATCCTGCAAGCCTGTGGATCCATCAGACTTTCCCCAAGCTGTGAGAGAAGATCTTCTCATTTTACCGTAAATCTGTAGATTAAGGTTGCATTGATCCAGAGGAGTGCAAGTGAAGGTGGTCTTATCACAGATAATTTTTTAGTACGACTTTGTTGTCGTTTTGTGTTTTGTTTGTTTCTGTTTGATCTCGCCCCACGTTAGGCGTTAACCGCTTTCGGTTTTCCAAGCGACGAATCATCTCTGTTCCGCCACGTTTTCTGGCATTTGACATGGCTGCTGCTGATGAGAACTGAAGGATGTTCCAACATCAAGGTCGCCGCCCCTCTCGGCCCAGTCGGAACAAACAACGTGTTCGAACACCATCCTTTAGCTCTTATTCCTCCATTTATCCCTCTGTTCTCCTCAGGAGGAAGAAGAGGGAGGGCTGGAATTGATGCTTCACTTTTGATTAGGGCCCAATCAGTTATGCAAACACAGAGGTTGTCAGGGACGGGCCCTCTCTATTTTCCGTCGGCCCCGTCATACAGATAACCCGACGGGGCTCGCAGGATATTGGAGTGCAAACAAACAAATAAAGATGCTGTTTTGGCTGACCAGAGACACTCTTTGTGTGAGAGGCGAGGGAGACGGAGAAGAGGAGGAAATTGGGAGATGACAGAAAGGAGCGAGCGGCACTTGCCGAGGGAAGGTATGTTATGAGCCCTGCCCCGCTGAGCTTGGCAGCTCCATCAGACTTTAGGAGAATGGTACAATTTCTTCTCTTTGACCCATTGTAAGGAGAGGATCATAAAAGGAGGATCGAAAGAGAGAGAGAAAGTGGATGAATAGGCAACAGTGAAGTCTCCTGCAGCTGCGCTAGCCCATTCAGCTCTTCACCCAAATTAGCTCTAATTGAAAAGACTGCTTATTAACTCAGTAGGCACGAGGCAAACACATTCACCACGTTACATGCTCAAAACGGGGACCGCTGAGCCGGACACACACACGGCTCTTAAAAACGCATCCCGCCGCTTCATTTAGGTGTAATTCTTGACTGACGTGGGCTGCGGCGGGCAGATGTGTGTGTTTACGGAGTAAACGGCGTGCATGGTGGCAGAGGTCATTTTGGAGGTTGTCTCGTAGCGATAGATTAGACAGCCTGTCTCATGCGCCCTGCCTGCTGTAATCACGCTGATGACTCATCTGCTGTTCCCCACAGTCAGGCTGAATCCTTGTCATATCCCACTCTGCACTGCAGAGGCGGTTTAACCAGTATGGGTTTAATTATCAGCTTGTATCAGATCCACAACTCAGACATGGAAATCTGAATGGAGTGCCTTCTTCTGCCTTTAGAGAAACACTGGAAAATGTCACATGACACAGCGCAATCACAGCCAATCAAAGCATATTTTATGTTTAACATAGAGGCGATTTCACTATTCAGTGTCCTATAGCTCATCGTTTGACGTGGTTAGTTAAGACAAATCTTTGTTTTTCCCACAGTATTCTTGTAATTACTACTACAATTACTACAAAACACAGTGCCTTAACCAGATGCGACACTATAGGTGCTTTTTGTCCTAACCTACTACATCCAGCAACATGCTAAAGAACATTTTGTAATTTTCTTGGTTTCTTTCATTTTAATTTACATTATACTGTGTTTTTATTTTTTTATTATTATTATTTTGTTTTTGATTTATTATTTTTTTTATTGTTACATTTTTTTGTTTTATTTTGTTGTTTTACTTTTTGATATTTTATTTTATTTATTACTTAAAATAGTTTATATATTTTATATTTGTTTTTATTTTGTCTTGCATTATAGTGTTTATTTTTTATTTTAATGTGTTTTGTATATATAATATTTTTTTTAAATGTTAGGTTATATTATGTTTTTTTATCCATTTTATTTATTTTTGTATTTATTTTCACATTGAGTATGCACAAATTATTTCCAGGATACTTGGCACATCACCTGGTTTAGGATGGGTTCACGCCAGTCAAACTTTGCTATCTAGAACTTTTATAAACTTCATACTTTAAAATATTTAACATTAAAGTTTGATAGTATCCCGCTGACTTATAATAGAATGAAAAAATACTTCAGAATAATTGTCAGAGATGATGCTTTTCCTGGCCTGGCTGCTTCAGCTAATAGCCACTTTCTGACATGTCAGCTGGGGCCACTTCTCACTGTCTCCCATTCCTCTGGCCAGATCATTTTTGCAAAACTTCAGCACTGCTCCTATGCTGCCTCACAAGCACTAGTGTGTCCCTAAGGAAATGTGAATTTTGAATTCTGAAAGTCTTTGCAGCACAGCCTAGAAAATATATATGGATAGATGTACATTACTCCACAATTAGATTAGCATCACCCCCCTACCATTTGTGCCTGCCATACACTCACATCTGCCCCCTCTTTCATGGCCATCAATGAGAAGTCCAGTGCCCTCAGATCAGCTTCTTAAAGAATCTGGCCTGATGAGTGGGTGACTTTGCCTCCCCCTCACCCCCCGAATAATCCCTGTGCCCCTCTACCAGAGATATAGTATTTGTCTGGCCAGTAATTGCCCTCATCAAGGAGGCGGCCGGTTGAGGAGACCTGTCCCTGGGCCTCAGTCTCATTATAAGTGCTCATGCTGATGGCAGTGATTGGACCTAAATCCAGGGGGCCAGGAAGCCGCGGGGGAGGTGGGGTGGTTTGCTCTAGCCGTATGATGTCTAGGCAGGTTCTGACATTAGCCGGCCGACCAGATCCGGATCTTTCAAATCCCTTGTGCCGTGATCTTCAACGGAGTGACAAAGTTCACAGCTCGTGGCGTTGTTCACCCTTTTGATCTTCCTTTCTCATTTGGGGTTGAACTTTAGATCCTGAATTAAGATCCTGTTTGCCGAGCACATGGCATTACACATTTCTGTATTTAACTAATGGGCTGGTTTCCTCAATGGACATATATCAATACGACATTCAGAAGCGGTGACTTAGCCCTTTGCATTCCCTGTTGTGTTCTTAGGCAGTGACTTGCTCTTTCTTAGCTAAAGCCTTACCAGTGATGTTTATGCAGTGGTGTCAGGCTGTTCTTTTACTCTATTTGTTTTGTGCACCAGAACTGATATGTATTTTTCTTTGCTGCTCATTACCGCTTTGAAAAATGTCTCTCTTTTTGAGTAGTTGTAGGTTTTATTGCCTTGTGTAAAGTGGCGTCTTCTATGAACCGCCTCCCCTGGCGCAGCTTCTTCCCCTGGGCGCAGTTACATACGTCTTCCTCCAGCCCCTCCAGCCCCCCATTTCCCCACTCTGAGATTAAACATATGTAAACCAGGTGAGATGACTGTTGTATGCAAAGGTTTAATAACTAGCCTAGCTTGTAAGGTTGATATACACTTTATATACGATTTTGTTGTACATCTTTTGCTAATGTCACATCTTTTGTGATGTATAGAACCCAGCCATGTGGCTGTTTTGTGATGATATTCAGAAAGCCCTCCCAGCCTATTTTATACAGGCCTCAGATGATGGATGTACTAGAGAAATCTGGTCATGCCTTGTGCCTTCAGAAATTGCTCTATAAGATGCACTATTAGTCAGACACAGCTTCACACCTTGTATGTGATGCTCCCTGTGGCCGTTCATATATTCCAGTGTTTTCCCCTTAATGTGCTTCTCAGATCAATGAAAACATTGCTTGTGTATTTAACCTCAGATCATGAGTGGGCCATAGTACATTCTCAGACTTTTCAGAGTAAAAGGTGATCATAATTCTTGTGAACTTACTTTCCTCTATGTTATGTGGTATTTGTATTGTGGTGTTTTGTATTCCATTTTATTGTAGTCACTGTGGATGTAGGTGTTTTAGGTGGTTGCTAGGTGGTTGCTAGGGTCTTCTGTGTGTTTTTGTGCTTTCTACTTGGGCTGCTTGATTATGACAGAAATAATAATAGTTATTTTGGTCAATATTAAAAATCACAGGTATTTCACATGATTATGAGTGAGCGATTTGACCAAACCCTTACATGAGTAATTTAGATAAAAAGATACAAATTAAATGAAATGTGCTTTTTTCATGCAAGTCTATATCAATATAGTATTCAGCTAATAGCTTTGGCCCTATACAGAAATTGAATAGTCAAATGTAAAATAAAAAGCATGTAGTCTTTACTGTATGAGTTAAACTCGCTTTTATTCTTATTAAAGCTACAGAAGCCATTCAGTCAGGAGTAGTGAGTGATTGTTCTCTTTTTCTTTTGTTGTTTAATTAACATTAGTGACAAACAGCAGGTTTATTAGGCTGCTGTCACTTTAAGATCTAATACACAGGTCCAATATACAGGTATACATGTTAATTTCTCTCAACTGTTTACATTTACCTAAGACATAACCGTCTGTGTTTTCATGAATAATCGCCGAACCCCGTATTTTGTCATTTTTTGTGTGTGTGTGTGTGTGTGTGTTTGACCCTGTAGCCATGCACCCAAAGCTTAAAGTATACTTTTGTTGTCTGTGTTCTACTCCGTCCAGCTATAGTATGTATTTTATGATCGTCGCGTTGAGTAGACAGATTTTTTTTTTTTTGGCCATTTATGGAGGAGCGAAAGCGCACCGCTGTAAACGAAAGGAACTGAATGTTGCCCAATAATCATTTTTATCTCGATTATTGTGTTTTCATTATTGTTGCCAAAACTGAAATCAAAAGTAAAATTCGATTAAACTTTCTATTGTATTCTAGGTGGTTGCTAAGCAGCTGCAGGTGTCTGGTTTCTAGGCAGTTCAGATTTTTTACAGTAGGAGTTGCAAGAGTGTTGTGTGTGGTTGTCAGGTGGTTTCTAGGATGTTCTGGGTGGTTGCTAGGGTGTTTTGATTAGGTGTTATGCAGGTTTTTTTTATAGGGATGTCCCGATCAAGTTTTTTGTGCCCCCAATCAGAGTCATTGAATATTGAGTATCTGCCTATATAGAGTCCCGATCCGATACTTGTATTATCCTAATGCTTGGTTCATACCTCAAATACATTGTAAACAGGGATGTGCAGAGAGTTTCTCACGGGCTCAAATATACAAAAGTAATAAAAAGGTTAGAAAGCATGCGGCGTCAGAATGTCTGTCAGTCAAGTCCTAAGCAATACAGAAACCATAGCAATGCATCATGGCAACGGCATCTCAAATAGTCGGAAAAACTAAAATAAACCGTAAATAAATGACTTTTGAGTGATGCATTACAAAAGTGCGCATCTAATGAGGTAAACATGGAAGCTTGAACAGACCTCATTGGTTCTGATACGTCACACACACACACACATTTGAGCTTCTTCCTTTACTTTTAAAGGTGGTTGGCAAACCCACAACACCTGTGTGACAGCTGATTGAAAATAAAAGATCGAGCTTAGGATAGCAGATAAGTTAAAAAAAATTTTTTTTAAATGCTTAATCGGCCCTGATACCGATCCTTGAGGTTGGCTTGGTACATCCCTAGTTTTTTAGGCTGTTCTGGGTGATTGCTGTCCATTCACTAGAATATTCTGGGTGGTTATTATGTGATTTCCAATGTGTTCTGGGTGGTTGTTATGTGGTTTCTAGGCTGTTCTGGATGGTTGCTGTGTGGTTCCTAGAAATGTTCTGGATGGTGCCTTGGCAGTTGCAAGGGTGTTCTGTGTGATTGTTACACACAGAAGGTAGTTGCTAAGGTTTAAGGTGCTTGCAAGAGTGTTTTGTCTGGTTGCTAGGCTTCAAAAGAGCCTGACCCCAAGTCTAGTATTATATTTTTGTCCCTAGATGTAGCTTTGTCCCCGTTTCATTAAACATTTCAATAAAACGTAAACACAGTCCGCCATTTAATCATTCATGTCGATAACATAAACGGTCAAATCAGCATTTGTTTCAGCACTTGTGACACAAGTGTAATTGTTCTGTAAACATCAGTGAATGTGGTAAACGGTTGCCTCCACTTTGCTCGCCTCATCTAAATAATCGCTGCTGAATTCACACCTTTTCGCCACAAGCAACTGAACCCCTACAGCCAGCGCTGACCCACGATTCTCACACCTGTAATTCCCAAAGCCTCACACTCCACAGCGGCGACACATCTCGTGTCTCCTTCGCCGTCAGCACCCTCATTAGTCGTAAATGTGAGCAGGAGGGCGTAATACGGAGGAGTTCTCTGCTGGCGAACGCCGCTCAGGCTTTTGCATTTGGAAGCCTCATTGCCCAAGCTCCCAGCAGTCTTTGATAGCTCTGCAGAAAGGACCGTTTGAAAGTAATACAAGTCAAGGGCTTCTACTAGAGAAGTATGACTCACCTCTCGTTTGCCAGATGAAAAGATGGTCGGTGAGATTGCTCTTTTCTTTTATCCACCTTTTTTCACCAAGATGCCCATTTTAGCACTTGCATTTCTTCGCTCAATTCATTTCTTTTTGAATGTCTTTTATAATGGCTACGTCAACTAATAGTGCTTTTTGAGTGTGGTTCAAAAGCAAGGGCACGGTTCCTGTTCTTTGATTCAGTTTCATTAGTGGTTTAAATGATGTTCTGATACATTCAATATCAAATTCATCAGATGTATTGCAATTTCTGTTTTAATGTTAGCAGCCCCACTAATCTCATTTAATGGCCATTATGACTTAAAATCATGATCGACCATGTCTAATTATTTAATATCTATGACTCACAGATTCAGCAAAGAAAACAAACGGTGCGCGGTCCAAACTGGAGCGTCTCCAGAGGACTGCTGGCAAGAACAAACAGGCATTAGTGATCGTAAAATAAAAATTTCAGATTCATAAAATGTACCGAGAAGACTGCAGGAGGCAGAGAAAAAGGAGAAGTGAGGGGACAGCAGGAGGAAATAACGTAGGATGAGAGAGAGAGCGGGGGGACGAGTGAGGACGGCATCTCCTTCAGGGCTCCGGGGTGGAACAGATGTGTCCTTGTCCCTACTCCAGGCCAATCCGGCCCAGCCGAGCACGGCCACTGACAGAGCAAACAGGCTGGAAAAATGGGTAAAAGTGGAAAGCTAAATATTGGCGTTATGTCCTCGGTAATAGAGAGGCCATGAAATTGATTTGATTCTGCCAAGCTGTTCCTGGGGGATAACACTCACCCCTCCACCCCTCGCCCCCCTCTCTCGCCCCTCCGACCCTCTTCAGGAACAAAGCGCTGACGAGATGTGTGAATTAACCTTCTTAATTTGAGCTTTCTGAGTAGGTAATTTGTTTCCAGAACTTTCTACATCTCTAGCACACCGGCATCCACATATAATATTGACATCAAACAAATGATTGTGGGATGGAGAGGTACCCGCTTAGAAAAAAAAAGTGGAGTTCAGCAGTACCGCAATTAACAGCGGTATTGACGGGACGCAGCAGGGTGCATGTTTACCATTGTCTGTGAGATGTTTTACTCATGTCAAGAGCCGGTTCTTTGCTGAAGAGACTGATAAGTGGGGCTAAAACTAATATTTACAGTACATGAAATGCAGCCTCTCAGATGAGACCAAAATACTCTGTTTGATGTTGCGGAATTAGCTCCACGCTTAAAAGGATAGTTCACCTGAAAAATTAAACACTTCTCTCATCATTTACTTTACAGCCACTCATGTTATTTTGAATAACATTTTATTCAAATTATTTTGGGGCAAACTATCCATTTATTGTTATTACCCGAAAAGACACGTTAACATAAGATTCTCACATTCACAGTGCTGTTTGTGTCCTGCATGGAGTTGCTGCCTCTATTTATTTTTTAATTATTGAGTCCCTTCTTAAGAAATAAACCTTTTATATAAAGTAATGCTTTTTTCAGTATTTGATGAATGTGCATCAATTGTACCGTGTTACCCCCAACACTGTCTATGGGTGATGTATTTTCACACACACATCTGTCTCGACCGGTTTGCTTTGTGTTTGTCAGGTTGTCTCATACATGTAGCATATTCAGGGTTTCCGCATGTTCTTTCAGATATTCTGCGAAAACACATTGTCAAAGTCGACGGTGATGCTCTTAACTGGAAGCAACGGTTTCATTTTGAATAAGAATCATCAATCGACAGGCGTTAGAAATTGCATTGTTGGCTGAAATATTTAACACTAGCTGCTATATAGGCTTTAATTTATCTGGATGTAAAGCGCTCAGTCCCATTGTTCAATTCTACAGCTAATCTTGTCCTAAAGACTCCTATTTGATTAGGCATTAGCAGCACATGAAAGGTTATTAAGGCCACTAATATGAGGGTTTGGAGGGCGTCTGTGCTGAAGAATAGGAGGGAACCCGTAAGAGACAGGGCTAATTACCATCCATCCTTCTATGTGAACCCAACCATCTGCCAGTGTCACCCACTTATTGTCTATTGGCTTTCAATCATGAACGGACCGCTGCAGCCAAAGATGTGTGTTTTAATTAGAGAGCTGCTCTATAATTATATTTATATTATAATAATGACTTTGACGAAGCGTTTGAGTGGATGTCCTTCATTGTTCACTAAAATGATAATATTTAATTATGATGTTTGAACACTGCAGATTTGAGCAAGCTGAGTGGTTCTCTGTCTCTTTGACATGCACACGTGGGCACACCACCACACATACACTCATGTTCTCACTATCTAGCTCTCTTTTCCAAGCACACGTAAATATTCGCCATGTACAATAGTGCCATAGTGCTCGTTTGCTCTGTTCTAAGACCTAGTGAACGGCTTACTTAGGCATTATAAGCCTTAAAGGAATAGTTTACCAAAAAAAAATGTCCATCATTCCAAAGCTGTATGACTTACTTTCTTCTGCGGAAGTTTTTGTTTTGCTTTGTTTTGTTTTTTCATACAGTCAGTGGGCTCAGATGTTATTTTTGGATCCCAATGGTTTTTATTGTATGGGCAAAATACTTGGAAGTATTCTTCTAAATTTGTGATCCACAAAAGAAATGTATCTTCCCAATGATATAATATAAGGGTGAATAAAGGATACCATTTTCATTTTTAGTGAACTACCCCCCTCATTTTCTCAAATTGTATCAAATTTCAATTAATATTGATAGAAAGTATTCTTTAATTACAAAATAAATTATTTTATCTGGTATTGCATCAATAATTCACTAATTGTGACATTAGCTTAGCAACATGCTAACATCAAACTCTATTAGAATCAATTGTGAATTGCTATTGATGTGCTAAATGAGTTTCTGCCTATGTAGAGCGTTCCAAATCAGTCACTTATAGAGTTTCCATGATGATTAGAATGCTTGCTCAGAAGGCAGCTGGCTATTTAGGCTATTAATCCAATGTCTTGTGAACATGAATTTCAGGCTTTACAGTCGGTGTGCATTCACCTACGGTCTGTTTACTTTCTTCGGTTTACTTTCACACATGCATCACGACCCTTCCCATGCTTCCATGCTATATAGTACCTGTTCCTTTCCTCTGTGTAACGCACGCTTAAAGTGAATTAAAGGGCACTTGGAAGTGAGCAATTAATCCCTGATGCGTAATCTCGTAATAACACCATAAAGAGCCGTTAAACCGGGAAGGAGATGAAGACACTTTCATCCAGCCCAGCTCGCAAATCACGGTGCCCGTGCAGCACCCAGGGCCCGGTGTGACTGTAGCATCAGTTCACACTGCCTGGAGACCAAATTATCCTCCTGATTGATTGAGTTTCAAGGCATAAACCCGAGGACGATTCGCCTGCTCGGCTTTACGACTCTCCGTCTCTGTCTTGCTTCCTCGTTCTCCCGCCCAAACATGAGCGGCAGCGCAGAGATAAGTGACTTAAGTGGACTACAAAGTGTTGGGAGCGTGGAGCCATTTCCATATCGCCTTTGTGCTGCCGATGCCGGTCATGGTTGGAGTTAACCCTATAGTGTTGCGCTGGATCATCTTTCTGGCTCTTGCCGGATTTCTCTCTGCCTTTATGGAAGTCAAGCTGTGGTTTCTGACTCGCCCCTGGTCTCGTGTCTCTTTTCAGCTCTTGTTAGACCGTGAAGTTGTGATTTGTATGAGGTGTTATGGAAGATAGAGCTGCATGAGTAGAAAATTCTCATTTGCTTGATGAATGAATGTCTGGTGTGATGTTAAATTCAAAAACTAAAATGACTAAATGACAAATTTGAATGAAAATACTGTCAGGTCATGTAGGCAAATGTATACCTAGATGGCAATAAAAAAAAATGGCTCACTTTTTTTTTTTCAGCCTAAAAATACTTTCAATTTTCATCAGTCACATTTTTATGAAAATTAAAGTATTTTTGTATGATTTTTGTTTTTTTCACACACTACCTGAAGCCTGTGTATACTAATATTTTTGTTTTTATTTATCTATTTGAGACCATTTAATACATACATTGTGAGTGCATTAAAGTGTTACTGACTAGACATTTCATATGCCACTGATGTAAAAACACGTTAATATAATCTGACATATTTAGCTAACAGTCCCACATTGATTTCATACCAACAAATAATGAAAAATGTATTTTCATTATTGTTGTTTTTTCAGTCTAAAGTGTTTTTTTGTTCAGGCTAATGTTAGGTTCATGAATAACTGTACTCCGGTGTTATATTTCCACCATTAGAGCATTCTAGTCTGCATGATAACCGAAATCTAATTACTTCATCACAGTAACTTGACCGCACAAGCTCAGTAGCATATCCGAAAGTCTGATGCTCGACCGTGGCCCTCCTGCTGTGTGCTCCAAACAGATAAGCTAAGGAGCAGCGTGGTCACCCATGCAGAAATACCCAGAGTGCATTAGGGCCACTGCAGTCTCCTCCGCAATTTGAAGACGCCCACAGTACACGATGCATTACAACAGCCTGCAGAACCTGCACAGACACTGCAGCATCTTTGAGTCAGTAATTTTGTGAGGTAGCTTGATCCTGCTTTATTTTCTAATTTATCCTCTCCTCTCATTTTTCCCTCTCCTTTTTTACCCTCTCCTCCCTTCACTACTCCCCATTTTCCTCCCTGTTCCTTCTTTTTCCTCTTCTGCTGTCCTCTTGTTCCTTACCTACTCCTGTTTTCCACCCTATCTTCTGCTCTCACACCTTCACTATTCCACATTTTCCACCCTTTTCCCTGTTTTTACATTCCTTTCGTATTTCCTTTCCTTTCGTTCTTTCGCTAATGCCCATTTTCCACCCTGTTCCCCGTTTTCGTTCATACTTCTCCTTTTCTTCTGCCTTGTTTCTCTCTCTCCTCTCATTCTTAACTTTCTGCACTGTTCCCTACTTTTCTCCTTTCCTCTTATCCTATGACTATTCCTGATTTTTTTTATACCCCTCTCCTCGCATTTCTTTACATTTCTGTTTTGCCACCGTTTCCTCTCCTCTCTTTTTATTTCACTATTCCTTATTTTATACTTTATTCCCTTTTTTTTTTAACTCATTCCTTCACTATTCCCTTTTTCCACCCTGTTCCTCACCTCTAATTTCATAATTCCTCCTCATTTTCTGGCCTGTTTCCTTATTTGTTGTACTCTCATTCCCTCTGCCTTCTCCTCCACTATCTACTCTCCTCTCCTCTCCCCTCAACCCCATCCTATCCCCACCCTCACCCCTCGCACAGGCTTCCCGGCAACAGCGTACGGTCCAGTAGCGGCGGCGGCAGCAGTGGCGGCAGCACGCGGCTCAGGTAGGGGGGCCCGTGGAAGAGGCGGCTACGCAGCATACCCTCAGAGCACAGGGCCAGGTAAACGCTCTGGCCGTAGATCTGTGTGACTGCTGCTCTCTCCATGCTGCTCTTAACTCTAGCCGCCTCTGTCCTCTCTCACACACATATACACTCACACATACACACAGTCTGTAGTTAGAAGGAAAGAACAGGACTCAAGGCTCCTGCCTCCTTCCCCTCCTTTCCTGTTGTAGATGTGATTTATGGCGCTGGCAGAAGTCGGCCCACTAGCCAGTGGTCCGGGACCAGTTATTCCCCCCTGTTTTCTTAATTTAGTTAATGTCAGGATTATGGTCGGTGAAACTGGTAACAGATCAGGGCGCAGGGGCCGGCTTCTGCTCGTGCTGCCATTTGTACTTTACTGTAGCTGCTGTATTTGTTTCGCTAACCCCCCTTCCACCCCCGACCACACACACACAAAACACTATTCCAAACACACTTACACGTGAGAGCCTTTCCATTTCTCATGGTTTGTCGAACTCTCACATTTAATCGTCGGTGCTCTTGGTCGTTAATTCCTCCTTCCGTCATTCGGACAAATTTTGTTCGGCTTTGACTAGAAAACACAGTGTGTGCACATTAAACAGTTCCCACTCGCTCCCTTGTTCCACTGTGACTATTGATCTGGAGGCTGGATAGCTTAATCTATCAATCTGACTTTGTCTGCAAGATGCAAGGATACTTAAATAAATAAACAGCAGGGAGGAACAGCCCTCGGCCTTCACGCTGACGTCTGGCCTTTAGCACGATGGGAAATTATGGCCTTGGCTAATTGGCCATCAGAAAGTGATTCCCTAACAGGTGCTGAGTGTATTTACACACATTCACACACACTGTATAAAAAAAAATCTAAGCAAACTCAAACTTTAGGCAACCAACTTGACTCTGCGTATACTCAGCTTATGGAAATTTTCTGCACCGACTTAACAATTAAAGTTACACAACTAAAGTCAAACAATGTATAAAAGTTCTGTAAACTCAAAAATAGATACATTTGGATTCAAGTTCAGTATGCTTGCATTTTACATTAGCCTGAACATAATATTAAGTTAAGTCCCCATGCTTTGATCAAAAACTACGGAGCCCAGGAAGTCACCTGTTGGAGAAAAAAAAAGACCCGCAAAGCCATGGCCACAGTTTTGCAACTCGTCAAATCTCGCCAATGAATTAATAAACTGTTACCACGAATTTCCAATCCATCCCCTCAGATTTGTAAACCGTACCTTAGTTTTTTGAAATCCGTACACACAAGCTCACAATCCGTGCCCATGGTTTTGCAGTCCGTTCCCACAGTTTTACAAAGATTTGTTGCCCGTCCCTCATTTTAACATTCATTCTTTATTATTATTATTTTTATTTTTATTATTATTATTACAGGGTTTTTCCTCCATTGAAAATATTTTGGCGGCCACCAAAGATATATTTTTAATTTTTATACCTGCTGTTCTGCAGTACCAGCTGCTTTCAAACACGCCGGTGTGCGTTTGTGTTAGCGCTCTATGAAGAGCATCAAAGTGTGTTTTCACAATGTGTTTTTGCTGTGTTGAGTAATGTAGCCAATCAAAGACATATCTGTTGAGCGTGTGAATGCAATAGCCAATCAGATGTTGAAATTCATTAGAATCCACTCAATACCATGCATGCGTGCTCACAAATTCTTTAATTATAACCAACAAAATATAAACACAATGTCAATAAGAGACGCAGCTTCATTGATTATAACGGGAATTTTCGCAAGAGCACAGCTGCAGTGATTATAATGGCAGCGAGCTTTGCTTGTCAAGTTTATGTATTGACAACTGTATTTAAATGTGTGATTGAATCCATTAGACAATGATAACCATAGCATACAATCTGATACTGTCAAATGAACTGTGAATTAAGTCCTGGAGTGAAAATGCACAATAATAGACCTGCCACTTTTGCAATGTAATGTTACTTTGTTGTTCACTTTTGAAACAGTCACTCAGAACTGTTTTATATTTAAAAATCTGTAAATTAAACGGTCACTAAAACACTGTCCACCACTAAAAAAGTTACTAAACACTGTCCTGACAGTGATTATTTGTATTTCATGAAAAGTCAATATTGCAAACTGTTTCTTGGCATTTATTTTGGATTTATTGTGAGTACTGGGCTCACAGTTCACATGGGTAAGGTACTTTGTACTCTGTGTGTGTGGATGACCCAGTTCATCTGCCACCACCAAAGACCATTTTTGACCCAGGAAAAACCTTGAATTATTATTATTAAGTTATTATTAGTAGTAGTTTACCACATTACAATGTAAACCTACTGCAAAGCAGTCATTGTAACTGATAGGTGAGCCATAGTTAACTCATTCAGCACAGATTTCTAAAATGAGGAATGGGCCACAAATCCATGAGTACAGTTTGCAAAACTGTGAGAACGGATCGTGAAAGCATGGATACAGATTATACATTTGTGAGCACGGGTTGAAAAAACGCATGTATGGTTTACAAATCTGTGCGCACGGATTGTAAATTCACGGGTACGGCTTCTTAATCCGTTGATAAACTGAGGGGATGAAATGCAAAACTGTGACTACGTATTTGAGGCTCTTGTGTTTTTTTTGTTTTTTTCTCCAACACGTGACTTGCCGGGCTCCTCAAAAAAAACACAAATTATTCTAGTATTGTTGTTGCACCCTCTCCACCAAACTTGGCATTGTAAGTTTAACATTCTAAGTTGCTTGTACTAAATGGCATGAAAGTTGACTTTTAATTTTTAATATGTGTAATGTCCATTATCTCTACATTTGATACTTACTTCAACCTTTAAAATAGAGTTTCTGACAAAATGAAAGTTGTATTTTTTTTTTTACAGTGTACTGAAATGAAACCTTCTTGCTCATGCGCATGCGTTTACTGCATATTTTGACTCATGCATATACTCGAGTTTGCTCCATTGACACCTGCACTCTGGCAGACAGCTATCCACCCCGGTGTAATTGGCAGACAGGCGTAAAAGTGGCTCAGCGCACGGTTTGAAGGAGCGCAGTCGACAGAGCGTGAGCCAATCAGTCATGCCTCTCCACCCAATCAGACGTGTTTGATTCTGATTAGCACTCGGCTAAAGAAACCAACTTAGCCTGAAAAAACATAGCTCTCTGCATCTCGTTGCTGTTTAATGTGTATGAATTACGCCAGGCTTGTTTAGAGCGAGCTCTGAGTTTAAAACGAGAGCTACATGAGAAATAACTCCCAGGTGATAGCATTTCCAGACTTTCACACAGCTTGTGGTTATAGTTTAAAAATGTCATACTCAAGGCTGGCATTGTGAAATTCAGATCCAGTGAGCTTCATTTGAACATTGAAAGCTTGGGTTATACTGTGTGTTTTGGAGAGGAATGTGATTAGGTAAGGTCTTGGCCCACTGGACCAAGTTTATTAGGCCATTGTAGTTATTTTATCACCCTCCCACCCCCTATGGCTAGCGTCTTAAGCTGATGGCTCAGTTGCACTCTTTTGTGACTGATGGAGTCGCTCCATGGTTGCGTTGTGACAGAAGTGAGAAAGCCATTGAGACAGAGCACTGACATTTAAGGATGACCTTTTCCGAGAACCTCATCATCTATTACCCAACTGATCTCCATTGCGCAGCACAATTTATACACCCCTGCTGTGCATACATTTGCTGCTAGGCGGAGGATGTGATGTGTTTGCGTGCCGACTGTCAGTCAGTTAACTCCTGCGCAAACCTGCCGGCAAGGGTACGGTGAAAGTCAGAGGCTCCACTCTGACAGACGAGCTGTCGCACTTTATTCTGCGTGGTATTCTGGCAAAATGGTGACGTTGCAGACGGCCCTTGCAGATCATTTTCATAGCTGTATGACTCCGTCAATCATCTGAGGGCTGTTGCTCTTCCTCCACCTGCTTGATGCGGTGTTATATTTAAAACAGAGGTTCTCAACCAAAGCAGGCCCAGTTGCAAAATCAAATCACTGAGGGAGCTTCTGAAATGAGTGAGGCTGATCTAGTGCAGATGTAATGTGTCCATCATAACAAGACTAGCAATATACAGTGACACATTTAACATTATTTACAAGTTACTTTTACAAATAATTGGAATACAGTTTAAAAAATACTGGTCTGCATTTACTTGGCTTAATGCATATCTATTTTGGCATGCTTTGTCCCATATTTCTGACATGTTTTGGTTATCACTATCAGTCATCGCAATTTTAAGACTGAATCCCGCATTTATATGTGAATGTCACTTCTGAAACTTTGCAGCATGTAATTGGCCACTGGTCCTCTTTGCAGGATGAAAAAAACTTTTATTCAAATGAATTAATTATATAGCCTAGAATGTGTGCAAAGTTCATCGCGATCTCACAAAGTTACGTTATAATCAATGATTTGGTCTACACTGCAAAATTAATCTCTTACTTGCATTGTGTCTGCTCTTTGTTAGTGAGGATTCTGAGTGGATTCTGACTAAACTAAAAACACCCCTGATTGGCCATTGCATTGAAGAGATCAACAAACATGACAGGGATTGGCTACATTGCGGCAAACATGATACTCACTAGAGAGTTTGCCAAATCTGTTAACCTTATTGTAAGGTATTACCAAAATTTCTTATAATCAGTGTTGAAAACAGTTGTGCTGCATAATATTTTGTGGAAACTGTAATATTTTTTCCCCGGATCCTTTGATGTATAAAAAGTTCAAAATAACAAAATAGAAATATTTTGTAACATTATAAATGTCTTTACTGTCACTTTTGATCAATTGAATACAGGATGCTGAATAAAAATATTAAATAGAAATATTTTGTAACATTATAAATGTCTTTACTGTCACTTTTGATCAATTGAATACAGGATGCTGAATAAAAATATTAATTTCTTACAAAAAATATCTTACAGAACCCAAACGTTTTTACGAAGAAGATTGAGAACCCCTGATTTAAAGCCTGATGCTCCACAGATCTGAGTCATCGAGAGCAGCTTCTTTATTTATTGGCAGTAAGGTAATAAAATAAATGAGACACATACTTTAGCTTGGCTAAACGGTACGTGTGATTTGAATGGTATTCATTATTTACGGACAGGGCCCATGAAAGTATGACAGCATGGCCCATGAAACAGTTCATCACTTGGTAGTGGTAGAGCATTGCGCTTCAGTTAATTCAGACTGATCAGCAGATATTATTTTAGAGTCTAGGAACATGTTCATTACAAGCTTCTTTTCAGATTGGTTTAGCGTTTTAATCTGATTATGATGTGCGTACATTTACTTAAAGACAATATATCACAGCATATTTGTTAAAGCCAGTACATACTGCTGAAATAGCATGTATTTGTACCCCAGATTTTTATCTATCTCTTGAAAGTGGCATGCTAAAGTTTGTTTTCCAATGATCATAAAAACACCCACAAACCAACCCTGTTGGTGTGTAGAAGGATGCTGGGCTGTTGGTCATGTCTCTGTTGTTTCTCTTGTTTGGTTTGGTCCTGCTTGAAAGCCAGTGTGTGTAAGTCAGAGACAGCACCAGCTGACTTCCTCTCTCCACACTCTCCTCTGGTCTCAGTCCAGCGGAAGGTCTGTCCCTGCCCCCAAACTTCACCATGTGTTCTCTTATATATATCTATTTTGGGCTTCAGTATTATTTTCATTCCATCCTCCTTATATAGTCACCTACAGTGCTCACCCTCATGTTATTTCAAATCTATATGACTGTAATGGAAAAGAGTGAATTTCTCTTTTTGTATTTATCTGAAAAATGACAGTCTATAGGGGCTAAAACTTTCAAAAGTAATGCATACATAAAAAATGGACTCAAATTTAAGAAAAAATCTTGACATCCGCCCTTGGTGCGTTATTAGAAGTACTGAGATCAGTAGAATTGTCAGCTTTGTGCAGTGTTATGTATTATAGTTTTTAATTCATATTTAACAATATTTTTAGTAATTTTGTTATGTGCTTTTATCATCATCTTTTTTTTCATACATATTACTATTTAGGTTTTTATTCATTTTGTTTTAGCTTCAACTAAAATTTCTAATCTAATATGTATATTTCATTTTAATTCAGCTTTTGAAATTTGCAATATAAAAAATAAATGAAACAAATTTAAACCAAAAAAAAAGGTTTCATTTAATGGTAAATCATGATTTTGAATCAGCTCTTTCCAATGAATCACCTGATCCATTTCACTAAATGATTCATTCACAGTCCAGTCGGACCAGATTTATGATACTTTTATGGTGCTTTTCCATCCTTTTTTTTAAAGCTTAAACGCTCCAGTCCCCATTAACAGTCTGGGAACAACATAAGGGTGAGTAAATGATGAAGAATTGTCATTTTGGATGAACTAATCCTTTAACACTCATCAATATTTCATTCTTTATTCCGTCCACCTCAAGTATTATCTATATATATATATTTTTTTTTTGTTCCTCACCTTTTTTTTTTAGTTCAGTCGTTTCCCTCAATCTTTGCCATTTCTCTCTGCTTCATTTTCTTGGACCTATATGTGTCTGTTGACTGCATGCCTCTCTAGTGGTTCTGATAGAAACCGTAGATCTAGATTTGAGTAGGTTGTCATGTCTGTTAGCTTGTATTTGGAAAGAATGCATTATGTCTACCACCTCTTCTCTTTGGATCTTTTGCTTTTTACATTTAGTGTTTTGGATCGAAAGTACTTTTTCTCATTTTTACTCCTTCAGCTTGAAGATACTTGTCAGAGGAGGTGTGTAAAACAATATCTGACTTATTGAGATCTCCTGCAGCATGTGTCAGAGTGAACCGGGTGTTTATAGAATGACATTCTGGCAGTGCCGCCCCACTTACTCTTATAGCTCGTTGGCAAACTGAGAGAGATGACTCACAGGAGATGCAGAAGTTATCTGACACTGCACATCTCACAAAAGCACATCCTAGAACTGGAGACCTGACAACCTCAGCACCTCGGCTCACCTGGGCCGGGGACAAAGGGCCACCGATGTCCCTGGGGCGAGACATGTCCCTCCAACTTCTTTCAGGTTTCTCCATCCCTCCCCTCCCTCCATCTGTTCTTCTTTCTTCAGCGAGGTTAAAGTACGCCACGTGTGCACTCGCGTGTGAGTTAGAGAAGCGGGAGCCATAGAAAACCGGTGTCACTCTCCATTAGCCGTCGTATCCTGACAGACAGGCCCCGGACTGCAGCTGTGTCTGCCTCGTTCGCTGTGGTGTCCGCAGGTGCAATCTAGGCCAGGCCGTCTCTACGGTGCCAGCCGCCCATGCTGCAAATATGAAACGCACTTCATACTTGTCTGTCACGCTCCTGATGAAGATAGATGTATGTTTTCACCATCTCGTGGCTAGCTGTCCGCTTCCCCACTCCACCTATGCACAGGGCTGTGAGCGCTAGTCACAAAACTAGGGATTTTTGTTATTTTCAAGCCTAAATGTCGAAACATTATCTGCAGACAAATTATGCGATGCCTTCTCTAGCTAAAAGGGACAAGTTGTAATGATAATTACTCATATATACGACTAGAAAAGACCATCTCTGAATGGAGAGTGATTCTCTGTGGAGGCGGCGAAGGGCACTTGTAATTCTTTAAAAATGACATAGGTGGAAATGAGGTAGCTAATTGTGGATGTTCGGAAATTTCGAAGCTAATTTGGAGGCACATTTGACAAGTTTATTGACACCTAGTAGAGGATATGTTAGAGAGGAAGAGTGCTACCGGCTTTATTCAAGTGGAGAGAGATTGAGAGACAGAGAGATAAAACATAATGTCTCTGAGTATGGAATTGCAGGGTCAGTGCTTTTTATAGAACGACAGTCTGTGTTTTTGTTGGAGTGTACGGATTCCCTCTCTGCGACTGACATTTCTGCCTGGAGTAGATGATTGTGTGAAATGCTATTTCCAAGGCAGGCCGCAGTCCTTGAGCTTTTTTTAAAGAAGTGTTTGAAAGTCACATTGCGAAATGTCAGCTTTTCCATCGTCCCCCCATGAAAAGACTCTGTAAATGGCAGTATTTCGCTAACATCAGCAGGCTAATTGTGGTAATAGACTGCTGACAGGTCAGGTGTGAGCCGAAATGACTGCGCTGAGGCTGATCCACGCGGAGAAAGGCTTTTTTTTTTTCTTCCCCACCTTCTTCAGTCCCGGACAGACAATGTTAAATTGCAATGCAAACATATTTTAGTTTTACTAAGACTTTTCTGCTGGACGAACAGAATTTCATCTTGGTGTCTCGTGAAACATAGAGCTCATCTCAAGAATCTCCTTGAATCATTTTTTTTTTTTTACCAAAAGTCCTCAAAGGTGGTCTGATGTGGAAGTTAGAAGTCATTTAGTTAAATAAGATGTTAATTTGACTTACTCTCAAGATAGCAAGAAAGAAAGCAAAGAGTTGACAATCAGATCTATGGCTTTTTCGTTTTCAATTTTGCTTTTGGCTTAGTGTTTTTGTTTGTAGTTTTTGTTTTTTTGGGGGGTGGGGTGGCTTTTTGTATTTTTTATAATATTTTATTATATAATATTTATATGTTGATTTGACTGTATATGATGATGTCAGATGTTGACAGATAAAATAGCATTTCAAACACATTTTAACGATCTAAGCTCATGGCGCAGGTGAACTTAGGGCGTGTCCAAATCCTCTTTTGCTAGTTTAACGATGAAAAAATGATCTGCACGCCAGACTCATGGTCCAAAAGGGTCGTACCTAGTCTCTTAATGAGTGTGTGTTTTGGGCGTAACATGCAATAAACCAATCAGTCTCATTTCCCATTTCCTTTAAAAACAAGTGCGCTTTAACCATGGCGGATTCACAAGTGGAAAGACTGAACGCTTCTCCAGAGAGGAATCTTTTTTTTTTTTTTTAAACATGCTGCTGTGTGTCCGTGTGTTGTACACCCGCCTATAGGGGAATATTACTAACACGTCCTTTAAATAACAAAAAAGAGAAATTACTGGGCCATTGACTTTAAACCAGGTTTTTGTTGGTCAATGGCGCGTCGTTTTCGGTTGCCTCAAAATAGCAACGCGCCAACGACGCACCTGAACACACCTCGTTTTCAGCCAGCACACCCATAGGCGAACAGATGGGCACGATTGCATTTGCTATTTAAACAATGTGGGCGCTGGACATGAAAATGATAACTGCGTCGGGCTGAAACTAGCAAGCGCATCGCACCTGGCGTCGCACTGCGCAGAGTGTATTATAGGGCCCAGTGTATCTTATGCCTATCTAGAGATTTAGCACTTCACTTTCCCTACAGCCTTACAAATCAATACAAGCAGGTCTATGTATGATTTGCCCAAAAAACATTTTAGCCAGGTAGATGTTCGTGTACCAGGAAAGATGACTGCCTGCGGCACAGTAGTACCATCCTGAGGGCTAGCGTTCACAGTTACTGTCCATTTTGACAAATAAGGAGTAATTCAAGACAGAAAGTCTTGATATGAACAGAGCAGTATGTGTTTAACCAGAAATGAGCTACCTTACCTTTTATTGCTGTCAAGCTTTTATTACTTATGACTAATAATTAATAAAACAACTTTTAAATTTTCTTTAACTCAAGCATATTGACCAATCTTGCTCATGTCTTAGTCTTGCACTGGCTGTCACTCGATGCAGTCTTTACTTTAATGCAACTACAAAAAAGACCATCCACTACTGTGTTGATGCCTGTAGCAGTGACAAATTGCCACTCTCTGTTCATTAAACAGCTGATAAAAGGGCCTCTTATTTACGTATTCATGTATTTATGTATCCGTTTCTTGATGCTGCTCTGACAGATATTATGTATAACAACACAAAGCTACAGCAGTGGGGGTGTGGGGGGGGGGGGTAAAAAGCAACCAGTGCTTTCATCTCAGCAACAGCTCTGAAGCACCCAGATGGGCTTCGTAATGGTGTGGTTGACAACCTTCCAGAGTGCATCCATTCTGAGCTCGCTCCCATGTCAGCCCCCCATCCCTCCCCTTGCTGGGGGGTCTGGGCTCAGTACAGATGTTGCCCAGACAAAGGCACATCTGGATGACCTACTCCCAGCTGTTCAGACACGACCTCAGAGTGTGTTTGTGGGCCTCCGTGCGGCTCATAGAGGCGAAATGATGAATAGACGAGGTGCTGTCGTACACCCACCGTGAACGAGCGTTTCACATTTCTATACCACTATTCATCAAGTCGGGGGAAGTGAGTTTACGCATCTATCACCTGTCAACGATGCACACACTCCCCCCCAACCTGCCATTATAGAGTAATTAGATTTCTCTTTGAGCGAAGGGGAGAGGCCCGTACAACACAACACAGTTCGGTATTTGTTTTTGTGGAAGGAGAACAGAAGATATTAAGCTTTTTGTGCAGTTTGACTGTGGGGTTGCCGTTAAAGCAAGTGTTCACAGTGCCTATTAATGGAAGAACACACATAGAGACGCACAAAACTCACACCCCGCGTCCTCGTTCATCCCGGAGTTATTCACAGAGGCATAAAACATTCCGAGTGCTATTCTGTCTGATTGGCAGCATACAATACCGTGGAACATCACGGAGGAGCCATTATTGTGGCAACTTTTGATGTTTAAAAACGGCAGTGTTTAATTTAGCTCCACTTTTTTTCCCCCCCTCACTTCCACTTGGTCAAAGTGAATCATTTGCATGCGCTCAGAGAGAGAATTAGCTGGCGAAGGTAATCAAGCAGCCCTATTCCGCCAGATGGCTTTCTCTATAGACAGTAAATGGGCAGTTTTTAACTGTGTTTTATTCCATGTTTCTGCTTCAGATAGCACTGTCATTGGACGTGATCTACCTGGATAATAAACATAATTTCTGCAGGCCGTTATTAGATAAGACCTTTCCTGCCACAGCATTAAAACGAACAGCTTTTCAGGTCTAATTTTCTATGTCAATGCAAACAAAGAAACCAGGTGTGTTTGTTGTATGTGCGGTAATGTCGTATTTTGCGTCCCGCCATTCCCGCTCTGCGGAAATTAGGCAGAATATTTATGCAGATTGCAGCAGGACTCAGCCATTGTTGTGCACACCGGGGCCGGGGAATGTTAGACAAAAAAGGACGTCTCTGCACCCACAAACACCCCCCCCCCCCCCTTGGCGGGGACCAGGCGGGCCATGCCGCACGCGCCTGTAAAAGGTCTTCATTTGTTTGTTGTTAAAGATCTAATTAGGAAGATGAGGGGAAACAGGACGGGATGGCAGCTTGTCTAATTAAGAGGCGCGTCCAGGGTTCCCTTTGAACCTCAAGGACGCCCATCTATTAGAGAAGCCCATCAAAAATGGATTCAGCCTAAGTGCATTTTTGGTTGCTTTCCTTAAATGATTAAAGATGTGCGCACTGGAGTGGGCTTTCCCCTCCTCTTTGGGAAGCCGAAACACTTGAAGATTCTGAGCATACCTCAGGCATTTCCTTCGTTTTTGCGCAGTTAGCGGGAGAGAGCTTGAATGTCGGGAAGCATCTGTGATTTATTCGCGTTTGGGAGTGTAGGAACTGGCAGGACGGGGATTTTCGTGCTCGTTTCTGTTTACTGATCGTAAGCATTTTTTCAGTTCTTGTGCCTGTGAATTATTTCACCGGTCTGTTTTGGCAGTCTCTGAAACAGAATGCAAAAACAGGAATTTTTAACACATATTTCATTTTACTCTTTCTTGGAAAGACTCCTGAGAAAGGTACAATACATAGCCAAAAATGTGTCAACCCCAACCATCACACCTGTATGTGCTTGTTGAAAATTTAATTGCAAAACCATTGGCATTAATGGGGAGTTAGTCCTTCCTGACAGCTTCCACTCCTCGGGTTGCAGGGATTTGTTTCTTCTCAGATGTCTTCAATAGGGGTTCAGGTTTGAGGTTTGTGCCACCCAGTCAATTTCCTCCACGCCAGAATCCTTAAAACCAAATCTTTGGGGGCTTTGTAGCACCTCATTCTACTTTATATGCGTGTGTAATGAGAATGCATTACTCTATATTTGTCTTTACGTATCTGTTAGTAATAATTCGCTGTAGTTGAACACCAGTGTGAAATTCTTCAACAATTTTTGTTTTAGTCAGTATTTTTATGTTAAATATTTTATTTGAATGCATAATTAAACAAAATATTAAATTTAAAACATTTACATAATAATAAGTGGTTTAGTGAGTTCATAGCTGATGTTGATGAAATATAAAAACCCTTTGTTCGAGATTCACATTGGTGTCCTCATAGGCCATGTAGTATATAAGCAATACCAACAAATCACTGGGTTTTAATAAATGTGTTTGGTGACCAAAAACGCAGCCATTGCTGTTTTTACATTAGAGCAGACTCAAGGTTTGGGCTGAGGTGAGCAAGTCAGCAGACTAGAGGTGGATAATTAATGAGTGATTGGAGAAGGTCAGAGCAAAACAGCCTGTGAGAGAATCAACTTTCCTTTCTCATTTCTTTCATTTATATTTCTTTATCACTCCCTCAACTCTTCTTAAATGTTGGCTGGCACAGAGCTTGTTTGTTCTGCTGTGTATATCTGAGATCCTCTGAAACTAATTAAGGCAGAGGAAAAGGAAAAAGAATCGAATGTAGTGCCTCACCAAGGCTGCTCTAATGAGGCGTTCTCTGGGCTGATTGGTTGTCTGATATAAAACCCTAGCAGAGGGGCTGTATTGACTATTTGTAAGCTGTTAGCACAGGTATGTTGAAGTTCTCTGAGTTCCCCCTTTTTAAAACCTTCCCTCAAGTTCACATTTCCAGGTCTGAACAACAGCAGGCAGTGCAGGATGGGATCAGCTTAATTACACACCGTCAGCTATGGACAATTTTTATGTGGTCTTCTCAGCTACAAAGTCACATTCTCATATTTGTCTGCTTTTCACCCAGAGATGGTGACAGACTTGAGTTTGGTTACATAAGTTGTTTTTCGTCACATCTTGTAAACAAGCAACATTTGAGTGAGTGTGCGAGTGTGTACACAAAGTATTTTGACACTGAAGTTATGAAATGTTTTAACAATTTTAAATGTCTGAATCTCAAACAAAGTGGCATCAAATGGTGACGTTTGTGTTTTATTCTCTAGAAAGTCAAAGACATGTTTTTTTTTTATTTTGAACGTTATAATTAAAAACTCATCTTTTGGAAGACATTTTAGTTATTTGTTTAAATAAATGCTGTCTGATTTGATATTGATATTGTGATATGACTGTCCAAATACTTTCTAAGGCCACTGTATGTAATATGTTGAAGCGTCTATTCACTCGTAATAGTTTGTTCAATAAATCGAGACACACATGCACTCGAGAACGATAAAATAACATATCCTTAGAGTTCAACAACAATACTTTCATATATTTAAGAAAAGTTATCCACATTTATAAATATGATGTTTTTAAAGAGGATGACCTTACTCAACACATGCTTTGGGGTTTGGTTAACATTGTGTTAGCCAAATAACAAGAATACCAGGCAGTGGTATTCTAGTTATTTTCCTTTCCTTTCTCAGAAGATCTATTAAGGTCAGTCAGTTTTTATGTAAACGCCAAACAAAAGCTTTGAGTGTCAGTACCTCCGTCTGCAGGAAACCCAAGTGTTTATAGTATAGTACAGTGGTCTCCACACACTCACCGTCACATTCACACACACACACACACACACACACACACACACACACACACACACAGGGGAAACAGCGAGATGTGGCTTTACAAACTCACCAGCTATCTTCCTGCATTGTACAACCATGCAAGTCAGATAGTAAACATTGCCTCATAACATTACTATGCAAAGTCCTATTTCCCCCAATGATGGAGTCCCACCCCTCATCCTCCTCCCTTCCTCCTCCTCCCCTGTACTGTATCTCCCAGGCTTCCCCGATTACGGTTTCTATTCCTCGCCAAGCGACCAACGGGGGCCCCCCTTCTCCTTTGCGGACTATGGCTCCCTGGGCCCCCAGGCGGCTCAGCTGCTGCAAAGCGAGCATGCCACATCAGCCTGCAACTCCCCTCTCCAGCACCTGGCCAGCCCGGATCAGTATAAGAGCCCAGGTGTGTACCCGCCTCTCCTTCATTCAATGATTGATTTGATTCATGCGGTTTATTCATCACCCTGCCATTCATTAAAACCAGAGAGAAAGAGAGAGGGGGACAGATGAGAAGGGAAAGCGAGGGATTTGTGCATCCTTGCAGTTTGCTTGATGTGCGCTGCATGTTGAATTGTCGTAGCATTGTTATTTCGCCTGTGGATTTGAGGGAGTGTATATACGCGAGTACGTATATGTTGCCACTAATGCGTATGTACTGTGGAGATATATCCAGGAAAGCAGGATGTGGCTGTGGTCACAGTCCCTGTGCAATTAACCGGGAGATGCGTTCATGCCTGCCGGTTTATATCTTGTGCTGTACATACTCAGGCACGTATATATATATATATATGTATTACACACCCATTGGCTCCATACCGCTCTACTGTCAGCCTGCTGGCATGTGATAAATGATATCCAAACGTCCGACTTCATGTACATGAGTAGAAAATGACAAGCCATTTGTTGGAAGTTGATTTTATCGCTTAGTTGTCGCACTTGGACACAGTGTCACATATTGAGATAAATTGTTAATGCATCCCTTTATTTGCATATTTTTTGTTCTGTATTCATTCTGTTTGTTCACATATACAGTACAGTGGCTCCAAAATGTATTTAGACACTTAAAGGGACGGTTCATTTTGTCATCATTTCTTCACCATCATGTCATTCCAAACCAGTGTGACTTTCTTTATTCTGTAGAACACAAAAGATGATATGTATCGGTGTCATTTTAGATCCCCTTTTATTGTATGGATCTTCTTGTGTTCTGCCAAAGAAAATGTCATACAGGTTTGGAACTGCGTGAAGGTGAGTAAATGAAGACGTGTTAATTTTTGAGTAAACTATCCCTTTAAGTCACACTTTGAAATAAAGTCTTTGCAATGCATACAAAAAAAAATAACAAACCAAGTGTTATTTACTGTAATGCTTATGTAAAGTATGCTAACTTTCTAAGTAAAATATTTAATTAAAAAAGTTTGGGTCCCCATTCTGGCTGTCAAATATTAACACAACATGTCCATAGAAATTACAGATACAGCAAGAAAAAGTATGCAGCATAACTTGATTGCAGAAGACACTTGGTTTGTTATTCATGCGAATAATTTCTGATATTTAAAATGAGGCTCAATGCTTTTTTTGGCCACTGTATATAGAATTACATAAACTAATGAGTGTATGGCATGGTTGATGTTTTGACAGCATATTTAAAGGGGAGAGTTTTGCTATTCCCAAACACTTGGCATATTTTGTAATGTTTCATTGTAGCGCTCCACTGAACTAACGTTCGGTCCTCTTAAAAACAGTAGTGCTCCACTTTATATTCAGTAGCCTGTAGTTCAAAGGAAGGCAGTCTTGAGCTCTTGGCAATAAACAAGACACATCTTAAGCAAAAAAAAAAGAAAAAAAGAAGTGCCGTCAAGAGCCATGATAATGACTAGTAAACTGTCTTGCAGACATTGAGGCATGTGTGGATTAGACATCCATGCCAGCAACCAGACTGTTTACGGTTCAGATCCCAGTTTGGGAATGCCAAGGAATGTTGACAGTATTGGCGGTTGTTGATTTTAGTGTTCTGTATTTCTTTCCACCTTCTGAGCAATACACTTAACTTCCAAGATGTCTTATGACTTATGACAACACTTTCCCTTTCTTTAAATGAAAGTTGGTCTTTAAACGATTGTGTGCTTTTAGATACATAATAGGGGCTTTAGAAATAAATCCATAATAGTTGGTTGTGTATGAATTACAGAAGTAATTCACAGCAGTATTGAGCGACAAAAACAATTTCTTGTTCTGTTAATGAGCACATCCTCCATTGATGGCTTCTGAAGATATAAAAGACGTGTCTTATTAGTGTAGACCTATTGGGAATACAGAAACAAGTCAGAGCTCAGGACGTGATGCTAACCAGGGCTGTCACTTAGTGTGCTGGTTTTCCCCTCTTATAATAGAAGGGTTTTTTGTGATTTGTGGATTCGTGATCCAGATTATTCCGAGAATGGTTTCAAGATGTGAGTTAACATTCAGGAGAAGCTGTGATCTATGTGTTTTTTCTGACACCCGGCTGTTTTTTAGAGGCTTCTATACTTTGCTGAATTCCTGATATATTGACCACCAAAATCACTTTAATCTGTATTTTTGTTGTCCACTGAATAAAATAAAATAAAATATCTGAAGATAGATAAATTCACCTGAGAATTATTATTAGTTTATCAATGTATTTGTGCCCAATTGTTTATACTATTATTATCATCAAACATAAATCTATAAGTCTAGCATAAATCAGTTGAACTTGTAAAGGTTTATGCTTAAAATATATACTTAAAATAAGTTATAATAAACAATTCAGGATATACTCTCTGAAAATAAACTTATTTAATCTCATTTATTATTATTAAAATATTACTATTTTTTGTTTGTGAAGTAAATGTATTTTCTTTTAAAGATTCTTTTAATATTTTTATTTAAAATTTTTCACCTTGAAATCAAATACAAAAATACTGATTACTAAAATTATTTGTGCACTTTTTACCCATTTCTTTTCTAGACTCATGTTGTTATTTGGTCAATTTGTTGCCAATTGTGCATCATATTTTACATTACACAGTGGGATAGTTGCAGACAGGTGATACACCAGTGACAGCCATCTTCCCTTCCACTCAAATCTAGTAGCGGATATACACGCTTTCCCATCATCCCTAGAAGTAGCTGACGCTATTTTGATATGCTGACATTTAGAAGTGAGAGCTTTGACTGTAGAGCCGCTCACCTCTTCTGTTGTCTGTGTTCTCATTTGTGCGAAAAACAGACAGATTGTCGGAGTCTGCCTAGTTCAGTTTACCCACGGCGGCATATTGCCCCCTATCTAACATATTTGCTCTCATATGCGAGCCCTCCGGGCTAATATTCCATTCATACAGATATCTTTTACCCTCCTGATTTTTTTGGAGGCTGCTGCAGTAATAGACTCCCTCTTCAATGGGCGCTGATCTGAAGGCCTCCGCCTGTGGAGGAACTTGATTTAATATTCGCTTATTAATGGAAGTGTCATAGAGGGCCGTACGTAGGAGAAAAATGAGCATGGCACAGCAAGGGGCCTCAAAGTTTCTGAGAGCGCTCATTTAATGCAATTCATGCATTTGTTTTTATTTTCCTTAATTCGCCTCTCAACAGCATTGAAATGGAGGGGTCATCTGCAAATGACAGCAGCCATGGCTCAAGTGGTCTGATATAATTATAGTCTAATTGTGATTCCAGCCCCTCCTTGCGCCTCACACATTTGTCAGTATTTCTGCTTCATGAATGTGTGTTTAGGCTTCAATGTAATTTTAGTATCGTATATATATATATATATATTAGTATATATGTAATTATACTAAAATACTATTGAATTAGCTTTTATTTTTAAGCAGTTTAATTTAATTCATATTTTTTTTAAATATTACTATTTAGCTTTTTATTTACTTATTTCAGCCATAATTTGTTCAGTTTGTTTATTTATTTCCAGTTTATAATTTTAATGCTTCTACTTATTTCAGTTATCTAATATTTTATCTTTATTTTATTTCAGCTTGATTTTAATTAATAATAACCCTGCTACCAATTTTGCATTTTTTTTTTATAAAAAATATATTTTTTAATCCTCCTGACAATCGAATATACATATATGTCCTTTTGTATTTTTAATTTTTTCATTTTAAGTTTCTTGGTGAAAGTGCATCTGTCATAAAAACATGACGACATGTTTTTTTGTTTTTGAAACTCCTTCTAGAGAAAATGTAAGGACTGTTAAAAAACGTTTAGGCACAGCTGATAAACTTAAGATGGTATATTTTCCACAACTTGTTAGAATTGGGGTAGTCGTGGCCTAATGGACCGAGAGTCGGGCTTTTAACCTGGTTCGATTCCCACGCCGGCAGGGGGATTGTTCATGACTGAGGTGCCCTTGAGCAAGGCACCTAACCCCTAATTGCCTCACTTGTAAGTCGCTTTGGATAAAAGCGTCAACCAAATGAATAAATGTAAAAATGTTGAAGACAGGCACATGATGTTTGATTTGAATCGCCTATGTCACTTATGTCAGCAAGGGACCATTCTCACCGTTCAGCTTAAACTAAATAAGCTTAAAAACTTTGTTGCATTTCCTAACAAAGTTACCTAGCAACATTTTATATACTCGCCAAAGCCAGCAGTTTGCGCTTGGCGAGTGTTTAATTTCGTCTCTCTGGCTTCATCTTCAACGGTTTCTGCTTTTAGACCCAAATGTAGTTTTAGCGAAAGTGGAGCCGCACTCGCAGTGGAGAGGAAACTCTTCAACGCATTTTACCCAAGACACCCTCAGCAATTTCCTGGTTTCCAGGCAGCTGCTAGGCCTGATAGCCCCCTGACGCTAACTGCCAGATAATCACCGCCGTATATATTAAAAAAAAAAAAAAAAAAAAAAAAGAGAAAGAGAGAGACCACTTTCTCAATGACAGGTGTTGATTAGATAGGGGGTGTTGTGGCAAAATCCCCCATGCAATTTTCAGAAAGGGACTGGAGGAACCGGCAGTCAAATTTGAAGGAGGATGGGCGTAGAGCACTTGATATGAGATTGGGGGAAAGGGAGTGTACGGGAGCGCAGAGAAGGGTGAGGTTATGATAATGAAAGGAACCTGCAAGGAAGCGATTCATTCTCACACTTTTAAACATCATAGATGCCCTCAGAGGGGGGAAAAAATCAGATTGATCTCCATCACACAGCAGTCCGGCTCTCCGTTTGCCTAAAACCTACTTGAGTAGCGTGCATGCCATGTGAATGCGGGCGAGATGCGTCCGAAACACATAAGCGCTCTTGCATCTGCATGAATGATGAGATATATTGCTGCACAAGTCGCTAGCTTGAAGTAGAGCTGACTAGTTTGCTTTGTGCAATGTGTGTGTATGTCTATGTGCAGAATTTATGAGCAGTTTCTTTATTTTTCATTTGGAGAATACATTTGGCCACTATTCCTAAAACACCCCAGGCTGTATAGACATACACACACAAGACTTCCTTTCAAAATGACACTTTGTGCTTATAGTGCATGCTTTTGCTAAGCTTGTTAGTCAAACTTCACACCAGCAGTCCTGACTAGCAACCCTGCTCACATCACTGTTGGCACGGCCACTTCTCCGGCAGGCACCAACCCACCCCGGCCTGGAGCCTTTCCTGGAGCCAGCAGCCCCGGGCCAGTGGCTGACCTGTATGGCCCCACCAGCCAGGACTCCGGCGTGGGCAACTACATTAGCGCTGCTAGTCCCCAGCCCGGCTCCGGCTTCGGACACAGCATTGCTGTAAGTACCCTGTTCACCACCATCATCATGTTTCTCTGTTCTCTCCCACCTAATGCATTCACCACCCTGTCTGAGGTAGCGCTTTTAGACTCCAGCAGCTGCTATTGTAGTTTTTAGAGTGAATTTTCTTGTTCATTTGGAGAATGAGCAACTTGCTTAGCAGGTTGCTAAAATTACCAGTAGAAGAATGATAGAGTGTACATTGGCGTATAAACTAGTTGGATCGATTTACACATCAAGAGGGAATTCACTAAAAACAAATTGCTGCATTGTAGCATATTTATACTTTCACGTTGTAGTGTATAGGGGTATAACAATATATCTTGTCGCAATACAAAAATGCCACAATATGTATTGTGGATAGTGACAGTATGTATTGTGTGTAGTTCACCCAAAAATTACTGTGTGAGAAAAGAGAAGTTTACAGACTTTGTGTCTGCTAAATGTCTTATGTTACCAGTAAAAAGTGGCCTACATTATTTTAAATATATGTAGTCCGTGACGGAGTGCAAGCGAAATAATTTTCAGCTTCAGAATCATGAATATTTTTATCCTGGTGTCACCACTGACCTGTGCATTGGGTTTCCAGCGCCAAGTCCAAGCCTATTAATTTCCACCCTCAATATAACACCAAATTTAGCATTTTAATCAAAAGTAAATTATTTATGAACTGTCTACCATGATTATCACAATAATATCATATTGCGAGTTCAGTATCATGATATGTATCGAATCGTGACATGAGGGTAACGTTACACCCCTATTAGCATATTTATATTAGTATTATAGCGGATTTGCACTAACTGTCAGATTTGTTTTAGCCTCCAGTTCGCCTAATTGCGTAACAGTTTAAATACACTGTCTTGCAGTTCCAAATGGAGCAGACTACTACAATCTGACATACTTAACTTGATCCGGGATCTTTAACATGTAGATATCAGTTACAGTTATGTTCTCCTTCTCAATGAAATCCTGCTGTAATTTGCATAGAAAGGAGGCATGTTCGTATTGAAAGAATGATGTTTTTTGCACCGAAATACCTTTTACAAAAGTGCTGCAACTTTTTAATGAATTCCCTCCATAATGTTAGCTAGCTACTAAATTAATTAGCTAATAAAGTTTTAAAATTGAATTTGTCCTGAAGCAACAAATATTTCTAACACAACTAATAGGACTAAAAAAAATGTGTGATATGCGAGTGCGTGAAGTCAAAAGAAGCAAATACATGAAGTTATGTGAAAAAAATAGTGCTAAATAAATCATCTCAGATGTAATAGGTTGCAGTGGGTCCAAAGGTGTGATAGATGTGCATGTTTTACTGATACTAATTATCAGGAACAAGGCTATAAAAACGTCTCTTTTGAAAGCTGAAAAATGTGAAATCACGGTCTCATTAGTGCAAAGCAGGTGCCCTGGCAAGTAGCTAAAGTTAGATAGCGTTGGTTTTAGCATTGCTAACATTTCTGCATTCCCACCAGCATTCCTCTCTCTCTCTGTCAACTTCAGGATAACAAACTGTGAACTTGTACCGGCTGTCAGCAGCAGTGTGATGTGTCAGTGTGCTTTTGTTCATGTGCCAGCCCGGAGGACAGAAATCTCACAATTAGTTCTTCTCTCATTTTCAACCCGGTATTTTGTTTCCCGCACACAATGGCTTTTTTATTTTTCCAGCAGATGATGGGCATACCAGAGGCAGCCTTTGAAAGGTCCCCCACACAAAGTGCATATGTAAATCAATAAGGCGATAATAAACTCTTGTGAGAAACCCTGTCATAAGAATATGTTGTCTTGCCCTTTGAAGCCATAGGCATTCATTATTCCTTCCGTGCATTAGTTTTTAACCTTTAACGGAGCGGAAAGACGGCAGGATTTGGGCGGAAGAGAAAAGGAGCAGGGGCCGACACTCAGGGGGGTTGATGAGGGAGGCCGGGCTAAATCACAGGCTGCTGAGGGAATTACCAGCTCCAGCCGTTTTTTGAACCGCCGTCCAGATCTGCTGGAAAAATGAATAAGAGCCTTTGTATGCGAGGACACTGTTTATTGCCTATCTGCGCACACCTCTGATTCATTCTGCTGTCAGTGCCTCTCCAATCTCTTGTTTGGGAGGAAAAGCAAATAACTTTTTTCTCTCTCTCTCTCACTTCTGTCCTTAAGTACAGTTTGCAAAACAGACCGGGCACTCATTAAATCTAAACGGGATTTTCAGAATTACAATGTCACCTTGCACTTGACTTTCAGATGGAGTTTTTCTAACCTAAATAGTCAAATTTAGGTTGGCCTAAAACCCTTAGAACATCTCGCTTGTGATTGACAGAGTTCTGGAGGCACAAAGATTTTTTTTTTTTTTTTTTTTTTGCACTGCCTGACATGAACTGCTGTTTCTCTTAGCTTATGTAGCATCATTTTTTCCCCCAGAAAGATTTTTCTATAAATGTATACATCTCGCCAATGTTCTTGTTCACCTGACACTGGTGAAGTTCACAGTTTTGCTGCTTAGATTTCTTGACAGTGTTTGTATTTTGCTTACGTTTGCTGCATGAATTGTGATTTCAGATGAATTCATTAATGTTGTTAATGTTGGCATGAATGTAAATGATTATATGCAATTACTTGATCTTTGTTTAAAAAAAATCTAATGTTTTTTTTCTTAATTTCCATTCTCTCTTATTCTGTGAAATGTACATATTTCTTTCCATTTTGCTTCATTGTTTGTGACTAGAAGATTTAAAAGGGGAGAGCAGGAATAAATGTAATCCTTTTTGTTTTTTTGCTCATTTTTTCCAGAATATTTTAGTCAAAATGAACCTCAAATATCTTCAATACCAGCCTCTGTTAAATTTATCTCTTAATTTAGACATTAAATGCTTCATAATTTGATATGTGATAAATGTAACAATAGATGAAAAATTAATTAAGTGAATAATTATAGTTGTTAGTCTGGAAATTTTATGATTTTTTTTATAAAACATTTTTTGTAATATTGCTTAAAAATATTAGGCCTAACTTTTAAATGAGAATATTGTTTAAAAGGATGTATTATTTGATTTATAATAAGTATAATTACAACAATAATACTATAAATGACAACTTTTTACAACACTTTTTAATGTTTACAACAGCTTTCTTGCTGAACTTGCTTCCACACTACTGTAGCTTGGTAAAAACAATCAATATTTATTGCAAAGTTCCAGTCATGAAGCCTTTAAAAGTCGGATGAATGTCACATGACTAAAACGTTGTAATCTTACTGATTCCCATTGCAAACAACGGTAGTGCACAGGATTTTTTCTTTCAAATACGGTTTGATGCACCCACCACTCAGGTGTTAAAACATCTTTGTCGAAGATGGGCACGGTGAGTGTATTGTGCATTAAGTAATGACCAATTACATTTACTATGTGTTACAGTTATTCCTGCTTTCTCCTGCTGTTCACCTAGATCAGACTGAGGGAATGATGAGGACTGATCTTTAAGGTTGATAGATAACATTCATTCATGCTAGCAACACATGCAATGATTGAAATGACTTACGAGTGATCACTTCACTCAGAATGCATACTGACACCATTACTAACTGTACACTTTTAGGGTCCTTTGATTGCGACAGCTTTTACAAATGGATACCATTGAAACCTAACAGGTGGTTGGTTGCCATCTCATTTGAGGTAGATATCCCGTACCACTTATGAAATATATATTTGTACATTTTTTTATTTTTTTATTTGTGCCGTCATAATTATGCATCTTTTCACCATACTATCTTCCTCTTCCATCTGCCTACTCATTTTGATTCCCCTCTCCTTTTGATCTCTGATGAATTTACGTTGAATCCGTGTAGTGCTCTTATTTTTTCATCAACACCTTAAGGCTTTTACAGGGCTTTTACGTCCCAGACAAAGGAATTTAAACTTCATATGCAACAATCTGGATTTCAGAAGTCTTATCTCTCATTGAACATCTACGTTATTAAATCCTCATTTCGAAGCCCTTTAAAAGCCTTTAAAAGTGTTTCCCGCTTCGCAAACACCGCAAGCGTGGAGGCTACACATTTTCCCCATTACTTTTTGTCACTAGTTCCTCCTTTATCCTCCGCCTGCCTGTCTGTCATTCGACTGTTCTTTCATGCATGATGTCTGCGAGCGGGTCTACTCAAAACTGCGCAGTTGCTTTCTTTCACTGCCAGAGTTCTTCTGCGCTCCCGACGCGCATCGACTCATATCCTCTATGAAGTGCTGTATTTGGATATTATGCACAGGTGTTGCGGCTTTGATTAGTGTGCACCTGGAAGCGAGCCCTCTTTGCTGAGAATCTGTTGACTTAGGTGCCATCTGATGTAATTCATCAGGTTTTTGGGATAAGGCGCTGTTTCCGTAATCACTTCGCTTGTATAGCTAGGTCTTAAGGACTTAAAGGTGATTTTGAGTATATGCTGAGATGCCAGATACGGCTAAATCGAAGATGACACGCTTATTTCAATGCGCTGTGTGTGGATAAGTGGATGCACATTTATTTGGTCAAAATCCCTCCCCTATACTTAGTTAATATTTGCACCCAGACTTTTTTTCCTCCTTCTCCTACGGTGACGCATCAATTGCGATTACGCCAGACTCTGTGGCATTTACCTGTGACCTGTCATCTGGATAAGAGGCCTGCGGACTGCGGTTTGTTGCCCATAATCTTCCTAAAGAGCTTCTCATTTTGTCCTCGAGGCAAAACGGATGATTGATTTAATGAGTAGGTAGAATCGCTCCATCTGTATGGATTCTCCAAACGTTTGATTGAAGCACACATCAGCAGTCAGAGAAAGCAACAGCAGCGGAGAGATTTTGCAGAAGCAGGTTCTTAACTTGTCATTTCCTGGTTGGATGGACATCCGAAGAGTTTGTGCATGCTTGAAACACTAACATATGTGTTATGTCGATGTCTGAACCACATGTAGATAAGATGTGTTTGTGTAAAAGTGCTGATGTGTTCTGTATCTGAGCCTAAACGACCGCAGCTCATAATGAAAAGATGCTGACGGTGGAGTGATTCTGATAGTGGACGATATAACGGCTCTACTTCAATTTAAAGCTGTCGGCAGCAAACTTTCAGCCGGCCTGAATCGATACACACTTTATTTTTAAACTAGATTTACTGTGTACAATCAGAAGCTTCAGTTTATCAAACACACTGCACTTCCAAAGACAACATGTGCTTTTAAAAAGCTCAATTTTATTAGACTCTAGTGAAATTGTGTTTGAAGTCCATGTGAAACGTACAAAATTTTAGTGTTTATATACTACCAGTTGAAAGTTTGGACGCATCTGCTAATTCTTGAGTAGAATTTTCCATGTTTTAGACTAATATTAAATTAAATGCGTCAGTGATGCTTTCTAAATAGTATCTTCAGTTCACTTTTATGCTAAAGAACAAAGAAATGCTACAATTTGTCGAGACAACGAAGTGGATAGGAAGGAGAAACACCTCATACGTGGCTGCTCTCAAGTATTAGGGGCTTTCTTTGCCATGGATAACACGCCTACGTCTCGTTCAATTGGCCGCAATATACTTAAACAGGGAAAAAAATACGTTTTACATCAGTTAACAGAAATGCCACCATTTCACAATAGTTTTTTATAGACATTTCAAAAAAAGTGTTGCTCAAATCTGTAATGGAAACCTGGCTACTATCTGACTCAACTAGCCCATTACAAAATAAATGAATAACATTAATATTAAATAAAAAATAAAACCAGGTTTTGAAAAGAAACTCATACACAGACACAGTTTACACTGTAGTTCCGATGTTTGGGGCCAGCAAGATTTATTTGAACGTTTTAAAAAGTCTCACCAAGGCTGTATGTATGTGTGTGTGTATGTGTATATATATATATATATATATATATATATATATATATATATATATATATATATATATAAAATGGTAAAAACTGTAATATTGTGAAAATAATATTACTGTTTTTATTGTAGTATATTTTAAAGTGTAATTTATTCCTGTGCTGGCAAAGCTGAATTTTCAGTATCATTACTCTTCAGTGTCACACAATCCTTCAGAAATCATTTTAATATGCCGATTTGGTGATCAAGAAACATTTCTTATTATCAAAGTTGTGCTGATCCATTTTTTTTTTTTTTTTCAGAATTCTTGATGAATATAAAGTTCAAAAGAACAACATTTATATGAAATAAAAATCTGTTGCAACATTATAAATGTCTTTACTGTCACTTATGATTAATTGAATGTTTTCTTCCTGAATAAAAGTATTAAAAGTATTAATCTTATTGACCCCACATTTTTGGATTTATCGACAAATCTGTCATTTTAGAATGCAAAACATAGTCAAATGTGTCCAAACTTGTGCAGTCGTTCATGGAGTAAAATTCACAGACATAAGATGATTGTCAGCTGTAAGGCTCAGATGCAGCACATTTTACACACCCACACCATTTTACCTTTCGTATGAGTGAAATCTGAGACACTTCTCTGTTTGCTTCAGCAGAGTTTATCAGGAGGCCCGGGGAAGACTGGCCGGAGTTTCTAATTGGTTCTGTGTACAGGTAAAGGCCATTAAACTTCAAGCACTACAGCGCTGAACGGGAATCTAAAGCTGAGATGGCGCCACACGAAGAACAAACCGACACGTCAGAATCATCTCAGAAAGAAGAAAAAAACAAAAAACAACTAAACAATCTGCTGTACTATACTGAAAACCTGGCTTTTGAATATTTTATCCTAGTGTAGCCCTGACCTTGAATTAGGATTTTATTTTTCCTTTCTTGTTTTTCCTTTTAGTCATCTTTTATTGTGTACACGTTGAATCAACCAACGTTTGTTTGAGTTTCTAGATGTTCTTAATTGTTCTTGAACGTTCTCTGAGGAGAGCGACTATGTAAACATAAACTAATGTCTTTTTTTTGTTGTTTTTTGAGGTAGTAATATTCCAATAGCAGTTTCATTTCACAGTCCTCGTCTATCGCATTTTCAGGTTTCATTTCATTTAAGCAAGAAAACGGTTTGAAATGACTCAGACATTTTTAATTCAAGCCTAAACCGCAATGAGTGGGTAACTCAAAAAAAAAAAAAATCTTAGTAGCTCTGTTCTATGTTTATCGTGATGTCTTGTTAACCATGATTACCTATTTTGGGCAATAAGAGGACTACAATATTTTCACAGTCCTTTTTTATAAATGTCATTTTTGTTGTCGATAAAAAAAAAGAAAAAGCTTTCCTTTTAATACTTTGTGAAATGAGATTTAAAAAGAAAAGAATTCTGAAACTGTAAATATTATTCTGTTCACTGCATCAAACTGTTTCTGAGAGAGAACCATATTTTTGTGATGGTGTCATAGAGGTTGTATCGTGCGCAAGCCGCAATATGTCAGTGCAAAAATATCTTCGAGGCTCAATGCAGTAACCGAGGTCCATCTGTAGCACAAAGGCCGTGATTAACCCCAGTACGGACGAAACTCAATCCAACACTGTTAGCTCGCTTTGTAAATACCGTCTGCTTTACAACTGTGCAGGTGTCATACCAGCATACGGATTAGATGATAGTACGTTAAGATGTGCACAGCTTACAAAGAGAATATACTCCTTCACAAGGTATACCGAAATCACCACAAAATCCAAAGCACACATGAATTATGATTTCCAACCGTGTCGAGACATTTCATGTTAACGTTTCGTTTGGCGTTCTAGTATGGGCTTCTTTTTTCCCGTCGAGTGTCCGGAGATTTTTCCGCGGAACGATTCGAATAACAAAGGCAATATTTCAAAATGTTTTGAAATTGCTCTACGATTAGGAAAAACAAGTCTTTTGTACCATTACCTCAGTCCTGTGAGAATTACTTTAAAGGAGATTACAAATTAATTTATTTTAGCCTGAGACAGATATTGAAAAAGATATTAAAGTGTTGTTTTGAAATTAAGTAAATCATTGCACTGTGAGAGAGAGAGAGAGAGAGAGAGTGAGTTTATCATTTTCTATTTGCACATGTCAGCTGACAGTCTCTAACATGGGTCATGTGAAGGACCGCTGTGGAAGCCGTTTCTTTCTTTCCTTCCACACAGGATAACACTTACAAATCTCGAGTCTTGGCTTGCGTTGATTTGAAGACTGTACTTTTAAATGATCTCTTTCCAGGGATTTTATTCTAGAATATCAGAGATGACAGATGAGTTTATTGGTAGCAATAGTTCATTTCCTCAGAAACACTGAAACTGATTGAAACCAGTAGCTGCTACACACATTTGTTGTACATGTGGGGACTGGATTTGATGAGACACAAATGGCATTTAGAAATATGAATGATATTTACAAATATGAATTGACTGATGTATGCTGTTATTCGATCTTGTTGAAAATGTTTTATTTTCCTTTATTTATTTTTCTGTGGGGGAGGGGGGGTTGGTTTTGGTTTTGTTTGTTTGTTTGTTTGTTCATTTCACTAAACTAACAGGTCAGGCAGAATGCTGGATTCTTTCTCAAGAAAGAGACGTGATAAAGTAATATGATTTTAAAAAAGACAAGGAGAACTTTGTGCTAACTGTTTGAGCGGTTTCAAAAAAGACAAACGTACAAAAAAAAAAAAAGGAAGGAAGGAAGAAAATTATCCCGAACATGTTTTCAATTTAAATAGGGATGGATTTTTATCAATATTTTTGTGGATGTTAATGATTATACTAAATATAACAATGACAATAATACAGATATTATGTACTGTATTTATCAATTGTTTCTCTTCATTCCCTGTCACCTCATTCAGTAATCTTTTGTTGATCATTGTATTTTAGTAGTGTGTAAAAACAAAAAAAGAAAAAAAAGAAAGAAAACAAAACAAAAAAACAGGAATATGACTTTACCTTGTAAAAGAGTGCTGTCTTGATGCCAGTGTAGTGGTCTATACACTTCTTGGTTGGTATTTTTCACATTTCCCCCCTTCCTCTCACTCTCCTTTTGTCGTTTTCCCCCTTTCTCTATATCTCACACTCTCTCTTTAGTGAGTAGTCGTAGGTGTTATGTACTTAATGTTAAGATGTAGAGGTATTCATTAGCAATTGTAGGACCAGTAAGGATAGAACTTTCTCTTTATAATCATTTAAAGACAAAAGACAAAAAATGCTGAGTGTTATTTTCATAGTAATTTTTCTTTCTTTTCTTTTTGGTTTCTTTTTTTTGTTCTCCTTTTTTGTTCCACTGTTTTGCTGGTCTCACATGGTTTCAACTAACCAAAGCTCTCACTGATGAAATCTAGGAGAAAGAAATTGCTGTACGACAGAATTGTAATCAAGGCATTAATTGGATCTCCACCCTTGAATGTTTTAAAAGGGGTGTGCCATACTACCTTAAATGCTAACGCTAGATATGCAAACCGGCTTCGTTTTCGTTCTTTTTTTAAGAGGGATGCAAGCTATAATTACGAAGAGGATGATTTTTGTTACGTGAATGAAAAATTCATAAATATTTTTTTAGTAAGTTCTAACAAAGTAATGATGGTTACATAGCCTAATCATTAAATGGATAAAACTGTAATAGGTTTTGATATTTATACTCTTCAAAAATATCCCAGTGACCTACGGCGCTACTTTTTTAAAATACTTTCTTTTTTTTTTCCCCCCGTGCCTGTCTAGATTAATACATACTTTAGTTTTTTAACTCACATGGAACATACGATATGGTTGTTTTGTGCTTTTTAATTGCATTGCCAGCTTTTCATTTTAATTTAACATCTGCATTCAATACATGTTCTGGTGTCACACTGATTAGCTTGACTTGAGTGTAAATCCAGTGTCACACTCACCCACACTGAATCTGTATTCCTGAATCACATCTCTTCTCAGGGATATCAAACATGAGCCAATGTACCACCTTCGCAAGGATGATTTTTGTAGCAATTTATGATCAGTATAGCACAACTTTTAATAAAAGGTGTCTAACTGAAACTATTCAATACATTTGAGCTAAATTTAAAGGTGCTGTCGGGATGAATCGTGCACAGCATTTTTCTTACTGAAGACATCTTTTTAATCTGTACCATTAGTTGTTCTTAAAATTTGAGTATATCCAGCATCCATTTAGGTCTTGGTGCTCATAGATTTAACAGCTTAAGGCAAATGTTTAACAGCAGATGAAGCACATTTCCTTTTCTGCTGTCAAATAAGAGTGTGACTTCTGTGATTAAAATGATGGCTGGCAATCTTTTCAAACAGTCTTTTCCATTTGCATCGGTTAGCTTCCTCTAATTTTATCCCCCCCCCCGTAATTTGATCTCGTAGCTTGGACTTTAAGGTAGCATGGCTCTGTTGCCACCATTTTGTTTTCCATGGACAGCAGTTTACAGCGGATGAATGTTACACATCTTGCTAGACTAGTTAAATCATTGGAAAATTGTTGGTTTAAAAAAAAAATGAAAATGAAAAAAGAAAATGACCTGGAAGGTGTCGAGTGATTTTGGGAGTGAACTACCGTATCCATTTAAACTTGAATTTTGCGGCAAGTGCTAGGCAATGGCCAAAACGATCATCCCACTAATAAAGCAGCAAAACGCTCTACACTGTAATGTCTAATGTACAGTATACTTGTATACATATACAAGATATATATGTATAGTGTATATATATCTTTGTTAAATTGTTGAAAGTTCCTCATGAATCATCATCGTAGGTGAAGTGATGCTAGTCCACACTGTTCGTTTCACTCTCGCTGTGTGTCGTGTTCGAGCTGCAGCGGATGTACCAGGAGGCACATCAGTAGTTTAGCTGCAGTATGTGTCGCATAAACCTGACGAGGACGGTACGGTCAATACGGTTTTATTTTTGCCACGTCCTTTGGGAACTCGTCTCCCATTTTCTCCTGAGGCTTAGGCCTCGCTGATTGCCTTGCCCATTCCTAACACTTGCCCATTTTTTAACGTTAACGGACTTTTTACCGCGAGAACTGACTGAACGGACTGACGTCTGAAAGCATCTTTCAGGTCTTCTTGTATGGCTTGCTCAAGCCCTGTTGTAAAATAAACTAAAGTGGATGGGGGTCTCTCACATCTCAGATGTGGAAAGTATAATTTTATATTTGTATTTTCAAATAATAATGATAATAATAATAAAAAATGTTTGTGAAAGGTTTCCATCCTCTACTGTGGTCCAGAAATCAATGTGTTTGTCTGGAAAAGATTAAAAAAAGAAATAAAAAATAAAATAAATAAAAGAGTTTTGAACCATTTCACTCATGGTTTTTATTTTCAACTTTTTTCAAGCAATTGATTTGTGATTCAGAGGAAATGAATATACCTGCAAAAGATTGTATGCCAGAACATGCACAACAATTAAAATGCACAAAGTTGAATACAGAGCCCAAAAGCTCTTGTGTAAGTTTGTTTTCATTCTCACATTTGTTTACATCTTTAAACTAGATTTTGACTTGTTATAGGCTCACACATAAGCTACATTAGATAGTTGTAGAAACACTTCCTTAGAGCCATACTTTTCCAGTGTGGAGTCACAGATCTGTTCTGAAAGGGTCACAAGCAAAAACAATACTTAATGCAAACAATACAATTAAACTAAATAAGAGAGCATAGATAGAATAGTAACAAATAGTGTCTTTCAAAGTCTGTGCCCATTCAAAGCCGATTTAATTTTTGGCACAAATTCATCTTGTACTTTGTAGAAGCAGTTAGATTAGACAGATGCCAACACAGACAGCGCTTGACATGCCCTCATACTTGAGAACTACGAACAAAACTAAGCAAGATAATACAACCCAACATTAAATACACATTCACTTGCCAAGAGTGAATTGTGTTATGTGCTGTGAATTAATGGCTGTGAAAAACACGAAACCAAATCCATTTGACATTTAGAAAGCAAACAGGCCAACTATAATGACCATAAATCACACTTCTGCTGTTTATGACTTTACAAAATTGGAAGTTTTGAAATTCTGCACTTTTTATGTTGGTAATGTTTCATAGCGTTGGGTCTGCACACCAAAACTCTGGAACCATGTTCGCTCTCCACTTTATATCCAATGTAAAATCTTCTTTTAATCCAATTTATGAGGCTAAAATATGAAGATTTTTTTATGAAATTAATGTCAGTGATCTTTATAAGATGTTGTCAAATTAATAATGAGACGTAAAATTCTTTTTAGTCATTTATGTAACACCATAGGTCAGCACAGGAAAACATTTGGTATAATTGGTTTAAATAAATGTCAAGTGGTCACAATTTAAGGCTTTGAAGGTTCCGTTTGATCGACTTAGAAAATAGAGTTTTAGAAAAGATTTACTTTAGAAAAGATTTACCTTAGAAAGCTTTGCCACTGAAATGATAGTGCTATACGTTTTGGTTGTCGTATTGTTTTCAACTATAACAATAGCTACATCTCGATTTGGACTGTTTCTAATTTAGAAATGTTTTAGAGAGCAGGATTTAAAGACGCAAGGAAACAAATATATGAATGTTGGGGGGTGGAACATGATTTCAGAAACAAAACCCTTTCAAATATTCTTCCCAAGACATACTGTACACAGAATCCAATCAGGCAGTCCTATTGTTGTGTGGTACGTTTGTGTCTTCCCAGAGCCTAATCAAGAGGTGTTTCAACTGGGATGAAAAATGCAATGTGTGCAGGCTGGCAGAAATTAATGTCATTTTTAATTTGAGTCGCTGTCCCATTCTCAAATGTGAAATTGCCTTGCTGAATGTAAGGTGTGACAGCTATTATAAATGTGTGGAAATCCATCTTCCACCCTGCCTCCTCTCCCCTCTCTTTCTCTCTCTCTCTCTAAGTCCTGGATGAACAAGCTCTCTTCATACAGTCACTATCACTGTAGCTGTCCACCCACACACTTCACTGGAGCCCTTGGATAGTGTCATGACTCATTGTGTTCACTGTTTGCCAGGAGAGAAATACTGAGAGAAATCTCAGCTTCCCTCTTATCAGGAGACCACTTAGACAGGAGAGCTGCAGCACTGCATCCTAACCTGTTCAATCGCAGAAAAAAAAACGTAATTCTGTCAAACAGGTCCTCTGAAAGCGCGCGTGTATCTCATAGTAAGGAGGGGGGAATCTCTTTGTGTCGTATATGTACTTGCGAGCAGGTGTTTGCCACTTGTAGTAGTAATACGGTAAAGAAGCTGGTCATTACCCTCATATAAAGTGCAAGTCCCAGTGATGGCGTTCGTGAATTAATGTTATACGTATAAAGTTGGTCCTTTCCAAAATCACTCTGTGTCACAATGGAGTTAATTGTACCTGGAGACCTCTGTGTCATGATGCCTAGCAACAAAGCACTGGCATAGGTATCAGCTGACTTAAGTACACCAATTAAATCATTTGAAAAATGACTGCAGGTGTCGGGAGTGATCTCCAGAGATCTCATTTGGAGAGTTCTGGGTTCTCTGGTGTATATTTAAGACAGAGCTGCCCTACCTTTAAGGTCTGCTCGTGTGTTTGTACGGGCTGAAAAATATCACGGGCTCCCCTCTGCTCACTCCCAAAGCCTCCCAGGGAAGTGTTTGAGTAACTAACTTTGCTTTACACAAGGCTTTTATAAACACAAAGAACTGTGGGGGGGGTTTATCTCTACTAGTCTTACTTTTATGTTCGTTAGTATTTGTTTACCCAGCGACTTAATGCACGGCGCTCTGGAACACTCGATTCTGATTGGTCGGTCGGTCGTAGCAGTCAAATATTAGCTTTGTTAGTGCCGGTGCTCAAATTTGATTGGCTGAACAGTGTTCCAAGAGCTCTGATAAAAAGGTGCGTTCACCGTAATTACAAGATTATAACTTGTAAAAAGCATTCACATCTTAATAGCGATCATAATTAAACTGGAAGTTTTCTCAGAGCTCCGACTTGTACCATGTGACCGCTGTACCACCTGACTGCTGTAGATTCGCTTAGGATTTGATAGTGCATAGTATCGCATAACTCTGAGTCAAAGGACATGAACAGCTTTGAGCAGAAATACAGTAATTACGAAACGGCGTGAACGCAACAATATTTCAGCATCACTGCTCACTGTATAAAGACCCGTTGATACCAAAGACGATAACTATAAAGTTAATGATAGCTAATAAGTCCACTCCACAACTAATACAATAACGACACTGGAACGATATAGTAACATTTTTATTTGTGTGGACTCTTAAAACACTTTGTTTTTGTAGTTCTAACTGAATCTTCATCCAAAACTCAGTGGGTTGTGGGTAATACTAACCAGAGTGCACATGGACCAGAACTTCCACTGGAAAGAGCAAACCATCCTTTTACCTTTGGGTTATTAATTTCATTACCATTTGGGACACGCTAATTCCAATTTCAAATGGGCATACCATTTAGGACGGATCGTATGCGATTTGGGATGCAGCAATTGTGTTTATGAGTGAAACATTAATGATTTGTTCCAAAACACAGATTCAGGAACAGAACATCATCTGGAACCGTTTGCGCTGCCAATCAAAGACAATACTGTGTAAATTCATGTACTCCATATTGTTGTGGAAATGTAAGGTACTCACTATTAAATTCTTGTTTATTGAACTGTATAAAAGCGATATCATGTTATATATCAGTTGGTCTGAATACACACTTAACATTGGGGCAGACAATGCTTTTACTGGTGTCACATTAATATAATTCAAATTAAAAGGTATAATTTCCTACATTCTCATATGAGGTTATTTCAATTCAATCACTCAATATTTAATTTCCTTGTATATCTTGTCTAATAGGCAAAATTATGTACAGTAAGTTGTCAGCTGATCATTATTCTTTCAGGGAGATACAAGACCTGTTCACGCTGTCAGGGTTTATTTTGTGATAATGACCAGCATTATATACCAGTTGTGGTCCATTATTTAGACCTCTCCTGATTGAATTTCAATGCATGATCAAACTGTAATTAACAGCAGGGCCTCTAATTGCTCGGCAGGTGTACGGTGCTTGATAAATGATCTTATTGCAATGTCACTGGAAATGTGCAGGCCAAAGTTGAAAAATCATATCGTTTCCACTAGAGTTTGTCCACCCACTATGCCTCTTCATATCCACAAGGGAAACTGAATTTTTAGCAGATGACACTTTATAAGAGGGTTGTTGATGAAAAACATAATGGCAGCCTCATCATCCGGTGCTCTCGGCTAAGCGATCGATGACCGAAAGAGTCCCGCGGCTTTCACAGAATGGATATCCGCAATCGTTTAAGGTGTCAGGAGCAGCGCGAGGCTTCGGATGTGATCACGCATTAACATCAAGTGCGATCAGGGAGATGGAGACCGTCCCGTTCTGAATGAGCCCTGACAGTTTTTCGGGATTAGAAACCTGTTCAGCCCCTTGTCTTTGCTGATGAGTATTTGACTTCTAACTGCTAGACATCCCAATCATCTCCACTCCCCCAATACTCCAATCAGGGCCTCATTAGCATCTGACACTACCTATCATTAACAAAACTCTCTAATTAGGAGCCAATCAGCCCTCTCAGGAGTCCTCTTCTGAATGATGCGTGTTTAAAGCAGGAGCCCGCGATGAGCTCAGATTGCAGGCAAGGTGTGATGTTGGAGGGGAGAACAGTGTGCTTACCCACCTAGTGTACTAGCACTCAGAAGATGGAGGGAAATCAAATTGCTCCTGACACTTTTTATAGTCACACAGTCATCTGCCTCTTAACGTCAAAAAGAGAGAGGACTGGCATTATGTATGTCACTGCATCAGCTGTGAGAGCATATGTCAGCAAAAAAACAACAACAAAAAAATCGAACATGTTGAGAGAACGAGACATGTGGAATCAAATGATTTGGTTTGTTCAAAGTCGAAATGCAACTTGTTACTGTGCTTTTGTTTTGTGTCAAAGGGATAGTTCACCCAAAATTGAAAATTACCCCATGATTTACTCACCCTCAAACCATCCTGGATATATATGGCTTTCTTCAAGCCAAACACAATCCAAGTTATTTAAAAAAAAAAAAAAAAAAAAAAATTATGTTGGCTCTTCCGAACTTTATAATGGGAGTGAATTGCACCTTAAATTTTGAAGCCCAAAAAAATGCATCCATTCATTTTAAAAGATATCCACACAACTCCAGGGGGTTAATAAAGGCCTTCTGAAGTGAAGCGATGTAAGAATCTGAAAAATATCCATATTTAAAACTTTAACTATAATAACTAGCTTCCGACAGACGACCACTGACCCGACCTGTATTGAAGAACGCGGAAGCGAGGAGGATGGAGCAAAACAAAACACTGGTCACAAATTCGAAGTCGAAAATGATCATTTTTAATGAGTAATGTCAGAGGATTTCGATACAAGATAAGAGGAACTCGAGTTTGTAGCCCAGCCCTATTTGTTTGAACCGCGAGAGGCGTCTAAGCTTACGATAAATCAGTGTGTTCGGCCGTCTGCCGGAAGCTAGTTATAAGTTTTACATATGGATATTTTTCTTACAAAAACCCATTGTTTTGCTTTAGAAGGCCTTTATTAATCCCCTGGAGCTGTATGGATTACTTTTATGATGGATGGATTTTTTTGAGCTTCAAAATCTCACACCCCCTTCTACCATTAGCTTTGAAGAGCCAGGATATATTTTAATATAACTCTGATTGTGTTAAATCATGGGATAATTTTCATTTCTGGGTGAACTATCCCTTTAACATCTACTTTCATAGCCTACTTGCATTCTTCAAGACCCAGGAAGGGTTTCACATGGGAAAACCTTTAGAACACTAATTTTCTGGCTCTCGCAGGTTTAATTTGTCCAACAGCGTATATACATGGTACAAAATTAAAGACTGATTGGAAATGACACACATTAAGAATACTGATATTTAAAGTCATATTGACATTGATTTGTCTTTCTCATATTTCATCTCAGCTCTTCACTAACAAATGTTGTCTCCCTGGTAACGGTACACTAACTTGATTAGTGGTGAAATTGTTTCTGTGGTGGAAATGATTACTTGAAAAACGTATTGTTCCCCCCACTCATAACGTAATGTTTGTTTAGATTATTAACAGCTTGAATATAATCATTAATATTTTAATGATGGATTTTATTAGTTTTTGAATATCTGAGTCTAAAACGATGCAATCTATACATAAAATTCACTGAAGTGTGACACACAGGTAGTAAAGGATCTCCTAACCTCTAATAAACCCTCTCAGCTGGCCATATTCGAATCATTCAGTTATGGTTAAATGAGAAATGAATGAACGTGAATGTAAAGTAATTCTTAGTCGGACTAATTCTGAAGCTATTCCGACTAGATGGAAATTGTAGGGTTTCCGGTGAGATGGGGAGGAGGGATGGGTTTGCTCAAAAGGTAATTTCTTAATTTGTGTGGTTTCATTACGCTTAAAAAAAGCAATCTCTCTCCTGTGACTGTGTCAAATTGACTCTGTACGGCAAAATGCACTCATCTGCATAGCTGTCACAACGGCTCATAAGATCTGGCACCCAATAACTTCACAATGTGCAGAATTACCGGTGTCGCTTTTAATGTGACATAGCAATTTACATCACACACCGTAGGGACACGTGCACATTTCAAGCGGTTTGCATGGTTAATGGCTGGAACGTTATTTGCATTATAATTTGGTGAGTGTGAAGTGTAATCAAGCTACATTGACTCTTGGGGACTGCAGTGGCACGGTGGGCAACGACGCAGCAGCACGAGAGCAGCGCTGCTCGGGCTCGCATGCAAATTTGCTGTGCGTGGCCAATCTGATGCGCCCCTGACTCTGGGTTAGTTTGCATATTCCACAGTTGGCATGTTAGACCCCACAAAGCCCCTCTTCAGCTCTCATTAGCGCCAGTGAAATAGTATGCTGATGCGCTGGCAAACTTCATTTGTAAGTTAAAACACATTTAGATCTGCTTGACACAGAAGAGAGTTATTGTTGGACTTTCCTTTACCGCTTACGTGAGAAAAATCGCTGACTGAAGACTTGTTCATTTACATATGCATTTAGTTCTCATGTCAGTCAGTGGTGAGCTCGTGACACTTTGCATTAACTCAGCATGTTTCTAAAGGACGTACAGAATTACACAGCATCTCTTGAATAAAATAAGTTATATTTTTGTAGATCAGTACCTTTGGCAATCAGTACACCAGTAGTAAACATTTCCGGTCTTTTCAATAGCGGTTGCTTGAAGTACATCATTTGTAATCACTGTTTTTTTAGCAAATAAAAGGTATTTTTACACTTGTAAGAGTAGTGAAACATTTTCAAAGTATATGTTGCTTTGCAAAAATTGTACATCATCAGAGTATGGCTATTTTTGAATGGATAAAAATGTTTTTGCAGACAGATGCTGCAGTTACAGCATCTAACAGTAGGGGTGAGCTAGCCAAACCTGGACCCTCCTCTGAATATTATTTCCTGACAAGAGATAACTAAATCCATCTCCTTGTGGGAAGAGAGATGATGTTTCGTACACAATTATACATCCTCATGGATAATGAAATCACTAAACGGCAACCAAAAAAGCTACCCAGATTGAAATAATTGTGTAATCAAGATGATTTCCAATTAATTGGCAGATGTTAACTTTGGGAACAGGTTGTGTTTAATAGGTTAGTAGTGCCAGGAATCAATGTAGGCCTACCACACCATTACTTACTGTCAAATTTTCTGTTTCACACCCCAAGTCATTATTTTGAAAAAACATTCAATCAAATATTGGTGTAATGTATTGCATAGCATGAGAGATCACCGAGCACGGTATTCACTATGAATGAATGATAGCATTGTTTATTTGCAAGATTTGTTTTAGTCTGCGATTCACTAAAGGAATGATGCAAATCATCATGTTACAACACAAACACACCCACAAAATCTGCATTGCATTTCCAGTGAAGCTGAACTGAAGTCCGCATTCATTTCACACAGACCGACTCACGTACGGAATAAACGCGTTCACGCGGGCTACAAACACTTCAGAAAATCTCACTATTGTATTAATATTGTAGGAATAAATCTGCAAGGTTTGTAAAATTAAATGTTTATTAGATATTCAGAGATTTGTTTTAATGATATAGATGTGTATTTGCTGAATGTTGAAGGTAAATGAGAAAATATTAAACTTTAGTTTGCCTTTCTGTAACTAATAATATAAAAGCAAACACTATACATTCTCACATACAGTTTACTTTATTTCTTTGTTGTGGTTGGACAGACAAAATAAACCAAAAATTTTCAGTCCATTCACATTTGAGTCTATTTTGTCCAGTCAGTTTTTGAGTCGCTGACAGTCTAACTGCGCGTGTCCACTGGCGCGGAGTGAGAGCATTTTCAACGCACCAGTGGTGATGCTGCGTTTGAATTTTCGCGACAGAGACGTATGGAGTCAAGATAGGGCGCGTCCCTCTCGCTTACGTCATCAGCGCGAGCCCCAGACCGAGTGGATCGATCATAAGCAAAAGCCTTGATACACATAGTTACATATAGTTATCGGTCTATCTAGCGAACTTGAAGAAAGCTATCAATAATACATACCTGTGATCCATCACCCGCATGTCTCTGCTCCGCCATTTCGATCGATCACCTATGATCGATCCACTCGGTCTGGGGCTCGCGCTGATGACGTAAGCGAGAGGGACGCGCCTTCGTCCCTTGTACACACCCCAACCTCTTGACCACACCCCCCACATCAAATCAGGGACACAAAGCGAGGCGCAAAGAAAAAGGAAACGCAAAGGAAAGCGTGCGCCGCAGAGGCACGGATGACTGAAACGCGGATTTAAAGGAGCAGCGCAAAGGGAAATATATGTTGCAAAGTCAATGCTGCTGAAGTTTTACTTTGCTAAACTTTATTTTTTCTCTCAGTGGTTAACTTTTCTTTTGCAATTTTTTTTTTTACTTGCAAAAAAGCATTTTTTTTCTCAATACTCTATTTTTATTTGCAAAACATATAATTTTTTTTGCAATTATTATTTTTTTTTTGCAAAACATTGTTTTATTTTGCAGATATATATGGCCCTATCTTGACTCCATAGAGACGTGCTTACATACATTACCTTGACAACACTATTTGACATTAGCGCGGGCCAAACATTCTCTCGCGGCCTATTGATGATTGTGATTGTGACGATGTGTATTGTGATTCAGGATAAGACAATAAACACGGTTTGGAAAATGGATTCATGATGTACTCGTTCATTATATAAATTTTGTTTATTTTGAAAACAAAACGGTTACGGACGGCAGCAGCTGCTGATACGTCGTTCTGTTACACATGCGCAGATAACATGCTCATGCACTCGCACAAATGCCTCCACATAAAATTTTAAGTTCGCAGTGTGGAATCCTGTAATACAGTAATTCTTAAAGTGTGGTCCGCCATCACCCCCTAGTGGTCCGCGAAAAGATGACCTAAACTAGGCAAGCTCTTAACCCGCACCGGATCGCGGGCGGGGGGTTGACGTCAAGTGTGTTTTAATAACGAAAAAATGGATCATATCATTGCATTTGTGTTTGAATAATTAGTTTTTGACTTGAAATAGTTGCATATTAAACTTAAATTTAGTTTATCATTCCTATTTTGTTGTTTTTGGGGGGCGTGTTAGAGTGGGATTCTGTGGTCCTCAGAAAAAAATTGGAAGATAAAGTGGTCTTTGGGCTGAAAAAGTTTGAGAAACACTGCTGTAATATAAAGTGTTGGCATGTTTAGTGCTGAAAAGACTTTAAGTTTATACTATTTGGCACAATGTAGTTGATTAGCGAATACGTTGCAGCTTTTTGCACTAAAATGCCGTTCATTATTAACCTACAAAATGCTAATATTCAAACTGTGCAGAAAAAGAGCAAAAAGTCTGAAGAAAAATGTGGGTGTCAGTTAATAAGTAATCAAAGCAATTTGAGAAAAACAAGTAAAAGAAAATCAATTTACAGAACGTGCACAAACAGAACAGCCACTGCCTAGCCTTTATAGGAGAGCTAAAAATGTATCTGGAGTAAATAATTCAGAAGCCATTAGTGATGCTTTGTAGTTGCATTTCTAATAGGGAAGAGAATGCTTGCATGGGTAAGACTCTGTGGAGGATAGGATCCATGATTGGACACGTTTTTGGCACAGTCAACAGCCGTTGTCAATGTGCACACCATGTGTTTATTTCTATAATGAGATCAGAGAGTTAAATATTTGGTATTCCGCTCGTATGGAACAGGTTGCACAGTGTCACTGTTAATTAAAGGCAGTTTCTACTAATCCAGCAACGCTTCCTGAATAGATTTCGGTTGTCCCTCAAGTAAATTATCTTGAGCACTGATAGTCCCTCTCCCCTCTCGCTCTCGTTCTGTTTCTCCTCTCTGTCTACCCACTTTTCCTTCTATCACTCAGGGTATTAATCATGTTTGGCATTTGATTGCAAGACTTCAGGAATTGCTGACACAAAGCCAGATCCTTTGTCATGATGCTGTTTCTCTGTAGAGATTTGCCACATTATAAACTGGTCTCAAAGAAAAACATAAAAGCTAATCATATGACAAACCGTGTATCTTTCTAGCGCTCTTTCATCTATCAAAGTCTCTGTGTAAGAGTCTCCGACATCATCATTAGGATAAAGAACGGAAGAATCAATCTTTCACAATCAAAGGAATGGGGGAATGCAATGCGTTTTGTACCCGAGATTTAGCTTTGTGCGTCGAAAGCCTAAATATCTCTTGCGAGAGTCGAAATTTAGTCAATCAATATTTCACAAGATGGAGTGGAGTTGGCAATTATAGAATGAATGTTTGGGTATATATTTGTGTGTTTGCATTGCTGGGTCTAAACAAGGAAGGTGCGTTCCAGGCTTGACACAGACAAGTTAATTGAGTTTGGAGAAGAGACCATAGGCTGTATGTTTACAACAGCGCTCTTAAGATGAACTGTTATAGGAAAGGAAACATGCCTGCCAGGGATCAGACATTTGGATAGACATAAACAGTTTATTTAGAAAGCTTCCACTCGCTCCAAAGTGCTTTATATTGACAGCTGTTATAGTCTGAAATTGAATGCAATCTGGTGCAATCTGTGGTGTATAGTAGACGCTTTTTTAAATCAACATCATGATTTTTTTGTTAACATTTATATGAATGTTTAAGGGAGAGTGTGTATTTATCCTGAATACTGAATCCCTGTTTTGCCTTCACCGGTTCATTTTAAATGGTTCTTCATTGTGAAAAATGACTTTTTTGTCGATTTATTTTACATTTTACTTTTTTTTTTTAACTAATATAAGCATAACATTGTTATTTGGAGGACACCACTTGAAATGTAATCTTTGCACAATTACATTCTCATATAAATATTTTTAGACATACAGGGTGAAAAGCTGGCATTACTCATGTGTTGGAGCTCTATTGCACAACAACTATGAAATTAATGCAACAATTAACATATACAGATGTCTGATAACATTATGTTGCACATTACTATTTTTAATGTTTTTGAAAGAAGTTTCTCAAGCCCGTATTTATTTGATCAGGAAAAAAACAGTAATATTGTGAAATATTACAATTTAAAATAATGGTTTTCTATTTTAATATATTTTAAAATATAATTTATTTCTGTTGTGGTAAAGCTGAATTTCCAGCATCATCACTCCAGTCTTCAGTGTCACATGATCCTTCAGAAATCATTCTAATAAGATGATGATTTATTATCAATGTTGGAAACAGCTGTGCTGCTTAAATGTTCTTGTGATTTTTTTTCAGGATTCACTGATGAATTAAAAAAACAGAATTTATTCAAAATAGAAATCTTTCATAACAATATACATTACCGTTCAAAAGTTTGGTGTAGCGTTTACTCTCTGGCTAATAACTTATGTGCCAATCTATGGACCAGCGTCTCAGAAGAATAGATTCGCTGCTGAGAAAGATTCCACAACAACAGTGAACAGACTCAATGTTCGTTTGCACACACAATGTGGATTTGCAATTCTACTCAAGTATTTCTTGAGTAATTCTACTGAGTTACATTAATTGGTATAAACAAAAATAAAATTTAAATGTGTATTTCTTTTTTCTGACAAAAAGTCTTGCTGTTGTTTCCTTTGTTTCTTTAGGTATCAATTTTTCTTTTGGGTTTCAACTCTCTAAATCTATTGCAGTGTTTCACTCATCTCTATTAAGATTAAATATACTCAATTGTTGCACGTGTATTAATTGTCCTTGTGTCTTTGGTAAGTAGTCAGTGTCAAATATCCACACCCCAAATAAGCAATATACAATGTTACGACCCTGTTTCTTCCTTACCTGGCGATGGCGGTAAACTATTTGAACCTGCCCTTGTCAATTGGATAATTAATGGGAGGGAGATATACATGTTTGGTTGCTCTGCCCTGGTAGAACGCCATTCTCCAAGAGAAGTCATTTTCTCCAACGTGTTGTTTTTGTTTATCCCTTGTCAATATTTCTTCCCCACTGGATTATTATTTGCTTTTGTTTATTTCATTTCCTAGACTTTGTTACATCTCTGTAATCGACCATTTTCTTTTAATAAATAATCTTGCAATTCAAACAATCCATCTGTACATGTAGTTCTCTTTAAGTGACGGTCAAGAACGAGCTGGCCGTGACAACAACAATTAATAACACAACAATAATTTTCAAGGAAATACAATCGAAATTCACAAATTTCAATTTGACTTGTGTTCAGTCTTTCAAAAAAACAGTCCTTTGAATAAGTCCATAGAAATAATTAATTGTCCTTTATATGTTTATGAAGGAAAATGTCTCCATACCAGGAAACAACAACAAAAAAAAAGGGAAAGTTATTGAATTTCCTACCATTCGCAGTTGTCCTCAACAGAAAAAATCCCAGAACAGACTCAAGGGAGGCTCGCCAGTCCAAACCCTCCTCAGAACCGGGACAAATCCAGAATGTAGGCACCAACCGAACCCGGAAAGGGACAGAACCACATATACAAACAAAAAAAAACGACCTTGTACAGACAAGGTCACAAAAATATCATGAATACCTTAATTGTACAACAAACAATGAAGTCTTTAACTCATGACAGTAAATTAATCATTTTACATCATAAACTTTACAAACTTGAAAGTACATGCATGCTTCAAATAAAGAATATTTTCTTTATATATGCAATGTCTGTGACTATTTTTTCAACATAACACACTCATTATTATATAACTGACCACTTTGAGTCACAAATTTAGCACACAGCTAGCTGTTATATCACGAATACAGCGTTACACATCGTCTCGCATACATAAAATTACTCACAAATTTAATTTCTCTTACTTTTCCTCTTATAGAACAATAACGATTTCATTTGTACTGATTAACAAAGCAGTCGACTTAACATGGAGATCGTTTAACTCAAGGAAAATTCCAGAATGGTGAAGGTACAGCAAGTCCCCTTTAAATGATTCTCTTTACCCTTTTTAATCAAAAATACACTCTGTAAACACTTTAGCGATACTAATCGCTAATAGAACATGTATATAGGACTATACATTTCAATATTTATAAGTTGAACATTCATTTCACTCAACTGTCCTTCACAATTAATGCAAACAAAGCTTGTTATTTCACTCACATAAATCCAATGACAGAATTCATGTAGGAGTTCGTTTCTTTCTCTTTTTTTCCACAGAGCATCAACCAAGATGGCGCCCCTCAGAGATCTGAGCACGATAGAGAGAGCTGACTCTGACAACACGAGCAACCCTCGTGCAAAACCCGGAAGTGATTTTTTTCCGCCGCGCCACATTCTGCGCTGGCATTGGCCCATCTCAAATTCAAGATTAAGCACTATTGGTAACATTAATGATGAAATAAAAATATAGGCTTTCATAAAATTATTATGTTCTGTTATTAATTAACTCATTTTGAATAGTTTTCAATGTTTCTCACCTCATTTCGTTATTATATTCTAAATTCTATTTTGAATAAACGCTGTTCTTTTTAACTTTTTATTAATCAATGAATCCTGAAAAAATTAACACAGGTTCCAAAAAAAATATTAAGCAGCACAACTGTTTCCAACACTGTTAATAAATCAGCATCATAGAATGATTTCTGAAGGATCATGTGACACTGAAGACTGGAGTAATGAAGCTGAAAATTCAGCTTTGCCATCACAGAATAAATTACATTTTAAAGTATATTAAAATAGAAAACCATTATTTTAAATTGTAATAATATTTCACAATATTGCTGTTTTTGCTGTATTTTTGATCAAATAAATGCAAGTTTGATAAGCGTAAGAGACTTAATTAAATATAGTCATTTTGTTAAAATTATTGTTTAAAAAAAAAACTTTTGACCAGTACTGTACATAAATTACTGTCACGTTTAATAAATATCATAAGTTTATATATATATATATATACAGGTGCTGGTCATATAATTAGAATATCATCAAAAAGTTGATTTATTTCAGTAATTCCATTCGAAAAGTGAAACTTGTATATTATATTCTTTCATTACACACAGACTGATATATTTCAAATGTTTATTTCTTTTAATTTTGATGATTATAACTGACAACTAAGGAAAATCCCAAATTCAGTATCTCAGAAAATTAGAATATTGTGAAAAGGTTCAATATTGAAGACACCTGGTGCCACACTCTAATCAGCTGATTAACTCAAAACACCTGCAAAGGCCTTTAAATGGTCTCTCTGTCTAGTTCTGTAGGCTACACAATCATGGGGAAGACTGCTGACTTGACAGTTGTCAAAAAGATGACCATTGACACCTTGCACAAGGAGGGCAAGACACAAAAGGTCATTGCAAAAGAGGCTGGCTGTTCACAGAGCTCTGTGTCCAAGCACATTAATAGAGAGGCGAAGGGAAGGAAAAGATGTGGTAGAAAAACAGTGTACAAGCATTAGGGATAACCGCACCCTGGAGAGGATTGTGAAACAAAACCCATTCAAAAATGTGGGGGAGATTCACAAAGAGTGGACTGCAGCTGGAGTCAGTGCTTCAAGAACCACTACACACAGACGTATGCAAGACATGGGTTTCAGCTGTCACACTCCTTGTGTCAAGCCACTCTTGAACAACAGACAGCGTCAGAAGCGTCTCGCCTGGGCTAAAGACAAAAAGGACTGGACTGCTGCTGAGTGGTCCAAAGTTATGTTCTCTGATGAAAGTAAATTTTGCATTTCCTTTGTAAATCAGGGTCCCAGAGTCTGGAGGAAGAGAGGAGAGGGACACAAACTATGTTGTTTGAGGTCCAGTGTAATGATTCCACAGTCAGTGATGGTTTGGGGTGCCATGTCATCTGCTGGTGTTGGTCCACTGTGTTTTCTGAGGTCCAAGGTCAACGCAGCCATATACCAGGAAGTTTTAGAACACTTCATGCTTCCTGCTGCTGACCAACTTTATTGAGATGCAGATTTCATTTTCCAACAGAACTTGGCACCTGCACACAGTGCCAAAGCAACCAGTACCTGGTTTAAGAACCATGGTATCCCTGTTCTTAATTGGCCAGCAAACTCGCCTTACCTTAAGCCCATAGTGAAGAGGAAGATGCGATATGCCAGACCCAACAATGCAGAAGAGCTGAAGGCCACTATCAGAGCAACCTGGGCTCTCATAACACCTGAGCAGTGCCACAGACTGATCGAAAAGGAGCCCCAACTAAGTATTGAGTGCTGTACATGCTCATACTTTTCATGTTCATACTTTTCAGTTGGCCAAGATTTCTAAAAATCCTTTCTTTGTATTGGTCTTCAGTAATATTCTAATTTTTTGAGATGCTGAATTTGGGATTTTCCTTAGTTGTCAGTTATAATCATCAAAATTAAAAGAAATAAACATTTGAAATATATCAGTCTGTGTGTAATGAATGAATATAATATACAAGTCACTTTTTGAATGGAATTAGTGAAATAAATCAACCTTTTGATGATATTCTAATTATATGACCAGCACCTGTTTATACACACACATTGTTCTAAAGATTTCTATGCATTTCAAATGAATGCTGTTCTTTTGAAATTTCTTTAACACTTTAGTTTAGGGGCCAATTCTCACTATGAACTAGTTGTTTATTAGCATGCATATTACTAGAATATTGGCTGTTTATTGGTACTTATAAAGCAGATATTAATGCCTTATTCTGCATGACCATATTCTACATCCCATAATCCTTCCCAGTACCTAAGCTTAACAACCTTACTATTAATAATCAGTATTTAGGAGTTTATTAAGGCAAAAGTCATACTTAATATTTAGTTAATAGTGAGGATTGGACCCTAAACCAAAGTGTGACCGAAACATCTTTTTTATTATTAGTAGTAGTAGCAGTAGTAGTATTAAATGAATGCAAATCAATATAATATTATCAGACTTGTATGCCAATATATAAATAGATATATTAAGCTGTAAAAAATTTAATAAATTAATACTGTATAGTTGTCATTTTCTGATCTAGTCCAGATGCTGATCTCCCATGTGCGCCACCAACACACACCATTGCCATTAACCTCACCTGCTACAGTCCCCCGTCCCTTTAACCGCGACACAGATGTCACTCCGCGATGAGATGGGCCCCAAAGATTTTGCCGGCGGCATCAAAACAAATTAACCTTCAGATATTTCTTCGATCCAGGATACACCACCGAGCCTTCACCCCTTAAGGTCTTCCACCCTCCTTCATGTGACCAAATGTAATCTTTCGCATTTCATTTGCACGCACATTATTATTTATATGGGCCAGATTTACTGTGGGCGATGGCACAGATTGGATTCTGGTCAAGGGCTCGGGCAGGTTGCGGTGGGGGGTTGGGAAGAGGCTCAGGTAATTATAATGGAAATGAATGTGAGTCTGGGATGAGGCAGAGGCCCGGCTGCTGGGAGGGCTTTATTAAATATGGAACCGCTGTGATCTGATCAGGGCCCCGAGGATATTGACCGCCTCGGGAGGAGATAACGGTAAAGAGGGCAGGGGAAACGACAAGCTGATGGATGTATTATTTGTGTAAAGGTCTGATCGACGAGGCGGGTGATTCGTTTACGGAGGAGGCATCAGCACGTTCAAATTTGATCAAACCTCCCCTCCGCCACCACCCCACCCGTCGCAAAACCTTCCCGTGGCACCCCCCTCTGTACCCCCGCCTTTGGCTCGCTGCTCTGAAGAGGAGGCCACAGGTGATCATCAAGAGCCAGACGGCCTGCATTACCTTTATGAATAGGATATGAATGTGAAGCTCTGGCTTTGCGAAACAGACGTTTCTGCTTTTCTTCCAGGGGTGACGCTGTGCGACAAGGGTCAGGGGAGTTATCCTAACAGGTCGTACCCTGATCTGATTTAATTTTTTATGGATTTTGGCTTTGTATAACCAAAATACTGCACTTAAGGTTATTCTGCATTTTAATTTATTGGTAACACTAAACATTACATTACTCATTTTTTAACATTAGTAGTTAACATTAGTTAAAATGAACTATGAGCAATATATTTTTACATCATCTCTTAACCTTGTTGATTAAAAAAAAATACAGTTGTTCATAGTTTGTTCGTGGTAGTTCACAGATGTAACTTTTGATTTTTAATGATGTATTAGAATGTAATGTAATTTCCATTACCTACTCACAAAAAAAATGCTGGGTTAAAAACAAGCCAAATTGGGTTGAAAATGGACAAATCCAGCGATTGGATTGTTTTAAATGGATTCCAAACCTGCTTTTATTTAACCCAACTATTGTTTAAAAATGACTGTATGGCTGGCTTAAAATGAACCCAAAATAGGATGGAAATCAGACACATAATTACTAGAGGCAAGAATAATAATCAAAAGGTGAACATTTATTAATAAGCAATTTAATAAAGGTTTATTGTTTAATTATTATTCATTAAACTTATCAATAAATGTTCATTTATTAAACATATTAATAAATCTTGTTTTCCAACTTTGGGTTTATTTTAAGCAAGCAATACAGTCATTTTAAATAAAACTATGCAGCAGGTTAGGCAAACATTTAACCCAATCTCTGGGTTAAAACAACCCAATTGCTATGTTTGTCCATTTTCAACCCAGCATTTTTTTTTAGAGTGTACTATTTTATTTTCAAGCCTGTATTTTCCACTTGTTGTGACCTGACCACTTGGCCATTCATGACTTACATCCATACGCTATTAAATTTGATATCAAAATATAGTAATTGGATTTTAAAAAGTTTGTATTATATGTAATATCCAGATATTTTAGTTATCTTGCATAAAACGAGTGCTGCGGGACACAGAATGATTAAGGTTCAAGCTGCAGATGATTTGAGAACTCAATTACGGTTAGGAAAATGTCACAGGTACAGAAATTACCATTAAGATTCAGTGAAGTCAAACATGTTCTTCTTTTTGAACAAATACTCCTGCTGTTGCTCCATGGAATTCAAGCGAGAGCCGGACTTAAAAAGGAAAAATGTATTCCCAGCTCAGCGTAGTGTGTCGGGCAGACACAGGTCAAGCACTCATATTAATAAAACCCAAAGGGCTCTTGGCACCTCTCCTCCCCTACTCCACCCCAAGGCCAGAGCAGCAATGTTCGTGCAAGAGGGAGAGCAGAATATCTTTGCTAAATCTGATCTTGTTAAAGGCCACATTAAATATTGATCAACCCTGAAGATACTCAAGGAGTCTAGTTCTGCAGTCTGCCAGTGTGCTCGTGCCAAAGCCGGCGTGAGTTATGATCCGATGCGATGGTCCGTCCTGCGAGGGAGTCTGAGAAAAGGTATTGCAATGAAGATAACAGTCAAACCACAACAATATGTGCTGAAAACTGGAGACCAACCTTTTCTGGGCCATGAAGAACAATGTACAGCTTATGAGTCTTTATTTCAATTTAATGGTTTTGCTTAGTCTTTAATTAATTTCTATATTAAGAATATCTATAAAGGAACATTCCAGGTTCAATACAAGTTAAGATCAATCAACGTCATTTGCAGAATAATTAACTGGATAATTACCACAAAGACATTTTCGACTTATCCTATGTCACTAAAAAGGCGAAAATTGAGGTTTCGGTGTGTCACTGTACAATGTAAGTGAATAAAATACATTTCTGGAGAGTTTACAAGCATTAATTTGAAACTGCTATAAATGCATTTACATTAATTGTTCTGTAAAAACGTCTTATTTGAGCTGTTCTCATTTTGAGGGGTTATAAGGTCATTGGTAAAATTGGATATAACTTTACACAGATAATATTAGTGTGTGATTTTTTTTTTATTCACGTTGAAATCATATTAACAGGCATATTGTTTATGTCTTGAAGTTATTTGAGTATTGTGGCGTTTATACATTATAAGTGCCTCACTGTATCCCTGATGCTTTTTTTTGTTTGTTTTTAAGAAAAGGAGAGATGATTTTTGTGGTAATCAACATTATATGCCACAAGTGCTGTCAATTGAGCTCAATTTGTATTGAGCCCAGAATATTCCTTTAAGCGATTGTGGTTTTGTAAGCTAGAAGGGAAACTTCTGATCTTTAAATCAATCCTCCCACTCATAACAACTTCTTAAAACATGAATTTCTCAAAGATAAGAAAGAACAAGTTCAAGCTCAGAACTCATTTCCTCCTATAACAATAGGAGCACACTGATTTTCTTGCCTGTAATATACCACTGAAGCCCAATATATGAATCCAGCCACCCACATATGTATGTAATTTGTCCCATATAGCTGGGTTAGCAGAGTAAGCTCCTCATCAGGCTAATGGGAGTCTGGGCCCCTCAAGCACCTCCAAAGAGCAATCAGAGGGAGATGAACACCACACTTTAGCTTCCCTAATGAAGGAAACAATTCTCTCAAGTGAGCCCAAAATTAGTTTATGTTCAGTGTGCGAAAGAGTTTGTTTTTTTCCCCGGTTAGCTGAGCTATTCTCTGTGACCGAACCTGCTTCCACACCTGGTGATAAACACTCGAGACACTAAGAGAAGTATGAGGAGAGTAAGAGAAAGAGTGGAGAAAAGCTCTCTAAAAATACCTGTAAAGTCCTCAAGTTGCAGCTGTGAGTGAGTTTGTCGTGAAGCTGCACATTTTTCCAGACTCATTTATCACAGTCAGCGCTGAGGAGGCGACCGGAGGCCATGTTGTGTCTGCTGTATTAGCAAACACACCCTCGTTTCACACCTTCCCCCGATCGCTTTGTCCTTGTACTTCCTAAATGAGAAAAATATGGTAAAAGACAGAGATGGCACTGTATTCTCTGGTAATGTGATGCAACAAGTCTTTTCTGTCACTAATGTTAAGGCATACAGTATTCAATAATGTTTGGCATGCACCAAAAACGGTCTCGTACATCTAGTTATGCAAATTACACTTGTGCATTTTACGAAATTTATATTCAAAACATTCATTCTTGTCAATTCATGAATTTCCTTTGAATCAAACCCAAGACCTTGGTGTTTGCAACTTTTTTGACCTTATATTAATAGAAAGGTTATTGAGATTAAATAATTGTACTTTTGAAAATACCACTTTAAAATGAGCTATTGAAGGTTATATATATATATATATATATATATATATATATATATATATATATATATATATATATATACATATATATATACATATAAACTTTTATGTTGGATGCGATTAATCGATTTGACAACACTCACTTATATTACTTATATTCATTTTTAACCTAAAAAGTCCATGGGCATGTTATGCAAATGTTCAAGTGCTGAATTTTGTTAAATGACTATTTTTAGAACCATTTTACAGTCATCTAAAACTTCTAAAACATCTAAAACTGAACTGCCCACACAGAAACGTGTTACTTGTTATGAGTGTGTGCGTGTGGTATGAAAACTGCTACCAAAAAGCCCTAAAGCTGTTCATCTTCTCTCACACACAAATGTTCCTATTCATCACTCTACTGCTTTGCCCGTCCTATCAGGTGGGACACATGTCATTCATCATTTCCATGGCAACTGTCTCTCTGCTGGACAGCTTTGCAATCAGCAACCCATCAGACCTTCAACGTGCCTCGGCCTCTTTTGTCCCCGTCCGCTAGCCATCATAGCGCGATAAGATTATCACAGACAACCTCAACTCTGCACCAGTGCTGAGAAGAGAAAGGAGGAGGCGGTTACTCTTTTATTCATTTCTCTTTCATACTTTATCCGTTCTGCCCACGACAAGCCTTTTCCTGTCTTCTTTTGCCCTCCCTGCACTGAAGGCAGAGCGACTGAACGTGTGATATGTCAAGACAGGGCCGGCTCTTTGACTGCAGACAGTGACAGCCAAATACAAAGGCCTTCCTGCATTATCTGACAATAAATCTGGGAGATTTAAGGCTTGACATCAACAGCACTTAAAGGAGAATTATAACAAAGCGAGGACATAGATGTGAAAAATGGAAAAACACCCCGAGCCAATCTGTAGAGAGCTAGGAATCACAAAAGTGTTTAAAGGGGAAATCTTGTAGATCTGGTCTAACAATGTTCACATCGATTTAAGCCTGTCCAATACTTGCTGGAAAAAGTATGTTGATTATTATCATCAGAATTCTTAACATTCACCTTCAAATCTGTTTCCTTTGTTAGAGAGGGACATATATATGGACTCTTTTCTAAAAGTCAAAAGATTTTAGCTGATATGTTGAGGATTTTATTGCCCCAAATTTGCATACGCCAATGAATGTGACATGAGTCATCTATGTTTTTTATATAGCGCTTTTATAGCACTCTAAAAGTTGATTTTGTCAACTTTAAAACGTGCATTAGTATACCGATTACTTTATTTTGGAGTCAATTGGTACTTCATCCTTTCTACAATTAAGTTGTAAAAGCCCTTAAGAGTGTTAGGATTTTGTTTGCTATGTTTTGTATACACATTCCCTTTCACTTGATGTTGTAATTTACTAACAAAAAATCAATTTGTATCCACAGGTTTAACATTGTTTTTTCTTACAGTATAATCTTACACTATACTGGGGCATTATCCCACACAGTGACAGGATGAGCGCCCCCTGCTGGCCGCACTAGCTGAACACGATCAGTGTGTGTGCAGGTGAAAGCTACAGGTTGATAGAAGAAGCTCTCCTGGAGTATACCAATACACCCCAAGCCCATAGACACAAAATAAAACATTATATATTTTTTATTTAAACCATATATACACACATATATTAACTGCTGTTTTTATTTGTCATATGTATTGTTCAACTTTCAGGACAATATAAAAAAGAAAACTAAACAGAGTTGACAATGTATTGTTCCATACAATTGTTCCAAAGTAGAAAATATTGTACAGTTCATCCACATATTTAAGAGCTCTTAAAGGGACATGGTGATGGAAAAAAAATATATTGCAGTGCTTTGGCTTTTTCTCGCAAACAATCCCCCGAGAAACTTTGCATTTGCTCGCAAAGAGCTCAAAAGTTTTGCGAGTGAATGCAAAGTTTCTTCAGGAATGTAAAACATTTGCGAGAGAATGCAAAAGCATATAATTTTTTCCTCCTATCTCATATTTTCTCAGTTAAGATGTCCCTTTAGTGGGTCCATAAATTTGAGTACTTTGCAGTGTGTTCCCAGCATGCACTGAATAATTAATTCGGTTGCAAGGCGGTGTTTTTTGCACTGTAGCTTTTGTTAATGTTGTTGTTTGGTTCATTTTCTTCTCAGAATAATGACTGACTGTTGCTGTTATTGTGTTTTGTGTACCAAGTGTTGGAGCTTGTGTGTGTGGCTGGGTGTCTTATTTTATAAACATACACTACTGTTCAAATGTGTGGAGTTAGTTAGGCTTTTTTTTTTTTAAAGAAAGTACTTATATTCAGCAATGAATGAGTTTTTTTCAATTTATGTTTATATACATTGTATTTATAACGTAACAATTATAATGTAAAGACTTTCATTTAAAAAAAGTATCATGGTTTCCACAAAAATATTAAGCTACACAACTGTTTTTTTAAACACTGATAATCAGAAATGTTTCTTGAGCACAAAATCAGCATATTGAATGATTTCCTGAGGATCATGTGACACTGTTTGCTGTTTTTTTTTATGATCAAATGAATGCAGCCTTGGCGAGCATAAAAAACTTTCACTGTCCCTAATATTTATTATAATAAGGAAAATGGCAACGCTAATTCCAAGTAATTTTTCCTATTTTTAATCCTGCTGAAATCATTGGGAATTCTCAGCTTCTGATGCTGAGCAAAAAATTGAGAAGATCTCTTGCCAATATTTTTTTTTTTTTTCTTGTAGAGATTGGTGTATTTTTTCAGATCAATTCTGTGGTAATGCCAGGAACAAAAGAAGAAAAAGCACTTCCACTGAAATTCTCAAGCCTCCGGAAGAAAGTGTGTCTCGGCCATCATCCAATCTCCCACTGTCCTTGAAGGATTGATCAGAAGTGCTGAACTGTGGATGAGAGCGAGATGAAGAGGCCGGATGAACGAGCGGAAGAGAATAGATCCAGATGAGGATGCATTATTTATTTAAAGCCATAATTAATACGAGGGGCTTTATCACCGTCCTCCGCTTCGGACGGTTTCCATTTTTAATGTTATTCATGGGGGATGAGAGAGAAAATTTCAAATCTCCTTCCCTTATTACTGCAGCAAGAAAGTGTCACATTACTTAGGGGGGTGATTACACAGCTGCCCGAGCCCAACTGTACGTGAATACTGTATTTGCAAACACTCGAGTTTTGAGAGCCGAGGCCGTAATCGCCTCTTCTGTCAGACGGAGACAAGTGACGGAGTCAAATTACTCCCTCAAGGTTATTTCCCTCTTCCTCTTTAGCGATGCAAACTTTTCACATGAGCACTCAGGTCTCACGGACGGAGAAAATGGAGAAGAGAGAAAGAGAGAGAGAGAAACCGAGAGATGCCACAGGCCCATCAGAAAATAAATAGTATTTTAGCGCATTCGCTAGTTTAGCCCCAAACAATCTCATCTGCAGCGGAGGGAGACAGGGAGACGATATTAAAGATTCTCATTATGCAGCTCTCCGAGTGTCTTCAGTCAATCCTCCACCCCAGACAGCACGAGAATCACTCCTGACAAACATTAATATAGAATGAACATTGAAGGATGCATTCCCGGAAAAAGCCTGCGGAGCCGGGTGGGCCTGAAGATTGGGCGACTGGAGCCTGTTATTGACACCTCCTTACAGGGGCAAAATGTTGCCGAGATTCCAGGGTGGGGGTTGTCATATCAGTTCGACCGCTTTCGTTTTGGCAGGCGGCCGTCAGAGGAAACGATGCCCAGAAAAATAGCATTCACCGCATACGTCGGGCTCTTTCAACCGTCCCTCTGGGCGAGGAAGGTGCCATGGAAAGATGTCCTCTACATTCATACTTGAGTAGGCTAATAGTCAAGACACTGAATACAAATCATTCTTAAGGATGGGTAGAACTTTTCAGGGACAATCGTTGTCGTTCTCCTCGGTGGAGGTAGTAATTGGCTGCGCTCCAAATGGACTAGCCCCAGGTGTTTGTCTATTTTTACTGTACGTTTCTCACGGAAAAGTAGGATTCATTGATATTCAATAAGTCACACTGAAAATTACGCGGGAAGACCTGGCTCGTTCTCCTCTACCACGGTCAAGATACGCCAGATGAGTTACACGTCCACAGGGAAAAGTTTATGCAGCAAACACGGAAAAATTCAATGAGATTTTGATACTCTCCAAAGGAATTTTTTACTGAAAAGAAAATAATACTTTGTGGTGAAGTAAATGCAGCAGAAAATAACTTAGTTCAAGCATGAAGTTGAGAATATTAAGTATAGTCTAACAGTCCTGTGTGGTCTGTTTACGCTGAGTACACTAAAAAAACCCAATTGTGTAGTATTTTCTACTTTTGAACTTAATTCAAGCATGTATAAATGAAAGCTCTAAGCTTGATTGTTATATACAGTATATATAGTAACAATCAAGATATATATGTCACTTTTCAAGTATGTAAATTGATTCCAAGGTAGGTAATCTTGTAAGTTTATCCGGAAATGAGTATACTTTTCAAAGATATAAAATTATGCTTTTGAATTACTCTTGTACTTTCATGTCAAACATCGACTGATCAAGTCAAACACACCTATTTACTTTACAATGCAGGTGTTCCCAGCATGAATCATTTTCAGTTTGTCTGCGTTATTTGCACTGCTGCTTTCGCTGATGTTTTTGACAAGTTTAGTAACTTGTTTTAAGTTAATTTTCTACCCAGAATGATTCGTTTGTGTGCCAACATTAGCCATTGTTATCGTTATCATGTTTTGTGTACAAAGTGTTGAGGTCAGTGGATGCAGAAAAGTATGTTTACTCCACATACTCACTCACTTCTATTGAGCATGAATTTACATTTATTGGGTTGTTTAAAATCTAATGTTATTTCAGCACTTAATAAATTGATAAGTAGATAAGTAGATTTTGCTTAATTTAATTCCATCGAAATTTACAACGACAACAACTTGCAAAGGAAATTTTAAGTAAACCATACATTTTTTTATATAGCTCACCCAAGAACAAAAAGCATAAACAACTATCTGTCTGCAAACATATTGGGAGAGGAAGTTCTTGATATATGGTACGCTGAAGAACACAAGGTTAAATTTCACCTGGTTTATTTTTAGTAAACAACAGGCTTATGGCAGCAGGTGCTCTCTTACTTCTGCTTATGGCATCAATATAAATGAGGGATAATTACTTTTGTTACAATTAAATTAGACTCAGCAAAACAACATAATGGCGATTTGTTATGCTCTGGTGAGCAATAACAAACCAATCATAATTAACAGCTCTGGTTGCGCGAGCGACTCTCTTTGTGCAACACAATCGGATTGCCTAAACTAAATGTACCAGCCAAAAACTTGAAAGTGGAAGTCTGAAAATTATATCAAAGGATTCAGGCGTAATGATAGTGATTGGTCTCGCACATCCAAACGATTGTGTTGAAGGGTTAGAAAGGTGCCCTTGGTGTCAGTAACACAAGTTGTCCTCTCAGAACTGAGAATGACTGGCAAAATTCCACAAAAGCAACCTTCTTTCAAAAGTCTCAAGCAGCGATGTTCATTTTTTTGCATTAAAATGTGTGGATGTCACATGCTTTAGTCTCCCATTAGAGCTCTTCCTGTCCTTGAAGGATTAAAAAAAGAAGATAAGAAGGGGAAAAAATGCCTTGAACAGCTCCTGTCAGGGAGAAAAAAGTGCCTGTGTGGCATCAGCCGATGACACCACGCTTGGCGGCAGCCTGTTGAATTCAGTTTCCATTTATCCCTTTACACCCCTTGCCCCTCCAAAGCTCGGCTCAGACTTCATAGCCTGAGGACATGGAATCATGTAAGAGGGCTCGCCTGTGGCTGCGTCTCTGATCTCAGATCAGTCTGGGCTCACCTGCACCTTTGGGGTAGGGTATAGCAGAACTCACAAGCCCTGTAGGGGGCTCAAAAACAGGTTGTGAATCACAAGCACGGAAGGCCTCGACCTCACCAACCGCTGACTCCTGTGTGGTCTGTTTACGCTGAGTACACTAAAAAAACAAACAATTGTGGAGTATTTTCTTTATAACAATTTGCACTCAGGAACTGCTAGTAAATTTCCCAAATAATGACGAAGAAACAGCAAGTAATGCATTAAATTGTGAAATTTTGAGGCAGAAGGACTGAAATGGTATTTTCTTGTAACATACCTCAATTCAATTTCACTTCGAAAAACCATTACATATATACATTACACTGTATGTTTTCTGAACTGTACAACATGAGGATCTAAACGGCAAGGATGAGGCAAGTTATGACACGAACACACCACATGGGTCCAATTGCTCTTCGGGCTCCGTTTTATCCTCCAGGCTTTTAATTGTGAGCTTTCAGCTCTGATTTTTTTTAAAAAGGGAAAAAAAGCACAGCCTAAGTCAAAGACTGTTATATGCAATTTAGGCTTGTTAGAAAACTATTTCACAAGGATTAATTGTCAAGAATTATTTAGAATTGTATCATGTGAAAGGTTAGCTCTAGGTGACAGAAGAGAGGAAACAGACCTGAGGCAATGCAGGCTGCGCGTGTGGCCGTGCATTTCAATGCCATGTGAAAATGAACTCGCCCGCAGAGCAAATTGCATTGACCTGGATCGCACGTGTTGACGGGGAAGAGGCAGAACTCCGCGGGAGAGCCTTAACCCTTTGCCTGGTCAACTGAGATGCCTGACAGTTTAAACTGAGGCTTTTAGGAGAACTAAACTGGCCTAAATACTGTATTTTTCATGTCTTTCTTATGACTTTAGACAGGCTATTGTATATCCCGACAGCACAGCAGAGTTATAAACAGCAGCATGTGAATGGCAGTACTGGAGTTCTTTTGTGTCTCAATTGGTTAACAGGTTCTTTCCTTTCTCAATGTTTTTTTCTTTCTTTCTTTCTTTAAAAAGCTCAATTTAGAAGACCAGTTTTCCCTATTATGACAAGCAACGCGAGACTGTAAATAAATAATTCTTTAATGGTGCGTATACAGAATTTAGTGTTTCATCATTGTTTTTGAGATGACGATATGCATCTTTTAATAGGTTCTTCAGATAATTGATTTGGTTCTTGAGCTCTTAAAAGTGTCAAATGATGATGTTTTGTAAAAAAAAAAAAAAAGAAAATAAGAATCTTGGGGGCATTTTACTGGAGGTTTATATAATGTACTGCAAAATGTTTCATAATATCTTTCATGTTGTCAGCCATTATAATACATTATGTATGTATGGCTACCTATGCAAACCCTTAAAATAGAATAATGCATTAAAGAATGTAAGGCATTAAAAGTCTAGATGTATTAATAATGCATTATGACAGTTGTTAATGACTGTAAAGAAAAAATACACTATAATGTACATTATGAATAATTATTATAGGTTTTTCTAACTTGACATCAGTCTGTAAAACCCTGGTTTTTAAGAGTGTGAGTGTTTTATTGCCACAAACCATCTTTTTGATAGATAGAATGGGTGAAATTGTTAAAATGCTGTATCCATGTTGGCCCTTTGGGAGAGCATCATATTTTAGGTAAAGGATTGTGAGCTGCCTGTATTTGTGCAGACCTCAGCAGAGAGAGGAAGATCAGCTACAGTAATTCAGGTCTCTCAAGTAATATACCGGGCTAATTTAAACCATCAGGCATCTTTATGTAATTAATCAGTAGAGCAGGCCTGCATTGCAAAGCAGATTGAGGTTTTTGCAGGCCACTGAGGCCAAGGATGAGAAAAATGCCCTTGACATATGCAGAGGGGGAGTTCCAGTGCTGAATAAACAAATAAATAAATAAAACAACAAACAAGAGGGTCTCAATCGATACCTTGACCAGGGCAACTGGATGGCAGCCTTTCTTCTGAGCTCCATGGCCGTGAAGAAGTAAAACAAACAGTGTTTGTGTAAAGGTCTTCAAACCCCAGCCGGCTCAACCTGCCATTGATTATGGTGATGGAGCACTCAAAGGGTTGTTTGGCCACCAGACAGAAGCACTAGTGCACATCTAGTGTGTACAGATCATGTCTCATTATCAGCACATAACAAAGGAGATGACATAGCCAGGGACACTGAGCTTCAAATCAGCCGCGTGTATTCTCAGGACATTAAAAAAGTATGTGTAAATGAACCAGATCTATTCTGAAGTGAGGAAATTCATTTTTACTCCTTGATCTATAATAGTTAATGGTTAGTAGACCTAGTAAAGGAATGTGGCTTGTTTGCATGTTTTATATTATTAAAAAAAAAATAGTTTAGCATTTGTACAAAGTCCTGACACACATAATAGTGTAGCTTTTCTAGTAACAATCTTTTTCCAACACGTAGTAAAAGCATTGTTTGTGTCATGTTATATTGTTTGCAGCCTTGCTACTAAACAAGCTGAAGCAATCATTAAACACGCTTTACTACTATAACGTCTCTCTCGCTTTCTCTCAGAAAAATAAAAAAACAAAGAACCGTTTTGTTTGGACAGTTTCTTTTAACTGGTTCAAAAACAGCAATTTAATAATTAATTTCTCTCGTGTTCCTGAAACTCCCTGCATGGAATGTTAAACTTTTTGTGGCAAAATAAATGTTTAAATACTGCTGTTTATCACTGTTTTCTGTTATATAAATTTAATCTAGTATAAATTTATGTTTATGTGTGTAGCTGTCACCCTAATTAAAATCGTTATTGTTTTGTGCAAGATAAAAAATTACCCTTTTAACTGGTCAGAAGATTGCCACTAGTTGTAGTGTAGGTTTTGTGTTCACTTATTTAACTTCTTAATAATAGATATTTTATATTTGATTTAAAAATAACTTACAAAACCACAACTACAACTATATATATATATATATATATATATATAGTTTTTTTATATATATATATATATATATATATATAAAACTTAGTAACTTAGTTCCTGAAATATAACCCGTGATACGTATTTAACTTGGCTAGTGCAGTCATACTGTTAGCCAAGAGAGAAATTACTATTATAATTACTATTATAATTTACTATTTTTTTATATACTGCAGAAACAATAACTATGGTATTTAGGGTGTAACTATGGATACCGTGGCTTGTTGTGTTGACGCAGTCTTCACACAGTCGTCACCCTCCAAGCGTCCGTCACGCGCCTCTGCCTTTACTACTTACACGCCTCTCCTTCACTAATTTCAGCTGCATCTGGGTCCTTCACAGCACACACTAAGTACACACATGAAAACACACATATAAAAGCCATTAACGCTGACAAAATGACACAAATTGAAATGCAACATCGAAAAAAAATAAATTACTTCTGGGTAAAATAGTATCCAAGAAAGATGTGTTTGACGTTATGAACAAACAGCCGACAGATATCACACTTCGTTCACATTACATCACATTACTGCCATCTAGCGGTCAATGGTAAAGGAACTTCTTTTCTCAAAGGTAGCGTCACAAAAAGAAATGTTACTGACATAATTATAAAGCCATTTACTCTTAGACAGCAATAAGGACGTGAACCAAAGGCGTTTGCCTGAACCTGAAGCGATTAGAAAGTCTTCATCATGTCTAGATATCCTGGATAAAGTAATCTCTCAAATGTAAACATAGGAATGTTCATTTGAACTAATTCCCCTTTAATACAATGTAAACGCGAAGTCCTTTAGAATATGACAGAGGAATAATCAAAAAGAATAAGGAAACATTTTTGTTTATTCATCATTGAACACAGAATGTGAACAGTATTAGGGTCTGATGTTCAGTTAGTAGCAAACGTTTACCCACTAATGAGATTTCTGTCTCTAAGTGGCGCTTTTATGAAGTCTGCAGATTCAAGTGTCTTTAGAGACACAAAACAAACAAGTACGTCCATTTGATGAGTCATGTCTTCCTTTGCTTTAATTTACTGCCACTAAAATTATTCACATCCTTGAATTCTCATTTTTCTTGGTACACGTACACATGTAAACACATTGAAATGGTTGTTCCTGTTAACAAACTCACAATTGATTAACTATTTAAGCACATTCCCACAAAGCCATTTATGGCATAGTGAATGTAAAAGGTATTGAATATTTACAAATTGCAAAAAGCAACTATTCCAATACTTGTTTTTCAGCAGTCATCTTTGGAAATGAAGTCTGCTTGAGACATTCAGACATCCATGATCTGCCAAATGAAATTGCTTCTTCAGTTCATACCAGATTTTTGTTTTTATATAATTCATGTCTACAGAATACCAACCTTCCATTGGTCAAAGCATTTCTTCATTTTGGGGTTATTGTCTAACAATGTGTCATGTCGGTTTGTCAGTCTCTAATAGTTATATTTAGTGATCAATGAAAGCTCACATGGTGTTTTGTTAATTTAGTGAACTGCTGCAAACACAGAAGGCAGCAATCGTCAGAATTACTGACGAAATCCAAATATTTCAGTTCAACTCTTGACAGAGAAGGAAAATGCTTGGAGTTTAAGTCATTGGCATTTGTGAACAAATTTGAAATTTTATGTCTGTGCAGATCAGCTCTCAGCACTCCATCAATTTTATAATGCTGAAACATCACCAAAAACAAAGAAAATACATAAAACTCTCATAGTAAAGTTCTTTGAGATCGTGCTGAAGATGTATTTAAATGCAAGAGTGCACCATAACAAGGAGGCAGTATATATATATTAAAAAACATTTAATATCAATAAGAATCATAAGTTTATAGAGCAACTCTGAAAACTGAAATAAAACAAGTATTTACAACGCAGATACTTTTACACTTCTGTCGTTAATGGACTTGAAAGTACTTTCATTAAACACTCCACATATTTTATTACACAGACATTAGCCACTTTCACAGAAATGAAACACTTGCTAGATCTGTATAATAAACCCCAATAACTGCTCGGCTATAAAGATCTCAAGCCAAAACCATTTTGACTGTGCAAACGTGTCTTCAACATCACTCATTTTACACTAAGAGGAGAAAACACACATGTTGCTCTTCTGGGTTTACATAGTGTCCGCAACAGAAAAAACAATATCCGTGTCCCGGTGTTTGACGCATCAAAAATGCATGATTGAGCAGCACATTGGTGTGCTAGAGGCAGGAGCAGTTTCTGTTGTCCTAACAGAGGAGAAGTGCTATATTTATGATGATGTCTGGCCGTCAGGGTTCGCCGTCTCTGCCTGTGGCTGTTTCTCTGGAACAGTCGTCTCAATGTCTCTTTGCTGCTCTGCCAACATGTCAGTCAACTTCATGTTCAGCAAAGGGTTCCGAAACTCTGGTGCCACCTGCTGGTTACAAAGGAACATGATGGACAAAGAAAGAGACAAGTAGTCTAAAGAATAATTCAGCTCTCAGACTCAGTACTCACCGCAGGTCCTCCTCTCTTTCTTAAATAAACTCCTTCAGCGAGAAGTGCTTTTGCGGTCTCATCAAACAGAAGCTCAGGTTTGACATCTCCTCGGGTTTCTAATTCACTGTACTTCACCACAAACCTGAACGATGAAGTGCACAACTAAATCAAATGGCACAGAATATTCAATAAAACAAAACCTCACAGTTTACTGTACAGATATTGTTCAATTTCCCATCATAATTTACCTCTGACATGGAGAAACAAAGTTGGGCTTGAGGAGCTCAAAAGCTCTGGGTCCACTACCATACACCTCAAAAAACTTCCTACAATCACAGAAAATAGTCATGTAGATTTACTGCACAGGTTACTGTAAGCATGCAAGTTTAATGCAGTTATTATCATCTGATGGGTGACAGACAGACAGACAGACAGATAGATAGACAGATAGATAGATAGATAACCATTCAAGTGTTTGGAGTTCGTAAGATTGTTTAAAAGTCTTTTAGGCTGCAAAAATACAGCAAAATTATAATATTTTAAAGTAACTATTCTATATTTTAAAATGTAATTTATTCCTGTGATGACAAAGAATTTCCAGCACCCATTACAAACAGCTTACCTTCAGAAATCAATCTAATATAATATTACAAATAATATTATAACAAGAAATATTTATTATTATTATCATCACCATCAAAGTTGAAAATAGTTGTACTGCTTGATATTTTTGTGGAAATCATGAAACTTTTTTTTTCCCAGGATTCTCTGATGAATAGAGTTCAAAAGAACAGCACTTATTTAAAATAGAAATCTTTTGTAACATTTTAAATGTCTTTACTGCCACTTTTGATCAATTAAATGTATCCTTGCTGAATAAAAGTACTAAATTCTTACCTTTTAAACAGTAGTGTATATAGCACCAAGCTCAAAAGAAACTTTAAATCAGTACTAGGCATAAAATATAACAAACATAATAGAGATAGCTTATAAAAATGAAGAAAAAAAGAGTGATTGTACATAGATCAATTGCCATGTGGAGAGTAAAACTGCTGAAAGCAGAGATTTTAAATGAAGTTACTCAAGATGATATATAAGCTCATTGACTTACGCTCGTATTTCATCCTCCTTGTACAAGATTTCAGGTACAGCATCTTCTGCTCGTTTCTTCAGTGCTCTCACAGGCTTCTCGTACAGGGGCTCTCTCTTGGGAGGAAAAGCAGCATACACATCAAACCAGATGGGCTTTTCCTCCTGCTTGATGACTCCAGCTCGCATTAAATCACGAACCCTTCGCAAACAAACAAACATTCGTTCATTCAGCATCACAATCAAAACTCAGACTAAATAACGCAGAGTTGGGAATGACGAGCAACACAAGAGACAGAACACTGTATAAACACCATACAAAATCATCTTTGATTTATTATTTCAGGTTAAATAAGCACTTTTGGCATTATAAAAAGACTTTACATAGTACACCTTCATATACACATTTTATAGTAAACCGATATCTGTTGTTTAAATATTTTTAAACGTAGTATTTTCATCAGTAACCTTGAAATGATCTCAAAAAGCACATGCTGTCACTAGTGCTTACCGTGTAAATACAGTCCCGAATTTCTCAAGTCGACTTCCAGCCATAATATGTCTATATTATAATACGAATTTAATTAGATATCAACAAATAAAACAGAAAAGTAAAGGGGAAAGGAGAGTTACAAATACGCTCTCTGCTGCAGCATGGATACACTACTTCCGTTGGCACTACGGATACCGATCACAGACAAACTACAAGGATGCGAAGAATAAAAAAACAACAACTACATGTACCGTGTTTTGATAGTACCAAGGCTTTATTATAAAAAGCAATATTTGCCATAAACATCCATTTACAGATTTGTACAACTCTTATAAATAACACTATGAGAGGTAATTAAATAAGAAAGTATGAGCCACAGGAGAGTATAAATACTGAAGTGAAGGTAGCCTCATTGATTTGGCATTTAAAATATTACTATTAATATACTATACTGTAGTACGATCCAACGTACGACTGAGATTACATTGAAATGTGGGATTCAAAGTTAAGCACAGACATAAACAGAAAGTTAAAGTTTAGTATTTTAAACAATTTGTAGGTCAATAGTTAAACAAGCAAATTTGTGTCATGTACATGTCAACTTTTTGTTTAAAAGGTCAGATGTTCTTGTGACTTTTGAGATCCACAGATAGAGGGTTGTTGTGTCCTTAAGCATAGCAACTGTAGATCGCTCCAAAAGAATTTCTGCAATCATTCAGCCATAAAAAAGCACTACTCTATATATAACAAAGTACAGGTGAACCTCGCAAAAACAATTAAAAAATACATACATTATAAACAATAAAAATACTGTTTATTTACAAGCAGGAAATAAAATGTGCTTTATAGAACAATAGCTGTACATTCCACAAGTTACTGATGATCTGGGTTGTGTGTGGCAATTTAATAAATAGCTCCACAGGGGTGGTGTTTCATTGTGTTCCCAGTGCTCTTAGGTAAGAGAGGTTTTGGAAGTTGAATGAAAATAAAAAAGATTAAAATTTCCCCCCTTTTTGGTGTGTTTGGATTGTGAGAAGATCAAGATGGTAAAGGTGATCTCGACCACTAGGATCCGAAGATGTCCTCGTGGTACCGCTTTTCATTCTGTGAACAAAAAGCATAACTAAAATTATTAACCATATATAATTACAGACAGTAAATAATTCACCATTTTGGGGCAACTGAGCCCTCATAGGAACATAAGGTTCACCTTGAGCCTTGATAGATATTCCTCAGTCTGAGTAAGAGTGATTCCCAGTCGGCTGACTAAGATTTTCTGGATAGTGGCAGCCACATCATGGGCCATGTTCATGCCTCCACAGATGTACAGATGTCCTGAATTTTGGTGCAGGACCTCGAAGACCTTGTCATTCAATTGCTCTCGCAAGACATCTTGGACATAAACCTGGACCGAGGGTCCAAAAGCAAATGCAGGGTTAGAATGTCTACAAGCAAAGACTTGGTAACCTCCAGAGAGTGTTAACAGCCATTTAGAATAATTTTTCTCAGAAAAATGGTACATCATAAATGAACATCAGAAAAAAGGCACCTGTTTTTATTATTGTTATGGATTATAATTATGATATTTATAGATATCACTAGATATTTAGAGATTTATATATATATATATATATATATATATTAACTGTAGAGTTGTGATAAGTTTGTCTACCTTGGGTTGTCCAGTCTGCCTAGAGTAAGCTGTTGTGATACTGCTTAGAGTGCCATTATCTCTCATTTCCAGAGCCTCTTCTTTGTAGAGATGATCAGTATCTGAATCCCGACATCCAAACACAAGTGTCATCGGATTCCCTTTCAGACCTTGGAAAAGTACCAAAACTTGAGGGTCAAGAACTTACCAAGCCCATTTCAGTGGACTGTTTGAAACAACTTGAACATGATAAAGGATAAGGGATAAAATTCAATACCTGTTTTTTTCCTGTCATGGAATCGCTGTTGCCAAAAGCCACGGAAGGGAGCAATGCCGCTCCCAACTCCCACAAGCAAACAGGGAGCACTAGGATCGGATGGAAGGTGGAATCCGTCAGAGCTAGAATGAACAAGTTTGTTAATTATGATCAGAAAAAACATCTTGCATTGCATTTCTCTGTCAGGAACATCTTGAGAATGTGAAATGAAGGTTACCTATGGACGAAACCTGGCACCATGTCTCCTTCTTTGATGGTATTGAGCCAGGTACTACAGAGACCAAAATGCAGTGGACCTTTTCCCTCTAAGCAGAGCAGAACCAAATACACATTTGTTCAGTGACTCACGTCTAGTAGGAAGTTCCACTGTTCAAGTATCAACTAATAAATGATCACAGTATCTTTGGGAATAAAATGGTTTACTCTACCCTGTGTGTGATAGCTGACCACTGCCACAGTAAGGTGGATCTCCTGAGGGTGGAGATCTGGGGAGGAGCTGATGGAGTAGAGGCGTGGCTTCAGTAGAGGCAGCTGGCTGAGGAGAAAGGCAGCAGAAAGTTCCAGAGAGGAAAACTCCTCAAGCAGCTCAAGGAAGGTAGGTTTGTGGAACTCCTTCCATGTTGTGTAAACCTGGAGGTCCTGTAGTAGAGGGATGTCATGGTATGTATTTAGCTAATAAACTTCAATGAAAACACTTCATGATAATTGCACACAGGGGATCTTTTTTCGTGAAAGATGAGCATAAGCATTCATGAAGCTAAATAACTGAAACCGAATGACATTCGGGTCTGTTAACAGTTCTTGCATGTGCATTTGTAATAGCGTTTGAATGATTGACAAGTAGGTTCTTTTTTTAGTGAATCAAACACATAAAGCACAACCAGTTTAATCTGAAGTTACAACGAATGATTTAAATGAGTCGGTTATTTTTTAATTTAATCAAAAACATTCAGCGCAACCAGTATAGTCCAATTCCCGGAAAAAATGACTCTTATAGGAAGTTCGTTTTAGCAAACTCAAAACATTCAATACAACCAGTGCAGGCCGACTCCCGAATGAATGACTCTTGTTATAAGACCAATTTTTTTGGCAAATCAAACATACACAACAGTGTAGTCTGACTCCTGAATGAATGATTCTAATGAGTCGGTTCGTTCTATGACTGAGAAAAGTGTAGAGTCTGAGTCTGTGTAAATATCCCTTTCATGAGAATTTTTTAAAAATGATTTATTATTAAAAATACATCATCATTTGGTAATGGGAAATGCATTTCTTTACACTATATTTATCCCATTAAGTTACTTAAAGGTTCTTAAAGTTACGTTCAATTCTGTGCAATTCTCATCCTTAGTTCTGAAAAATCTGTGACTGTGAAAAAAAACAAAGAATTACATTTGCTAGTGCCAACAGGCGCTGTCTGTGATCTTCCTGCCTTGCCATCTTTGAGAGTTTGCGGAGGAGGCTTTGTGAAGGTGGGCTGGTGACATCAAGATAGTAGGTAAGAGCTTGGGCAAGAGGACAAGGTGGTATTCGTTCATCTCTCTGCCACCTGTCACCATCTGCAAGACAACATTATTAGGTATCATTATGTTATTATGTGTAAGACTTTTATTATGTAATTAGGTTAGATGGTTCAGTACCAGGGTAGGAATCACTGAGGAATTCTAAGCGAAGGCTCTGGTTGATAGGAGGGGCATCGGGCAGATGCTTTAGGATGCCAGCTACTAAATCAGGTGAATTCCCTGGGAAAATCCCCACATGGTCTCCAGGGGCAAAATTTAAGGGCTCAGTGTTCCCATCCATCTCCAGCTCCAACAATATTGTAGAACGACTGAGATCACGTAAAAAAAAAAAATCTGTTAGATATTGTGTTCTGAGAGTACACAACATAAGGCACCTATTCAGAAAAAATAAAAGCTTTTTATAATAATAGTATTAATAACGAATATTTATCAATATTGCATAAAAAGAGCAAACCTTGACTCTGGGCTTTGAAGATTCTGTCTTCTCTTCAGCTTCATAGGAACCACAGCTTTAGAATGGAGAGCTGACAGAGCTGTAAAACCAAGCCAAATAATAATAATCACTGCCGAGATCTTGCAAATTTTAATAATCTGATTCTTGAATACTCATTTCTGATGGTTAAATACTCATTATAATGATTGCTAAATGGCATATTTGAATCTAAAATGTCAAAAATGTCACTAAGCATTTCCATAAGCCTATATAATTAATAAAGCACAGTATTATAATTCTGTCAAACAAGATGATTTAAAAAAAAAAAAGAAAAGAGAAGAGAAACGGCAAGAATATTCTCAGTGTAGCTTTTTTGCTTCGTATTTTGATCGCTTCTACAGGTTTTATCAAGCTCTGACCAGAATTCTCCCTTAATGATGATTTTTCAACGAAATAAAATGATACTAAATGTACCTGTGATTCGGTCAAGTGTACAGCTGTCATTTTGAACTCTGTGTCTTTGCGGATCCCAGGAATCTGCCAAACTATCATTGCCTGGAAGCTGTCCTTGAATGTCAAACTCCTTGCATGCATCCTTTACATACAGAAAACATGATTCATTTTATCATTCACCAAAGTATTGAAAATTGTGGATGTTCAATGTTTATTTTATTACTTATTTATTTATATTTCTTTTATTTAGACCTTAAAGGCAGTGGAAGCCCAGGCTGAGAAAGCTTCCTCCTGTCCGTTCAGCTCATCTCCCTCTCCTGTGGAGGACACGCGGACGGCTCCCAGTGTTGCAAACTTATCATCCACGGCATGAGCGAACGCACAGAAGTTTGGGTACATTCGAGAGCCGAGACCAAACACACAGAACCTGTGTGGGGGAAAAGAAACGATTTAAACAATATATTCTATACAGGAGTGGAGAGAAAATAAATGAAGAGGATTTTAAATACTGACTTGAATTTGTTTCTGAGGCTTTTCAAACTGAGAAGCTGCTTCTTGAAACTCTGAGAGAAGAAGAAAGTAAGAATTACATTCTAGTTAACAAACATCTTTTGTGGTTCTTGTGCAAAGAATCATTCCTTCTTCTTGAAGAACGTTTCATTTGGACATACTGTAAATTCTGCATCATTATTTTTGATGATGATGGTCTTTCATTAACCTACAGTATTACTAAAATGTCACTGTGCATGAATATGTCCGCACCTCTCCATTTCCTGGACAGTCTCCATTGCCGAAGGTGCTGGTTACAACAATTAAGAGACTTTCCTTCTCAAGTTCACTGAAATTGTAGTCCTCCATGCAAACAACCTGTATAAATAACACAATGTTTCACATATGTATCAATATGTGTTGGTAATGATGCTCAAATTGAGTCTTAGCAGAATGATAGGTTACAAATGAATTGGGGGTGATGGTCCTCTTACCCTGGAGCTGAAGGCACAATTCATCATGGCATTTAGTTTTTTAGCAAATATCTGAGATCTCCCCGTTTCTGTGGCGTAGAGAATGGAGCAACGAACCCTCTTGGCCAGGACTGATTTAATGAGTGTCTGAGAGAAGAGCACAACTCTAAAAGAGAGAAAAGAAAACAAGAATTTTAGCTCACTGGCTGCTCTCCAAATCTTCACAGGTAACCTTTCAAATATTCATTATATTGTTGCAGACAGATCTCTTCTGAGAGAACAGCACTGCGTTGTTCTGGTTGAGGAAGTGTGAATATGACATTGTGATACCTGATCAATCCTTTGAAGCTGATTGTACGCCTCTTCTCTTTTCTCTTCTTGGCCTTCCACTTGTGTGTCAACCACGGATCAGGCTTTAAATGGCAACCGACGAGACACATTAAGACAAGAACATCCCAAAACTTTTCACAGAGCTTCATACTGGTAGACTCGAGAATATTACAGCAAAGCAGCTTTTATGATGAATGCACAATAGATACTTAAGGTGATACCTGATAGTAGAAAAACGGTGACAGGATGTAGTTCAGCATTTCCTGGTGATACACGGGAGTTAGGGAACCAGACATTGGTGGCACCAGCCAGACCCAATCGGCTGGACAGCCTCCGCGCAGACGCACTTCCATCTCCATGTGTTGGATGAAGGACTCTGATGCTGTATGATGGTCGGTAATAGTGACCTTATTTTTCTGAATGTCAGTTAGACAAAAACGTGTAAAAACTGTGAATAAACATTTAACAAGAGGTTCGAATTTCATCTTAACCCATATAGTGATTTTCCAGTGAAGAATAACTTTATAATGTGCATAAATCTGAATAATTTTCAGACAAAAATGATATTTTTTTAATAAAATATTAATTTAATACAAAACAATCATATATTAGAACATTATGCAACTCCATAGTTACATGACAAAAATTGCATTATTGGCAGCTGTAATTGGCAAGATAAATTGTATATTGTTAGTAACAATATATTAAATTACACATTTAAGGTAATATAATCTGACTACTTTTACCATTACCATTACTTTTGATCTAACTTGTTTACCTCATTGGTTTAAATAGGACTTAAAATCTCATGTGGTACTTAAAGGAAATATATTTCATTGAGTCATTGAGGTTCAGCTTACAAAAAAGTTGGGGAATTTAAAATGACATGAATTTGTACTTTTTAAAGAATTTGAAAGACAAAAGCCTTCCAAAGACAGCAATACATGGTTAAATGACTCGCTGAGTGATAATTTCAGTAATAATTAATGTGTTTGGAGTTAATTAGATATGCAAAAAAAATATGTTAAAAGTGAAATGATATTTGTAAATCCAGTGATACTATCTGGGTCTCAGTTTCAGTGATCAGCACATGACTAGACTTTGTGAACCTGGAAGACCTTCTGAATGCATATAAGCAGTAAGCTTTTTAGAAAGGAAAATCTTTTTTTTTTCTGTTCACGCCCCACTGATAGTCAGGCTTAGGGGGTTCTTAAAATTGCAAGCTTCTATACCAAGGACAAAAATGAAACTGCCACCTAGTAAATATTTAGCTTTTCTCATGAAATCAGAAAAAAACATTCATATACTGATACAAAATCCACTCTCTCACAAAAGTGTTTTACACTTATTTGCTTTGTAAATCCATATTACCTGAAAACTATGCATCACTGCAACATTGATGGCCACTAAGGCCTGGTCCTTCCATAGCGAGGACAGTTTTTGCGTCTCCAAGCCCATTCGGCGGCCAACCCTCTGTCATACATAACAAAATGAAAGAAAATCAGTATTGAAGATCCTCTAAACCTTCTTTTCTCTACTGTAAATATTTTAAGCAGTAAGAAATATTATAGTACCTCAAGAACGTTGTAGCGCTGGGTATCACAGAAGTCCCTCACTCCAATCTCAGTGCCCATGTACCAACCGTTAAAAGGACATGCAGGGAATTCAAGACCACCAATCTCCAGTAGCATGTTGGACACCGCAGGCAATACATACCATCGGAGTTTCAAATCCTTAAACCACTCGTATCTGAAGAAGTGAAGGAAACCATCCGATTTTATTGGCATGAAAAGGCATACATTTAGCTACCAGTTCCAACAGACCATTGACCATGTCACTAAATGCAATACTTCAGGCTTTTCATCCGTTTTGCTGATGCAAATCCGTAACACTTCTAGGCCCGCATGGTTGCACCATTATGGCTCCATCAACCAGCACTTCAGGCAAATTCACATAGTCTTTATCTAAACTAATTAAGTAGTGAGTCTGGTTTGACATTAGGCCTCACTGGTTAAACTCATTTGTTAGGTCTGGATGAAAGAATGTGGCATAGAGACAGGCTGCCTTAGGTTTGAATGGCTCTGCCACTCTAGCCTGATCATTAAGTGCCTAAGAGCGTTTGATTTTGAAGGTCCTTTTAATACGAGCTCTTAAAAGGAAAAGCCTTGCATAACTTTGTGTTCAAGAACCAAACAGATTTACTGCAACATCAAGTGGAATGCAAGTCATCTCAGAAATCTGAGCACCTCAGTCAAGAGCTCTGGTGGTAAACAACATTGCACTCAAAATCACATAAGCTACAAGACTGAGTGTCTGACTTTGAGCCTTTCTACTAGAACCCCTGATACATAGTGATGTAACGCAATAGTTTAGAGCATGTGTTCCCAGCCGACTGGTGTACAAGCCTCATGTTACTCACTGTGGGTGCTCCATGTGAACCTCCAAAATTAAATGTTGGGGAATTTCGAAAATCTGAGGGTCCTCGCCATTAGCTTGTAACACTAGTGGAAGCACATCAAACAGACCATACTTTGGTGTCCACCCAAGCTGGATACACATCTGTGTAAATATGGGTAGTTAAGAAGGCATTAATGCAAGATATATTATAAATACAATCTTTTATAATTATAACAAAATTTTATGACCTCATAGTAAATCAAAGAATTTTTGTATTGTATTTGATTGTATTCACACCACATGATGTCTTAAAAATGAAACAAGACACTTAGGAGCAACCAAAAAGTTATTGCAAAAAGAGAAAATATCTATTCTAAAGAAAATAGGCCGTTATCTACCTCTGTGAAGTCAACGCTGGCAGGATCTCCTATTACTGTACCATCTGTCATCTTATAGCCAGCGTATCGTACAAGCTGACTATTCCACACACGGAAATCATGTTGACCATCAGTTCTTTGTGGAAACACCGTTATGACAGATCTGTGAAATTAAATATATTTATTGTGACAGCATGACGTCAAGATGGATGGTTTATTGAAAAGCTCAAATAACACATCCTTGGTTTACCTCAGGTTGCCTCCATTGGTAGCAAACTGAATATGATCACACAACATCTGAAACATATCTTCAGTAGTTCTGCATTTACGTGCATCAAACAGCTGCATGGAAAAACATGGCATAATGTTAATATTGATATTAATAACTACAGTATACGACTGCACACCTAATACACGTTTTAATCCAGACTAGAGAAACTACCTGCAAATTAGCCCACTGAATTCTGCCAATGCATCTTGGTGCATTTCGCCATGCTTGCTTAGCCCCAAATTCCAGTTCTTTTGTGGTGAGCTGATATGACCCAGTAGCATCTATTTCCTTTGCAACTTCCTCCAAACGGGACAGGTGCTCCTCGATTTTTGAGCTGAAAAACATATATAATTCAGCCTACCCTTTACACTCTTCAGAATTAAGCAAGTTCATGGTCTGCTTCATTATGGCAATAAGAGATAGTAAAACACAAGAATGTAACCACTTATTCAGGATTAGAGAATATCAACCATTTAAAACCCATATTGATCTACCAAAAATGTTAATATTTGGGGGCATATGTGGCTTACAAAGTCTATTTTGGCTATGACCCTAATAAAGGTTCTTCTTACTTTTTAATTGACTTGTAGTACTGATTGATGAAGTCAATAGCTTGCATAAGGATATCATTGGAGCCTGGCAGGGTGGAGGAGGGACAGCGTGTCAGAGCCTTTGGAGTCATAATAGAGCCTTCACAGACTTTAGACGTGCAAATCTGGCTCTGAAAGATAAGGGGGGAAAGATCAAAATTATACGCTGTATTACTCATCATCCCATGTAATTGCCAATACAACTTATTTTAAAATGAGTCTCTATAAATGTAGATGGTGAGAAACTTTACACATAGAGTAAATATAGAACTAGTCATGAAATGATCTCAGTGGGACAGGCTCAAAAAAGTGTTTACCTTAACTGCTCGGTGATGTAATGTATCCTGATGGGACGAACCATCCTGGTAGTTCTTCACTTGCATGGAAAATGGGCATCGATTTACCTTGTTCTCCCATTGCTAGACATACCAACAGAACTTAAGAATATTGAATTTCTTTTATGACATTGCATTTCATCTCAGTTAAAGTTTTACTCACCGTATTCGGCTTAACCTGGTGGAGTACAACATTCTTCTTGTCTTTAGTTGCCTGGTTCCCCATATTTTCCTGAAATACTGAATTGAACATCAGTGAAATGTTGAAGTTGTTGTAATTATTACAGCAATATATTGTATATAACAATTCCTATATAGACACCGTAAAACATAAATGAAAATAGAAATTATTTTTATGATTAAAAATACATGATTAATTATTATTAATATATGCTTTTAATATCTGTTATTATATGATATGCAATTCAGAATTTCTTGAACAACACGAACTTCTTACCTTCGTGCCAGGTGTAAGGACTTTTCTCAGTCTGTAACGGTGGCTTTCCCACTTTAACATGCTTATATACTCAACCTAGAGAGTCTGTTGGCAAGAGCAAGCCAGGAGTTGTGCTAGTCATGCCATTGTGTCTCAAGGGGGGGTGGGACGGTTACAGCAGCCCAATTACAGTCTGACCACAGTTTCTATCAAATGTCATTATCTTACACCCACACTGGAATCTTCCAACTCCAGCATGTGTAAAACTTTCACAGTTTTATGAATCGAAATGTGAATCATAATAACCTCACTTGACAGGTTATCTGGACTGATAAAGTCTGATAAAGCCAAATCTGTGATTATTATTACTGCTTGACAAAACACAATGGATAGATGGATGAAAAAAATAAGAATATATTTGTAGATTACAGATTTTATTCCAATTAACTCATAAGAAATACATGATTATTGTATGTTTATATTATGATATATATTATGATATAGTATGATCATATTGTGTTCAATAAATCTCAGCGTGTAATGTTCTGTTCATGATAGAGCTTTTGTAGAACTTTGTAGAAGTTGTAGAACTTGCATGTTTTAATTAAGTTTGCCAAATATGGTATGGTGTTTAGTTTTGCAGAAATGTATTATTGTCTCCAGGAAATGTGTCTTAGCAATTGAGAAAAGCAGTATGCTCTTCTGTTACCACACTGTTCATCTGACTTCCATAAATTACCCAAATCCACACGAGGCATACAAAAACCCCCTTTCTTCTTTCATTTGAAAGCTCTTCAATGCAAGTGAAACATCAAACTTCTGATTGATGGAGATCTATAGCCTATATACAAGGAATAACGAATATTACATTTAGACATGGTGTACATTATGAGAAAATCACAATTATTACCAGCTTCCACGATTACAAAACATTATAATCACAACACAATCAGTGGATTCCCATCATCTGTCCTCATCCTATTATCACTTTCATTATGCACAGATCTTCTAAGAACAATGCCATACTATTTCGCCACAAATAAACTGTACATATGCTTGAGTCACAAAAAACGACATCATTGCTATTAACACTTGAAATGATGGAATTACTTTCAATTTTGGATTGTGCAGTGAAGTTTCCATCCGTTTGTTAAGCAATTAATAAAAGTACCAGCACAGCACAGCACCCACACTGCAGGATTTCACAACTAAGCGAGCGGTGCAGGTCTTGTTTCATTATGAACTCCTTTAAAATGATGAATAGTTTTGTTTTTATAATGCATTCACCTTAAGAAAATCCAACAGATTTGAAAATGTAAAGTAATTCATTGGCTATTTTTTTTTTCTGTTGCATTTACTTTTGCTTTTACTTTACTCTTTTTATAGCAAGCAATGATTATGATGATAAACCTGTATTTGAACTGTCATAAACTTTAATTTTTTACGGGCAAACTTGCCGTAGCAATAGTCAATGATTTCTGAGAATTACTGCAGTGATTACTTGTCTGGGAAGGAAAGAGATTAAATCTATTCCTGGACAAAGACCTACATTTCTTACTTCATCTATCACATATACTTTGATATGATAAATGAATTACTCAAATTTTTCCTCATTACCTACAATCTCAGAACACTTCACATAACCAGGTTTTACAGAAAAGATAATCATGTTCATAAATACCTTAAAAATTATTTTTTACATTGAATTTTTACATCAAATTGACCCCACTGGAGTGAAGTCACATGACATTGCGGGATTACAAATTTATAAAAAGTTATGTACATTGTGTTTTACATTTTGAGGTACATTCTAAGGAGATAAGTCAGGGAGCACAGGTGTCTGAGACATTAACCGTATGTCTGTATTATCCTGACTTTTTGGCATGACAAGCTCAAGGCACAGCGGTGCCTTGGTCTCTATGATAATGTAAAGGTACACATACTGTCAGACTGATTTGATAAGCACCCCTGCATCTGAATGACACTGTTATGATGATTAGATTGATTGCCTCCACCTCTAATGTATGTATCCCTCCCCACTGAATGTATTTAAACTGCAATGTACACTATCTTAGAGAGACTTGGATGACTACAGCGACGCACAGCACGTTTCTCAATAAAGAGTAACTTCTGCTAAAAAGATATCCAAAAGTCTCCTGGTCTCTCCTTCGGCGAGGAAAAAGATTCCTACAACATGTAGCCAATGGATCCCACACTCTGAATTTCACCCATCCAAGTGTGCACAAACACACACACACACACACACACACACACACACACACAGCAGTGATATTGAACACACACCATTTTTGCTGCGTTCCCTGGAGAGCAATCACTATAGTAATTGTTAGTAAGTTGTTCAATTGCTTTGAAGGGGTTTGCCGATTATCGTTATCTCAAACTAATTTTTTGGTGAAAAAAAAGAATCTAAATAGACAAATAGTAACAAATGCATTTATTAACACAAAATACATTATTAACTTCAGTTACAATGTACAAAATAAAAATGAAACGTAATTTGCAAGCATATGACTTTCAGAAATTTTAATGGCTTTTGCATCCCAGAATCTGTCCTACCTAAATTTACGACCAGGAATCAAAGTGAATCAAACTTTGACTGAATCAAACTTTACGACTGAATCAAAGTGAATAAAAGGGTGTGGGCCTCGTCTTATTTTAAACGACATGTTTTCAGAACATAACTGGATGCTTTTAAAAACTCAAATAAAACCTTATCGAGTTAAAAGCAGCAGCTTGTTATACTTGTAAAAGTTTATTTTCAATATTTGGTGATCTACAACATGTGGGTATGCTTTCAGTTTCATTTTGCTGTGTTTTGCAGCAAACGTCTGTACTTGACCTTTGCAGTTCTGAGTTAGTGGTGGTGGTGGTGGTCACTTCTTTTGAGTGTACTAGGAAGGAAGATAAATAATAATAATAATCAAATATCAATCAAATAATGACGATTAGCCTTGTATTTTCTCTGGTGCCAAAGAAGCTTACTTTAGTTAATATCCAGTCAGCATCGGATATAGCTCTTTGAATGATCATCTGAATGCGTTCTGGATCATCCTCATCTGCGTGACTGTTGTAGCTCTGAAAGAAAAAAGTCCCATTGACACCTGACAGGTGTGAAAGTTTCTTGGGTTATAGTCTTTACAATTATTGCAGTCTTGTTTCCCGTATATAAAAGCAGGCTACCTGTCTGATAGCGTGTTGGTAGTGTTTTTGCATGGCTGTTGAAGGCAGGAGTCTGCAGCAGCGCAGCAGATAGCGGTACAGCTGCACTGGCGTGCGGACCAGATCAGCGCCCACCACCGCCGGAGGCATGAGGGTCTATGTTCGGCTGTCACTTTCACTGCAAGCCTTACCTTTCGAAGTTTGTTGGCAAAGTCTATGCACTAAAATATATGGAGTATATCTGGCCTATTTTGAGTTGTTACTATAAAACAAGGCGTGTAACCCTCGTCACATGCACATAGTTTGAAATATAAAGGTGAAGGATAACAGAGGAACCACTTCCTTATTGACTAGTTACGAAAGCTGTTATTTCACAATAAAAGTCCTCGCTCTTCTATTGAAGAGTAAATCATTAGTCTATTTAGTTATTATTTTCAAACATTTCTGGGTATTAGTAAGTGATTACATATCATAGTCAGATTTCAAATATTAAGTGCTTAAAAAGAAATGCTCGTAATTAGACTGTAGTTACTTTTTTATTGATCAAATGATTATATATTATTCAGACTATGATAAATCATTCAAAATTTATCATGAACTCCAGTTTGGGAAACCCTGAATATAATGTAATGTTTAATGCACTTCTTGTTGTTTATAAATCTTCTCTTTGCATTTTTTTATATCAATAAAAATGGCAATATGTTATCAATTCAATTCAATGTGATAAACGTGTTAAATCTAAAAAATGAAAAAAAAAAATCTAAAATGTGAAATATAATGCATTACGTTCATAACTACAATTTTTGTAATTAATTTGGAATCAGTAACCGACTACAATTTAAGGAATATACCCAGCACTGTTTAGAAATATTACAGTAGTATAAAACAAAGCTATTCATGCAAAAATGTAAAAGGTAACATACAAAAAAAAGGAAAAAAACAATAATAAGTAAATTAAATTTTTAATATGAAGGACATAATTCACACACACACACACACACACACTCATTGTTTGTCACCAACATAAAAACAATCGTTGCTAGATAAAACACATTTGTAGTCTATAACTGAACTTTTCACTAAAAATCGTATACTTTCTGAGATTAGGCCTGTGTGATAACTAGCCCACTCTTATCTCTGGTCCTTGAGGTCAACTTTCACACAGAGTTGAGCTCCTAACCCAAACTAATCAAAGTCTTCAGCATTACTGGACAGTTAAAGCTGGCGAGTTTGATCTAGAGTTGCTAATTTTGATGCTCTACAGTGTTTAATTGTACGGTTTACAGTAAGACCAGGAGCTGTGGAAGCACATGCTCTCGTTTGTTTTAAATGAAGAACTTATTAATTTCACACAAGTATGTTTGTTCTGGTGGTTATGGTTTCCCTACTCATAACAGAAAAAAACCCTGATGTAATCTATAAAACTCATGATAGAACTTCCTGTATGATTGTACAATTTTCTTTTTTAAGCCTGAAAATTCGTGCAAGCCGCTGTGCCCATTCAAGATAATGACATTTTAGAAATTCACTGTTACAATGCACATTCCAACTCATAATTCATAAAAACAGAGGTGGAGGTTCCTCTTTACTCTTTCAGTCTTACTGTAACTCATGCCCCTGAATTCAAAATACATTTTATATACTGCACCTCCTCGACATTATTATTACTCTATTTTTTTTAAACTAAATAAAAAATCAATTCAGCGTAGTTATTAATGAAACCGTTATTGAAAAAACTAATGTATTTATCACTAATTTGCCCGGTGTATTTGAACTTTAAATGAAATGAAAGGTGCTGAGAACCTGTTGTCCTGTTGTCTGCAGGTCGAGTCACTACAGCGTCCAGATGGCGGCCCACAATCCCCTCATTTCACCTGGAGATGCCGGTGAAAGCGCTTATTGTTTAAGAAAGAAAAGCCCCAGCAGCATCAAAGTCATTCTTAGTGTGTGTACGTGCGCACACGAAGAATTCCCCATGCATCAGCGATAACATTTTGTGAGCCTTCAAGATATTAAACTAAAAAGTCAACCACAAACATCTCATAATAAGACATTATAGTCTATATTCATGACCTTATAACAAAAGACACCTCTGTTAGACTGCTTTTGTCATGCTGCGTGGGCTGATGGGTGATAAAATGTTGTTTTGCAGATAAAATACACAGCAAACTTTCCAAAAAATGTAATAAACAACAAATGATTAATAGTAGTCATTGTTTATGAATCCACATATCTTTACACTTTGCCTTTATACTGAGTAACTTTATCTTCTCATATCATAGGTGTTATTTTTGGCACTTTGGAAGTCAATACGCCTCTAAAACATTTAATCTTCTCTGAGCTGCCCTACTTCTATCACAAACTCCTTGCTAAAGGAATCTGACATTATTGGCATTAACATGCTGTGCCTAGGAAATGACACTCATAAAAATAAGATGCATGAATCATGTGAACGAAAGATCATTTCATACAAACAAAGTTACACTTGAAAGAGGTGTAAGCCTCTTTAATGAGCTGAACTTTCTGGAAAGTTCCCAGAGTTGGCAGGATTTGCCATATTTCCTAATCTGTTTGTACTTTTCCATTAGTCACATTTAGATGTCTCAAGTAGATCTCATATTTATTTGCAGCAATGAGGAACATGTTTCTTAACACCTCAGTAAAACCTGGCTGTTACAAGAATGTTGTATGAACTTACAAACATTCATAGTTTTGTTTGTGTGAATGTAATAAAGTCCTTCCCACAATTCAGTGCGTTTGTTAATGTCTCTATACTGTACGTGTTAAAGAAACCATATTGGCTATAATTTTCTATATTACAATTAATTGATTTTTTAAATAATTCCTCTTTGGAGCACATGCCTGAAAAAGAGGCATTTTTAAAGAAATATTTCAAGTGTTTTCTTTTAATCTAATCAAACAAAACATGTTGTAAACAATGTTTTAATTTAATTTTTGACTGCCTGGTTTACTGGATAAGGATGTCACAAGCTCTAACAATTTCATCTCATAAAATATTTTTAGAGCTTGGCATGACTAGAAAAATGTACAGCCTGAGACGATGGCCCTGGTTCTTAGTAAGGTGCTAGCGTGAGAAAAAAAAAATCTGATTCATAGAAACTTCTTTCCTTCTTTCCATATTACATGACTTCCTGTTTCTATGAAATAAAGCACGATTACTCGCACACATAGTCGCTCAAAGTATAAAATTGCCCATGGAGTTATAAGATTTTATTTACATGACTCACACATGACACACATTTACATGACTTTTTTTTAGAGAAAGTTGAAGGATTGTTGAAGGGTTGAATTAAAATAAATCTTAATTTGTATGTTTATTTCTTGTTTTGTCTTGTTTTATAAAAAGTGAAAGTGACATGTACCTCACATGATGTCCCATACTTGGAATTTGTGCTCTGCATTTCACCCATCCAAGTGCACACACACAGCAGTAAGTATTGAACACAAAAAGCAGCCTTTTTTGCTGCGGCACCCAGGGAGTGATTGGGGGTTAAGGTACATTGCTCAAAAGAAAACCTCAGTTATCTCAGTAATGTGAGTGGAAGAGAGCGCTGTTCATTCACTCCCCCACCTTCTTGCTGTAACTGAGACTCAAACCCACAACCTTCAGGTTACAGGTCCGACTCTCTAACCATTAGGTGACAACTGCCCCAATCATTTTAAGTTATTCTTGGGGCCCGTTAGGTTAAGAATAACTGATTTTATTGGTACTCATTTTAAACAGCAGATTTCCCCTCTCCATGCGCTCAATTTCATGGTCCTTCCTGTTTTGTCTTTCATAAAATCCCTCTCAGTAATAAGAGCCAAGTGCAAAATGATATCCTCTAGGAAGTGACATCATTTTGGTAGGAAAACAGCAGTACAAACATATTAGTAATAGATTAGTTGGTTTGTTTTACTCTAAAACACTCCATTCTGTTTGGTATGATACTATCAACATTTCAAAAAATGGTTAATAGCAAAATTAACCCTAATCTAAGCTAACATCCAATCCTTAACTTTTTGTTTCCATCCTGTTGGGACTTGCTCTGTAAATTGCCATTATGAACATAAACATATAAATATAATTTATAAAAGTTAATAAACAAAAAAGTGCCTGAGTTTGACCATAGCACCTTTCTGAAGGAATAACCAACTTAAGCAAATTCATTTTTTAACACAGAGACACAAATTAAACATCTTTCCAAATCCTGGCTGTGTCCGAAATCACATACTCTCTTGAGTGGGTATTTATCTTAAGTAAGTAATTACTTCAAAACCGCTAAAAAACTTTGTTCTGTATAGTATGAATGTGTGTAATATGAATGTAATCTTGACATAATCACCCTTATCACGTGACTTACCAGTGTCAGTTACATTGCTTCACTCCCATTCACAAATCCTCTCCTGTGGCCTCATGGGATGGTAAAATGTCCATCCAATGTATACACTTAAGTAACTAGCCGGAAGAAGTAGGCCATCCAGGTACTTTTCACCTACTATATAGTAGAGAAGTATGTGATTTCAAGTATGCGATGCAGCCACTGGCATTTGAAGTTAGTGCTCAATTTAACTTGGTCGTCATTTTTTCTGGTTCATGATTGGTAAGTAAAATAAGGACAGAAACAGCTGGCTTTTTTTTAAATGTCAACATTTAATGAGCTTCACCACTGTACTTCAAATCTACACTCTGAAAAGAGACCGGTGATTTTTCAAAACACAGAACACATCCACAGAGTCATTCCGGTCCCTAAGAATCACCTCCTCCGCTTTCAGGGCATCGAATGCAAATTTTATATTATAGTCATATATGTCGTAAAATGTATTCAAATACCATTAACTCTGAGTATAAACTTCAAACTTCCTTATAAAACTTGACAGCAAGCGCAGTACCTTCCTCATTTGGCCCGATTGAGCTTGCGTGTTAGTCTCTTCTCACAGGCTCTGTTTGAATCCGCACGTTATCTCAGGTACGCCTGCTTCTTGCATGTTCTAACATTGCCACATATTTTGTACGTTTATCTCATCCGACGTCTCTCGGTGAAGGATGCCATGTTAATTATCGTAGGTTGTCTCGCAGGACAAGTATGCTGTGTGATCTAACAGTCAGAGAACACTGGGGTGAGAACATGGTACTTTGTACAAGGATATGATGATGGGAACCAAGTCCAACCAATCGCAAATTTAATGACTTTGATTTCTTTATACAGGGTTTGATAGGAATATAAAAGTCGGAAGGGACATTCAAGTTTTAAATCTCCACATAAAAATAAAAGCGTGGAGGTAAACAACCAAGTCATTGAGCTCGAGAGGTAGAGACCAACAATGTGAATCCATTATATACATATACACAAACAGTTCAGTGTTTCTTTAAAGGAAATTAATAATAATAATAATAATATTAATAATAATAATTAAAAAAGGGCTCTACTTCAATACTCATATCCACAGCTCTGCAGCACACAAGACACAATTAACATAATTGGTTATGTGTTTTTTGTTTGTTTTTGTACTTATACTGTTTTGGATTATTTCTTTGTCTACACTTCCTAGTGCAGGGGAAAATAAAAAGAAAAAAAAAGAGAGAGAAAGAAAAATATGTACAATTATATGCAAGTCTCAAAAATAAAATCAAATTTCACAGCCCTAAAAAAATGTGCAGGCTAATTCAACTTCTATACAGCAGTATTACATTTTTTTTTTTTGTTTGGCGATTTTTTTTTTTTATACGTCGTTTTTTTTGTAGATTTTGCGTTTCTATTGAAATCTACCTGCTACTCACTTATTTACATACCATACTCAGTGGATCATGGGAAAGCATGCCATAGCACATTGAGGAAGAAATAAAAATAATTATCTAAAAATATATTAAATATTTTCCATTTGTTTTCTTTTAGTCTGAGAGAGTGCAGAAAGCATTATGGGAAATTTAAGCATGGTACAGTGAGTGAAAACTACTTCCAACTGCTTTCCAGACCCACAACGTATGCCATTCCCCGGCACCCTTTTCAGACCCATCCTCTCCACAAGTCCTTCAACAGAAAAAAGCCTTTTGAAGGGGGAGTCAAAGAAGACGACACTGAACTGACATACACAGGATCACTAGCGTGATGCCACAGTCAGTTATAAACATGCACGGGTCCATACATGCACTCACAATGGCGTTCGTCACTTGTCTTCAGGGACAAGGTTTGGTAATATACCATTGCAATTATGGAATGGTTTGGTTGACCAACAGCTCAACCTATTATTTATCTAATTTCTTACTTTTTTAATCTTTTTTAGGCTTTTAATTTGGCTTGCATGCTATTCTAGATACTCCAGGGACAGCAGGGTTTGAATGTCATCTGAGAACAACCTCCCTATAATATGTTGCTACATGCTAGTTGGGATTTCAGTCTCAGTAGGAGACAAGCACCTGCAAGATTTCTGGACACACACATAAAGTCTCCTTTGCTTCAAATAAACCCTTTAGATATGAGCATTTCGTTTCAAGGCCAATCTCGCATGCTTTGGATCCTCAACCGCAGTGCTATTCAGTCACCCACCCACCAGAAGTACTAAATACTGACACAACACATCCACATTCAGGAGTACTAAGAGAAGCCTATGAATCAGTATCTCTGCCAAGTGCTGCGCTACAGAATACTGATTTTTTTTTACTGACGAAAGTTGAATATGAGACAGATACGAGCAAAGACAGATCGATAGAGAAAGAACGGAAGAGCGCAGATGACAGCAAAAATGGAAGAAAGTCATAAAAATCACACTGCCGTTGAAGGAAATAAACGCAATGAGCAGCTCACTCTAGCCGAACGAGAGGTCACAGTTCTTACGAGGGCCGTCGCTAAAATTGACAAGGCCCGGGACAAATTTATGTGGGTTGGCCTAAAGAATAGGCTACTACAGAGGGACAGGATAGCGGTTTTCCGGCCGAGACGACGGCCCTGGTTCTTAGTAAGGTGCTAGCGTGAGCAAAAAAAAAAATAAAAAATCAGATTCAGAGAAACTTGCCTTCTTTCCATACTACATGAAGCACTGCACTTCCTGTTTCCATGAATAAATAAAGCATGATTACTCGCACACATAGTCGTGAAGAGTTTTCCTTCAGGGATACTGTGCAGATTCTGCTGCCCTGCTGTTCAAAATACATTCAAGTCCACAGGGGTCGACTTCGTCTGCCGAAAGTACAGGTTCATGAGCGTGAACCATCGGTATACTACTACAGAGCAGTGGGTATGTATGAACGGACCCCCCGTGACCACGCCCACCCTTCCCGTGTCCCGCTTCAACTCATCAGCAGTGGTTGCTTCTATAAAACTCCCATTTAGTAAGTATTACAGTACACACACACATCAGCGACATGGCTAGTCCTAGACTCCAGTGAAATGCTACGCAGGTTTGGGGAAGCCTGGGGGTCAGTAGTCCGTGGGGGGCGAGGGGTGGACGCGGGACGGGCCGCGGGAGGGACGTCCTCCTCCACTGTTATCAACGCCATCTTCTCCGCCATCCTCAGCTACTCCCAAACTAGAGGAGATGGAGGCATCTCAGAGGGCTGAGCTACTGTCGAGCTGTGGAAAGAAAGAGAGAACGAAAGAAAGAAAGGATTGTTATGCTTTGCTTTAAAGATAAGGGGATGTCGCCATCTAGTGTTGAGATACTGTGAAATGAGTTGCAAGACAAGCTTGAAAAGCACTAGATTTGTCAGGAAACCAAAAGATGCAGTGTATGTTACCAATAATAGTTATAAAAGACATTAGTCACTCTTTTATGTAAAAAGTTTGTCTAAATATGAAACAATGGCATGTTGGCAATGGCAATCCAAAAGCAAAAACCCCTAAAAATCATGATATTCAAGATCACTGGCCTTGATATGGCAAGTCTAGGTGGTTAGGAACAGACATGAAGGTGAATCTCACAAAACTTAAATTAAGAGTTCGTTTATTTTAAAAAATAATATTTTGCATAAAGAAAATGAAGCTTATTTTCAGGTCTACATTCTTTGCACTATGATATTACTTCCATAAAAACTGATCATGACCGCAATTATCAGCAGCTCTTTTAATGTGAAAAATCTCATTCTAACTTCTGAAATATAAAATAATAATAATTATCGGAATAATTAAAAAAATACATTAGTAAAATACAAATAATGATAATAAAGATATAGTATTTAAATTATAAAGTACATCTGTAAAAAACAATTGTATGTACATAACAGATGTATGTGTGTGTACACACAGACACACAGTATATACATAGTATATTTTCTGAAATATGACCTGGAGGGGCGGACTCACCTGATAAAGCTTTTGAAGGCAGCTGATTGGGGGTTGATACAGAGCGGTACCCGATTCCCCTTCTGCTGCTCCAGGATGAACTGATGAATGATCTCTACATGGGAATAAAAAAAGATGAGGAATGATGATTATGATAAGCAATGATAATGGTTTAAAAGCAGATTAATGCAATCATGGTTAAAAGAACAGTTCACAAAAAAATATAAACATTTCTCCTGTCACATGATGACAGAATTTTCATTTTAGGTTAATCTCATTAACAAGTATAGAGCAAGTGAAACCTGTCTAAATCTGGTAGGCATAGTTCACACAAAAATGACAATTTTGTCATCATTTCTTGGTACAAAAAAGATGGAGCGATGTGATGGAGCTATGTGATTGGCTTAGAGCTTCCAGACTAGAACTCCATTTTTTTTCATAACAAATTAAATTACGAATGAAGTGAAGATCTATTCTAGCAGTAACCTTGCAGGTCAAAGAGTTCTGCAGGCAGAGTGTAATATCTGGAATATCTTCAAAAACTCTGTCCTCTTTAATTTAGCAGAAGAGCTGATATGCTTAAAACTAGCTCAGGCAACGTGGAAACTCCTCATGTGTCGATCCAAAAGGGGTTCCCCTCGCATTCCAAACACGGCTGCCTACCCTAAAGCGATTTAAGTCTCTAGGCGGTCGGCTCCATCCGCACTGATTAATCCTCCAGTGGAAACACGTTGCACACAGGATGGAGGAAGAGGAGGGAGGGTGAAGGGCAGAGTTATTTTGAGCCGACAGCACAGTAAGCCTGCTTTTAGCGACAGACTCTCACTAATACCCGCTGACAGTGGAAGGCAAGCACAGATCCAGGGGCCCCGAATGAAGGGTGAAAACAAGGGACAAAAACAACAGGAGCAGCGGGGGATCTGGAGCAGGAGACGCCCAGCAAGACTTCAGATTAACACGCAGTGGCATGATGGGCCCATGTTCTCAAATAGGTTCAATTCAATTAAGACCTTTAGCTCTTATACATGTTGTTTACAAACTAAAGGTGGATCAAGACAAAGGGTTAAATTAATAGACCAACAATATTTGGCTCATGTGTTGTATAATGTGCACTGTAATCAGCACAATGCGTAATATGAATGAATGAATCAACAGGCGAGAATGCAGCGCTGACCTTTGACCTGCCGAACTGATGTCAGGTTCTTTTCAAAGCCGTCATCAAACTTCGGGTTGGTGACAGGCTCAAAGTCACTGGTGTAAACGCGGCCAGAGGATGTGGTGTAGCAGCATTTGCACATGCAGGTATGGTACCGCAGACGACCCTCGTCCAGATACGGGTGCGCCAGGGCGTCCTTCGCAGAGATCCGCTTCGACTGTATTGGGGAACAGAAATGTTCTGATTGAAATTTCCTTTTAAAAACGCAATACAATTCAAATTTCAAAAACTATTTACATTAAAAAAAAATAATAATAATAATAGTAATATATATATATATATATATATAATATTGTGTATATTTAAAAAATATATAGAGTAAAATTACATTTTATTTTATGCATATACATTTATGTATATTAAAAATAAATATATATTAAATAATACACACATATAAATACACACGCACATATATTATACATGCTAAATTATGAATACAATAAAAAATAAAGTTTTACACAAATAATCATATATATATATATATATATATATATATATATATACATAATTCTTTTGCAAAATTTTGTATTTTTGTGTGTATACATATATATATACACACACACAAAAAAACCCAAAATGATGTAATATATATTAAATTAGTTATATACATTTTATGTAATAAATAAATGTATACAGTTACATAATTCTTTTCTAACACAATTTTAATACAAAAAAAACAAAATAACAAAATTTTACAAAAGAATTATGTAAATGTATACATTTATTTATTACATAAAATGTATATAACTGTAATTTATATATATACAATATATATTACATAATTGTGTATAAATATGACATATATATTATATACAATGTATATACATTACATAATTTAAATAAATTAGCATAATGTATAACAATAATTTAAATTAGTTAAATTATATTAGTTACAATAAAATTGTTACATTTTGTTTTATCCATATATATATATATATATATATATATATATATATATATATATATATAAACTAATAACTTTTAACTCAACTAATTTATTATTTTGTCTGTTTGATAAATTTTAGTATGTATTTTAGTTTGTAATGTTCCAGTTCATTAGAACAAAGTATCAAGAACACTTACTGGGTCAAAGACCAACATCCTGCAGAGGAGGTGAACGGCCTCATGGGTTGCTTGACTGGACAGAGTATACAGGACAGGAAGTGAAGGCTGTAGAAGCAGGAAATGGTATCAGTACATATTCAAATATAGGTAAAAGCATAGACAGAAACATACTACTGCAATATGTAATCAATAATTTAATATTTGGAGGAACCACAAGCAAAATTCAAAGAAAAAACAAACCATGAAAATGCATGAATGTGGTCAAAGAAATGTGAAAATGTGTAAAGTGTGAGAATGAACATGATTCAGAAACGTCTTGTTCTGAGAAGCAGTCAAAACATACAAAACAGCGTCCTCTAAGCATGTCGATCCCTGTCATGTGAGCCTCAGCGGCCGTTCAGCTGCACGTAACAGTCTAAAGCATTCAAAACATTCCTCCCAGTAGCACATGATCCTTGCGCCAATAGCCACATACTTATCTGAGGATGTGGGACAGCAGAGACAATGAGCTGGGATATTTTTAACCGTGTCTAATTATCTCCTCCGCCCACCTTCCCCCATCCCAAGCCCCCCAGCCGACTCACCAAAGAGTTGATTGAAAAAGTCCACCGGTAATTGCTTGTTTTCCCTGGTTAGGTTCTTTGAGCCGAGAACAGATGTGAACTATGACTGGTGATTCACCCTTTAAAAAGGGATGACGTATTGTCAGGGCTGACTGTATAGCTGATGGAGGTGAAGGTGTTGGACGAGAAATGGAGGAAGAGGATGGGAAAGAAATGAATGCTTTCAGCCACAACTAGAGCCAAGCGGAAACGAGGTGTGCTATTACTTTAAGTGATCAGACCTTCATTGAAGGAAGAATCTGAGTCATATCTAGGGACCAGAATACCATGAAGACTTGAAGGTGGGCAACATTTCAGAACATCCCAACAACTGCCACCCAAAACACACTAAAGTGAGATTCTATATTTTTAAAAAATAATATTAAAATAAAAATGCAAGGACTAGGATATTTTTTCCCCATTCCACTGCCAAATGACAATTCCAATAAATAATAATAACAATAATATAATAAATTTAATAAAATGTAAATAATACTGAAAAATATATAAAAATAAAGAAAAAATATACTAAATAAAAAAAATGTTTATAAAATACTACTGACAAAACTGTTTTCAACATTGATAATAATGATTCTTGAGCAGCAAATCAGCATGAAAACTGGAATAATTCAGATTTGCCATCACAGAAATAAAATACACTTTAAAATATATTCAAATAGAACAGTTATTTTAAATTGTAATAATATTTACAATGTTACTATTTTTACTGTATTTTTGTATCAAATAAATGCAGTCTGGTTAGCGAAAAAGACAACTTTTGGTCACAAACGTGTGTGTACAAATTAACTAAAATTTAAATAAATCAGTTACTGACCAGCTATTTGTGTAGTTAGGGATGGAAACAATTAGTTTTGCTGCTTAATATTTCAAACTGTAATATTGCAAAAATAAGTAAATAAATAATCGCGAGCCCCAAACTTCAGAATGGTAGCATTTAAGTTTTATTCACTAAAAAGAATCAACTCATGAGTAATTTATTTGGGAATCGGTCCACATTTGCTACGCAGTACAGGTTTGACTCACTAAAAAAGAAATGTCTTATATCTTATCTGTATGTTTCTATGTGTGTCGGAGCATGTGTGCCAACCGCCAGGCTCCTCTGACAAATCTGAAAGATTATCAAATGATGGGCGTTTGAACCCAGTGGGTCAGATTCTGTGTGGGCCGAGCCGAAACTATGCCTGCGCGATTATGAGTCAAGAAGCATGCAGGGTGCAGTGATGTATCCATGTGGTGAGGTTGCGTGAGCGTATGTGAATAAGGAACCATAGTGGGCAAGTTTTTGTGAGTAGTTGGCAGTAGCGCACTGTGTGTGAGCTATTTATCTGATGGTGTGTGTATGATCATGCCCTCTGGGGTGGTGTGATCGTGTGCTGGAGAATTAGGCAGTATTAGTTAAGGATTACAGTGGAATGTGGAATCAGACAGTTAAGGGAGGGAAAGGGCCTCTCCCTGTCCCATGATTCAAAGCTCAATTAGACAAATGATGAGTCAGGAGGGTTGACACATGACATCATCAGCCCAGACTTTCAGTCATCCCAAGCATGCACGCAGCTCCTGTTCTGCCCTCACATTTCTGACAGCGGGAGCAATGGGCTGAGTAAATCTGCTACTTTAAATCCTTGACAAGCTTGTGGAGTCTGACAGGTCACACTTTTAGACCTTACACAAAGAACTCGTCTGAACTTAAGCCAGTGTCAGAGGTGACATGTGAGTTTTATTTGTGTAGTGTTTTTCTTGAATGCTGTGTCCACACCAGGTGCGGCCCAACAAGTATCAGGTGACCAGTAATTCATCTGTTCACACCGGAAGCGAAAATATAGGTTTTTCAATGGCTGGTACCGTTATGATATCTAAAGGGCAAAGTGACCAATGTTTGACATAATACAAATATATACATATTGTATTATAACTTGAAAAATGAGACACAAAAACTGCTCTAAAGAAATAAACACGGTTATTACACAAAATTTACTGAACCTCTGGAAAATGTTTAAATAAAAAACTTATTTTACAGAATATTTCATAAAAATTCACAAAAAAGTATAAAAAATGTATTGTTTATTAAAAGAAAGTAAAACAATGAATGAAAATTCATAAAATTGAAAGAAAATGTAGTTTATTAAACAAACACTTACATTACTGAAATCTAAAACAAATTGAAATTCGAAACTTTACAATATACCGTTCAAAATTTTGGGGTCAGTAAGATTTTTTTAATGTTTTTGAAAAAAAAGTCTCTTATGCTCACGAAAGCAATTAGTTGTGAAAAATTTTGTGAAATATTATTATAATTTAAAATAATTTTTTATAATAATTTTAAAATGTAATTTATTCCTGTGATGAAAAGTTGAATTTGCATCATAACTCCAGTCTTCAGGGTCACATGATCCTTAAGAAATCATTCTAATATGCTGGTTTGGTGCTCAAGAAACACATTCTTATTTGAATCAATGTGAAAGGCTGTTGTGCTGCTTAATATTTTTGTGGGAATCATGATACTTTTTTCTCAAGATTATTTGATGAATAGAAAGAATTTTTAAATTTGAAATATGTTGTAACATTACTGTTCTTTACTGTCACTTTTGATCAATTTAATGCATTCTTGCTGAATAAAAGTTGTAAAAAAAAAAAAATCAACATAATTGTTACAAAAAACGGCTTAGTTTTTCCTCTTCCTGACTGGTGACACAAGCCCAGGCCAAAGCTATGGGTGGAAGGAGGAGGAGGTGTATGTCATGAGAAGGTTGAGAAACGAGCCCCAGCTTCCTGTGAAGCTATGCCCACGTGACGTCCGACCGCCCCTCTGGCCCAGTAAAACCCCCAGCAACACTCAGCAACAGGTGCAGGCTACAGCATTCCCCAACCGGCTCAGCGTTCCTCCATAATCTCCCCCCGCTCATTGCGGCTGTGTGGTCCGGGCCATCTCTCCCCAGTATCACAAACAAGCCATTGATCATCCTGGCAGCAAAACAACACAAAGCCCTTCAGGCCCACGAGTGCAGAGAGAGCAGACCCCGTCGCACCTGGGAGAGGGCCAAGCGAGGACAGACAGGTGGATAGGACTTGTCTGTTTGTTTATTTTTGCATTTACCATGCAGAAAAAGAAAGAAAGAAAGAAAGAAATAGCAGGGTACGTTTCCTACGGGCACAAGAGGGGGAGCCGATATGGAAGCAGGCCATTAAACGAGTGAACGCTGACAGAGACAACAGTGATTCCAGAGAACGCTGAGCAGGAGAGCAGTTAACAGACTGCCTTCTGTATACTTGGACAGGCAGAATCTGAACAGGGTGTGTGTGTGTGTGTGTAATAGATATTGGGTCTCATTCACTAACGCCAAGCGCAAACCACAAGACTGAAGCTTGTCACCCTGCACACATTTAAAAACTCAGTTTCTTACTTCTGCCATGTCTTTGTTGTGTACTTTAATCGCAGACATTAAATGCAATATAATCCTCCTCCCCAGATTCATTCTAACACAAAGTCACATAAACCGCAACATTAGATTTTATTCTTGATAACGTCAACAAACAACATGGTGGAAAGGTTTAACCTCATCTATGCACAACTTTAACCACATGCATGCAAAATGTGTTAAGAAAAAAGGCTCTATACAAATTTCTAATATATTGGGTCTGTCAAAATTAACATGTTGATTTAGCGATTATTTTTTTCGGTTTAAAGTGTTACACATTTAATGCAATTTGCTTTGGCTAGTATTACATTATATGATCATGCTCTTATTCATGCAAAAGCTTTTAAACCATTCAAGAGTGACAATATACAAAAGAGAACTCATTTCTGTACTGGAGCGCTGTCTGTGACACACACACACGACTCAGACAGGAAGTGCACCAGTACAGCCATGAGTTCTCTTTCACGCTTGAACTGACAAAAACACACAAATTGCCCATTTTGTCAAATATATTTTAAAGCACAGTTTAAAAGGAGGTAAATAAAGTCTTGAATGAATGTAAAGAGTGTAGAGAAAATGGGATGCGTGTCAGATTTGTGTCATGTGTGGCAGGGCTTAAAGTGACAGCAGCCTCACTGCTTTTGACTGAATAACTTTAGTAACTTTAATAAAGATTAACCTATATTTAATTTATAATTTATAGAGTGAGAGATTGTGAAGTGTTTAGTAATTTCTGTTTATTTCTCACCTGTTCGACCTACCTGAAAATCTTAAAGCACATTTTACAATGTTACATGGGTCAAAAACAATGAAAACAATAACTTTTTTGTGCATTTTAGAATGATATGTAAAAATCTGAACCAGTCTGAGTGGGCCAATAGAAAACATCTTGAGCGTTGAGCCCTGATATATTAAAGGACACAGGTAAAAGTGACATTTATTATAATGGGTTTATGTGAAGATTGTTTTAAGCTCAATTAAATTCAGTTTTTTAAAAATATATATATTTAAAATCTAATAAATGAATAGCTATCAATTATACTGTAATGTTAAATGACTATAATTAATGCCTAAAATTGTAAAAAAATCAATTTCAGAGACATCAGTAGCAGTATTGGTATCAGTATTACTGACCTTCATTCATAAAAAGATGCCATTAAACAAATATTTAAAATATACTGTCTTTATGGTGTTTCTATATTAATTTGGAGATTAAAAGTGAAATTATTACAAAATAATTAGCGGCTATTAATTGTGATCGATTACAGAAAAATGTGTGATTAATTATTTTTGAATTATTCTGTGCACACATAAGTAAAAACACTTGTATTAAAATGTTATTGAATGAGACCCATAAACAAACAGATGGAAAAAAAAAAAAAAGATAAAAAAAAGAAGTGAGAGAGAGAAAGAAAGAAAAAAAAATTCAGAGAAGTGGCATTTTTTAAAGCAGAGTGGCGCTCTGAGATAGAATATCATTCATGCAGGGCTGGGGTGTAACTCTTCCACCTCTTAAAACACACAGTCAGGCTGTGTGAAAGCATATTTGTTTCCGGTTTCAGTTGTGTGGAATGGTAGCACTTAGCGCTGGTCTGCGAGTGGGAATGGAGACGCCGTTGAACACCGTATCTCTCAGATGCACTCAGATGCCCAAGCTAATCTGGCTAAGTGTTAGAGCCGATATGGTGAGGATGAAGATCGCTAAAGCCCCTGAAGGATCTCATTTCAAAACAGCCAAAATCAGATCTTCTCTATTTATAGCACAGGAACGGGACAAGTGTCTGAGGCCTCCCACATTGATGAGAAAATCAAGATGAACACATTAATGACTGCTCTTTTAAAATGTAAATTGGGAGCTGTGAAAGTGTCACCACGTTGTCAAAACAATGTCTGCATCTTCAGCAAAAGAGCCGAGCTTCAGATACTTCGATAGAAGAGGAACATTACAGCCATACTGACTCTCTAATGAGGTCAAGGCCACGTGATGGTTTCCCTTCCAGTTCAACATTAAATTAAGCTTTTTATTACATGAATATTAATGTTAAGAATAATATAATATAATATATTCCTAATACTATTTAGGATAATATTATATTATATAATATAATACTATTTATAACATTCTACTTGAAAACAAGACACTATGTAGTTGCATCTCCATGTAAAATAACTTAATATTATTTATTTAATAAAATTATTTATTAACAAAATTATTTATATTATATAAAATGTTATTAAGAATATTAATAATCTTATAACACTGTCATCAATATTCCCTTTCTCCTAGAGTATTTTTAAACACTTTAAAGAAAAGTGCATTTTATTATACATATTCATGCCTCATATATATATATATATATATATATATTTACACCCCCCCCCCCCAGTTGTATTTATTTATTGCACAGGAAACAGCCAATGAATCATCAGTTGAATAGCATGAATTTGCTAAAACCTCCATGTCTGCCTCAATAACCAAACACCGGTTATTACGTGGTGCTGTCGCATCAAGAGGGGAAAATAAAACGTTGGCCATCTGTTAGCAGGTGCCATGGAGTTCAGTTTGGGGCAGACATCAGGCTACACAGCCCCTGGTGACGTGGGAGGGGCCACATCTGCTCCAGCTCTGCACACGGTCAGCATGCAAGACCCCCTAAAGCCATTAAACAACACCCCCTCTGCTCATTCTCCCTGCTTTTTAAAAGCCCTTACTGCAAGCCCACCCAGCACTGGGGTCATCACTTTCTGACCTGAGTGTGTGTGTGTGTGTCCTGTGAGAGATAGCATGTAGGCGGAAATCTGATCTGATCATGTTGCCTCTCTGCTAAGGCGGAAAAATCAGCATGGACCCGAGCATACATCTGTTTCCAAGAGCTCCCTGCCAGCTTTTACATACACAGCACACAGGTGGTGACTTAACTACAAAGCAGAGGAAAGTTTTAATGGGAAGAGGTGGCACTTGCATAATCAACTGCAAGTATCAATTATTTTCCCAAGATGTTTCTTCTACCAAGGTTTGCAGTCTGAACAGACAACATGTTGTGTTGCCTTAGCTCAAATGCACACAAAACAAACTCACAGCACGACCAGTGCAGTTTGATTTACAATACAAGTACAGTAAATGACTTTTTTTAAGCAGTTCAGTTTGAATCAGCCTAACATATAAATCTGTCATTTACCGAACTAACATCAGACACACCTACTGACAGGGTGTTTATATGACAAAATGGTTTAAGATAGACATTAACCCATAAGAGGGTTTTGATGAAAAAAAACAAAAAACAAAAAAACAAAACAAAAAAAAGTTATAAATCATGGGCTATTTATATACTATAAAAAGTAATAAATAAATAAATAAATAAATAAAAGCAAATCCTTATTTATAATCATCAATTATAATTAATTAATTAATTAATTAGTTGTTTATATAATTGAAGAAGAAGAAGAAAATATTATTATTATTATTTTATATTTGCAGTATCCACATACAGGTGAGTATACAAAAAAAAGTACAAAAACATTTAATGCGAAGAGGTTGCACTTGCATAATCAATTGCAATGATCAATTCTGTTAATTGTTATTAATAATACAATTATTATTATTATTATTATAATTATATTTAACAATATAATAATAATAATAATTTAGATTACTCAATATATTTTTATATAATTCAATAAGAGTAATTTTCATTTTTGGGTGAACTTGGGTGAATGGGGTGATTACATTTTGACTTGACTCAAAAGTCTGCATTTAACCTCCAGTTTAATTAATTGTTGCCAAATGACATATTAAAGAGATCTTATAGAAAAACACTCCTTAGCAAGACTTTGGTCTTTCCTTTAAAACTGGCTGACCAAGCACTTTTGGTGTTAAGCTAGTTAAGAAGCCTAGTAAGGAAACAATCACACTAGAATCTAAAATTTTCAATAGGGCTGATACACCACAACCTCTCACATCCTTTCCTCTCTGTCTTTAAATGGTAGCCAAAGTACAGTCTCTTTATATTCTCTGACTCCAGCGGAGGCTAAAAGCTTCCTCTCTTTCTAGAGATGGTAAGAGCCTTGCAAAATTAATAGAAGTAATGAGGTCCCCTGTGGAGGCAGCCAAGTTGATCTTAAGAGTCAGACCTCTTTTTAGATCTCTCAAGTCCTGCTTTCTCTTGGACTGATCTTGACTCTTTCTTCCTCCACCTATCCACTCAGCCAAATTTTGAGCGACTGTCTCTATCTTGAGAATGGGCATTAAGGCATACCGCATCTCCCAACACTGTTGTTGAGAACTACACTGAAATGCCTCTTGAAATCCCTCTGCCAGACTCTCTGGAGACCTGTTCCTCTCGCTGCCATCTTTTTCACTCAAAAGCCTTCTTGATAAGGTATTCACCTTCACGAAAGTGGAGGTGGAGGTCTGGTGTGCCCTTTTCACCAGTCATATTTATTGGGTCACACTATGTGCAGTGTGAGCACCAAACTGAATCTCCAGGTGCTCTCATGAGAACCAGACTTAAAAATAATATATATATATATTATAATATTATATTATATATATAAAGAGAGAGAGAGAGAGAGAGAGAGATTTATACCTGAACTTTCTCATGAATTTTGAGAGAGTTTGGTAATAGAAAATGTATTTATAATTTGTCTGGACAGATACAAATTATGACCAGTTCACAAACAAATGACTAATAGCAATTTCTTAATAATGACTTAGCAAAAATGATTCACATGTCACTGATTTCAATCAGCATGACAAATAAGTCGCAGAAACTGTCATACTTGACATTAAGTTGTTTAAGACAAACGTTCAAATAAAATAATAAAACTGGCAGCTAACCAAGAAGCCCGATATTTATATATTTTTTAAATAGTAAAAAAAAAATGGCCAATCCTTTGCCAATGTCTTTCGTTCTTTATTATATAGTATAATTTGTAATAATAAAAACAAAAATACAGTAAATTGATATAATATTTTATTATAACATAATAATAATAATAATAATAATAATTTTTATTATTATTACTACTATCATTGTTATGTGCTACCTAAAAATGGAATGTTCTGGAAAACACTGACCAAGACACAAGATCAGACGCATGGAGAGGGGGGTCATCACAATACCCCACAGACCCTTTAGAGACCCCTGTTCTTTCAGTCTCCAAAGCCTGTTACATGTAATGGGAAGCTCAGCTGATTAACATGATTAAAACATCCTGCTCTAGGGCCTGACGACCACACACAGGAGGCAGCGTCGAGTGACAAGGTCAGCCAAATGTCAGTATAAGTGTGTGTGGGTAGCTGGCTGGGATTATGACTGGTGAATGTTGACCAGAGAAACAAGTGCCTCTTCACATATAGAGCTAAATGGTAAAGACTTTCTCTAGTCTAGCAGGTGCATGTCTGTATGTGTGTGCGTGCAAAGAAGGCGGGCTTTTTGGTGAGCCGCCAGGCATCAGGTCGATGCAAAGCAGGAAGCAGAGGTCCACAGCCCTTGCGCTGCAGTTCCTGTTCTCTGCAGGGTATCGCCTTCTCAGCGTAGCTGTCTAGAGCCACAGAGCCAACACCCAGCACCAAATCACTCATGCACTCTCACAAACACGCACATATTCATACTGAAACACAGAGAACAGCTTTCTATATACCTAAAACCATGAGCCTTTCAGTTGAGCAAACGACCAAAAGGCACTTAGAGATGGAGCAACTATTTTTAGCCTTTCATAAATATATCTTAAAGGAATAAAGAAATACGATAAAATCTGATGTGTGTGACTTCTGAGCCACTAGCAATTGCAAAAATATTGACTTTTTTAATACAGGTTTCCAGAACACGCCCGCTGTCCATCATTGGTTGGACAAACATATAGTCCCGCCCTAGTGTCTCTGGGATAGGGGAAAGTGTTTTAAAGGGCTAGTTCACCCAAAAAAGAAAATTCTGTCATTAATTACTCACCATCATGTCGTTAAAAACACGTAAGACCTTCGTTCATCTTTGGAACACGATATTTTTGATGAAATCTGTGAGCCTTCTGGCCTCCAATATACTGCACTTTCAAGGTCCAGAAAGGTAGTAAAGAGATCATTAAAATAGTCCACATGAATACAGTGGTTTAGCCTTAATGTTATAAAGCGATGAAAATACATTTTGTGTACAAAAAACAAAACAAAAATAACAACTTTATTCAGCAATTTCTTCTCTTTCCTGTTATTCTCCTTTGTTGTTGACATTGTAGACACAGTGCAGAACTTCCACGTTCTATGTCAGAACGCCGGCTCGTTATTGGCTGGCTCCTGCGTCAGCATCACACGAATGCGTCGTGCTGCTCATATTAATGGTGTCGGGCAATATTAAGGCCGCCGTTCTGGCGTAGAACCTGGAAGCTCTGCACTGTGTTTACAACATCAACAGCGTAGGAGAATAACAGAAAGAGAAGAAATTGCTGAATAAAGTCATTATTTTTGCGTACAAAAAGTATTCTCGTAACTTCGTAATATTAAGGTTGAACCACTGTAGTCACATGGACATTTTAACTCTGTCTTTACTACCTTTCTGGGCCTTGAAAGTGGTAATTGTGTTGCAGTTAATCGGAGGCTAGAAAGTTCACAGATTTCATCAAAAAGATCTTAATTTGTGTTCCGAAGATGACCGAAGGTCTTACGGGTGTGGAACGAGGGTGAGGGTGAGTAATTAATGACAGAATTTTCATTTTTGGGTGTACTAACCCTTTAACATTAAAAAAGCCACAGACTTGCCAATAATTATGTCCAATAACAAATAAAAGGCTGATATTAAAATGATATACTATTTAAAAAATACATTAATTAATTAAATAAAAAAACTAAAATCAATTTTTGTAAATGCTACATGTGAATTTAGGAATCATATCATTATGACATGATTTTATTTTTTTTGTTTAATTGATTAATTGATTAATTCATCATAACATTTATTTTGAGGTTTGTTAAAAAATACATTTGACAGTGTTAAACTATGTGTTTTTACAGATGAACAGCAAATGTAATATAAATAAATAAATAAATAAATAGTGGAAATGAGCACGCACATTCAATATTAATCAACACCGATTAAATAAATGAATAAATAAATAATGTCAGCCGATAACCAATATGGAATTGCATTTCTGCTTTAGTATTTAGTCTACACACTAAATTGTTGTGCAGAAATATGTCAATAAGAGTCATGGCTCTCCCTCCCTCCCTCCCTTCCTCTCCCTCATCAACTGATCAATCAGTCTGTCAGTGGATATGATGCAGGGCAAGAAATGGAGAGGCAGCGGGAGGGAACCGGAGCGAGAGAGGCCCAGAGCGAGTGGAGCGCCGGGAATCCAGCAGCAAAGGCTGATGGGAAATTTCTTCGCTCCGGGGGCAGTAAGAGTGACTCGATTCCATAAACAAGGTGCAGGATCGGTCAATAAGTTCCGTCACTCAGAGGGAACAGCGAGTCACCATGGCAGCACCACAGGGCCTGTTTATAATCAGGCTTCCTGGGGCCGAAAATATTAGTGCAAGGGAGCAGCGTTTGCACAGGATATAATCCACTAATGAGTGCTGTTTCGAACACCATGTGCAAGTTTTTGGAACATTGTTTGATATCAGACTCACCTGTTTATGTGGTCCTCTCAGGATGTGAGCTCTGGCCCCCTCACACGCCGTCCTCATGGCCTCCAGAGACGGAGTCCCCAGCAGATCTGTGATCAAGTCCAGCTAGTATATAACAAAAAAGAAGAGTAGGTAAGTGTTGTATACACAATAAATATAGAACAGCATCTGTAAATGTTACAAACATAATACAAGCTCTTTGTAAGCCAATACTCTCCTGAGATCCAGGAATTTATTTTTAGCCACTTGTAGTATTTTTTATTTATTTATTTTTTAATTAATACAAGTGACTGTTTATGGCTCATTTATCTATAAGTACATGATAATAATTTAAATAAAGAATATATTAACATAATATCAAAATATCTTGATAATTACAATGAAATAAATATAATTATAATGGTAAAATACTACTACTACTACTACTAATAATAATAATACACTGTGTTGTATAGTTTTAATAAAAATATTAAATGTTGCAATATAATATTACAATATAATAATGTACAAATAGAAAGTATAAAACATTTGTGCTGTCAAATCGATTAATCACATCTAACTTAAAGGTATGTTTACATAATATATGTGTATATATATTATTATATTTATATATATTATATGTGTATGTGTGTGAGCATACATACAGTCATATATAAAATATATTTATAAATTTAATTTTATATATATATATATATATATATATATATATATAAAATTAAATTATAAAAAAAAATACTTGTTACATTTAGAGAAATAAACTCTTTAAAAAACCTTTTTGCAATGTTCGTCTTTTGTTCTAAACACCATATCTATGTTTTAATATGGATCTCAGAAGGATATGGCATACACACGTAAATAAATAACCAGAAGTAGAAAGTCCTGGTTTAAAACATAAAATAACTGAATATAATAAAAGAAAAGGAAGAGGACAACGAGAGAAATAAGAGTCTAGATCTTTACATAAACAAACTAGAGCAGAAGCATGTTCAAGTCAATCTAATTCTTTACTGGAGAGAATTTAATGAGCCTTAAAGGGGATGTCGATGTGCTGCCGGTGCACATTCAGGGCTGTGGAGACGGCAACCACACACACATACGCCAGCCAATCCCAGAGCCTCTGACACACAGCAGGGCCAGTATAATGAGAACATATGAAAGTATATAAACATATATAAGTTTCTGTGTGAAATACATAAAACTAAAAAGCGTATCTACAGTCATACTTCAAGACTTTGTTTCATGTTACTCCATCATAAGTCATGTTTATGAGATTTTGAACAAAATAATAGTAAAGGCCTCTGTGTACATGTGAAAGCTAGTGTCTGAACTGTGATGATGTTGCTTCTGCCTGCTGCAAACACACAGCCTTCGAGGACAGAGGGCTTCTGGGTCGCGGCCACGCTGGGGCTTCAGTACAGCAGAGCCTTGAGCTGCCTCCGCTCTCTCATTAGCATGGCTGTACAACATTTGCCCAAAAAACTGGATGTTAAGGTCACACGTTTAACATCGGTGTCCAGGATTTTCTGTTTTCACTAATAAGGTTATAAAGCTGGGAATCTATAATCTAAATTGTAATGTAGACGCATGCATTTTCTGTAAAGCTGCTTTGAAACAACATGTATTTATGTATGTATATGCAAAAAACGCTACACAAATGTGAATTGAATTAAATAAATGTATAAGCCATAAAAACTGTATTCTGCATTAAAATACCCATCTATCTATCTCTCTCTCTCTCTCTCTCTCTCTCTCTCTCTCATATTTGAAACAGCAGCATTATATGCACAACACTTTTAGTGGATTAATTTGACAAATATTGGTAACATTTTACAATAAGGCCCCATTTGATACCATTAGTTAATAAAAATAGAACTAATCATTGTTAGCTCATGTTAACCCATTAAATAATATTAACAGATACAATTTTTCCTTTTTATAATGTATTAGTACATGTTAAATTGAACATGAACCAATAATAATAAATGCTTTAGAAGTATTTTTCAACGTTAGTTCATGTTGACTAATGTAGTTATCTAATGTTATCTAAATGGAACAAGTTTTCACGTGTCACCACATCGACTTCTGCAGAAAAAAATCCTATAAAAGTACTAGAGTAACTTTTCCACTGGGATAAAAGCTGTCAGAATATGCACAAGTTGTTACAGTCACTGATCTTTTCATAGAGAATTTCTTATGCATTTGCTTTGAATCACATAATGTCTGACAAAAAAGGGTCAGACTTCAATTCTTCCCATTTAATCCTTGCAATATGTTGCTGTTCCTAGCCAAACTTGTTGGAAACCTGTTGCCAAATGTTTGTTTTACCCACCACAGTCAATTTTGGCGAGTGTTATTTCAGGATCCTGCTAAAGCAGCTGAACTATTCTCTATTTAACACATCTGAGACATCATACTGCAATGAGAGAACTTAAGATTCCCTTACATGTAATACTGCAGACTGCAAGTTTAGGGAAAGGTTAATATAAAAGACACATTGTGAGTACGTTATGTTCCTAGATCAACATTCTAAGCTGTTCCAAAAATCAGAGGGCTCTGATTGGTTGATAAGAATGTTGTTCCAAGAACAATAAATACTGTTGACAGGAACATGTTCTACTTGTATGAATCACATTGAGAAATGTGAAATGGCCAGTTCCTGCCTACAGAACGTGTGCTGAGCATGAGCGTAGGTGAATACCTGTTGGATGGGACTCTGGGCCTGGAAGAGGATGCGTCGGCCAAGCAGCTCGGCAAAGATGCAGCCCACAGACCAGATGTCGATGGCGTTGGAATAGTGCCTGCTCCCCATCAGGATCTCTGGCGCTCTGTAGTACTGCGTAACCACCTCCTGGGTCATGTGACGCGACTCGTCCAGCTCCTCCACTCTCGCCAGGCCAAAGTCACAAATCTGAGCACATATTACCATTATTAGGTTGATGAGAGGAGTCTGCGGTGTGCGTGTATTGACAGATGAAGATCTTGAAAAATTGCTCTTTTTTTCAATAAATCAAGCAATAAAAACCAAATTAGGTGGAGAGGCTCATTCATGTTTTAACCAAAGAGATAAACACTAAAAGCGCTATAAACACAAGCCCCAATTTTCAATCATCTTGAGCCGCTTGAGTGCTCCTGGGAAATAAATAAATGAGAAAAATATCTCTGCCTCTTCTCTACACCCTCTCTCAGAAAGAAGGCATAAAAGAGTCTAACATGCATTACTAACAATTTACCAAGAAGCTTCACCCAGTTTATCCCAGCGGCCTAATTTTTCGTTCTCATGAGACAAAGTCAAATCCTGCAAGTAACGCTAAAACATGCACTTTATTGAAATGATTTCTTGCGTTTTCTTGTTCCATCCACGATATGAGTGACAAGCTGCCAAGGTGTTGCTATGTGGTTGCTAGGTGGTTAAGTCAAAAGAGCCCATGTTTATGTTTCTATAGTCAGGTCTCCATCCACATATTTTAAGTGAAATCGCATAAAGAATGATAGATGGAAATTTTGAAATATCCCTAAGGTATGTAAATAAATTATGATGGAAACACATTTATCAAATAAATTCCTAGATGTGCACTCAGAAGCACATTTTTATTTTAGTACTATTGAGATACTATTGTAGCTTTTATTAATAGTTTGACATAGCTTGCTTTTGGTAAGTTTTAGTCATTTTTATGTTCGTTTTGTGATTTTTAAGCATCTTTTTAGCTTTAATTTACATTTCTATCAGTTTTAGCTTAAGTAATTTTGGTAGCTTACATTATTTTAGTTCATTGTCAAGGCAACATTTCTAATTGGCATTTAAGCTTCACATCCAATACTGATATTTATATTTTTGCAATTAACAAAAAACATTTTAATAGTGTTAGTAAACAATAAAAACACTGAAAGGTCTTAAATGTGACTTAAAAATTTGCTCAGATGATTGGCTACCAGAAGTGACAACTTGAACACGTTTTTTTGCATAATTTAAAATTTGCAATTTAGATGGAATACAGATGATGAGAAGGCCACTTCATTTTTTCTTCATTCACAAGGTACATATTGATATTTACTGCTTAGGATTTGTGTGTTCATTTAGCTGCATATTTAACAGTCTCATAGAGCAAACACTAATAATAGAAAACACGTTATGAATGTAAAAATGAATTGAATTTGAACAAGTCAAATTCAAAGTGGTGTTGAACATAAATCAGACTTGATTGCCGGACATGACCAAAAGAAAAGGTTTGGGATGTCAGAGCTAAATGAGAGAAACATTTTTTGGAAATGGGGATTAAGAACTAAATGAAGCAGTGCATGCTAAATGATTCCCTTTCTGTGATCCAATAGCATAATCTATTCCCGCTCTCCCCTCAAGCAAATTTGTCATGCTGCTGGGTGAAGTCAGCACTCACATACATTGAGAATTTCTCTCTTTCCTTATCTCTCTCTCTTCCTATATCTCCCATATCACCCTTGCTTTCTCTTTTGCAGCTGAGCTCTCGCTATGGGATCCAAAATGAAGATTTATGTCAGGAACTGAGCAGATGAATCAATCCCGAGGGGGCCTTGACCCCCTGGAGCCAGAGATTGTGTGTTAGTGTGTGTACGCTGGCGCTGTAGACCTGGCCTGGCCAGATAGATATGAAGCGTCCTCGGAAGAAAGGAATTATAAAGACAGAATTCAAGGCCCATAGGCTAGAGTGTATAATGCTAAAATTGCAGGAGAGCACAGAGACAAAAGAAGCCAGTACAACAGAGCTTAAACAGCCAAAATCTCTCAAATTTATCCAACAAAAAGTATATTAAAAGCACAGCTAAATGTGACATTTATTATAATGGTTTTTGTGAAAATTGTTTTAAGTTCACTTAAATTAAAAGTTGTAATTTTATTAGTCTAATATATTTTTAAAAATTATGGATTTCAATTATACAGTTTATGTTGAAAGGCTATAATTACTGATTTCATCCTGAGAAATGTAGAAAATGATCCTTTTAATAGCGACAATAGAAGCAGTACTGGTAGATACTGGCCTTCATTTATTGTATCTTTATGTTGTTTCAGAATTAATTTGGAGATTCAGTGTGAACGTATGTATTACAATAGAAAAAAAATATGTATGTGCAATCAAGGTTAATTACATAAAAATTCATAACTAAATTATTAAAATCAATACTTGATTAGACAGCACTAATATAAACAATCATATCTTAAAGGGATAGTTTGTCCAAAAATGGAAATTATCCCATGATTTACTCACCCATCCTAGGTATATATGAATTTCTTCTTTCAGACAAACATAATTGGAGATATATTTAAAAATATCCTGGCTCTTCCAAGCTTTATAATGGTAGTGAATGGGGGGCGAGATTTTGAAGCCCCCCCCCAAATATGTATCCATCCATCATAAAAATAATCCATACGGCTCCAGGGAGTTAATAAAAGCCTTCTGAAGCAAAGTAATGGGTTTTTGTAAGAAAAATTTCCATATTTAAACTTTATTAAGTATAATAACTAGCTTCCGGCAGACGGCCACACGCATCAATTTGCGGCTCAAGTGTAACCTTATGATACTCCTTAACTCTACGTCCTACATCATGTCAAGGGCTACTCTTGTGGCGCAAGTCAACTTGTGCAGTATGCGTACAGTCATTTGCCGGAAGGTAGTTAAACTAGATTATAAAGTTTCAAAATATGGATATTTTTCTTACAAAAACCCCTTGCTTCACCTCAGAATGTCTTTATTAACCCCCTGGAGCCGTATGGATTATTTTTATGATGGGTGGATGGATTTTTTTGGAAGCTTGGAAGAGCCAGGATATTTTTTAAATATATCTCTGATTATGTTCTTATGAACGAAGATGGTCATATACAGCTAGGATGGTTTGAGAGTGAGTAAATCATGGGATAATTTTCCTTTTTGGGTGAACTGTCACTTTACGAGTCCAACCACTTTTCAGGGTGAATATAAGTAATAAATTTATTCTAACAATAGTTGAACTATCAGAAAATATTACAATTAAACACAGTAAAATCATCAACACATTAACATTTTGACTAGTATTTCACTAACCTTAAGCACACAATTGCTGTTGACCAGCAGGTTACCAGGTTTAATGTCTCTATGCAAAATGCCAGCTGAGTGTAGATACTTCAGTCCTGTGGACACAACATATACATCAGTCATTAAAGACATTTTGTGGACAAAAACTGTATTGATATGAAGCAGACTGCGCTGTTATGCTGTGCAGGTTTCTTGTTTGGTTTGAAATCTAATCCAGTTGACATATAAACAGACTTGTGCCCTATGGTGGCAGGATGTAATAGAGCTTTGTGTCACTTCAAAACACTGAAGTTATACACGTTTCATGTGATCCATTAGGTTAAACAAAATATCAAAAAGGTGGTTGGCTCTTTAAACTTGTTCTTCCATTAGTATTCTTACACTCTTCCTCCTCATTGTCTCTGGTGACAATATGATAGAAAGCAACACGAAGTAGAGAAGAGTGTGTGTGATTATCTGTGTTTCTCTACCCATGAGATGTTGGTAAAGAAAGACTCGTGGTGGAGAATGTGAGGGTGAAGTTTGAAGATTTGAAATCAAGGGCTTAGTGTGTGTGTATCTCACCTCTGAGGATCTGGTAGAGAAAGACTTTGACATGGTCAGAGCTCAGGGGCTGTGGCGACACGATGATCTTATGGAGGTCACTCTGCATCAACTCTGTCACCACATAACTGCAGTTATGTCAAAGGAAACAACCATGACAAAAATAACAGCAGGAAGTTCACACATACAATACAGCAGCGCTCCGAATGATAGGCAGTATTAGCACTTATCTAAAAACAGAGCCAATGGATAAGGAGGTCATGGGGAAGTGGAGAGGGTGAATGTGAAGAGGACTACATTTGTCTAAAGCGCCACTCCTAAACTGGAGCACAAAGTCAAGAGTTTTAGTCGCACATTGCTAGTTCTTTTAATCACCGATTTTACAGATGCAAATATGATAATGGGCTGTACATTATACTCCGACCCCATTTGTTTTTCTTCAGTAGAGCTGTTTAGTAGACTATAGTTGTGGAGCAACCAGCAATACAAAATAGCTGCTTTCAAAACAGCAACAAGCCACTGTTTTCTTTGTTAAACTTGTTTGTTTGCAGTTTAACATGACAAAATGCCAGACCCTGGTTCTAGAATGATCTTTTCTGTCTCAAATTGATTTGAAGATTGATTCATTTAAGTGAATCCTTTTTTTGGATGGCCATCAATTAATACTATTTCCATAAATCATTAAATAAAATGTATTATATGTCAATATATATGAAAATTACTTTTAAATTTCTTTTTAAAGTAATGTAGGAAAAAAAAAAGGAAAAATAACTTTAAAAAAAATACTAGATAGATGATAGATGAATGATAGATAGATGATAGATAGATGAATGATAGATAGATGATAGATAGATAGATGACAGATAAATGATAGATAGATAGATAGATAGATAGATAGATGATAGATAGATAGATAGATAGATAGATAGATAGATGAATGATAGATAGATAATGATAGATAGATAGATAGATGATAGATAGATAGATGACAGATAAATGATAGATAGATAGATAGATAGATAGATAGATAGATAGATAGATAGATAGATAAAAAGATAGATATAATTATATATATAAATGAATAGTTATTCTCGAGAACAAAATCTCTTTTTAGTTACTTTGAATTTACACCAAGGAATGCTTTTGGCATTAATATTTAACATAGTATCATTAATCGCTATTGTACACCTGCAGAAAAAAGAAGTGACGTTACATTCTGCTTTAGACAGACAGCAGGTCCGAACACCTGTTCTACCAAACGCATGGCACTGGGAGGCTTCGCAGAAACATCAAGGTGTGATGATGTGGCCATTAACCAGTGATGAATGAAGATGTTGAAAACACACAAAGAAAGTGTTACGACAGTCATTGAGTGAGCTGAATCCAAGAGGGAACGTAATCCAATCAACATCAACTATTACTATAATTCGTTTAATTACGTTCATGCGGCATTTCTATGTCTAAGGGCAGACCCACATATTAGGCCTCTATTACAATTCCCAGAATATAAAGCACACACAAAGATGAGCTGCTCTTTCCCGTATGGTCCAGCTAATAAACACAAACCGGAGAAATGACACTTCCTAGTATCTAGGTCTGACCTTTATGTCGAGAAGAATATTATATTGAATAATCTTCACCTGGAGACACACACATTATGACTCATTCATGTGTTAAAGAACGAACAAGGAGCAATTATCTGCTTCAGCGCTACTAGTCTCTCAAAACAAACACCAACTTCAGCAATCAACACATATGAGCGCAGACTCAACACGTCGGCTGTCAGTAAATACGAACGATGGAGAAAGCGTAGGAGGACTTCCTGGCAAAGATAAACCGCCCGTGATCTTTCTTTTTATAAGCACATAAAGATGAGCTGCTCTCTGCAACTCGGTCCAGTCGGGCGTTCGCACTTGCTGGCAGGGAGTCACGCACACGGAGCTACACAAGGTTTGACAGATGCAGATCTGTGGTTCAAAAAAGCCCATCCAGTCATCTGCGCTGCGGCCGAGTCAGCAGAGGCAACCCTCCTGTGTGTGTGTGTGATAACTACAGCTGAGTATGCAGGACTGCTTGATTGACTGTCTGCTGGGACAAGCTCATCCTCTACCCACCCCTTGGTTTTCCCTTAAGTTTCTCAGCTACAAGAGTGTCACAAGTATTTTCATGCCATCTTTCACAGTGTCACTGCAAATTGACACGGCTTCTCTTCGCAGCCTTGGGCGCATCTCTTTTCCTCTTTTTTGTGTCTCTTAAGCAGGTTTTTTTTTAATAGCTCTCTCTACATATATATGCCCGTTTCACACACAAGGCTTAAGCCTGGTCCTAGACTAAAATGCATGTTTGAGTTTTTTTAACTGAAAACAACTTGCACCGACATATCTTAAAATTTGTCATTGCCATTGATTTTTCACAAAACGCACATCCAGAAAGCACATTTATAAAACTACTGTACTTAAATGGCCTAATTTAACTAAGTCCTGGCTTAGTCTAAGCCCTGTTTGTGAAACCGGGTCTAAGCGTTTTTAAACAAACAAACTTGCAATTATTCACGTCTTGAAACATAATTGGGGAAAACAGAAACTAAAAACTATTTTCATGACTCCAAAATTAACTAAAATAAAATGAAAATAGCCACAAATTCATTTTTACTTTTAATTTTAGTTTAAATTTAACAATATGAAACTTTTTTTAATACCAAATACCACATAACTAATCAAAAAAACACTTTAAGAGTCAAAACTAAAAAACACTAAACTAAATTAAAAAAAGGTTGATTTTTTATTAAAAACTATAATAAAGGTTTGGTCACGCTGCTGCCAAAATCTAGTCATTTCAAAAGGAATCCAAGCAATCACGCAGAAATCTACGTAAGATTTCGCAACAGATTCAAGTTGGTCACTCAAATTTGCCATGTTGACCAACAGAAAGTTGCTTGATTTGAAAGTGGCTTGTGCTTTATACATCACTACAATATTAACACTAGACGACAGAACTATTCTGCTTGTGAAATTTTGGAACAGTGTGATCACCCAGAACACCCTAAACTCCACAGAATACTTAAGCAACCATAGCAAGTCCCTGAAAACCACCCTGAAAGCATAACAGTCTCGTTATGTCCCTACAAATCGACAGCTTATGGACTATAAACAGCCAATTCTCTCCCCTTTTCCTTTCTGAGATTTTCACATTCACTATGAAACAAAAGGAATATTTGTTTCACAGCTCTTTGTGGGGAAATAAAACATTACTACACTGCAAAAAGGGCAATAGAGCTTCGCTGTTAATGCTACACAAACTGGCAACTTTAGTAACTTATTTAGAAAGACCTGGTGTAACTTATCAACCACAACATTTACTATAAGTTAACAAGTCAGCATTATCCTGCTAAAAATGAGTTACTTTTTTACTGCAGGATGACAGGGTAAAATAGCATTCAACGTTGAAGGGACAATTCACCTGAATATTAAAACTCTGACATTTACTCAACCTCATGTGTTTCAAACCTTCAATCTGACTTTCTTTAGTGGTGGTTTCACAAAAGGTGATTTTTTTTTTTTAAATAATATCATGGCATTTCAATATTATGAAAATAAAGACTGGGCTAAAGAAGCTCAAACGGGCTGCTTAACACATGAGAATGAACCTCTTTGGTTATGCAGCACGTTTGAGCTTCTGGAAGAGGTTTGTTCTTCTGTGTCATTCAGGTTAGGTGGAGCTTACTTATGTTCACTGATCAATAATTACATGTGAATAAAAGCCTAAAAGCCTAAATTAAATCTCATAAAAAACAATCGAGTCTCTTGAGAAAATGTGGACCAAACCACTCAATTCATATGGATTAGTTTTATGATCTCTTTATGAACTTTTTGAAGCGTCAAAGTGGTAGTTGCAAAGGCAGTCAATGGAGGGACAGACATGTCTCAGATTTCATCAAAAAGATCTTCATTTGTGTTCCGAAGATGAACGAACGTTTTATGAGTTTGGAACAACATGATGGTGAGTAATTAATGACTTAATTAATAAAAAAATAAATAAAAAAACCTATCAAGTGTTTGATATTATAAAGTATCAAGTGTTTCATATGAAGCCTGATAGTTTTACACGAGGAACACAGACTAAAATGTTGTGCTGGGTTCAGACTACACAACATTTTTGTCTGTTACGACAGTCACCGCGTCAGATTATGCAATTCTGCCTCATAAATTCTTGTGTCGTGGACAAAAAACATGTCAGCTGCTTCCCGACCAGTCATCACTAGCTGTCTTTAGCGACATGCGCGATGTCATCGAGCGACTGCAACTGGAACCAGCGACTGCCTTCACAAGAGTGTAAATGAACAATGGTTGTAAAAGCCTAATGCTAATTCCAGTACTCACCAGGCGGCTGAAGTGCCTCCACTATTGTTCGCCAGCATTTATCGTTTTTCACTCTGTCATGATAGTTCTTTGAGGAAACATCATAAAGGCAGGAGTATTGTTGCCATAGCTCAACAAACCTTTCCTCCATTGCATAATTCCACCTAGCAGCACCAATACAATAGTCTCTCTTTTGTTTCGCCATGTTTGAAAGCAGTGTACAGCTTCTGTGCTCCTATTGGTCATTGCCAAAGATGTGACGAAACCCATCGTGGAGGACTGAAAAAGAATGAAACATGCTAGTCTTTTTGTAGACACAGTGCTGGTTGTCGTCCACTATGACACACTATACAAGATGAAATGAGCGATTCTTGTGTCCCATTGTAGTTAACGAATCACCACGACACCCAACATTAAACGAATCATGTTAAAACCGAGTTGATATCGTGTATTCTGAACCTGGCATAAGTCACACAGGTTTAGAGTGACTATGAGTAAATGAATGCTGAATTTAGGTGAACAATACCCATAAAAACCACACCCGTGAGACTCTTTAACCAGGCAGGGTGTTCCAGAAGCAGATCGGTGGAGAGCTCCAGGCAGACCTCTACACGATATTTCGATAATCGCCTGAGAACAGAGGGCTTTGTCACGTGCCTAATTAGCCTCATGCAAATGACGGCTATGCTTGATTGCTTCACTGAGATGCAAATTACACATCCTCCGAGCTCGGTTCGCCACAGAGCGTTAGCGCTGACGCAAAAAACACACACATACTGAAGAGCTGAATGGGGACTACAGGGAGCGAATTCTGTGGCACTCCGCCGGTTCTCTGTGGCCCGTGACTTTTTCTCTCTCTCCCATGACTCTTTCTCTCTCTCCCCCACTAAATTAGCACTGTACCAGTGCTGCCGGCTCACTATGCCAGCTAGCACAGCTTGACTGTGGGTAGAGGTGGAGAAGCACCTGTGGTCTGAAGCTCCCCTCCAGAATGACTAACTGACAGTTGAGAGTTACAGAAAGAAGTGGAGTGATTCTACTAAACGGTTCCCATAGTGACGAATGCATGTATAGAGTAACATATAGAATCCATCTCAAGACACTGAAATCAGAATTAACACATGAAAAAAATTACTTTAAAACTCACAATGCTACAGTATGCACTTTCAGAAAGAATCTTGTAAATAAACATAAAATCTTAACATATGTAAATATACTATAGCTGGTCGTTATAGCCACAAATACAGGGTTTCGTTCACTAATAATTGAACAGATTATTTTATATTTGTACGCACACAAGAACTTCTCATGAAAAATCTCCACCTAATTCACAACGCACACACATTAATTTGTTCTTAAAGTACCCATGATATCAAAATTGAAGTTTTTGGATTTTTCTATGAATATGTTATCTATAAGTGCTCCAAAACAATGACAAAATTCGGATTTAGAAGATATAAGCAATCAAAACATACAGTCTCTCACTTCTGCCATTATGAATTTTGATTTTATCAACGATTTTGATGTCATCATGCTGCACTTCAGCTTCTCATGCATTTTCTGTCCAATCAAATGCTCTCTAGAATCTAAAGCGTCCCGCCCCCTACATTATAAATAGATGCTGATGCTGTGGCTAAAATTGGTCACTTTCACACATAGTGCACTATATATAGGGGATAGGGAACGATTCAGACCGTGTAAATATACTTTCCATTGGGGCGAATGAAGTCTGGTTTCTCAGTGTGGAGGAGGAGGAGATTATGAGAAAAAATGGTGAGAGATTAGGAGGAAACTGTGGCTTTGCCGAACTGTGATATAAATGAAATGCTATTGACTATTTTTAAAATGGGAGGGGCTATTCCATGTCCCGCCCCGTCTTCCTGTTTCAGTGGAAATTACGACAACACATTGAATAATGCTGCGTGTGAGGCGCTTTAGAGGGCCTTTATCCTCGTTCTGATGTTAGTGAATTTGGAGCATTCTAAATGAGCGGCCGCGTGCGCAAGGTTAGTCATTTGCATAAAAAACGCCCCAAACAATCTCCATGTAAGGGCTTTCCTTACAGCCTTATGTCACTCTCGTCAAACATACTGTTTGCAGACGTGCCCTCGCTCAATCCTCGAGCAATGACAAGTGTGCATTTCTCACCAGTTCTCACAAATACCTCTGGTGTTTCTGACATCACAAACTACCCTGTAACCAATCAATGTGTGGATCTCTGAACTGGTGTGAGTGACTGGAGGCGGGGCTAATTTGCATATTCATAGAACTGCGTATACTAAATGAAGCAAGCTATTTTAAGGAATGAAGAAATTTTTATCTTTAATATAATTATAGTTGTGTTAAGATAATATAATATAATAAATATAATATAATACAATTTAAATGAATAATAATATTATACTATACTATACTATTATTTGCGTATGTGTAGTTTCAGATGTTCCTATATTTTTTGCGCAAATTTTAGTACGTAATTTTTGGTGAATCGTGATTTGCTCTTCAAATCATTCTTATGTACATTTCACATTTTCACAAATTTGTGCACGCACGTCCTCAGTGAATTAGACCATTGTCTTTATTTGTCTCAAAAGTGAAATATTTGCTCACTGAATTGACGCGAATTAATATATTTATTTTTTAACACATTAAATATGGCAGGTATCTTCACATGCAAAGCCATTAGCCTATCATAAAAACCATTTACACGAAGACATCTTAAAGGTATAGTCAGGCAAACAGCCAGTTCTGCAGGTCAAAGGACTTCGAAGAAAACAAGATAAGAGTGCATAATTTGCCTCTTAAATGAGGAAGTTCTAACTATTCAAATGCCTCTCTAATTTCACAGTCCACAGAAACAACAATCCTGTCATTATTAATGCTTTAAGACATGGTATATGACTATTCTCCCTCTCTCTCTCTCACACACACACACACACAAGCCCACCCACAAACATGCACATGCATACACAAAACGCAGCTCACACTTATCCTACACACTCATTGCTTTGTGAATTCATACAAACACACACAAAAAGGGGGGCTTGGCCATGTGTGAGACTGAACATGGCTTTCACAAAGTCCTCTCACATAATAGCAAGGTGTAATCGTTGCCAGATGCAGATGGAAGGAGGCGTATTTCACAGCTTTGCTGGGTGTTAATTGACCTGCTCGGAGACCTGGAGGGGGGGGGATCTGCTAATTCTGCTGCTACGGTCTTTTCGGTAATTAAACCCAGCGCACCTTGCTTCTGTCAGCCCATTGGCCATTGTAGCCTTTTATCTTCCACATCCTGAACTTCCTGCCTCAGCAACAGCCACAGAGAAACGGGACTGGTTCTGCAGGTGAAGTCACATTTTATGCTTCTAAAGAGTCACTGCAGAACAGCGTAACAAAACATAGAAGACTATAAAGACTTCAAAAGAGAAGGAATACCTGTATAGCAGACACATGCCAAATGCATTTTAAAAGGTGCATCACAAGCAGCCATGCGAATTCAGTCAGTCACTGGCAATAAAAATAAATCATCAATGTCTTTGTCCTTAAAGCACACATGACTCATTCTGTAATCATGAAAGCAATCTGTATTTTCAGAGACTTCTCGCACTTTCAGCACATGCGCCCAGAAAAACACCCGCCGCATAATGCCCAGGCAAACACTTTCAGATCATACCACACGAATGCTCACTGGCTTATCTTAATCTGCTTCAAATGCAAAATAAAATAATCAAATGAAATAAAATACACATAATAAAAGCTAATTTGGGATGAACTACTCCTTTAATAACATACCTGTCTCGCCTGCACCAAAAATACCAAACTCAGAATCACCTTATCTAACCGCTGTTGCATAAGTGAAGACAACATGGTGACAAACAATTTGAAACAGACTTGTGCGGCGTTTACACCGGTTAAACAGCAGACTTTCAGACATAACACAGAGAAATCCACATCCTCTTAAACTAGCAGCCTCGTGACAACTGTATCAAAGACGTGGAAGATGAAACAAGAAAGTCGCAGATGCATTAAAAACAAGCTTGACTTCAGCACACAACTCAGAAGGTTGCTTCTCCTGACATTCTCAGTTTATTCAATAATAGATGCATGATAGGGCAGCGAGTAGCTTGGCAGGTACTGACAGAAGCCTGGCGTAACTGTTCTTGCTATAAATAGCCTGCTAAGACAGCAGCGGGGTCCACTCGACCTCAGTGTGAAAGAGGTTGTGCTGAACACTGCTTGAAGAATATTTTACAGATCATAGCATCAAACTGTTCAAACTACCTGCCCAGCCAACACTTCCACTGGCTCCACCACAAAAAGTGATACATTTTATGTTAGCAACATGTGTGTGAAAAATGCATCATTTTTTTATTTATTTAAACGTTAAGCTTTTTTTTAAAAAAAAAACCTAATTGAATACAAACTATTTATTAGGTTTTAAACATTACACACCTATAATATTAAAGGTTAGATCACCCAAAAATCACCCTCATGTCGTTCCACACCCGTTAGATCTTCATTCATCTTCTGAACACAACTTAAAATATTTTTGATTTCAAAACACTGCTTCAGGAAGCTTCGAAGCTTTACGAATCTTTTGTTTCGAATCAGTGGTTCCGAGCGTGTATCAAACTGCCAAAGTCACGTGAACCATTGAAATTTCGAAACACTTATAACGTAACAACGCCTCGTTTACTGAAATCACCTGACTTTGGCAGTTTGATACACGCTTCGAACCACTGATCCGAAACAAAAGATTCGTAAAGATTCAAAGCTTCCTGAAGCAGTGTTTTCAAATCACCCATCACTAGATATTGTTGAATAAAGTCATTATTTTGTTTTTTTGGCACACAAAAAGTAACATTACGGTTGAACCACTGTAGTCACACGAACTGTTTTAAATATGTCCTTTCTGGGCATTTGAAAGTATAAATTATCTTGGTGTCAATGGAGGCCTCACTGAGCCATCAGATTTCATCAAAAATATTTTAATTTGTGTTTCAAAGATGAACAAAGGTCTTGCGGGTGTAGAACGACATGAGGACGAGTAATTGATGACAGAATTTGTATTTTTGGGTGAACTAACCCTTCAATGCAAATGAAAATAAAATGAAGATAAATTTATTTCATTTTATTCTGAAAGGAAACAATCATTAAAAAGTAAATATATCTTCAAACACATTTTAAAATACCATTTATTCTGTTAAAATTAAAAACCATTTTAAAGGTGTGGCCAAAAAGAAATGTTGGGAGGGAATAAAAAACAACAACAAAAAAAAAACCAAAATAACTTCTTGGAAAGGAATGGGCACCTGTACTATTCAGATCATGAAAACACAATAATAGACTATAGTTATTCTCATGGTGTGAGATTCTGAAAAAAAATACTAAAGACGTTTTTCTAACACATGTACAGTTAAAATAATCACAGATGGAACTCTCTCCACCCCCCGTCCCGCCCTGAGTACCCTGCTGATTTATCCGTTTAGTTCTCGAGCCGACCAAAATGCACATCACCCTAATTCATTTGTGTGTGTTAAACCACGTCCTGCAGGACTATGTTCCAGAAAAGCAAGCGCAGGCTTCAATGGAGGACAGCCAGCACATCCCATCCCTGGGGATTCTGTTATGACACAAGAACATTAGAACACGTGTACCCACACATGTACTGTGGCAAAAAAAGTGCCTACTTATACAGCATACTGTATATAGAGAATGAAATCTAGCGAAGAATGCTCTCATATACATAGTTGAAGCACATTTGAGTGTGAAACCAAGTCATGTAGCTAAACCACTGACAGAGCTTTGAGTTTGAAGTAAACATAAATATAACAAAAAACAAACTGAAAGTGCGCTCACAAATATTGAGTGTAATACCTTGTTTGTATTTACACTAAGCTATTTTTGGATATTTTAAGTGTTCAGTAACATAAGTATATTTAGAATTGACATTTCTCTCACAGCGCACACAACGCCTCTGCACTTTTCTCCCGATTTCTCTCAACATGGGGACAGGAGAGCCGTCAGTCAATGAATGGAAAAACAAAGTAACTTGCATTAGCTCCTTGAAAAAAAGTAATCTGATTACGTTACTAACGTTGCTTGTAATGCGTTACCCCCAACACTGGTTGTGAGTGCAACTACGATGCCTTAAAATGCTCCCTACTCAGGAAGCACACTCGATTTCGAAAAAGAGCAAGAGACAAAAAGTAAAAAATAGTCCTGCAACGAAGGGGAATGTTTATAACAAACAGCAACTGATTAACCGAAACGCTTTCACCGCAGGCGTCTGGTAAAATGCAGCGTATATGAAACGGCAGTCGAGCAGTCAGATGAAGAAATAACAGCCATTATGACAAGGAGCATCGAGCACAATTCACACATCAGTCACTCAGAAAGACGCCATTCAGCAAAAGATATAATTAGCCTGGAATACACAGTGGCAGTGTTGTATGAAATAACCTTTCCAAACAGGTCTGCTGAGGGCCTTTTGGTTTTGGAACATGTTTTTTTTTTTAATTAACTTTGTGTGTACATGGTACGTGTACATGTAAGGAACACACATTTTTGCATGTCTAACCAAGCCGCTTTAAGACACTAAGGATCGGACCGCATTGATGTTTTTGCTTCTTAATCCATTCAAATGAGCGCACAAAGGTTCTACTGAGCTGTTCGAAAGAAGATGGATATGAGTCTTTGTTTAATCCGTTGAGTAAATAAATGCGTTAAGCAGAACAAAGATAGTGGCACGGAGTGGGAACATTATCATACAGAATATGAATGTTCCCCGGCACCTGTGTGTGTGTGTGCTTATAAGTGTTTACAATCTCTTATTATGCTGCTTCTGTAGAAGTCCATAATGGAAAACATGAACGTTTTCCACAAATGTGGTGAAAAGCCCTCACCGCGCCGTAAAGGATGATGATAATTTTACAAACGCGAAACATTTTCAGAAACACACCATCTCTTCTTTATTACTTTTAAAGGGGACATATTGCACTTTTTAAAGGGATAGTACACCCAAAAATGAAAATTCTGTCATCATTTACTCCCCCTCAAGTTGTTCCAAACCTGTATACATTTTTTTGTTGTGCTGTACACAAAGGAAGATATTTGGGAGAACGTTTGTAAACAAACCCATTGATTTCGCACCCAGTGACTAACATAGTATTTTTTTCCTGCTATGGTAGTCAAAGAGATTCAGACGAAATCAGACGAGATTACGCACACTCTTCCAAATATCTTTCTTTGTGTACTCTACAGCAGAACAATGAAATTTATACAGGTTTGGAACAACTCGAGGGGGAGTAAATGATGGCAAAATTTTCATTTTTGGGTGTACTATCCCTTTAATATAATTTTATTTCTTGCACAACAGCCAAAATCAAAGAATAACAAGCAAACTTTTTCAGATTTTTTACACTGATTTTGGGGGGTAAAATGTATGGAATTCTGCACAATAGATTTAAAAGTGGAATAAGTTTAAAAATTGGAACTTGTAGATCTTAGATTCAAACTTTGCGTGCACAGATTCCTTGTGGGTCGGGACAGAAGTTCTATTTTTATATTATTTATGTACTATTATAACAACTGTTAATATTTTGAATATTGTCGGAGCCAGTAGCCTCGTGAGCAGCACGCCGACATTTAGCTTCTGGCGTCCCGAGTTCGAGTCCCGGCTCATGGACATTTCCTGATCCCCCCAACAACTTTGCTTCCTGTCAACTATGTCCAGTCATAATAAAGGCAAAAATAAATCTTTAAAAAAAGATTCTGAATATTAATATTTATAATATAATATTTTATATTTTCAGCTTTGAAGTTTCATTTTTTATAATTTTGTATTGTGCTTTTGTATTTTTTAATTAGTTTTTTCATTTATAGTTTATATTGTTTCAGCTTTATTTCAATTAATTAAAACTATTTTGTATAGTTTAAGTTAACTATAACAACACTGGGTCTTAAATTTTATGTGACCTTTTTCCACCATCTCCTTGAGCCTTAACATTAAAAATCATTTGCATTTCTGCATGCAAATTACCCCTTATTATGATCGGATAACCTCTGAATACTGGTGTAGTTTACATTTACATTCATTTAGTCAACCACATTTGAGGCTGAGATGTCATATCCAAGAAGATTACATATACAACCAGTTTTGAAGCTTAGTTTTGGGTACTTCATGTTATTTTTGCATAACATTAAACTCTTGTATTTAAAAAATGGAAGGAAAATCCTGTTTCCCACGATATGTCCCCCTTAATCCTGGTGCCAAAATGGAGAAATGCAAGCATGCAATATGATTGAATGTGCATTACATCTCAAAGCACTCTCAAAGCCAAAAAAAAAATCAATCACTGTATAGAGCTTAAAATGTATGTTGCATGGCATGTTCACCCATTCTTTAGTGGATTTACTGGCACAGAGCATTATTTACTAATGTTATATGTCTTTTAGATGATTCCAAACACTGTGAAACGAAGCCAAAGGCAGACCACAGCCAGCGGTCACGCTGCATGAGAAACGTCTAAAAATACAAAAGCGCAGGATAAATCTCCCGGCAAATTAACACAAAAGCCTTTTTTTGTTCCTGGTTTTGAAGAGCTAAAATTCCTGCTAATTTAAGAGGAAGACTCTGCAGCTCAAATCATAGAAAGCCTCTTGGTATTTGAAAGAAAAAAAAATACTCTTAGAAAAGTGGCTTACAGAGTGCGTATCGGGTGACCGGGCAAGAGCGGTAAACGGGGGAAGCGTGTAATTCCTTTTATTAAATTATACACCAAATTAAGAAGCTGGGGTTGCCTTTAGCGTCCTGCAGACCACATCTAGGAAATATCAGAGTGCGGTTTAAAAAAAAAAAAAAATTAAAAAAAAATAACATGTCAGCCTTTTCTGAAATCCATGTGAAACGTCATCCATATTCCATTAGAACAGAACCATTAGGCAAAGGAAAAAAAAATAAAAATAAAATAAAGAGCCCCAAACCTGCGATAACCAGACCTGTTTTTCCTATGATGTAAATGGCATGCTAATTGTCATAAGTACACTGGATCTCTTGCCATCAAAAACACTCAAGCACAGCGTGAGGCAAGCCATCACCTCTCTAAACATAATGTTCAGCTCGATCCCACTTTAGCAACCACAAAAGGCACAAAAAAAGCATATGCACTATTTAAGACTTTAAAACAAGACCTCAGATGCCCTTTCCATGCCAGAGCTCTGTAATCTACAAGTCATTGTTTCATTCAGCTACTTACAATTTTTAAACTGTTTTCAAGCTTTCAAGGACTAAAAACCACAAAGAAAATCTGTGATTGAAAATGTAAATTAAAGCTGTGAATGAACAGAAAGCTTGAGGATTCTGGAAAAAAAGTAAAACCAAGAAATAGGGCTGCATGATTAATCGAAATAAAACCATAATTGTGATATGGATTTGTGTGATTACCACAAATTATTTAAATAAATAAATGCAACTTTGGGTTTCTGAGTGATTCGCAGCACTGTATTCTTTTACACACAAGCAGCGCACAATCCAGTGTTTTTAGTGTCACGAGAGCGGCTTAGTTCTTAATGCAGCCCTACATAAACTCGTCGCTGCACGTGTGGTGAGTTTGGGTCTTTTATAACACGCATTTGCCACTACACGCCAACCATCTTCTTGTAATGAGAAGCGCTTATAGACAACAACAAGAGAAGCATAAGGTCTCCCTGCTGTTTTCCACCAAAATAAAAGCTTGATGGTTTAATGTTTATTTCACACCATCATATTGGTTATCGGCTAAAAAATTTATTCTATCAGTAAAAATTGTTATTTTTTGATGAATGCTTTGGAATCCAAAATTTTGAATCCTATTCACTTCGTTAGACAGCAGCTGGTACAGTAGCTTTCTGTTTAGGATACATTTCCTCAAAGTAGTCGATGTGTGGAGGCTGTAGAATATCCAGAGCTGACAGCACCTGTGGAGAAACAAAGACAGAGCGCGCCAGAGGTCAGCTTTGACGCCAGAGAACGTGGGCACTGACACCAGCCTTCACATGACATTCGTTTCCCAGGCACCAGCAGCCCAGGGACAGCGAGAGCTAGCCAGGCTGCCGTTAATGACACCATGGGGACGGCACGTAGATAGCGAGAGTTAGGTAACTGATTAAAAAAAAAGAGGATGGTGGGGAGCTTACATTGTCGTGTTTGAAGAAACAGAGCATCTTCAGTTCCCGGAAAACCCTCTTGCAGGAGACGAGGTTTTGGAAGACATTGGGCATCTTTTTAAGGGCCACGCGTTTGCCGTCTCTGGGGTCTGTCACCGACCTGAGGAGAAAAGATGAGAAATATGTGATTAAACTAGGCGATTATATATATATATATATATGTATATATATATTCTTGTCCGTGATGCTCACCAAAGAATTAATTTGTTAATAAATACAGTAATATTATATTAAAAATTAAAAAAATCATTTTCTATTTGAATATTTTTTAAAATGCAATTTATTCCTGTGATGGCAAAGCTGAATTTTCAGAATCATTCCTCCAGTTTTCAGTCACATGATCCTTCAGAAATCATTCTAATATGCTGATTTGGTAATCAAGAAAAATTTATTATTATTATTATTATTATTAATGTTGAAAATATTGCTTAATATTTTTATGCAAACTGTGAAACATTTATTCAGGATTTTTTGATGAATAGAAAGTTCAAAAGAACAGCTTTTTTGTGATATAAAATATTATAAAATATATTTACTGCCACTTCAATTATATATATATATATATATGTATATATATGTATATATATATATATATATATATTCATATATATATATATATATATATATATATATATATATATATGAATTTCTCCAAAGGTTTGGAGACATTTTACTGAATTTAAAAGACTTCATATATATATATATATATATATATATATATATATATATATATATATATAAGGTTGTACCCATCATTCAGAATGTTTAATACAAGAAGTGAAATAAAGTAAAACACTATTTTTAAAGTAACAAAGACTTCATTTCCACACTGATTTTCACTCAAATGATCGAAAGCAAGAAAATTTAACCAGTTTTACCAATAATACAATATGTAGTAAAGCAATTTATCTACATGTTTTTTTGAAACATTGTTGGTGACACAAATGAATCATTGAGACTGTTTTGAATGAGACAGTGATACATAAAAATGAACTGAATCTATCAACTCTAATGCTAATATTTGCAAGTCACAATACAAAGAAGGTCTGCGAAATTTGTCTCAAGATGAGGAATCTTCATGATAAAATTAAAGGTGCATTGAAACAATTGATACATCTCCCAGAACCAATTTGCAACTTAATCATATATTTTGTTGAATTTTGACACAAAAAGAAGAATACAAGAGCAAGCGAGAGATGATTTGTTGATAAAAAGGCAAGCGCTGAAGGGCCCTCACTAATGGCCTTGAATGTTTGCCGGTTTGTGAACATCTTTTGTCGTCACTCTTCTATGAGCAGCTTGATGTGACCTTACTGAGAAATGCCAATTGGTATAAGTGCCTCTCCTTCTTCCCTGAACAGCAACACATTTTCCACAGCAATGTTAAACACATTACACAAATGCAACTATCGTTTCCTCGTCATACAGAGTCATTTCAACTTGCCGCTGTGCAACGCTATGCCAGTTTGCCAGTTCATTGTTATGTATTGACTATATCAATTCAAAATGTCTTCATGTCACGTTAATGATTCTGAAACACATCTTGTGTATATTTATGCAAACTACAAAGTGCACAATAAGTCTCAAACCAATACATAGACATTTCATAAAATGTATATACAAACACAAAATTCTTAGGGGTGTTATACTATATATTAATAGCTGTTTTTGTCTTATAATAATTGTCTCAAATGTGGCTCATAAACCTCAGAGGTGTAATCACTGCACAAGCAAGTGTGTCCCTATACACCTTACCTGAAACAGAATGGAACATTCTGACTGAAAAACAATTCATGCTCACGCAAACAGACGCAAAACAGTTTCATGTAATCCTGATCATAACAAATGTAGTATTTTCTAGAGGAACACATTTTTATTTCCTTTTACATTTTGTTCATACATGAAAAACCAAAGTCGTTGACTCTGATTGATTGGAAACATTCTTCAAAATATCTTCTTTTGTGTTCCATAAGAGCGAAAGTTTGGATCACAATGAAGGAAGAGAGATTGACTAAATAAATGTATAAATAAATGTATATGTGTGTATGTATCTATGTATTATAACAAATTTACAATATGTTCAAACAATATCACATAATGCGCTTGCTACGTTAATTGAAACAATGTATGAGGGGGAAAAGTAAGACAAAGTGGAACAGATTTATGACAGATATATATTAGGTATTAAAAACAAATGAAGTGTTTATTCAGGGTATGAGGAAACATTGATCAATAAAATGATGATTAACAGTGAAAAAAATTCTCATGGGTCGGCATAATGACATGCACAAACACTCGCACACACACGCGCCTGGTCACGGCATGTGATTCACAAGCTGGATTAGACAACAGCACGAGGGAGAGGGGGAGGAGAGAGGCAGAGAGAGGCAGAGAGAGAGAGAAAGGCAGAAAGAGAGAGAGAGAGAGATGTTTCTTTGATAAAAAGGAATCGCTACAGCACTGTATACCATCTCTCCTCTGTATCAAAACAAACGCTACAGCAGGAAATGAAGACAAGTTTCTTGTAAAATAGAGCAATAAAGAAAGACAGACGAGTATAGATATACAGACTGAATGAAAATGTGACAGACAATGCAATAGATATGTACAGGAAGTTATGAGGGCTAACAAGGAGTGTGTTTGTACACCCTGACCAGCCCATCACAGCAACACTGACTCGGCCAATAGTGTGGGTTTAGAGGCAGGACTATATGTGTGTCCGACCAAATGGGGGGCACATTGGGGAGTGTTTAAAACCTGTTTGAAAACAACAATTCAGTTTGGTGGTGCTAGTGCAGATTCAACGTTTGGCATAAAAAAAATATGATGCTAAAAATAAATATGAATCATATTTGTGGTGTAAATTGGCCAGACTGGGCTAAAAACCTGACTGATAGTTCTGTTATCTTTTGTCTCTTTTTAGATTTCATTTCACAGATGTGCACGAGGGGGAGTCGTCTAATTTAACTCATTAAAGCCGTGTCAGGAGCCTTGCCGCAAAATCCTTCCCTGCACCGTCTCCAGGTGCCAAAGAAAACGACAACACGAGAACACGTGAGCACGACTGACGCCTGGAATCGAGCTCCCCGAACGCTCTTCAGGACTCACACACAGGACCTACTTCCTGGAGATAACGGAGCAAAATGTTTAAAATAGAAAGATATGCCTCACTCTCACTCTCCGCCTATCGCTACATCTCTTTCTCACTCTCTCTCCCCATCCACTTTTAATCATTGGCTATTCAAAGATGAAAAGCCTTCCTGAAAGGGAAAATTTTATCCAAGTACTTCACATATGGCTTTTCTCTCTCGAAGAGTATGAACATGTCCTTAGAAACAAAAATGGCTTCTTTTAACATCTTGTCTGGTTTTCTAAAAAGTAAGCTAGAGGTTGATTTAAGGTCAAACTGACAACAAGAGGACAACCTCTTTGGGACTAAAGAAAGGTTAGATCAATCTGGAACTACAAAATGGTTCTCTCTCACAAAATATATATATATATATATTTTTAATAGGTGTATATGAATTTTTTCTGATGAGCACAATCAGAGTCATATTAATAAATATCCTGACGCATCCAATCTTTACAATGGCAGTGAACGGGGACAACGAGTTTGAAGCTCAAGAAAGTATATCCATCCATCATATTTAACATGTTTAACAAGTTATAAATGTAAAATATGTAGCTTCCGCCAGAACGCCTTCTGTATTAAACTTACAAAGAAAGTGTAACGCCTCTCGCAGTCCTTAACGCTCCTACGCCTTCCGTTTTCAACTTACGCAAACGCTTTTTCCATAAGTCGTATACGGAAGGCAGTATTTAATTTAAATAAATGCAGCCTTAGTGATCATAAGAGACTTTTGAAAAGTTCTGTATATAAAAACTCTTTCAAATATTCTCAAATACACTGTCAATGACTTTCTCATCAAAATTATATCAATTCAAGGTCTCAACCTTGCACAGCCCTTATCCTAAGACTGTGTGTAAGACTTGTACAATGTACTTTTGAACAAACATGACTGAATATAAACTTGTCTACTAAACAGAATGCAGATAGAAGGCATATTTCAACACATTCATTGAGAAACATAATAACATGCCATTGCTTTGTACAGTGTAATTATACAATTATGTTGTTTAGGAAATCTAGAAGAACAGTTTTGGTGCAAAGCCAAACTCAAGGTGAATTCTACATTTCCTCAAAGCCAGTGAAAAATCCATAAGACAAAAAAAGCATCTCATGAATACTACAAGAGGCGAATCCACTTTGCGTAGCCGTAGCGGAGTCTCGCTCCTTGAAGGTTTGTTCTAGTCTCAAAGGCTATTGATTCTGCTCGGCTAACACATGCAGATCCGTATCGCAGACAGATTGCCGTGTTTTGTATCAATATAATACCAGTTAGTGGATACAACAATGTGCTGATGAAAATCTACCTCAAACCAGGGGAACGGGAGCCACGTAATAAGTGGGTAATTCCTGCTGAAGCATATCTTTGTGATTAAAAGCCTCTCTCGTGGAGTGTTATTCTTTTGAGTTGGGCCTTCTGAACTGTGTGAAACCTATAGAGATCACTCTGTAATCTGAGGCCAGGCGTTTTACCTCAGTCGTTAATAATTCAACATCGACCATATTCACATTGGTACTGAGGGACAATGGCATGTTTGAAAAAATATATATATTTTTAGAAACCCAACAAGATTTCAGGCCACTGGCAAGAGGATTCATTTTTCCAACAGGCTTATTGAGCAGACAACATTAACAAAGCAATTTAGAGGAGAAAACTTTGTGTCTGTCTATACTGTTACTGTAAGTGTTTGGTAAATTGCACAGTGCTTTGTAAGAATAAAAGCTCAAACTGCGAACAGTCCCAGAAATTGCTCACAAAACAGAATTCTTGAGAAAAATAAAGCTGTATGTTCAAGACTTCCTAATAACACATTTACAGAAGTCATTTACTCTAAAGAACTCATTTCAAAGGCATTTCAAGCCACAAACAATGCAGAACTAAAGTTGTCATTCTGGCTGTGGCAGAAAATCTACATAGGCTGAAGTCCGCCGTGGATCTTAAAGCGTTCCTCAGGGCGAAGAAGGGATGATTGTAGTGCCGCTGAATTGATCAGTGATACCAAAACTGTTATCCACACCAACTCAAAACCTTGGGCAACAAACCTGTTGACTGAAATTAGAGCCAAATAGGTACAAAGTGACTAAAAACTTTGTACAGTATACAAAGTCCACCAATAAATTCTTTGAAAAATATATTTTTAAATAATTTATAGTAAAGTAATATTAAACTGATCAAAACTGACAGTAAGGACATGTATAACGCTACAAAAGATTTCTATTGCAAATAAATGCTGTTCTTTTGAAATATCTGAAAAGAATTCTGAAAAGAATTCTGAAAAAATGTAATCAGCACAACTGTTAATTAACTTAATTTAGCAAATCAGCTTATTAGAATGAAAACTATGATGAGTAATGATTCTGAAAATTCAGCTTTGCCATCACAGGAATAAAAAATAGAACATTTTACAATACTTTAGATCAAATAACTGAAACACTGGCGAGCATAAGAGACTTTTTTCACAAAATGTTTTAAAAATCTTACCAACCCCAAAACTCTGAAAGGTAAAGTATATTGTCCAAAAAAAAAAAAAAAATTACAAAATTTTTCTTATTTTCTTAATATTTGCACTAAATTTAACGCATTACAAAAAGATTTAATGGATCACTGCACAAACTTTCACGTTTCACTAGTTTAACTGAATTTCAGAAATCCAAATGAAAGCCAAATGTATAAGACGAGTTAAGTTAAAACAAATGTACAACAAATGCAAGACAAGATGACAGTGTAGCACTGGATGGATAGTGACCGTTCAGTCTGCTTTCCTAAAATCCTCTTTCGTAAGGCACAGGACTGGACTAGTACATAAACATCCTGGACCATAGGACCAGGTCTTAGGTCTAAAAGCAGGCAGGGATAAAATACATGCAGAGACACTTGACAATTAACTACTTACTTAACTGCATTAATACTTAATTGCCTCTTACATGTCGAGAGATGACAGACGCTGTGCACACACTCAGGAAATCACAGACTGAATACTTCATGGGCAACATTTTTATGAGGAACTAGACATTGTTGATTTATGATACACTGCCTTTTTTGCATTCACAGAGGAAAAGTGCTAAGAGAATCTGGCTTTTTCATTCCGAGCCCTGGGAGGATAGAATGATTGTAGGGTTTTTGGCAGTGCCACACAGCTCTCCATCCCCAGCCACTTTGATTTTCCTAATTAATCTACAGAGCCCGGCCTCTTTTCCAGCCCTCTGCACAGATTCTTCCCCCTCAACCTCAAATAACACAGAGTCTGATCCACTGATGTACACTTCCTGTCAGAGGGGGTGATGAGGGGAGCGGAGGGCCTGAGCTCAAACCAGCACGTCAGTCAGGGTTGCGTCACAGTTGTTACGCATGCTGACTGTTTAACACGCGCTCCCCTGGAGGTGGGGGGGGGGGTCTGAAGGTTGTGTTTGAATTAGTCTAGCAAGGATTAGCATATGCCTGCATAATGAATCAAAAAGGCAGCACATCGTGTCAGACGTTCTGAAGTCCCCCGCACGATTCACGTGACACACTTCCACCAGAGCTCAGAACAAGGAGCCAGTATGAAACTTCACCTTCTGCACACTGCAAACAAAACAACTTTTGGTTCTACTGGAAAAAAAGGAGCAAAACTTTCTTTTAGCTCTAAATATGAGCAACTAAAGACCTGTATTGTCAAACTCCCATGGAGAGAATTGACCCTTTGCAAACAGTTTGATTGACAGGCGATCTGACCAATCATAACCCTGAATCTGCCATTCAAGCAGTCAGGGGAGTTAGTAGATTAACTTTGGTGAACTTGAGCTTGAAAAATTTTGCATACTCACATCTTTCCGCGCTTGAAACAACCTTCCTTGTGATGTCCATTCATGTTTAATTTGATGCTATAAATGAACTAGTATGAAGAGATGTTGGTTCACGAGTCGCTTGAAGGAGCTACAGCGATCTGTCACGACACATTAAAGAGACACTATACGCTATTTATTGTTTAAACTTCAATTACAATATTTAAATATGAAACTGTTTCATATGTCTGTTGACGTGTTGTCAGTGTCCTCTTTGCTCCGCGATGTATTTTCCACTCCGTGAGAACATGATGTGTGGCGTGAGAGCGCATGACTTGTCGGACATAGCAACAGTAACTAAAGGGGGCGGGTCTTTGTGAAGGGTCAATTGCAGTCTGATGGGATACAATGTTACAGAGCTCGAATTTATATTTGTATATTGAAATAATTAGAGAACATGTAATTTGACAAATTACATATCCATGAACTCCTATTTCCAACTTAAAGACTTTAGAATAAGATCTGAATTTCTCCAAAAGATTGGAAACATTTTACTGAATTTAAAGTACTTCATAATATATTTTATATATATATATATATATATATATATATATATATATATATATATATAAATATTACACTAGGTAAAAATATGGGACATGTCTTATAACTTTCAATTTCAGACATGCATTGAATAGGAAACTGCATGAGCAAATAGAAAAAAGAATTGAAAAACAGTTTAACAGTTTTTTAGAGGAAGTATAGCATGTCACTGTCACTTACTACCCAATTACACACAATCTGAATAACCCAAAATCTTTATATAATGCCAGCCTTTCAAATGTTAGTTTGACTCTGAGAGAAACAGAATTGCAGAGGATCTGAATGAGCCGACACACAGTTGTGTGATAACCACATCGCACACACATCGGCGCATCTGTCCCACAATCCTCCGCTATTTAAATAGGGGTAGAATGCAGATAGTGGCTTTGACAAATCGTTCGCTGGCTGGCAGTAGATTTAGGTCAATGACCTAGTTATTTGGGAAATTAAAAGTGTTAGACACATAACAATTTGAGCATGCCCAATAGAACAGAGCGGGGGGGCACTTTCATTCGTGCTCACAGACTCACTTTCTCAAATCTAATCTGGCCATAAATCAGATTAAAGAGGTAATTTAGGTGACAGATAAAGAATATTAAAAAGAAGCGAGTGACATCAAAGCAGAAATGAGAAGACAGGATTATTGAAGAGTCACATCATTTATTCACTCTCACAGGCTTCAAATCAAACTCAAATCAAATGCTCTAAAAATACGCATAATTTAGTTGCAAGTAACAGCTTTCCAATATTACTTCCTAATTCGCCTCATTTATGTTTGTTAATGTTACTTCACAGTAGAGAAAGATGCAATGTTGCAGGCTAGATTCAAGCCTGTGTTTCCTACATGAGCACTACTGCTCAATATGCCTGCAGCATGTTAACTAACCACTGATTCACAACCCACAACAAAAACACACTGCCTCACAAGCCATTCTCAGTATTATTTACCCATTTCTGCCTCATTTTAACCACAAAGCGACAAAATGTCAAGTGGTCTGGAGGAAGGATGTTTGAAAAACATAAAAATACTGCGCCATTTACTAGACCAGCCGCTTTCTGTTGCCTCAAAATAGCAATACGCCAACAATGCACCTGAACACACCTCGTTTCCAGACCAGCAAGCTCATGGACGAACAGATGGGCACGAGTTCATTTGCTATTTAAACAATGTGGGTGCTGGACGTGAAATTGTAACCGCGTTGAGCTGAAACTAGAAAAAAACACTTGCGTTGCGCCTAGCATCGCAATGCAGCGGGTGTGTGATATAGGGCAAATATGGTGTATTTAGTTGCCATACGAACACCATATTTGCATTGAAATTCAAAAAAATTCATGGAAGATATCGTTGAACTAATTTAACCGTAGCAAAAGTAAATTTCCTCCTATAGTTACATTTTCATCTCAGTTTTTTAGTGTTTATTTAAAATAAGAAAAACGTGCCCCACTATGTGGTTCTATGACGTTAGCAATTCTCATTAATAACTTTTATGAATTTTGAGAAACTGGTGAATAAATAATATACTGAGAGTCAATGTTCAAATTTCTGAAATTATTATTTAAAGACATTCAAAGCATTCTGGCTTGTTTATTTGTGTCTGGGTTTGTTAAAGCTTTGAGTGGAGGGAGGGAGTGGTGTGTTGTTCAGCTCTGTGTTTTTCTGAATGTCAGATTGTGTTTTTTTATCTATTTGCTGACATTGCTATTGAACTATTTTATTAACATTTGCTATTTTATTTTTTATTTTACTTCCATTCTTTCGTAACGAAAAAACTATAAACTATTAATGAAACAAGACCACATAATTGTACTAGATGTGTGAAATTAATGTAAGAAAAAAAACTCTGAACCCCAAGTGGATTTACACAAACTTAAAAAGTGTTAGGTTGTGCCCTGCTCTCCCCAACTGATTTTATATTAACAGTGAAGAATAGTTCAAGTTAAACATAAAACAAATCCAATCAAAAACATCCCCCTACTTGTCCAAAGTTCCAGCGCTTTGGAACAAACCGCTCACCGTTCTACAGAAACAATGTTAGGCCTGAAGAAGAAGAAAAAACAAGAAACGAGTCATTTTAATTATAGACCCGCTTCACAATCAAACTAAGCATCAAATCAGCAAAGCATAATATGAAATAATCATGCAGTGGAGACTGTGGAAACAGCAATTATTTAGGTAGTTTTATTGAACACTTAATTACTTTTTGATAAGGCAAACACTGACTAACTCAAGCCTGAGTCAAAAAAAATTTGATATTGTTGTCAGAAAACTTTAAGTACTGTTCAATTGATTTGCATCTTTGTTCTGTGTTTTCTTAGTTTGTAATCAGCTAAATGATACCATTGACTGTTTTTCTTGTCTCATTAATTGTTTTTGTTCTCTTCAGAATATGTTTTAAATAATTTGAAATTATTTTGAAATTTGCAAAGAAACTTTAACCATGTTGCTAGATGATTATTTAAGTTAATCAACATATGGGGTAATCAGGTTTACATTTTTACATAAACATGAGTGCGTACGAGACTTCAGGAAGATAGAAGTGCCCTTTCAGGAAAGATGTTAACAGTGTCGTTTTAAACACTGGCAGAGAAAAATAAAAATCTTACTAATATGTCTCTTAAACAGCATGCTGAAACTTTGAATTGCCGATTTGAATATATATAATGAATTGAATTATATAATAAACTTGAATACATATATATATATAGCACTAAATAAAAATGTAATAAAAAAAATGTATAAAACACAGTACGTTTGAATAAATAAATAAATAAAATCTAATTTAATTGCTGATAAAATAAGAAGGCATCACATTAAAATGCAAAGTTTACACACACAAAAAAAACATTATAATTAACAGTGGTAAATTATTAATTTCTTTAAATATTAACTTTAAGTAAGCATTAGATGATGGTAAAGGTAATGTAAATGTAAAATTAATAGGTAAAAATGTAAAAAATAATGTAAAAAATTATAGGTCGAAAATGGCATTTTTGGTTTTTGGTCAAAAGAGAAAAATTACAGAAAATATATTCCGCTCTGCCAAAAAATAAATCTGAATAGATTAAAAATGTTGCATAGAGCTGAATAAAGAATAATATATTGATATTTAATATTAATATATTTTCTGTACAATTTTAGTCAGTTACTTTCAATAAAAGTGTGGTTATTTTATTTTATTGGCTTGTAATTTCATTAAAAAGTTTAATATTAATACAAAAAATGTTCAGTTTTCGGCCCAATGCATCGAGAATTTTCGTTTTCAGCCCAGAATCAATTATTTAATGCTAAAACTGTAAAATCAGCATTATTTCCTCGTCTGGTTATTTAAATCCCCAATTTTAAACTTCAAACAGGCTGAATGAACAGTCAACGAAAGTATAGCGACAGAACCCACAAAACACACCCAGACAGACAAACACACACATCCACATGACAGTGGCACTGTCAGAATCGATCAGAGGGAGACGGTGGAGGCCCAAGGGGAAGATGGCAGATAATGGATTACAGTGCAACTCTTTTGTGTTCCCTTGGGCTTGGCAGCTGAAACACACAGCAAGACAATGGGAGGGCTCGCTGCCATTCGAACATTTTGGGGAAGTATTAATTTAAGGGGGCCATTAACAGAGAGGGAGACATAAAAGTGTTCTAATCTATACTCAGTGTTATTTGTTTTGTTCCTTCCAACCAGAATCAAATATTTTATTTCATCTCTCTACAAAGAACCCCAGAGGATGAGAAAACAAAGCTCATGTGGAGGGCGGCAGAGTGAGTGAGCATATGCACAGTGGCTCTCCGAGGACGTTAAATACAAACTCTTACATGTGAGGCTCTTTCGCAGCTCCCTGTAGTGTGACTACTGCCGTTTTACATAGAACGACTTAACCACCTTCCCTTCATCTCTCAAAGCTCTTAATGCGCAATGGCTGAGCTTATAGCGTGTGCTGTACGCTACAACACGACAAACTCGCAAAACATGACTAGGAAATGAAATTTTCCCATCATGCAATCTTAGTTTGCTCAGAATTGAGGCTTTATTTGATTCCATTTGACAAGTACAGCCTGTTTGATATGTTGTGCTGTTGCTGTTACATCGAATATAAAATAATTATTAAAATAATTTTGAATTATGTAAATTTTCAGCATCAGTCTTCAGTGTCACATGATCCTTCAGAAATCATTCCAATACGCTGATTTGATGCTCAAGAAACATTTCTTCTTATTATCAATGTTGAAAATAGTTGTGCTGCTTAATATTTTGTGGAAACTATAATGAATATTTATAGAAGATATATAGAATGATATAGAAATCTTCTGTAACATTAAATGTATTTACTGTCTCTTTTGAATAAAAGTACTAATTTCTTTAAAAATAACAGCATATATTATTTACCAACATTCAACTAGTTTCAAAGTATTTATAAATGTTTCAATGCAACAAAAAAGCACTTTTTTTTTCAATACAATGAAAATGAATGGGGATGAATGTTTTCAAGGTCGAATGACAAAAAGGCACAATGAAAGTACAACTTTTCTTCTGTTCCTCACTCAGTGCTGTCATACGGCTTCAGTCATTTAGACAGCATTCGTCCCCATTCCATTTCAATGTAAGAAAACCAGTAGCATGAACATTATGCCTAACATCTCATTCTGAATCCTACAGAAGAAATTCTGAACGATTTGCAATGATAACAGAGTAAGTATATGACATTTTTTCATTTTTGGGCGAATTATCACTTTAACTGACTCATAAATGGTTTGCCATTATAATGGGCTTATTATTCTATTTTTATCATCAGAACTGTTCTCCAGCAATCTAGACATTTCCTCCAGTTAGCCGGAAGCTTGAAACCTTCTCGAGCCCATTAGTGGAACAAGACAGATTCTGAGTTACAGGCCCCTCTGGCTATACTACATATACATTGAGTGTTCCTGTGTATGTGCGTGTGCAGAGGATCATCCAAAGGGCCACGGTCAAGCTGCAGTAACCGGCGGGTCTGCTGTGATGTGTTCTGTGCCGCGGGACTCACGTGACTACGACTGGAGGGACACCAGCGTACCCGGCCGAGGGCAAGTCCTGCATGTGCCCCTGCAGCCGCTCGCATTCCACACCACCCTGCCCCCAACCACCAACCATCCTTCAACCCCACTCAACCCCTCAGGTAAACCCATTCAAATAGGATCAGAGAGACGAACATATGGTAGCCTAACAACAGCAGTAATTTGGAGAGAAGGATTTTCAGGTTGAAAGAAGGTGGTGGGGGAGGCGAAGCACAGACTACACTAGCAGAGAAAAGTACATGCTGGAGTATTAGAGGCCTGTTTTGTTCATGTCACTTCCAGTGTTATTTTCACAAATATACACCTTAAACAGATGCCTCTTATTTATACTGAACTTTAATAAAATTAACGTTTTCTTTAGGCTTCATAAAGAAATATATATATATTTTTTTTAAATATATAAAATATATTATTTTTAATATATTTATATTTATTATATAATATATATATTTATATATTACTATTTTTATCATCATCACCGTCATCAACAATAAAATACTACTACTACTAATAGTAATAACATATAATTAAATTAAAATAATAAATACGCATTGTTATTATTTAGCCACAACTAAAATAACAACAAGTTACTGTTATACTGTTAGTGCTAATAATAATAATATGCTTTTATTAGTTTAATTACAAAAATTATTATTATTATTGTTATTATTATTATTTATCAGCACTAACAGTATAATAACTATGTATTGTTATTTTAGTTGTTGCAAAATAAAAATATTATTGTGTTGTTGTTGATGATAATAAATTATTATATAATTAAATTAAAATAATAAAGCACAGTTAGTTGTTTGGCAACAACTAAAATAACAACACATTATTATTGCTATACTGTTAGTGTTAATAAATAATAATAAAAATAACAACAACAATAATAAATAATTATATAATTAAATTAAAATAATACAAGCACATTATTATTATTACTTATTAACATTCATACATTTATAAAAAATAAAATAATGAAGTTAATTAATAGTAATACTTGACTTTTTGTTTTTTATTATTATTATTATTATTATTATTTAACAACAAAATAACAATATATTATTATATTATTGTTAATAAATAATAATAATATCAATAATAATAATAATACAATTAAGTATATAAAATAACAAAAGTTCATTAATAATAAATAATAACAATAATCAGTTATCAAAAATATATGGTATGGCATGCAACAAAGCAGAAAACATACAATGCTGTGCCAAATTGCCAAGCATGGAGCTTGGGAGAGAAAAGGGAGGGACTAGGCACAGTCTGCACTGCTGGAATATTTTAGTGCATCATGGGAAAGCAAAGAGACTAAAAGATGAGTTATCATCAGAGGCTGATTGTGGCTTGTTTGGCTGTGAAACTTCATGGTTAATTTCCTCACAGAGGCCCCCAAGCACTCGTTAGACCCAGTGCCAGCAAAGACTTGGGCTCTGCTACTAGATCTGTCCACGCTCTGGAGTGGGTGTGTGTTTGCGTGTGCGGCAACTGTGAACGACGAAGAAGGAGAATGTGTTGAACACTGATAACAGTGGCAGTGCTAGTACAGGGTCACGCCCTAAGGTGGAGATTCCGCTCACACTCTTTCATGATCGCAACATCGAGGGTCACTCGGTGAGAGAAACCCAGATCCCATTTGTGAGCCTTTGCTTACAGGACATAGTACAAGGACAGTCATAAACTGATAAAACACTATTTAAGTGGGTTAGATCAAATGCCAACCTTGAAAACAGAATAAAAATGAGGATTCACACTAGGATCTGGCTAAAACATAAGCATATTTCTTTTCTTATATCCAAACCATTTAAATGTGAAGGCTAACTGTAGGAAAAGAGGCCCAAAGGAACTATGAATTTTGACTAACTGTTTAGTATTCTAGACCGGTTACACAAAATTCAGACTTATGGGGGTTTATTCTTATATCATGATCTCCAAGTAATTTTATAACTTTGTACACTACTGTTAAAAAGCTTGGTGTCAAGATTTTTTAAAAGAAATACTTTTATTCAGCAAGGACAAGGGATTAAAATGACCAAAAGTTACACTAAGACATTTAAGACAAGTTATTTTTTATTATTGCAAATGTGTTTTCAACATTGATAATATTCTTGGGCCGCAAATCATAATATTAGAATGATTTCTGAAGGATCATGTGACACTGACTTAAGACTGGTGTAATGACTGCTGAAAATTCAGCTTGGCATCACAGGATTAAATCAGATTTTAAGTTATATTAAAACAAAACATTTCGCAATATTACTGTATTTGCTGTATCAACTAAATGCAGGCTTGGAGAGCATAACAGACTTAATTCAAAAATATTAAAAAAAACATTGTACTGTACTGACCCCCAACTTTTGAAATTTTCGCAGATATGATAATTTATGATTAAAAAAAACACCAGATACACAAACCTTGGCAACCATAAACAACAGAAACTGTTTATTTTTTTCTGTTATACATGAATAACTTGCTACTGACAGCTGCATGAACGCTGCAGTATAAGTGGTATAACAGAATCCCATATATTTTTTCATCACATAACAGTTCTAGATGTAGTCTAAAAACGCAGTAACGTGTGGAAGTGAGGTCTTGGTTAATTTAATTTTAGGGGATGAAGAAAAAACAAATCAGTCCAGATAGCAACAATACTCTCAATCACCCTCTGAAGCCACTTAGGAAGGCCAAAACATGCTCTAGACAAATGGATGCTATTATCCAGGGAGCTCTCCTATTGAGGACGGTTCCAGTAATGGCAGATGCCGTGGCCACTTCTTCCCGCTTTCGCCAAGAACCAATCACGCTTAGTCCAGCTAGAAGCAGCTTGAGAAAAGCCGGAGCTCCTAATCAAACTGTATACTGACAGGGCCAAAAACAGGATGGTGTTTGTTGTGCTGAGGAAATGGCTGAAGAGATAATTACGACAAAAGAGACACTCCCACCCATACATTCCCCGACTTCCTGCAGTCCCTCATCACTCCCCATTAACAATCACACTCCTGGATATTCTCTTTTTTTTCTTCCCCTGAGCATCTCTGCTAGTAGGATACTAGAACATGCTTGAAGATCACGAAAAAACCATTGGTGATGCCCTGAGGACAGTCATGCTCGAGCGGCCCACTACACAGCGTGGGGGCATCCCTGGCCTCTCGCCACCACACTCAGAAAGAGTGTTAAGGCAAACACTGACTAACTCAAGCCTGAGTCAAGCAACCGTTTGCCCGCGCTCCATGTCATCAGTGCATCTCAGAGTAGCAAGCTAAAGCTAGCTTACATTTCTGTAACCTAAAACGTCACAGTAAATCATCAACTGTTGCTTTCAAGCCCCCTAGCAAGGCTGCATGATATATCGAAATAAAAATCAATATCGTGATTTGTGCTTAACACGATTGTGAAGACTGTTATTTAAATAAATATATGAGCTGCCGGATTCAGAATGATCCACGGTTAATTTACACGCATGCAGCAGTGTTATTTTAGTATCATTCATTTTAGCAAAGTGAATGTACGTAAAAAAGTTTGCGAAATTTACTGTCTCCAAACTGTTTCCATTTAATTGACCTTTTACCGATAAATTGGTATGAACAATGATGTCTTCCGTAAAAGAACGCAGTGTCGCCTGAGTTTGTTGTTTCGCTAAAAAGAAACTGCATAATTTCGCGTATATATTATATTGTATCTTTCACATTCTAAATAATAATGAGTAATGAGACGATTGAAATTCGCCAGGTTACTGCTTACTATTTTCAAAAATATTATTAAATAAAATAATAGCGGAGCAGCTTGTGTGACAGGACTGCATGTAACTGCCTTTATGTGACGAAGCTCAAGGGTTTGAGCACAGGGCAGCTCATTTATCCTGTATGCAAAATTTTAGGGTCCATAAAAATTGGTTCCGTGAATTTTTTATTGTAGTACTATTGTAATTCATCAAAGTAAAAATTTTATTTCAAAATATTCTGGAGGATTAGTAAAAATTATTTAGTGAAATACCTGGTTTGGTAATGTGATCAGCTCCTTAGAGGATACCATTATAAACTTGACTGCCCCACCTGACATCACTTGTAGGGGTTTTGATTACTTCAGAATAAAAGCAGCTGTTTCTTGAAGGTTTCACTGTTGGTAGTGCATGGTACTGTAAAGAATTCACCATGGTTGGGAAAGTGCTTTCAAAACGTCTACAGGATAAAGTTGTAGAAAGGCACAAGTTAGGAGAAGGCTACAAAAACATTTCGAAGGCTTTAGATATCCCTTGGAGAACTGTTCAGAGCATCATGAAGAAGCGTATGGCACCACCAACACATTGCTTAGATCAGGCCGTCCCTTCAAACTGGATGACTGAGCCAGGAGGACACTGATCAGAGAAGCTACCGAGAGGCCAAAGGCACATTTGAAGGACTTTCAAGTCTTTATGGCTGGGACTGGTCAGTCTGTGCATGTGACAACTATCTCACAAGCTTTACACAAAGCTGGCCTGTATAGTAGGGTGGCAAGAAAGAAGCCTATGGTCTGATGAGACCAAAATTGACGAGAGCAGTCGATTGCTGCTCACCGCTGAATGTGACTGAACTTGAGCAGTTCTGCAATGAAGAAAGGGCAAATACTCTCCAATCTAGGTGTACAAAGCTAGCACAGATCTATCCAAAAAGATTAATGGCTGTAATTAAAGCAAAAGGTGGCTCTATGAAGTATTAAATCAGGGGACTTTTCTAATCCTGTTTTTCTTTTCTTTTTTTTTTTTTTAAATTAATTTTCAGAACTGTCGCCCCTTTCTTTATTTGTAAGGCAAAATTAGTAAATAAAACTGGAAAATGTTTTTTTGGAATGGGTCTTATATTACATATATGGATCATATATTAACATACATATATTATGTTTATTTTATTTCAAGTTAAGAAAGTGTTTTTTTTATAGTTTCAGTTTTAATATAATAACCCTTATGTGCAGCCGCTCATGATGCAATGTTTTTCAGCATCTCAGAGCAGCTCGGTTCATTTATTGTGAATCAAGCCGTCCTGAGACACCGAACCAACATATAAAGAGCTGCACGCTTGTAATCGATTAACACAAACGATTTTCCAGCGGCTTATATAGTTATTTGCCGTCAAACGGCCAAAATAAAAGCTAGATGGTTTATTATTTGAAAATGAAGATGTAAATTTTACAGCTGTAGTATAGAATACAATTATTTTCATTAAATCCTCAACTTTTTTATTCTACAATAATAATATTATTGCAAAATATTTCTTATTTTGCTTATTTTGAAATAATTACAATAAAAATCATATTTGAAAGTCATACTGAATGGGTCAAAAACAGCGTGAATGTGGCCTATGAATTATTTTTTTTAAGCTGAACAAAAGGAGCACACTTGACCGAAAATAACAAACTAGTCCATGGAGATGAAACTGTGTCTGTGACACAAACGAACGATTAAATATAACTAAGTAATTTGGTGAAAAATACAGTATTTTTTTATATTGCAATATGTATTGCAGAAAAACATGATTGTAATGTCAGTTTTTCCCAATATTGTGTAGCCTAGTATTTTAAAAATTCCTTTCAAACCAAAAAAAGCACATTCAAGGCGCTTGTCTGAATTTTGAAGGGTACATAAACAGGGCTGGTTTTGCGCAGGGTGTGTTTCACAAGTCTGTTTTGAATGGATGGCAAACAAACCAGACAGATGGCCAGAGATATATTCAAATTTCTGTTTTAAAGACATCCTGTCTGTGGATATTGTTTCTATATTCAAATGTGACAGAGGGAGATCCAAACCGCATCTATAAAACTCATCCATAGTACGCATCAGAAGAAATCCAGGTAGCTTTTAGGCTGAATTGAGAGCGGGCAGCTAATAGGACAGCTATAAATAAGCACAAGGAGTGTCAGGGGTGTCAGAGCTCTAAATGGAACGGTTCAGTCTGAGCAGAGGGCTTTTTAATTAACAGTTCTGCTCTCGGAGGAAGAGATGGTCTTCACAGTATTAAAGCTAAAGCAGTTGGACCTCTGCTCCACACCAGACACAATACACAGCCACATCCTCTCTGAAAGTCTCATGCGTTTCCCCTGTTTTGACTGAGGAACACTGGTGAAACCTCCAACATTATTGAAAAAACACACTTTCACTTTAATAAGAATAGCGAAAACGGAGATGGGAAACGAAAATGAGCCAAAGAGGACGAATAGAGGACGAAACGGAAATGGCTGAATCTCACAAAACTATTAAGAAATGTCATATTCACCCCAAGATCAAAAGAAATAATACATGCAATATGCATGAAGTAAATGAAGCCTATATTCAGACCATTAAGTCTGTTTTGCACTGAATTTGAACTCTAATATTTATTTTATGCACTGACAATATTTTCATGACGATATACTAGCACTAAAGTACCATAAATTTACAACAGATCTGAACGAGTATGACATTTTGAGCAGATGGGATGTTTAGCTCAATTGACCCTTCGCTGGCAGTTTGATTGACAAGCGATCTAACAAATCATAACCCCGAATCTGCCATTTTGTCTGACAAAGCAGTCAGGGGAGTTAGTAGATTAACGTTGGTGAACTTGAAAAATTGTGTGTACTCACGTCTTTCCGCGTTTATTAAAGAGCCACTACAAGGTATTTATTGTTTAAACTTCTTTAAAAAATTACAATATTTTAAATATGAAACTGTTTCATATGTCTGTCTGCGATGTATTTTTCACTCCGTGAGAACGTGATGTGTGGCGTGAGAGCGCATGACTTGACGGACATAGCAACAGTAACTAAAGTGGGCGGGTCTTTGCGAAGGGTCAGTTAATGTTATTTGCATCCTTTGTATATAGTATAATTATTTTGTAAAATCAATGAAAAGTAAGAAATGCTTCAAAAACAAAGATGAGAGGACGATTAGACGACAGCCGCAAAAACGTATTTTGTAGCATATGCAACTAAAGTGTAACTACTAAATAAATTACATAAAATAAAGATGAAAAGCAAATTACTGAGACTGACTTACTGAATCCATAGACATATTAATCAGTATAATAGAATGAACGAGTGAAGAACGAACAAACGATGATTGATTGATTGATTGATTGATAAAAAGTTAATTGATTTCAGACAATGGTAGGGTGAAAAATGACCCACACATTTCTTTGTGACATTTATCCAAACAACAAAAACAACAAAACAAAGACTCATTCTCAGCAGTGCTGTCAAGATCACTACACGAGTGCAGCCCAGAATAGGTTGACAGAGGCAGGTGAGTGAAGGGTTAACGTACACACTCCTGCACTGTTTCACCCCCAACACTTCAAAGGTAAGCTGTTTCTCTGCTCGGTCTGTGCATCTGCCAAACCCAGAGCCTCTTAAGAGCTGCTTCTGACTGTTGTGGTTGTAAAAAAAAAAACTTGTCCCGTCTGTGAGCCTTTCAAGTTCAAAGTATAAAAGCACCAGGCCGCCTGCCATTATAATTCCCCTAAAAACACACACACAAAGCTGCAGCAAAACTACGGGTTGAAAAGAGAAAGTCAAAATCTACTCAACAATCATGTAATGACTCTTTCAATTATGGGGGTCATATTGATAAATGATCACATCTGACTAATTAAGACATTATTAGATTTGAGATAATAGATGATGAGGGGAAAAAAAATCAAAGAGTTTCGGGTTCAATCGTGCTGTTCATCACACTGGGAAAAACACACACCGCATGACAAATCATATTTAATATTCTGATGTTGTTTAAGCATGTTTGATCAGCAACTAAATGACTTTCAGGGAGACAATAGAGGAGGACATGAGGTTCCTCTCCAAAAAAAAGAAAACACATTAAACTTTTATCATTCACATTTCATTTAAATTTTACATTTACAATGGAGAAGGGAATAAATTAGTCATTACATCAATAGCAGCTGCGTCTAGCGCTCATGTTCCTGTAGTTCTCCCAAAACTTAACTTCATATGTGCTTCTAGAAAAGAAAACTCAGTGATCTTCAGAGATTTGGATTCTATGCAAACTTAAAGTCATGATACATCTTTAAAACTCAAGCCTTAATATCATTGCATAATCTTTTACTCATTTTAACCATTATTCCAAATACACTACCATTCAGTTAGTTTTTTCTTAAATTAGTACTTTTATTACGCAAGGGCGCATTAGATTGACAGTAAATACATGTATAGCTAATGGTACAAAAGATTTCTATTTCAAAAATTGTTTTTCTATTCATCAACTGTTTCAACATTGATAATAATAAGAAATGTTTCTTGAGCACCAAATCAGCATATTAGAATCATTTCTGAAGGATCATGTGACAAATTATCAGTTAAAAATATATTAAAATATAAAACAGTTATTTTTATATATATACATACATATACATACATACATACCACACACACTAATATATATATATACACACACACATTTGTTTTGTGTGTGTGTGTGTGTGCATAATCTGCCAGATGAAATCTTAAGAACATCAGGCTTAATTCAAGCTGTCTGTGATCATGCTAGCTTTCCCCGCACAGATCAAACAGTGAGCGCAACAGAGACCGAGACAGAGACTTAATGGACAGTGAAGACTCAGATACATTCCTGTGCAGAGCCATGCCTCTTCCCTGAGAAACAGGGGCCAATGGGGGCATAATGGAGAACCACAGCTCAACCCAATGCTCCATTAGCTATAGCTGTATTAAATACTGAGATTTGAAAGTCAACTAAACCCAGTGGCAAATAAACAATAGCCTATTATAGGGGACACATGACATGCGAATGCATGTGCCTGGCATTTCATCTTTATCAGCACTGGCTCTAACAGCTCACGGAAGGAGGCCACACGTGTAAATACAAGCAAGTCATGAGGGCTATGATTAAGATGGAGACAGAGATATTGTTATCTAGAAGGTCTCTGTTTTTGGATCTGGTTTGAGCAGCAGGAGGCCTGTGGGAAGCAGGTTGAACAGGCCAAATCTGTTTTTATGATTTGTATTGTTAATATAAATATGAGCAAACTGTTGGCAAAAGACTTGCTGTCTGTGTCATTCCACTTGCCTCCCATGTTCTCCTTTTCGTGAATCATTATCTTTCGGGCACTAGCGAGGGCCTTGGTTCACAAAACATTAAGACGTTGATGACACAATACCTGCAACATGACTGCAAGGTCATATATTAAAATGTAGCTGATATATCAATTACATTGCTGTAGAGATGGCAAAAATATTCATTGTTGTTGTTAAAGTACAGTGTCTATATTTAATAAAATGTACTTGCCCTTCATTTTACTAGGCAAAACAGGTAATCAAGAAATAAATTAAAACAAATAAAGTAAAATATAATAATTATATATTATATATAATATCTTATATATTGTATTAAAATATAATAATCAAAGGTTAATCTATTTGAGAAAATAAATTTAAATAATAATAAAAGAAATGGAATAAAAATCACAAATTATAATTAACAATGAACAATGTAAAATTACTAGGGCTGAATAAATGAACAATTAACTTAGCGATTTTTTTTTTAGTTAAAAATATTTAAATTAATTAAAGGGATAGTTCACCCAAAAATGAAAATTATCCCATAGTTTACTCAACCTCAAGCCATCCTTATTTCAGACAGATACAATCAGAGTTATATTAAAAAATATCCTGGCTCCTCCCAGTTTTGTAATGGGATTAAATAGCGCAAGAATTTTTGAAATTCCAAAAAGCGCATCCATCCATCATAAACGTAATCCATACGACTCCAGTGGGTTTATAAAAGCCTTCTGATGCAAAGTGATGGGTTTTTGTAAGAAAAATATCCATTATTTAAAAAAACTTTAGAATCAATAGTTTCCGGCAACGGCTGAACATGAGCCCAGTTCCGGTGGAAGAGAGACCTCTGACCCGACGCATGATGTACGAACTGGAGTAGAGTAAATTAACTAGTAAATTTGTTTAGTAAATTTGAGAGCACTAAAAATGACCAAAATAAACAATGAACAAATAAATAAAAATAAAAGAGTGATTCTTTAAACCTAACAACTGATACCCTGTATGATATCTACAAAATAACTAAACTAACTTTAACTTAATAACAAAATAATTTGTTCCATTTCATGTACATTACCAACTAAATTTTAAATAAAGGATTTTTTTTTAATTTACCCTTTTAGTTATCCTCTGATAACTTGACATTTTCAGTAAAACTAATACACTGAGAAACCCATGAACATTGGCTTTCACAGTGCATTCTAGGAATTTGGGTTAAGTCATGAGTACGATTCCCAGGGAAACTAATAATATGTGTACCTAAAAAGCAATGCACGTCACTTTGGATAAAATTGTCTGCCCAATTCATACATAATATGTATATGAATGAAAAGTAATGAAGGCAAGAGGCAAGAAATGACCACAGCTGCATCCTAAACCCGGCTTACAACATGTCACATTAATAAGGCACACAAAACATAATACAGCACACACATGGAATTCCCAGAACCCACAAATGAGGCTTCACCGTCAACTGAAGCCTTCTAAAATTACAGCGGTTTAGCATTTAGCGCTCCTGTTTCCCGTAACTTTGTTCATGAGTCAATCTCAAACTACAAGTGTAAACAGTACATGCAGGCCAATGGGTTTCAAAATAAACTTTTTGGCTGAGCATCAAGACAAAGAGACTTATGCAATTATGTCCTCCACATAAGCAATCCACGCTATTAAAATCATACTGGAGTGACAATTTTGAGGGTAGTATTAACGACAGATATGGGTTTTTTCCCAGAAAGCATCAGACCCAGCAGTCTGCACTTCATTTCCTGCAGACTAGAATATGATTGAATAAAGCTTAGCACATGCAGGGTCTCTTTAGCATAAACCATCAATTATATTCCATTTCATTTTGCTTTCATTTTCATTCTGAAGACAGAGTGTAATCTAAAACTGTTCGCAAACTCACTGCAAAATATGCGTACTTTCATAAAGTATTATTTCCTGCAGTTAAGCAGATGCACAAAGATAATATAGATTATATATCGTTAGAAGATCAGAGAATTAAATCCAAACAGAACCAGTACGTGACACACACACTTTGTGGCAGGGCCAAAACCAATCTATCTAAACTTTTGCAGCTGCACGAATGAAAGGACACTAACTAGAATGTGCAACTCTGTCCAAAACAGCCTTCTATAGATAACACAAGAACCAAGCTCATGCTTCCCTTTTTTTTTTTTTTTTAACTCTTAACCGCTTTCCAATTGACAGGATCCCTAAAAAGTGTTTGCTGCTCCCAACTCTCTGACCTGTTGAAATTCACTTAATATGTTCATTCTGAAAACCGTTGTCATCAAACACAGACAACACTTGAGTTTTGTATATTAGAAGTTTTATGGTTCAATGACATAATATACTTCTTAAAAAAAATTAATCTTAAATGAAAGTATGATAACTTATGTTACATGTGTATTTACATAAATATTAAGTTATTATTCATTTAATTAACATAAATTCCATTTAATTCATATAAATTGTAGGATATGAAAATAAATATGAAATAAATGAAATATGTTGGAAAAAGAAATTGATTTGAGGCTCCCAACATTTATCAGTTTATTTTAGTCAAACTTTTTGTAGCACTTGGATGATGTGCAATGACTGGTGGGTAAATTTCCCTTTCCATTTCCTATGAAGAAATGCATTGATGCAACCTTATTCCCTATGCTGTTCACTTTGCCATTCAAACTGAACATGTTCGTTTTCTTCAGATTGGAATCTTACTTAAAGGGGACCTATATTTCAACTTTTACACGATGTAAAAAGTCTCTGGTGTCCCCAGAATGTGTCTGTGAAGTTTCAGCTCAAAATACCCCACAGATCATTTATTATAGTTTGTCAAATTTGCCCCTATTTGGGTATGAGCCAAAAGACGCTGTTCCTTTAAATGCAAATGAGCTGCTGCTCCTGGCCCCCTTTCCAGAAGAGGGTGGAGCTTTAACAGCTCACTCTTCAATTGCTCAACAACAACAAAGCTGGAGAATCTCACGCATAGCTAAAGTGAAGTTTGTCAGTAACGTGTCCAGCCTTACATTGTTCTAACCAAAGTCGGACACTGATAGAGAGACTCAGGAAGAAGTTACAACTTTTAGAATGCAACTGGACGTTTCTGAATGATTATTGGATACATTTATGTAGCTGTTGTGGAGTTGATTCAACTCATCGACTAGCATGTGTCATCATGTTACTCTTTTGTGCAGGGCACTTAAAGTCGAATGGAACACACCTAGGGTATGTTTGGATAAACAAAAAGGGCAACAAACCACACTAACCATATTTAAAGAAAAGTTCACCTAAACATGAATGTTCATTCATTATTACTCAAACCTGAGTTTCTTTGAACACAAAATTAGACCATTTAAAAAGAATGTAGTGGTTGCTGTTTTGGTAGAACCTTTCAAGCTTCAAAAAGGGTGCTAAACACCATTAAGTATCAAAAAAATATACGCATATGACTTTATTTTAACCTTCTGAAGCCAAACAATACCTTTGTGTGACAAACAACCTGAAATTTAAGTCATTATGCACTGAACTTCATGCTTTTGCATCATTTTAGAAGCATGAAAGCTCCAGTATCCATTGATTGTGACTGGATGGAAAAGAGAAACCAGCATTTCTTCTAAATATCTTGTTTTTATTCCAAAGAACTAATAATGTCATACAGGTTTAGAACAATATGAGGGGCGTTAAATGATGACAGAATTGTCATTTTTGGGCGAACCATCCCTTTAATTACCCATGGTTCTGCCCACCCCCTTTCAGAGGGTGCAAACCCTAAATGATTTTCCTCTATGTCCGTGCCTCTGGAGGACAGCTATAAATATAGCAGTAGGCAACAGTGCAGATTAAAAGCAGACAATGAGCAACAGGAAGCGATTTTCAGGAAAGGTCAGGCTAAGATTGCATGCATGGGCAGGCTGTTGGCGAGAGCTCCCCTAGGTTTGTGGCCCATCTGCAGGCACCAGTTACAGGTGATTCCTAATAAACACACAGAGAGCCTACATATGTGCTAGAAATAAGCACTAACAGAGTTAACAAGTAAAAGTATGAGAATAGCCCAAATTATTTTGTCTTTTGTGCTTAATACATTGCTCGTCCCAAGAATTAATTCCCAGATTAACCTCTGAACAGAAGTTGTGGCTGAATCTTCTACAAGACAGGATGGTGTGTGCGTAAAAGGATATTGCATTTCCTCGCAGTTACAAACACATTCTGACAACCTTCCCTCTCCTTCCTTTAAGCATTACACATATTACTCAACTTTTCATCTTTGGTCTGTATTTCCCTGTTAACCAGTTTTGTTGAGGCTGATATATCAAAGTTACTCACTGGGCACTTAAAGGGATAGTTCACCCATAAATGGAAATTCTGTCATCATTCGCTCACCCTCAAGTGGTTCTAAACCTGTGTGAGTTTTTTTGTTTTGTTTTGTTGAACAGAAAAGAAGATATTATGATGAATGTGTGTAACCAAACAGTTGTTGTTCCCCAATGACTTCCATAGTATGAAAAAAATAAAGTTTCAGTGTGTGTGTATATATATATATATATATATATATATATATATATATAGGTTGGGTGCCTATAGGTTTATACATGGAGGGAAGTAAACACCTGGGCTTGCGACTATTCTCAAGACACTCAAACTAACATGAATTAAATCTTGAGCATTTAAGTCAGCTTATCCCTTAAGCAGAGCGATGTTCCCTTAGTGTACATCTTAAAATCTTTGGCAAACGCTGTACCTCATTCCCCTTGAACTGTCACACGGGAATCTAAAAATACGGTCCTCTACCAACAAACCTGACAGGTAAAACACTTTAAAGGTGCACGGACACAAACCAACACACTTTCATGGCAATTCATAACTATTTAATGAACTGGTGGACATTTCAAACAATCTCATTGGTACATTTATTCATACAATCAGTTAGGGTTAGGGATGGAACTTCATGCTTACCTTTTTGTCAAAAAAATCGCAGGTTTCTGTACAAATTCATACGAAATTGCCATTCCGTGAAATAGTTACGTTTTCTCAAGAAATTAAGTTGAGTAAACCTATTAATATTGTCAGTTTTAGGGGTGTATTAGTGTTAGTAAATTGGTCATGTGACATCAACATGGCGGCACCAGTGAGGGGAGACCAGCTCTGTGTGGACTTCTTTCAATTAAACTGATGTATCTCGAGTCTACATCATCTTAATTTACTTCCCTAACTTTTTTAATTTGCACAACAATGACTTTTTAAGTCAGAATCAAAGTCGTCAGCAGCAACTTTCGCGTACAGAAGTTGTTACAATGTTATTTAATCACTTACCAAACCACACCGAAAGCTCCGTATCCGATCGGTCTGTCCGGCTCTATATCCAGCTGTTGTTGTAAGTGATGCGAGTGGTGGTGGTGGTGGTGATGCGCCTTCACAGCGGCCGCGGCGGCGGCTTGAACCTGCGCTGGGGCTGCAGCGGCCGCCGGCCCCGGAGCTTGACCAGGAGCGGGCGAGGGGAAGTACGGCTGCTGCTGGCTCGGGTTCAGCATCACCGCCGCCGCGGCCGCAGCAGCAGCGGCTGCGGCCGTGGAAGCGTGCTGCTGTACGGGGTGCACGGCGGCGGCCGAGCCGGGGTGCTGGAGGTGATGCTGGCCCGGGTGGTGATGGTGATGGAGGTGGGCGGGTGGCGGGAGATGGGGCAGCTGGTGGTGATGGTGCGGGTGATGCGCTGCCACTGCCGCGGTTCCGCCGTTGTACGCAGCCATCATTTTCGCGGCATTGGAAGCCGTCGTTCCGCACAGAGCCATTCACTCACTCAACAGCCCGAAATGAGGTGGAAAAACAAAACAAAGAGGCGAACGAGATGGAGAGGGAGGCTGCCAAGATGTCAAACTCTCATTTGGCTGTCATAGAGCCAAACGACTGGTGAAATCAAAGCATAAATGTCCGGCATACATCAAGATGAGTGTGAGAAGGTGTCATACTAACAACTCTCCAGCTCTGATCTGACCTACTTCGGAGGATCTTTTGCGTTATTCGTGCCAGACTAGCAGAATGACAATCGTGGACATCCAAGAAACCTCTCGCGGAGGATAAACAAAAGAAAAGTAAAAAAGGAGAGAGGGATTAAATCAAAATAATGCGCTCCCCCCATAATAAATCAATTCCGCACGGCCTTAAATCTCCCTCATGTTGGAGGCACGAGGAGCACCTTGCTTTGCTCTGAACTCGGGCTCGTGTGGAAAGGAAAATGAGGAGAATAGTACAAGTTACGTGGGGAAGGCAACATTCATCTTTTAGATTTCCTCATATTTGCCATTTTGGGCTCATCCAGCCCTGTTTCCACCGCCAGGGCTGCATGCAGTTTGCAGAAGTTACGAGGATCTCGATCAGGCCACCGTTGCTGACTTGGTACTTGCTCGCCAGCTTACTTGTTTACATTTACATTAAAACGCGCAATCCTCCCGCACGAAAGGCTGCTACACGGGATCGATCCGGAGAGCTTGTTTCGCAGTATGGCGCTCTCTTTTGCGCTCGAGCTCTAAGCTGTAGATGGATAGCTCCAGATCCTCTCCAAATGTCAAAATCCCCTCGAAACACCCATCACGCTGATCAACAGAGCAATCCGTTTTCCTGGAACAAGGAAAACATTCTTCCGAAGCTTTCAACTTATTTTCCCCATCGATAACGACGTGCTCGTTCACCGGCGTGCCGCTTCCTCGCTCTCAGTGTCGCGGGCATGTGTATCCAGTGAAGAAGAAATCAAAATAAAAACATCCAGTGTTTCTTGCAGTCATTAAACAGGCGGCCAGCGTCCTCACCCCCTCGCCGGATGGTGCTGCCAGGACCTGGGAAGGCACACGCGCAACCCTGCCGTCTTGGGTACCCGTCTATTCCTCGTCCGATGACAGGACTCTGAACCAATCACGTCGCGCTTCTGAAGTAGCGCAGCCAATCAGCGGACGAGAGGAAGAGACGGAGGTCCAGCCATAATAAACAGGCCCTTGTTGCATGTGGAAACTGGCGCCATTACGGCTACGCGATACTGTAAAAGACAGTGACAGTGTACGGAGCGCTTGAGCCGAAATGGAGAGCGAGGGGCCCCACTTACCCAGAGCTATTACGCGAGTCATGCCATCCAATTAGCACCTGCCATTGAAGTGAGTCCCTTGTCTGAAAGGAGAGCCATGATTCGCTGTACAATCGTTTTTCAAATTGAAGAAAAATGCACAGTAACAAGGACGGTTGTATTATAGAATGTACTATACAGTTGACAAAGTTTATGGTTTGTTGTTATCGTGATTTGAAATAAGTTTTACTTTGAAAGATGAAGTGTAATGTTTATTTTTGCAGGCTATTGGCATATCATGGTCGTTAAAATTTGTTCATAATGATTCAGTCAGAGTGCTTTGCTTTTTAAAATGTATTTTTTTTAATTATTATTATTTTGTAGGATGCCTCATCACAAAATCAGTTGCTTACCATTAAGATCAACACTTAGTAATAAATATGTGGGAGTGTTTAGTGACACAAAACGTTTGTTGTTGTTTTTAAGAACAAGGGTATTTTATCTAAATGTCAGGACAGGTGAGGATGTGATGAGTTTAAAATGTTACAATTGATTCATTTCATATATATATATATATATATATTGTATACCTTTTCCATTTTTGCTGTTTCAGGAACTGTTAGTCATTGATTTACTGTTTATTGTGAGAACATGCACCACTATTTTGTCAATGTGTCTTCACTGTATCTTCAGATTATTTTGCCGATGTTAAAGGGTTCGTTCACCCAAAAATGAAAATTCTGTCATGAATTACTCACCCTCATGTCATTCCACACCTGTAAGACCTTCATTCATCTGTGGAACACAGATGAAGATATTTTTGATGAAATCTGAGAGCTGTCTGACTCCATAAAAAGCAATTTAGGCACCACTTTCAAGGCACAGAAAGGTACTAAAGACATTGTTAAATAGTCCATGTGACTACAGTGGTTCAACCATAATGCTGTGAAGTGTCGAGAAAACTTTTTGTGCTCAAAAAAACAACAAAAATAAAAACTTTATTCAACAATTTCTTCTCTGTACTGTCAGTCTCCTATGCAGTGAACGCAGTTCAGCTCTTCCGTGTTTGCGTCCGAATGGCGACTCATTATTGGCCGCTTTGCTCATGTAAAGGTCTTACGGGTGTGAAAAGGCACGAAGGTGAGTAATTAATGACAGAATTTTCATTTATGGGTAAAGTAACCCTTTAAGGTATGTGCCTAAACAGCAGTTGACATTCTGAACAAACATTAGGTAACAATACATTTAATATGCTCTAAATTATTCATACATGTGGATTTTACATGCATTTTTCTTTTCTTTCTTTGTTTTTTTTTTTAGAGTGGGTTTGTTTGTGAGTCTGGAAAACTTAATCAAGTTAACTTAAGCAGTTTAGAGAATACAGCTGTACATTCCACACCTTTGACCTCAACTCGTACGTGTTTGCATAAGGATAAATGCTTCATCTCAGCAGGCTCTCACACTCACAGCACGGGCAGTGTAATGAAGCATGCATGTGTTTATTTATGATATATGCTCTGTTTAAGCATTACTTCTGATGTGGGTCCAGTGAAACGCACAATCTTTGATTAATTTATTTGGTAACATGGTGGTGGAATGACATTATATATGATGCAGTTGCAATTTCCTGGAATTTAACCACCAAGATATTAAGGTCTGAAACTAAAGCAAATGATCAGCTGTAGAATCTTCCAGAAAAAGTGAATGCAGTGGGCGTCTAATTAACTACTGGAAATATTTTAAACAGAATAATTAATCTCCTGCTCAGGTCCAAAATAAACTGGTGTCCTCCTTTAAGTGCAGGCCTAGTTCTTATGGATGAGTGGGACGTGCTCTACATCGAGTCCGTCTGTACGTATAGCAGAGGAAGGATGTTAACATTCCCAGAACTGAATCAGGCCCCATTGATTTGAACATTTACCTCTCTGTAGCAGCTGCAATGTCTTAATCAATAATGGCAAGGCATCATCAACAATGAAATTACAGTGCTAACTTTGCACACATATTTAATCTACATGAATAAATCAGCCAATTGACCCTTTGCAAAGACCCGCCCCCTTTAGTTACTGTTGCTATGTCCGACAAGTCATGCGCCCTCACGCCACACATCATGTTCTCACGCAGTGAAAAATAGAGGACACTGACAACGCGTCGACAGACACGAAAGAGTTTCATATTTAATATTTCATAATTTTTTAAATAAGTTTAAACAATTAATACCGTATAGTGTCTCTTTAATGTGTCGTGACAGATCGCTGTAGCTCCTTCAAGCGGCTCGTGAACCAACATCTCTTCATACTAGTTCATTTATAGCATCAAATAAACATGAATGAACATCAGAAGGAATGTTGTTTCAACCGAGGAAAGACGTGAGTACACAATTTTTCAAGTTCACCAACGCTAATCTACTAACTCTCCTGACTGCTTTGTCGGACAAAATGGTGGATTCGGGGTTATGATTGGTTAGATCGCCTGTCAATCAAACTGTTTGCGAAGGTTCAATTGGTCTAGTTAGAATACTAAAAAATGTAACTTTTCCAAAAAAAAAAAAGAAAAGAGCTACATTAAATTTGAACAACACATGTCGTTATTTTCATAATTGTTCAAATTTAATGTAGCTTTGTACATAATTAATGCAAGATTTATATTATAGTCTATGATGATGATGCCCATATTCTGCATCTTGTCTATTCATCTTCCTCAGCTCTTCATCTTTTCATCAGGCAGCATATGGCACATGATGACTTCCAGAGATTCGGTTCGTTGTCGGCCACAGTGTGCATGAATAAATTGAATCTCTGACTGTTCAACAATCCATCCATTACCCTGAAAGCTTCACAGTACAGTATATTTGTGTTAGTTAATTAGCACTGCGAGAAAGAAACAGATTCAACCAATTTTTAGATCATTTTATTTGTATCCTTTCATCTCCTCAAAATCAGCTACTATTGTCAATGCAAACACATAGAGCTGAACAAGACACAATACAAATCAAGCACATTTCATAACATAACATGCTGCTTACAAAAGAAACAGTCTGTTCTCAGCTCCCTGAAGGTGGTTTTCCATACCTCAGTCTTAACCATTGGATTGCGGTGGATATTTATGGTTGAGCGTGCAGCATCTGAGTGCTGATTAACTGAATTAAAAGACATGTAGTGGAACCCCACTGATTATTACAGTATAGATGAAGATACAGCAATTTCTTAGGCTGCATGCTGCTACTAACATCAAGTCAACTCAGTTATTGGCTACATTGATGAATGAGACGTGTCCAGCCTCCTCTTATTAAGCTTTCACAGCAAAAAAAGCTTTTCCTGATAGATTTCTTTTGTAATAAACTTCATGACCATAAACTTGGAGATCAAGATGAAAGCATGGATGTTCCTGAGTGAACGCATCTCAGCCTGAAATAACTTGTAGGCTGGCAGGTTATTAATGAAGTAATGAAGGAGGGAGATAAGCGTTTTGTCACAGCAGCAGGAGTGATATTACCCATCGTCCATATGGGATGCTGTAAGTAAAATTCAAAAGTAGCTTAAATTTGTCTCACTAGCTGTTGGGGTCCCAACCAAATATAAATTCTGTAAGATTTTTTTTTTAGGGAGTGATTTAAGATTTTAAGTGTAATATTTGCTTTTATTACAAAATATGTGCATTGAGACAACAGCATTTATTTCCCGATAGCACAAATATGCTATTTTCATTTTAAAGATGTTTTTTCTGTAATGTGTCTGTAAAATGGTCTTATTTGTAAGGTGTAAGGACATTCAGCATTTAATGATGCACTAACAGACATCTTGTACGTGTGCTTGGTTTTATGCTTTTAATTGGGTATTTATTGTGGTTTAAATAAATCTCATTATGTACGCACCATGTTTAAATGCATTAAACTGCCTTTAAGTGGTATGCAAAATGCAATCTTTTGTGTCCATGGCTTTTGATAAGAGGTTCACAACCCATTCTGGACATTCTGTATGCATAAGATATCCGTTTGATGTTTGCACAAGCCAAGAAAATGTCTTCCTCAAGCACACTTGAGTGTGTGTTTGCAAGTACAATGCAACAAACAGCTTCACCCATAAAGATAAAGCTTATTTTTTATTGTATGCTGACTAAATTATCCGTTCTGTCCAAAAAACAATCATTTTTAATGTGTATGCATTTTGTAAATATATACTATTGATACAAAGAATTAGAGGAGTATGCTTATCTGAGCTTATGTTTTGCTGGCAAGTAGGTCTTAAACAATATACTGACACCTACTGGCATGGATGCAAAGTTTTCTGATGCCATACTCTGTTGATAGGCACATTTTCTTTTAAACAAGCTTTTGAATGTCTTTTTTAGGGCTAAAAAGTTTTGTTATCGAGTGAAAAGATTGACATATTGACTGAGATATTTCACAAGAGTGCAAAACAGTGTCTGAGGATGTCATCAATATGGCCCATAATTTGCTACACCACGCATGATCAATAATTCAATAACATGCATTTTTCATCGTTCATTCAGTTTGATCAGCTACTCGGACAAAAAGAGATTCAAATGACGGATGAAAGAATAATGGATACAAAGGAAAAACATAGCACTTTTGACCATATGATGTGCTATCTAAGCTTGTACCCACATAAATCTAACGGTGGACACTGATTTTGAAATTATTCTCCTGCTGCAAGGTTTTACTGAATGGTTGAGGATAACCCCGACGTGGGGATCTGCACAGAGAATCGGTGTCCTAATTAGGCCCTGGCATTGACAGTGAGCACTGCTTGGGGCACTGCAGAGGGGAAGCTGCAGGAATGTAGTTCTGAATAACTCCAGGCAGACCGTAGTATGTAAGTGGAGCAGAAAACAGATGGTCCTGAACATGCAAAAGAAAACACAGTAGATGTAATCGTCTGAAGAGGTGGTGCATCATGATTAGGGATGGAAATCGCAAAGAGTATAATAGCTTTGGTTCCGTTTCCTCTTAACAGTTCTAGTTCATTAACGTTTCTATTGATCATTCTCGTAGTACTCGTAAATACAATTTCATAATTTCAATAACAAAGACTTGCTAAATGTGTTTACTCAGGATTTTTACAGTTTTGATATAGGCAGTGCTCTGAAAAGTTGTGCTATACCTGCTCAGGATGTGCAGTTAAAACAGAACTGTCACAGTGTGAAACAGGTCGAAGGTCGCACATCTTGTCTGTGAAATAATAACTCATCAGTCTTTATTAAGCCCCTAACCTACGCCACACTCGAATCCTAACCTTAAAACCATGTGAATATATAAAGGAGATATGACCGCACACTCACTTGCAAATATTTTATGTAAAGTATTTGAAAAGCTAAAGTATTTGCAAGTGAGTGTGCGGTCATATGGATTTGCTATCTTTGACCTGGCTCTCGGGTGGTTTGCATTTGCTTAAGTGTTTTAATACAACATTTAAACCACATCCTGTCAGGTAGTATGAATGCAATCCAATAATTGGCATTATACTGCTCAACAAAACAAACAAAATATGTAAATATGTAAACAAAATATCTCATAATGTGCATCTTTAACTACATGTCATTAATAACAGCCAAAAACTAATGTAAGTCTCGCAGTTAGTTGTAAGCTCTCTCTCTCTCTCTCTCTCTCTCTCTCTCAGAAAGCTAAATCAGACTAAACCTATTAAAACATCTATTTGGAGACATTCTCATTTGTGAAAATAGTATGCAAATAAAGTAAATGTTTTTTTTTTTTAAATAGTATTGTTATTTGTTAAAATGCAGAAAGTGTGGGTTAGAGTTAGGATTAGATTATAGTATTTAGAGTTATGAATATATTTATATAATATATCCCTGGTTTCACAGACAAGGCTTAAGCTAGTCCCTGACTAAAATGCATTTTTTAGCTTTTTCAACTGAAAGTAACTTGCGCTCACATATTTAAAATATGTTACTGCCACTGTTTTGTCTTAAGATGCATACCAGTATTGTTTTTTAATAATTTAATTGTTTATAAAAGCTACTTAAATGTCCCAATTGAACTAAGTCCTAATCCGGGCTTAATCTAAACCCTGTCTGTGAAACCGAGACATATAGTTATAAATACTGCAGTTTTAGTAGTAGCATTTATAGTTATAATTCTAGCTGTATATTAAAACAATAGAAGTCTATGGAATGTCCCCATTTAGATAGCTAAGTAAAGTGTGTGTGTGTGTGTGTGTACTTGTTTTGACCATACTTGTGAGGACCAAATACTTTCACAACCCACTAGTGAGGACATTGACTGGTCCTCATTTAAATCTAGTGATGGTCACATGTTTCTGTGATGGGTAGGTTTAGGAGTAGGGGTTGGGTTAGGTGATAGAAAATATCATTGACCTGACATAAAATCATGCAATGTCCTCACTAAGATAGCAAAACAAACCAGAGTGTGTGTGTTTTAAAGCTATTTGACCTAATAGCTTTAAAAACATGCTAAATGTTTTATTAAAAATGTAAAAATGCAGAATGTTTTCTGTGATGGGTAGGTTTAGGGGTAGGGGTAGTGTAGGGGGACAGAATGTACAGTTTGTACAGTATAAAACCATTACACCTATGGAATGTCCTCACTAAGATAGCAAAACAAACCTGTGTGTGTGTGATTGACTAAAAAGGACTGACTCATAAGAGTCATTCATTTGTACTACACTAGTTGCGTAACCGCCTCGGAATACACTGATCGTGCTGTTTGTTTTTTATTCACTAAAAGAATTGCCTCAAAAGAGTAACGCACTGGTTGTGCTGCAGATTCAGTAGTGTTGCAGTGTAACGAAGGCCTCCTTGTTAGAGCGTCCAACTCTCATGCTGGAAGACCTGGGTTTGAAGCCCGCTCCGAGTGGGTCGGGTAGGACCTGGGTGGAGGGGTTACATTGGTGCCGTGACCCGGATGGGAGTGAGGTTTAGGGGGTTGAGTGTAACGGAGGCCAGCTATTGCTGTGTGAGTAAACCTCACTCCTCTTACCGCAAGAGATGCTCTAGCGACAGATGCTAGGGGTTGCAACCTTTAGCCTCCTTGTTGGAGCATCCGACTCCCATGCTGGAAGACCCGGATTCGAGGCCCGCTCAGAGCGGGTCGAGTAGGACCCGAGTAGAGGGGTAACAGCAGTGCCATTAATTGTTAACAGAACCAAACATTGTTTGCTTCGGGTATTGTTTTAAAACTTCAAACCAGTTCTGAATAAGAACCGGACCAGTACTTGTTTCCCAATCTGCTTGATCAGCACTATAGTTCAGCTGATAAACCTCAGTTATTAGGATTTTGGGAAGAAACGTTAATAAATTGCATGGCTAGCCAATGTGTCCATTGTATTCAGTCCTGAGCTACACAACATTAACAAAAGTAAGAGGACACCCAAACACAACGAGCTTGTTGAACATTAACTTGAAAGCAAGTGGCCATAATAAGAAGTTGGTCATCCATTTGCTGCTTTCATCCATTAACCGACAACATTCTCCTGGGACAGATTTTCAGCTGGGATTTGATCCCATCCCATTGAGCTCGTCGGGGAGCCAGTTTCTTATTGTATGGCATGTGTATGTTCTTTTGACCAACTATTGTTCATGTAAGCCATTCAATCATAACATGTAGTAAAGATTACAGAGCGGAACAAAAGAACATAATTCGTAAATGGCTCTAAGAAACGAAGAAAAGACCACATGAGGAATGTCATAATGTCATGGAAGTATGTAATTGATTTTTTTTTAAAATTATGTGCATGTAAATTATTCATGATTGGATTTAATGAATCCAATACTCTAGGTACGAGTTTTAATTGCAAAATCAGGTTGTATAATGAAAAAATGTCGCCGTTCATGGAGCTATAGTCACAGAAGCCTTCGGGCCTTCTTTCAGAGCAAAACGCTGCGTTCCACCGCACATCTGCTGGGTAGCTACTGTGTACATAGGCTGTGAGTGTTACACTGAAGCATTGTTGATCAGTGTCAGAGAGAAAGAGAGCAGTATATGCTTGGCTATGGTTACTGAAGCACAGAGAATAGAGCCTACAAAGAAATTCAGTGACACTGACCTCATACTCAGAGAGTCAGCTCTATTTAAAGCAGGAATCTTTCTGCCTGTCTATTTTTACCCTCCTGTCTTGGGCATATTTCTGATGGGGGACGGGGGGAGGAGACAGAAATCACTGCCGTTTGTGACAATTTGGAGGAAGCATTCTTTGCTTTTATTAGACGTGTCAATCACGGTCCGAATATGCAGTGCTGTTTTGATGCAAGTAGGTTTGATGTTTAATGGTATTATTAGAAACTAAGAAGGACGGAAGCGTTATGCTCCACTTTTCTCATCTGCGGATCTTCACAGGAGATGCTGGGACACGTCTGAACCCCTGGGGTTTCATACATTCATCATTAATGTATTTCATTGTGGATTTTCCCTGTAGGCATTAGAATCAAGATCATTGTGGCCTTTTCTCTCCCCAGCCATCTTTGTTCTGAATATTTGATGCCTATGCATATATAGTTGGCAAAAAACACCATTTAATCTAATGTGCATTTTTAATGCTGATAATATAATTTTAATGAATTCTTTTATAAAGTTGCGTTGAATCCACCCTCTAATATTTGGCCTGATTCTCTGTATTAATTTGTCATAATACAAAAAGCTTTAATGTGATTTAAATCAACACTTTTTTTTTTAGTTTTACGTTGATGTTCTTACAAACTTTTCAAGAATTCTTTGGAAAACGACAGTGGTAATGCTATAAAAATATTAATGAATTCAATATAGAGTTATCATATTATATAATCTATTGAGATTTTGTTTATTATATTACTTTCATGGTTACCAAAGTTAATCCATATTTTCAAAATAGACTATAGTATGATTGAAAAAGAATTATTTGTATTTGAATATATGGCTGAATGTTTTGCAAAAGCTTAGAGGGATTTCTGTACGTAAGCCTATTTGTCTTCTATTAATCATCTTTTAGTACACTCCTCACTCTCGATTGTGGTTTATTTGCTTATCTTGCATTTTATTATGGGCAACAGCGACATCTAGTGGTGTACTTCTGAATTCCTGTTGAGGTAGAGCTCAATCCTCATAAACTCCACACCAATAAAATTTAACTCGAGGCTAAAATCGTATGGTTTCTAAATTTAGGGCGTCAAACAATAACTAAATGTGCAGACAAATAAGAAATAGCCGGTTCAAATAACCACCAAGGTTTTAGATAGTTCACATCCCGATGTCCTTATACACAGCTGAACCTCTAGCATTCTCCTCCCTTGACTCACATTTACACCGGTGCCATTTTAGAGACGCCAGAGGGGAGCGGGGACTTTCCTGGGAAAACACAGGTTCCGTCTGTCCTGTTTATAATGCTATAATAACAGTAAGCCAGGGTTATAAAGAGCAGGAATGCTTATGCTTTGAGTATTAAAGGACTATTCCGAGTTCATTACAAGTTGAGATGAACTAACCGAATTGGCGGCATAAAGATTAGGCCTACAAAAAAATAAGTTCGTCCCTTTTTCAAGGTTACGGTGGCAGTAAATGGAGCAAGACGTATATAAACGCAGAAACTGCAAGCAAGCAATATTATTACAATTAAAATTATCTTTACATGGCCAATTGGTCCCATTCACTTCCACTGTAAGTGCTCAGTGTGAGGTTTTTTTCTTGAAGGAGAACAAACCTGAAGTATTTTTTAGTGAACATTGCTGGCTACAGATACTGATGATTTACCTTAACTTGTCCCAGAACATTCCCTTCTTTTAGAAGGAAACATGGTCAAATTATGCTGTAGATTAATTCAAAAGACGACTAAGAGAACAAGATCTTTTTCAACAAGTTTATTAGCAGTGACAAAGATTCTTGAGACAAAATGTAACCCCCTCTTCATGACCACTAGGAAATTCAGAGAGAGCAACATAAAAATGACATATTAATTCAAACTTTTAACAGTCAAAACATGGCACAACTGAAGATCGTTGGGGGTAATGGGGGTGTGGGGACGGGGGCAAAAGAAAAGCAAGAGTTTTTCATGTTCTGATGTGATTCCGTTTAAATATATCGCTTAACACAGGCACCCTGAACTTGAAAAGTTCGCAATATTAATTTTGCATATAATTGAGCGCATGAATGAAGACAAATACACATGCTTGCACACGAACACACATATGCATCCACACACATGAGTTGAGTTGTCAGGATAAGACAAGAATCATTCATACATCAAGAAAACGCATGAAATTTGAATATGCCAACAAAGATGCATTTTCTTGGTACAGATTTTGCAATCAAACACCATTTAAGGATCACTGTACCTCTTTCCCATCCATACGTGCTCTCATTGCTTTAAACACTAAGGGGATCTATTTAAGATTTATGTAAATAATTTATATTGCAATTATATCATTTGTGGGGTAGTAAGTGCTTATTTAAATTGAGGAAATTAAGCTAATGTGCAACCCCCCAAAATATAAACTTCGTTCTGTTTGCATTCTGTGCATAGAACCTCTATATGTGCATTTGACCCCTGGAGTTGAGTTTTTAAAACAAAGTCCAGGTTCAGTTCATTCTGCTGACAGCGTTTACAAAGATGTAAAGGAGTTAAGGGAACAGTTCAACCAAAAATGAGAATCATGCCATTGCTTACGCACCCTCAGGGTGTTCCAAACCCATTTAAACCGTTTTCGTCTGTATAATGAAAGTCAATGGGGTCCAAACCAGCACAGGGCACCATTGACTTTCACTCTTTCGGGTTTGGAACATCATAAGGTTGAGTAAATGACAGCAGAATCTTAATTTTTATGTGAACAATCCCTTTAATGGGAAAACGGATACCGGGACAATACATGTTCACAGAGGTATTTCATATTAACTTAATGTAATAACAGATGGTTATAAATTATGCTTACATCAGTAACTCCTTAAGCAAATCCCTTGGATATATATATATATATATATATATAAAAAAAAAAGAAGAAAAATGCTCTATATGAGCTGTTTAAAGAAAAAAATTTAGATAACTAAAATAAAACGAATGAAGCAATGAAGAGATGTGCATCTAAAAAGCCAAAAAACAAGCTAATTATCAAATCGCAGGATTTCTCTACATTGCACAAAGCTTTTAATTGGAATCCAAATGGAATTAGAGAAGATGAAGCAGAATTTAACAACCTTACATCTGTTGTGAGATTTTTTTTTCCCCCAGTATCTTTTGAACCAAGACACCGACAAGGCTTCAGATACTTCAAGAACAGAAACAGATTAAGAACTATTGCAAAACATCCCACGTTTCGTGAAGATGACTGACCACATTGGAAACCCTTACATGCTGCATTTAAAACCTGAAAACTCTTGCAAAGGAAAGACATACAGATACGTAGTGTGGTTAACTTCTTCCATGTGTACTTAAATCTTTTCACCTGGCAGTGTTTCATGGTCATGTATAGAAAACATGGATCCCAAATGATACCTGTAAAGATGCAAGCATTGGCTTTCAGTCAAATTAAACCCCTTAAAACTTAAGTTTACAATAAAAAAAAAAAAAAAAAGAAAAAAAAAGCTGGTACAAACATGGGACGTTCTTTTCATTTTTGGCAATAACACTGTTGGTGCATTTTTTTTTGTTTGTTGTTAGATAGAAGAACACTGCCCTAATTCTACCTGAGTGTCTTTTTATTTTCTTTCCTTTTTCACTTTTTTTTTTTTTTTTTTTTTTTTTTAAATTTTTTGTTTCGTATACGTTTCTTCTGAGATTGTGGACCGACAGTCCTTAGGTAGAGGTTAAAGTTAGTAGCCTATGATTAATTACTAGAATTTCAAATATGTACTGATATGTCAATGTTTAAGGAAATACAATTCAAGAAAATAATACATAAAGTGCTACTGATTCTTATGTATAAATCAATTAATCTGTGAAATGAAAGCAGAGGATAGACTTTAAGTTTAGAATGCATTTTCTGACATTAGAAAGAGAAACATTTACACAACAGCAGAATTTCTGTCAACAGCGGTTCTATTGATGAGGCTCACATGTGCTTTAGCAAACTTAACCAACAAGCATGGAAAATCAGGAACAAATTAAAACAACAGAAATAAAAAGCATAAAAGTGTGATTGTGGTGCTCATTAAAACAGGTAGGGGCTTCTAGTCTCTCAAGCAAAAATAAAAAGTCCATATCGTTTGCCAGCGATCGCTCTCCGTTTCGAAGAGCAGCTCTAAAGAACTAAACCAAAACTAAAATATCCGTAATGTACCTTATTAGCATTAAAGCTAAAGCAACTGTGTGGTGTGGCACGTCTTATCGATTAGTTGTGGGTTCTAAATGCTACTTAAAAAATTAAAAACATAAAACACTCAAGAGAAAAGAGTATAGCGTGATCTCTGCCCTCCGTTTACACACTCTCACACGATGAGCAAGAGACTCGAACGGCTGTCGGGTGACAGAAGCGTGAAGAGACGACAATAAGACTATTAAACGATAGCACTTTGAACTCTTCCAAAAAAAGAGGACGCACAGAGCAGCATACTGCACATGCACACTACAGGGCGTACGGTTTCCCAAACTGAGTGTACCTCATAACCTGCCCTTGGAGTTTTTAAGTATTTCATTGAAAAGTAAAAGAGAAAAACAAAAAAAAAGAAAAGAAATGGAGACGCGTCACTAACAGGACTGACCCAATCTTGTAGAGAAATTAAATTAAGACAATTATTTAATCCCAAAGGCTTGTACTAACTGCCCCCCACACATATATGGAGCTCGATTCCCCTGAATCGCAAAAAAACAAAAAAAAAAAAACTAAAAAAAACAAAGCCATGTAGTTCCTCTGGCCACAGTATGTTAATTCACTGGAGAGCGACACTCTTCGGTTTTGTGCCCAAATGAATTCAATGTGACCGCTGTGAGTCTACATGATTATTTGAATTCAGGAGGGGACACATGGTGACATGCTTTTCTCCAGGATGCTCTCTGTAGGTCCGTGAGTACTTAAATGAGAAGCTTCCGCCCAACCGAATGCCATGACGGGGTTATCATGAGTGTTTGACGTGTGAGTTGCATGTCCCCAAAGTCATTTCAATTGTCTTCAGCAACATATCCGCTAGACCGCATTAGAGTTGAGTTCCACAGCTCCCGTTATTCCATTCTAATATTCTAAAACCAGCTAACCCGTTTTCTCAAGCGTAGTCTGTTCCTCTGTGCTCAGCCTTGACTGTTAACGGGTAACAAGGTCCTTTCTAAACCATCATAAGATTGGATTAGTTCTGATTCAGGATGTTCAGAGGCAGCAGCCATGTTCCTCAAGCACATCTTTTTGCAGCAGTGTTCATCTGAGATATAGTGTCCAGACACAGCCTCACTGAGCAGGTCCGTCCCATGACTCACTGTAGAGGACTACTCGATTTGGATCTACGGGAAAGTGAGAAAGGTGAGAGTTTGGAACTCTAAAAACCACAAGCAAAATGATATGGGACGGTTTGAGGGATGTGAGCAGATTGGGCATTGGGTTGCAATATCTAAATGCTGAATCATTTAAAGGTTTAATCAAATGCTGAGGCAAGAGTAGTCTAACAAACGAGAGGTAAATGGAAGCTTACCTTGTTTTTGCAAATTCAAAATATATTCCATTTCTGCAAAGAGAAAGATAAAAGTTCAGTGTAAAAATAGACCCATCATTTTTATTTGACTTGAAAGAACTGAGACTGAGCCGTTTCAACTTACACTAACAGGAAAGCTTCAAAATACTGCTATTTTGTTGCTTTATATAACCACAAAGAAATATTATATAAATATATATTCAATTCCATGGTATAATTTTGTGCGCAAGAATAACAAGTAACATTACAATTGGAGAAGGTTACGCAACAAACTCTTAAGATCTAGTCTAAACCAATTTATCTGCAGCACACTTCAAATGTTTTTTTTAAGTTTGGTCAACCGTAATGGCACCAATCAGAGGGTCTCTGAAGGCATGTACCTCAAAATGAACTTAATGAATATATTGTTGGATAATTACGCCAATTTAAAGTCACGATGAAACAACAGACCTTTTTTATGTATTGCGATGTACATCCGAGTGAAACAAAAAACAACAACAACAAAAAAAAAAAATAGTAGGATGGGATCCATCGATCTGTTGATTGAATTTTGAGATGGGAGGAGGATCTGAATACAAGCTTGCAGTTGATTGTAAGAAAGGTTAAATCAGACCAAATGATTGGAGATGCCCGACAAACGACACTGGAAGATTGAGTTATGACATTGATTAAAAATCATGGGATCAAATAAAAAAAACAAAACTATGCATGTTCACAATAAGATCTATGACATGCATTTACAAAATAGATCATTTCTCCTACCATTTCATGCTGACTAGCAATCAGACAACCAAAAACTAAAATAAAATTGTGACAATGACATATTAGTTTAATGATCAGAAATAAAAATCTTTTACATATTGGTTGTCAGACACTTAATAAATCATTATCATTGTTCCATCTTCATACTCGGCGTTGAGCAAGTTCCTCTAAAAAAAAAAAAAAGGAATAATTCCTTGCTACTAATTACATATTCAACAGTGTAATTACATTACTGTACTTATTACTTTCTAAATCCTCTATCAACCTCGACCAGTTGAACAATACAACGATGGACATGAAACTGCTCAAAATAAATAGTATAAAATTGTAGAAATTATTCTCGAACTGACCAAAGTATTTAGAGGGAAAACATATTTTATCATTAGATGTTAAATTGATGTAAAATCTATCGTTTTATATGGAATTGTTCTAGTGTCTATACAGTATTTAATGCAATTATATCTGTAGAAAATAAATTACAGAAAAATGAAGAGTAATCTTCATTACTTTATCAAGAGAAACGAAAGTAAACAAAATAAAAAAAAAAATAGAAAGCACTTAGCAAGAAGATAAAATAGCCATTTACCTTTAGTGTGATAAGTTACAGCAGCGTTTAGATCAAATGATCCCCAACTAGACCTCCTGTCAAAGCCCTTAGTATGGCCCTGGTCCTTGGCCAAAGCCACCTTGGGTGCAGCTGGGGAGGTGGGAGGCAGCTCAGCACAAATGTCCTTAGAGGAAGAACAAAACACTATTGCACCATGAACCGCAGTCTCATCTCTCTGGGCATCCAAGCTAAAGACAGGGGTCTCGAGTACGGCCCCGCTTGCTGCCGTGGCACCGCCGCTCACACCTCGACTCAGATTCTGAGCGTTAGTCCGTTTGTCCGACTCATGAGCCTTGGGGAAGGGTGGTTGATCCGGTCTCTGAGAGGTACTGGAGGTCTGAGTGGCCACTGTAGCAGGACAGCCTCCCTGAAAGCTCACCTCTACTGGCACGTCCTTTCCGTTCGAGCAGCACGCCACGCCTTCTGGTCCGGCGCTAGGCTCGTTGATAAAGGACAAGCCCCACTGATTCTGAAAAATGTCCCCCAGAGACTTCTGATTTGTCGCAGCAGCAGGGGGATCGGCTTGGCGGCCGCTAGGGAGTGAAAGTTGCATATTGGAGGGGGTGACGGGGTAAACGAAAAGGCTGGGCTTCCTAGGCTCAGCCACAGAGGTGGAGGAACTTCCGATGGCTGTAGTGCCGCTACCAGGGGGAGATGCTACATTCTCAGCGGCAACAGCTGGGGTCGCCAGTAGAGGACCGGAGCTGAAATGAGGGCCGGGCAGGGGACAGCCATTCCCTTCCCCCAGCAGGGGACCGTTGGTAAAGCTAGCCGAGGTGATGGTTTTCACCGCAGACATAGGGACCTGTGGTGGTCTCCCAGGCACCTGGGGAGCAGGAGTGAGAGCCTCTCCGCCAGCTTGGGCAGTCTTATTGAGGTTCTCCTTCACTTTGCTTGCATAACTGATCTTAGGCACAATCTTAGCGCTACTATTGTCCACAGGAAAGACAGGCGGAGGCTTGAACAAGGTCCATGAGTCCTCTTTGGTGGAGTTAGCCACCTTAACCTTGCTCGAGCGATCCTCAAACCGTTTGCCAGCTGCTTTGCTGTCCAAGTTCTTGCGCTGAAGTTCAGCCACCAGCAGAGGAGGTGGGGTTGCGGAGGCAGGTGGATCTTTAGCTTTTGAACCGGCTCTGCCACTCTCCACGTGAGAGCCAGAGGCCGACTCCGGTGCCATAGGTCCGTGGTCTTGTTTGCCGCCCTGCTGCATGGCTTTTCCCTGGGCAGAAGCAGTCACATTGTCCCCAGCTTTGCCATTCCTCTGGGCCCGGCGCTTCTTGGGAGTAGTGTATCCACTCTCGGAGCCACTGCCGTCATTGTCAGCTCCGGGTTTGCTAGGGTAACCGTTGGTAAGTGGTACAGAGGTGAGCGACACCACACCGTTCAGAGAAACCAAAGCCTCTTTTTTGCCCTCAAGTGTGTTCAACTCTGAGGACTTGTCATTTTTGAAGTCCATTCTGTTTCTGCTAGTGTTTCTACTTTTTCTGTCCCCAGTTGAATCAGCAGTGAAGGCCCGTCGAGTGGGCTTCTGTTTCAAGTTGATGTCTAGCAGGTGTCTGTCGCCATTGCCGTTTGAAGGGTGCAGGGAGCCGTCTGGGTTAAAGGAAGTGGGAGTCACCTCTCCCTCCTTCAGAGTTCCATTTATTTTGCCATTTTCTGCAAGAGAAGAGACAAAAAGCATTACATAAGTGGAACACAAACTGCAAATCTGCATCAGTTGATCTACAGAACCAACAAATTTGGGCAAATATCCAGATCAGACCTCAAGTTCCAGTAAGAGAACAGATCAAGTCAAGTCAATATTTGCACAAGATCAAGGAATATTTAGACTAGGTATGTTCAGTGGAGCCAAGCCAGGGTCAGGCAGATGACAACCTCACACTAAACAACCATGCCAGGTATTCAGCATAATTCCAATTAAAGCCATTTTAAAATGACTGCTGGAATATCTGTGACTTGATGGCCATATATTCCACATCTAAACAGAGCTAGTTTATAAAATTAAATTGTTGCCAATAAAGTGAATACAGAGATCAGCGGTTTTCAAACTGGTTCTGCAGAAAATTAGTCAGAAAATAAACATTTTTCAAAACACACACACACAAATGATGTTTACAGCAACTCTCCATTGGCATAATGGTTTTTACATTGTACAGACTGTATATTCTATCCTCTATACTAACTTTACCCATCACAGAAAAACCTTGGCATTTTTTATTAAAAAAAAAAACCAACAAGAGTTTAGTTTTAAGTCATTTGTTTTATGAGGACACAGGAAGTGTCCTCATAAACAATGTTTACGTTCTAATAGCCATGTCATTATACAGATGTGTCCTCAAACCATTTATACAACACAAGCACATTTGGGATTGATTTTTTTTAATGTTTTTGATTCTTTTTCACCAAGGCTGCATGCCTTTAATGAAAAATAAAGCAGAAGCAGTAATTGTGAAACATTACTATAATGATAGCATAGCTATGATATCATATGATTTCAGCATCATTACTCCAGTTTTCAGTCATGTGATCCTTCAGAAATCATACTAATATGCTGATTTGGTGCACAAACACTCAATTTTGAAAACAGCTGTGCTGTTAAAAAAAAATAAGTTCAAAAGGATAATATTTATTTGATACAGAATCTTTTGTATTTCTAAGCACTATATAAATACATTTGAATTGAAACTATTCAATTCAATGAATACACAACATGAAAATGTACAATACAAGTCATTTCACTTGCTTACTATTTTCAGGATCTAACAGAATATATAGGTCTGTATACAAGGGGATCTTTTGCAACAGGATCATCATATATGGAGGTCCTTGGAATAAAAAAAAAAAGTGTTCTTTAACAGGCGAGTGTATAACAAGGTCTGCTTGAGTTCATGATTTTTTATGGAAACTATTTATGGCAGCTCAAGGAATGCCCTCACGGGAACTTGGGAAGACTGGTATCAGTAACAATACCATTCTGGCAACCTGGTATACAGATTAAAATTAATTCACACAGGAAAAAAAAAAATCTTTGTACAGTACATGTAAACATTTGAACCAACACGGCAGCAGGACAATGCAACACCCAAATCAACGTTTTGAGCTATAAAACGGGTCAGCACGACCTCTGTCCTTTGAGGCTGAAAATATGAGGCGTGAAAAGAGTAGCCCGTGCAAGTGTGCTTTCATCGGCCGGCTCAAGTCTGACATCGCCCTATTTTTAACCGGAGGTATGACGTGTCAAAATGGAGTACTCAGTCATATTTGGGTAGTTCCCCGGCATTGGTGGACATGACTAAAAGAACCGAAATGAATGAAAAACACTGATCTGAAAACACCTGAAATCCCTTTAACATTTCATTTGTGTGGTAAAGTAGTCACATGAGTTGAGGTGGTATATTTAATCGAAACATAGCAGTCAGCAACGTTTACACTCCATGAAATAATTTACAAAATTGTTTAGCTATGTTTGTTTTAGAAGCAAAATTGACTGTTTAGATTTAAGTCTTACTATCTGTGCGTATTCGGTCAACAAACCGGCCAAGTCATCAGTTAGCTTAGCATGCTAAGTGGACAGTCTGAATGATTAGTCGCAGGTACTGTGATTGTTTTACATTATAACGAGTTTGTGAAGTGACAACCGCAAAGATACATTTCAAGATGGGCTACAGAACATACTAGGCCTTTTTATGCATCAAATATAAACAGTTTTGGCGATGTGAAGCGGTGTACTCCCGCGACCATTTACATGTCACAATAGCCAGCAGAAATGGCTTGATATCAAAAGTAAACCCAGCAACATCTACGGAGCGGAGCGTTTGAACACACAAGCTCACAGTTATAGGTCAAAATGCACACATTAAAGCCGTTTGTCACTTCTGAATTGAAATCGAATATGCGAGAGTTGTTAAAGAGTTGGCAGCCTTCGTCGCGAGGCGCCATGAGCTTCTTCAGACGTTGCATACACGGATAAACACAAGACAGGGGTCAGAAAATGCACTTTAATATAAAAGCAACAGACGTGTAATTATTTTATCAAAAGACACTAAGTATACAAGCCAGTGCGTGCATTTTGTTAAAGTTTATGCATAGGATTTGCCGGCTGCCTCGGTTTACGCTTTTAGAACGTTTGCATTCGAACAGTTATAGAATGTTCCGAGACGTTCTATTCAGGCCACTTGGTGTCGAGTTCGAATCAGCGGTGAGCGCGAGCCCAGTCACTGCCAGGCCCACTCACATGACTGTCAAAGAGCAATAGGCCGCGTTTCAAGCGAAGCTGGCCAAACGTACACCCCTCACACACCATTAATACTGACTCCGACTACAAAAGCTCACGGAGCTGTCGGATTTGTATCAGCAAAATATTCAGTTTTGTACGAGAAATGGGCAGCGGTGAAGTTTATGAGATTTGGCCGTCCATCATGGCGGACAGGAAATAACAGAACAAGCTTAAGCTAAGAGCAGGAACATTCCACAGGAGCCGGTTCATGTTGCTGTGGCAGCAACGGGGTAGAGCTAACATGCTATTCTGGCTCTCTGATGGACGCATTCCCCTTAAAACGGCCCAAACTGAGAGGTATGTTTGCGAATGAATAATAAGTCAGGGAAATGTGTATTGCGTGCTGAAAGACCGGTGCACAAGGTCAATGTCCCTTCACGCTAGCTAGCTTTGCGGCTAACCATGGGTATAACTATTTAACACAGTGCCGTCAGCAAAACATGCTCCGCGTTTGACTTTACTCAAGCTGAATTTCTGTAAACAAACCGACCACGACGTGTATTTGAAGCTTGTCAGAGGGAAAACAATGAGCTTTGCTGGTTACCAACCTGTTTTCTTCGTCTGCGTTTTCTTGTTCTGGAACTGACTGTGGTTCTGATCATTGTTTACCGATATGTTCGATCGATCAGGCTCGTTCTCTGCTCCATGGCTGATATATACTCCGATTGCCCCTTCACAGGGACGTTCCTCCATTTAACGCTAGCGCAAGTGACAGAATGTGCTCAACCGGTGCTCGGTGGACGAGGGGAGTTGAGACATTTACACTGCCCAATCACAGCCTGCGTTTGGGGGTGCCAGTGAGAGGCGGGCGGTGACAAGGCGTGGATGCTTCCCAGTCAAGGCCACAGGAAGCTGTCATGCAGTCACCCTAGTGCTGTGTTAGTCCTGACTGTTGAATACTTGTAGGGGAGTTTGATACTCTAATGCAGGGATGGGCAACGTCGGTCCTGGAGTGCCGCTGTCCTGCAGAGTTTAGCTCCAACCCTGGTTTAAAACAAACAAACCAACAACAACAACAAAAAAACTCACCTGCCTGTAGCCTTAGTAATCCTGCAGACATTGATTAGCTTGTTCAGGTGTGCTTGATTAGGGATGGAGCCTAACTCTGTAGGACAGAGGCACTCCAGGGCCAACGTTGCCCATCCCTGCTAATGTCTCTTGTCCACTCATTTGTTTAGTGCCCCTCTCTGCCACTGGGTGGCGACAAAATTATTGAGCGAGTCATTGAATTGTTCATTGGATTTTCACAATCAAATCTGTTATCCTTTGACAATTTAGTACAAGTTAATCCATTTTGTGGATATATATATATATATATATATATATATATATATATATATATATATATATATATATGCACACACAATAATTTTGATATTTTTATATACATTTTTAAAAATATAATTTTAATATTTTAGAATGTTTTCACTTTCGGCTACTCCCGTAATACAATCCACCTTACTCCTATGCCCCGTAGTGCTTTGCACAAATTATGGGTGTAACTTCTGTTAGGCTGTAAACAATCAGTGAAAGGCTCGCTCTATGAATGCAATCAGGTACAATGAGATGACATTAATACTCATCCTTCAACCAATGAACATTAAAATGACATTTAAAAGTGTAAAAGCATCATCAAGGTACTTTCAACAGACCATGAATAACCCCAAAAGTGCGATTCTTTCCAAAGTAATAATGGGGGGATTAAATATCGTGTAGTGATGTACATCTGTATTGTGTAACATATGTTCATTTATTCATTTTTCTGAGGCTTTTATCCAAAGCGACTTACATATGAGGAACACAATAAGTGATTCATCATGATGAGCGTAGACACAAGAATTGTTCATAATACAAGTTTCAGGAAAGAAAGCATAATCAAAAATGTTCATATAACTTCAGCATTGTGTGATGCCATTTCATTTTGACAGATAATAAATTCTATTTGCCTGTGAAAATAAACCTGGAAAGAGACATGAGGATTTGAGAAGAAAAACGAGAGATTCTTCGTGCATTCCAGCGAATTATTAATGGGATATATCGAAAATTAAATCAGGAGAGCAGACCACAAATGTGCAGTATTTGTTGTCCTTTTTTCATACTATTACAGCGGAATGCAAAGGGAAAAAAGAAAATAATCATGAGGAAAAGAATGCGGCGATTGACAAGAGCTCTTGCCGTAGATATTCTTGTTATGTCACGTTAAAATACCAAGCGTTACGTTATTCTCATGATGTTTGAAAATAAAGGAAAATTGACAGCTCATGCAGTCAAACAGACGGATAAGCTTTATTTGTAGGGCAACCTAATGATTTGAAAGGATTCGTTTCAGTCTTTTTGAATGGAAGTTCCCCAAACCGGAAGTGCCACTCATAATTCAAAACGCAGCAGGCTCGTCAGGAATAAGGTGGATAGTTTTTAACATTCGTAATTCTTCTGCCATCTTTCTCTCTTAGTTCTGAACTAGACCAACTGAAAAGATTAACTGAACAAGCGGTCATGTGAGATGTGTTCATTTAGTTTTTGCATGAACCAGATGTCTCATTTCATTTAGATTGTTTACTTTCGTTCACTTTTTCTTTGACGAACAACAAACCACGAACGGAAGTCATTTATTAACAGAGAGTAGTAGCTGGATGGCTTATGCTGAATCTTATGAACCAATTTAAAGGATTAGTTCACTTCAGAATTAAAATTTCCTGATAATTTACTCACCCCCATGTCATCTAAGATGTTCATGTCTTTCTCTCCTCAGTTGAAAAGAAATTAACTTTCCAGGACTTCACTGGACTTCACTGGACTTCACTGGGGTACAATTGCAGTTTCAATGCAGCTTCAAAGGGCTCTATACGATCCCAGACGAGTAATAAGGGTCTTATCTAGCGAAACGTTCGGCAATTTCCTTAAAATATAAAAGGTTATATACTTTTTTACGACAAATGCTCATCTTGCACTGCTCTGCGATCCACCATGCATTACATAATCACATTAGAAAGGTTACACATGATGTAGGCAGAAGTACTGAGGTAGCACGAAAAACATCATCTCATTTTCTTCTCCAACTTCAAAATTGTCCGACATCATTGTTTTACCTTTTTTTTGTAAAGGGCGTTCTTTGCATGTTCACTTTGTAGACACTGGATCGGTAGTTTCGGTTATGTCGGACCTTTCCGACGTGATCACGTAATGCGTTGCTGGTCGCAGAGCAGTGCAAGTCGAGCATTTTTGGTTAAAAAGTATATGATTTTTTTTTTTTTTTTAGAAAATGATCTATCGTCTCATTAGACAAGACCATTATTCCTCGTCTGGGATCGTGTAGAGCGCTTTGAAGCTGCATTGAAACTGCAATTTGGACCCGTTGTACCTCAGTGAAGTCCACTATATGGAGAAAAATACTGGAATGTTTTCCTCAAAAAGCATAATTCTTTTCTACCGAAGAAAGACATAAACATGTTGATGACATGGGGTTGAGTATTAGGAAAATTTAAAATTAAAGTGAACTAATCCTTTAAGCTTTGAAAGGAAAAGGATACTAAATACAACAGTCGCACCAAATGTGGTTTATTTTAATCAAAGGTATAGGCGAAATGTGAGAGGAGGGTAATAGCTACTTCATGACCAATTTGAAAGTTCCAAGCGACTGCCACTAGGGGGTGAAATGATTTGGCATGCGAGACTGACAGAAATTGTGGAAAGGGAGCACCAATACACTACATGATCATCAAAATTGTAGAATTGCTGTTCTTTTCAACACTGTGTGTTGTTGATCATCACAGGTCGTGAATGAGCACAGATTTGCATCCAATTTTGGGCTATAGTGTGCAGTCTCCAATTACTGTTGACGCCTGTAAAATGGCTAAAATCAAGTAGTGTGTGGGCGACATAAGCAGTGACGGGAGTAATGAAGGGGTAATTGCATCGAACTGAATTGTTCACTTGAAATATTCTTTTAAAATAAAAATGTGTTCACGAATGAAACACCACCACTGTTGCATAGATGTGTACAGATTATGTACAGTTGGCTGGAGGTAGACACTCAATGTGTACAGTAGTTTGGTTGACACTTGCACAAATTAACCACCAACTTCTGACCTCAGAGTGCTTATTAAAAGTATTTGTATGTCTATTTTAACTAGAAGATGTCAAGGTGATAGAATAAGCCACAGATAGCCATGGTTGTCCTTCTAGAGTGTTGCACTTTGGACCAGATATGGTTTAACTAGCAGAGTGGGGGTAGATTGTATCTGGGGCAGGTTCTGTTCGCTCTCTGAGGATATGCTGACAGTTAATTGGAATGAGGACGTGATCACCTTTGAGATTCTATCATTTATTTTCCCTTGAGTCCTACTGTAAAGCAAATGTTACACTACTATTCAAATGTTTGGGTTTGATTTTTTTTCATTGAAAGAAATCAGTATTTTTTATTTAGTGAGGATGCATTAATTTGATCAAAACTGACAGTAAATCATTTTATATTGTTAAAAAAACTTCTTTCTATTCGAAGAACCCTGAAAAAAGTATCAGTTTCCACAAAAATATTCAGCAGCACAACTGTTTTAAATGTTTAAATATTACTTAAAATTGTAATAATATTTCACAATATTACTTTTTTTACTGTATTTTTGAACAAATAAATGCAGCCTTGGTGAGCATGAGAGATCTTTTTCAAAAACATTAAAAAAATCTTACTCACCCCAAACCTTTGAACGATAGTGTACCATCAGAGTAACCTCTTGAGTTCAGATAGTTTCACTGTATACTTTATAATAATCCATCCATTTTCTACTGCTTATCCGGGGCCGGATAACTTATACTTTATAATAAGTTGTAGTTTATATGTACTACAAGAAGCCTGTATGTTCATTTAGATGGTTTAAATTCCATGCATTCTCTTAAATTATCCAGAGGGGGGCAGACAAACACTGTTATGACAATCAGTATCTTTAGTGAACTCTCTCTCTCTCTCTCTCTCTCTCTCTCTCTCTCTCTCTCTCTCTCTCTCACACACGCACGCACACACACACACACACACACACACACACATTAAGTTTTAAGAACATAGAATCATAAATTTTTTTATAGAATCATTAAAAAAAATGACTCTGGCATCCCATTCATTATAATAAATCGGGAAATTCCTCAGCTATGTTTAGAATGTCCAAATCCTTTGAAGGGATCAGATTTATCAGGATAGAGTGACATGGACAACAACCTCTGTGAACTCCTCTGGGGACTTTTGAACTCCTGTCCTGTGTGTTAGTACTTGTTGAAAGCACTAAAAAAGGTACTTTGTAAGTTCTTCTCTTAGATGGAACTAAAATGGCCCTTTCAAAATTCGAAACTATATTTTCACTTTTAGATGTTTGTCGGAATTCTTGCTTACCCACCCTTATTGCTTGCGAAATCAGCATTGGTGGACATTTGAGCAAAACAACTCCAATTATAGCACAGACAGTTGTTTGTCAGACACTGATGCAACTTTAAAAGCAGTTTTAATAGTCTATTAAAAAAAAACCCTCTTTTATGGCTGAACATGTCGAAATGTGTTTTTTCTATGAATCTCTTGGACTATCTCAGCTGAAAATAACAAGTTATGTGTTTTATACGTTTCAAAGAAAACAAATAATGCACAACCTTTCATATTGATGTGCAGTAAATCATTCTCAGTATAAAATGATACTTGCATGGGAAAGATTTTAGGTTGACACGATTGTTTTAAACTTTAATGCATATATCTTCAGGGCAGTCTGAACTATGAGAGAAAGGTTACAGCTTACATTCCTAGACCATAACAAGTATTACCTACAGGCCATGTCATCCCATTTTAAGTTCTGTCAAAAACAGACTCCAGCCAGAGCATAAATCACATAAGTCGCCTCTATTAATCTAGCAATCTAGCAAACCTTGAGTGAAAGGCTGGCTCTTTTAATTGCAGAGAGCTGGCTCAAATAATGCTAGTCCTCCGTCTCTGTAATGCTGCTATACAGGTATTGGGGCGACTCGCCTTGAGCGTGGCATCTTACCCCTGAAAGGCCAGGAGGGATTTCATATCCCTTGCGTCTTGTCAACACGCTTTCATCTGAACTCCAGTTAGTGTCATTAACAGCTCATATTTCACATTTCTGGAATGTTCTGGTACCTCCTCAAAAACAAATGTGAATAATAAGAATTTGCTACGTATGAATCAATTCAAACATGATTATATGATTATAATGTCTGTGGCACGTTGTGACGAGTTGTAGTCTAACGTTAAGAGGCGCTCGCTTTGTAAACCTGAGAGGGAAATCATTGTTGATGTCAAACATGGAAAAAATGAGGTGCAGGTTGTAAAAAGTCAGTTTGACTCAAGCACCCGCTGACTGTCACCATGGAGACAAGCCCATCATAAATCTAGCAGTATACTGACTGAGGCAACTTTCATCTTAATCCAGGTAGTATTGTCTTCATGCACATTCATTTTGACGAGCAAGATCAGATTTTGTTTTACAGCAGAAAGATAAAAAAATAAGGCTTGTTAGAAAGCAATATAGTATAAAACCAATGCACTTTTATTTGTTCTCTGCATTTCTCCACATCTGTAGCTTGCGCCCACATAGTTGTCTAATAAACCTGGCATTACGTATTACAAATATTATTGGCTCTTTGATGAAGCGTTTTGTAAAAGCATAATTGTTAATGTCTTGTGCTTGTACATTACATTCCATAATAACTGTTTAAAAGGGTCATGAACTGAGAAAATTCCCATGATCTTTTGACATATAAGAGATCATTTGTACTATAAAAACATCCTGTAAAAGTTTAAAAAAACTCAAAAATCTCATTAGTCTAAAAACAGCTGATACTGAAGCCGATCTGCCAAAACGACAGGTTCTGGAATGTGCCACTTTATTACATAATAGTATGGTTAAATACCGCTTCCGTAGAATATCAACGCCTGCTTCTACATCACTGCCTGTTTAGCTCTGCCCACCAATTCAGACATGTAGTCGGTAAATGTCTACCCAGAAACCAAACAATAAAGATGGCTCTGAAGACAACAAGACACTGTTGCGGTGCAAAGTTGTGGAAAAACACAGTATTTGCATTGCCTTCCTTCTGATCCCAACATTAGTATATTGGATGAATTTTATTTTTAGTGAAGTTCCAGACCCCGTCAGTAAGAACTTGGTCCTTTGTTCACTTCATTTTTTGGATTAGTTTACAAACAAGGCACAATTCGATGCAGGATTTTCAGCAAGATTGAAACTAAGCATGGATGTTTACAGTGAAGTCTCACAGCACGAACCTTCAAACAGAGCGCTCAAATCAGAGGGCTAAAATCAGGGTAGAAAATGGCCATTTATTTCTAAATTATGACAATTTTTTGATGTAAAAATCATATTAACACCATAAGTGAACCTCAGGAAATGCAGTTCATGACCCATTTAAAATATTCACACAGATCTGTCTTGATGAAATCTTGTTTATGTAGCTCGCATTGGTTCCTTTTTCTAACTCTGTCTGGGAGTGATTCATGTTTCTGGGCCGCCTCTTTTCCGTAGCACAAGCAGCCAGTGCTGTGGATGGTGAGTCAGGGAACGAAGAGAGATCAGCCCATCCTTCCCTGACAAGACAAAACACCCATCTTTATCATAACCTCATCAAACCTTAGGCAGCCGTGCCAATTTACAAGGGCGAGTGCAGATTAAGAGGCATGTGTCAACAATGTTCTGTTGTACTCTTTTACAAGGGCTTGAATGGAGAGCCAAGGAGGTCCCAGACATTTCCATTACGCTGTTACATGCGCCTGCAGCGATTGTAGTATATTGTTTGGGAACCCCCTAAATGAACAGCATATCCAATCAAAATAAACTAAGAAGCCATGTTAAGACTTTTGTTGTATTGAAATGAATGTAAAGGAACTATTGTGATGTTCATTTTGTTTCTTTTGTGTCGAGTTAACATCTGCTAAGGGCTGATTAAATGTAAAATCATGTAAAAATGAAACTATTTTATCAAAAAACCTTGATAATTGTCTTCAACAGCTGAGAAGATGATGATCAAACTACATTTTATAAAAATCACTTCCCAAGTTTATAACACATATTAAATCAGCATATTAAAGAGAGTCAAATTGGACAACTACAGGGGCTCATCTCAAGATCACCCATTTAAAAGTTCATCTATAGTCAAAATTATGAAAAAAGTCAAGAATAGAAAAGTATTGAAATTATTCAAATCAGGAATGTCTGAATGGCAGAAATGTCTGTCAAATCCAACACATATTCAATGATGTTCGCTAACCTGGCAAAGTTTTTCCATTTTTTTCCCATTGAATTTGCATTTATTCCAACGCTATGTGAAATATTTCACTCAGTTCCCTGAGCCCTCTGATTCAATGTCAGTGAGTGAAGATCAAATTTATAATCATGTGCGTTATGCACATTATCTTTGACAGACAGCATGTTGAAGCCGCTTTTGCCGCCATTTTTAACCTTTTTTTGGAAAGCGAAGACTCATTCAAAACATCCGGTATGGGTTTTACTGGAAACGTGTGAACTCCCTGGATCTCTGCTTCTCGTGACTACTACTATGTATTGTGCACTTTATTTTTTTGATAGACATTGATGTTGTGATATTAAAATGATGTGGATTTGAAAACAGATGGATAAATAATTATTTATTTCCTAGCCAGCAAGTATTCAGTGAAGTGATTGATGCCCATAAATGTGCCGTTTCGATGTTTTAAATTACATGTTACTCAGAGATTGACATGTTTGGCTTGTCAAGAATGTTACATTCAGCTGTCGCAAATTCGTTAACTGTTGAGAATCAAGTTGTTGTTGTTTTTTTTTTACCAGGAAAGGAGTGGTTTTGATGCACTAGGAGTTGCTTTTATTGTCTCTTATTACAAAACTTACTTTTTAAAACTGTTGTACCATTATTACCTCTTAGCATTTTGACTCTTATCTTATTTTTAGTAATCTTAGTTGTAGAATTTGGTTAATGTTAGGTCAGGCATGTAAGCTGGCATGTACCTGCAAAGTTACTTATAGCCAGTAGAATGTCTGTTGGATGGCCGTAAAAAAATGTCAGCAAATATTAAAGGAATAGTTCTCACAAAAATGAAAAATCAGTCATCATTTACTTACCCTCAAGTTGCTCCAAACCTGTATGAATTTCTCCTCTTGAATACAAAAGAAGATATTTTGAAGAATTTCGGTAACAAAACATTTGATGGGCCCCATTCTATCCCCATTCTATGGAAGTCAATGGGGTCCATCAACTGTTTGGTTACCCATATTCTTCAAAAATCTTCTGTGGTGTTTTTTTTGGGTGAACTATCCCTTTAAGATAAACAGTCTACTAATACTCTAATGACTGCTAGTTGACATATAGTTGCAAAGTTACAGTTATAGTTAGTTAGTCTAAAGTGGACTGTCAATATAAAGTTTTACCTAGTATTTTTGGGGCTTCCAAAGTTAATGCGCTAACTGGTCTAATTTCTCAGCACAGTCTAGGATTATTGTGAAGTCAAGGCAAGTTATTAGGCAAGTATAGCCCTTTTCACAATATTATTTAAAGCTGCTATCCTGTAAATATTTATAATACTCTAATGCCTTATAGTCCACATTGAACAGTTTAGGGCTGGACAATCCAGCCAGAATTACTATTAGGTAGTTTTGGAGTCATGAAATGTTTTTTTTAGCTTCATTTCAGTTTTTCCCAGTTATAGTTTTTATTTTTATGTCAGTAAACAAAATGTTTTCATGTTGTTTTCTTTAACATTGTATATTATCAACACTTGTTGTGAGAGAGACGTGAACAATTTAAACATAGTATATCACAAATGCTAGCACTTTCATTAAAGCATTAGTGGCCGGTATCCTACAGTGACATAGAGCTAAAAAATGTTCCAAAGAATGTCGTAACGAATTCATGTTTTCCACGTGGACCTCTAATTTCCCTGCATACTTCTCAAGCCTCACCACCCCTTTAAAAGCATGTATCTAAATAATTGTGTCACTGTCTTCTAATAACTGCCAGAAAGCAGCTTCTCATTATCTAACCTCAGACTTAAGATTTACAAATCTTTACACAATTCACAGTTATGGCCGAGCTATCTTCTCCCAGCGAGTACATGGCTATCTAAAAGGACCTTGATTTATACATGGCGACTTATAATTACTAGTGTCTTCCCATTCGTCAAAAAAAAGACTAGGCAGGGATGGGTTTTAAGAGCATGCTTGAAGTTCTCAGTACAAGACAATTAATCTGCCAACCATTCTTGTAAATCACCAATGTTTATGTGTTGGACTGCATCAGTTAGTCTGGGGCAGTAGGTGATTCAAGTGTGCAAATGTTTCCATTACAAATTAATCACACACTGCTGGTTGTGGAGTGCAGAGAATCATGCAGTGGAACAACTGACTTAATAGAAATTCAAGGTGGTGGAGAGAATGAAAAGCACATTTATTTTGTGAACTGGTGTGAATATTGCTTCACTACAGGGTTGTGAAAAATGGTCTCCCTTTCAGTTTATTAAGTGTTAGTGTGTAGTGTTATGCCGTAAACTTAACAGATGATGCTGGCTAAATAGTTTCTATCTATCTATCTGTCCATCCATTCGTCGCATGCAATCTGACTGTATGTGAACCTTTAGATGTCAGGGTTTTTTAAACAGATCAGTTAATATATTTTGATACCTTAATTCCAAATCAAATTAAAAAGCAATTTAAAAGGCATTCTCAGTTCAGTTCTGAATATTTCCCAACCTGCTTCACTAATAATGGATTTGATGGGCTGGGAATCCATTCTTATTGTTTTGAGGGGCAGTACAGGTTAAGTGTCTGGCTCAAGGGTGCTCTTTAACCTTTGACATGACCATCAACTGTTCAAAGCAGTTACCATTATAAATCACTTTTTGGCTAAGAGTTTAGATATTGGGAGAAAAATTGGACAATGATGAAATCTAACTTTTTAGATTCATTAAGTATTTTAGATATATATGGAAGCTTGTTTCCGCCACTGAATAAAAAATTGCGACTTTATAACTCACAAATCTGACTATAACTTGCGATTGTGTTTATATCACACAATTCTGACTTTATAACTCACAATTGCGACTTCATATTTTTATGTCAGAATTGTGAGATGTAAACTCGCAATTGTGAGGGGAAAAAAGTCAGAATTGTGAGATAAAAAGTCGCCATTATCTATTTTTTTTTTTTTTTTAATCAGTGGCTGAAACAAGCTTCCATAGATATAGGTAAAAGGTCTGTTTGATGGATTGTTATTACCTGCAAAAGAAAAAAAATCCTGTTATTTTAAGTGTTTTACTTCCCAAACCTTGCAAACAAACCCCTCAATTACCAAGTACATCGGCCTCTCTTTCTGTGTTCATGACCCCTAATTTTTTCTCTCATAACCATTGAGAAAAAGCGGCAAAAACAATTACACTGACATTCCCACGATCTCCTCTGTCTGGCAGCGGTAGTTCTGTTTTCGACTTTACCTACCTTGGTGCTTTCTACCCAAAAGTGTTAGTATGTTTACCAGTCAACAGAGCTGTCCAACACCCAAAGTCTCATTGATTTTATTCCTGTTTGAGTGTAAAATCCCAAAGCAGCCTATAATTATAAGCATGCAAAGGTTGTGGCATTTTACAACTAATTTCAAATTATAGAGCAAACACAGTATGACACAATACAGAGCCCTGTGTTTAAACAAACCTGCATTTTGGATTATAATTGCAGAACAAGAAAAGGAAGAGGATGTTGTAATTCCTACTTAAGCAACTATATTTTCCACTAACAAAGACCGATTTGCCTTTCACTGTAGATCTGGAAAACACCTCACGCCCATGAGGGACATCAAGTCAACACATCTATCGGTCAAAAACATGTTATACAGCAGTTAAATGGCTTGACTAACCACTCTCAGCAACTAAGCGGTTGTAAATATGTATAAAACCTGCTTTTTGTATATTTTTCTTTACGATTTCACAATGCAGATTATGGTTCAATAAGATTAGTCTAGATGAATGTTTGAATAGACTTGGTTCAGGTAATTGTGCTGCTAGTAATATTGTGCTACATTGAAAACTTGGTTGAAAAATGACTTTGTCACTGTAGTTTTGGTCTAATATGAGCTAATCGATATATAGTGTCCTGTAAAATGACAGTCGGACCCCTAAACCTAGATGGCTGAAGTCATAAGTAGGCAGTAAAAGCTGGACAGGAAGGAAGCAATGTCCGAAATGGCACCTCATTTCTTGTTTAAAGGTTATTGCACCACCACCCACTGCTGATATGATCTTAGCTGTTAGATGGCATTCTTGAGCCACTGGTTTGTCCGGAGGCTCGTTACCTGTAAAATAGGCAGATCCCAAGAGAAGATGGAACGCTTTTGCCATTTAACTTGACAGCAGGCCTGTCCAGTGGCTTCCTCAGTTTATTGTGGCTTTATACTATTCAGTTAATTATCATCGAGCTTCTAGAGTGATTTGTGCAATATTCCTCACAAAGCGAGATTGTAAATTAAAATTTCAATGCATCTAAAAAGAAAAGGTAGAATTTTTTTTTAGTAGGGCTCAAACGGTTGGTTTTCTGGAGTTAAGATTTTTCTTATTTGTCCTGCCAACATTTTTACCAGCCCCAACACAAGAAATTTTAGTTTTTATTTTATTAATTGTAGAAAAACATATTTATATATTTATATTTAATCCCCCCAGAAAAAAACAGTACAATGTGGTGGAAAATGCTGGCTTACAGTCTATGCAAACAATTCTTAGTTGGACGGTTCCAAAGTCAGCCCTGTTGTTGGCAATGTTTTGTTTAGAGTTAATGTTTTGTCTTATTTAAATTTTTTTATGCAAATAACAATATAATCATGCCTCGTCAATTTTTAATAAGAAGGAGAAAATTCTTCCCATATCTTTTATTTTTGCCATAATATTCATGATTTTAATGATTATTTTATCAATATTATTTAGTTTTATTAATTTTAATACATTCAAACATTTGTTTGTACAGGCATTATAGTTTACTTTTGTATGTTAAACAAATCTTGGTCTTGAAGCAAACTGTGTTGAGAAACCTATCCAGTCTCTTGACTCTTACAGTAATAGACCGCATAATGACTCAGTGGTTAGAAAAATACTGCCATGTCTGTTTCACACTAAGAATAGAAGGAAGTTCAAATTTCACAATATAGTCCTCTTTCAATACAAACAGAACAAACATGAGAGTTCAAGTAGGGGATACACAAGCTGTTTGTAAATGAGAAAAAAAGGCAACAGCACAGAGGCCCTTAACTTACAGTCATCATAGGTAATAATTGTAAAATATCTGTGTTCCTTTTCCCTAGCTTTGAAGTGAGGTGGCTACTGTCTGTTCTTGCCCCGTAGGAAGCGCACATTAGATTTATGACTTTGCAGACAACCAAATTACACTGTCCCTCGCTGCAGCCCAGGAAGGCCAGTAATCGCTTAATACAAAACAGCTAATTGTAACCATACAGAGATACAGAGTTTATGTGACACATGATAAGTGTTTTTCCATCCCTCTGGCAGAGAAAAGGTGTAAAGGCAAATTGGCAAAAGAGGCTTATCTGATAAAGCTGTAATTTGTCATGAATTTTCCAATTTTTCTCTCAACACCCAGACAATCAATCTGGATCAAGGTGGAGGAAAACTAGCAATGAAATTCTTTTGCTCTTTTGTCATTTATGCATTATGAATGACCATGGTTCAGAATTGGGAATTCTACACTGCAGGCTTGTACTTCTCAGCACTTTCATAGTCTTCTGTCGAGGATCTTTACTTGTTGTAATCATAGTGCTATTTAGAATCATTTGTGTTGAGGATTAGGGTTCTTTATTCCCGCCCTTTTGTTTTTCAAATTTGTAACTGTTAAAAAATTTGTTTCTTACTGGTTTTCTTGAGCTCAAGAAAACTTTTTTCTTGTAGTGTGAAGAACATTTTAATAATCTGAAGAATCTTTTTTTTCTTTTGTACAATGGAAAGCTTATATGGATGTTAAAGGTTCTTCAGGGAACTATATGCCTATAAAGAACCTTTTATTTTAAACAGTGTATCCCTTTGAGAGTTGTTTTTGCATTTTACAAATATGAATGAACTGCGATTCCATAATATTTATAAAGAACAATAATGCAATATCAATACATAACTGTCAAAGAGTCAAAACCAAGCATAAAATGCCTCATGTTCACAAACCACAGTGTTACGTGCATCTGTCAACGCTGCAATTGCCATTCCTCATTTTCGGCATGGTACAGTTGGAAAGATCAGATCCTGTGAGTTGAAGAGGTGCGTCAAAGCCTGTTGACTGATGTCTACACTTGCCTGCAGGGCACTTGTAAACAGAGAATACACCTTTGCTTATAGGCAGTTGGTCACGTGACACATCTACAGATTGCATTTAAAAACCCCTCTCACCTGTCTCTGAGACTGACAGATCTGAACTGGTAGGTGAGGAGAAGATTTCAACATGTGGATGTTTTGCAAAGATAACTGTTTGTAGTTCACAAAGAACCATAAGAGTTCTCATCTCTCATACCGAAGCTGAGATTTTCATTTTGAAGTAGACAAAAGTCAACAACGATGAGTTTGGGCAGCACCAGTACAGAATCTGAAGTTTCAGAGGATGAGTTGGAGGACTGTCCTTTAGGTCAGGATGACGACTGTGACAACGAAATCCCCGGAAAGCTTCATTCAGAGCGCTCAATATCATCTGGCCCAAGTGACACAGAGGACGTCAAAGAAGTTAAGAGCCGAACTCGGCCCAAGCGGTCCAAAGCACGGAGAGTCGCCGCCAACATCAGAGAACGGAAGCGCATCCTGGACTACAACCAGGCCTTCAACGCATTGCGCACGGTCCTCAAACACGACCTTAGTGGAAAGCGCCTGTCCAAGATCGCCACGCTGCGCCGTGCCATCCACCACATTTCAACACTGTCTTTGTATCTGCGAACACATTCAGCTACAGAACCACACGCACCTCTGTGTACCCATACAGAGTGCTATCAGCAGCCGGAAGAGAACAGTTCCCTGTCCAGGAAAACCAGAACTTTCCAGGAACCGACGGATAACTACATTCCCCATCAGCCAGAGCTCACAGTCTCCACAGAGATGTATCAGGACACATCAAACTCGACACCATCTCAACACTACAACCACTGCGCAACCAACAGTCAGGAACATGCGAGCCATGGACACTTCGGCCACCACTGGGAAGACCAAAGCAGTGTTTACTATTGCGGAGGATCTGGATATCAACATGGGACGAGAGTCACCTGTCATCAGAACCATATGGACACTTATGCAGACTCTGCTAACCCGTCGTTGGCTTTGCAGCTGGGTTACCTTCAATGTCGTGGACACCAGCAGTTCCTGAGTATGCACTAACTTTTCTCATGCAAGAGTTTTGAAAAGCATTAGAAATTTTGGAATATAATAGTGAACATCAAGAGTATTTTTGGATAAATTTCTCAGGTTTAAAAAATATACTGTATATTACAGCAAATGCCTGGTAAAAATCCTCTTTTATAAGTGTTAGTTAATTGTAAATTGTAAATAATATTTTAAAAAAAAGATAATGCAACAAAAAGAAATTTGAAATTTGTTTTTGTTGCATAAAGGTTAGCCTCAATATTTTGTTACCACCTTTTTTTCCCCTTTCTTTCTTTTTTGCTCAACCCCTAAATAAATCAGCTTATTATAAAACTGACTTTGGCTCTTTTCAAACCACTGTCCTTAAAAATATAAATATCTTTTTAATGTAAATGTAATGCAGTCATATATTAAGTGCAATCCAGTTAATTTTGATTAAACCATTAGAACATTTGATAATTTTCTCATTATTTCTACAGTGGTATCTAACCCTGATCCATGTCAGTATTGAAGTCTGTTGTTTGTGCCTCACCGTTACTCGATACTTTCTTAAAGCTATTTTTATTTCCTTGTTTTATTTGATTTGATTTTTTACTTTGAGGTGATAATGGGTTTCCATGTCAAGCAGCGCTGCAGTGTGTAAAGAAGTCAAAAGTCGTAGAACTTCAGCGAGTTCATAATTCTGAAAAACTGAAATTGTTCTCGCACTTGAGGGAGGGAAAGTAAAACTGGTCAATCTTCAAAATTCCTTATGTAGTGTGTTAAAGTGTGCCAAAACATCTGACAGTTTAATGCATGCATACTTGCTATAAATGCCAATTATAACTTAAAGGTGCAATAGGTGATTCTCTACAAAAACATTTTTTGTTATACTGGTTGAAAGTCTCCTCATATCCTGATAGCATTCACTATGTTAAACAGTCTAAATGTAGTTTCATAAATATATATATATATATATTGTCTCTGGAAGGCGTAAGACCATAAAATATTCATCCAATCATTATATTCGGTCTGAATGAAATAATACAATGTCCTTCCTGCCTGTCAACATGTTTTTACACACCCTCACTCACGTCATCAGCATGTTTCATGCTAAGCAAATTTTATAGAGACAGACCTCGTTCACAAGCACTGCAAACAAACAGCAGCCGCCTACAGTTCCTCCTGAATCAAAACAACAAGCTTAAAGGTGCAGTAAGCAATACTGAGAAATACTAAAATACTCTTGTATCCAATCAGCAGTAAAGGGCGTCTCCGCTCATTTAGGGGGGACGTGCCTGTATTGTCTAGCGTGTTCGTACGCTATAAAGATAGGGGTGTGATTGCTTTGGATAGGGTCGTGTTTGTGTTGTTGATTTCAAATATCACCAGTGTTTCTCAGAAACCGCTTACTGCATCCACAATTAATAGGTTTGTTCACCCAAAAATGACATTTCTGTCTTACTGGTACTCACCCCTATGTCCATCCACACCTGTAAGACCTTCGTTCATCTTCGGAAAAAAGGGTATTTTTGATGAAATCTACGTTTTTTTTTAAATTCTCCATAGAAATCAACGTAATTACCACATTCAAGGTCCAGAAAAGTAGTAAAGACATGAATTAAAGTGACGAGAATACTTTTTGTGCGCAAAAACAAAACAAAAATAACGACTTTATTCAACAATTTTGTCTCTCCCCTGTCAGTCTCCTACTCGGTTTACGTTGGATAGACAGTGCAGTGCTGCCATGTTCTACGTCAGAACGGCGACTCAGTGGCTGGCTCCAGTGTCATGTGAACAGCGTCGGCCAATACTGAGTCAGCGTTCTGACGTATTAGACTCAGAATTATGCATGTCAACAGTATCAACACCGAATGAGTCTGCAGCAGTCGGGTACAAGCTATCTAAGTTTGCATTCGTTCATTATTATTGTTATGTTAAGTGCTTTGAGACATGAGGTAGTTAAAAACCTTCTCTTGTGACACTTTGCAGAGAGCAGCCGTGTGTGTGTGTGTGTGTGTGTGTGCGTTCAGTGTGTTGGAGGAGGCGTTTCTTTGGACGGCGATTTGCAGAGAGGGTGGGATCATGTGCTTTCAATGTTAGCAGGCTAACTTTAGCATTTCCCAGATCATCTACTGCACATTTAAGTTTTTTGCTAGTGTATTAGTTGCAATTATTGCAAAACTTTCAAAAATTACTGTTGAACAAAGTGCCATCAATCAATGGTTAGAATATAGAAAATGATAGTGAGTCTTATATCTAATACAAAATACAGATACTAAATGATATAAATGTAATTATATAAATTATATAATTGAGTGCAACACTTTACTGATGACTGATTGATTACTAAATGATTACTCTATTGTAAAATGTAATTAAATATCCAACAGGATTTGTTGTACATCTTTGCAAAGAATACATGTTATAAGGTAATGGAAATTTGACTTTAAAGACAGTTTTTGCAGTTCAACACCAAAACTTATCTCCTCATATATTTTTTATTTATTTATTTTTTTTAATTTTGGTTTTCAGCCTCTTTTAGATTTGCAAATTAGCAATTGGGGGAAGTGATTCTGTCTCCAGAAGGTTCTCCCCCCTCAGGACTGATAGAGGGAGGGAGTTGATTCCAGTAAGATGGTGGAAACAAGGAACAGGAAGGAGCTCAGCGCTCCCTCAAGGCAGATATGACTCCGCTTTGCTCTTGATCTCGTCCAGTCAGGGGAACTTTGTCAGATTCTGTTCCTCTCCGCCCCCTTCACATGGTGTGGTGACATGTCTCTCGTTATTGACAGAACTAGCAGCCAAGTAGTAACTATTAACAACTGCCTTTTTTGTATTGTAATTTCAAAAGCTCAAGCTCAGTCAGATTGGACAAAATAACAAGTTCAAATTGCAATGAAGGATTTTGGGAAAGTATTAAACGCAGTCATGACAAACACCTTTTTTGACTTGCAGGCTAAAGGTTACCATTTTCTTTTACTAAGTCATTGCACAAGTGGGCCACTTGATGGCAGCAAATACATACAAGGCCAGTGTCAATGCCAAAAAGGAATTTATTAGATGTTTTCATCTTAAAAGACCCACATGTTTTTTTTTGTTTGTTTTGTTTTGTTTTAGCAGAATACAAATCCAGTTAGCCTGTCGATTTTGCGTTAGCCTTGCTGAACCCGCAACCTATTGCTGGATCAAAACAAATGTGTTGGAGTTTACTCAGCCTCATGTAATTTTTATGACTTTTTTTCTGATCTGGAAGAAAAAAGAAGTTATTTTCTAACTTCTGTATATTGGACTGTTATTTGCTGTGATTAATGTGGCTTGTTACATCTTATTTGAATGTACAGAAAACAGCAATGACATTTGAGCGCTATGAGTTTGAAGCGACATGATCAGAATTTTCATTTTTATTCATTATTCTTTTGACCTTTATCCTTCCCTTCCAAAAATACATTACCATTGCTTCAGTTTTTCCATTGAGTTGCGTTAAGCCTTCACACTTGAATCCCATGAAACCATCAGCACAACGTTCACATTTATTTTTGCGCACACGTCCAAGGCTTATTATCATTCCATCAAATGCCAGTGTGGAATATGTTCATATTTCTGCCATGAATTCTTTTTGGGTCTCTGTTCTCTCAGTACCTTCTTTCAGACATTTTATATGACTAATACAGCATGTCAATGCAAGCATAAACAGTTTAAAGTTAACAAAAGCCAGCCACTGCAGAGAAGACAGATGATTCCAGCACCGCATAAACAACCCTGAGTAGCAAGTCTCATGTTTTTCAGAGTCCAACTGACATTGGACTGCACACATTCCTTGATGGATTAGGCAAAAGCTAACTGTTAGCCAGCTAAATGACAGATTGCACAGAGACAGTGGAGATGATCCACTGTCTTGTACAGAGGAGGCTGTGTTGTCTAGTCTGTTCTAATGAGCCCAAGACCAAGACTAAGAAAATGACCCATGTGACACTGCTATGGAACTACTCTATATAATTCGCTTCTGCCCACACACACTACCGCTCGAAAGTTTGGGGTCAGTAAGATTTTAATACATTCTGCAAGAATGCTTTAAATTGAATTGATCAAGAGTGACAGTGAAAACTTTTACATTGTTACAAAAAAATTCAATTTCAAATAAATGCTGCTCTTCTGAACTTTATATAAGGGTCTTGGGGAAAAAATGTATCACGGTTTCCACAAAAATAACACTACCATTTTTAATATTGATAATAAGAAGAAATGTTTCTTAAGCACCAAATCAGCATATAGAATGATTTCTGAAAGATCATGTGAAAATTCAGCTTTGCCAACACAAATACATGACATTTTTAAATATATTAAAATAGAAAACAGAATCATGAAAAAACTGAACCCAAATTTTGTGAACGGTAGAGCACAGGGATTATAATTTGATAAAAATTCATAGAAAAATAAATGATGCATTGAAACCCTAGTCAGAAATTGGTGCTTTTCTGAGTGATAATTGTTCATCTTGTTTGTGATATGATGTATTATGCTCTGCTGCAATTTATGTACTGTTACTTCCTCTGCATAATGTTAACTTTTAGCAGCAAGAAAATTGATTCCCTGTCAAAACATTTTTTGCATCTCATTTATGAACAGATTTTCAAAAGCTAGATGTCAGGGGTTAGTAGCAGGAACGTCTTCTAATAGAGCAATACATTTGCCGTCATTGTGAAGGGGGCAACTGCTCTGTGAACTCATGCAGTCTGTCTCCTCTCTGTGGAAACTGTCATCACTCCGCACACAAATTCACACATGCACTATAATTAATTTAATTGTTTTATTGTTATTTTTGTCTCTTTTATGTAACTGGTTTATTAAAAAGTATCAGGAAACAATCAGGAAGAAAGATGGTATTTTGATGGTCATTCTACTAAGTAACTTTACAATTATTACTGTCTGATTCATCTGCTAACACTTTATTTTGATGCTCCCCCAACAGTCATTCTACTGACTATAACATGTAGAATATTCCACTAACACTAACCTAACAGTCCTGAGTCTCTGTGGTCATTAAAATCCCAGGATGTCCTTTGAAAAAGAGTAGGGGTGTAACCCTGGCATCCTGGCCAAATTTGCCCATTGGCCTCTGTCCATCATGGCCTCCTAATCATCTCCATATATAGCTATACTGCTTGGCTTCATCACTCTGCCTCCTCTCCACCAATAAGCTGGTGTGTGTGTGGTGGGCGTTCTGGCACAATATGGCTGCCGCCGCATCATCCAGGTGGATGCTGCTCATTGGTGGTGGTTGAAGAGATTCCCCCCTTCCATATGTAAACCATACCAACAAAAGTGATAAATTAATTTATATAAATGTGACAAATTATCATTACTTATAATCAGAGCTGGGTAGGTTACTTTTAAAATGTATTTCACTACAGATTACAAAATACATGCTTTAAAAAGTAATTTGTAACATATTTCGTTACATTACTCAAGTTTAGTAACTTAATCTAAATACTTTAGAATACGTTGGAATACTAATAAGTTTGGAACAAACACAAAGAAGGTCATTGCAAGTTTTTATCTCACAATTCTGACTTTTTCCCTCAGAATTGCGTGATATAAAGTTGCAATTTGCGAGTTATAAAGTCAGAATTATGAGATATAAAATCGCAATATTGAGAAAAGTCTGAATTATGACATATAAACTCACATACTAAATTCACAATTGCAAGAAAAAAAATTAGTATTGCAAGTTTATATCTAACAATTCTGACTTTATAACTTACAATTGTGAGTTTAAATCTCACAATTCTGAGAAAAAGAAGTCAGAATTGTGAAATGCAAACTCACAATTGTGAGGGGAAAAACAAATTGTGAGAAAAAGTTGCAGTGACCTTTTTTACAATTATAAAATGACTCACAAACAATATCACAAAACATGAAAATCATCCAGGTCATGACAGGACAGTTAAGTTGACAGTTTTTTTTATATAAATTCAGTCATTTTATCTTGTTCAGGACAGTACTGAATGAAAATAAAATTATTTTTATGATCCCTCTTAAAAGTTTTAAAATGTTGATGAAACTTAACTCTGCTTTTTCAGACTGTCAGAGTCAGAGAATCACCAATTGCTGTTTAAATGATATTAAAATTCAAAGTCATCACTTTGGTAATCTAAAATACTTTTCAGATGTAATCTGTAATGTGATTACTACCCATTTAAAATGTAACTGTAATGAAATAGTTACTCACATTTTGTATTTTAAATACGTAACTAAGTTACTTGTATTTCGTTACTCCCCAACCCTGCTTATAATGCTCTAAGGAGAGTTATTTGACATGTAGTTGCTAAGTTATTTATGTTTAGTAAAGTGTAATGTGATCTGAAACATGAGAAGGCCAGACTTAAACTTGCATTGTCCACATGAACATATGCTAAATACTGCATCATAGCTTCAGTATTAATCTCTTTCAAATTTTTTTCTCTTATTTCTACTTGTTTGTTGTTGTTTGTTTAAAGCTAATGATAAATTACAAGCATCAAGGAAAATCAATTGGGAGGTGAGGTCACCTAAAAATCAAAAGGTATTTCCAATGCTCTTGACTGCAGTTTTGGCACAAGGTCTAACTTAATTTGCAAATTTCTCCAAAAATAATCCATGGATGAATAGAGAGAGATAACAGAACAAGGCTGTGGCGTGTCCATGGAGAGATATTAGGTATTTTCAGCTCTTTCCACAACCTGCCTCCAGCTCCCCTTCTATGCATTTGTGGAGGCCATTCAGGAGATTTGTGTGAGAGCCTGATACAAAAGCCTAGACTGTTCTGCTGCAATATTTTGTGTGTGTCCTTCCTTTACCTCCCACAAAGTCATTCTTGTCATTGAGCTCCTGTGACAGATCAGCAGTTATTCCCACACCACATGCACAGTAGTACATGAACAAAGTTAATTCTTTGATTTATTACCTTGAGTTTAGGACACAAAAATATGGAAAGAGAACATTTCAGTGCTAGATGGATGACAAAAAGAGACGGCGGTGACATGCCCATCAACCTGTTCTGCCTACTTAGATCTTACTTTTTGCTGATCACTAACTTTTATCATTTCCAGGTGATAAATGAAAATGAAAATTCTGTCATCATTTACTGGCATTTATGCCATTTAAAAACTGTATGACTTTCTTTCTTCTGTGGAACATAAAGAGGACATTTTTTTTTAAATAACTCGGCGTGTGTTGTTGTTTTTACAGTGGCTTGGTTGCAAAATTTCTTCAAAAATATATATCAAAATATATCAACAATTGTGTTTCAGTTAAGGTGAGAGGGTAAAATAATGTATCCCTATTATCATTATTGTATATTATTACACTGCATTTAATACTTAAATAAAATATTTTTTATTAATAAAATAATTATATTTTATATCATGGCATTCAGGAGACTGACGTTTCGTAATTTGTCGATTATAGTGAAAATAACCTCTGTATTATTATTCATATTACTATAATACTATTGCAGTGTTCATCTTGTTACTCGGCTGAATTATTTTCATGTTGTATTGGACTTTTTCCTGCATTAAGATAACATAAAGGCAATATAAAATAATATCAACTCATGTCTTAAATTCAAGTCAGCATATACACTGTAAGAAAAAAAATCTATAGAAAAACAGAAAAGGTACTGGAAATTTTCTGCCAGGACATTTTCTATTAAATGTACTGATTTTTCAAAATACAGGAAAAACTTCTGTGGAAAATCGATACAAAAAAATCCTTCAGTATAGTGCATCCACTGCGGAGCCCATAAAGAAACATGGTGAAGGACAAAAATAAATATCAATTATTTTAATTATTTTTTTTAACTTTGCGTTTCTCAGGGGAACGCTAAACTTTTGTGAGAGAACGCAATAGCATTGAAATTTATTTTTTCCTCCCATCTCCTATTTTTTACATCACCTTATCCCTTTAGGTGTTCCATAATCCATAATAAACTGGGCCTTATTTTTATGGATTTTGTTTGTTTATTTATTTTCTGAGTAGCAGTGTAAAGGCCCGTTCACACCAACACCGATAACTACTGTATATTCTAAAACTATGAAATTGTAATAATGATTCTAATTCTATTAAAAGTCCACACCATAACATCGATAACAATGCAGAGGAACAATATCCAATAATACCAATAACCAATAATAATGGAATTACTTTCAGAACATTTTTTTTTCTTACAGCTGAATTATCAAAACAATGATAGTCAGACTTTAAAGGGTCAGTTCAACCAAAAATTTAATTTCTGTCATTAATTACTCGCGCTCATGTCTTTCCATACCTGTAAGAACTTCGTCCATCTTCAGAACACAAATTAAGATATTTTTAAAAAAATTCAAGAGGTTTCTGATACCCCCCACAATTGAAAGCAACGTAAGTACCACATTCAAGGTCCAAAAAGATAGTAAAAATGTCCTTAAAATAGTCCACGTGACTACAGTGGTTTTTTGTGTGTGTTCTGCAACAGGCCTTAACCCAAAATTAAGAGCAAATTGTATTGATAGTCACACATCCCAGAGTGAAACTCACTATCCATTACACTTGCCTCTGATCACTCACTGAGAGTTAAGTGAACCTGTCAGCACAACAAAAGCCCAGTTTGTGCCCCATCGCAATAAAGACCGGGTCTGTTAATCATTACATAGCAGTGGCATAAACACATGGCCAATCCACAGAGATGTGTCAGATCTGGGCTGACAGACAGTATGAATTAGTCATGCTCTGTACTGGGAAACGGACAGCATGTTATTTCAACATGACATCTCATTTTCTGAAATTTGGACTGGGCATGTGGCTCCAATGCCAGTGTGATGTGGCAGGCATATAGGAGGAGGTGGAGGAAATGTGTTTAAGCATCAGTGAAATCATTTATAATTCATTTTGTCATTAATAACTCAAAAGCATATCACATTTGCATTAAAAAATATTGTCTGGCAAACTGTTATGTTCACCTTATATCCCCTGACAGTGAACGGCAAAGGTTTTTTGCATGTAAATTAGCTTTTACTTAAAAATTAATTGCATAAAAAATTATTGCATGCACTTTTATGGGCCCTATCATACACAGCACAATGCGACACGATGCGTGACTCTAGTGTTTATTTTTTTGCCAGTTTCATCCTGACGCAGTTATTATTTTCGCGTCCAGTTTTTCGCGCCATGTTTAAATAGCAAATGCACTTATGCCCATCTGTTCACCCATGGGTGTGCTGGTCTAAAAAATGAGGTGTGTTCAGGTGCATTGGCACAATTTTGAGGCAACTGAAAACTATGCGCCATTGACCATCAAAAACCTTGTCTAAAGTCAATCGCACAATATTTTATTTTGTTATTTAAACTGCATGTTAGTAATATTCCCCTATAGGTGGATGCACAATGCGTGTACACTTCTTGTTACACATACAGGGACGCACAGCAGCACACAAAGATTTTTAAATATTAAAAATAAAATGATTCCTCTCTGGAGAGGAGATTGTTTCCGCTTGCAAATTCCTCCATGTAAATACCGAATCCGCCATGGTTCAAGCACAACTGGCTTTTAGTTGGGAATGGAAATTGAGACTCTGATTGGTTTATTGCACGTTACGCCCAAAACAAACACATGACTTATTAAGAGACTAGGTACAACCCTTTTGGATCATGCGGCTGGCACGCCGACTGTTTTTTTCCGTCATTAAACTAGCAAAAGAGGATTTGGACACGCCCAAAGTGCACCTGAGCCATGAGCTTCAGAACATGTGCTTAGATTGTTAAAATAGGACCCAAAGTCAGCATGAAACAGAAGTTGCCATAGACTTTTCTTTTTCTGTTGTGACGAATGTTGGAGTGAAACTGCTTCTTAAACGAGAAAAAAAAGTGTAGGGCAGGACTTGATTTTGTCTATCAGGAATTGACTGGATCATTGAATTGTTGTCTATTGCTGCATGTGATGTCATGTGAGTGACAGGTTGTCCCGCCCTCGCACCAGTAAACACGTCATCAGAGAAGAGACGAGAAGTTGACGAGAAGTTATTTTGATTAAAGATAAAGAGAGCACATGAATTAAATATAAAATAATGTTGTGCATGGGTAAATCATTTATAATAAACTGGCATATTCCATTAAAAAAAAGGATTTTTCTATTTTGATTTCATGATCTCTTTAGGTCCCACCTTCCTATTTCAATAGTTAATAAATCAACATAGGATTCAGGAAAGAAAATTGTGCTGAAGTAATTTTATGGGATCTTGCATTGTGCTCCAGGTAGCATTAGTCGATTCCATCACGGAGACAGCCGGAGTCGTCCTTCTCTCAGTCACGGTCTGTTCAGAGCAGCACGGCAGGAGAAAGATATGTTCCTCTGATGCCGCCGTGGCTCCAAAGAAAGCAGACAACTGATCTTATATCAACCTGTCAGAGCTCCTGACTGATATCATTACATTTTTTTCTCCATTACCTTTTATCTTTCAGGGGCATTTAAGAGGTTTGCCATCCGTCCAAACTATAAATGCACCATCCTTGAATCTAATGTTTCCTTTCTCTCCCTTCCTTTGTCCCTTGTCTCAAAATTGCTCGTTCTTTTTAAGGCTTTTTTAGGCGTTCTTTTTCACTGTTTTCTCTCTCTGTGCTTTACAACCACTCAGATAGCATGAATATACAGTGGCATAAAAGTATTTGGATATTGAAGCCACACTTCATGTTTGAATGTCACTGCATTAAATAAAACATAAAACCAAGTGTTGTTTAAAAAAGGCTGCATAAGCATTGAAATAACTTCTCATAAAAATGTTTTTAGATTCTGAATAGCTTCTTGCAAACCTTAATACATAGGACCTTAGATTTTAGATTTTTCAAGCGTCTTATGCTCACCAGGGCTGCATTTATTTAATAAAAAATACTGTAAAAGCAGTGAAATTGTGAAATATTACTACAATTTAAAATAATTGTTTTCTATTTTATTATATTTTAAAATATAATTTATTCCTGTGATGACAGTTGTGTTTTTAAGCATCAATACTCCAGTCTTCATGTCACATGATCCTTCAGAAAAAACGGCTGCTTAATATTGTGTTTAACGATGACATCTTTTCCCCGGGATTCGTTGATGAATAGAAAGTTCAAAAGAACAGAATTTATTGTTAATAGAATTCTTTTGTAACATTATGATCTGTCTTCGCCGCCTTGCTTTGTATTAAATATATGAATTTAAAATTTTGGGTGAGTACTTATTATAATGTCACTACTTTTAACCAGAGAGGAGAATGATGCACAGCCTTCATACATCAACCAAAAATCACCTTGACACCCATTGCTTAATTTCAACAATGGCTCAGAAAAGTCAAGGAAATTCTGAGCCGTAGTGCCATATGTTTACAGGTGGTTTTATATTTTGTTTCTAATGCAGTGACTTTCAGACACTTTTATGTGTTACCAATGTGTTTTTAGGTTTTTTTTTTTTTTTGGGCAACTGTATCAGCTGCCACTCAGGCTGTCTGGTGACATTGGCTGCTTGGAGGAAGCAGGTGTAAAGGTTTTGAGCCTAGTGCTCCCAGGCGCCATGTGCTACCTTCTGCTGCCTCACTTCAAGCGCAGATTCTTATCTCTTTCCTCCCTGGGGACATCCAGCTATGCCTATCTGCCTGGCAGGCAACACCAAGGGGATGAACCCAGCTGCTTGCTGTTATTTGTAACAGTGATATGCCAACTGGGGCAGCATTTAGTAACAGGCTGCATGTGAAACACCAAATAATATCACGAAACTTTCAATGTTACCGTTCCTTTAATGTTCAATACTGGTATTAAGTATTAAGTTTACATATTTAACTACTATAAGGTCATTATGTGGTTGCATATTTTATTGAATTTGAGCTGAAAATGGATAAATCAAATAAGGAAATCACCTGTCAGCATGTGGATGAATAGATTAATTAAATAATTTAAAAAATCATCAATTAAAAACAGAAAAAAACAGTAAAAACATTAGACATAATATACAACATCTACGTTTTAATAAAAAAAAAATCTATTCTATTCACAGAACCATGTTTTGATAATTGATTGCTTAATTATTATTATTTTTTCAGTGAATATATTGGTTTTCTCAATTGTTGTCTTGTTGGATTTATCTATTTGTTGTGGCTCAGTTTGTTTGCTTTGTAAATTTTGTTGTGTTGTGCACCTTTGGGCAATTACTTAATTGATTCATCAAATGTTTCTCAAATGATAACTAAGTGTCACATTTGGGCCCCATACTCTCAATACTCTCATAATCTCTAAAAATTCCAAAAAGAGTGGCAAAAGAAACAATAATCTTGTCATAGTTTCCCCCCAAGATATCTAAAATAAATCCTTGAACAAATTCAGCTGCCACAGATGATGCAATGCATTTCGAGCAAAGAGAGTTTTTGACAGTATCTCTTTATTAGATTCAAGTGACTCACCTTCTAAGACTAGACCCTCAGTCTTTTCTCAATGCTTATTTACCACAGAGCTGCCAGTGGCTAGACACGCAGTGATAACCTTCAAAGCTCTGCAATCCAATTTTCCTGCAGTCTCTCATTTGCATGTGCTGTGCCCGGCCTGATATGTTAGAGCATTTGCTACATATATCCACTTGACTTTTACTGCATCCTTATAGAGTAAAGCACAGCGCTCAGGGAAAAGCAGCTCATGCCTCATCTATCCATGAAATGCCGCTGTTCCCCAGAGTTACTGTCTACAGCATGGTATGTCTCTGTTAATTAAAACCAGAGAGTAAAAGCAGCTTGTTAACACCCACAGGGCAAGTGGAAGGGTTGTGGTCATCTGCTTGACATAATCTGTAATTGCAAGCAAGGTTGAACTATGAGATGCAGTCATGTAGAATCTTCTAATTGACAATAACAAGTGTAGACACGGTGTGGTTATTTTTGTGTTCTCAGGTCAATTAATACACAACTGGATTCAAGAGACTCCAGCCTGCTAAATTGTTCCGCTAGAAAAAAAATAACTGACTCACTAGAGAGGAAATCCTAATATTACCATCACTTTCAAGACAATAAGGTCTGTATTATATTATTTGAGCCTAAAGCACAATATCGTCCCACTCCTTGCAATGCAGGGTCCCCATTCGTGTTGATAGAATGTAGGGATACACTGATATTACAATTCTGGTCCTTATAGATAGGCTGATAATGATCTGTAATTTTATGGAACGATTTTAAAATTATGTTCTATTTTGTTTGAATAAAACACTAACCCCCGGTTCCCATTCAGTCAGTCATGTTCAACGTTACGTCGAGTACTGACGTATTGGGGTCTCGCATGGTAGCCCAATCACCTCCAAGTGGTAACAAAATGAGCCAATGAAGTTTGGCCAATGAGATTTGCATGCCGAGTCACACGTTCCTGGACATACAGGTATAAATAGAACCGGCATACTCACTTCATTCACAGTTTGCTTCGGAGCTGAGAGGTTGTGACAGATTTGTTCTTTTCCACTTTCTGGAATCAAGAGCAGATTTCTTTAAACAGAAACAGCAAACAGCAATTTTAATTGCTAAAACCAGGAGTTATCTCCAACAACAGCAATTCTAATTGCTTTGCTATCCTCTAGCTCGTCGAGGGATCACTCTGCTGGTATAACGGCACATCCAGCGGTGTTGCGCAATCCAGCTTCTTGTGCACAGAGAGTGCAGCGTTTCAGAGCGCCCTAAAAGAGCAGTGTCCCTAAAAGAGCAAGCACAGGCAATCATTGTCTTTTTCAAGATGACTTTTTGCACGTGTGTTTCTGGATGCGGTCATTTCCTGACTTCATCTGACAGCCACGATCGCTGTATCACATGCCTTGGCAGAGAGCATGCTGAGAGAGCATTTGTGGATGCTACACTTCACTGTGAGAGCATGTCCATGTTTGAACTGTGGTCGCAACTCTCCTTCTTTAATACGGAGGCACGAGTCGCCTCTATTGTTACCAAGCCCCCTTCTTCTCATAGTACAGCCACGAGTGCGGCTAGCACTCTGTGAGACCTGAGGGTTACAGTGGGAGCTTCTTCATCAGGTCCGCGCCCACAAACCTCCCACTCCTTTAGCATGCCGTGTGCAGTCGAGTTGCCAAATGTTGGTGTGGGTTCCTCATGTGAGGCACCTTGTATCTCATTCAGCGCTCCGGATGAGGATCTGATGTCGATCGGTTTTTGTCCTCTAGACAGGATGACGAGGCTGAGCTGGCCTCTTCCAGGGTTGTAGTTTGTGCTGACTCAGATTCAGAGTTGACTGCCATGCTTTCCTGGGCCGCCGCAGGTATTGGGCTCGTGTGGAACCCTCCACCGTGTCCAGAGTGCTCGCAGTTGGATGATTGGTTCTTGGGTACGGCGCGTGGTTCAGAACCGCTCCAGTGCCTTTCTTCCTGGAGGTGCATGAGGAGGTTCAGAAATCATGGAAGGCACCTTTTACTACCCGAAGCCATTCTTCTATCCCCTCCATTCTGACTACCCTTGATGGCTGGCCACCAAGGATTACGTGATGATTCCACAGGTGTAGTGTGCAATTCTGCCCCCGCTTGGTGGAATCGTTGGCGTCTTGTGCCCAGGGCATGTAAGATGACAGCAGCCCTGGCTGCTAAGCCTTAGGGGCCGGTCGCATATCGCGCCTAAAAAAGCGTGGAAAGCACGGCCGCTTCCTCCTTCTTTTGCAAGCGCTTTTGCAAGCGTTCGGGAGCTTGCGTTTCTGTAGCATCTGTCGTTGCTATGCAACCATGAACAGTTTTCTCCACAACTACGCATTAATTTCAATGGATTTACATCACCAAAAAGCCCTTGCAGAAGCTCTAGTACAAGATTTATTTATGGAGAAGAAAAAACAAACTCCCGCAATGTTTGTGTGCACCACAGAGAATTTCACAAACGTATCCAAGAGCTCTATCTGGACGATGAGAGAATCAAAGCCTATTTCAGAGTTGACAAGGACCAGTTTGATTATCTTTTAAGAAAAATTGGCCCAAACATCACCAAACAGAGCTTCTGCCGTGAAACCATCTCTCCTGCACAACGGCTCTGCCTTTGTCTGAGGTAATTAGGCTACCGTTAGGGTAAGGGAAAGGGTTGATTGGATGGTTCTTGTCACATGACCTGCGGTGCGCTTGCGGCATTCTGAGCGCCGCGGCACAGGCATACATAGAAAATAATGAATATGCGTGCGCAAAAGACGTGATATGTGACCGGCCCCTTACTCAGTCGCCGGACAGGCCGCCTCTGCCCTGCATGCCATGGCTAGCCTGCAGGTCAAAAGCTTTTAAAAAGCTGCACGTGGATAGATGTGAGCTGGGAAGGGTAGATGTTGTTGCAGGAACTGCACAAGCTCCAGGGAGACCGGAAACATCCTGTCCACTCCGAGCCACCTGCAGGAAGGTGGGTTTTCCTGTCTAAACTCTACAAGTGTGGAACATCAAGGCGGCCCTGAAACGGGTGGCCCAGAGATGGAGGAAGCTGCTCCTTCCCCTGGAGGAGGGCTGGGTGGAAAATCCTGTGTTTAATTTTATTTCTGTCTATTTGCCTCTTCATGAAGAATCGCTTGTTTGTTTCCTCACATGCAAGTCGCTTTGGATAAAAGCGTCTGCTAAATGATTAAATGTAAATGTAAATTTCTGTTCCCTGTATTTCAGTACATACATTCTCAAGAAAGAACAGCTTCCAAAACCTCTGGGTATGTGTTGACATTAAGCGATGCTCTGCTTCCTAACTCACGGCAACACCCCCACTCGCCACGGATGGGGAGATCATGTTTCAAGGATGCATCACTTCCTCACAACTCTTAGGGGAGCCACGGAGCCAGGTAAGTGCACCACACTCACCACATCTCCACTCGGGGCCACTGTGCTTTCCGGGTTGGGCCCCAGCACTCCTCGCTGCCCCCCACGGGTACATGTGTTGTCCCTTTGATGCCACCCATGCAAACTCTGGGAGCTAGTGCTTCCCAGTCTGTCCCACTGGCTCATTCCGACAATTTTTCAGGCGATCGGCCTGAAAGACGCGTACTTTCATGTCTTGATTTTACATCGACACAGACAATTTCTTCGCTTCTGCATGTCGCAACTCACCTGCAATCTCCTCCTCTGCAGTCAGCAGCGGCTCAGGTCACTGTGGACTATTTAGATTCCAGGCGAGCTCAATCGTGTGGCTGAGCGCCAACAGTAGTTGACGCCATCGCTTCAGCTAGATTCCAAAATAACAAAAAAGAAACAGAAACTGGTTGTTTATTTAAGCACTACCATAAACTAACAAAACAAAAGTAAAATAAAACCCATTTCGCTTCCCTAACTGCCGACTGTATCTATCTCAAAGAGAAAATATACTTTTCAAAATATGGCCACCCATCTTCTACAAGATAGGGACATTTCCCTGCTTGCATCTTACAGGTTACCTTTTAATGCTAACACAATAATAATAATAGAAAGGATTTCCGTAAATTGACTTTCCCACAATTCCCTGCGTAACACTTAACATTTGATGTATTTTTATTGAAATAATGTTGATGTTTTTCCTAGTTTTTTCTAATCAATTATGTACATTAGGGTTTTATGTTACATGTAATGTTAAATTAAAGTTTATTGCATTTTTAAAATTTCATGTGTGTTACCTTGATGGTGTTTAGTGTTTGTGTGAATGACACTGTGTACACCTTCTGTATATTGTCCTTCTAAGCTTTTGGAAAAGATGCTTGTGATGAGCTTTGATTCATCATGTGAGTCCTTCAGTAGGTTGGTAAATTAACATAATATCAGTTAATGAACTATGTTTTTCTTTTACTGTAAATTTAAGTTAAATCTGTAAAACTAAAATGTTGCTACCTTATTTTTTACTGTAAATTTCTGGCAACCACAGCTTCCAGGTTTTTTTTACTGTAATTTTAATGAATTGTTTTTTACAGTGTGTAAAATAAACAGTTAAGTACTTATTACAATATAAATCTATAAATTATGTGGTTTTGAACTGTAAAACTGCTAGTAAATGCTGTCCCATAAAACCTAAAATGCTTCTTCCTTGTTTTTTTCCGGTAAAGTTCTGGCAACCACAGTTGCCGTTTTTTTACCGTAAATTTTACGGGGATTTTTTTTTACATTGTAATCAACTTAAATACAACAGTTCGGAAGAATGCTAACACAACCACGTCCTCCCAGCAGAATACACACAGCTGCTCTTCCAGTCTTGTGCAGAAACACATTTTTAAAAGATACGATGCCAAAAGAGGAGCCAAACTGTTTTCCCAGGTGATTAGCAGTCGGCACCTGGAGCAAAGGAGACAGAGAAACGCATGAGAGAAAAGGAAACATTCCTATAAATCACAGTTTAATACCATATATGCTCAAGGCCAGTCTGATTAGTAATTATCAAAATTTAGTCACAGCTGCTCATGCACAATAAAATATCAAATATTAGGCGATATAGATAGATATAAGTATAAATTCGTAACAGATGTGGTACAACTATTTGGTGCATCCCTGGCTTTTCTAGATTAACCTGTAAAATCCAAAGCAGTGAGTCTAGGAAGTGGTGCAGTTTGTGTCAATGACAAATTAGTTTTTTTTTTTTCTTAATTTTTGACCCACTGTTCCATTCTGATGCAGGAACCTATTTCCCAGAGTGTGGTTCTCATTAGGGAAAGCAATCAGGCCGTTCATTAGCCCATGGCGCAAGATGGAGGGCTTCAATCTACAGGGGGAAACTGCAGCCGAACTGCGTTCTTGCAAAGTCTGTGACCCGTGCCGTTTGCTCAATCTGCAGAGCTCCATTTATAATTAATTGCGTGCACATTTCCTTTCCCTTTTGCCCCCATTCCACCTCCCTATTCTCCAGCAACTGTGAAGTCAGCCTGAAGCAAAACTATCGATTAGAAAGCAGAACTCATGGGGAGCGCTGAATGTTTCAATTAAACACTCATATTGTATCTGTGAGTGAAAAGCTTCCCATGCATAGAAATAATTTCCTGCTATCTTCATCATTACATCTCCCATTCACATTTGATAGAATAACCTTGTTTCACTGCACCCATTCTCTCATAGCTTGTATTCTCAGCTGCCTCCACCTGCGCTACATGTTAGGATAGATTAACGTTTGAAAGGAAAACTGGGTTTTTTTTGGTACTTTGTCAGCTCTGTCTGCCGTTAGGATGGAGTTTCTCTCAGCTATTGATTTGTTATTAAAACATAGTGCCCTCAGGCCTGTCAGATAGCGAGGGTGTGAAAATGAAAGCCATCATCGCCTGCTGATTTCTCCACCGGTGCGAAGTCAGGGGGTGTGGAGGAGAGCGAGTGTAACCCTCTCAAGCTTTAGTCTTTGTGACAATAGACTCTGCAAAGTAACTGAAAACAAAACCAAAGCGATACTCCAGTAGTTATCTTAATTGTGATGTATTAAGTGACCAAAATCAACACCAAATACTTCAGACATTGTGCATTTTAGGTTTTTGTTATCTTATGACCAATGACTTGTTATTGTAGGTTTAAAGATGCAACCTTTTCAGCTCACCCACTTTCTACCTGACATTGCAATGTCCCTAATTGGTCTCCAGTAGAGCCCTTTGTGGCTGTTTGGGCCACCATCTTTTCTCTGGGGATCTCATTGTGAATAGGCTGCCTTCCAGCTTGTGTGCAGTCCAGGTTCTTCTCTCCACAGGGAGGCCTGTTTCTTCTCATTACTAAAGAAGACGGCATTCCTGATCGATTTGGCTCATTTGCTCCCCGAGCTAAAAAACCTCAAGAGTCAGCCTCAGTGTAAATTGGCCCTTAGTGCAGCTCTGAGTTTTATTTCTTTACTGTTGCACTGTGGATTAAAGGCGAGGTTAGGAGTATTGCATGTCATCCCAGAAGACTTGGTGACAAAATAGAAGCAGTCACTCCAGGAGTTTAGTGGGGGAAACAAAAGCAGTTGAACAGAGTGGAAAGTGTTCAGTTTAGCTTGGCAAAGCTCAGGTTTCAGCACCATGGACAGCTCCAGATAGACTCGTGCTCGTACAGGGTGAAATGGAGGAAGAGGCAACTTTGCAGGAAATTGCAAAGAGTGCACAAAACTCAATAAGGTGTGAACTGAAGCATTCGATCAGAGATTGTAATAATAGGCTGAAAGTAAAGGAAGACCATTTATCTTCCTTTTTGTTCGTGTCTTCCTTCTTCCAGGGTTGCACAAAATTCAGATTTAAACAATTGACCCTTCGCAAAGACCCGCCCCCTTTAGTTACTGTTGCTATGTCCGACAAGTCATGCGCTCTCACGCCACACATCATGTTCTCACGGAGTGAAAAATAGAGGACACTGACAACGCGTCGACAGACATATGAAACAGTTTCATATTTAAATATTGTAATTTTTTAAAGAGGTTTAAACAATAAATAGCGTATAGTGGCTCTTTAATGTGTCGTGACAGATCTCTGTAGCTCCTTCAAGCGGCTCGTGAACCAACATCTCTTCATACTAGTTCATTTATAGCATCAAATAAACATGATTGGACATCAGAAGGAATGTAGTTTCAACCGCAGAAAGATGTGAGTACACAATTTTTCAAGTTCACGTTCACCAACATTAATCTACTAACTCCCCTGACTGCTTTTTCGGACAAAATGGCAGATTCAGGGTTATGATTGTCAATCAAACTGTCGGTTAAGGGTCAGTTGGCTTCCTTTCAATTCATGTCTATCTGTCTGTTTATCTATAATAAGTCTTCAGTGGTCTAAACGTTTTTCAAAACTTTCTACAATTAAAGTTTGCCTTAACAAATTTGGCTTTTAAAGTTAAAGATTATAGTTATTTGAAATTCTTTGAATTAATTTTAATTCTTCTTCCTTACATGTAAATTCCAATTCTGCATCCTCTTTGCTACCACAATTTTGGAATTGAATTGTAATTTAAAAGACATTCTCAGTTAAATTCTGAATAGTTCACCACCCTGGTATGAGAATGCTCGTCTCTTCTAAAGTACCCTCTTTTTAGCAGATTTCTGCTATGCATTGAAGCCTGACCTCTTTCTAACCACACATATTCAGCTCTCTCTAATGGATTAGGGAGGTCCTGGATAGGACACCCCGCTGAGGCCTGACTGCTTGCAGATAGCGTGTATAATCGGATTGGCAAAGAAACGTTACCACTGGGGCATGGCTACTGTCCTTGCCCTTGACAACCTTCTGGTGAAACCCCTTTGACAGAGGATGGGGAGAAGGCCGAATCTGGCAGCAGAGAGTAAGAGAGGCACAAGAACCGGCATGCCAATCCTGCTTGCTTGGCTCCCTGGCTTGAGTGATGAAGTTGGCGATTGTTCCTGACAAAGACGGATGGTGAACTTAAAGCAAGTTTTCTTGGAGCAAATTGATGACTTGTGTACCAATCCATCTGAGAAAAGGTTAATAAGGCTGGTACTCAAGAGCGATTATAGTTTATAGCTTCTATCAAAACATAGCGGCACCAGTCTAATCACATCCATTCCATAATGTCGGTATGACATGAAACAAAATATTGAAATACTTGCATTAGTTAATTATGTGGTTAGGATCTAGAAGAACATGTTTAATGTGTAAGCTTGGAGCTATTTGAAAGTCTCCTTGCCTTGCTCTTTTCTAGCTCCAGCTCAGTTCAACCGATCAGTGTAGCACTTGAAGCTAATCACATTGCTAATGAATTATGCACTGAGCTCAAGGCTTTTACATCGAGTTAGAGAGGGCAGGCTGGCAGAGAGGCAATTCATCTGGCATGAATCAACAGACAAGCAGCAGGAAAGGAAGAGGCGAAGAGCACTGAGTTTGACAGAGGGCCCTCAACTTATTCCATTACATTAATGTCTTTTGCGACATGCACCGCACACATTCGTGCCTTTCCATCTACTTATTTATCAATCAGGACCAAGATAGAGGAATATTTCAGCTCTCGGATAGCACCCGCCACCATCATATGTCCTGCCTGATATATTTTTTCCACAAACAGCTGTAATGAAATGTGCACCGCAGCTGCTTTCTTAGCATTGCTCGTTGATGCAGGCTCTGCAAGTTGGCACTGGAAAAACAGTCAGGTTTGTGAAGGTTGATGACCTCTTATGCTGTAAAAAAATGTCCTTTTAAAGTAACAGCAATGAAATTTCAATCCAAATAGCAGAGGCAGCTTATGAAATGCCTGGATGGATGTAATCAGATGGAGGTCATCGTGTTTGTGCATCTTATAGATCCATATGTGGTGCAAAAGCTGTATAGCTCTTCTACACAAAACAATCTAGTAAGCTTTGGAAGAGATAAGTCCGCTTTCTACACTTTAAGGGTCATTCCACAAAACATGTGCCACGTTTTTTGCCGTGAATACATGACTTTAACAAATCCGGTGTCAACTGCAACAGAAGTACAATTATTTTATTTTATATTTTGTTTTATTTTGATTTATTCTTTTATTTCATTTTATTTTTTATTTTACTGTTATTTTTCGAAGCAACTTTTATTTTCATAACCATCACCAATGTGTGCAATTTATAGTTATTTATTAAATGTATTATTTGGAAAATTGTCAACCTTTTTAAAGACGGATCAGATATAGAATGTTTAAATTCAAAGAAACATTTACTTTAAAAATCACCTTATTAAACCGAAAAGGCACTTCTTTTTTTTTTCAGAGTATGACCCAAAAGCTACTTTGACATTTCAGGCTTTCCTGTCCAGATGCAATACTTATGATAAAGCACAGTTGTGCACAGAGAAGATAAACAGCGGAACATATTCATCAACCCTTCCTTATGCGTCCGTGACATAACTTTCAAAATTCTCCCTGTAGTGTTAAAAATAGAAATGACACACAAGCAGTCCGTATATCAACATCAGTGAAATGACAGCGAAGACCTCTACTCGCAGACCACCACTGCAGGGATTTGAAAGTGCATCTTTATCACTGTCTCAGCTTGTTGTGCCTGGCGGCTGCGAGCAGGTTAGTTGTCACCCTGATGAGCTATCTGAGTAATGTGCTGATCGAAAGAAATGGGACCGCACTGTCAGCCACTGCAGCCAGTATCCTGCATCCAATGGCTCTTTCAATGTAACAGATGGGGACTGGGAAATGTGACTGCTTTTTGGATGGCAGTGAGGAGATATTGCCCACACAGGCTGGGCCAGTGTTATTTCCCTGCTGGCCTTCTCCATTGATATGGGACCTTGCTTCTACCAAGACCCCTTGCATCATGAGATGAATTTTTAATTACTTTTGGACCCATTTAGACCTATAAATAGTGTAGAATGCTCAAAATCGGATTTTATATTATATTTTATATATATTTTATTATGAAGGGTGTCCTTTTGGCCTTCCTCCAGCCTTATTATTATTGTTATTATTATCGTGTAGAATGCCTAATAATGTTTCATGTTGAATCATTCAACATATTGAATCATTCTCCCCCCAAATAAATAAACAAATAAATATATAAACAACTGTCATTAATCACCCTCATGTTGTTCCAAACCGGTATGACTTTATTTCTTCTGTAGAACACAAAGAAAGATATTTTGTAGAACGTTGACTTTCTTTGTTAAATAATTGTCAAAATAATGATAAAAATAACTGTTCGATTAACTAAACTAACTATATGATGATAAATATTAAACAAATACTCTCACAAAAAAACACTGTGGCGATACAATGGCACGGTGATGTGTCATTATAATACTATAGTCCTTTGCTATATTTTTGTGGACAGGCACAGATGTTGAAATGGTGCAGAATCAATGCTTTCTCTCTACTTTCAGAAGATACTGCAATGCAGGGACAATCTCTGCCCCCCTGCTAAATAGTCTCATTTAATGTGAAAACTTTCCCAACTCTTAAGTTTGTTGTTCTGCTGAACAAGTCAAGCCCAGAGATGCAGTTAATCAATGCAGATGCAAAATACTGTATTTAAAAGCATTATTGGGCTCCTATAATACTGTTTCCATGGCTGACAGAAAATCCATGCATTAATTAATATCTAAGACGCAGAGGTTTCTGGATGCTGCTCCAGGCTCCAGCAACCCCCCAGGACCATCCCTATCAAACACACAATCAGAGCCATCGATCAGGCAGTTAAATTTTAATTATTCTGTAAACAGACTCATTCATTTTGGGAGTCTGCAGCTCTTGTGTGGTTGCAGGTGCTTCTGGCCTGTTTGCTGCAATAAACAGCAGCTAAATGTGATGGTTTAAATATATAGTAAGATCTCATGTTCAATAACTGTATCTTGCAGGAGAGTGGTTTTGGACAGATAGATCCTTTCTTGTGCTTTATTTATCCCAAGGGCCCTTAAAGTATCAAACTGCTTTTCATTTATGCAGTTCTCTAAATTTTGCAGAGTTTATGATGTGCAAGTGATAAAAGCAGAGAAACATATCAAAGACAAATGTTCTTATGCTCCCAGAAATACATCAGTCTTGGAATAAGGTGAAGAGTACAAGATTTTGGTTTCAGGCTCAAGAGCAAATACTGAATCTAACATCTAGCAGCTAACAGGGATAGACTTGGTAACAGGCAGAAGATGTCATTTAATACAGTGCTCTTGTTCGTTTGTTTGTCAATTAAAATGTGTCAGGAACAAGGCCGTCTTATAAAGACAACGTCTGCGTTGTAATTGTATCTCAAACACCAAAATGTCAGACTTGGGCCATTCTCACCACAATCAGTACAGAAGATTCTGATGCACGGCACATAAGTGGTTTAAATCACAATCTGTTTTATTATATTTTGATTACATGGCTCTCTGGAATACTGAATTCTGATTGGTGAGTCACAGCATTCAGAGGTCTAATATTTCTTGATATTCCGGTATCAATGACAAGGCTGTCAGCTCATCTGGGTTAATGAAATCGGCGCTACTTTTAATGTCACTCGTATCACCCTGTGGACTCACTCTCTCTTGTTTCATTCAAACACATCAGTTATTGATTGTCTTGTAAATGACCACAGAAGACTTCAGTGTTAGTACTAATATTAGTGTAATATTGTTGCATTGTTAACTTGAATAATATCTCATGTATTTATTCATTTGGTGGTTTTATTTTGCCATAATGACTGAATATTTTTAGAAGAAACAATATTATATTTATACTATTATTTAGATTGGACACAGGGCATCTAAGCATTTTTATTTCAAAATTTTGACTGGTTTTGTGTTCAATGAATAAATGACTAAGGATATAAACTGTTGGGGGTAACGCATTACTTCAGTTATGTAATTGGGTTACTTTTGTCAAGTAACTAGTAAAGTAACACATTACTTTTTCAATTTACAGCAAATAACTTTTCCAAATACATTTACATTTACATTTAGTCATTTAGCAGACGCTTTTATCCAAAGCGACTTACAAGTGAGGAAAACAAACAAGCGATTCTTCATGAATTGGCAAATAACACAGGACGTGCTCACAATACAAGTTTCATACATTGCTCAGTACCATAAGCTAGAGTAGGAAGGGAAAAAGGGGGAAGGATAGGGTTTTTTTTTTTTTTTTTATGAGGGGATTAAGTGTTCACGGAAGAGGTGAGTTTTCAGCTGTCTCTTGAATATTGCCAGGGAATCTGCGTTCCTGATGAAAGTAGGGAGATCATTCCACCAGCAGGGAGCAGTGAAGGAGAATGTTCTGGAGAGTGATTTTGTGCCTCTCTGTGATGGTACCACAAGTCTTCGTTCCTTTAGCGATCGCAGGCTTCTGGTGGGGACGTAGCGTTGTAGCAGTGTGTGGAGGTAGGAAGGTGCAGAGCCTGTGGTGGATCTGTAAGCAAGCATCAGCGCCTTGAACTTGATGCGAGCAGCAAGGGGTAGCCAGTGCAAAGAGATGAAGAGGGGCGTGACGTGGGCTCTCTTAGGCTCGTTGCAGACAAGACGTGCAGCAGCATTCTGGATCATTTGAAGAGGTTTGATTGCACTTGACGGCAGACCAATAATATTAATAATACCAATAAAATAAGTAACGATGGTTGAAATGATGAAATGATGGTTACTGTAGTTCTTGACTAAATGTGAACATGCATTTACTCATCTATGAATCATTCAGTATTCCTCAGAATGAATAAAAACAGTGAAATGCAATCTCAGAATTTTATGCAAACCTGTAATAATTAACTATATTAAATTACACAAATATGCTAAATGTATTTAATCTGACTTTATTAACCAATGTCTTTGCTGCTGACATTCAATGATCTAGTTTAACCATACTATTAAGCAAAAATGACTTTAGATTAGATTTAGTGTGTTGAACTTCCTTCTCCTGTATCCTATTCTTCTTTGATTCAGAATGGCAGCACAGCGGAAAGGTTTGTTTCAGTTGCGCCCTCTAATGTACAGGCATAAATATGCATTTCCTTCCTCTTCATTTCCCTTTTGGTGTGAAAGGCCTTTACATTTGCCAAAAATAGAACTTTTTTGTTGTTATTAAAAACAAACAAGTCCAGCCCAGGCGAGAAAAAGTAACACAAAAGAAATGTAACGCATTATTTTGTGTAAAAAGTAACTAAGTAATCCAAGTAATTACTTTTTAGGAAGTAACGCAGTATTGTAATGCATTACTTTTAAAAGTAACTTTCCCCAACACTGGATATAAAAATGGACAATGTTTCATACATACCTCACACAAATTTTTAAAAGACCATCATACCTCTTGACAGATAAGTCTGTTTGTGTATTTCACCTGCTAAATATAAAATAGGTAGCTTACAGGCACAGATTATAGCAACATGTGGATGTTTGATCCAAAGGGTTCTGAGAATAACCTAAAAAAGTGTAATTTAATATCCATAACCATGGTGCATGCGGCAATCTGAGTAAGTTATGAGGAAATCTTTAAAACAAACCTGAGGCTCATAGCTGCTGATGAAATATCTGCAAAATCAAGAGACTAAGAGGGAGACGGAGTGAGCGGGAGAGCAATGCTTTCATTTGGAGTGATTCAGAGGTGGGTGTGTATGTTAATCGAATACATCAAGCAGCACAGATGGATTGGCTGAGACTTGATTACACCCATTTACTTTGCAGCAGGCTAACGCCTCCTTTTTAAGAAGGAACATTTACACCAATCAGAGGGAGTGTGTAATTTGTAAACTCTTACGGTGTGAAATCTAAAGCTATTGTGAGAGGGGTCATCAAGATCTCATCAGCAGCAATTTTACTTTTGTGGCATGTTTTTTTATCGTCTTTGTCTGTCTGTGTCATTTCCTGAATACATCCTCTGTGGTTTGTGGCAGTTCTGAGGCGTAAATAATGTCTTTAGTGTTGGTCATAACCAGGCCCAGTTCAGTCCACATAATGATTTTTACTATTTTTTAGAAATCAATACACTCATATACTGAAACACACTCACACACACAAGAACCCTTGCCGGCATTTTGTCTTTTCAAAGGGTTTTTGTTATTAATTAGGCTGAGTTTCCATCAAATCCAGGGCTTTTAACAGCCCTGTCAATGAATGGATGACATCATTGGCAAGCTGCTAACAGCTCAATGGACCTAGTGACAGACATTGGCTGATCAACACAATTCATTTCTCTGTGCACCAGGCACTATTGGTCTTTTTTTTTCATCAAAATCGTTACACTCAACTTCTTTTCCACATCGACAGCCAGACATGGGATAGAATAAAAAGTGCATCACAATCTAGAGCGAGGGAGAGAGAAAATTGTCCAAAAGCATTTCAGTAATATCCCATTAAACTCAATCAAACCTTTCTAGGTGAAATAACTCAATTTTTCCAAATAATGGCAGAGATATAACAAGATTTTTTTTTAGGTTTATCCAGGCTTTCTATCACAAACATCAAAGACACGCATTTAGACTCTAAAGTGAGCAATTCAATACATATTCTATTACCATTCGAAAATTGGCACAATGTACAGACTCTCACAGAATTCATGCAGCACAATGCCAAGTTGTAATTTTCATAACTGACCCTTTGCTAAGCTCCACCCTTTACTTTTGCCCCGTCAGACAAGCATTAGTATAAGAACAGCGCGATATTCTGTCAGATGTGTTTGTAAAGTGATAAAAATGAATTAACATGATCCTCACATTGGCTGGAATTAAGTGTGACATTACAATGTGATTAAAACTGGAGAGGCAAATTGAAGCAAACGCTTCCCACAGTCAGCTGAAAAGAGAGAACCCTCATTTAAAGGAGATTACAAGTGATAAGGTATAAGTGATGAAATCGCTATAATGTTTCAACAACCAATTTACTGTGAACTTTGTAGTTACTGTCACCTCTACTATGACCTGAATCAATGAGTCGCTTTGACCCAGACACATTAAGTAAGAATAAAAAATGAAGCCAATGATTGTAGCTCAGCAATGGTTTGGAGTAGAAATATTAATAACAATCAAAGACTTTCTTTTTTACTTTTGTGCAAAAATCTCAAAAAAATGTTTTTGTTTCAAAATGATGGAGCAGGTCATATAAATGAATTATAATTATGTCTTCTACGTGAATTTGTGTTGTTGTCCTTACTGTTTTTTTTTACATGTTTATTTGGGAATAAGGAGTCATTGCTTAATCAGCATGCAGTTTTCAATACTTTTGTGATTTACATTGACAACATAAGATTTTATGTTGTGTACAATATATCCTCTCTGAGTAGCCCCAGCAGTGCATATTTTACCGTATTTTTGGTTCGATCCACTGCCAATGGATCTAATAATGTTTATGGGGGAAATAATGTTTACGGATGAGTGAATGCATGTTTTTTACATGACTATGGTATGACGCTGGGCGTGGCCGAGAATCGCGGGTCCGATTTGATAATGAGAAACAGATATCAGTGACACACTCGAGTCCCAGGGATAAAGGACAGAGGACATTTCATACCCAACTACTCGCAAGTGCTGAAATACTACTCATACGGGTCATGAGGTTTGAACGAAACCACAACAGTGCGCCGCTAGACGTTACGCAGCTGTCCACATCTGTTATCATGGCTACTATGCAGTACAAGCGGAAACCAGGGATAACGAAGATATTACGTCATTGACAGACGACAAGTGACAAGGGAGGGATGGGCACTATTTAAAATTGTGAATTTCTCTTTAAAATAAAATGATCAATATTTCGTATAATGTAAGCACATAGCTGAATGAAATATATAACACTGTGTAAGGGTGGAACACCTACAGGGGTTCAAGCTGCAGGGTTGCCGAATGACTTAAGAAATATTATCAGCAAGATGGTAGAAAACTGTACATTTCTTGTCTATTACCACCCACTGCTACTTATCCCAACGACGGAAATAAGCACAGTTATAATAGCTAAATATGTGGGAGAGCGTTGCTATAATATGACGAAATTATATTGCAATAGATAACATATCAAAGTTAATACCAAATCAAACGCATAATTTGTAATGAAAGAGTTTAATGACAATATATCTGTTTATGGTTACACTTAAAATGATTACAAAGTAGATGTATGAAATGATAAAATCTTATACCATTAATCGTACCCAGCATATGTAAAAAGTTACCTGAGAGATAGTTAGATAGAGGGTGAAAAGAGAAAGACAAAGAGAGAGAGAGAGAGGGACAGAAAGTGTCCAAGACAAAGGGCAGAGAATCAAAGAGAGCAGCAGAGAGTAAAAAGAAGAGACCAGAGCAATAGTAACAATCATCTTTTATCCCTTCCTTGACCATGTGACTGAAAACCAAATGTGAGACATTCAAACTGATCAATCAGAAGTAAATCTTCCCCCACTGTACTAAAGGTGTGACAATTCATAGACCCCCGATGCACAGGCATCTTGACCTACAGGCCTTGATCACTATCAGCTCCTTTGTGTCTTCCAAACGGCCCTTGTAGCATGAGAGAGGGGGTTGAGACAGCAAAGCAAATATCTGTTCATTTTTAAAATATCTTTGGATATTTTCAGTCCTACACTGTGCAAGTGGTTTTTGGATGTTTTAATATAAAAAATGTACATATTGTGCCTTTAAACCAACAATTCTTTTTTACAGTGTAAGATTGGTCAGAAAAAGCAGGACTTAAAGGGATACCAAAAATGACATTTTTTTCACCCAAAAAATGAAACTTCTGTCATCATTTACTCACCCTCAAGTTGTTCCAAACCTTTATGAATTACTTCTTTTGAAGAATCTTTTGAAGAATATGAGAAACTAAACAGTTGATGGGCCCCTTATACTGTAGGAGTCAATGGAACAACTTGAGGGTGACAGAATTTTCATTTTTGGGTGAACTATCCATTTAAGCCCCATTCACACCAAGAACAATAATTACAAAGATAACGATAACTGCATATTAGCATACCAGCAGGTGATATTGTTCTGTTTATTATAAGCGCATGCTGTAGTTTTGTCGTCGTCACTTTAAGTGCTTGAGCTCTTTAAAGCAGGATGGATTCTGATTGGCTGTAAGTGTTTTTATCATTCATCAGTTGTAAAAAATCGTTCTGAAAGTGATTCCAACTATATCATTTCTCTGTTGCTGTTGGTTGAGGTGCGATTGTTCTTTTACATTTAGAAAATTATATAGCAATGGCTAGCATCGGGCTGTTATTTGTTAAGGCAGTGATATATTTGTCATGCACAGAATCTGGCAGATAGGAAAGTGCTATCTGACACCACAAGCATTTTATCTACTTTGAGACATGGTTTATTTTGCAAAGGCTATTAGTTCAGTAGGAATTTGCGGGGTTAGTGTTGTCGCCGATAAATCATTTCGGTGGAGGCGATGGAGGATGGCTGCACTTTAATCTGGCACTCCCCTGAGTTTTCATTAATGCCCTCCCCAGAGGTCCAAGGGACAACATGACCCGATTGTCCGAGACAGAGCAGTGTGGAACTGGCAAATTGGCTGATATTTTGCCAAAAAAGTGATGACAAACAGCCTGGCCTCTCTCCTGATAGCCAGCAGAGAGCTTTAACTTACAATGACAAGTGGACAAACACAGTGGAATGGCTGACACCCAAATCTTTTAGCTTGCATTTCATTCAGACCATCGCTGTCTTTTCCACAGCATGAAAAAATAATGAGCATAGAGAAAAATAAAGTTGACATGTTTTGGATCTGTCATAGTTGGCTCTACATAACAAAACGTATCCGCTACTTGCAAACAATTTGGCTCTGTTTACACCTTAAATTAGGGTCCATCTTTCTTTTTGTTGTGACATAAAGAAAATTGGCTCTCCCTTTCTCCTAAATTTACATAAAATCATAACGTTTCATTAATACATTTTAGAGTAACCTCTAACTTCTCGGTTATTTTGTTGAAGTACCTGCATCCCATATGGAAAATAGTTTAAAATAGATTAACATAGATGCATTTTTAGTTACTAATATATTTTTGCTCATTTTATGGATGAAACTTTTGTTTTAGCTTGATTGACATGTGGTATCAAGCAGAACGCCAGATGTAGACGTAGGCTATTAACTATTAAAAGTTGAACAGCATGCATTGAAACTGTAGTTATAATGTTACTGTACAGTTTGAGTATTGGACAACATCTGTCAGTGCTAATTTCTGATGATATCCCTGAAAGAAAAACATCTAGGAAGCATTTAGATTTTTTATGATCCCGGGGAACATCTAAGCAGATGTTCTTCATGCACCACAGTGAGAGATAAACCGTTTCAAGCTTTTTGGTTTGGAAACAATAGGACAGCTGGGGGAAAATAACATTAGTGAAATAAGCCATCATAGAGAAAACATCACCTCAGCTCTTCTCAGATGATATAAATCAGCAAAAATTCCCACTGTTGCTTGCATCATTACAACAAAGCAGTTGCACAGCAGGGGCTGTGTTGTTGTTGTAAAAAGCCTAATAATCAGATCAGTGTGGGCATATAACACTTACTTTATCACACCATTACAGATACAACAGGATGTCAAGATGAACAGGGACAACAGCATCTTGTCGTCAGGCTTGCATTTTCTCATTTCACATGCAAACAAGGATGGCACCAGCCATCAGCGAGACATGGCAACGCATGAATACGTTCACACATGCGCAAGTCCACACGTTTCCACAGACCCATCGCTATTCCTGAGAGAACTTCAGTCAGACTCATAAATCTAAATGTCTTGTATTTATCAGTGATGAGAGTAGTTATTCTTGCTCCTCCAGTGATGATGGCAGGCGCGGTGTCCTCGCTCTCCAGACATTTATGACGATATGTATGCACATGCCGCTTCCAGTTAAGAGCACATTACGTGAGTAATAGTTTGATAAATTGCTCTTGTCATGTCACGCTCGCGCTGCACCATGAGCCACTGGCACACTCTGTGGTAGTTTCAGGAGCCACATCAAGCGCCTACTGTTCTTGGACACCTGGGGATTACGGGAAATAAACTGATTCATAATGTGTACACTGCTTGAAATAAATTCCTGCTACAAAAGAAGATAATGCGATTAAATTTTGCATGTTACATAACCGTTTACAACTTAATACCCAATTAATCATATGAATTATATGCAAATGAAACATTATGTGGAAGAATTATGTGGAGCTGTTTTATTAAACGCATTGCACTCTCTAGACGGTCTTAAAAATAAAGGTTTTTTATTGGCATTGAGGGTTCCATGAAGAAACTTGAAATCTGGAAACTTTCCATTGTACAAAAGGCTCTTTATTTTGGAAAATTGTTCGTCAGATTATTAAAAATGTTCCTCAGGCTGAGAAAAACATGGTTCTTTTAAGAACCGTTCACTGAAAGGTTATTTGAGGAACTGTAAATGTTGTTTCTATGGCATCGCTGAAAAAACGCTTTTTGGAACCATTATTTTAAAGAACGTAGTTGAAAAACGTTCTTTAGATGATTAAAATGTTCTTCACACCAGGAAAAAAAAATGTCAATTTTAAAAATCAAAATTCTGTGTAAAGACATAAGGCTGCATAAAAGACGTAATGACAGTAATATAAAGAAAGACAGACATAAATGATGCCTACCCTTTGCACACAGTTTGATTGACAGGCGATCTAACCAATCATAACCCTGAATCCGCCATTTTGTCTGACAAAGCAGTCAGGGGAGTTAGTAGATTAACATTGGTGAATTTGAACTTGAAAAATTGTGTACTCACGTCTTTCCGCACTTGAAACAGCATTCCTTCTGATGTCCATTCATGTTTATTTGATGCTATAAATTAACTAGTGTGAAGAGATGTTGGTTCACGAGCCGCTTGAAGGAGCTCCAGCGATCTTTCACGACACATTAAAGAGCCACTATATGCTATTTATTGTTTAAACCTCTTTAAAAAATTACAATATTTCAAAATGAAACTGTTTCATACGTTGTCTTTGCTCGGCGATGTATTTTTCACCGTGTGAGAACACGATGTGTGGCGTGAGGTTGTCAGGCATTTCAACAGTAACTAAAGGGGGCGGGTCTTTGCGAAGGGTCAATTGCTGTGTAAATATGTGAACCCTTTCTACTTGAAATACACCAAGAGCATCGTTATTTGCCCGCATTATTTGCGTTGTACCCGGTTACCTGGTTAAAATACTATTTGATGTATTGTTGCTGCCATGTTCACTAAAATGTGCACAAACCGTCCATCCTTTCTGTTGGTGCTAAAGTCATTAAGGCAAATAGTACTTTTGTGAATACGATGCAAGCTAGCCTAATGTATATATAAGAAGTGTGTTTGCCCTAAAATTATTATATACATCAGCACATGGTTGAACTGTATTGCATGTGATTACTGAACAAAAAGCAAATTTTTACACCGAAATACTGCCTGCAAAAGAGTTTAGCATTTAATCTTTTTTTAGCAAATTCGCCCCCAGTGTTTACAAACATTTGCTTTGACCGTTTCTGCGGCAGTACTGTGTTAGTGTGTTAGAGAGCTTGTCTATACCTTTTGCCGTCTTGTGTGGAAACATCCATTCATATTTAGAGGGAAAATGATCAAAGGAAGGCAGGAAATAACAGAAGGCAGGAGATTTGTTTGATGATTACATCTGCGCTGCCTTCCTGTACTCTGTATCTCTCGTGGCACATCTCCACTCACTGCAAATAACTAAAGCTGAGGAGGAATGACAGTATATTTGTGCCGTGAACTTGCTCTTATGGATGGCATATACAGCTATTATACAGTTTTTTACACAATTACGATGAAAACTTTAAGACTTATATATTTGAATTGCATATAAATTTCCCATCCATTTGGATTGGACAGTTTTAACACAAAACAAATCAACTTAATTTGATGCATATTAGTCAGGTAAGATTTCTGCATTTAAAAAAAATCTCGGCATAATTTATTTTACCTATTTGGATCCATTTGATTTTATTTATTGTAAATAACCATTTTTCAAATTGCTTAGAATCTGCAGAATATTTTCATTGTGAAAATTTACATTTATTCAGTTAAAAAGTATGAGCATGATTTACTGTAAATATTGCTAGATGTGGAACAAGCAAAATGCAATTAGTTAAAATGTATGAGATTGAAAAAAATTAGATTTTGCCTTTCGAGGGAACCCGCGCTGCGTAAATGACGCTTAGCCTCTCTAGTTCAATGGCGAGAGTGAACGTCACGGGCGGGTGACATCATGACCAGGAAAGCATGTCCGGAATAGCTGGCATAAGATTCAAATAACCGAAGCAAGTCCATCACAGTGACAAAAGAAGTTTGGCAAGCTTATGGCGTTTGGGCATTCTTGTTACGCATTACTGATGCAGCGTCTCGTTCCCTTCTCAGGGAACTATGGTTACAGACGTAACCTGAGACGTTCCCTTTTGAGGGAACTCAAGATGCATCAGTAATGCAGAACAAGAATGCCCAAACGCCATAAGTGCAAGGACAAGGAGTATGGCAGTCTCCAAGGTCTTGATTTCAGGTGTTTCTCTTCAAGATGTTTGTAATGCAGCGTCTCGTTCCCTTCTCTGGCAGTTATGATAACAGACGTAAACTGAGACGTTATTGATGATGAATATCCTGTTTATTGTGTATTTGAAATACATTCAATTTATTAGAACTATTACAGAAGTCTTTGTTATCTGTTTCATTTATGACAAATCACTTTAAGTTTATTAAATTTGTTTGTTAAAATGTGTAATCAAAATAGATGAAAAATTTCAATGCAATTCAAATACATTTTTTTTTTTTTGAGTGAAAATGCTAATTCATAGAAGAGCTTTCCCATTATATTGAATGATACCAATATAATCATTATAATTAATGAAGCCTCCTCTGGGTTATTGTTTTCTTGTCACCACAGGTGATCATACACAGACAAAACAATTAGAATCAGGTGGTATAAATTAATGGTTCATCCTCCATTCCAGATTATGGGAACATTGATTTGTCCATTACATGCATGTTCATTTTGTTTGCTATTTTTTGAATTCCAGATTATCCACATGCAGAAAGTCTGACAGGTAATCTGATGATATAAATAAAGTTTTATTTATTTTTTGTGACAGGCGGTGTGTTGAATCCAGCTTGAGTTTACTGATCACCGACTGACTCATTATAAAAACAGCTGTGAAGATCCATCTAATAATCTCTCAAATCTCTGCACTGTATTTTCACTATCGTAACAAGAAGTGAAGCGATTTCAGAGAATACGGGAACATCCTTGAAACGCATTCTTTAGTGCAAATGAGCCACTGTTATGTAGTTTCTTTGCTGATAAATACTTTATTCTATAAGTTTTTTTAATGATATTCTTGACAATGTCAGTTGTCACACCGTAACCGGACTTAAGGCGATCAGAGCAACACTTAGACACCTCTAACAGCATTGTATAGTGCGCTTACGTGTGTGAGCTTTGCCTACTTGTACATCAAGGGACTTTTCTCTCTTGGCTGCTCAAGGACACAGAAAAGTGCTTTTTTTTCAGTGTGCTGTCACTTTAGTCAGGCTTCAGCTTTCATCTTTCCGGTTGAAAGCAGCTGCAGCTAGAGATGTGAGGGCAGGACTGCTCCTCTGTCGTCATATTCACCATGAGCCTCCCCCAACCACAGCATCGTCTTTACTGTCACAATCCTCCTGTGCAGATCCACCACGGGACTTTGAAGCATGTCCCTCAAACTGACTTCATGCTTGATTTGGATGTTTTTCTTGTTTTTCTCGACAGTTAGCCATCTTTATCCTTAGCTTTTGACATCCGTCAAATACAACAAATAGGAAGAGGCAAAGATTTGCAAAGAATCTGTGTAGGGGTGGATTTTTATTAGAATTTACATTTAGTTTTTATTACAATTTTTGTTTAGTGTTATCTAATATTCAAACAACAGTTTCTAACTAATATTTTCTTTTCATTTATTATAGCTACTTTTCACATGCCTTTTATGTCAAGATTTGAATCTTTTTCATATTTTTGAAATATATGAAAATCCACCAGAAAAAAAAATACATTTATATGATTTATATTTACGCTACTGCTCAAAAGTTTGAGGTCAAAAAGAATTTTTAATGTTTTTGAAACAAAGTCTCTAATACTCACCAGGGCTGCATTTATTTGATATTAGGAAAACCAGTAATAAAAACAGTTACAGTACGAGTACTTTCCTGGTACACTTATAGTAATTATGTTGTACATACTAGTAAAAGAGTGGTAACACAAGACTTACCTGACATGTATGTACATGGAAACTAATAAGAAACAGTGCTGTACTTTCAAGTGGTACATACATGGTAACTTCTTTGTACCTATAGACAAGTGTTGGGTAATAACGGGCACTTGCTTATAGTTATACTTGCACCATACTTAGTAATATTTACACGGTAACTACGTAGTACTTACAGACAAGTGTGGGTAATAACAGGCACTTATTAACTAGTAAGACACATTGGTGTACTTACTAATGGTATATACATGGCTACTATACTGTACTCACAGACAAGTGTGGACACAAATAATGGACACTTACTTACAGTGTGTGCATGTTAGCTACTGTGAAACAATTGTGCTTAACAAAATGATACACTGTATCTTTACAGCACTTCATTGTGTCAATACTTATCAAGTTCTGCTTTTAAGTAAGGCTTTTGACACATGAAAACTGAGTATGCCAAGTACAAATAAGAGTCTGGTAGCTTATTGGATTGTTTCTGATCTGTCAACACACACATAATTATTAGGGTATGTATGTCATCAAAATACCCCTATTGGCCCAATTGATTAAGTGAATCATTGTCCAGTAAAGATTAGGCAAGTTGAACCGCAATAGTATACCATCCAGTACTCAAGAAGTATCTTGGACCATGCTTTTACCTCCCCAAGCTAGGTAATGTGTAACTTACACATTAACTAACTGGTATATTCACTAGTAAGTTCATAGTAAGTACATGGAAATAGGACTATAAAATAAAGTGCACCCTTATACACATACCATAGTTACTTAGTTACTTATAGTGTCCGTAACACTATAAGTGCCCGTTATAGGTACAAAGTAGTTATCATGTATGTACCACTGGAAAGTACAGCAGTGTTTCTTATTAGTTTCCATGTACATACATGTCAGGTAAATACCTTGTTACCACTCTTTTACCTGTATGTACAACATAATTACTATATGTGTACCAGGAAAGTACTCGTACTGTAAAATAAATTGCTACCGAAATTCTTTTTGTAATTTAAGAATAAACATCCTATTAAACATTAAATAATTCCTGTGATGGCAAAGCCGAAATTTTAGCAGCCATAATATGCTGATTGATGCTCAAGAAACTTTCCTCTTATTATCAATGTTGAAAATTTTTGTGTTGCTTAATATTTGTTTTTTTTTTATGAAACCGATACATTTCGCAAAGATTCTTCAATGGATAGAAAGTTTAGTTTGAACAGTATTTGTTTAAAATAGAAAAATCTGTAACTTTTGTTTTTACATTTATAATGTAAGAGACACAAGATTAACAAGACCAACAGTGTCAGTGAAGGAGATCCTTAAGAAGAAATATGATAGCTTCAGCAATATAAAACTGTTGTGTTCCAAAAATGTTTAAAATATCATTTCCATCACTGTCATATCCATCTCAGAATGCTATTAAACACAATACATAATTTGAGATGTAATGCATTTTGTAAATACTGGAGATTTATTACAAAAATGACAGAATTCATTAATGTTCATTCTCGCAGATGTTGCTGCAAAAGAGTTTAATATGCTCCACAATTTTCTAATGTGTCAGGCAATATCTGTTTTCCTGAATAATGGCTCTGTGGGATTTTGAGTTTGTTCCCTACATCATAAATTTAGTGTGAAATGTTTCTTACGGCATGAGAAAACCTTGCTCTTTTCAATGCAACACCTGAAATCCAGACACTTCTCACACTGAATTAATTTGCTCTCTCACTAAATTGCAGCAAGTTGAACTGTCATAATCAATGAACATTTTTTATAGTCCATTTGTTTTCCTCCTGCCTTAACATAGAGATAAACTGTTCTGTCTTAGGCATTCGTTTATAATTTGAGTCTGCTTCTGTCTGCATGACTCCTTTCTCCAGCCTCATTAAACTGAGAATGGTGGTCCTTAAAACCCAAAATTACTTGCAGTAATGTTTTGCCTGACAAAAAAACATAGTCAATTTCTTTAAAATGATTTCAATCTTTTGTGACATACAAATGAGAAACAGGAAAACAGCAGCAAATGATTTCTTTAAAATCAAAGCTACCCTGGAACTGGTGAAAGATTGCATTCCTTGATCCAATTTACAGTCTGAGGGGTGTTTGCTAGGGTGTTAAGCTCAGAGAACCACTTATTACTTTCTGTAATGTAGTCTACAAAGTCACCATTGAGTTTTCTCTCTTCTGTCTGCTGTTACCATCTTCAATATTGTATTGCTAGACACATCACATCCTAGAGCTATGCAGGCATATGGAGCATATACCACAAATAGACTTCATCGTCACAATCAAAACAATATTCTTCCGTTAAATGCTTGCAGTTTTGTTTTTTGACCGCTAGAGGGCCAAACGTTGCATAGTATACCTTTAAAGGTGCAGTGCGTAAATTTTAGTGGCATCTAGGTTGCGAATTGCTCAGTCCACCACTCACCCCTCCCTTTCGAAGCACATAGAGAAGCTACGGTTTCCGACACAGGACAAAGGTGTCGTCGTCCGAGACAGCAGAGAGTAGCCAGTCAAGCAATGAGGTTTCTTCTTACTTCTAACAAAGAACGTTTTCTGCTTCTAATAAACCAGATGACGACTACTACTACTACGTCTTCTTTGTGCATATTCAACATAGTGACAACCTGTCTCTAAAAACACCAACGAAGAGGAGCAACGACAACATAGTGATGAAATGCACTCTGTAGAGCAATTTGTCCGTTTAGAGCTACCAAAGAAACATGTTGGCGCAAAATGGTGGTGTATGTAGATAGAAATGGCTCATTCTAAGAAATTAAAAACATAACGGTTCATTATGTAAGGTCTTTACACACCACTGAAAACAGAGTTGTGTATATTATATTGCATTTCTGTCAAAAGATCTTCCTAAAATTTACACACTTTTTCTTGTGTGTATTCTTCTTTTTCACATGACCAATTTGTTTCAGTATTTGAATTTAATGCAAGCATTAATACGTGATGTCACCCCTACCCAGCAGAGGTCTCTGCACACCTATGTCTATATTAGCAATATATTTTGGCCATATATATTTCAGATTTTTTTTCCTTTGCCATATGGGTTTGTTAAACTAGTTAAGAAGTCTGGTAGGGACACCAACATGCTAGAAACCAGCCTCCAAAATGCATGTAATGTCTCATCCTCACTTTGCTTCTTCTCTCTGCCTGTCTCACTCTTTATCGGTTTTATTTTTTCCCTCTCAATCTTTACCTTTTTGGTAGGCTCTAAGGTGGTCCCAAGGCATGATGGATTCCCACACGGCTGATCAATAAAGTCCCTAGGACATCAGACGGCTGAGGAGATAAGCCTCTGAGATGAGGTCACACCGCCCTGGCCAACTTTATCTTGCTTGTCTCCGTCAGCAAACAGGCAGGTCAATGCTCACCACTGGGCAGCTTTTACGTCGGTACCTGCAAACGGCCTCAATATTGTGCAATTTTCAAACATCTCACTTTGAGTGCTACTATTGATTTGTGTGTGTGTGAGTGTGTATACCTGTGACACAACAGATGTGAGATCGCCGGGGGAAATGCTGCATCTGGTCTATCATGGAGGGCATACACATGCGCCGTGCGTTCAATAGTCCCAATGAGCCGTAAAATGTAAAACTGACTAATTAGAAACATTAGCGCTCACAAGGGAAGCGATAATTACAGATATAGAGTTGAGTCTTTAAAGAAGACCGATTTCCACACCTCTCAAGTGCTACAGGCTACAAATGATTCACTCCAGTAGACTGGCAATTCTTTCCATGTTGCACTGCAATTAAATTGGCCTCACCGCGGACTCCAGGAACCAGGAGTGTGTGCTAACAATAGGCAAGCACAACCCTATGGAAAACCATTTCCACCACAGTTAAGTAAAAACGTGATTCCTATTGTGAGTCATATTAATGAGAAGCTTTAATAATGACTTAGTTTCTCATTGTTATAAGATACTTTCTCATAGTAATGAATAATCATCTGATAATATTCAGAAACCTTCTCATTATGATGACTTAGCATCTAGTAATAATGAGAAGCGTATAATAATGACGTCGCATCTTGTAATAATCATACATTTAATCATAATGACTGTTTTTTGTCCTCAATATTGACATAACTGATAATTATGAGAATGTTTGAAAGGCAGTGAGTCCAAATCATGAGATTTATTTCTCAATATTGACATTTTTATCTCATTATGAGATAGTGGGTCATAATTATTTTCTCTCTCTCAATATTAACATCATTATGAGGTTCTCATTATTATAAGATACTTTCTCGTAATTATGACCTAAAATCACATAATAATTGAAAACGTAATTAAGTCATTATGAGAGTTTCGCATCATGAAATATGATAAAAACATTTTTTTCTCAGTGCATTTACTCATAATTATAAAAATGTTTTTGAGATATGTTCTCAGTATTAACAAATTTATACAAAAGTTTCCCATGATTATGAGTTTTTATAAAAAAAAATCAATTATTAGAACTAGATCATAATTATGAGAACTTTTCTTATTATTATGACTTACAGAATCACATTTTTTAATCTGGTAGAAACAGGCTTCTGTACAAACCCAGCAGCCTCAAATCTTAGAACTTGTTCGTTGAACATTGAAATAAATGATGTGTTCGATTCAAATGTGTTTTTATATTCAATTATTTGCCAGACTGCCTCAGTATCATAAGATCGTTCAGGCATGTGCAGAGTCCTCTCACATTGTGATGTTTTAATTGGGGGGCTGGCACAACCCATACAAGACTGCCGAGCATTAAAGCTATTTCAGCCTCCAAATACAATAAATTACACTTTATATAATTGCCTGATGTGGTCTAACAGCCGGTAGAAGGACGAAAGGAATGTGTAATTAAATTCCCTTTACAGCATTGTAATTTTTGTGAATAATTGCAGCACACAGGAAGGGAATACACAGTAAAATGTGTCACCTGAGGACATGGAGGCTGTAAAACATTAATACTTGCAATTAAGCTAGATCTCTTTGGCATGCTAATCATCTGTTAAGACACCCAGTGTCAGGACAGGACAGAATAACATCCAGCATGCAACTAACTATGTCAGCAGTCGGGCTGAATATTGCTGCTTGGTTTGGCCGCGGAGACGAAGTCAATTACGGCACAGGACATCTCATATCTGAATGCACATGGGGGTTTGTGAGAAATGTGCTTGAAATGTTAATATGGCAGTTAAGAGCAAAACAGCAAAAGTGACCTCTTTTTATTCACTCATTCTTGTCTCATCAACTGTTCTAGAGTCAGTGCTGACGTCTGATGTCTCTGTCTGGTGTTGTTAAAGAGGAATAGCCTGGCTCTGGTTCAGGCTCTGACACGAGGGCTGAAATGATGCACTTGTATCTCTAACCTTTCATTTTAGCAGTATTTTATTTTCTCATTTAGTAACCTTGCAACAAGGTTAGTAACAAAATTAGTTTTTTTTTTTCAACATTGATTATAATAAATGTTTCTTAAGCCCCAAATCAGCATTTTAGAATGATCTCTGAATGATCATGTGACACTGAAAACTGGAGTAATGATGCTGAAAATTTAGCTTTGCCATCACAGGAATAAATTACAATTTTTAAATATATTAAAGCACAACACAGTTGATTTACCACAAGTAACATGTTTGTACCATGCTTCAGAGGCAATGCTGTTTTTTCAAGGAGCTAACATAGCCATAGTAAGAGTAATACAGCATGCTCTTCATCATACAATGTATTTTAAAATGAATTGCATGCTACTTAACATCACAAGTCATCTAGCTTTTATTAATGATTTTGAGCTAGCTTACTACAGTGTGCAACGAGGCTGAGGTGTGGACTCTACAAGAGCCCTGAGGGTGCCCTGTGGTATCTGGACATTAGCAGCAAATCCTTCAGGTCCTGTATTGTGATGTGGAGCTGCCGTGGATTGAATTTTTTGGTCCAGCACATCCAACAGATGCTCAATTGGATTGGAATCTGAGGATTTTGAGGCCAGGGCAACACTATGAACTCTTCATCATAGTGTTCAAACCGTTGTGGCAGACTGCATTATCCTGCTGAAAGAGGATAGGAAACACCATTGTCCTGAAGGGGTGTACCTGGTCCACATTAATTACCCAGAGTATCACACTCCCTCCACTGGCTGCTTGTCTTCCCACAGTGGATTCTGTTGCCATCACTTCCTGGCACACTTTGGTGCTCTTGTGCATCGATGAGCCTTGGGCTCCCAACACCCTGTTGCCGGTTTGTGGTTTGTCCCTCCTCAGACCTCTGTCAGGAAATTCTCATCACTGCAGATTGGGAGCAACCCACAAGCCTTTTTGTTTCAGAGATACTCTGACCCAGTCGGTTTGCCATAATAATTTGGCACTTATCAAAGTCACTCAGATCTTTAGTCCTGCCCATTTCTTCTGCATCGAACATGTTGATTACAAGAACTGACTGTTTGCTTACCATCTAATCTAAGACCTTAAATTTGTCCTTCTTAGGTGATGATCAGCGATATTCGCTTCACTTGTGTCTGGTCATAATGGTTTGGCACGTCAGTGTGTATACATACATATATATATATATATATATATAAATAATTTTTTATACTATGTAGGCCTTGTAAAGTAGGCATATTTGGAAAAAGAGCTTGTGTTTGTTCTACTTCCTCCAGCGTTAGCACAGCATGAACTCTAGTTTGTAGACGGCCTTATAACTGTCTAAAATAAGCAAATATTGTCTCATAAATGCTGAAGAAAGGGGTGCACTTATTATTTATTATGAAATTTGAGATTAGGCACCAAATAGAGGTCCACCCACTTGGAGATTTCTGGCCTCACCACAAATATAGAGAGATATTTTTGTTTCTGTGATTCACATGAAAGCAAATTACTTCTGAGTGCACTGTGGTGAGGTCACAATCTGAGTGGCAGACCATTAAAATGCAGTCAATGGGTACTTTGCTTGATTCCTCAGCACTGATTATTCCCACCGACAATCTGGAGTCAGCTAAATGCAGTTTCTACATCCTTCTGAGGTTGAACTGCCATTCGGAAGAGGCGCATGCAGCCTTACCTCATGCAAGTAGATAAAGCCAGTGGTCGAAGAAACTTCATTTAAATAAAATTCTCTCAGCAATTATAGTTTCTAGTTTAAATTCACATGTTTTCAGTGTCATTTCTCTTTCCGTTTCCATTGGATATAGCCAACTCAAAATAACTACATTTAGTGGGCGATGTCACACGTACGGACTCTGTTAGAGGTCTGTCACACTTACCAATTAAGAATGGAAGGGGTGACAGATGAAATGACACTTCACTCCTATTCTCTGTCCTGTAAAGCTCGCTGAAATAAGATTGGTAGCAAGTTGGAAATTGCAATTTGTGGACTAACTTTACCTTGTGAATGTGAATGTTCTGTTAAAGTCACCATGAAATTAAAATGGACAATTCTTTTTCTTTTTTTTTTTTCATGGACTATTGCAGTATTTATTATAAATTATTTATCTGTGCACATCATTCTTTTTAAAATGAATGTACACTCATAATCTTTAATCAAAATAACTACCCTGTGGAATATACTTCACAATAGGGAAGAAAAGACCATCGCAACTTATTTTTTATTTTCCGAAGCTGCTTTAAGGCACGTGTATCTCCTCCGGCTCTACTCATACTGCTCCGAGCGTGGTTCAAACCGGAATCTCCAGAATGAGAGTCGGGCATGCTAACAAGGACGGTAAAGGCTCTAGTGTACCTCTTGAGGTCAGGGGAGTGAGGTTTACTCACAGATCTTACTAGCTGGCCTCCGTTAAGCCTTCAAGGATAGCAAAAAACCCCAAAACAAAACAAAAAAAGCATAATGCAGCGGTACACAGCTAAGCATTTCTTTTAAAGGATGTCAATGGAGGAGAGGCTGCTATATGTTGAATAAACTGCCTTTGTGGGAACACAGCTTGTCATTTAATGATTCGACAGCCTGTCAGTTAATCTTTTACAGTGTCGCCATTAATCATTTGTTTTGGATTTATCTGTTTTTAGAGTTTACACCCCAAAAAGGCTTTTTTATAAAAGAAAACCCGTACAATTTTCTGTTGTATGATTCAGTTTATGGCAATTCTCATTGATTTCTGTGCTATCTGCAGACTGTGATTAACTGTCGTACAACTCTGACAGAAATTCAATGATGTCAGTGTTGTAATGTGATTGGCTATCTAGGTACACGTGATCCAAATTGACTGTTATACTTTCTCCAATAGTAGAGCCATGGACCTTGGTATTCAAGACCATTTTTGATTCCTCTGCCAATGTGGATGGAAGACAACACGTAAATACTTCTCTGAGGGGTGACACAACACTGTTACACAGTCTAAAATGTGAAACATACTGCGTGACCAGTGTAGTCCGATTACAAAATGAAGTGCTCTAATGTGCCTGTTCTTTTCAGTGAATCAAAAACAGCGTAACCAGTGTGACCGATTTAGACAAAATGACTCTTATGAGTCTTTGAATCAAAAACATACACTGCAACCAGTGTAGTACTTCCTGGCGAATGATTCGAATGAGTCGATTCTTTTTATTGACTCAAACACGTGGAGCTTACAATTGTGGAAGCATTATGTGGTGAAGGATACAGTGGAAATCACAGCAGAACTTGAATTACATTGCAATTTAACTGAATATTTTATTAGTTTATTATTGGACAGAGACTTCCAGCATCTGTGTCTGCCAAAGAGAAAATATTCTGTATGTCCCACAGAGAATATCAAAAAGAGTGTGTGGGTGATCCGTACAGTATTGAATAGTTCGGCTTTTATATAAATGCAGAATTTTTCCTTGACAGCATGAACTACCACTGAATAGGATTTTTTCATTAAATGTTTCAAAGAGTCTTTTAATCTCTATTATAAGTGAATCTGAACAAAAAGCAAATGAAGTGGAATAATAGGGATAGTTTTGTTTAGCACTTCATCTAAATGTGTTTTTAGACTTGCAATAATTTTACACTGTCCAAATGACAGGTGTAAAGGTGTGTATATATATATATTATTAAATTCAACGCTGCTGGGTACAAGGCTCAACAAGGTTAATTGAAATGTTACTGGAGATTATCTCTGTAATAAGTGTTTCTAAACTAAAATTTTTGAATACATTAAGTCTCAGCTTTTACTGCATTTGTTTTGTTGATGAAATGTCCCCGTTGTGCAGTAAATAATGATTAGACTTCATCTGTGTCTGGACCCAGTTCTCTAAGATAAATGCTTATTCAAATACAACATGAGTAGTTGAGCTAGCAGCATTAGTGTAGTGATATTACAGATTGAGCTGAACTGCAGCCCGTAACTCAGCTTCACTCCACTGAACAGGTTTACTTCTTTCACCGGACTCACAAAACTTGTTAATAACGCATATTTATCTTAGAAATATGAAAGAAAAAAAGTCAACCACAAATATAGATTAATTATAGAATCCTCTCCGCTGACATTCACATTCGTGAGCGAACCGGCTCCCTTACGGTAAACATAAGCAATCCTGTATGCTAATGATAACTTTGAGGACATGATTTAGAAAGATGGCATTATAATTACAGCTGTTCTGTTGTGTTTTCTCAATCTAGCTGTGTTAATTCATTAGAATCCACATTTGCATTCATGCCTCATAAAAAATGTAAATGACAAATAATTCAAAATGTGATTTTTCATCCCCGCTTTCAAACACGTCTGTGGAGTTTTTGTCATCGCTAGATCATTTTTATGTCTAATTATGAAGCGGGACACATTTTCATCATTAAGCTAGCAGGAGCGGTTCTCAGTGGCAGCTCACAATGGCAGACAAGCACATGCTGCAGCTAACCTCACAGGAACGCTGCCTTAATGAGGCCTGTAATTAGTGCAAGTCATAATATGCAAATTGGCATGTGCACAAAACACAAAGTGCAAAGAAAAGCGGCTGGAAGTTTGGTGGTGTTAGTGGATTTAAGATGTTTATCTGTGTCTATACCTCCATCGTGATTATGAATGTGTTAATCTCATTTGCTTTGTGTATTTTCCCATGTTTACCTAAATTCTGATTAAGAAGCCGATCTCATGCATACTTGCTGTGGTGGCAAAGAACCCAAATATGGAAACAACACTGAGCAACAACACAATGAATACTGGAAGGAGTTTGGAAGTTGGAGCATCCTTGTAACTTTAATAATAAGGCTGGATACTAAAAATATAATTGCCACGAGGTGATGTTGTTGGATAAATTTAACCGTACTGTTACTACCCTGGGGATCCACCCTCAGTGTGCGTGTTTACTTGTGTGTGGGTGAGACAAACTACTTTTTAGTTTGATGTGCACTATGTGGGCAGATTCTCTCGCTGTAGAATGTCCCGAGAATATTTGGATGCTGATATGATTATGTGATTTAATTGTGAATCCAAATACATTAGAGAGACATTGTACGTTTTGATTTAATGATCCAGAAACTCTATCTAAAGAATCTCAGTGAGGGGTAGCACTTTATTTTACAGTCCTGTTCCCCATGTACATGCTATGTACTTATTATAGTAATTGTAATAACTGGGTAATAACTAGGTTCTAACCCATGTAGTTACCTTATATTACCTGATAATTATAATTTCTTAGCCTCTGTAAGTACAAATAAATGCACGTACTGAAAATAAAGTGCAACCCAGTGAGGTAAACAAAACACTCTGAGACAATGCATCATATTATGTATAACGCTAATTAAACATTTGTTCAAAGTTACCTGGTCTTTAATAATGTTCTTAAAACTTTAGCACAAAAACATTTCTGAAATGTTTTAGTTAGACATCTAACGTTTTTTTTTTTTTTTAATGTTACTACTATTTTCAAAATGTTCATAGAACATTCAAAAGTAACATTTCCATAATGTTTAAAGAATGATAGAATGGATTTTTTCCCTAATGTGCACATACCAAGGAAAACGCTTTTTAAAGCTTTTAAAAAACTGTACATTGTGAATATTCAGAGAATATTTAGATAACTTAATGGGAATGTTAGCAAAACGTTTTCAAAACATATGTTTGTTAGCATAGGTTGCAGCAAATGTTCTCTAGTCATATGGAAAACACTGATTGTGTTAATGGAAATTTCCAGTGCTGTACAGTCAGAGATCTTTCATAGACATTCCTCTACAATTTCTAGATGAATCTCCATGACAACACTATAAGTTTTAAAAGTGTTATTGTTCAGTTATTACATTTTTCCCTCTAGAGGATGAATAACAGAGAAGCACAATACACATGCACACATATTTTCCTTATCAAGCAGCCATCACTTTTAAATGGCTAAAAGTAAGACTGTTTTTGGTATGCATATGATAAACACGACTGATGGTTTATTCATTTAACATTATTATTTATTTAACACACTGTATAGAGCGCACATCTCTTTCATCATAGTATTCAGTATGGATGCTCCTTTTTGCTGCATGCATTTCAATCGATGAGACACTGAATCAGCAACAAAGACACTGTTATTTGTGAGAAGCTTTTAGCTTAACAGGAAAGCTGAACTCCAGACACTTTCAAGTACTCGTTTTAAACGCTGTCAGCATTTAAGATAAAGCTGGTCTTTAACACCTCACCTTCTAAGTCTCGTTAATTTGTATCCACACTTAAATCTCAGTGCTCTTGTTTCTTTCTTCTCGTCATTTGCTTTTGTTTTGTTTTTGTTTGCTTTTGTCAAGTTCTGGGTCAAACATACAACTATAGTGTGTGTGTGTCATGTTGTTGATTACGAAATCACTCAATTGATCCTTCACTGGCAGTTTGATTGACAGGCAATCTAACCAATCATTACCCCGAATCAGCCATTTTCCACACTTGAAACAACATTCCTTCTGGATGTCCATTCATGTTTATTTGATACTATAAATGAACTAGTATGAAGAGATGTTGGTTCACGAGCCGCTTGAAGGATCTCCAGAGATCTGTCACAACACATTAAAGAGACACTATACGCTATTTACTGTTTAAACCTCTTTAAAAAATTAGAATATTTTAAATATGAAACTGTTTCATATCAAAAGTAACCTGCTCTGTCTTGTCTGTCGACGCGTTGTCAGTGTCCTCTATTTTTCACTGCGTGAGAACATGATTTGTGGCGTGAGACCGCATAGCTTGTCGTGCATAGCAACAGTAACTAAAGGGGGCGGGTCTTTGAGAAGGGTCAATTGGCTAAATAAAAGCTAAATATCTTCAGTGTAGTAGCTAGTTACGGCACAAGCTATATGCTAAAAGTAGCTTAGTTTTTCTTTTTTAAGTATGAAATATAAAAATTTATCAGCTATAACGGAATCATGTTTCAGAAACAAACAAACAATAGGCTACTGAATGATTGCCATTGATTTTACCACAGTGTTTCCAAGTTACTCCAAGACACTTCAAAGAATAAGGCCAATTTTATCCATTTTACCACATTTGTTCACTGCATAGTACGTCATCAAGGCTGTCTCATTTCAGAAATGCAACCATTACATTCCAAAGAAAGAGATAACAGTAATTATACCTCATGAGGAATAACAGTTGAAATTTTCTGAAATGAGACAGCCTCAATAATGGATGTGGCTAACAGATGTGAGGGGCCATGAAAGAGAAACAGCTACTGATTTATTAAAAAAAAAAAAAAAAGGGTGAATAATTTGTGATTAGGTATTGCTAATTCTGAATCTAAACAGCAGGAATAAAATACAACACACACAGCACAACTTGATTGCTGAAATATTGCTGACTACAGACTTTTATGTTAGATTTGATTCTTCGTGTTTAATCGATTTTACAGCACTAATAACTCTGTCTGGCCAAAAAAAAAAAAAAAAAAGGTCGCTGTTTGGATTTTAATAGGGAAATATTTAAGATTCTATGACTGGATCATTATTACAGTGATTATTATGTTTCTAGCATGTTTTATGTTTGGAAACGGTTCTTTTAACCCTAAAAGATGATTGTGTTGCTTTTCATGTCTTAAACAGCCATGTAGGGAGATGTATCATGGCCATATTCCTGGATGAAAATGCCAATATTCATCAGGGTTAAAATTGTGAAAAAATGGTTCAGAGAGCATGAAGAATCATTTTGACACATGAATTGGCCCCTCTGAGTCCAGACCTTAACCTCAGTGTAAGTCTTTGGGATGTGCTGGAGAAGACCTTACAGAGTGCTCACCTCTTGCAAGATCTTGACAAAAAACAGATGCACCTCTTAATGGAAATAAGTGTAATGAAAGGGGTGCGTGACAACGCGGGTATAGATCCAAGTGCAGGCTTTAATTAAACAGGAGTAGTCACACGGGCAATGGTCAAAAAACAGCGAACAGGAACAACACATATGGGCATATACATAGTCAGATTACTGGCAAGGGTCAGAGCAGGCAGATATCATTCACAGTCCAGTAAAACAGGAAGGGATCAGGACAGGCAGCAGGAATCAAACAAAGGAACTCAAACAGGGTCACGACAGGAATACAAGACAGGGAAAACGCTCAGAAATGTTATCCAGGAAAAAACAAGACCTCGCCCTGAATACTGGGCTGAGTGTCTCTTATATAGTCCACATGATGAGCTACAGCTGGTTGCGGTAATCAGTGCCAAGGTATGGGGCTACTGGGAAATGTAGTATGTGTCTGTGTGTGAGTGAGTGTGTGAAAGTCCAAGGTGGAGCGCCCTCTAGTGGCTATTACGGGCACTCCAGCTGATAATTGTGACAATAACATTACAACATTTATATCCATCAAAAGGTGCATTAATTTTTGGTCAAGATCTTGTATTGATAATGCAAGAGGTGAGCACTCTGTAAAGTCTCCTCCAGCACATCCCAAAGACTTACACTGAGGTTAAGGTCTGGACTCAGAGGGGCCAATTCATGTGTCAAAACGATTCCTCATGCTCTCTGAACCGTTTTTTTCACAATTTTAACCCTGATGAATATTAGCATTTCCATCCAGGAATATGGTGACTTGTTTTTGGCCGGGCAGTGTGCGTGTATACACACACACACACGCACACACACACATATATATATATATATATATGGTTATATATATATATTTGTATGTATGTATATTTGTATGTATGTATAGGGTCATTGATCAGAACATGATGTTCTATTGATGCATTTGTGCAGCTGGAAAGTCCATGGCTTGCGTTGAAGTACACAATTCATGGCTTCACTATTTTTATTACCTCTTGTGCCTCTGCCTGCTAAGTGGAGACATCTCTGTATTATTCTGTCCTCAGTGGAGGACTTTATCGTCCTGAAATATGCAGAGCCATATGGCTCCACATCAATGCAAGTCTGCATTTTATTTCTTTCCTTCTACCTTCCATTTTTTCAGCTTTTCCCATAGGATTACCCAAATTCTTGACAACTGTTGCCTGGGTTATTAATGGAGCTTGCACTGTCTATAATGTGAGGGATTTGTTCTCAAGCGAAGAGGAGGGTATGTCACATCTTCCGCCTCCACACTGCAATATTTCACTTTAATTACTTGGAGCATCCTACGTGACTCAAGGATACAGCATGCTAATTTGCCAGTGCCCTTGTGACAGTGTGTAAAATGAATGGGAAGTTGGGTCTAGGCATGGATGTGTTTGGAAGTTTTATCAAATCTCCAGACCATTAAAAATAGAGTACTGAATGTCATGCAAAACAACTTCCACAGCAATCAAACACTTCTCCGTGACACCAAGCTAAGTTAATGGAAAACTAGAGTCACAAGCCATAAATTTTCATCTTTACATTGTCAGTGTCATGCTGAACAAGTCTTCAGGCGAACCTCTTGAAAGACTCAGTACTTCAAGAGTTACATTCACGTTTGATGATTCCTCATTAGCATTCAGGCCCTTCACCGTAATCCAGTGCTCCAGCGTACGCGAGGAGGAGGTGACAGTGGAAAAGGAGAGGTTTCATTTTCTGCCTGACGAGCTGAGAACCGCATATCAGTGGCACAGGAGAAAGTGTTCCATGTATGTATTATTCAGACGTTGTTCTCATGGCCCACTCAAAGAGAGAGATGAGAGTCGAGAAGGAGCAGCAGTGAATTACATAGAGTGGAAAGCGATGTCATCTGTAATGGAACATTGTGGATCTCCACGGACAAGGAATGAGGGAAACAGAAGGCCACACTGCACATTGTATGGTCTTTGGCATAAATGAATCTGCTTTAATATCTTGTGCCACTTCCATCTGCGGTGGAAGAGAGGAGGATTTAAAATGCAGGTGGAAGATTGGATCAACACTGTCAGAATCATTTTTTTCTGATTGAATCTCAACCTGAACATATGGCTCAGCTCAAACAAAAAGGAAAACTAAATCTGTTTGGTGGGTCAAAAAAAAAAAAAAAAGATATACACTTAAATATCACTTACAAAAGTAAGAATGTTGTTGTATTAGATAAAATATCACATCAAGTGGCATCTTAAACCAAGCCTTTCTTAGAAAATGAAACCCAATTAAAAATCATTAATTTTCGCTGAGAGTTAGATTGACAGGTGATCTAACCAATCATAACGTAGAATCCGCCGTTTTGTCTGACAAAGTAGTCAGGGGAGTTAGTAGATTAACGTTGGTGGACTTGAACTTTGAAATTGTGTGTATTCACGTCTTTCCACAGTTGAAACAACATTACTTCTGATGTCCACTCATGTTTATTTCATGCTATAAATGAACTAGTATGAAGAGATGATCGGCTCACGAGCCGCTTGAACTGAGGAGCTACAGCGATTTGTCAATAAATACTGTTTTGTGGCTCTTTAATAATGTATGTCGTGTTTAAATTTCTTTAAAAATTACAAAATTTGAGACTTTGTTTCATATCAAAAGTAACCAGCTCTGTCTAATATACATATATATATATATATATATATATATATAAACACACACACATAAGGATGGTATAATAGACATGCAGATACTGATTGCTAAAGCAGTGCAGGGAGGAGAATTTTATCTAGTTACACAAAGCTTCTCTAATAAGCCTTACAAATGATACCCTAAGGCGGGTGAACCAAGCTCAACGGAGCATAGCACTGAGAGTACATGCACTTCCTGAAAAGCTGTGGGGCATCACTGGCTAACAATAAAAGCTTTTCAGTAATGTTTCGTAGGTCCAAATTATGTCAAAATAGCTCTTGACATTCTGTTTTAGTAGATAATGTTTTGTCAGCTTACAAAAATGTATAAATTTTTAAAATATCTGCAAATTGTATTTGAGAAACACAGATTGTACATATGAAAGGCCTGAAAATAGCCAGAATTCTCTGAAGTTGCTTCTTCACTAAACTGAGCTGTCATGGGAATATCCAGAACATAAAAGGCTTACTACAACTCCCACAAGTCTGGGCTAAAAAGTGGGCCAAGTTCAGGAGGAATAGCTAAAAATCACATTGCTTCTTTATGATTTATAGATGAAGGAGCTACAGGATTAAGATACCATTAAATAGTCACTATGCAGCATACAAATCAGATCAATATTCAGAGCAATATGAACTATCATTTGCTTCATTTTGAACATCTGGAGAAACATCAGTATTCTGATTTGCCGAAATGGAAAAAAGAAACCGCAAAAAAAAAAAAAAAAAACCTGAGAATATTCAGAATTCTGTTTGTAGTTTTACATGGCAAAATTTAATTTGAAGGAAGCTACAGATCACTGTAAGGTAATTAATGTAAAGCCTGGCTTATTATGGATTATGCATGAGAACAACAGAAGCAGATAATGGAACAGATCGTGGAACAATGACATGCTAATCCTTGTGTGACTGCTGCCAGTCTAAACACAATAGGTTTAGGGATTAAATTAGTCAGCCTTTGATTTGTTGTGCTACTGGCAGGCTTTGGCTTTTCTCTGGTTGGATGCAGTTGTTCTGTTGACAGAGATGGCTCCTGAGGGTGCAATACCCTGCAAAAAAATAAATGGAATACTTTATGCATTTTTTGAAGAAAATGTGCGTGGTTCTTGCCTTGCCACGAGCTAGGTTTTCTGGGTGGTTGCCAGGGTGTTGCTATGCAGTTGCTATGGTATTCCCAGTGGTTGCTAACTGGCCAAGTCATAGTCAAGTCACTCTTTGATATGCATAGACTCCTTCAGGATTCAAGTTATATTTTCAATACACATATAAAATTGCTGTTTTCTATGTTAATATATTTTAAAATGTAATGTTTTTCAGTGACGGCAAAGCTGAATGTTCAGTAACATTACTCCAGTTTTCAGTGTCACATGATCCTTCAGGAATCATTCTAATATGCTGGTTTGGTGCTCAAGAAACATTTATTATTATTATTGTTGAAAACGGCTTTTTTGTGGAATCAGTGATGAAATATAATCAAAATTTTGATAAAGACATATGAAATATAATGTTTTATTTTGAACAAAAGCTGTTTTTTTAATTTTATCAAAGAATTCTGAAAAAAAGTATTGCAGTTTACACAAAAATATTAAGAGAGAGAGAGAGCGCACATGGAGTGTGTTTACATATTTAATTGTTAAAAATGTAAATGACCAGTAATCATCGAAAATGTTATTTGAAAGGTCATCTTTGCCTGAATCCTGATTCATGCAGAGTGGAACAAAATGTTTCGATCCCTGTGATTGCAGCTGTATTTCCAAAATATTCTCTTTTTAAATGCATAACTTCCTATAGTGAAGAGGCCACAATATTCTATCAGCAGCTCAGAGAGATCTTTCCGATTGGATGCATTCAGAAGGAAAACCATGCCAGCGAACAGTAATTTGATGGGTGAGAAATCCTCTTGCAGAGATGGGATTACAGTTGAACCATGACATCTGCCGCACAAGGACTGGGATGGTGTGACTACAATCTTGGTACATTCATCACAGATGGAAAACAAAGGCGCAAGCTTTATGGATGGCCTCTTAATATCGTGTCGCTCTTGGGTAGTACATTTTCTTTCTCTGCATAAAAAAAGCAGAACACAATAGCCACAAATAGCCACATCCTTGACCAAAATCTTTTTAGAAAAGATTTTCTTGCTACTCTTCAATGACTCATTGAACAAGATGATCTTATTGCTGTGCAAAGAATTTGAACAAATTACAATAAAGAGCAACTGGATCTTAATTTGAAGAAAAACATGTTTCTTAACTTTACCATTTTAATAGGGCTGCACTTGTATCATGCTGATTTAATTAACATGTTAAAAATGTCCTGTGTAATGTCTATTTAGTACGATAAGTCAAATTAAAGTATTCAGTACAATTGCTCAAAGTATATTTATTTGACTGTATGCAATTAATCACGATAAAATTTTCAAGGCTCTGGAATATATACTGATAATTGTGCCATCTAGCATCCTTATACTTCCTAATATTCACTGTTTCCATAGCAACACTGTATATCAGTCTACCCATATAAAACTGTGCCACTACTTGTTTCATAAACGCAACTGTTGACATCTTCCACCTCAGTTATCGATTGTAGTAAAAATGACCTCAGAGGATTTCAATATTACTGTAAAATGCCGCATTTGTCTTGCTGCTATGTTGTTTTGTGCTGTACATTGAAAAGATTCAGTCACATTTACTGTTGGTGAATTTTAGCTGGCAAAATCCAATTATTTCAGTAGCAATCCATATGTTTTTCTCATGAGGGCGAAAGATTTCACATCAGAATCAAGCTGGTCACATGGTTTAAAGCTGCTTGCTTTGAAAGTGAGAGCATGTTCTTCATACATCGCTAAACTATTAACAATAGATATTGAATGAAATTTTGCGAATGTGAATGCTGCTTACCTGACATGTTTTTGTTCTTAGCCTTAAGATAATGAACAGGTGAAATTAAAATGTAGAATCAAATAGGCTATTTATTTACTTGTTGTAATAGCCTAAGCGGGTGAAAAACTGAAATAGTGCATTCGCAATCATCCAGTTATCGAAAAAAAAAAAATCCACAGTGATTAAAAGTCTCTGTTCCCTAAGCCGCTCCAAAGCTCAGGATTCTAAACAAAACCTTTATTTTATTCATCAGGTTGTTTTGATGTTTGCAGTTATCATCAGGAATATGCTTATGGGTTTGTGCAATATACAATGATTTTTGTGGCTTTAACCTTGGCTATTTTTGCAACGGTTCTCAGATGTATTATGCGAAGTGATTAAATCAGAAATATAGGTCTCAAAAATCTATTTTTTCCATTTGTGTGAAAATGTAATGGGTACACCTGAAAAAAAAAGTACTTTTGCTGTACTGCAAAAGGTTTAAGAGACGCATGACTGAGAGCTTTGTTCTGCAAATAGGCATTTAAAATAGAAATTGATTTTCCTTTTGAAATTCACTCCAGCACACTATTTTCAGCACGCACACAAAGAAATCAGCCACATGTAAGTCTATTATTCTGAATTATTTTTTCTTTCCAATCTGAATAAACTTCAGACTTCTGCAGCTCTTTGGTAAACATGAAAATCCTGCTCGCTCTCCCAGCTCTTTTGAATAAAATCAAAGATCCTGGCTGGTCTGTGAGGCAAAACCCTTCAGACAGGACTGCAGTCCTTCACCGGATGCACTTTCAAACACAAACTTCATTAACATTGCTAATGCGGCTTTTCATCCTCGCTAATTAGAGGCTCTGTGAAGTGAGTCTCGCTTTTCAGAAGAGAGAAAAAAAAATGAGACGGGGCACCAAGGTCCCTGCTCTTGATCGGTGTGCGGCTCGCTATACTATTCACAGCAACAATGCTACAGTCAGTGACACTGAAGCAAAAAGCTACATCATCGCCAGGGCTTACGGCTCCTGAAATAAGGACAGGCCGGCTAGCAGGACACGACGAGGTTCACACTGGTGGCGAGTCACTGACTGCATGCACACGAGTTCATGTGTATTCATGTAACCTTGTTTAACAGTCGCTGCCAGAATCAAGTAAATACAGAGGAGCCAATGCGACATTAGTGTGCGAGGGGGATTTAAGGGAAGGTAAACAAGTTGGTGGGAGTCACTATGAGAAAACCAACATAGCTGGAGGACATGTTCATGGGTGAATGCTGGAAAACTGAAAACAAGTCCTAAAGAAACCTACAGACAGATATATAAATAAAGATAGCCATCAGAAATGTTTCTCCTGGACAGTAATGTTTGCTGTTTCTTGCTTCTCCAGATTTTCTCCTGAGAAAAAGACTCAATCAATGTCACATGCATCATCTTCGGATCAGATCACAAGCTAGACTAAGATTTCTGTAATCAAAATAGGAATAGGAAAATTCATAGCCAAAGAAAGATTGAGACTTCAGAATAAAATAATAGTTTATAAAGTATTTCAGTATCATTACTCCAGTCTTCAGTGTCACATGATCCTACAGAAATCATTCTAATATGCTGGTCTGGGGCTCAAGAAACATTAATTATTATTACTATGTTGAAAACAGTTGTGCTGCTATATATTTTTGTAGAAACCGTGATACATTTTTTTCAGGATTCTTAGAGTACTTAGAGTTTAAAGTAACAGCATTTATTTGAAATAGAAATCTTTTGAAATATTATAAATACCTTTACTCTCATATTTGATCAATTTAACACATCTTTGCTGAATAAAAGTCTTATTTTCTTTTAAAAATGATACATATCACTTTACTTCTGCTTTTCTGATTTCTGTGTTGTTAAAAAAAAAATCTCCCATACTTTCAATAAAAGTTGAACCAAAGACAATTAATCTGTTTGCAATTCCAGCACAAATGGATTTAAGTCTGGGTGCTAAAAGTGTGTATATAAAGTAAATATAGGTATTTTAAAATGAATGAGTATGTAATCCACATTAATGTTGTAGCTCTTTACTTCTATTTGTCTCCATCGTGTGTTATTTTATTTATTAAGGTATCTTAGGAGTAACATCTGAGACAAAGTTGATACTTAAAACATAAAAACTCAATGAAGCTTTGAAAGTGCAATCTCTGGGTAATGTGAAGCACAGTAGGTAAATAATTGAAATCATAAACCTGCTTAAACTGCTTAAATTCACTATGTAAGTGCTAGTTTGAATTATCTTTTCGCTGTTCCTTCATTACGGTATATATACTGTACATGCTTGGTCACTGGAGTCACTGATGTTCAGTTTGTATTGGTATGTGCTCTCTGGACTCATGTTCATTTAACCATGCTGAGGTCACTGTGTGTCTTCATCTTTATGTCTCTCTCTGATGTGTTTTTCACCAGCTCTAGTATCCTCAGGGCCTGAAACACATTTCAACCACAAAAACATAGACCGAGGTCCATGTGAGCTATACGTCTCAGCCCTGCCCCACATCTTTTATTCATCCAGGGGAAAGTCTGTTAAAGCGTTGTCTGTGCTGATTATAGCCAGTTCGCCATTAGAGTCAAAACACCTGAATTATTCATAACTTTTGGTATTCCTTTTAACATAACATAAATGATAGTTTAAACTCCATTTAATTTTGATTAAAGCCCAGCCGTAGCTGAGAACACGTGAGGACTTCCAACTGCAGATGTTAATGAGCATCCTGAAAGGTGAACCAATGGAAAGAACACTAATAACACGCTTGAAAAAGTGCATTATTTTTTATAAAATGTGTATATACTGTTTGGGAAGGAGAATAAGGGCTGAATTAGTCTTTTGTAAGCAAAATTTAAATGATCTCTTGGCATATTGAAGCCACACTGCAGAAGTATAATTAAAAAGTTGACAGTCCAGATGGTGTAAGAAAAAACATGAAAATTTATGTTTTAATTCAATTGTTTTTTAGTTCTGATACTTTTACAAACTGAAATATTATCGAGAGCCTTCAATGTCACACAAAATGTTTCTGTACTGTCTAAAAATTTAAAAAGGCAGGACCTAATTTTATTTACAAAGATAATTGGGGGCTCGTCCGGGATTTAAACCTCTCACAAAAATCTTCAGAACTTTTAACAAAAGACAAACCAAAAACATCTATCTGTCCACAACACCAACATAAATGAATTTATGCCTATGTGCTAAAAGTGACGTAACATGCATGCAACACTGTTCTCACTCTGCTGAAGTAAGGCCTAGCATACATAACGCTCCCAGCGACCCCTCATAAGAGCGAGACCCTCTCTCAGAATTATGAGCCATTTTTTAGTGAATATTTTTTTATAGAAACGATATAAACAAACAAGCCAACAAGAACCTCACAACCGGTCTATTATACTACATATTTGAATAATAAGAATTTTTTAAAATTTATTTACAATTTGTATAAGTATAAATTTATCAGTTGAATAGGATATGGAATTGTAAGCCAATGAAATTCTGATTTGATTTGCATATTCATAATTATGAAACTGCTTTACTGTGATGTAAAAAGCAGATGCCTTGATCTAATAAAGTCTACTTTTTGCCTGTATACCATTATGCATCTATATTCTTATGCATATTGTGCATGAGTGAAAATCAGACTGACAACATGCAGTCCAGCACAATGTGATCCAGATATCTTTGAAAAATGCAGGGACTGACGTGCGAACAAAGGAAGGACCACACAGAAAGCAATCCGATAATGCCAAGAAAACAACAGCTGTCAGATCTTGGTCAGGAGAAAAGGATCAAGATGTTTTGGCCACATGTGAAGGACGAACTGGAGTTGTGGTTCAGCTGTTTGAGGTGATGCCACGTGGTTCATTTGCTCATCTGGTTGCCCCGGGATGTTTTGGAGAAAATCTAGGCCATGTCATCTGTGCACAAATTCTCCCCTGATGCACTGCTTGATGATTACCAAGTCAAACACACACTTGCGTTGGCTTAGAAATGAGAACTGCATCTGCGCTAACATGACTACACACACACACACTAGCAATCAAAAGAGTGAGAAAACATCAAGCAGACATCCTCGCCTCTTAGTTGTCCTCTGCATTGCATCATTGTCTCTTGTGTTCTCCACTGAATTCTGCACACTGACATCTGAAGCGTTTAAGATTCGCAAACATCACAGCTCAGTAGAAGGTAACCAGTCCTAACTGCAGTTAAATAATTTAAGAGTTATTTCATAATGTGAACAGTAAGAATGGGGTTAAATAATAATTTAAAAGTTAAAAACGGGACATAAATAAAGGAATAAAAATAGTTAAAGGAATAGTTTCTATTTGGTTGAAATATAGCACGAGTTGTATGGCATACTTTTTATGATACTTAGATAGTACTTTGGTGTCCTTTTTGTCTTCATTCATTGCAATTGCATGGAAACAGGTAGACAGTTTTTAAAGATGACGTATTAAGCCTATTTACAAAGTCTTGAATTTTTTTTCCATAACAATGTCTGACATTTTTAGGTGGCATGACAAAGTAACATAAACCACTCAAAACTCTAACTAGAGCGGTCAGACTGAAAAGGATTTCCAGAAATGTGATTTGAATGGCATTTGAAACCACATATGAATGTAGCTTAAAATATATTCGTAAGAATCGCATTTCATGTGATTTTTGCCGTTGACACTTGCTAAATATGATTGGATTCCAATCAGATTTGAACTTATAGTCTGAACAAGGCTTATGAAGCCCCTTCTTCCAAAAAAGTGCAATGTGCTCTGATTTGGTTGGCTGAACCGGTGTGTTGTGATTGGTCAACCGTTTCGAGCGTGTTTTGGAAATGTCACGCCCCTTGCAATAACCGCTAGTGTCAAGAAACTACAAACGCAAAACTACAATTGAGGTGTTTCTGAAACCCAGAACTTGATTTTACCAAGTACCACATGTTCCTGGATCAACATCTTTACTGATCCTGGAAGAACATTCCAATCAACCAATCAGATTTGAAGGATAAGTTTACAGTTTATGTCAAGTTTAGGCGTACAAACTTTTGATTTGGTGCTTCTACATCAGTGTTATTCATTTCCCTCTGATTTTAGGGATAACGTATGGGTTGTTAGGTTTATGGGTAGGGATGATTTACGGATAAATTTTTGTTGTTCCTGGATGTGGTTGGAGGAGGACCCAAATATGGGCGTGCTTCTGAAACAGTGCTTACTTATTTACAGAATAACTCCCTTTGGAGTGAACTCTGCAGACCTATTTCAATGCTCAAACAGCAACATTAGACAATGAAGAAAGTTGAATATATATATATATATATATATATATATATATAAAAGCGTAATAGCATTTAAAATTTGTCATTTTGTGTTCCACATACAGGTTTGGAATAACATCAGAGTGAGTAAATGATGACAGAAATGTAATTTTTGTTGAACTAATCCTTTATCTTCCCTTTAACTTCACACAGCAATAAAAATGAATGACGCAATGAACTGACAGTCTGCGAAATAAACCTTGTAATTTTAAGGCACAGCTGGAACAGACATAATGCATTACACTGAGATTATATCACTTTATGATGTGAGGAGAGCAGTTGCTTTTTTCTTTTCTGTTGATGGATAGCTCAGAAAATGTTCATCGATACTGTGAGCACAAAAGCGCCTGCCACCATATGAACACTTTCAATGTGAGTAGGTGTGCTCTTGGATGCTTGGTTTTAAGAATAAAGAGGCTTAAGCAAGCACTGACACAGACACTTAGTTATTGTTGGGGCTTATTTAGAGACTCATCAATCTGGGCTGCAGATATAGGCTGTGATTCTGACCACTTGTCTGCTAGATCTGCGATTCAACTTTATCATGTAGTGTTGGGGAACTGACAAATGAACAAATCAAATCACCTTTATTTATATTGTGCCTTTTACAGTGGTTCTAGTAAGAACTCTAGCTGTTGCATTTTGGACCAGCTGGAGTTTGTTTATTAAGTGTGCAGGGCAACGACCCAATAGAGCATTACATGATCTAACAGTTACACATTTGCCATTGAGAGCATATGTTGTAATCAGCTTTGCATTCCATTAATTTAGTAAATCAGGGTGCGAAGGAATATAGAGCTGAGTATCATCAGCATAGCAGTGAAAACTAACACCATGCTTCCTAATGATATGTCCCAAGTGTAATATGTACAGGCTGAAAAGCAACAGTCCTGGTACTGAGCCTTGCAACTTATGATAGGTATGACATCTCTTCATTTACTGCTAAAAACTGATAACTGTCAGATAAGTATAATTTAAACCATGCTAATGCAGTTCCACTAATGGCAACATAATTTTCAAGTCTATTCAATTGAATGTTGTGGTCGATAGTATCAAATGCAGCACTTATCCATTAACACTAATAGAGAGATACAACCATGATTGTCCAATAAGATCAAATCATTTGTGACTCTAATGAGAGCACTCTCAGTACTGTGATACTGTCTAAATCCTGTGAATAAAAGCCTAAAATCAATCTATTCATCACATCAAGCGATCTCTTCAGAAAATTTGGACTAAGCCACTCAACTCATATGGATTAATTTTACAATCTATTTATGAACTTTTTGAACTGTCAAAGTTTCAGTTGTGAAGGTGGTCTGTGAAGAGACAAAAATCTTCATTTGTGTTCCGAAGATAAATGAAAGTCTTATAGGTTTGGAACAACATGAGGATGAGTAATTAATGACAGAATTTTCATTTTTTGGTAGAACTAACCCTCAAGGGCCTGAGTGTCCTTGTTGTATCATGGCGTTGAACTATTTAACTTAATCTTCTTTAAGCACAAAGAAACTTTGTCTGATGTGCAGGAAAAGAGAGAGTCAATAGTTTCTTTTGCAACATCAAGTTCTTCTAAGCCTTCTGGTATGCTGAGAAGATGAAACTGAGCAGGAAGATTATTTAAAAAGCAATCTTTAGTGGTAGAAGTGATAGTTCTACCATATTTGTAAAAGGGAGTCGGATTTGCAACCTTGGCTAACTGTAGTATACTCAAGACTAGATAATGATCTGAGATGTTGTCGCTTTGTTCCAGAATTTCAGTGACATCAACATTGATTACATTGATTGTGACAATATGGAATTTTAATCTGACTCCAACAGAGTTTAGAATGTCTGTAAATGTCAATCCCAATGTGTCCTTTTCATTATCTACATGGATTCATTATTCATTATTTCACTCATTATCTGCAGCCAGCAACAACTTTGATAGAAAATCAGCAAATTCTTTGATAAAGTCTGTATGGTGCCCAGGTGGCCTCTATACAATAGTCAGCACAAATGTCAATTGGGATTTATCACCAACACTAGATAGCGTTACATAAAGCTCCATCACTTCAACAGAATTATGTTTGAAACAAGATGGCTCGTTTATAACAGCTTTTCTTGGAGAGTGGATTCATTTAAAGTAATCGTCTGGTTTTAGCCAGGTTTCTGTCAAACACGGAGCATCAAGGTTATAAGTGCATTTAAAGAAAGGCATCAAATATTCAGCAACCCGTGCTTTATCATTTGTTCATCTGTATTACATCTGTTTTTTATTTGTTCAACTTCAATTAAATTTTTATACTTAAATGGGTTTGGAAGTGTTTTGTAATGACTAATTCAGGGAACAGACACAGTCTCTATGTGATGATTTGTAGGTGAAAGTGTCTCTATGTGTTGGTCTTCTGTGATATGAGACAGCTAGCAGACGGTCAGTTTAGCCAGTCCGTCTGCTTCCTGACCTGGGCCGCAGTTTGTCACGTTTCAACTCTGAGACTATCTGCCATATTACTAGAGAGAAGAGCAGCACCACCCCAGGAGGGATTTTCAACAGGTCATGTCTGCCCCCCAAAATTTTGCAATTGTCTATGAACCCTATGTTATTCTGTGGACAGCCAGCCATAAAGTGATGACAGTCTGCTAAGTATCTCATCATTCCGGCGAACAGGAAGGAAGCCAGAGCATATTACAGTTCAAGAGTTCAAGTTCCCACACCAATTTAATGTTAATTTTAGTAATCTCTGACTAGCAAAGTTGAACATCATTATTGTTGATGTGAATGATAATCTTTAGAGTATTTAAGTTTAGCATTAGCCAGCACTTTTAAATTTGTTTTGATGTCTGTGTGGTGAGGGGGGCATGGTAAAGTGAGGTCAGATGAGAGGTGATAAGAAGGTCAAGTGCACGATAACTAACACCTGTCTCTAATTCCAGTGATTAGCGGAGATACGGGATATAAGCGGCACACCTGGGATGAGAGAGGGAGAGGGAGAGGGAGAGAGAGAGAGAGACATGTGCTTTATATGAGACAGAGGTTGCCTAGGACACAGACTCTTGCGCGCCCAATGGCCGGTGTGCCTGACTGGTGTCCCCAATGCTGTCCAGGGAAGGAACAACTGAGTAGGTCCAGTGCCACCGCCAGGCGGTGGGAAGGCCTGTGCCAGTCAGCTGGAGATACGGAGACCCAGGTCATTGCCAGGATAAGTGTTCAGTGATGGAAGTGGGAACGTTGATCCTGGTACCTGGAAAAAAATCACTGTAATTCACCAAAAGGTTTTTTGTTGTTGTTGTTGTTCCAAAGGTTGTTGTAGTGACCAGACTGACTTACTTACTACAGGTGAAATTGTGCCAGTACCTCCTTTTATGTACACTACACAATTTATTTATATACCTCCCTAGTATTTGTTTATATTAGCTCCCTGTATTATCAAAATGTCACCTGTAGTAAGTCAGTCTTACCAATAGAAACCTACTACAAGCTTTGAAATTCAAATATGTCTATTTTTAAATGTTAAAAGTAATTTTAATGAATACAAATTATACGTTTTAACCACTTGGTGAAATTGGCAGACGTTCCCTTCATCATGCGCCTTGGTAGCCCGTCAAATCATTCACAGGTATAAATATAAAGGTATTGTGCACGTAGGTGATTTTGAATTAATAATGCATGTACAGTGGTGCAATAAACAATGGTTACATACAGTTAAAGCTCATCTTGGTATTGATATCATAGACATGTATTTATTTTATATATATATATATATATATATATATATATATATGATATCACTAACGACTCTATAGAACATTAGAGAAACACAAGAAAACTAACTTTACTGAGGTCTGAGCGCCCCCTAGTGAAGGGGAGCATTTCCGTTGTGTTGTGGCTGTATTTCGCTGTGTTGTGGCTTTATTTTGTTGTGTTGTGGCTCGATTTCGTTGTGTTGTGAACTTATGTTTGCTTTTTAGATTTTGTTGTGTTGTGCACTACTGGGCTACCGTAATAAACACTGTTAAGTATCTTTAAGTATGCTGTATAACACTAACTCACCTCTGTATAACTCTCTTAACCTGCATCGTAGTCGTCATTAAACAATGACATAATTACAGAACACAAACGCCCTAATAATTAAGTGTTACTTAACTCTTTTTACAAACATACTACTATACTCTATACTTACTATGCTTTACTCTATAGCGCATTATAATATCTGACGACATCAATCACTCTTTCATGTAGAAACACCTTGCTTGGCCCCAGGTGTGCTGATGCAGTTAATATTATCTATTTAAAACACAAGTACATCATACAAACACATGGAATTCCCATATAGACATTGATAAACATAAACTGTAATGCCACATCATCTTACCTGCAAAATTAATAAACACAACAGGAAATTTGACTTCATTTTACGGTGCGTACAAGTGACTGGCAGTGTGACTTTTCTTCATATATAAATGATACTCCCTGTGGCTCACCATCACCTCCCAGCATCACCCGCCATGTATACAGGTCTAAGAGATGTTAAATTAGTTTATGTTAAAGTAAGCACCAGTATATTTAATAAATAACACATAATAATAATAATAATAATAATAAATAATACATACATCTATACATCTACATCAATCTATATGCCTACACCAGCACTTTATATTTCCCTTCATTAGTAAAATTCAAAATTCACCTCCGCATTTCATCAATTCAACCGCAATACGTCTGAAAAGGCACTTTACTATTACCGGTTAACGAGGCAGAGTCTCGAGCACCCCAACACCCCCCACATCCCGTGCATGCAGCTGATGAGGAGGTTGAGCAAGTACTTTGGAGAATTTCATTTGTGATCTGAGAAATGCACCAAAGCGACTGAGAATACGATTTAATGAAAATATGGACCATGATTTAAGTAATTAATTTTATGCTGATCTTCAATACCCTTGGAAGGTGTTTTAACTTGAAAATGTTGAAAAGTCTAAATGTGCCCACCCAAGTTGCTCTGACCAAACAAAAGATGAAAAGGACTACAATTCATTTTCTCAGACAGCATAGTCAGTGCAATTAACTTCACCCGATTAGCCTATAATTAACTTGAATCCTTAGACCACATGAAGTTCTCGTGGCTACAGGATTTTTCAACATAATCTTCAGAAAAGTTAAATTTTAGGAGTTAAATTGAACTAATTTGTATTGCTAAGCCATGCATGTTCTTTTACTAAAGATAATCTGAAAGTGCAAGATATCACTGGTATATTTTTCTTCATACATTTTTCTTCCTTTGTCTGGTCTGTTATCAGGAGTGGAATTGGGTTGTTCATATCATATGGACTTGACATTAAGTCTCAGGAGCTGTTAAAGGTTACAGGTAGTATTGGAGAACTGCAATACTAGGAAAACAGGAGCAACACGAAATTCTGCACTGAGCCGGTATGTTGAATGTTTGTCCTCTAATACCTGAGAGCCCAGGGCCAGTAGACCCACGAGTGACACGCTTAAACTTTATGAGAAAAATAGTGTCAATTTCAAACCAAAATATAAACAGCAGCCATAGTCAACAAGCATGTACAGCCTTTGGCTATAATGTCATTTGCCACACTGATTAACACAAAATGATTCAATCAACAGCATATCCAAGTTCATGTATATAGATAATAGAGGGAACTAACAATGTTACAGATTGGTCAGACAGACGTCTTTCCTCAACTGCAATAAAAAACTGTAAATGTACATTCTGAGTGCAGGGGTACATGGTTCTCAGGTGAGTTTCACATATGAGAACTTCATCATCATTACTGATGATGTCTGCAATTGGGTCACACTTCGCCTCACCTGAGGTCCTATCTCATTCTTATGCATAAGACCCATTTTCCCACAGTCAAGTCTAGGCTGGGACTCTGCCATTATCACTAGCATTTACCGCTCCACTGTTTCCATCTTTGAGGGTCAATAGATTCCACTTCAGTCACACAGTATCCAATCATTTCAAAATCCTATCTAAAGCCGTATTTGAATGGTAATTGTTTCTTTGGGCAATGTAAGGTAATTTAAACAATTACAGGGGCTAGTCTATGATTTTATTGTCGTCCGAATCCAGAATGTCGGTTACAAACATGAAGGCCGTATGGTAATTTAATTGCCGTCTGAATCCACATCCTTTGTAACCACTGCCAAGCACCGTACAGTACAGCACCGTAGAGCACCGTACTATTGTGTTACACATTTTAAATATGGATGCTGGAAATTGTTTACAATAAAAATATTACATCACCACTCCAGTACAGCGAGTGGGAGCTGTTAAGCAGAAATAGACAAAACCTTGTAAACTTTTAAAATGCGGTATTACTATGGCAGCAACAGGTAGCCTATGCGGTAAAATTGTAAATTTATTTATTTTATGTATATATATATATATATATATATATATATTTATATATATATATATATGTAACAGGGCTTATATGAATAATTGAACAAGTAACCAGGTCAAAGAGGTTACTTATATGTGACTTTGGGCCACAAAACCAGTCATATTAATTTTTTGAAATTGAGATTTATATATCATCTGCTGAATAAATAAGCTTTCCATTGATTTATGGTTTTTTATGATGGGACAATATTTGCTCAAGATCTCTGTCTGAAATCTGAGGGTGCATAAAAACATAAATATTGAGAAAATCGTCTTTAAATTGACCAGATGAAGTAAAATGCATATTACTTAAAATAATTTTTTAATATATATATTTACGATAGGAAATTTACAAAATATCTACATGGAACATAATCTTTACTTAATATCCTAATGATTTTTGGCATTAAAAAATAATCAATAATTTTGACCTATACAGTGCATTGTTGGCTATTGCTACAAATATACCCATGCAACCAGTTGTTTTGTGGTCCAGGGTCGCATTTGTTTTATTTTTTTTTACGTTTTTAAACTTTAAAAATGCGAAGACAGTATTATTTTGCTATTATTAAACTACAGTAAATTCAACTTTTTTTAATGATTGACTGACCACATGCATTTCCAAGTTTGTAGAGGACAGAAGTCACTCCTCCACATGAATAAGTCGTCATTCAAACACACACCAAAAAGTTTTATCACTGAATAGAGGCATGACTTTACAGACTTCATGAAAAAAAAAAACTTTCCAAATAGGGCTTTAGTATTATGTTTCTATTTGTTTGGGTGTTTGCCAAACGAGATGTTATGCAGTTGCTCTGAGTATTTCTGTGTTTTTGTCTTGTTGCTATGGTGTTCTAGTGGGCTTTTTCCTCGTTGCTATAGAAAAAGAGTCTGTGATATTCTGATTAAGCAAGTCAATGGGATTTTTTGTCAACTGTTTCTATTGTCCACTAGAAGTAAAATGTAAGTCTGATCACTTAGAAACATAATAACACACCTCTCTTCATTCATATCCATAGCACAGTTAGTGCAGGACGAGATGTGACCCGTAATAGTAATAACAGTGATGATTGCTTGAGCAAGTAGTATTAATTATGTCCTGTAACATGTTACAAATGTAGTGCATTACAGACAGGCTCAAATTTTTGATCCACGTTCAAAACTGGTTCTTTTGCTTTGGCTTGAGCTTATTAGCATCTCTTGAGAGGAGGTTTCCATAACAACACAGAGACCCTCTTTTCAAAGAAAGTCATTAATTTCTCCAGCAGAGTATGGATCCTTTGTCTCGTAAAACATTCTATCTGCAGACACTAACAAGGATAATGCTGGCAGTCTCTGCGTTCCTTTCATTCTTGCTTTGCTGGCAGGAGTTTAAAAAGAAATGCATAAAGCCTTCTTTATATTTAAGGTCTTGTTTTATTTAAGTCTTTTTACAAAGCTCAGTCACTCATTGGTCAGCATCCTTATATAGACTTCAAGAAGCGAGAGCGAGATAGATTGTGCGATGAAAGATCTCTCCAACCTTGTCAGACTACAAAAGTGTGGTACTTATTATTGTCTGAATTTACGGCTCCATAATTTATAAAGGTTTGTCTTTCCGTGAGTTTCTCATTCTGGCAAAACAGCAGTTCAAAAATCAACATTCAGCTCTGGAAACCTGCCAAGTTTAATGCTGTCAATATGCAGTTAATTCCCTGTTCCTGGAGTCTGTGTGGCCATTTTACTTCTCTGGTCCAATTACTCCGTCCAGGCAAGGGCGGGGGTCCTTATCGGCAGAGCGTGTGGAGGCACCAAGCATCGGTGTAATGAGTCATGCACAACCCCCCATGACTGAGCAATGTGCATGGTGTCATTTTTGTTCTGTCTGACTGGACTAATATGCTCAGACATATACCTGGTAGTGCATTGGTTGAGGGACTAATGATCAGATTGTATTTGTGTGAAACTTATTCCCTATATGTTTAGAACTCATCTGGCTGAAACGTGTAAACCCACATGGAGACTGAACTCACTGAAACTTCTCATTATCAGCCGTTAGGCTCAGTGACTCGTGCTGAAGCTGGTTTGAGTTGTTCGTTTAGCTCTGTGGTTCACTCGTTCTCACATATATGATCAAACAATGGTAAATATCACAGATATTTCATCAGGGCTAGGCACACATGGCAGAGTCCGCATGCGAGATGGGAATCTATACGTCGCAGATGCTGAGAGAAAGAGGATCTCAAGGAAAGTAATATTGATTTTCTCAGGCTGTGAGACTCCCACAGGTCGCTCCATTTTCACACTTCATCTTCCATCTCCAGCCTCATGTAATCACATATGCTCATCAACAGACCTCGGTCTCCTTAGCTGAAATGAAGAGAGGAAATAAACTTCAACCATTGACCTTGCAAAATGGATCATAATATAGAAAAATGCAATTGGTTGCTGTCATATATTAGTTTGTGTCCTGAACCTCAGTAGGACATTTGTATATGTGAGAAATCATTAATGCAGATGATACAATACATAGAGTATGTTAAAAATAAACAACTGTGATTGCAATGAAAATCCAGCAATACAACTCCATTTCCAGAAAGACAAATTTGATGTTCCAGCCTACTGTTATTATGAAGATTATATTCACTAAACGTTTAGGGTCTTGGAACTGGATAAATTGAAGGGTATAAATAGACGATGGCGCTGGCTGATAGATCCTTAACTCATTTGGTAGTGATCACATTTACATTTAAATTTAATCATTTAGCAGATGCTTTTATCCAAAGCGACTTACAAGTGAGGAAAACAAACAAGCGATTCTTCATGAAGAGGCAAATAGACACAGGAAGTGCTTACAAAACAAGTTTCATACATTTCTCAGAGTAACATAAGCTAGAGTAAGAAGGAAAAAGAAAATTATAGAATTTTTTTTTTCTTATGAAGGGGTTAAGTGCTCACGAAAGCGATGAGTTTTCAGCTGTCTCTTGAATATTGCTAGGGAGATCATTCCACCAGCAGGGAGCAGTGAACGAGAATGTTCTGGAGAGTGATTTTGTGCCTCTTTGTGACGGTACCACACTTCGCTCCTTTAGTGATCGCAAGCTTCTGGTGGGGACGTAGCGTTGTAGCAGTGAGTGGAGGTAGGAGAGTGCGGAGCCTGTGGTGGATCTGTAAGCAAGCGTCAACGCCTTGAACTTGATGCGTGCAGCAATGGGTAGCCAGTGCAGAGAGATGAAGAGAGGCGTGACGTGGGCTCTGCTCTCTTGATCACATCATTATCTACATATAGCACAGCTGATTGGTTGCTGTGGTATCAGCGGTCAATGAGCTTGCTGCTCAATCATTCAAATACTTGACATTGTTTGCTGTTAGCAGTCTGCAGCATGCTTTCAGAAACCCTCCACCTTCCCTAGCTCCACCTGTGTAGATCTGCTACAGGGTTTATTTTATGTATGTTATATGTGCAGCAGCAGCATGTCTTACATACTCACAGCAATGTCTGTGAATATATTGGCAGTAGGAAGTCTCTGTACTTACTCTACAGCAGCAGCAGCAGCAGCAGACCTATTCCTCCAAGACCGAATACATTACATTGCCATATCTATTACCATGCCAATCTTTCCAAGAGTTGTCATGGCAGAATTACATTTTAGACACAATATGACTAGTTTTTGCACCACCAGTGAAAACAAAGCCACAGCAAAATCATTCCTGTTGAAATAAGCAGTGTTTTCTTTTATTTATTTATTTAGTGTTGACTCATGACTCATTTATTCCTGAACGAATCAACATTTTGAATGAATTGTTTGAGTGATAGATTCCAGTCACCTGTCGCCACCTACTGGTGTAACGATGTAACCTACAGTAACAGTCAGAAAAAAACGTACGTTGCTCCTCCCAAACTACGTTAATAAAACATCATATGCTCATTTGAAAGATTATGTGAGTTGCCCGTGACTGACAAAGACTTACACTCACACTTAATGGAGAACATGTTCAGGTAGTAGGATTATAAGAAATTAAGATAAAATGGCTGAAATGACACATGCTCATCTCTCTCTCTCTCTCTCTCTCTCTCTCTCTCTCTCTCTCTTTCTTGGATCTTGTGAATCTCCAAGCTCGGGTATATGTCCTGAGAGCACTTCTACTAAAATAGCATACAAATATTATTGCCTATTTGTGACTATGAGTCTTATCAGATTGGACAATTTGCAGGCAAGTAAAATCTGCGTAGGTGTGTCTGTGGGCACATAAGTATGTTGTTGCATTTTTGGCACTCTGTTGTCATCATTTTGGGCCCTAGGGTCCACTTCATTCAAGAGCAGGATTCAGCAAAAACAACCTTGCTTGAGAGCAAAGTACATATTGCATAAAAACAAATACACAGTCACATACTTCACAGAACTGCAACACAATATGTGCACATTATAATAAATGAGCTTCAGATGACATTTACATTTTAGATGGTTACATTATTACATAAATTGTTATTCACTGATCTTGCACTCCAGTGAGCTGTAAACTCAAGAACCACTGAAACTGGATTACTGAGTCAGTGAGTTCAACTAGAGAACCGGATTATTCCGAATTATAAATTAATAGTTCTTTTGAGCTGATTTTTTCTTCTTCTTTTGCAACTGAATGATTTGTTTTCAAGTTCTTTTTAAATTATTTATTCACTTATAATTTCACCTACCTGCACTAACATTTTTGAAAGAAATATTTTATGCTCACCAACACTGTCACGGAGCCCGTCACCACACCCATCACCTCATCAGCGCCAGATCCACCCACACGTTCCGCATCACCTGAGTTCTAATCACCTGCACCTGTCCCTCATCACCAGCATTCACCATAAAGACACACCTCACAGCCAGTTCAGTGTCTGGTCTCGTCTATTCATGACACTACAGACTTTCCTGCCCGTTTCCTGCCCGTTTCCTGCCCGTTTCCTGCCCGTTTCCTGCCCGTTTCCTGCCCGTTTCCTGCCCGTTTCCTGCCCGTTTCCAGCCCGTTTCCAGCCCGTTTCCAGCCCGTTTCCTGCCCGTTTCCTGCCCGTTTCCTGCCCGTCAAGTCCCGTGATCATTGTCTGTCCATCGTCTTCAGTACCTGTGGGGTTTCACCAGTCATTGTCTGCACGCCCGTCATCTGTAACACAGAATACAACAAGTCTATCTCAGCAGCTATCCCCAAATCTTCAAAGACTGTTTGTTCTCACCTGCATCTGCTCGTTCGTCTGTATTCCTGTTGTTTGCAAATAAAAGACTTTAAACTTACCAACTCTCCCTGTCTGTGTCTGACAAACAAACCTACCTACACTAACATTTTTGAAAGAAATACTTTATGCTCACCAACACTGTCACGGAGCCCGTCACCACACCCATCACCTCATCAGCGCCAGATCCACCCACACGTTCTGCATCACCCGAGTTCTAATCACCTGCACCTGTCCCTCATCACCAGCATTCACCATAAAGACACACCTCACAGCCAGTTCAGTGTCTGGTCTCGTCTATTCATGACACTACAGACTTACCTGTGTCTACTTGCCCGTTTCCTGCCCGTTTCCTGCCCGTCTGCCTGTCAAGTCCCGTGATCTTCGTCTGTCCATTGTCTTCAGTACCTGTGGGGTTTCACCAGTCATCGTCTGCATGCCCATCATCTGTAACACAGAATACAACAAGTCTATCTCAGCAGCTAAGTCCCCAAATCTTCAAAGACTGTTTGTTCTCACCTGCATCTGCTCGTTCGTCTGTATTCCTGTTGTTTGCAAATAAAAGACTTTAAACTTACCACCTCTCCCTGTCTGTGTCTGACAAACACACCAAGGCTGCATTTATTTGAACAAAACTACAGTAAGTATTGTGAAATATGATTACAATTTAAAATTGCTATTTTCTGTTTTAACATATTTTCGTCAATGTAAATGTAATTTATTCCTGTGATGGCAAAGCTCAATTTTCAGCATTCATTTCTTGGTCTTCAGTTTACTTTTTGTGAAAAACAAGGATTTTTTTTTTTCAGGATTCTTTGATGAACATAAAGTTCAAAAACGGCATTTATTTGATATATAAATCTTTTGTAACATGATAAATATCTTTACTGTCACTTTTGATCAACTTAATGTGTTCTTGCTGAATAAAAGTATTAATTTCATTTAAAAAAAAATCTTCCTGGCACCAAATTTACGAATGATTTGCTCAATTACTGCAGTTATCATGATTCCTTTTGTTTTTATATCATTTTTAAATCTATTTAATTTACCATATATATATATATATATATATATATATATATATATATATATATATATATATATATATATATATATATATATATATATATATTAGACTGTTGGATTTACCTGTTTTACCAGAAATGGAAGATGAGTGCACACACATACGTGTTCACAAGGTGTTCACCTCAATGTCTTGGAGGAAGAGAAAGAAACTGGTATTCCAGCAGGAGAGCAGAAACTGTCCCATCTCCAACCACACTCACAAAAGCAGTCTCTCAGGCTCATGTGGCAGCATTGCAACAAAGTTCACGGCAGCCCAGAACAACAGGTTCTAAACATCCTCCTCATATAATACTCAGATAGAAACAAGCTCAGAGCCCGCTGGCTATATTTCATCTCTCTCACTCAAGAGCCATTGTCTAATACAATATGCTGTGTCCAGTCATGTAAAATGTACAGTGAGTGCACCATAATACTCTCTCCTGCCGAGTCAGCCTGAAGAGCTTTGAACCCTGAATGAAGACTGACTGAATTAATACTGAAGTTTGCAAGCCAAAGTGGATCCAAGAGGCATATGGAAATGAACTGTGTTTTTATTGCTGGATATGAAGAGGTGGTGGGTGGGAGGGTCTTAAACTATTTGTAGCCGCTGTGAATTTTTATTATATCTGAGCACCCATAACTTTTGACTTGTATACAATTTTTTCTTACTTTCCATTAGTTTGTATTTTTTGTTTAAGATGGCCAAAAGGGCAAATGCAGTGTTTTTTAATTTACAGTGGCTATGGAAAGTATTCAAACCCCCTTAAATTTTTCACTCTTTGTTATATTGCAGCCATTTGCTGAAATCATTTAAGTTAATTTTTTTCCTCATTAACACACAGCACCCCTGGATTTGGGGATCCTCTGCCATTCCTCCTTGCAGATCCTCTCCAGTTCTGTCAGGTTGGATGGTACACGTTGGTGGACAGCCATTTTTAGGTCTCTCCAGAGATGCTCAATTGGGTTTAAGTCAGGGCTCTGGCTGGGCCATTCAAGAACAGTCACGGAGTTGTTGTAAAGCCACTCCTTCGTTATTTTAGCTGTGTGCTTAGAGTCATTGTCTTGTTGGAAGGTAAACCTTTGGCCCAGTCTGAGGTCCTGAGCACTCTGGAGAAGGTTTTCATCCAGGATATCCCTGTACTTGGCCGCATTCATCTTTCCCTCAATTGCAACCAGTCGTCCTGTCCCTGCAGCTGAAAAACACCTCCACAGCATGATGCTTCCACTACCATGCTTCACTGTTGGGACTGTATTGGACAGATGATGAGCAGTGCCTGGTTTTCTCCACACATAGTTAGAATTAAGGCCAAAAAGTTCTATCTTGGTCTCATGAGACCAGAGAATCTTATTTCTCACCATCTTGGAGTCCTTCAGGTGTTTTTTTTTAGCAAACTCCATGCGGGCTTTCATGTGTCTTGCAATGAGGAGAGGCTTCCGTCGGGCCATTCTACCATAAAGCTCCGACTGGTGGAGGGCTGCAGTGATGGTTGACTTTCTACAACTTTCTCCCACCTCTCGACTGCATCTCTTGAGCTCAGCCACAGTGATCTTTGGGTTCTTCTTTACCTCTCTCACCAAGGCTCTTCTCCCCCGATTGCTCAGTTTGCAGTCTGCAGCCTCTTTATCCTTCAAGTTATCCCCTCACGGACAGGAAAAACCCCATGACCTTCCCTGCCTTTGTAAGTCATAAATATCCACCTGAAATATGAGTCATTGAATTGTTCATGTCCAACGAAGGCCATAAAACACAACTGAAATATTCATCACTAAAGTAGGAAGTACAAATATAAAAGGAGAGATTGTTCTTGCTGAAATTTCCAACTTCTCTGCACCAGACCTTCTGTAAAAGCATGTGTTAATCATGTTTGATTGCACATTTAAATGAACATTAGAGAATCAGTAAATGAAGCACATGTGACATCTTCTGTTATGAGACAAAAGGAGCGCATTCCCTCCTTCTCAGTGCCTCTTTTTAAGGTGCCAATTTCATACGGAGGGTCTTGGTTTGTGACATTTACAAATCTATTCCAAAAAGGTCACCTTCTTATTAGAGCCTTTTATTAACACTGGGGAAGAATGGCACGGGAAATGTCACACCTTTTATCTATAATTTTATCTATTATTCAAAGCTGCTTTTTGCTTCTGGCACTCTAACTGGAAGGGTTATGTGGAAATGTGGGTGTGTGTGGGTTTACATGCAGCAGGACACAGAAGGAAGCTGAATCTGACTAAATCTCCTTTTTCATGTCTATCTCACTTGGAAAAACATAGTAAAAAAACTCTTTGTTAGTGTTAGATTTTGGAACGGGAGATGTGAATGCTCTCTGAAATACCTGATTCTGTTTGGTCAGTCCTACAGACTGATATTTACTAGTTATCGTGGTCATATGACAACATTGTATTGCTCTCAGTCCACATTGTACACAATTCCTGACCATTCTTCTGGGCAGCTGTTGTTTAGTAGTTAGAGAGTCGTATTTGCAACCTGAAGGTCATGGGTTCAAGTCTCAGTACCAACAGGAATGTTTTCACATTTACATATATTGTTTATTCATGCATTTAGCAGACACTTTTATCCAAAGTGACGAATGACCTCTAATATGGATCATTTTTGGCGAACGTTTAAAGATAAAATACTCTCAAAATTAACAATTTCAACTCCAATATTTCATTTCTGTATTTTTATTTATTTGTTGAGTATAGATGCTTCACATAATCACCACCATGTTGACAAAGAATACTCAATTAACAAATATAAAAACAAATCTGTTTGGTCTATAATGGGTTTGGTCCATGCAAGTGCTTCATGACATGATTTTTAAAAGAAAAATTCTCAAAGAACAATTAAAGCACAGTGGATTTTCTGTTCTAGACTTGAGAAGTGTTGACACATCTGGTAATGTCCCTAATTGTGTGCTGTCGCCATCATTGGGTGTTGGGGAATATGTTGGGAGGGTGTTAGCTGTCTTAAGCAAAGCTCTCCACCACTGTGTCTCAACATGCAGCTTTCCCATTAACATTTCATCTGCATGCATTAAGCAATCAGTTACAGGTCCCCTGCCATGACTGTCAGCCTCATTACGTCGAAATCTTCCCAAAGAGTTCTTCATCCCTGCTCCCAAGAGAGCGCATGACATCGGAGCAGTAATAATGATTAAACTGCCATCAAATGCCTGGCTGGACTCTCAAGCCCTACACCAGTAAAGCTCACCGAGTGTTCAGCTCTGAGCACTTTTTTAGGTGTACTCATGGAAACGAGAGAGAGAGAATATGAAAAGAGAGGAAAGATGAATTTAATTTATGTTTCTGTAATAAATGGGTATTTCATGGTTCAAGGGAGGGCTGCTAATGCAGGGACGGGGTCTACTTGAAGAGTGACATTATTTTAATTGAAGCAAAAATCCACTGCAGGATGCATTCAAGTGTGTGCTGTCAGACAGAAAACGATACAAACAAGGAGGGGAGCAAAGAGGGTGCTTGGTGTCTCCGTTATGTTCAGTTTGATTGGACTTTCAGTTTGTTTGTATCTGTCACATGTTCCTTTGTTCTGTTTCCCGCCACTCCTCTGGCTCCCCTGTTACCATCTTTATTAGTTCATATGTGTCAGCTGTGTCTTTTCATTATCATCATTATGTGCTTTTATGTACTTTATGTCACGTTCAGTCTCTATAATGTGTTGGTGTTGCTGCCTGCTTTGTTGGATCTTTATGTAAACTAAGTTTTGGATTGTACTCATCTTCCTCATCTGCCTTCCTTGCAACATCACGTGACACTTGGATTCCATGGTGAATGTTTTATGCAGAAAAACTAATGTTCTGTTTGCAAGAAATATGTATTTGCTGAGTTTGGAAGGATAATCCTGAAGAAAATGATTTTATTTTATTTTACTTTTAGTTCTTTCCACTGAAACCAAATACTCCATGAATAAGACCTTTCAGATCATTGACAAAGAATGTCGACTTTTTGACTAACAAAATGTTTGACTTTAGACAAGTGTTTGAGCTCACACAAGAGCTCAAAGCAATATTCTGACATTATTGGACAGTAAAAAATCATTTTCATGATTTTTCAGAACAGTTTTTGTTTTATCAAATCAACTTAGATAATTAATGTGGGTCAGATAACAATATTTTGAGTTTCTGTTGATTAAACCAATTGCCTTCATTGTATTAACTCAAATTTTTACTTCAATGAACTCAAAATTAAGACATTAGTACACATTTTTACAGTGGACTAATCATGATGTTCTTTTTCTTTATTTCACAAATTAAGCAATGGTTCTAACGCCAAACACGACAGAAAATTTATTTACAAAACAAAAGAAAATCATATTTTATGGAAATTTGGTTATAACACCAGATATCTTTCCCTGAAACAATAAGCAATGAACTTTGGCATTTGAAGCATTTTTTCTGTTTAGCAGTTTCAAAACACTAGTTTTTGGTCTTTTACAAGTATGTAAAAAATGTTAAGTGAAGTGTATTTTTTGAACACTGATATTTTTTTGAGAATGGCCCTTGCATATCTTTGATAACTTACAAGATGAATACAACTAAATTTTGTAGTGCCTCTGCAATCATTACACTTTAGTTAAAGTGTAACTTTACTGATTTTCAACCCATTTTGTATTGTTACAATGTCAGTTTATGAACAAATAAAGGTTTACTCGTTCTCTGTGTTATCCTCCATTCGGCCAAAAACACTGTTTGCGGTCTTTGAGTTTGAAATGTAGACTACAAACAAAGTTTTTGTCAGATTTTTCATTGTGGCGTTCTCTCCGTATTTATGATCTTTTGCAACCTTTAGTCACTGCCTACAATGAGCTGGATCATTCACTGAAAACCGAAAGTAACTCACTCCTGCTAAACGTTTACTCTTTTAATTGTTGCACATAGGAACAATACAAGTCGACACCATTATTCTTAAATGTTTGCTAAGAAGTGTGCCTAATTAAGCAAGGCAGTATTTAATAAGTTTTATTGAAAGTCCGTTTTTGTCAGTGGTGAAGTACCCCTTTAATGTAAATGTACAGTAGTGTATATTGGACCTCTTATATAAAGAGCCAAGAGATAGGAGGAGGTATGGAGAAAAGAACCTAACATTGTCATGTTCCAGTCCCATTGCAGCATTATCTCTTACAGTTTATCCAGTACAGCAGTAATTCTGGAATTACTTTCCACCCTTGGACATGGACATCAGCAGGGTAGAGTGATTGTTGTAAGGTTTCGAGCAACCCTTTGTTATGATTGCCACTGGACTGACATTGTTGAGGTCCAGATCCAGGCACCTGTCAAAGCATGTCTCAAAAGATCCAGCTGTTTGGAGGAAGAGGCCTGTCAAAAAACCAAGATGAGACTGTGCGAAAAATGCACCATAAAGTTCCATTGTTGCAGGAACTTAAATTTATAAATAAATCTTTTGAAAATATGAATTTCCAGACCAATCTGGCACAGCAACACTGGCTCAACAAATGGCATAATTGGGGCAGGGCTATTTTTTTTTTCCTGACAAATAGAAAATGGTGGGTGTATTTGCAAACCATGTTATTTTAGTATTATTACTAGGATAGTATTTAAATTAAAGCATTTATATTTTCAGTTTTTAAGTCTAAGCTTGGTTTATATTATTTCTATTTCAGTTTATTCAATTATTTTATGTGCTTTTATTATTTAAGTTTTAGTAATTGTCATTTTATTTCAGGTAGTTTCTAGTTTTGGTGTGACTACGCAGAATGACTAAAACTTGAGAGCAATTTTATCCAAATCAGAAATAGGTAAATAAATAAAAAATAAGCAAGAAATCTATGTTAATTAAATCTTATTTGCCTGGTCTTTTGAGAACAAAATGTTTTGACCTTGGTATTTTCAAAAAGGCATGACATTTTTAAGAATAAACCACGGCCAAATGACAACGTTGAGAACAATAAAGTCTTGTTTTGATGGTTCACACACAGCTCAAAAGCAGAACACACAACATTGGGAATTAAGAAGAGATGCTTCCCTGTGTAACATGTCAATCTGAATGACCGGAGGACAGGAAGCCTCTCTGGGCGCTCAGAGGAGGGTGGAACGAGTGGTGCTTAGCATTCATTAGCCACAGTTTCAGCCGTAATCACACTAGAATTCTGTCAATTACGCTCATCATCCAGACCTGGTGTCATCGGCCCATCACACAGGCTATTTTCAGCTCTGGGGTTCACAGTGAGGAGGACATGTCTCTGTCTGCAGTCCAGCAGATATAACTAGATATTTCTGTGCCACAACACAGGTAGCCAATCTCGTATTTATAACCACAAATAAGCCATTCGGTCGATTCCCCAGTAAAGAAAATGCAACATTGTCTTAATCAATGTTCTGAGTTTTGGGTGGGACTTCTTGTTTGTATAATCATTCACAGACAGAGGGAGTGTTTAGGAACGAGTTTAGAAACACATTCATGTTTGCATAGATGCTGAAACGTTTTATTCATTTTGAGAGCCACTGGATCTGTTTTTGTGCACTTGAAATAAATAAATGCATGCTCATGTTTAATCTATAACTACAATAAGAATCATGTTTACACAGCGCACACAACACCTCTGCACTTACCCCCGATTTCTATCAGCATGGGGATATGAGAGGTCTCAGTCAATAAATGGAAATACAAAGTAACTTGCGTTAATTATTTGTGAATTTAAAAGTAATGCATTATTTTTCTAGTTACTTTTGAGAAGTAATCTGATTACGTAACTCACGTGACTCACGTAATGCGTTACCCCCACATCAATGTATCTCCCGCATGAGAGGACCTATTTGACCTGGGGACGGGTGTGGCCTGAAAATGAAAAGGTTAATGACAGACATGATGCTAGCAGGGGTCATGCATACTTCATTAAATAAACAATTAAACTTACTTTTACTGAAATACATAACACACGGAGCAGTTTTGACAGTACGCTATTGATTGTTTATGTTGTTAAGGGTGGTTGCTAAGAATGTTGCCCAATGATACACAGATCTGTTCTTTGAAGAGGTCATAGCCATGCTTTATCATAAATAAAACATGGCAGTTGACCAATCAATATGAAGGAGAGGAAATATCTGTTTTATAATTGTATTTAATCAGTGATTGAACATGTTTAATGCCATGACCTTTAACACATTTTGCTGATTTGACATTATAATTATCATTTTGTTCTAGGTGATTTCTGGTGCCATTAAACTAATAAAATGCATTATTTTGGTTTTATTTTGTTTTCACAGCTGAAATGTGAAACGGACCATAAAAACTGCACAGTCATGCCCATAAAGTTGGTTAGGTTTAGGATAGGGCTGTTAGTGGCTCAAACATTAATATAGTAAAATAGTTTTTACATTTCTAATGTTCTAATGTCATTACAAGTGCATACATAAGTAGTGTTTTTAAAACTGTCATTATGTTGTACATTTCAGTTTATATTGAAACTATATTCAAATATGTTAAAAAATGTTTGAGAAGATGTTGTTTGAATATATAAATTCTATTGAGTACAGGCTGCTTTAACAGAGTGTTTCAACAAATGTAAAATATAACTAGATATATATAGTTATTGATAAGCCTGCAATTTCACAGATCAGAATGAACATTTAATAAGCACTACTTCTTCTGTCTTTGAATTCAGTATTTATTGCCCCACTTATGAATTGAATAAGGGCCATATCAGTCTTGCAGAAAGTGCTAACATTTAACAGCAAGACAATGCACATTATAAAGCTAGGGGCCAATCATCTGTCATTCTGCAATTGCTTCTATGAAGTTCAAAGCTATTCTGACATCAATTGAAGAATAAAAGAGAGAAAAGATGTCCACGCAGATGATACAGGCCAAAGAAATGTGTCCATGTTTCTGACACCTCCCACTTCTGATCTGGAGCTGTCAGTCTCATATGCACCGCTGTCTTTTATTCTATATCTGCTGATGTGTGTTTGATGCTTGTGCGTAAAAGAGTGGGTGTATTCCTCCATCTTTATTGTAGCGAAAAACATAGCTCTTTGTACATCAAAAGCCCTGTTCCACTGTTAGCCCACACTCCGCTGACACTGAAGAGCACACAGGAGGAGATGAGAGGAAGAGGAGGAGGAGAGGGGGAAAAACAGGGCCGTCAGAACGGATGCGAGGAGCGAGACTGGAGAAGCACCTGAGGGAGGGTGCATGGCGAGCACATCATTAGAACAATTTACAGTGAGTGCCTGATTTCAAAAGGCGTGCTAAAGCCGGATACACTTCACTGCTGCATGAACTACACTGGAAGAGATTTTGAAAAAGAAGTAAATATTTAAATAAAATAATATAAACAGAATTTAGATATGAAGTCAAAATGTCAATAAAAATTAAAATACAAGTAAATACAATTAGCATGATATTTTATGCAATATCATTGTGTGAGTTAAACAGCAATGTACTCAAATATTCAGAATTAGAATTTAATAAGATGCACATAAAATATTACATTATAAGAAATATACTTGCATGATAATTTGTACGATATAAATAATATATAAATGTCAAAGAAACCTGTCAACAACATACAGGCCTTACAAAACAAGCTTTTTACACATCTGGAGATGGCAAACTTTGTTTATTTTTTTCTTCCTTTCTTTGTTTTTTGTTTAAAGATTTTATCATTATCATTTTTGGGTGAAAAAAACTAACATTTCAAAGTGGAACTCAACACTGCGTCTTGGATAGATGCTATGGGGATTTGCCATGACTCTGACTGATGTCCTGGTGACTGGTGATGGCAAAACAGAAACCTGAAACCGCTCTTTCTGTTGCCTGTTTCATATTGTGCGCTGAGCAGTACTGGATTGCAATTACACATGTCGGTGCGTTTCCGGCAAAGATACTTCAGTTTAGGTAGGTGGATGGGCACATGTCTGAGGACATCCTGCCCTCTTCACATGCCCCCCAAAGTAAGAGTTGTATGGGTTAGTGGTTGTGGCCAGAATTTGTTTGTCTCTGACATCTCTCTTGTCTGATACCCTGAAATATCTTTTTCCAGGGTTGAGCTATATTTTCCCCTATGCTAGGGTCTAAAGTAAAATTGTATGCTCCCTTGTGGATGGTTGCTTGGGAGGTACCCCCTTAGGGTTGATGCAGAGAGATTAGAGTATGTATATACTCCCCTTTGGTGGGTGCTTTAAAGGCCTCACTAGTTTGACCCATGTTAAATCGTTAGCTACAGTGGGTCCTTGTGAAGTGCCTCATTTAAGTCAGGGGTGCTCTCCCCTGGTGTACTGGGGCTTTTAAGTATGGTATAAGCTCCCTTGCTGCCTTCTTGCAGTTGAGGTATGTGGACAAGAGAGATATTTTTTTTCTTAGATCTGTAGCTTACCTTTCTCTTCTTTGCCTCCCTGTCTGAGTAATCACAAGGGACATTTCTCACATTGGATGGCCCCAAGGGTTTATGCTGGGTGAACAAACTTGGTGGGCAGTATAATTCCCTCTACTTCATTTACTTCCCTCCCCAACTATCGTTTACTCCCTCTCCTGTCTGTCTTGGGTATTAATGTAGGGTCCCTTGCTCCCCTTTTTAAACCCCATTTATCCATGTTAGAACCCTAACAAATAGAGGCACTCTGTCTAAATAAGTAGTCCTCCTTGTTTTTGTCCACTTTTTCTTAATAAAGTGTTGGGAATCTGCCTGGATTCTAGGAAGAATACAAGCAAGGTGTGAGCATCCTCCCTTGTCTCTCATTGAATGCTCAATAAGAGCATTCTTATTGCCTTGGGGTAATTAAGTGGAGCTGCAGCTCCCCTGCGGTTTCCTGGGGGGTTGAGTTCATTCCAAGTATCTGTTGCATCTATGAATATTTGCTATTCTTGTACAGCCTTCGTAAGAGGGTCAAGGTTGGATCTCCACCCAGAGGGGGTGGTAATGGCCAAGGTCACAATTTTCTCCCAGTGGAAATCATTCCCTAAGAGCTGTGTCAAGTGAAAAGAGGCTGTCACAGCTGAGCCATTCTATTCCTTAGAGCTCTGCTTTTAGGGCTAGAATAGCCTGTGAGGGAGGGAAGAAGGTTGTATAGGCCAAGGCATTCCTTTCTATAAAAGCATAAAAGCTAGAATATCTTCTAACATATACTATCTTCGGGGGAGATAATGGCTTAGGCAGAGCTACCACTAGATGGTCTATGTGCGTTTTTTTATGGATGGTCCCTGGGTCGACACTCTGATTCTGGCCAAATAATCTGTTGAGTCAAGGTATGCTATGCTCACTATGCTTGAGCATATTCTCGCCTAGTGAGGCAGACATTCCCACAGCATTACAGAGTGGGAATTTTTTCCCCATATCGTCAATCCAATATATAGTGCTATGTTCCACTTCGAAAGGGAACGTCTCAGGTTATGATTCTAACCATGGTTCCCTGAGAAGGAAACACTGTGTCTTGTTGCCATGCCATTAGGCCTATCTGCACGTCTCCTTCAGACAAAAAAGTTGATTAAACATCCAGGCGCTCTGCAAATGATGTTGCTGACTGTTACCAGAAAATGAAATTGGAGTGTGTGCACATGCTTCAGACACCGGTCACACCGATGCCGCTTCCCAAAGCAGTGTCTTGTTCTCCTCAGGGAACAGTGGTTACAGTCGTAACCTGAGATGTTTTGTAACCTTTAATGAGAAGTGTGTCATTTTTGTGCCACTACAACCAAAAAGAATTGCAAAAATAGGACTGTTTTATCTGCCAATGGGATAAGAAAAATCATCTTGTTTTCCATTTGAATTATGGCACATATTTGTTTTAAGCATAAACTCACTTCATTGTGATACATTTTACAGAAAACAAGACTTAATATCTTATCTTATCTTATTACTATCTATAGTAATTTTTCTTTTACCATAATATCAATACAAAGATCAATATAAGACAGTCCCTCCTTTCATTTTTCCTGTCACACATCAGTCAAAGCACCTGTGTAAATAACCTCCTAGCAAAAGCTATTAAAACACGACACCATCCCTCTCAAAGCCATGGGCAGGGAATTTCAGTTATGATGGGGTCCTGACACTTAAAGAGAGAAGGGGATTTGACTCTGGGCTTTGTCCCACCTAATCCCAGATTAATTGCACTCCAAGGCTGTGAGAGGTTTGGATGAATACATGTATCATATCAATGGCAGCTTGGTTTCGTCTCCCTTATGTGTGCATTTTTTTTTCTTATGGAATGCATCATAGCAGTTCATTGAAACAGCGTTTCTGAAATCATGGCCGATGTGATTGAAGTATTTCTGAAAAGGTTTGGGTCTGTTGTTTGGACTGCGCCCTTTCTTTGCCTCTCAGGGTTATTGTGATTGGAATGTGTTGAATGGAGATAGGGGTCCACTGACTGACAGAAGCAGGGTCCTGAAGACTGGCCATCAATGCATGGGGAACCCAGGTGGAATTGAGACTTTTTTTCAGACATACATCATACAGCTCCATTGAAAGGTCTATTCCTCTCATTTCAACATATCACTGGTCTACAACATACAAAAGAGTCCTTCAAATGAATAATCCTGCATCTCAACAACAATTTTTCCTTGAGTGTAAGAGAGAATGTAACCCAAATATCAAACTGAAAGTCTATAGATATGTTATATTTTGTGTTTGAGTATTTTTTCCCCAACATGCACTTTTGAGGAAACACCACTTGTATTTTAAAGCAAATTTTATCCTGCACCAACAGATTGTCACTCTTGTATCATATTCAAATATTTACCATGAAAACTTTGAGAGTAAAAATTAACATTCTCACAATTTACTTACTCCCATGTCGCTCAAAACCCTTAAGCCCCACGCAGAGACAAACTGACATGATTCCATTCAATTTTAAAGGGGAGCTGTTGGGAGACATTGACCGTTGGCAACAGGATGTAGGCTTGTCCGACGATGCAACAAAGTTGAGATTTGTTTAAAGCCACCGTCAACATCTTTGTCGCTGCATACCACCAGTGGCTGGCAGTCAGGTCATACTGATTTCCTAGTAATGTTTGTAAATGATATTTTATTCCAAAGAGTAGACATCAAACAATTCTCTAGCCGCTAAAAACTAACATTTCGGAGGGAAAAGACTAAATATAAATGGAATCAGTACACAAAATGCTTAATGTTAACAATTTAACAATTTAAGCTTAATGAGTATGCTAGTTACACAGTGCACATGACATACATTTCATCATCAGCATAGGCTAAACACACACTGTACGCCCGATTTAAAAAAAAAAAAATTCCAGTCATGTGCGTGTGTTCATCGTATCGTTTGCGTGACTTATTATTGAGACCAATCTGCTTCTATACACATGTGCCTTGATTGTTTTTGCAATTAGTTGGTCGACAGTTGAAAAAAAAACAGAACTAACAGAACAATAAAAACAACAAGCTCAATCAAAAATCAGTCAAAACTTATGAAGAAAAATAGTGTAGACACTTGACAAAGTGATTGTCTTTATGAGTGAGGGGATCGTTCATTCAACCAATTCTTTCAAAAACAGTAATTCTTTCAGGAATGAAACTATGATTATGTTTATGAGTGAGTCATTGAATCACTCATCGATTGTTCATGCTGGGTGTTGCAGATACACACATTTTTTTTGGCAGACCAAAACAGACTGGTAAATGTGTTAGACTTCTCCATAAGGCCACACATTCCAGGGTATGTGTAGCGGTATGCACCTTTATATGCTCAAATCCATCATAAAATTAAGAAGAAAAAGATATAATAAAATATAAAAAAGATTAATATTGTCTGTAATTGTGCCTACCCATACAAACCTGGGATGTGCAAAGGCTATCAGGATATTTACTTCCAAAAACCTTGGTGGCTCAAGTTGTTGTTTGACGAAAACATTATGAAAATGAAGCTGTGCCAGTAATCATGTGTCTCTCTCCTTTCAGTTCAGCTCTGGAACTGAGGGAAATGGCAGAACCAAATGGATTTGCAAAGACCTTGATAATCAGAAGGCCGTGCTAATGTTTGGCTTGGATTTGCACATGGATAATGTCCCTTTTGTTCAGATGTGAACCAATAGAAGAGGCCGAAGAAAGCACAATACATGTGGAAAAGGGACAGAAGAGTATGGCTGTCACAGACACATCCATTTGGTGATTAAATATCCAAAAAATATAAATATACTCACCTTATAAACATTTTTAAATCTGACACGTTCTGACAAAAGCGACTAACAAGAAGGTTAATAAAGTCCAATTAGTTCAGTTGTCAGTATCTTTGTCCCCTTGTGATTATCCAAATTACCTCTTTTGATAAAATATGAAAAATCATGTTGTCTTTCAGTGGTCTCTTTTGGGGGTAAGCATTTTAATTAATATTAATCCATTAATCCACAAGCATATCATCTCATGCTGGTCTATTTCATGAGGAACACACAAAACAAAAAAAGCCTATCCCCTGAGTATCGTACCGTACAATACCAGTGAACAATTATTTCCTTACACAGTGAAACAGCGATGATGTGCTAAACAAAAGGGTTGAGATAGGCATCATGGGTATGAAGTGATTTATGACAATGCGTATCTTAACTTAATAAAAATGTAAATGATAGCACAAACAGGCCTCCGAATGCTAATATGCTTATTGTTTGGTGTGAAACCGACTTTTAAATTTGAGGCAGGGATCATTTGTCTTAAACAAGCAATGAATATAGTGGTGCTCTAACCCCACTTTGGTTGGAGAATAAGTATGCTCTCTCCAATTATCCTCGCAAACATAATAAAATAATTGCGGTCTGGTTATTGTACATCTGTCATATATCTGCTCATGTGTAATTTACATGAATTGAATCTATGCAAATGGCAGCAGTAATGACTTCAGAGACATTGTTATGCTGTAATGTTCGCTTTACAAACCTATTTAGCAATCAAGTGGCCACAACGCACTTTACATATCTGGTGTTCGAAAAAGTCTACTCAACATCGTTTGGCAACCTTTCCCACCTTCCATGCATTAGACTGCATTCATCAGCGTCACAATCAATTTACATACAATTTATCTTCCCTCACCCAGTCAAACACTGTCGCAGCACGAAGGACGCACTCGCACAGAAACCTATGCAGTGCTCTCATTCTCATTTCAGGGGACTTAAATTCAAGACCTCTAAATTGCTTTGCATGTGTGCTGGGGAACAAAAGAGGCTGCCAATGTAAACCGCTACAGTCATCTGGCCAGTCATCGGATCTCATTTTCTATCTAAATGTTGTTGAGGGAATTTTCAGAATTCACTAAATGTTTATGTTAAATGCTGCTGTCTACAGATCCTGATCCCTCATCCATTTTGTGTTTTGCATCTAAATACAGTCATTAAGTTACACCAACAGTTGTTTTCCTTTTCTTCCTTCTGCTCTCTGCTTTTTTGGTCGCCATTTATTTATTTATTTATTTTTAATTATATAAGTGCAAATGTATGCGCTGCATGTGTGAGTTACACAGACACATTTGTGATTTCCATAATCATTAATTTACAACATCAGATTTATTTCTTTTCTTGCCTCTCTCAGCCACTGTTTATTTATTCATTCATTATTTATTTATTTTGCGTCTGTGTGGATTTATGTGTGTGTCTGTGCTGGGATTTGTGTACACTTGTGCGAATTACAGAGGCACTACGCGGGCGGTAGTGTTTTTTAGAGCTGATAAATATGTTGGTACTTTCTTCAGAAGCATACAGTGACTTACACTCCCAAACAACAGAGCATAAATCTGGCGAGAGGGCTTACTGTGCTACCAACACTTATGTAAACAATTATGGATCGAGTATTCAACCTAAACTTTATATGAAGTGACATGATAATCATAATGAAAAAGAAAGAATCGAATGTGCTTAGAGTGATTTCCTCACATTATATAGTATATCTATATCAGTGCATCACATTTCGAGCCTCATTAACTGTGAAAGAAAAAAAGATACTCTGTTAGACAAGGGTATAATGAAATGTTCCAGATTGGGGACTAACTTTCCTCTTCAATGTCTATGGTGGTTATGGCCCTGCATTGTTATTACGGGCTGATGTCTGAATCAGAATAGATGGTATAAAGTATGGAGGACAGACCATATGGGAGAATATGCTGTATGTTATTTTATGTATCAATTTTTCTTAAGCCATAAGAAAATATTATCATTATTTTTAATATATTATAGTATATTTATAGTGTTATTTTAGCCATAAATGGTCTAATTTGATTTTGAGCTTAGGTAGTTCGGTTAAATAATATAAAGCAGGGTAAGATAACATGTAGGGTAAAATTACTTTTAAATTTAAAATTACTATAGATTAAGATTAAGAGCATAGCCATTCATTAAATGCGTTGAGACGAGATTTTGTGCCATCTATCGTCAACACAAAAAATAAGAAATGAATATGCTGCAGCAGATGATCATAAACCAAATGTGAAATTGTAGACAGCTTAATACTACTAGTTTTTTTCAATGTACTGTAAATGTTTCAGTGTTTTACATTGACACTACTACTGTCTCCTCAGATAGGTGATGCTCATGTATGATATGATGTCACCCCGTAGCTCATTTCTAATTGGTTCAGCTGGTGATGTTACAACTCACCCCGTGTTACACACTCCCCGGTCTCACCTTACATGTAGGCAACGTCTTCTTGAGTGTCGGATTCCTTGAAAGTGCTGCTGATGCTCGTGTCACAACTCTCTCCTCCTGGTGTGGTCTGGGCTCGCTCTCTTCTTCGACGCATGCGCACACAGTCAGCGCTGTCCTGCTTAAAAACAGCTGGGCTCTTACGTGCGTTCACATAGAGAAACGTGGGACTGCAAAGCAAAGGGGACAAGGCAACGGATTTAGATAAGGATTATCGCTGTTATAGTGGTTTCACAGCTATGCAAAATAAGAAAATGCAAGAGGATTAGTGACACACATCAAGTGGAGCAAAATAGCAAAACAGAGTGAGAAAGCGAGATGCGACTCGCCTCAGAGATGAAAGAGATGCTCATGTTCATGAAGAGACATTAACCCAAGGAAATCTATGAAATACTTTTAATATGCTTCAAGATTTTTATTCTTCACTGCCGAGGAGTAGTTGATGAAGGTAGGAGAATTTCATACGCTTAAACAAAGGAATGCCTAAAAAAAGATTTTTATCCCGACCAAACTATTGTTTAGACTATGTTTAATTGCTTTAGACTAAATGCATTACAAAGTTTACGTAAATTATAAAAACGTCACTTTTATGCAACCAATATATTTATTCAAGTCATGGGCAGTTTTGTTAAATGAATGCAAACAAGTGTTTATGACTGATATCCAAGTGACTGATCTTGCTGTTTCTGTTTTTAGGATTTGTGCTCAAATTCGTGAATATGTTGCATATGCAGTCTGTGCTACTTTATGGTCTAAAAAGTAGAAATAGTGTTAGAATACAGTGTAGAATTAAAGAAATGGCTGTTTTAGTGTAATCGGTTGTACCCGATCCCTCAGAAGTGAACACAACAGCTTAGAATTATACCATGGGTCCATCATTTTATTTTTATGATCTATTAAGCATTGTAGAACATGATAATGTTTACAGTTATTAATGAATGTTATTCAAGTAAGAAAATCTAGCTTATTTTAAACAGGGTTGGCTGAGAGTCTAAATGGGGATCCCTGGGTCTGTAGATAAAGTAATAAACCTTTTTGCAAAAAATTGCAATAATTTTATTATAGAACATTGATAAGCTTGGGTTTGCTTTTGTGCTACACATAACTGTTGTACACAAGGTCTTATGGAGTTGTGTGTATAAATGTGATTTGCTCAGTGATAGGATTTGTCCATAAGAGCTGAATTATCTGATGAACTGCACTAACATGTGTCTTTTGAGTGCACCCAGATGCCATAGATTTCATTAGTGCTTCCTTCCCTCATCCTTCATCATTAAATCGGTTCTTTATGGTCATGAAAACGGGAATATATCCAGATTGACTGTAAATGAGTCAGTCTTCAGCATTCATGTCTCACAGGCTTAATCAAGATCATTTTGTCATGGTTGACCTTTCAGTCGCATACATTTGCCGCCTATGGGGCAAACCGCCTCATCTCCAAAGAGGCATCTGCGGTAGAATTATGTATGAATACATAATCCTTCATGATTGCATTGCATCAGTGTGCTTTTACTGTATGTCATAACAGCCCATTTGTTATTTTATATCCCTGCTCCAAAAAAAAAAAAATGTTAACTTGTGCCTATGCATATATTTACAGCTACATATGCTATGAAAGAAATGGCAGACCTTTACATGTTTGAGAAAAAAGTGCTCAATGGGTTTTTTTCAGCATGTGATTACATTTCCAGCTACAAGGTCAAGTCTCTGAACAATAATTACAGCGAGAATTACTTTAAGCCAATTGAAGCAGTCAGATAAAGTGATGATTCATCCTTGAAACGGGTCTCAATTCATATAAATACCTTTATATTATTTTGATTAGGCTGTCTTTTCCCTTTTAGATTTCTCATGCTTTGACCAACCACTGGCAACTGCAGTGTTCTCCAGCCTCGCTAAAACCTATTCTAAATAATGAATGCATGGAGGGTGGTTGATTATGCTTCTGGAAATTTTTTCTGGCCTTAGCACAGTTTGCAAGGGACAGTCTTATTTCACTTCCGTCTCCCGTGGTCTCACAAAACTGACAGAAGCATTCTAAATAGATGGAACACACTGTTTTCGCCATGGACATTATGATTTATTTGCATATTTTAGAAAGTCATTGAACCATGTTGTAATTTTGGTCTTAGGCTGTCAAATAACTTGCAGGGGGTTTGGAAATCAGTTAAACCCTTCAAAACGTAGATTTTTAAAACTTTTAATATTTACTGCTCTTTTTATATCATTAAAAAACTATGGGGAGAATCACTAAAATGATCTTATCATCATTTATTTGCAAAAACCACTCTTTAATCAGTATTTAAAATACAAAAAGTGTGTTTACCTACTCCATGCATCTGGATATGTGATATTATGACACTCTTCTTCATCATCTTGTCACACTAAAAACCGTGGCTATAATGAATAGCACATCTTAGATAACACAAACAATCTTTAATATAATAATTCAAAAACAGGAATACACTGGAGAATATCACTGGGAGAAAACACACAACCACCTAACCAAAGATTACTTGGAACAATGAACTGAATGACCTTAGGCCTTAAATGCACAGGGAGGGTAATCGAGGTAAAACAGAACAGGTGCAGGAACTAATTAACAACCAAGGAAACTAACAATAACTGGGAACTCAAAACAATCACCGGAAACAACAAAACCACAGCAAAACAAGCACAGCAAACACAGTCAAAACCAAAACAGAGCCCCCACCCCCACCCCCCTGAGCAGTGAACAGTTCAACTGAGGAGGGAGGGGATGGTGGAGGACGTGGAGCAGGTGAATGCTGGAAGCAGGAGAAGGTAAAAAGAAAAACTAGGGCAGGGCAGTGATGACGGGAGGAGCCAGGGAGGAGAGGAGAGCAGGACTAGACAGAGTACAGCCAGGACGAAAGCCGTGTGACGCGCAACGAGCATCCGAGGTGGAGCCAAGGTGCCAGAGGACTGAAGTGGAGCCAGTGGGAAGGTGGAGCCTTACGAAGCCGAATGCTTGGGGGATGAAGCATAGCTGAAGGCCTGGAAGTCGTGGCACAGGCAGAGTGATGTCTGACCAAGGGGGAGCCAGAGAGATGAGGGAGCTTGATGAAGCCGTAATGATGATGGTCCTTGGTGGAGCTGAGGGAGGGAGGAGCCAAGGTTGAACCAACTGGTCAACGAGCCGAGGTGGAGTGATGGACTCAGCAGCTGGAGGCGGAACCAGTGGGTCCTATTGCCAAGGCAGAGTTGGTGACAGGAAGACCCGAGGCAAATCCACATTAGTAGAGTGGAGTCAGAGGAGGAGCTGTAGATCTGAAGGACAATAGCGGAGGTGAGTCTGACAGACTGGCTGGCTTTGGAAGAGGAGGCGGGAGAGGGAGGTTGGGTGGGATCTTTGGAGACCCAGGAGACTTAGAGCTTGGCGGGACCAGCTGAGACCCAGGAGACTTAGAGCTGGACAAGACCAGCGTGGACGGGAGACTCAAGGAAGTCATAATAAACTGCGGCCAAACTCAGCATACCTTCAACAGTGGGAGTGAGGGCAGGGTTTTTCTCCATACTCTCATACATTACGAGCAGCCCCACAGGGACGGACGATGTTGCCAGTTCACACACCTGGTCAGACTCACTGTGGGGCTGTGGCACCCGGGCGATGGTTGGCTCAGCTCTCATTTCTAGCTCTTCCATCTGGGCAGGCTCGGGCTCTCCATCTGCGGTAGGCTCTGGTGTTTGCTCTGTGGTGGCTGATATGCTCTGGGTCCAGAGTGGGGCTGGTGATGTCCTCCTTGGCTGGGCAGATGATGGATGGGGACCAGCAGTTCACCAGCACCCACCCCACAAACCAGGTAAATGTCCCCCAGGAACAACATCAGGCAGGCGCTTGTGCGCTTGTTCAGGCTGGTGTGATAAAAAGATACACAAAGAGCAATCTGGGAAATTAGTGAGGCACGCCAGTTGTAGAAATCCTTGGGTGTGGTCCTTAAGGGAGTGGGGACAGCAAGTCCATTCTTCTTTTCTTCCATATTGTGACATCTATATTCAAGTTAAACAGCTTCTCAAACAAGGAAAAAAAATTATTGCGGGGCTTAATTTTTTCACTGGTAATTGATTGGATCATTGTGGTTTGCTATTACTTGTGCCGAAAAACACGTCATCAGAGAAGAAAAGAGATGTCACAAACAACAACAAAAACAACAACAACAAAGATGTTTCTCAAAATATCTTTTTTTTAGTGTGTTCCTGCTATCCCTTTAAGGGCTTATATGCTACCTTTACTGTTGGTTTAGGAACTTACAAAAGTGGGAGAAAGGGTAGTGATAATGCAGCTTGTTAAATTTCATTGTACAGAACCAGGAAGCAGAGTCTGCACAGATGAAAGATTTCACAGTCGATTCGTGATGAGAAACCACTACATTTACTTACTGCAGCAGCTGAAAAAAATGAAGACATTACAGTCGAGAAAGAAAGGGCTACATTTCTTGGAATGCAGTGTCATCCTCTGCAGCTGATGGTGATGAGTTCCTGCAAAATACATGAAAATAATGCTGCAGTCTTGTCAGTTTGTGTCAGTAAGGTCTACTGTATATGTATGTGTGTGTTGCGGTTTGCCAGGACTTGCTTTATCTCCCAGAAGAGGCCACAGAATGATCACACTTACTTGTCTGTGGTCTGTGGGTGTTAAAGTGCTCCAGTGTCAGTACTTCGACTACACTGCTTCGTGCACGCATCCGTTGTAGTTTAGTGGTCAATAAACCGGTGTCCAGGGGCCAGCAGTCGCCATCTTTTCAGCCTGCATTTATTGAGCGAATTTTAGTTATAGTGCCTTGTTTATGGCCTAGCTATAAATCTCCAAATGTAAATGTGCCTCAAGCAACACAAAGCATAAATAATCAAAGACGGACTATTCCTAACAAAATTTTAATGCATTGTCTAATTTATCTCCTTTCCTCTCTTGCCGCTGTAAGTGTCTAGTAAATACTGGACATGAACCAGCGAAATGGAACACGTTTGAAACGTATCTACAAAAATAATGAGTTTACGGACTCGCAATACACTTATGTGTGTGTGTGTCACTTTGCAACAGGCTTCGTGTGTTTTAACCAAAAGCTCAGTTGGATCAAAAGCGAAATCGGACCAAATTAACAACAAATAACAGGTCAGTTTATATGGAGCTTTTGGACACTGCAGTGAAATCAATCCCTGCAGTGGATGATCAATAGTTTGAGTAGGCTGTAAATAAAGTGATTGACAATCACCTGCAGTTCACCACACAGCTGGAGGTTCCTCTTTCTTCTGAGGATTTGGATTAAGTATTACGCACGAGTTTTCAGTCATTTAAGTTTTGCATTTCAAATCAGATGGACACATCTTTGTCAAAACATTGGCAGAATTATTCATTTGACATGACTACATAGCATGGTGCATATTTGGTTTATTTTCCTTTCCTTTAAAGTAATATTATGCTAAATAAAATGCAATTTTGATAAGTGAACTCTTAATTAGTCATCACGACTACTCTTGGGAACTTAGCATACATTATTTTGAATTTGCTGACAGACTGCCAATCAGTGAAATGCAGTCTTTAAATCTCTCTGATTAGATTATTCAACCCTGGTGTGTGATGCTGAGCAAGATTATTTTCCAGAACATATTACAGAATATATGAAACACACATTACTACAAACTAATTTTAAAATTTCATTGTCACTGCAGTATAGGGTGATCTAAAAATGGGCTTCATGTGGTAACTTCTAAATTCATTATGTAACATCACTGAATCAACCTAAATAAATTAGGTTACACTAGCCAAACTAAATGTAAAGGTTAGATCAGCTAGAAATAGCTTTTTACTGTAACAACTTTTACGGTTACAACTTTTCTACAGTGCATTGGAAAGAAGAAAGAAGAAATACATTACATTTTAAGCCTTACATAAAATATGTTTTTTTTCTCCTCATTGCTTGGATTTGGCCTTGAATATATATTAAAGGAGGACAGATTGGGGTCACTGCGGGCCAGGGGAACAGCGGGCCAACTGTCATATGTCTGCTGCCCCACTGTGACACTCTTTAGAAGCAAGATTATGACTGTGGAAACCTTCTTCACTTAAACATTTTTTACTGAAATGCGTCAGTCAGAGATATTGAAGAGGAGCACATAACAGCCATATGGCCAGAGATGGTGGCAAGATGCTTATATGAGAGAAAAGAGAGCTTTCCAGGCAGCATCTGAGCTCCAGGGTCAGTCCCATCAGCCTCTTAGATGGAAGTGTGGCTGCCCTGCTGTAAGTGAGATGATAACATGCTGGGAAAGCAGATGAAGACAAATGAGTGCACCAGTCTGGACATACAGCACCCGCTCGCTGCTGTCCACCGACAGCCATGAAGACTCAGTGCAGTGCTATTACAACTCAAGAGATTTGAGGCATATGGCACTAGAGCGACAGCAAAATATACTAATAAATAATACATCAAATAAAGGCGAATAATGTTTGATTTCGAAATTAATGCCCTCTGAAATGCACCGTGGAGTCGTCAGACTTTCCTGAACGGAAATGGAAATGACCTTGGCTCTGCATTATTATTCATAAATGCATTTGTTTCTGTGTGAAATGCAATACCATTTACCAGCAAGCACACAACAGAGCGAAAAGGAAAGATAAAATAAGATGAATTATGTGTCCCACGCATCTCACTGCTATAACATTCATTAACGGACCATCCTTATAATTAATCGAGCCGCCTCCCTTTGGCTCCATTAATTACAGTTATTTAAAGTGAATAATATTCCAACAAAACAACAAAAAACAAAAAAACAAGCTTGGAACTACTGCCAAATGCTCCGGTTTACCAAGATGATGAGAAACTCATCTCTCATAAACATACCGTGGCCTCATTTTAGGTTCATTTTTCAAAAGTGATTTTCAGCTGAATAGATCTATAGTGGAAAATTCCTATTTGAGTAGGATTCATGCATTCACTTCAAAGCAGTGAAGGCAAGGCACCTGTTAGAGATGATTTCATAGAACAGGTATTTTCATTTTGAGGCAAAAACTGCTGAGCATCAGCTGTCAGTAATGTACCATATAATGAATAAACGCTAACACAAACCCAAAGATAGCTGCAAAAACAGTTAAAAAAAAATACTCTGTTTGGGAAAATGCTGTAGCTAGTTAGTTGTAGTAGCTTGATTTTATTATGCCTAATGTTTGAAAATTTAATAAGTATTTGATTGCTTTCTACTGAGATGAAAGAGGAAAAGAAATCATAATTAATGTCAGTAGGCTTTGACATTAAGTGCCTATGTAAATACACAAAATCTGCCCTAAGGCAAAACACAAAGCCCTACATACATGTTTTTTAATCTCTTTCATGTATATATTTATATATTCAATAACTCATTTTAGGGGGTGCATGAATTAAATTTGGGGTTGTCAATCAATTTGTAATTGAATTGAATGCATAAATTAAAAAGATTTGATTTAGGTCCATATCAATATTTGGTCGAGAAAAAATATAAATAATAAAAAAAAGGATTACATTAAAAAATATAGAAGTCCAGTTGATTTTTTAGCATCTCTTGCTATGAGTGCCACATTTTTAAGATGGCATGCCTAGACAAGAACATTTCCAATTCTAAGAATAAGTTTATACAACAACGATGTACTAAAAATGGAAAAGTATCAAAATGATCCCTGTTCGCACGGTCCCCACAAATGACTAAAAATGCTGACAGGCCAGTAGTTGGCAAGGTCACTATCTAAAGAAACACTAACAACCTATAGACTGGATATAAACTGAACATGTAATACGCATGTGCATGACATCGCCATTTTCATAAATTTGCGTCGCTATGTACTTTTTGTTTTTAGGCTACCAAAATGCCAAAAATGAACAACCAAAATGCATAAAAAGTTTTCCGTTTTCGATTTTGTCTAGCTGTTACTAACACAAGAACATTTCTTGAGCGAACAGCTCTTTAATCTATGCTGTCAGCTCTGTGTAAATCTGGTTCATATACATGTAAGCAGCTTTTCATATTTGTTTATATATTAATTTATATATGTATTATTCAAAAGCTATGAATTATGCATACATGGAAAGAAATTTGTTTTTGAGAACATGTTCTTACATGCAGTTTCTAAAAGATTTGTCCCACACCTTGCAGTACTAGAACTTTCTAAAACTGATTTTGAAAATAAGATAAATAAAAGTGTAGAATGCAGTGTGTGTTATTTTGATTTGTGCCGACTACGCATGCAGTCTCTTGTAAAGGAGAGATTTGTTAGAAGTTGCTCTGTATACTGGCAGAGGGGGAAAAACTACCAGACTCCAGTCACTCACTGTTCATAGCTAGAAGAATAATGAGCCCTCAGGCTGATTGACATTCTCAGCCGCCACATAGTTATGGTTTCCTCTGGTGCTGGCGAGGACACCCGCCCCTGCATCTCAAGCGTTTATGCAAATCAAGGCTTTTTTTTCCAGCACTAGGCCTAAAAAGAATGAGTTGGGGGCTCACTGACATAAAATGGGTTCAGTGAGGAACGCTGTGCTTGTATAAAGAGCTGCATCAGGCCCAGTCTCTGATCAAGATCTGATACATAATAAGAATAATGACATTTTTACCCCAAAGTATGAAGCTGTAAAATGAGGCTATTGGTTTACATTATCCTAAGTAATGTCAGTTTTTTTTTTTTTTTTTATTGTTTTAGCACAAAAACATATTAAGAAAGTAAATTGACTTGTAGACCAGCTTGAATAAAATTGGTTAGATATTCTTGTTTTTACTCTTCACCTGGCCTTTAGATTCTCACGCATTAAACCAAACGCATTCATATTCACGTGTAGTCTGGTCTGGTGATTATGCATTTAATGTGTAATCAGTGTGCGGCTCAGCCTGTTTTCGTCTTCTGTGGACCCAAACATGTTTCAGATAAAATAGACTGGGAGAGTATTTGGGGCACACAGTGGGCTCTGTAGAGCTAGACTTGCTTGATTGGCAAGAATGAATGGAAGCGAGGGACAGCCCACCCCTGAGTTCACTAAGGCTTGTTACAGGGTTTGTTTTTCAAGCTTTGCCACACAAAAGTATTCTCAGTGGATCTAAAATAATGGGCTGAAAGTTTCAAGAATGTCTAAAAGCGAATGGAAGGAAAAGTGCTACAAATTCCAAAAATTGTTTGGCTTAGTTTAGCAGTACTAGACCAGTACTGTCAGTCAGTCAGTTGATGTGCATGTTACATGACTAAAAAAAGTGAAGAAGAAACATTAGAAATATATTGAAAATGTTGAAATGAAAATCAGGAATGGAGAGTTTTATCATCCCTGGCAGATTTTTTCCTGGCTTTTTCAAACCTCAGCTTGCTCACCAAGGCTGCATTTATTTGATCAAACATACTGTAAAAACATACTGTACAATTTAAAATAACCATTAAAATAATTACTTTTCTATTTTAATATATATTTTAAATTTAATTCCTGGGAAGGCACAGCCGAATTTTCAGCAGTCATTACTCATTTCAGTGTCACATGGTCCTTCCGAAATCATTCTAATATCAAGAAACAGCATTTATTAGAAATAGACATGACATTATTTGTAATATTCTAAATGTTTTTATTGTCAATTTTGATCAATGCATTCTTCCTAGCTGAAATAAAAACTGTAAACAAACAACAAAAAACTTACTGACCCAAAATGTTTGAATGGCAGTGCACAATGTTTGAATGGCAGAGAGAAAATTGTTCTTAATCATCAAAATGCTTCTGCAAAATAACATTTCCACATGTTCCACTTTTTACAATTTGTTTATACTGCCTTTGGGTTTTCAGAGCCCAAGCCCCATACGTTCTATTCCACCCAACTAGAAAACTGTAGTGTACCCTCTTTACACTCTTCACATTTGTTGTGTACTCATAAAGACAGACAGGAGCACAAACAGGTAATGCTTCTCCAGCCAGCGAGCCTTGCTCTCTCCTCTTAATGGAGACATACTACCAGAATAACTGCCACACACTCTCTATATTTCTTTCTTGTCTCTAGCACTCTGGTCTATCTCTGAGAATAAAATAGTGAAAGATGTGCTTCGACTTGCGTCTAACTGCTTTCTATTTTCCCACCAGGTTCCCCGAAGTCTTTGAGCCGTAAGAGCTCAGAGTACAACCTGCCACAAGTACTTCTGTCATCAAGGGGATGTAACGCCAAACTCGAGTTTTCGCTTAATCCTCTCACAGGTAAACGGCGGGACATTTTGCCAGAGGAATTTTGCGCTCAAAGATTTTTTAAACAGAATGTGAATAAGGTATCAGTGGTAGAGCCTTCTAGAGGATGAAGCGCCTGGAATAGATCTCTACCTTTTTTTTTTGGTTGGAACAATGGAAGCATGAAACTGTAGAATCAATTTTTCTTCACTAACCTGGAAGGAGGGCAACATGGCAAAGCCCTTCTACAGGCTTCAGCGCTTTTTACGACGGACTCAGCTGCTCTTCTTGTTCCTCGGTGTCGCCTACATCATGGCTGGAAGTGTCCTTCTTCTGCAGAGACATGGATTGGTGGTGTCACAGCGTGGGACGAGCAGTTACTTTCCATTGCCATCTTTGCCGTCACCTCCCAGGTCCCTGGAGGCACCTGCCCTCCGGACAAGTTATGGAATAATGGGCGCACGGCTCAACAGCAAGGGGGTGGGATACCAAAACGTTTTGCCTGAAGACAATGCTGGACCACAATGGCTGACCTCACGAAACCAGGAGATCCGACATCTGAGACGCCGCTGGTTCCACAGTCTCATGTCTGAACAGGAAGCGTCTAGAGTGGAGAAAGTTCTTCCGAAAAGAAAAATCCGACACAAAGGTGAAAGTCTGTGCTAAATGAGCTGTGTGCTTTTCAGGATGACAAATTGGTTGTTTATGATAATTGGTTTATTTTCTCAGTTATCTCGATTCCAAGCTGTGCTGCAGAATCATCCCATCTGTTTGCGCAGAAAAAGGTCACGTTCTGAATTTGTGATGCGATTGTTATTTTTTGCTCAGGCACGTACATCGGCTGCTTTCTGGATGATGCCAAGGACCGGGCACTCAAAGGCATGGTGTTCTATGACTTCCGGAAAATGACCAGCACCTTGTGTCAGGACACATGCACTGAAAGGTAAGTGATTAATACACAATATACTCAAATACACACAGCTTTTGTTGTAATCGTGGAGCCACCGAAAAGCAAATGGACATCTGTTGCCTAGAGGCTCCTTTGTGCTCATCTTAAATCACGAAATAATGAAACAGTGTTTAGGGAAAAGAACATGCAGTGTGAATCCCTGTGCCAGCTGGCGGAGCTCATGCTGGGAATTGGATCAGGCCCAATTAATGGAGCGCAGCTCTGGACCTGGTCTCCGCTAATGCTGGAGGAGGAACATCTATCTGCCGTGATGGAGTATACACTTTCTCTAGTTCTTAGGCCGATAGATAATTGACCACCAGAGAACAAGTGTGAGGCAGACTGACCTCCTGTAATTACCCCCAACGTTTCAGAGCTTATTTAATTACTTGGGTGACATTTGCAATGTTCAGGGGGAATCCAAATAGTCTATTAGAAAACATGAAACCTAACATGCGCAAGAGATGATTTTCTTTGTTCACGTTGACATAGTAACTTCCTATGAAGAAGAAAATCATAATTAACAGTGTTGACAACTTTAAGGTTGTGCAAAATTCCTGTTTTCCGTTTTACCTCAAACATCATGACCTGTGGAATATTATGGTCTTGTATTACAGCTAGATAGCATACTTATGCAAATTGTACAAAGAACAAACAAATTTGAAAAATATTTTTCTATATCTATTTCAACAAATGAACAGTGAAAAGGAGGTACAGAAAATGTTTAGAAAATATTTTGAGATATTTCAGTGCAAGTTGTGTTCAGTTAAAACAGCTCAAACATGCATTTTAGTCCAGGCTTAAGCCTTGTCTGTAAAACCGGGGTATATTTATGGAACCTGCCAAAAGTTACTTATATCTAAGAATACATTTTCTTTAATACTCTATGACTGCTCAGACTGAAAAGGATCTGACATCCCAGCCCAGCCCAGTGTTATTTTCTACAGATAGGTGACAGGGAGAAAATCTTCTCCTGCTCTGTGTCTGCAGGTTCATGTCTGCTCAGGCTGAGAGATTAATTCAGAGCACAGATTAACAGTGGGAATGTCCCTGGCTAGGTTGCCATGGCAGTGCCAATGCCACATTTCAAGCAGAGGATCAGGGAAACAATTTGCAGAGGGGCTCAAGCTAATACCTGTTGAGCCCTACACCAACATGCTTGAATGGAATCGTGCTGCGCCTTTTTGCAACCTCCACAAAAAGTCAAGAGGGCCAGAGGACAAAAGCTTTAAGATGGAGGATGATCAGTGTGGTTAACACAACCATTAGCCAACTTGCTGTCAATGTAACAAAACTAAATTATTTTCGTTCCATCTCAAAGTTGAGATGGAGATGTATGCAGGATCTTCCTAGACAAGCTTGTTACTGTGAGATAGCTGGCCAGGTGGTCCGCAATGGCACCCTGAGAAGGGCTGCCACTACAAAGTTGGTTAATCTAGCACCACAGGGAATGGAAATGGTGAGACAGATGTTTGGCTCAGCAAGCTGGCCAATCACCAGCTGGTAACCCCCTGGGCTTACAGGCAGGCATGGACTGAGAGATGCTGGTGGACTTTAGCAGAATCCCTACTGGGTCCAGGCTGCATTCAAGGGTTTTAGTGCGAGTTTCTTGTGGAAAGCTTTTCTGTAAAAGAGTGCCTTTGAAATAGAAATCTTGGTTGCACTTTATTTTACAGTACGTGTGCTTACATGTACTTACAGTGTACTTGTCTATTAAAATACTGAGTAATATAAGGTAACTACAGAGGTTTAGGTTAGGTTAGGTGTAGGTTCAGGGTTAGTACCTAGTTATTACCAGTTATTATAATTTCTGCAATAAGTGCATAGTATGATCAATTAAATGTATATATAATATATATTTCTTGAGCAGCAGAATTCATGACAGGAATAAATTATGTTAAAAAAAAATATATATATATATATATATATATATATATATATTAACATTGTATTAACATTTCTTTAGTTATGACAAATGTAACATTGTCTTGTATTAAGAAATTAAAGAGCTATAAATATTAATGCTATTCAATCATGGTGGCTCACTTTTTGTGAGTTTAATTTGATTTAGAATGTTTTATTTTACACAGTGGGTACCAGTTCGCTGGCCTTGAATATGGGTCCGAATGTTACTGTGGCAACCGCATCACAAGCACTCGGATGAAAGAGGAGGAGTGTAACTTGGACTGCAAAGGCGAGAAGGGCGCCATCTGTGGAGGTGTATCCCGTCTGTCCGTTTACAAGGTGGAGGAGGTTCTTCCTGGCCAGCGGAGATGTAAGTGCTTGAAATAAGTTTACCTATTCTTGGGACAGAAATTCCCACACTGTCATGTGTAGCTTTACCAGTTCATTGGGAAACATACAAAATCACTTAAGGAATATTAAATATTAAATTTTAGTCATACAAATGTGCAAAAACACATAAGTCTTAAAGTCTTAAAAACAAATCTGCTGCTCTCTGCCACAGATAAACTGCATAATGTGCACAAAAATGCAACTTAACTGGAAGAGCATAGTCTTGTCAATGAAGGTCATGGGAAAACACGTACTGATTTAATATATATATATATATATATATATATATATATATATATATATATGTGTGTGTGTGTGTGTTTCTGTTCTGGACTGTTTTGTTGTCATGTCTCACGTGCTCCTTTTTTTGTTTTTTTCCCGCCACTCGTTAGTCATCATCATCAGCTGTGTCTTGTTAACTACCCTGTCATTCTTAATGTGGCGACTGGATAGGAATATCATTCACTCTCGTGAACCTTTGTGTGATTTCTCTCTAGTCGAGTCTAGTCTAGTCTCTGAATCTTCTGAATCTCCTGCGCTCTCTGAATCTCCAGAGCTCTCTGAATCTTCTGAATCTCCAGGCTCTCTGAATCTCCAGAATCTCCAGTGCTCTCTGAATCTCCAGAATCTCCAGTGCTCTCTGAATCTCCAGAATCTCCAGTGCTCTCTGAATCTCCAGAATCTCCAGTGCTCTCTGAATCTTCTGAATCTCCAGTGCTCTCTGAATCTTCTGAATCTCCAGGCTCTCTGAATCTCCAGAATCTCCAGTGCTCTCTGAATCTCCAGAATCTCCAGTGCTCTCTGAATCTCCAGAATCTCCAGCGCTCTCTGAATCTTCTGAATCTCCAGCGCTCTTTGAATCTTCTGAATCTCCAGCGCTCTCTGAATCTTCTGAATCTCCAGCGCTCTCTGAATCTCCAGAATCTCCAGCGCTCTCTGAATCTCCAGAATCTCCAGTGCTCTCTGAATCTCCAGCACTCTCTGAATCTCCAGAATGTCCAGTGCTCTCTGAATCTCCAGAATCTCCAGCGCTCTCTGAATCTCCAGAATCTCCAGTGCTCTCTGAATCTCCAGCGCTCTCTGAATCTTCTGAATCTCCAGCGCTCTCTGAATCTTCTGAATCTCCAGCGCTCTCTGAATCTTCTGAATCTCCAGCACTCTCTGAATCTCCAGCGCTCTCTGAATCTCTAGCGCTCTCTGAATCTTCTGAATCTCCAGCGCTCTCTGAATCTCCAGAATCTCCAGTGCTCTCTGAATTTCCACCGCTCTCTGAATTTTCTGAATCTCCAGTGCTCTCTGAATCTCCAGAGCTCCCAGAGCTCCCTGAATCACCCTCCAGAGCTCCCAGAGCACCCTGATTCATCGCCAGAGCTTCCTGAATCACCCTCCAGAGCTCCCAGAGCACCCTGATTCATCGCCAGAGCTCCCTGAATCACCGCCAGAGCTCCCCGAATCACCGCCTGAACTCCCTGATTCATCGCCAGAGCTCCCTGAATCACCGCCAGAGCTCCCTGAATCACAGCTTGAGCTCCCTGATTAATCTCCTGAGCTCCCTGATTCATCGCCTGAGCTCCCTGATTCATCGCCCGATCTTCCGCCGCCTGAGCCAGCGCCAGATCTTCTGCCACCTGAGCCAGCTCCAGATCTTTTGCCGCCTGAGTGAGGCTATGGGGTGAATCTGCTCATTAAAATTTGGGGGGGGTATATGTCCAGATGGGGTATGGGGACAGGGGCCACGGGGGCCACGCCGCCCTTGCCTCCGCCCTGGCCGCCACCCTCAACTCCGCCTTGGTCACCATCCTCGGCCCCGCCCATGACTCCGCCTTGGACTTCGCCCGGGCCGAAGGAGCTGCCAGCTCCATCACTGACTCCACCTTGGACTCCGCCCCGGTCGCCTGAGCTCCTGGCTATGCCTTGGCCGCCACCCTGGACTCCACCCAGGAGGCCACCTGACCTACCCACTCCTGCCCATGGCCTCCAGGGTGCCTGCCCCCCCTCCCAGAAAGAAAGAATTGTTATTGCTGCTTCTATAGACACCAGTGTGTATTTTACAAACTCTAAATGTATTGTTTTGTTTGTACTTATGTGTATTCAAAGGTCTGAAACCTAAAATAAACGTTATGTGGTTGTAAACACTGCATATTTATGATATATGAAAAGTGCTGAGTGCGTCGGTCTCTGGTTTAAAATCCTGGTTTCTATCATTTTCTAGCAGTAAAATAAAATTAAATTAAATAAAAAAGGTAACAGGCAGACAGACAGACTGATAGATTGATAGACAGACAGACAGACAGACAGACAGATAGATAGATAGATAGATAGATAGGTTGGTAGGTAGGTAGGTAGGTAGGTAGGTAATCCACATTCTGGCAGTGAAGCTTTGATGTGGCCATATTTTTGAAACTGGTTCCTTCATCAGTCTCTTCCACATGCTGTTGGACCTCTGAGTTCAGACCCAGTGTCCCTCTGCAGTTTGAGGCCAACTGGATTAGGACCAGCATAGCACTCACAGACACAGCTATTAAACACTGACCATATGTTTTGTGGCCTAAATTGAAAATGCTATCCATTGTACCAGATAAAAATGTCTTGTTAATTGGGATTTGTGCATTGTTCGGGCTGTTGGTGCCACTCAGTAAGTTAGTCAAAATCCGCTTAACACTGTTGAAAACACACAAGTTGTTTTGTTCAGTGTGAGCCACACACTCACGAATCTTTTCATTATAATCAGCAAAGTGTAAACACAATGTAAAAAAGAGATTCATTTTACCAGTTGAGACAGCTTTTTAATACAAGTTCATGCTGCTAAGAACACTGCAAAATTTCTGGATTGACAACCATATTTAAATGCACGGTTGAATCAGAAACTGTGATTATTGACAGCAATTTTTGCTCTATATATATATACACTCACCTAAAGGAGTATTAGGAACACCATACTAATACTGTGTTTGACCCCCTTTCGCCTTCAGAACTGCCTTAATTCTACGTGGCATTGATTCAACAAGGTGCTGAAAGCATTCTTTAGAAATGTTGGCCCATAGTGATAGGATAGCATCTTGCAGTTGATGGAGATTTGTGGGATACACATCCAGGGCACGAAGCTCCCGTTCCACCACATCCCAAAGATGCTCTATTGGGTTGAGATCTAGTGACTGTGGGGGCCATTTTAGTACAGTGAACTCATTGTCATGTTCAAGAAACCAATTTGAAATGATTTGAGCTTTGTGATATGGTGCATTATCCTGCTGGAAGTAGCCATCAGAGAATGGGTACATGGTTCTCATAAAGGATGGACATGGTCAGAAACAATGCTCAGGTAGGCTGTGGCATTTAAACGATGCCCAATTGGCACTAAGGGGCCTAAAGTGTGCCAAGAAAACATCCCCCACACCATTACACCACCACCACCAGCCTGCACAGTGGTAACAAGGCAGGATGGATCCATGTTCTCATTCTGTTTACGCCAAATTCTGACTCTACCATCTGAATGTCTCAACAGAAATCGAGACTCATCAGGCAACAGGCAACATTTGCTTTGCTACATACCTCGGTTGTAACGAGTGGTTATTACAGTCAAAGTTGCTCTTCTATCAGCTCGAATCAGTCGGCCCATTCTCCTCTGACCTCTAGCATCAACAAGGCATTTTCGCCCACAGGACTGCCGCATACTGGATGTTTTTGGTTGTGCGTGAAAATCCCAGTAACTGAGCAGATTGTGAAATACTCAGACCGGCCCGTCTGGCACCAACAACCATGCCACGCTCAAAGTTGCTTAAATCATCTTTCTTTCCCATTCTGACATTCAGTTTGGGGTTCAGGAGATTGTCTTGACCAGGACCACACCCCTAAATGCATTGAAGCAACTGCCATGTGATTGGTTGATTAGATAATTGCATTAATGAGAAATTGAACAGATGTTCCTAATAATCCTTTAGGTGAGTGTATGTATGTATTTGTATATATATATATATATATATATATATATATATATATATATATATATATATATATACTAGCACTATAGCCTTGTCATGTGTTGTATTGGTATAAAGCTCACGAAGACGAGTAAATCAGAAAAACAATTCTTCAATTCAAACACACTCAGGAAAATAGACTTCACAACACTTCAGTGTAGACGTAGCAAGGACAAATGAACTCATGAACACAAGGAGAATAGGCCTATACAAAACCAAATGAGAAACTAATGAGTAATTTAATTAGACAATGGGTGAACAGAATACAACGATCAAACACACGCAGAAAACTGGGTCAAATGACATACAGGAACACTGAAAACAATGAAACAGAAAACAAAGCATAACTCTGATAAGCCTGTAGTCCATAGCATGTTTTTGTGTGAAGAATATTCTTCACAATATTCTGCAAAATCAGAATCGCTTTTCCACACCTGTATCAGTGACTGCGGTCTGCATTGTTTTTTGTTAAAGTTGAACAGTCTTACCTGAAGTTCAGAACCTGCAGTTCTCTGCTGTGGTATAGTCTGTTTTTATAGTGCTTTGTTTGATGTTTTCGGGCAGCTGTGTCTCATTTAAGGCCCTCACAAAGAAACATGATCTTTTCAAATGCAAACGGCGGTCTGCGGGGCCTCTTCGTTTATTTGGAGAGGCAAACAAAAGCCCTGGGGTTTCGGTTATAGAGTGCTTGTTTACTCTGCAAAGGTGACAGTGTCATGAAGGCCTTAAATCACAATATCCACTCACATCCGGTGTTTGTCCATGTTTTTAATCAGTTTCTCTCCACTGTCACTGGCTGGCTGGAAGTTAGCTGTGGGGACATTTATATAGTTATACAGAAAACATTTATTATGAGTATATATTTATGTAGACATATATTGTTTTTGTTTTAAGCCAATAAAATGTTTTTAAATGTTTTAAGTGACTATGAAGTTTGGAAAACCGCTATATAAATGATTAATGATGACTTTTATTCTGTAAGGATGTATTAAATTAATCAAAACTGACAGTAAAGACATTTCCAATTCAAATAAATGCTGTTCTTTTGAACGTTCTATTCATCAAAGAATCATGAAAAGAATTAATTATTATACATCACAAGTGTATAATAAATTGATAATAATAAATGTTTCTTGAGCCCCAAATCAGCATATTAGAATGATTTCTGACGGATCAAGTGACACTGAAGACTGAACTAATGATGTTGAAAATTAAGCTTTGCCATCACAGGAATAAAGAACTTTTTATTCAAATAGAAGACAGTTATTTTAAATTGTTAAAATATTTCACAATATTACTGTTTTTACTGTATTTTTTAATTAAATAAATGCAGGCTTGGCGAGCATAAAATACTTATTTACAAAATACAAAAACATAAAAAATACTCACGACCTTAAAATTTTGAATGGTTGTAGAATGATATCAATTAAACATATTATTATTAATTCTTATGTTGTGTACAGCTGCTAACATGGGAAGTTCAAAATAAAATGTCAATTTAAAGCACAGTGTTTTTAAAAAAAAATCAAATTCATTCCTCTCCTTAGATTCAAAAGCACCTTCTAAAAGAAGCACGCAGCTGTGCCTGAAAAGGGTTTGGAAAAAGCTAAAGCAACTTAAGGGAAAAATGAATTTATTTATATTAGATAGCGTAGTTTCCTATTTCTGTGAAATGTGACTTCTTTGCTGTTCACTCATTACCCATACAGCCTCATTCCTTGAATTTCTTTGAAGGTCTATAAGGTTTTTTTTTCTTCTTCTTGTACTTAGTTACGAATTCACTGCAGCATTCCAGACCTTAGAGCAATGAACTGAGTGTTGGCACAAAGTCTTGTTCCTACACTTTTTCTTCTGTCAATCAGCAATGTTCTCCATTCTTCTCTGCCTTTAGACAGGAACGTGCGTTACCGGGGGTGCTTCAAAAATCCTGACAGGATGACAGCTGCTTCCCTGGCCCATGCCGTCCAGCCCAACCTCACCTCCCAATGGTGCATCGAGACCTGTATGGATCAGGTCTGACTTTATTAAATGTATATAGATTCATTGGATATGGTCCACTTTAGTTGTTGCTATTCTATGTGCACAGATTTTTCACCACAGTCTTCGAAACACAATTTGCTTGTTTAACCTTTAATGTGTCCCCAAAGAGCACAAATTCACTCTGTAATCAATCCTCTACGCCACTTTATTGCGTTGATTGTGGTATAATTTGAGCCCTTTCTATCAGATGGTCATGCTTTGTTGCACTTCAGCAACATGGTAAATTGATTTATCTTCGTCTTTAGCTGAAAAGCTAATTGCAGTGCTTGAGAGCGTTTTCAGATAATGATTACTCAAAATAGTTGTAATTGGAAGTATGGATAGAGAGACTTAGGGCTCGGCTCTTGGTGTTAATCATACACATATTTACTCTCTCTTATCAGGAGTTTCCTCTGGCCCTGGTCAGGAAGCCTGACTGTTTCTGTGGCTATGCCACCCCTCACTTCACTCTTCACGAGCCGGTGAAAGAAGAACTTTGTGCTGTGGAAAACAGCAGTCTGCCTACCCAGAGTTCTCATCAGCTCTTCCTCCAGGTCTATCAGACACCTGTTCAAGGTAAGACTGTGGATACCTTCTCATTGGTATTAATAATTATCTCTGTGCTCAAATTCCCCTACTCGGGCAGTGTATTCTTCACACTTACAGCTCAGCCTTGAGATGTATGCTAGAAATAAACAGGGTACATACTCTTTCAATTCTATGATTTTTCTTTGGGAGGTCACGGAAGAACGTAAAAGTAACTACCCTTTCCAGTAAACTTGGCAATCTTTAACTTTCCAAAAACACATAATAGACTGAGACTGCTTGGAAAATAATAAGCAAGACTGAAAGTAAGTTAAAAAGGAAATCTTACTGAACCCAAACATGTTACCCTGCCAACAATTAGCAACAGCAAGAAATAGTTGCAAATCTTCTATAAGTGCCAAATCATTTTTTTGTTCAGATTCAAGGTGCACAGAGAAGAAGTTTCTACCTGAGAAGTCAAGCTCACTGGTGGCTTTGTCTAGTTTTCCTGGTGCTGGGAACACGTGGGTGAGGCACCTGATCGAGCTTGCCACAGGCTACTACACAGGCAGTTACTACTTTGATGGCACCCTTTACAATAGAGGTAACACTATCACCGCTCTATCAGCAATAATAAATCTTACCATTTTAAAACACTGCATGCATCATTGCTGGAGGCAATCTTTCCCACAAATCAAACCACTCTGAAAAATATTATTGCCAAGACATTGGATGAAATGAGTTTATCATAAAGGCATATCTTTTCGTTCATGCACATAAACAGAGACTCAAAAAACTGATGTCTGCACATTTAACCAGATTTAAATCTGTAACCACAACATCAAAGCATAACTGCATTACTAAGCACATACTGCACAACTGAAAAAATTGTCATTAGGACTGGGTATCACTATGAATATCTTGATTCAATTCAGAATTATAAGTTGATATTCCATTCCAATTCTATTCCATGTTTTGATTCATTTGGTCATTGCATAAATAATCAGACTTGTAACCCTAAGGTTGCGGGTTTAATTCTCAATTAAATTCTAGCAGGTAAATGTAGGTGAGGGAGTGAATTGAGTCACGCACCTAACCCCCAATCACTCCCCGGGTGCTGCAGTAAACGGCTGCCCACTGCTCCGGGTGTGTGCGTCCATGGTTTGCAGTGTGTATATGTTCATTACTTACTACTCCTAATGTATGTGTGCATTAACTTGGATGGGCTAAATGTAGAGGACAAATTCCTAGTATGGGTTGCAATACTTAGCCTACGTCACTTCAAGTTACATCATAATGTCTATAACTACTTCAACAGATTCTGCATGTTCTTTTAGTCTGATTCAATCAGTAAGTCCTGGATTTGTGAGTTTTTTGAATGATTCATAATAAGGACTGGCTCTTAAGAGTAATTTGTGAATCTGACGACATGCTCTATGTTATTTAGTGCAGCTCGCAAGAATAACTCAACAGAAAGATGCTTGTTCTTGCCATTATTTTGTGGTACACAGCATTTTTAACTTATCACATTCAATTTGGACTGCAAATTCAGGGAAAATATGACTGTTTTGACTTAGAACTGTAGATTAATTGAGCAGAGTCTCTTTTATAGAGTTTGTGAAGTTTCTCTACATTTTTCAAATCCATAAATATTCATCATTTATTTGAAATTACTAATATTGTGCATTTGGGCACAGCTGACTTTCTGTTCTCTTTCAAATGCCAAACTTTATTGAGCATATTTTTGTTCCATTATTAAAGAACTTGACCTGCCTTGAAAGTCACAGTGCCTTTCAAATCCATCACAGCACCTGACACATTTGCCTGAGGGGGGCCGTGGCGCTCATGCCTGGAATAACACCATTTTTTGATGCAGTTTTTGGAACGTATATGTTTGGATTCAGAGGCTTCACTGAGCGGTCGCCACATGGAGTTGGCTGTATATTCTAATCCTCTTCTCCTCCCAACTGTGCAGGCTTCAAGGGTGAGAAAGATTACTGGAAGAGTGGACGAACCATCTGCGTGAAGACGCATGAGAGTGGCCAGCGGGATATAGAGATGTATGACTCAGCAATACTGTTGATAAGAAACCCATACCGCTCGCTCATGGCTGAGTTCAACCGCAAGTGTGCCGGGCATCTTGGTTACGCTTCTGATCAGCACTGGAAGAGCAAAGGTATTATGAACATGTTATAAAGGGTCCATGACTCGGAGACACAAAAATGAGACACACACACTTTACTGCATTCTCATAACAAAAATACAAAAGCTTGTACAATTAATCTTGTAAAAACAATATTAGGCTGGTAATATAAAGTGAATATCCTTTATTTAATTCTTACCATCCTACTTTCTCCTCTTTCTAGAGTGGCCAGAATTTGTGGGTAGTTATGCCTCCTGGTGGGCTTCGCACGTATTGGACTGGCTGCGTTATGGAAAGACACTTCTGGTGGTGCATTATGAGGAATTGCAGGAGGCATTGGTGCCCACGTTACGATCCATCACTTCTTTCCTCAATACCAGTGTCAGCGAAGAACGCCTTCTCTGTGCTGAGTCCAATAAGGATGGCCACTTCAAGCGCTCAGGTGCGCGACGGCCCACCTTTGACCCCTTCACCCCGGATATGAAACTGCTGATTGATGGTTACATCAATACTGTGGACCAGGCACTCAGAGCCAGCAACCATTCTGGCTTGCCACAGGAGTATCTTCCAAGATGATAAGCCCAAAACTAGAGTACAGGAGTGGTCGTCTTGCGCAAGTTTCAATGCTACCATGTCCAGGAGATATTTTGATATGTTTATTTCCTCACATATTGAGGTAAAAAATAATGCCATGTGATACTGTTCTTCATTGGTGTGCTTTGAGATCGTCATGTTTTAACGGCGGTCTGTCAAGGGGAACAAAGTTGACATACTGTAATTTAGTGAATAATTACAAAGATTATGTTTGACAACTACAGACTTGAATCTCAAAAACATCTCTGGTCGGAGGCAAAATAAGTTCTCCTTCCTACTTTGGGAGGAAACTTGAGTGCTTAATTACATACTTCAACTACAAGTCAACAAGAGGCCTAATTAACAACAAATGTAATTGCTTATGAACTAATCTGACATGTACTGCAGATGATAATGACATCCACCACAATAACAACATAATCATTTTATTACTATACAGTGACTTTTTTGTGTATGGACCCTTTAGACTGTTTACAGAGCTGATATTAATGGATGTAATCTTATTAGCATAACAGATGACATGGATGTAACCACGTATTGAAGACAAGGGGTGACCGAATGATATCAATTGAGAAGAATCAAGTTTTGAATAAGTCATTGGTAGACCAAATTTGAATATTGATTGCAACGTGTCTATGGTGGTTACGGCACTGAAAGATGAGAAATGTAATACTCTGTGATGAGGAAGCAGAATAACAAAAACGTTTTCCTTCCAAACCTTCAAGATCAAGAAAATATGACATGGCAAACAGACTTAGCATACATCAAAGTCAAACGAGTAGTGACTGTCCCCATCCTGCTAGATTCCTTCAGAACGGAAAGGAAGCTTTCAGCTGGACTAGACAAGACTTGCCTTGCGGAATGACGCTAGCCTGATGCTAATCCTCCCAGAGCTGATTAGCACGCCGCCAGCATGCTCCAGATGTGTCTGGATTAAGCGCTGGTGTAATACTCTTTTGCACATTGCCAAACTGGGATCAGCTGCAAATTCAGACAATGTCACTGTAGTGCTGGTGGCAGGAATCCCACCGGGGGTCTGTTTCTGCAGAGTTATTCATTGAGATACAAAAGATCAATCGGTTAGCGTCATTCGGTGTAGCCTAAATAAAAATTTCTCACTGTTAGAGTTTGATCCATAATTTAATAGCAGTGATTAGTGTTACATAAAGCTGGAGTGTGTAACTTCAAACAAACTCTCCCCTCATCTGTCACTGGTCTGAAAAACCGGTAGTAATGCCCCCAAACTCACACCATTGGTTGAGGACATCCATTGGGATGTTAAAACAAAAAGAGCAGTTTAATGGTGCTCCATACTGTTTACACTTTTGGGGTGAATCAATCAAACTGGGATGGTTCCTCCGAAAATAGAAATTCTGTCATTTACTCACCCTCATGTTTATCCCAAACTGGTGTTATTTCAGTATTATGAATGTACTATTATTAACATTTTGAATTTGCTTTTAATTTTAGTTTTTATTTTATTTAATCTTTATTTCAATTAATGAAAACCATTTTAGAATGTTTTTCAAACCATAATATATTTAGTTTTAGTTGACATTAACACTGCCATGACGTTCTTATCTGGAGCACAAAAGAAGACATTTTGAGGGATGTTTCAGTCTTTGTTTATACTATGTAAGTCTGTGGGGTCCAATATAGCATTGGAGCTGATTAACTTTGATTAACAGCTGAAACTTTCCTCAAAGTACCTTTTTTGTGTTCCATACAACAAAGAAAATTCGGAACCACATGAGGGTGAGTAAATGGTTTTCATTTTCAGGTGAAGTATCCCTTTAAGCCTTCATTAACTATAAGTTACAATATTTTGGCCCCAAAGGATTCTTAAAAAGAGATATACATCAGTAAGCTTAACACAAGTATTATTAATGAGCCATATTTGAGGTTTAATGAAATATATCAGATTTCGCTTTAGGTTTGTTCTATAAGCCTCTGCCGTGGAGAATAAAATGCTGTGCGCCTGATATGAATTATAAATGAATTCCATTGCGCCCCCACTGTGATTTCCTGCAGGCTTGGTGCTGAGGTCATTGTGTCTTGCCTGGAGAACTGTGACAGATTAATGTCTGAATGAAACGGAATTTTATTTCCATGCACATTGCTGCAGTATATGGTGCACATCGATATGTGTACAGTAGTTTGTGATTGCCTACGTCTTTTGTGTGTCTGTGTGTGTGTGTGTGTGTGTGTGTGTATACATAAGGTTGTTCATGTTCTGGTGCCTCATTCCACGGACAAAAAAGAAATCCAATTCCATTATGAATTGATTATGTTCGCTGAATTTTCTACTGAAGTAAATAGGTTCTATTTCTGCCAACCTAGAGCAAAGGAACAAGAGACATAATGAGCTCAAGTATTCTTTTTTGACTTTCATAAACTCTCCTGACATCGGTCAGACCCTGTTCACTTGAAGCTATTGAGAGGGGCCGGCCCCCAAGGTTTGACTGATGTTGTGAAAACACAATGAATAAAATTCATGATGCAAGCCGTTGTCATTTTTCATCTTCTCAGAAGTGATGACAAAAGATTGTTTGAGAATATAAAGTCACTTGAACGTTTCAAAGACTCACTCTTAAGATATTCTAAGGAAAACATTTCTGACAGATGCCTGGGAGACCTGTTGTTTACCGTTTACTAAGCAACGTGAGCAGGCATTCATTGCTTTACTGAATCCACCAGAATTAACCAACATAATATATAATATCCAAACCTCAGGATAACGTGGCAAAAAAACGGTTCTTTAAAAGCTAGCTTTCTTACGTTTTGTTGCCTTTTTATAGAAGACAGGGTGCCTGCATCTGTCTTGCGTCACTCTTTAATCATATTTTTGTTCCCTCTGCTTGATCATTGCTTTGAGCCCCCTCGGAGCGCTGCAAACAGTAAAAGGCCTTGCTGTTCATTCCCTTGTGTCATTTGAAGCTGCAGGCAATCTGTCTTTTAAATATGGCTACGTGCCTCTCTAATGGTTGCTGAAGTTCAGTGCAGCTGACTCTTGCCCTAACGCATGTGTATGTACAGTTCAAACATGTCTGAGATGAGAAGAACTGTGGCAGGGTGTACTTACCAAAGCATGAAAATACATCTGCTGTACAGTGACAGGCTGTCAGAGGTATCACATTTTAAACCATAACATGTATTTGTGATGAATCCAATCATAATTTTACAAACATAAAGCACATTTCCAAAATTCCAGTGATTTCAACAGAGGTCACATTTTCAACTAAAAACCATGCAACAAAATGTACAGTTTTATGAAGTCATTAAGTCATTAAACATAGAGCTGTGTAGCATGAATCTAAAAGATGAGATGCATGATGAAGAATGAACGTTATAACAACTTTTAATAAACACCAAGAGCAATAATCACTATATACATTAAGCATTGACAAGTCCGACAAAAAACAATGAACTAAGGGAACTGAGGTCTTAAATACACATATGATAATCAACAGAACAGGAAACAGGTGCAAAACTAATAAAAAACCATGGGAAAAAAATGAGAACTCAGGCAAAGACAGTAACAATAAAAGTAAAGAGAACAAGATAATGAAACTATACAAGGCATGAATGTGACAACATAATAATACATTATTTTCGCACATTACCATCCTCAAAATGCACCTTGCATTGGACACTCATATAAACTGTAATCTCAAATCTTGATGTTTATAAAAAATAATGTTATGCATCAACTATCCAGTAATGTTGCTGATCTTCAAGAGTACTGTTTGTGGCCTCTCTCTCTTTCTCTCTTTCTCTCTCTCTGCTTCATCAACCTTCATGACCTCCAAGATCTAATCAGGCCAGGTAAAAGTCATGCAGGTGACTTCAGTTTAGATAAACTAATTGCTCTGATTGAACAGATGGACCCTTAAGAATTTTCGCCCTTTCGTCAAGGCTGAAACCGAGAGGCATATTGATGCAGCCATACAGATGGCGTTTTCCTCTCTACACCAGACCTTGCGTCACATTAGCATTGAAATGGCTTTCATTTCCAACATGCCTTATGCATCTTAAAGTGAACAGGCTCATATAGCATAGCACACACACACACGGAATTCATACGCTGTTCTATCATTATCCTAATGGAATATTTAAAGCTCTCACCCTTTAGCTGCCGCATCTGTTTTTAATAACATTTATAGCAGATTTCCTGAATAAGCACAAGGACATTTCCATGAAAAAGGAAAATAATCTCTGTGGAGTGGAAAACAACTTAGGAAAAGGATTTTGTCCTACTACAGTATATGCCCTTGGTGCTGTAACAGTAGACCATGACTAACTTATAATCTTCTCAGAACTGTAATGGGCCCAAAGCATCAATCACACGGCAGCCGAAACCCACTCTTGTGTGCAGACGTAGCCTTGAAATTATTTCACAATGAAGTGATATTTTTACATTTCAGCCATTTTGAAGGGCATGGGACAAAAAAGAATACCCTTATAAATTGGCTCACAAAAATGTGTACTACATGTAATGCTGTTTTACTGATTGTCATTATAAAATATGTCAATGACTCCAGTCAATCTTTACACAACTGACTTCCCAGATAAGAGAAAATATAGTACTAATTTTAACTCATTCCCCACCAGACCAGTGTTTTTTTAAAAATTTGCCAGCCAGCTCACTTATTTTAGTATGAATATCTGAACTTATAATATATCAAAAGAAATAACAGAGCCTCTTCTCTTAAACAAAAACAGCAACAAAAACACATTTTATTCAAGATTCATGTATTCTTTTTTTTTTATCAACACTTGAATGTGTATAAGTTCAATAAAACAGCAACATTTTGAACAAAAAGTTGATAAAATTGCATTTTTTTTTTTTTACCAAAGGCTTTGTCCAGATCAGATTGAAAATGGTGATCAAAACATAGACGGAGTAGATCATGTCTATAAACACTTCAACATTGACATTTTGACATTTAAAAAACAGTTTTGATTGACAGGTGATCTAACCAATCATAACCCCAAATCAGGCATTTGTCTGACAAAGCAGTCAGGGGAGTTAGTAGATTAACGTTGCTGAACTTGAACTTGAAAAATTGTGTTCTCACATCTTTCCGTGCTTGAAACAACATTCCTTCTGATGTCCATTCATGTTTATTTGATGCTATAAATGAACTAGTATGAAGAGATGTTGGTTCACAAGCCGCTTGAAGAATCTACAGCAATCTTTCACAACACATTTAAGAGACACTATACGGTATTTATTGATTAAACTTCTTAAAAAACTTACGATATATTAAATATGAAACTGTTTCATATGTCTGTCGATGTGTTGTCTGTGTCCTCTTTGCTCCGCAATGTATTTTTCACCGTGTGAGAACATGATGTGTGGTGTGAGAGCACATGGACAAAGCAACAGTAACTAAAGGAGGCAGGCGAAAGGTCAATTGTGCTCTCTACCATATAACAGTGAAAACAGGTGTGAAAAACTTGTAAATGGTGGGAAAGCATTACATCATAAGGTTGGGAAAGAGTTTAAGCTTAACGGCGGACTTTAGCCTTCACCAATGTGAGTGTCGCATCGTGTCAAAACTAAATAGAACCCATTATAATCACTGATGCTTTCTACACTTGATACAGTATACAGATGCACAAAAGAAACATTTGTTGAAAGAAGAAGGAGCCAGCTATATTGGTCCATTAATCTATATAAATGACTAGATTGCTCATTGTGTTAAACTGCCAGCAGGAGGTAAAGCCACTGGGAGCGTTTGAGCGGCCATATTGCTATTCCCAACCGACTGAGGGCATCATTGACTTGCAGCTAAAACCTTGACCTACAATCACCCGTTTTTCAGCATATCAGTGGGACGGTGGGAACAACACAAGTCTTTATGAGACATTTGTGACCCGTGCTGGTAAAATGAGTTGGAATGCACACAGGCTAATTCGTGCTACAGGCAAAACAAGTGAAAAATTTCAATTTTGGTCAAGTTTGAGGTTTTCAATAAAATTAGTTCATTAAGCCCTTGTCTAGCGATCCCAATGCTCCCAATGCTCCCAATGCTCCAAATAGCAATAAAAAGTATCTTTATTTGTTCATTTTCGGAGAGGAAAACCTTTCCTTTGACCGTGAAAAATGCAGTTTTTCTCTGCTTGCTTCTTGCTTCTCGTTTGGTTAACAATTTGGGAAGAACATCTGATGTGTAACCTATTTTTTGTGTGATACATTAAGTCTTAATATATAGGCTTTCTGTTTCATTAATGTTAATCAAACAATTGTGGAATTATGGAAAAAAAGTTGAATATATACAGTGGAGAGAACAAGTATTTGATACTCTGCTGATTTTGCAGGTTTGCCCACTTACAAAGCATGTAGAAGTCTGTAATTTTTATCATATGTACTCTTCAACTATGAGTGACGAAATCTAAAACAAAAATCCAGAAAATCACATGTATGATTTTCAAATAATTAATTTGCTTTTCATTGCATGACATAAGTATTTGATCACCTACCAACCAGTAAGAATTCCGGCTCTCAAAGACCTGTTAGTTTTTCTTTAAGAAGCCCTCCTGTTCTCCACTTATTACCTGTATTAACTGCACCTGGTTGAACTTGTTACCTGTATAAAAGACACCTGTCCACACACTCAATCAAACAGACTCCAACCTCTCCACAATGGCCAAGACCAGAGAGCTGTGTAAGGACATCAGGGAAAAAATTGTAGACCTGCACAAGGCTGGGATGGGCTACAGGACAATAGGCAAGCAGCTTGGTGAGAAGGCAACAACTGTTGGTGCAATTATTAGAAAATGGAAGAAGTTCAAGATGACGGTCAATCTCCCTCGGTCCGGGGCACCATGCAAGATCTCACCTCGTGGGGTATCAGTGATCATGAGGAAGGTGAGGGATCAGCCCAGAACTACACAGCAGGACCTGGTCAATGACCTGAAGAGAGCTGGGACCACAGCCTCAAAGAAAACCATTAGTAACACACTACACCGTCATGGATCAAAATCCTGCAGCGCCCGCAAGGTCCCCCTGCTCAAGTCAGCGCATGTCCAGGCCTGTCTGAAGTTTACCAATGACCATCTGGATGATCCAAAGGAGCAATGGGAGAAGGTCATGATGGGACAAAAATAGAGCTTTTTGGTCTAAACTCCACTCGCCGTGTTTGGAGGAAGAAGAAGAGTACAACCCCAAGAACACAATCACAACCGTGAAGCATGGAGGTGGAAACATCATTCTTTGGCGATGCTTTTCTGCAAAGGGGACAGGACGACTGCACCGTGTTGAGGGGAGGATGGATGGGATCCTTACCTCAGTAAGAGCATTGAAGATGGGTCGTGGCCGGGTCTTCCAGCACGACAACGACCCAAAACACACAGCCTGGGCAACTGAGCAGTGGCTCCGTAAGAAGCATCTCAAGGTCCTGGAGTGGCCTAGCCAGTCTCCAGACCTGAACCCTATAGAAAATCTCTGGAGGGAGCTGAAAGTCCATATTGCCCAGCGACAGCCCCGAAACCTGAAGGATCTGGAGAAGGTCTGTTTGGAAGAGTGGGCCAAAATCCCTGCAGCAGTGTGTGCAAACCTGGTCAAGAACTACAGGAAACATATGATCTCTGAAATTGCAAACAAAGGTTTCTGTACCAAATATTAAGATCTGCTTTTCTGATGTATCAAATACTAATGTCATGCAATAAAATGCAAATTAATTACTTAAAAATCATACAATGTGATTTTCTGGATTTTTGTTTTAGATTCCGTCACTCAGAGTTGAAGAGTACCTATGATAAAAATTACAAACTTCTACATGGTTTGTAAGTGGGCAAACCTGCAAAATCGGCAGTGTATCAAATACTTGTTCTCTCCACTGTATATATTTCCTAGGGTTTTGACTTGATTTGTGCCAAATTTGGTTGTTAGGTGATTTTGTTTTGGAACCTTCAGAAATTTCTCTCAAAATTGACTTGCTGACTATTGACTTCAAACAGGAGTAGCTCAGTCATTATTTTTTTTTGGCAGATTCCAACAAATCCTATATCATTTAGCATCAAAGCATTTACCCGATTCTTTTTTATCAAAAATAGCATGCTTTACAAGTTGAGCTCTACAGAAATTAGAAATGTTGAGCTAAAATGTTGAAGTTGAATAATAAAAAAAAATGTTAAAAAATGTTTTTTCATATTAATCCTATGAAATTAAAAAAGGTCTATTGCTCTTCTTAGTAATTCATAAGTAACAAGCCGTCTATAGCCACAGTTGTTGTTACAAATGGCCAAGGACAGCATTGCAGATTTATTATGCTATTATGTTTTGTTAAGCGACATTTTCATTGCTTTATTTCAGAAAAACACTCTCATAATGTGCATCAAGACAGACGGTGATGAACAAATGAACTGATTTCTCAGGAGGAATGTTTTATGTGTCATTGTTATGGAAATAGCTGCACGCTATCATCGGCCATTGTTCAAAATGCTCCGACACGTCTAACCACAATACCTGCAACAACTGCTAAATCAGGTCCATAATCTGTAAAATAACATAGTTTCTGCGCTCTCCTTTAATTCTGATTTTATGCACATTCTAATAAGGTGTTTAAATGTCCTGCAATCCAATGAATAATAATTGCCTGGAAACGTTATTTAAATTCAGAGAGTGCTCGAGAGGTATAGTGGTAACATAATACATAGGATAGGTTTGAATTGGTAATCTTGTGAAGAGACTTTGCCCTTCACCACCGTTACTGTGAGTTTCGAGGCAGCCGAGGGAAAATGTGGCAAACGAGAGGCAGGGGAACAAAGTGCAATCATAACAAGTTCTCAGTGAACCACTGAAGATCAAGCACAGGCCCCAAAGGCACCTAAGCAAAAGCATACAACCACAGCCGTCTCTGCGAAGAAAAAAGGAGCGAGCGGTGCCTGTTTCAGTTCCGCAGTAGATAACAGATGAAACCCAATGGGGACTGTTTCTTTTTTACTGTGTGGTAGGTTGTTTATGCTTAAGGGGTCAAAGTGATCCTGGGTGATCTTGCAGATATGAATCATATCAAAAATGCTGGATAAAATTTCAGTTACAAAGACTCCATATAATATAACAGTTAATAGGCAGATGGCCTCTGGCTTTTTTTCATGGCAAAATGTCAGAAAGACATTTATCCAGCTGCTCTGGATACCTTAGATCAAAAGTAGTAATACTAAGTAGATATTTATATATCTTAGGGTAAGGGGTTATGTGCTATTCAGAATCAAACTGGAAACGCTTTTTAAATAAAAATTCAATCTGAGTATTATGAAAAAATACAATTATAATAAAAGAAAAAGAAAAAGCCCTACATAACTGTTTCTTTGACTAGAAAAATAATGTTTGTCGAGACAAACTTTAAATGATGGCATGACAAAAAATAGATTTGTCTAAAATGTCACCTACATAATTTATATACACACATTTCAATTCACGCAATATCATTAACTGTTCAGTTTCTCTGAATTGTAAATCAGTAAATTCTACATCAATTCAAATTCAAATTTCAGCAAAATTAACTGTTTTTTTTATTATTATTATTAAAATAAAACTTTAAAGTTTATTATTAAAAGTGCCTGAGTGCTTCTTTGAAACACTACAATATTTTTAATTGGCAAAGAAAAAAAACATCAAACACAACTAAAATCAAATTATGCTGTAATAAACTGCAAATTGCTGTTCCAAGTAAACAAAATGATAATTATCTACAACATAAAGGATATTCAGAGGCAGTATGCGCAAATACCCTGATGAGAAGAACTGCTGACAACAAACTTACTAAATCTACACATTCTACACACAGAGTTAACAGAATTATCTGGTGAAAAAAACATTCATCCATATACACACCTATAATCATACACTCCTGGGCACAAAAAAAAAGGCCAAGCCAAAAATGGCCACTGATCTTTTAATGAGCTTAAAGGTACAATATGTACAATTTTAATATTAAAATATCCAAAAGCCACTTGCACAGTGTTATATATTTCATTCAGCTATGTACTTACATTATCCTAAATATTTCCAAGAATTTGTGAATTCGCATTTTTAAATAATGCCTCTTCCCTCTACTGTCACTTGCGCCTGTCAATGACGTAATATCTGTGTTATCCCTGGTTTCCGCTTGTACTACATAGTAACCATGGCAACAGACACGGACAGCTGTGTAACGTCTAGCGGCGCACTGTTGTAGTTTCGTTCAAACATTATGGACAAGCAAACTTTGGGACAAAAGGAGAAATAAAACGAGGAACAAAATCTGCCTCTGATATCTGTCTCTCATTAGTAATCGCACCCGCAATTCTCGGCCACTCCCTGCTTCATACCACAGTCATGTTAAAAATCATCCATTCACTCATCCATAAAAATGATTTCCCCATAAACATTATTAGATCAATCGGCCTAACGACAAGTTCCATGTTCCACTCATTCACTGCGTCATCAAACCACGCCTTTGTTATTGATTTGAAGAGTTTATCGACCCCTAGCGGCGAAAAACAAAATACATATTGCGCCTTTAACCTTTTTAATCAAATCACTGGTCAGGAAGAGTTGTATAAATACTGTAGATGAAGTAACTTAGAATGGAATGGCCTTTCTCTTTGTTTTCTTACAATGTGTAAGCTGTATGGGTAGACTTTCAGACAGCTTCTTGCAGATAGACGAGTCACCATTGTTCCATGTTTATGGCTTCAAACTGTTCATGAATAGTTAAAAAATGTCTCCCAGTTTACTGCGAGACCAAATATTCACTACAGGGTTCATATCTGGACTCTGATCTCCCCAGGAAAAAACATGAGCCTGATGGACTTGCTTTCAATTTGGGCAGGAGCATTGTCTTGTTGAAAAATAATATCCGATCATTCCTGTTTAGAAACAACTTTTCATTTGTGGGAAGCAAGCCATTCTAGCCATTTGAAGACACTGCTCTGGAGCATCACAATGCAACTTGTGATTCATTACTCCACATAACTGTGCTGAACCACTCTGAATCAAACCTCCCATATTCTGCCAAAAACATCATTCTGTCTGTGATGTTCTTCTGAGACAGCAATGGCTTTTTAAGTACTGCATTTGCTTAAATTTAGCTAATTTCCTGATCAATAATTTGTGGTTTAGTGAATTAAAAGTTTAGTGTCCAGCCATTTTTTTTTGCCCAAGAGGCCACATCTGTTGTAATGGAAATAACACAATGACACGTTATAGAAGGCATATAGAGATTTGTAGAGCAGACAGACAGAGAGAAAGAGAGAGTGGAGAAGCATCATTTATCTTTGTCAGAAAACCTAGAAATCACAGAAATCACCTGGTGGGGACAATAAAATGATCCCATTTTGTTCATCAGACAGCCATTTTTCACAGTGTGGACACAGCTACAGACACAACTTTGACACAAAGGAAAAGGCTGTTCAAAATCTGATGGATGTGTAAAAATGTCTCTCATGCTGCCTTTACATGCTTTCAGAAATTTCTTGCTTCCCACTTCAGAAGTGATTATGAGCTTGTTGTGTTCAAGAGCTTTGTCATCAGAAAGAACAGAAATCATGGAAGACACTAGGGTTATTCTTGCCTATTTATTGGGAAAATCGAATTAAAGCCAAAATGATATTTAGAGACCCATTCATTGACAACCATATAAACATTCACCAAGCATGTAAATCAGCTTGCTGACGATTCTGGAATTTCTGTCAAATACAAGCTATTTTCGCTGAGTATAAAACAAATAATGTAATATAATTCAAATGGTTATTGTTTATACATGTAAATATGCACTTCTTTGACAACAACAACACAAAGTGATGTAGCTGTTGTGGAAAAAAACTAATGAGGAATACCAGTTACAGCAGCAATCGTTCTCCTCTTCGCCATGTTTAAAGTTTATGGCACACCCAACTCAGGAACTTGGGTATCAAAATTATCCCCAAGCTTCCCAGTATTTTGATTTGAGAGGGCATCCAATTTTTAACTAGGGAACTGAAAGGTTTCTGAATGGATAAATGCACTATAAAAAGAGAGAGAGAGAAATCTAAAAATATATATATTTTGAATCTACTTACATGTTTAAGGAAGCTATTTTCTGACACAAAAGGGAAAAATCAATCATGCTTTGGTAAATCATAATTAGCGTATGACATAGTATCTAATAATTTCGTTTTTTTAAGCTCACAATTATATTTTTGTCTTAATTGACGGGTTGAAATTATGACAAAAAGTCAAGACATAAGATGAAATGATGACTTACGACAAGTCATTCCATAAATATGATTTAGTATCTCATAATTTCAACTGTTTTTCATAATTATAACTGTTAGCCATAATTATGACTTTTTTTTTTGACATGTGGCAGAAATGGACTTCCATACATGTAAACAATATTTACCCTAATTATTCACTTCATTATAATCATAGACATCAATCCATCATGTTACCTTGATGCATTAAACCTTTTCCCCCCTAAAACTCAAACAGTGAGACATATTCAGGTTATGGGCAAAATGAAAAGTCAAAAGCTCTTGATATTATGGTGTCCCATCTCTCCATACATAGAGGACACCTGCTATTACTCATTAGGAAAATTCATCCAGCTGTTGACAAACACTGCATCTGATTAACTTCACTTGGCCCTCTCAAAAGCCCTCAGCTGCACAAGGGCCATTTACAGCAAGCAGCTTCATAGACAAAGATTGAGAGCTTAGTGTATGATACACCATCATGCTATATACATTTCACATGAAATTATTAGCTTTTTGGTATGATTTTTGGGTTGTTTTTTTAGACTTTACTATATAAACACTACACAATTGCTTAATAAATAGTGATTGTTCAATTGGGGTAACTGCCCCCAAAATGAATTAACAACAGGGAAACAATCTATAGAAATAAGGCAGGCAAAACAGAAACAGAACACAACGAAAACTAAATGGAAAGGGACAACACAGTTGTCTTTTTTTTTTTTTTTTAAAAAAGAAATTCTTTGCCAACACTTTACTTATGTATGCATAATGCATAATGCAAAGGTATTCATAATGTAAGATACAATATATAAAAGTTAAAATACATTATATTTTTCAGATTCCTTTCTATCTCTAAAATTGGTTGTTTGTTTTAATGCATTCTAGTTTCTAAAGGTGTGTTCAAAGAATAGATAAGTGTTATAATGTACTGTAAAAGGCAAGGCAAGCTTATTTATATAGCCCATTTCATACACAATGGTTATTCAAAATGCTTTACATAGAACGGATTTTAATACAGAATCATAAAATAAACACAGATGCATAGGAAATAAAACTAACAATAAAATCAAAGATGAAAAATGATTTAAAATTTATTAAAACAGTAATAAAAAAACAAAATAGGATACATAGATACAGTGCAACCAGTTGTGTTTTGGGTCTGGATTTGAATGTGGCTACTGTTGGAGCACTGATCTAATCTGCTCGAGTGGCATAAAAGCTAAAAGTGGACTCACCCAGTGTTGAGTGAACCCTTGCCATTTCTAAATGACTTGATCCTGATGATCCGAGTGATCTGTTTATCAGTTTATATTCAATGAGCATATCTCCAATGTATTGAGGTCATAGGCCTTTTAGTGACCAAGTAACAGTCATTGGAAGCCAGTGTAAAGACCTGAGGATGTTCAACAGCTGCATTCTGTATGAGCTACAGCTGTCTTATAGTCTTTTTGGGAAGACCAGTGAGGAGTCCATTACATTAGTCCACACTGTCGGTGATAAAAGCATGAACAATTTTCTCTAAGTCTTTCTGAACATGAACAAACCAACCCCAAACTTTTGAATGCCAGTGGACATGAAAGATATTAAAGAAGTCAAAAGTGCCCTTATTTGAAGAATCATCCAATCATATTCAGTTGAATGCAGCAGAAGGGCAAAGGCCCTCTTCAAAATACTTTGACATGAACTACTGAGCAGGAAGTGATGCGATGAGCATACATGCCACTCAGCGGACCTCAGTAGAGGGCAGTACCCTGAAAAGTGTGTCATTCTAAGGATACGCTGTTCTATTTCCACAATCACGCAAACACACACAGTGTTCAGAGGAAGGTACTTAACCTTAAAGTCAAGCTGTGACTAAAGAAACATTCAAAAATTTCCTTGACAGCTTAACTTTATTGATATTGTTGCACTCGGCATTTGTGAACATCTCTGTGAACTCAGAACATCTTTGGCCTGTTTCACACCACACATGTAAGAAGCACATAAGCAGAGCTACGGTGTAACACTACATTAAAATGACAATTTTCTGTAACACAACAGAAAATGTAATACTAAATTGAATATTTTCTTAAAAAGGCCATATGATGCTGTTTTAAAAGGTCATTTTAAAATGTTTATTGTACTCTTTGTACAAGAGTAGGTTAACATGCTTTAAAGTAAATAAAAAAACATTATTTTTTATTATTTTACATTATTGCAGCACCTCTTTTCACAGTCTGTCTGAACGTTCTGATTGAGTTGCAGCTTTTGCAAAGCCCCGCCTTCCGAAAAGCCCAGAGTATTGGCGACATGACGACAACAAATCAACACAACAATTAATCGAGGAATTTTATGCAGGTCTAGATTAGTGTTCCCTGTTAGAGAGAATAATTCCCTTTGTGAGTTTAGCAACTTTGCAGATACACATCATGTGGCCTCTTTAATATTTCTAACGGCTTTAACTTCTAAGGCTAATAGAAGTGCAACTGAGAATAAACTTCATCATCAATGAAAATCAATTTACATGACCACATTTAAATCTAAAATGTCATTAAACATGAACACAAACCAAACTGCTAAAAATCACATCAGTCACATTTATTGAATATTTAAACATGCTACATGTGAGGTAAGTGCCGAAACTCTACGACGCAGCACCATTCCGATCACGCAGACTGCTGCACAGTGTGAATGCTGTGACCTGTTAATATGATCGGCAAATAAACATGCATGCTGTGTGAAACAGACTTTAGAGTTAAATTTGCTTCACCATCTGTGGATTGAGAGATCTGTGCATCTATCAATGCATAAATAAAAACATGTCTAAATCCTCACAGTTGTTCAGATGATTTAATATTTAGCAGGCTGTTTCAAACCAAACAGATGCCAGTTTTATCATTTGAAAATTACGGCAGCAATATCCGCAGAATCTAATTGGCCAGATCTTTTTTTATCTTTTTTTTATGTCATTTAGCAGCAAGACCTTGCTAGCCATTATTTAAAAATGCATCTGGGCCTATCAAACCTATAATTAAATTTCTGTCATTCTTTAATGCTTTTTGGTCATCACATGAGTCAGTAAGAATCTCTCAAAGTCACTTATCTGATGCTGAGAGGGATGAGGAACAAAACTTCTAACGTGATTCACCACTAGGAAGCTCAGATTGGAGGCATATTACATGCAATTTTCTATTCTGTCAGAGTGAGTCAGAGCCCACATGCTGAGCCCTTTTCTTTTCATCAGCTAGCTTTCCACAATGCTGCGTGTTATTTGACCTTGGGTTCCGCTTTTTCTTCTGCCAACTTGGAGGGGTTCGTGGGTGGCGCGTTGAGGCAGGTGGGTGTAATTATGCCAGAATTCTCCCTGGTGAGATCTGCAAAGGTGGCCGGCCATTCTTTTCCACTCTCTTTGACTAGGCCAGATGACCTGCTTGATTCCCAGAAAAGTCCAATTACCTTTGAATTTATTACCTAGCTGAATGCAGACTGATGTAAAAGTATTGTTGGGACTGTATCCTTCCAGGAAATAGGTGTAGCAAAATTAATAGTAAAAAAAAAAACAGCGTAATAAATAAATGTAACAAAAATACTTGCAGAGGTTGATATTATTTTCTAATCACCTGCATAGAATTTCAATGACAACTCCCACATGAGAGGAACAGCTGCCACGAAGTACTGCAAAACTATTCACAGCTCTTTTGCACTCTTGACAGAATCAGACTGAACAGAGCCATATGGGAGTGCCAAAGCTGTCGCTCACCTGAGAAACACTTAAGCATAACATCCAGCTGGCAAAAACCCAGAAGAGTCTCTCTTACACAAATCACACACACATAAACATATAACATACACATATAAACATAAATGCATGCATACACACACACTATTGTTCAATTACATTTTTCTCACCAAGGCTGCATTTATTTGATAAAAAATACAGTAACTTTTGAGTTGGTTATGTTTTCCCTGATCCCATTTGCCTGTGTTCTCGTTCCTGATTAAGTTACGCACTTGTTTCTTGTTTTGTTAATTATCTAGTTCTGCATATATACGCCCTTAGTTCTCTTTGTTCAGTGTTCGGTCACGTTTTTGTTCAGGCGGTTATACTATACTGTATTTATTCTTGTTAAAGTGTTCCATTTTGGATTTATTCATTAGAACCTCTTTTGTTAAACTCCACACATAACAGAAATATCTTTATAATTTAAAGCTGTTAAAAATTAAAAATGATCCAAAATCAATTTTTGAACAAGTACATAACCAGCCAGTGTTCAAAACTATCTCCTTACCTTAGCTGATTCAATACGGTATAAGCTTGTAATAATGTTTTATAATAAAATTGGTACTGGTGGGTTTCTGCGGGAAATTTGAGCATGCAGCCATTCGTCTTTAAGTCACGTCACGTTACATAAAGAATGAGTTCCAGTCAGGGGCGGATCTAGAAAATTATTAATGGGGTGACAAGGGGGTGGCATGAGAACTATGAGAGGTGGCAACATTACGGTAACAACAAGTACAAAGTTCACATTGAAGTGCCGCTGATATAAATCGGTAGAGGAAACCATTTATATTTCATACATTGGGAATATGGGATACACTGCTGGGGTGGCAATGGTCTTTCTAAGGGTGGCAGTTGCTACCCCATGCCACCCCGGTAGATCCGCCCCTGGTCCCAGCCAGTAGGCTATTATGGCATGTGAGGATGCTGCTGGTAGCGGATGATTTATAACCTTTTCTCACAGCAGCAGCAATAATTAAACTTATCTTTTTGACAACGGATTGTAGTACAGAAAGGTCCAAATGACAATCATCAGTGATGGAGATTCACCCATTGTCAAAAGCCAAAGACTGAGGACTGAGGAGTGGCTACAAATATTGAAATCTCCAGGTAACGCTAATACACACTAAATACACATAGTTACGCAATATTGATGCTGTTAACATTAACAATTTGAGAACAAAGTATAACAATAATAATAATTTGCACAGTTTGATGTGATCCAAGCTAAGCAATCGTTAGATTGTTAATCACTGTTGGTAGCGCGAGTAATGCTTTTTTTTCTCAGCTGGTAAAAACAAAACTGGCAGACATGTAATTGTTCAGATGATATTTTCTCATTTTGATCAAACTTCCAGGACGTAGAATCTGTGATTCTGAAGTACAGTATTCACACCGATACGATGACTGACAACAAACATTAGATCCATCCACGCTGAGGAGCCGTGCCAATAACAAATATCCATCTCAAATAGAGATGGATAGGTATCTGTAACATCAATGAGACATTTTATAAGAAAATATTAAATATTTGCTATTATTTCAGAAAACTAGGTTGTACTGAGCATGTCGGATTAAAAAAAATAGCTTTCGGTGTTCATATTATTAGCCCACACTCCTTCACAAAAGCAGAAAAACTAATAAGTTGCCACCAACTAAGTTCAACAACAAATGAACGTCAATAAAATGGTGTTCTGAAATGTGTCTCTTTATTCTCTGAAGCATCTGACAAAAGATAGGCTATGCCATTTACCCAAACAGCACAAACAAGCAGCGGTTATCTGTGTTGTTGCTCAGGGGGAGGTAAATCTGGTGTGTGATCAGAATCTAAATGACTTCGCTCTCCCAGCTGCCCCCACTGAACAAGCTCCTCGGTCACTGATCCTGCTTAAAACTGCCAAGAAGGAATTATTAGAAGTTGGATACAGAGGCTCCCCGTCGGATTGCGCTGGCAGGTCATGAGGATGGGAGGGGAGCCAATAACCTTTCACTGACAAAGTGCCTGTGTCAGTTAGGAAAACACAACCACTCTTTAATTTAGCCCTTCTCCGTTTGGGTGAAAGAAACAGCTAATCAATTAAGAAGCAGTGAATATCTGTCAGGGGACTTCAAGATTTGTTTGTCATTGAAAAAGCTTGGAAGTGGGTGGCTGTAAACTATGTTTTAAATATACCCCATCCATCATTTTGGTCCTTGACCTGGTTCCTTTATGTGCAGGCTGTAGGTTGTAATCTATGTTTCTGTTGAAGAGAACAGCAGGAATGTGATGAATCGGCCACACTGATGAAGCTTGAGCTGGAATCTTTCCCAGGAAGCAACAACATATTGCCAACTTGGAAAATGATTCAGTAACGCAGCATTCAGCTGTTACCAAAGAAATTTCGACCATCATTTATAAATATGAGAAGCGTGGGTACGATTGCCCACGAATTGAGATTCAGGGCAGTGCCACAATGAGCTTCTTTCATTGAGCTTCACTGTGGTTGTCCTGCAAACATTCAACAACAAACACAGCAAGCCACAACATCTGATTCATGAACAAATGACTCTTACAAACCAGTTAATTTCCAGTGAGTCACAAACTGAGTTTTTAGCTATGTCTGATTTACCAAACAAATAATTAAGTTTGGGATTTGTATGATTCTTTAGTGTTTTTGAATAAAGTCTCTTATAAAATGGTTAGTTCCTGTCCTTGATTCTGATTGGTCAATAGCTGTGTTTTATTCACGATAAAACACGGCTATGACCGCTTCACCCAACGGTACTGTGTATCACTGCACCCTTAGCAACCACTCTTAGCAACATAAACTGTTTGTTCTCAATTTGACCATTCGCAAAGACCCGCCCCCTTTAGTTACTGTTGCTATGTCCGACAAGTCATGCGCTCTCACGCCACACATCATGTTCTCACGCCGTGAAAAATACATCCCGGAGCAAAGAGGACACTGACAACACATCGACAGGCAAGACGGAGCAGGCTACTATTTATATAAAACATATTTAAAATATTGTAATTTTTTAAAGAGGTTTAAACAATAAATACCGTATAGTATCTCTTTAATGTGTCGTGACAGATCGCTGGAGCTCCTTCAATTGTCTCGTGAACCAACATCTCTTCATACTAGTTCATTTATAGCATCAAATAAACATGAATGAAGGAATGTTGAATGAGTACACACAATTTTTCAAGTTCAAGTTCACCAACATTAATCTACTAACTCCCCTGACTGCTTTGTCGGATAAAATGGCGGATTTGGGGTTATGATTGGTTAAATCGCCTGTCAGTCAAACTGTTTGCGAAGGGTCAAATAATATTGTTCGTTGAAGCTTACTGAATTATGTAGAAGAGTGTCGCGAGAAAGAGATCGAGTGAGCGAGTTTATTACCTGCATTCAGATTTAGCATTTTCCTTCAGATCAGTCTTATCATAAAAAATTTTTGTTTAAATGCCCACTGCAATATCTTGTTCTTTTTTAACAGTTAACGGGCTCTCGTTACTGACAGCTCTAGTCAAAGCATTTGTCAGTTGCCTCTTGTTCCGTGTTCACAACAATTCAGACTTTTCAATGTAAAACTCTTCTTGATGTCTTTGCCTCCATCTAATGGCGTAATAATGTAATTTATAAAATAATAACTCGTAAAATATTATTAAAATTGAAAAAAACTCTTTTCTGCATTCTGAAATGCATTTTATTCCTGTGACGGCAAAGCTTAATTTTCAGCATCATTGCTCCAGTCTTCAGTGTCACATGATCCTTCAGAAATCATTCTTGATATGCTGATTTGCTGCTCAAGAAACATTTCTCATTATTATCAATGTGAAAAAAGGTTGTGCTGCTTAATACTTTTTTTTTTTTTTTTTTGTGAAAACTGTGATACATTTTTCCAGGATTCTTTGTTGAAGTTCAAAGGAACAGCAATTTTTGCTCATCTGTTTTTATTTCTAAAACGAGTAAACAAATGAGCTCCGTGTGACTTTCTATTTTAGTGCTGCAATGACAAAATGCATTGTGATGGGCCACCTGAAATATTTACACAATTAACCTCAATCATCGTAATGGCTCTGCGGCGGACAGAAATGACTGAGTGAGTCGGTCTAGGAGCGGAGACTCAGACCACTTTTTGTAATGAAAAGACTTGGCTGTCTTTCAGACTGGGAGAAGCGAGAGGTGGATGGGAGGGTCAGCGTTTGGCGGGATGAGTGGCACCGGAGTGCAGGTATAGCTGGGGTTCTCGATTGCACCACAAGAGCTCCGCGACTCATTAGCCAAGAGAGTGATGAAGAGAGGGAACATGCTCTGAATCTTAGTGGAGTCCTAGACGAGCGTGACTGCAGGACCGGAGCAAAAGCCTCTTGTTCTGAGCAGAGTTATGGTGGCTCTGGTGTCATTAGGCCTGTTCTGATATGATCGACTGCTCCACTGGGTGCAAATACTTTCTCATAGCTGACTAAGGATGTGATGTGCCCTGTTGGACTATATCAGTATGAGGCTAGACAGGTATGGCTGACAATATGCTGAAACACTCGCAGAACTGGGAATTATTATTGCATGCTGGCAGCTCTCATAAACTCACAGCACTCTCTTCTGTCCCTGCTCATCCAGCACAGTCTGACACAAGACAGGCAAAGATATTTGGCATTAAATCTGGTGCATATTCTGGCCAAGAATTCACATACAGTATGAGGGGGGCGTATGAGTGACATATAAAACAACCAAAACATAGTTTGCTCATTTTTATGTGACACTTATGGGGACAGGAATATATGAAATTAATGATACTACAAAAATAGACTGGCAGTGGTTGTCCTGCTAATATTCAACAACAAATACAGTGAGCTGCAATGACTCTTATGAAGCTCACCAAGGCTGCATTTATTTAAGCAAAACAGTAGTAATTTGAAATATTGGCACAGTTTGAAATAACTGTTTTAATATATTTTGAAATATAATTTATTGAGCATCATTACGCCAGTCTTCAGTGTCACATGATCCTTCAGAAATCATTCCAATATGATGATTTGGTGCGCAAGAATCATTTCTTATAAATATTGACAACAGTTGTGCTGCTTAAAATATTTGAGGAAACCGTTACAATTTTTCAGGATTCTTTGATGAATACAAAAAGTTCGGAAGAACAGCATTTATTTGAAACAGAAATGTTTTGTAATTTTATGTATGTATTTACTGTAACTTTTGAACATTTTTAATGCATCCTTGCTGAAAGTAAAAAAAAAAAACACTGAACACAAATTTTTGAATGGTATATCTTCAAAAAATAGTGACAAAAAACCCAATATTTTACAAAATATGTTATGGTTAAACATCCATTTGAAACAAATTTACTCTCAATACAAGACAAAGATGTGATTATAAGGTGTCTACATGTATAATACCAAAATTAAATTATATAAAAAGGGCAGGAAGTGATTAATTGGACCAAAAAGTATTCTTTCACGAGGTTAACAAAAGCTAATTATCCTAAATAACAGTCAACATTGATCTCAGGCTGTACGCTGTTTGCAATCATCACAGGGGACGTTTTAACATGCAGAGCATGGATAATCTCTTCTGAAATTTTTGCTAATCTGTTTTGATACAAATATCACCCTCAAATAACCAAACTGTCTCAGTAGGAAGACTACACTGCTCAGATATCAGAAGTGATCCATTGTAATGTGTGGGTTTTATGTTCACATTCATCCTTGTCAACCAAGATGTTTGCATTGATCCATCAGCGTGAGCTATTTCACTTGGTGCATCCATCTCCTGACCACGGTCTCGCACACTGACATACAAAATAAATATGAGGTGAATAAGAAGGGTGGGCGTTAAGTCAGCTCAATAAAATAATGTAAGAACATCAGGGATTTTTTCTTAATGTATTAAAGACAGCGATGAATTACCAAATCCATTTAACTTTATTTCTTCTATGGAATGCAAAGTAAGTGGCCATGCACTATAGTATAAGTCTTCTGAAGCAGTGTAAGTTTTAGAAATTGTATGTGTTTTAGTCATTTTTATTTATTTTTTTAAATTCCTATTTAGCCTTAAGTTTTAGTTGTTCATCTAATATTTATAATTTATCTGCATTTCAATTTACAAAAAATGTTTTTAACAAATTTAATTGTGGTTTTAGTTAACAATAACACTGTTTTAAAAATCATATGATAGCATTGTGTGACAAACAAATCAAAATTTGCGTCAATATTCACTGACAATCTTTCACAATGCAAACCAAGGGTAGATGTCAAGATTTTCAGTACAAAATAACTTACATTTTTATCTGTTTCTCACACTACCATATGGCATCAAAGGTCCTGGAATATTGTACACAATTTTTATGGAATGCATATATATATATGTACAGTGGGGAAAACAAGTATTTGATACTTTGATACCGATTTTGCAGGTTTGCCCACTTACAAAGCATATGGAAGTATGTAATTTTTATCATAGGTACTCTTCAACTGTGACAATCCAGAAAATCACATTTTATGATTTTTAAATAATTAATTTGCATTTTATTGGATGACATAAGTATTTGATCACCTACCAACCAGTGAGAATTCCCGCTCCCACAGACCTGTTAGTTTTTCTTTAAGAAGTCCTCCTGTTCTCCACTCATTACCTGTATTAACTGCACCTGTTTGAATTCGTTACCTGTATAAAAGACACCTGTCCACACACTCAATCAAACAGACTCCAACCTCTCCACAATGGCCAAGACCAGAGAGCTGTGTAAGGACATCAGGGATAAAATTGTAGACCTGCACAAGGCTGGGATGGGCTACAGGACAATAGGCAAGCAGCTTGTTGAGAAGGCAACAACTGTTGGCGTAATTATTAGAAAATGGAAGAAGCTCAAGATGACAGTCAATCTCCCTTGGTCTGGGGCACCATGCAAGATCTCACCTCGTGGGGCATAAATGATCATGAGGAAGGTGAGGGATCAGCCCAGAGCTACAGCAGGACCTGGTCAAGGACCTGAAGAGAGCTGGGACCACAGTCTCAAAGAAAACCATTAGTAACACACTACACCGTCATGGATCAAAATCCTGCAGCGCCCGCAAGGTCCCCCTGCTCAAGCCAGCGCATGTCCAGGCATGTCTGAAGTTTGCCAATGACCATCTGGATGATCCAGAGGAGGAATGGGCGAAGGTCATGTGGTCTCATGAGACAAAAATAGAGCTTTTTGGTCTAAACTCCTCTTGCCGTGTTTGGAGGAAGAAGAAGGATGAGTACAACCCCAAGAACACCATCCCATCCGTGAAGCATGGAGGTGGAAACATCATTCTTTGGGGATGCTTTTCTGCAAAGGGGACAAGACGACTAGCATCTCGATGTCCTGGAGTGGCCTAGCCAGTCTCCAGACCTGAACCCTATAGAAAATCTCTGGAGGGAGCTGAAAGTCCGTATTGCCCAGCGACAGCCCCGAAACCTGAAGAATCTGGAGAAGGTCTGTATGGAGGAGTGGGCCAAAATCCCTGCTGCAGTGTGTGCAAACCTGGTCAAGAACTACAGGAAACATATGATCTCTGTCATTGCAAACAAAGGTTTCTGAATCAAATATTAAGTTCTGCTTTTTTGATGTATCAAATACTGATATCAAGCAATAAAATTACTTAAAAATCATACAATGTTTTTTTTGTGGATTTTTGTTTTAGATTCCGTCACTCACAGTTGAAGAGAACCTATGATAAAAATTACAGACTTCTACATGCTTTGTAAGTGGGCAAACCTGCAAAGTATCAAATACTTGTTCTCCCCACTGTACACACACACACTCATTGATGACATTTACATGGGCACACATATTATTTTCAATAATCAGAGTAAGGACTTAGTAGCAGTAAGCAAACCTCTTAACTCCCAATTACGTTTTCATTACTCTGATTATTCGCTAAGAATTGCGGTTATTTTTGTACCGCCATTATTCACATACCGCAATGCACAATACAAATGATAAACTCACATTCAGTAGGTGTGTTACTGGCCACTGTTAGAACTTGCATCAAATGCAAAACACATTTCTACATATTGGATAGGGTTAGGGTTCTCAGTGACATGCCTAAAATGTCTTCAACCATTAATATACTGCATTATATTCATGTCACACAAATTGGCAATATGAACTCAGTTTCTTCAGCACCCAAAAATGTAATGCTTCCTTTACTGCCATGTTTACAAATCTGCACATCACTGCAGGAGCGTGACACGTCATCCGTGTACGTCACAAACACATGCGCACTTTGGTCAGAATGGAATAGGGTTTACATGCCTGTTTATTGCGATAAAAATCGGCATGGACCACATATTTTACTACGATTATAGTTGCTATGATTATGAGCACAATCGCATCGATTTGATCAAAGTATTGTGTTTGCATGAGGTAAGGTTTAATCGCAATATTGCCTAAATCTCATAATCGCATTATGTGCATGTAAACAAAGTCATTCTGTAAAGCAAATTCAAGACCAGCTGTCTAAATTATGTCATCCACAGTCTTCTTTCCATGGACTGCATTCACTGCCTTTAAAATTAATTGACTTCAGTGGTTTAAGTCGAGCGTGAAAATAATTGCAGATAGCAGCATTAATCAAAAAACACTTTTCAAGTTTTCACTTTTTACTTCCACACAGACTTTATTAAACTGCTATTATTACAGTGCATCATATATTTCCTCTCTCTTAGAACATGGGATGGTTTTATTTACCACTTTTATATGAAAAACAGCAATGACAATACAGGTGTATGAATAACTAAACAGCTATTTCAGCTTGCTGTGCATAATTACTAGCCCAAAATTGCTTTAGCATTTAAGGTCTTTAAGATAAAAAGCAGCAATAATTGGCTTTCGCTTTAGAATAATGCTATCTCAAAAAGTGTATGATTCTGTTCCCAAAGGCAAAATTAGCCATTAAAGTTCATTTGGAATCTCACTTTCACTTGACACGGTGAGCACTTAACACAAGGCTAGATACATTTTTCAGAGTGATTTAAGATGCAAGCACTAAAAATCACTTGCCTCCATTTATTAGCATTATATTAGAATTGTGTTATTTAGCAGTGAATCGCTGCTGACGATTATGGCTGGGATTATTAAAATACAAATTATGCATCTAAATCATTACAGCTCTTGATGCCTAATTCTGACGTGAACATCTGAATAATTTCAGTGCAGGAAGAGAGTGTTGTCAATATAAAATGGTACCTCATTTAAAATACAGAAAAGGCAGCTCCATGCCACCCAGGTGCTGTGCTGTCAGCATGAACAACAACAGCCATTTATTAAAGGGCTTCGGGTAGCTTGCTCCTGTCTCCTAACCACAGAGATCCATGTATTATGTCAAAGGCGAGTTTTGTCGCCTGAGTAAGAAAGGGAAAAAAGAAGGATTTGAAAAAATATATCTAAATGCAAATCTGATATGGCTCCATCCATATGGCTTTGATCAGAGGAAGAGATCTATGGACTGTCTATCACAGGACACCTTCATACATGAGGTCAGTGTAGTGATATTGCAACAGCGTAAATGTAGTCAAATTCAGTTACCACAACAGTTTAGTTTTTCAAACATATTTTTCTTTTTAAATGAGAGCAGTGCTTGAAGTGGAAAAATAAAAGTGTCGGTACTCCCGATGCTTCTTAAAAATTTATTCCTGAAGAAGCGAGGCCGCGGCAGGCTTCCGTACGTGCAACATGTCGGAAATGCCGGTATGCAAGGACATCTGGCGGTACACTAAAGGTAAAAGAGAACTGAATCTATCAAGCATTGTGAATGTGTGAATTAGCATGTCGTTGCTGAATCGCTGGTGTTTGATTTCAGAAATGAGATCATGACCGCAGCCGGTGATGAAGCCGAAACCGTCACATACAGTCCAAGTAGACTTTGACTATTTAATTTTACTTAACATTATTTTATTTATCTGCTATATTGATAAGACCTTTATGAAGGATATTGGTTTACTTGTGGCCTTTTTGTGCACTTAAGCTTAACTGAGACTTGAGAGTTTGTAGATGTTTAAGAGGCTGTTGTGTCGACCTTGATTTATCGCAATATTGAGGTGTTCATTCAGCACGAGTACTTAAGTACTGTTAAAATGAGATACTCTAAGACTTTTACTCAAGTTGTTTTGATTTGGTGACTTGTAACTTGTAATGGAGTATTTTCACTGTAAGGTAACTGTACTTTTACTTTGTAAGTATTGGCTTTCAGGTACTTTTTACATCTCTGGGCCCTTGTCAAACTTGCTCAAATCCTAACGTTTGCCCATTTTTCCTGCTTCTAACACAACTTTGAGGACAAAATGTTCACTTGCTGCCTAATGTATCCCTCCCACTAACAGGTGCCGTGATGAAGATATATATATATATATATATATATATATATATATATATATATATATATATATATACAGAATCAAATAGATTTCATCTCAGAATACAGTATTTGGAATTATAAAAAACTGTTTAAAATGTCTGAATATCATTGCATTAGATGGAAAATATCAAACCATGTTCCACAAACAACGAGCCCTCTTTGTCAGGTTTGAGGTAAGCAATGAGGCGGAGACTCAAGAATTCAGAAATGGGCTTTTTATACATCAAAACATAAAGCAAAAACAACCCGGTGGGGGAAAATATGACCGACAGGAGCAAGGCAGGGAACAACAGGGAGCAGGTAAATATGATGCACATATGACAATAATCTAGTACAAGACTGCAAACACAAGGAGTATAAATAGGGAGAGTAATCAAAGCAGGGAATGAGAGAGGATGGGTGGAGCACATTAACCAATAACCGGATAACAAGAAGTGTGGGGTTAGACAATAGACAGGAGAGCACATGGCACATAGAAACAAACATGACAAACCATGTGCTCACACCAATCATGATAAAAACAAGAACACATTGACCGAACTCGGCACGCTCACAACGACAAGACAGTATAGGAGTGTCAGAGCTCTGTCACCTAACAAGAACAAACTAGACTGAAGTGACAGAACCGTGACACTTTTCATCTTCTGATAATCTTTTATTATTAATTTTGAGCAATACAGTATATCTACCGTTTTATAATTTAATCGTTTGGTAGATGAATGGAAACTAGCAACTCGAGAACCAAAACATTTAGCTGAAATTGCAACGGAATCGGTGTCATTCTACTAGAAAACTCTTTTCAATATATCAGATTTATATTGCTGTCGTTTGCTGGCTACTTTCCGCATTCCCATGTCACTGCCCCAAGCTTTTCAACTTCATGAATTATTCAAAATCATGGACGCAAACAAAATGGTAAAACAAGGGGAAAGACCCTGGCTAGTGGCAGATGCATGGCAGGATCGGGATGAAGGCTGGAGGCTCTGTGTTATTTAAACATGCAGACATAAATATGCACTCATGAATATTAAAGCACATATATACATCCCCCAGAGACAGGAAGTCCTATCATCTTATTTTAGCACCACTCTTTTCAACTCCAGTTTATAGTTTGTTTTCCCCTAGCAATGATGGATACATTTTTGGTGGCGCTAGATCTTCATTAAAAATGAAATGTTGGTGTAGATACAAAGAATGCAGACACCAAACACCTCTTTTCCATATAGATGTAATGCAGCTCAGTACCATTTCTTTGAAATACAAGGAAAGTGGAACTTTTGTCTATAAGAGAAAAACAGCTCAAGAGAAGTGCTTATGACTGCATTTTACATTTCACTTGTGATAAACAGTGAAACACTGCAGTGCTGTTATAAAAAATATCTGTACTACTGGAATGCTATATCACTGGTGTGCATCATAACTTATAGCTATCCAATTTCAGTCAAGTGTTTTTGCAGATAAATCATGTAATTTTCAGAAAAATCAGGATGCAGGTTAGACTGTAATATTTATGCTTTCAGCTATTTATGCGGCTTTGGATCGCAGCTCTCTTCTATTTTTCTTCACAGGACTGAAACAGAACAAAAAGGTCATAAAGGTACTGTAAGCCCTGTGTATGCATACATGATACACAGTCAAAAGCTATTTCTTAATGCTAATTTAGGACTCACTCTGAAAAGCAATTTCTTGACTGGAGCAGCCTTACAATCTTTTTCTTCTAATTGACCCACTTAAAGCTAGCAAATGATTTTCATTTGGAAATTTCCACTTCAAGAGATCTATAATTAGCATTCCTTATAGGCCTAATAAAAAATTTTAAGTGCTAATTGCACTCCTGTTTCCTGGCTCTAGCAGTTAGTCTCAGACCATGAACCCTAGATGCGAAAACACCCTCTGGCACGCACATTTGAAAATAAATTCAAACACTTCATATATGCGTCTCTTTGTCAATTAAAAAACAAAAAATCCACTGGTTTAGAAATTCAGGTATTGTATGTATTCCCAACGGTTTTGATTCAACATCTAGTGATAATTTGTGCTCAGTTTATCAGGTATAAATAAGCAAACATTCACTATTTAAAGTGGAACAGAATTGTAATCCATGCTTTTAAATTAAATCAACTTAAACCTAATCAATGATCTGTTTCCACAATGACCTCTGACGTTCAGAATACAATAATTCTATAATATGCGTATAACCTACTGGTGCATCTCTTTGTGATTTCTGAGTGGCTTTTCAAAGAAATATTCCATTGTTCCTCACAAACAGGTGCTTTTTAATGGCTTAGCTTTCATTTTTGGCCCAGTATTTCAGGGCTGTCTGCAAATCCATTCTTTAATCTTCTAAAGGAGCCCTTTCTTTTACAAATCCAGGGATTTTTTCTAACTTAATCAAGGAAGTAAAAAGGCCACTGTGTGCTAATCCGCAGTTCTAGTACACTATAGATACAAGTTTCGAAGGAACTCTTCATTATGATATGCATAAACAGCTCAACAGCTTGAGAGAGACTGAGTGAATACTTCAATAGTGAATACTACAATTTTGAAAGCACTTTATTACATTTCTGAGCCACTGAATGACTAATACTCAATCAACACAAACTCAGCACCCCTGAGAAAAAGATATGCGTAGGAAAAAAATAAAACTACACTGTTGAATACAAAATAAAAAATAGCAATCACGCACACTAGCAGTCCATGCTAAATATAGAAATTATTATAAATACAAACAACGATTCAGTCCACTGATCACTGAGCAAACACGACAGAATTCCAATTAGAATTTGAATGTATAAAGAAGTAGAATTAAAATTCATAAAACGGAAGTTTGACAAATAGAATAACAGATATACGGACGGATGTGCATTTTTATTTCATGTCCAGTCATACTAGTAGATATCACATTTTAAATGCTATCATATTGCAGCACATATGGGAAAGGTGAAGAGCTGGGATTGTTTTGAATAATGCTTATTGTGTTGTGTACATTTGTGCTCTATAGTATAATTACAGTGTTTGAAAAACAGCAGTAAAGTGATTGGTTCCAACACCAGAGGCAATTTTTAAAAGTATTCACTGAGGCCATCCAAATCGAGTGCTGGATGCTAGGGCTTCCATCATCTATCAAATGCTTCAAAATGCTTAACATTACCATCTCTCCTTGGTACATGTTATAAACGTATATGGATGGAGTTGAAAAAAAAAAAAAAAAAAAAAAAATATATATATATATATATATATATATATATGAAATACAGATTGAATACAGACTGAAAACATTAACATACAATCATTTCATTCTTGATCATAGCCTCATAAACACACTCACTATGGCAAAATAGTACAGCAGCAGGGCTGAAATTGCTTTAGTTCTCACTATACTTGCAAGGGCATGTGACTGATTACATTAACTGACATTGATCTTCGGAAAAGAAATCCATTCCTTAGATGTAAAAGATGAACCTTCTTGGCTTGAGGTTGAGGTACAATACTCAAGTTTCCAGTGACATGCAAATTATCAGGGATGCATCAATAATAAAATTCTGGTCAATACCAATAAGATGAAATCATGTTTAGATTATGATATAAAGCCAATAAATAGGCAATTTTAAAAATACATTTTGTATTAATGACAGAATTTTAATTTTTTAGCTGAACTAACCCTTTAAATTATTACCGTTTTAAGATTAACTTTCAGTGAGTGATGAGGAGAAAAGGTCATCTAAATTTTAAAATATCTGACAATTAATACATTTCAATACATTCAAAGGTTTGAGTACTTTTTTCAATGGTTTTGAAGTCTCTTATGCTCATTAAGGCTGCATTCATTTGTTCAAAAATACAGCAATAATGCAAAATTTTAATGTAAAATAACTGTTTTCGATTTACTCATGTGATGTCAAAGCTGATTTTTTTTTCCAGCATCATTACTCCAGTCTTCAGTGTCACATGATCCTTCAGAAATTATCCTAAGATTTTAAACATTTCTTATTATTATCAATGTTGAAAACAGTCGCTGTTTAATATTTTGTGGAAACCACAATACACTTCTCCAGCATTCTTTGATGAATATAAAGGTGGAAATAAAACAGCCTTTATTTGAAATACAAAAATTTTATAACATTAAAATCGTCTTTACTGTCACTTTTGATTAATTTAATGCATCCTTCCTGGGGAAAAATAAATAAAAAAAATCTAATACTGACCTCAAACTTTTCAACGGTCATGTATCAAGTATAAAACCAGTTGACTGATACAGTATTGATACATTGGGCATCCCTAATTCCATCCACATCACATTTCAACTAAAAGGGAAAACAGGCTGCTTTCTACAAACTCCAGAAGAGTTCTGTCCTTGACAACATGGACATGGTTTCACACTGTGCTTAAAACCCCAAAATAAAACATCATCCTGACACATCTCATCAGCTTGAGGATATCTTCCAGCCTGACTGCAACTGGGAGCTCAGTCTTGGCTCTCCTGGAAACAACAGTAAATGACACAGTAAATGAGTTTGGATGACATTGACTGACAGTGTCATCTACTGAGAAGTGCCCTGTGGTTTCTCCACGACAGACCTGTAAATACATTTCGTACCTTCTCCTCCTCCTTTCTGTCAAATAGAGGAGATACCTGCTATGGAGAGGTCATTAATGACCCAACTGCCGGCCCCCAGCTCCCTCTTCAATTGTCACTCTGAATCCAATTTCGCCAATATTCACTGGAAGCTGAGCAAACATGGCTGGATCCCCTGTCCATCAAAAGCAGCTGCTGTTTGTTGGCTCTGTAACATAAAAACAACAGAGCAGATTCTATTTACATCCCCATCTCAGGGTGCACATACTGTATATGCATTTATAATATATCCATATTCTGTTCTCTGAGCTTTCACTGCATGTGAAATGGATGTTAGATTATCTTATAAAGAACGAATGCAAAGCATGTACTCTCATGTAGTATTGATCTGCTTATTGATCATGGATTCTGTTGAAGACATGATTTACATTAACGACAATAATCAAAAACGACATATAGAAAAATAGGCCAGAAAACTATAAGCTTGCTTTTTGACATCAAATATACAATATGTATATCTGTAGATCTGTAGTGTGGGAGACAAAAAAAAAATCTCTGTATCACAGGAAAAAGCAATAACACTCTCGTCTTTCCTGAGAAACATGAATTATTTACACCGCCCCTTGTCAACTGAAAGAATGTTTGGTCTTTCTGTCAGAAAAATACAATAACAGACAAGTAATATTGTTCACATGAGGGACACTAGGTAGAGATCATGTACTTTAACTTTTATCTTTATATGAAAAACATTTTATGTGTTTGTGGGGGTAAAGATAATTTTATGCAATATTTTAGTAACACTTTATTTTAATGTGTCCTTGTTACACATGTTACACTTATTTACGATAGTAATAACCATAAATTAGGCATAATTACATGCAACTAACCCAAAACCAAACCCTAATACTACCCTAACCCTATAGTAAGTACATGTACTTTTACTCAATACTTAGATGAATAATTATACTGTAATAGGGACACATTAAAATAAAGGGTTACACTTTAAAAAAAAAAACTGTCAGTATTACAGTGTAATTATACTTTTAAGTAATTATAACATTCCTCATAAGTTAAAAACAAATCTCAGTCTGACCTCAGACTTTTGAATAATGCTGTATTTTTTTATACATATAAAAATGTGACCCTGGACAAAACCAGTCCTAAGTCGCATGGGTATATTTGTAGCAATAGCCAACAATGCATTGTATGGGTCAAAATTATCGATTTTTCTTTTATGCCAAAAATCATTATGATATTAAGTAAAGATCATGTTTCATGAAGATATTTTGTAAATTTCCTACTGTAAATATATCAAAAATGTATTTTTGAGAGTGTCGGAGATCGGTCAGGCTCAGCGAGCACCGTCACCTGAGTACTGATCACGTTCACCTGACTCACATCATCTCATCACCACCACAGTACTTCACTCTGGCACTTTGTCTGGTCTCAACTTTGAGAGAAGGACTCACTTACCTGCTTGACTTACCTGTTCCCAGGTTCCTGCAACGTCGTCTTACCTGTGCCTCTGTGTCTCCATCGTCTCCCCATTCGTCTGTGTCTCCTGCGATCTCCATTCTCCGGATTACCCCACGATACCAACTCTGTCACCGAAGTGTGTGCTCCGCAGCGTTCATCCACGATCTTCTTCCTTCTCCTGTAAAACCAAAGAACTGTCAGTATATCCACTCATCCTCATTTCACTCTGTGAACTGTTCATTCCGATCACCTGTGTGTTCCGATCCTGGTGTGTTAAATAAAAACTCATTCGTTCATTCTCCATCTCTGTGAGTCTGTGTTAAATAACAGAGAGTGGATATGCATTGCTAATGAGTTCATTTTGGACAACTTATATTTTGATTTATTTGCAGCCTCAGATTCCAGATATTCATCATTTTGTATCTCGGGCAAATATTGCCCTATCCTAACAAACAATGCATCAATTGAAATATTATTTATTCAGCTTTCAGATTATAAGATTTCAGGTTTTGTGGTCCAGGGTCACAATTGATATTAATATTGTAATATTTTGTCTAAATAAATTATGAATAAAACAAAACAAAAAAATCAATCATTTTAAATGCTACATATGAATTTAGTTATCACATTATAATGCTTAATACAGCATGAAAAATACTGACAATTATTTTTTCAGATTTGTATAAACATAACATGTAACAGTTAACAAATTATTAGTGTTTTTAGAGATTATCTCTGACATCATCTAATATACTTAAAGTTAATCTAAATGTAAAAATAGGGGAATGATTATTGTGTAGTTAAAAAAGGTCTGGCAAAAGCCAGTGTAATTTTCCAGAATATATATATATATATATATATATATATATATATATATATATATATAAATACTGACATAAAAATCTAACAAGAGCATCCAAGGACTAACAAGCAGCCTCTCAAAAAAGACATATCTTTCAGACGCTGAATCTTTGAGATAAGGACCTCAAGAAAAAAGGATAAAAAAGGCTTTGTACCTTCAAACATCAAACACAGCAAAACCTATACAATCTGAAGAGGTGGTATCCATCCACAGCAAAGGCATGAAATGCCACCAGAGAAAAAGCCACAACAGCACAAAATGATTTATAATGCACACTTCTAGAGGGGATATGCCTGAATAACTGAATGAACGATTGAAAGGTTAAAAAGCCATTTACTTTTCACTGTTTGCATCTTTAGCGAGGAGGCTGGGGCCGTTACTCTTGGTCAGACGCACACAGATGTCTCAGAGATTCACAGCAAAAAAAAAAAAAATTCAGAAGAGAAAATATCTAATTGCAGAGAATGGTTGAAATTGCATGCAAATGTCGATGTGCACTTTAAAGAAAAGAGCTATAAATGTCATGGACTTAATAAAGACAGATGAAAGCAAATGAAGAAAGCACACAAGCAAAAAATTAAGCGCAAAAATGAGGCTCGAGTGGGTCCTGCTTCACATTGATTTTGATGCATCTGTGTAGCTGGAACAGTACAGCATGTGCACTTTGCTGAAGGGCTCTCTTGTAACTCTAGTTTGATCATATCTGCAGGAGAGCAGAACACCATGAGGTCTTTAAGGTGGAATTCTGAAGGGGTTTGACAGCACCGCGCCACCGTGTAACCCGGAATCTTATTATAACACAGTTCAGCTTTGCAAGGACATAGAGGTGTCAGTGTACAGGAAGCACTTGACAGTATCATGGTGTGTTTGTGTGGCGGTCGCTTTGTTGAACAGGCTCATGTAAACAGGCTCGAGAGAGACTGCACACACTAATATTTCCCTTCAAGAGTGAATAGATGACACAAGGTAAAGCGAGAAGATTCATTAGAGTTAATTATAATATAATACGATGCACCTTTGTTTGATCACACAGAGTGGACGTATTTGTATGAAACTGTTTTGTTGGTTTTAGAGTAATTTTTTCTGCCTTTATTAAAACGGGAAACAGTGAGGCATGAAATTACTGCATGAATTATTGTCATTTGTGTAAATATTTGTCCAATATAAATATGCAAAACAGGATGGAGGAGATAAGTTATTATGATTACTATGTGGTTGATTTCTATTTTAATTGATTTTTCTCTGCGTAGTGGGCATCATTAGTGCCAGCTTTTATTTTTAGACCTCTCTTTCACATGGACTGTCTCACAGTTCTCACAATCATGTGAGAACAGAGATTAATTACATTTGTACTAATTGCACAAATAATAGGCTAGGCCAGAATCAAAATATATTTCAGTTTGTAGCCCTAAATGTGTCACTCAATACAAGGGAAAGTTTACCATGTTACCAGTGTAACAGTATTTAATACTAGCACACTGCCCCATAATAAGCAAACACTACCATCTTGTGGGCATCTTGCAGTAAGGCTATCTATCTAGGCTTAGGTCATCCATCCATTTACCTATAAAAAAATCATCATATGTCAATAAATATCATTAGTGACAGCAAAATGTTCAAGACATACAAGACTTCCTGGACATACGTGAGATTAAAGAGTTAGTTCACCTAAAAATGAACTCATAGCTGAGTCTGATGGTCTGAAGGAGCCAGCAAAACAGGCTGGGGAGTGCTAGCTAGGCTCACAGAGCCTGTGCAAGTGGGACCAAAGGAACCACAGATGTACCCGCAGTGGGGCAGCAAGGTGGAATGCAGGGACCCGGGTTGGGAAGGCGCTGTGACAGCCTGAAATGGGGTCTGAGTGTGCGGTGCAACACTTACCTGGTTCCACGGTTGGGTAGAGGGTGCATGAGAAGGCTTCGTTGTTCTCTCGAACCCACTGCCCGCTGGTGATACAGAACGATAGAAAGGTATGGTTCTGTACTGTCCATTGCTCTCCGTTTCCTCTTGGGACCCAGAGATAGAGGAAACTGCTCTTTATTTGAAAATTTGCAAAACAGAAATCAAACGAAACAAAAGATTCTCCACCCGGCTCTCCTCTGGGGGAGGGAGTGGTTGCGGTCACCATCCTCCCCAAAGAGCTGCTCTCTCCATCTCTCTCATCGCCCGTCTCAGGGCCTCTAGCTCTAATACTTGCCGCCAGGTTTGACAAGAGCCTGGATGTGCTGGGCGCCCTACTTGCGACCAGCTCCACGATGCTGCTTGGATGGAAGCTGCTGCTGATGCTGTGTGGGAGCGGGGGCAGACTGAGGCGCTGTGGCTGGCAGTCGGGGACACAGCAGCTGTCCGCAGGGCAGGACATGTTTAATTGCCTCTGTCTCCTGTGCAATCGAGAATTGCTGGGCAAAGCTCTCAAATGCATTGCCGAAAAAAGTCGGTCTGGGATACGGGGGAATTTAAAAACCTGATTTTATCGGCATCCCTCATATGACAGACACAGCCAGAGATGGTATTCCTGGACCACCAGTGTGGACATCTCTAGACCCAGAGACCTTCGTCGTTCGTGGCACGAGGTCAGTTGCGGTATGCAGTTCTTGTGGAACAACTGGGTTGTGACCACCCTCATGCAGGTCTTTGAGCGCTTTGCCTTGATGGACCTGAAGCAAAGCCATAGCATGCGGGGCGGAGGCAGCCTCCCCACAGGCCCTGTAAACATTGTCAGTTAAACTACAGGCACGTGAGGGGAGACACGGATGGGAGCAATGTTAGGACACAGACCAATCCACTGGGGGATCTCCGTGTATCCCACAGGCTTTGGAGTACAAGAGAGGTAAGGGACCCTGTAAGGTTGGTTCTTCGGAGGGGAAGCCCTCACCATAATCCTCGGATCACCCAGCCTACTACCTAAAGTAGTCCTCCCTTTGTTTCTACAAGGATGGGAACTAGATAGAGGCAGAGGCGAGGGGACTCCACCTCTTTTGAGATATTGGAGTCTGGATCGCAACTCCGAGATGGTCATCTTCCTGCAGTGGGTGCATGACTCATCCACGAAAGCCACCTCAGCGTGCTTGATGCCCAGACACGTGAGGCAGCGATTATGACCATCCATGCCAGGTAGCGACTGTATCCAGAAACACACGGGTGGAATGTCATCTCAACAAAGACGCAATGTCAGAACCGTGTCTGACAATGCCAATGCTTTAGGGAATTTAGGGGACTAGCTCTCTTATAATTGCTGGAGCGCACAGGGGAAATGGCCACAGCAACACTGGCAGGGATTGAGTGCAGGATACAGTGTGCACACGCCTTCACAGGAGACGCACTCTCTGTTCAAGATTGCGACCACCTCTGCAGCGCCATCACACCAACACCACGACAAAGAGGCTTCTTCCCTGAAGAACTTTCTCTTTTAGAAACACTCTTTCAGATTAGCTGAGCAGAACAAACAAAACCGCTCAGCTCTGAAGCGAAAAGCTGAATATGCGTTGCACCTGCTGCCTATTTATACCCACTCTGCAGGGCGTGGTAGTCAGATGCAAAAATCACATGCCAAAGTGCATTGGCTCGTTTAGTTAACTCTCGAAGTAGGTTGGTCTCTCTGGCGAGATTCCCAATTCGTCGGTCACTGATGTCAGAAAGCAGGGACGGCGCAAGTTCAACTGCCGCTCTTGGCAAAACAACGTCGTGCCACCCTCACTTCACACTCACAATTAAACTCCATCTTTGAGATGCATGTGAAAGACTGGAGGTTTTGTTTATTGATTATTAACAAACTTGCACTAAAATAAAAGCATGTACAAGCATGTTTTCATTCTGCAATGTAAAAAAAATTTAAAACATGTAACCACTAACTCCAAATGCATGCTGTATTATATTATGTAGTAAGAACATCTCCTGGAAGATGCGGGAGAATTCCTGGTGGGTCGCTGAAAAATTGGGCCAGCAGTAGCCTACTTCGACATAAAGACAGTTTACAGGACACGCAAAAACTCTAGTTCATTTTCAATGAGAGACACACGAAAGCGACAAATCGCTGGTAGTTCTAGTAGTGGTGGAGCGACGATGTACAAGCGGTGCTCAAACACCTGAAATCCTGTCACTTGCATGTGCACAGCTCTTCGTTATTAATAGAGGTTATAAATATATGGCATATATTACGCACACAAAAAGGTGAGACAAGTGACCTCTCCTCCGCTTTCTCTCTCACACACAGGTGGAGGGTGAACTCCGAGGGAAGGCTGAGGAGAAGTGCTTCACCTTTAAAAACACATAAATTTCCTTGTAATAGTTTCAATTTATGCCGTCACACAACCTACACAGCCCAACATAAACACTCCTGATAAATCATTTGGTATTAAAGCATCTACATTCACAAACCACGGCTAATTTTAACAGAAAAATAAGCATAGGCTACTGTACAATGGATCTGGCATGGCAGAAAGCGCACAAAGAGCGCTCCCTTTATAATCACTAAAAAGTTGTCACTAGGCTACTAGTGAGACCCATTTGCCGCTCTTGGTTGGGGCGGGTTTTGGTATTTGGTAGAATGAAGGAAAGATAATTTAGATTTAGAATAACTAATCAGGTGATACATTTAAAAAAAAAACAAAAAAAAACAATGAGATAATTCCAAACAAATGTCCCAAAAATAAATTAATTAATTAAATTAAAAAATAAATCCCTCTCATTCTTGCCGCCCTGACTGTGCAGCTGCCCTAGGCGGCTGCCTAGTTCGCATATAGGCATGCGCCGGCCCTGACTGAAAGGGAACTGACCCTTTAATGACAGAATTTTCATTTTTAGGTGAACTACACCTTTAAGGCTGCAATTTTTGCTTAATCGGCTCAAACATTTTTGGGAACATTTGACAGGGATCACTGGTCAAAAATACACATATAGAGTATCCGATATCGCTCACTTGTTCACTCAATGAACGACTCAATTCAGATGCTGATGTAATTACTGCGTGTCTGGTGCTGTGACAACACAAAACATTTTAAAGATATTAAAATTTTACATTTTGTATAGTAACTATGCACTTCTTCAGCTTTGTGGTTTTATGGATGGGATGCTGATACAATAAACATTTGTTCTGTTTTTGTTCTGTTTCATGTGTAATGTATTTGTTCATAATTTTCAAATATATATTTATAAATTCTTTAAACTAGCAACAATAATCAATACATACGAACTATTACTTATTTATTTGTTTAGGCTATCCATCTTACAAGCTGTCTATGTATGGGACGCATAGACTGCTTATTGCCATTAAGCAGTTATAAAGTTATGAATAACACTGAACTGACCCTTCGCAAACAGTTTGATTGACAGGCGATCTGACCAATCATAACCCCGAATCCGCCATTTTGTCTGACAAAGCAGTCAGGGGGTTGTGTCTAGAAGGGATACGGCTCCGGCCGGAAGTGAGTCAAAACCTTAAGATAAATAACAGTAAATTAAATGTGCTACTTATAAAATTGTGTTTTATTAACATCTACACCTACCCCAACCCTAAACCTACCTTACAATACTGCAAATACAGTTATTAAATTAAATAAATAAATAAATATTAAATGACGCAATATTCATGTAAGCATGTCCATTCCTTCTGATGTCCATTTAACCAATCATAACCCCGAATCCGCCATTTTGTCTGACAATGCAGTCAGGGGAGTTAGTAGATTAACGTTGATGAACTTGAACTTGAAAAATTGTCTGTACTCATTCAACATTCCTTCTGACATTCATTCATGTTTATTTGATGCTATAAATGAACTAGTATGAAGAGATGTTGGTTCACGAGCCGCTTGAAGGAGCTACAGCGATCTGTCACGACACATTAAAGAGCCACTATATGCTATTTATTGTTTAAACTTCTTTAAAAATTACAATATTTAAATGTGAAACTGTTTCATACGGTGTCATGTATTTTTCACTGCGGGAGAACATGATGTGTGGCTTGTTGGGCTTAGCAACAATAACTAAAGGGGGCGGGTCTTTGCGAAGGGTCAATTGAATATTAAAATATAATATGCTCTTAAGGATACACTATAATAATCTGTAACTGATAAGTATGTGTATAATACAATCAAATCGTATTTTTATTTTGCTTGGGGAAAAAATGTTATTTGGTCAGAATACGTTACTTTTTTTTAGCCTTAAGTTCTTCTTGAATTTTAACGTTCATAATAGTGTAGTTACAGATTCTACCAGCAGAGGCTGAAGGGCTGCTCAAGAGCAATAAAAAGCTCCTATTCTTTTCCATAATTTGCACTTTAGTTCACTCAGTAAGTTACAGATAGTAACTTACAAAAACGGGCCAACATGGATACTCAAACCTTGCAGTGACGCCACTAAAGGTAAGCAGTAACAACAACTCTTTATAGGCTAACGGAGACGTGTCTTAACATGTTCCCTCACACAGTTACAATTTCCATGAATTACATTCAGTTACTTCAGATGTGATGACCTATACCTTGTTTAGGTGTGACCTGGTAAATTGGGGTGAACATTTAGGCTACGTGGTTAAGAATCAAACGATAAGAACATGTTTAGCTCAATGTAACTGATGATATTTGTTATGAAAAAAATGATAGTTATAATATAAATGAACTATCACCCTCACTTCCCGTAATAGATTCATTAAGAATCTAATATGTAATATCATTGTAAATAAAAGGCTTTTATGAGGACCAAAAAGCTGGCAAATGTCGATGGAGTAAATGCTTGTAAATGCTTGTGACTGTGGATATATTAGAGGCGAGAATATGAAACTTTCAGCCCTATAGCTTGAAAGAAGGGGCTTTTATGAAAGGCTTTGTGGAAGGTCAGTATCACTGCAAAGCATTCTTTTTTTTGTTGCCTACAGCTTAGTTGCCTTGTCTTTTCTTGAAAAGAAAATTCAGTGATTTTGGAGAAATTTGAATATGTTTATTTATCTTAAAGGACTCCATCACACACTTGTGAGCTTGGAAATGCCTACTATCCTGTCTGTATATACTGCATGAGCAAATGTGAGAGCTTACGGCACAGTTTTGACCTCTATTAAAAGCCTTTCCTTTAGATATGTATTATTTTCCATATTTAAATATGCTAATTTCAATAGATCCACCGTCCACCTGCTGCGAAGAGGAGAAGGGGGTTCAGTCTTCAGTTGAACATCGAACCCCTACAGGGTGAGATTTAAACCTGCATCTCGGCTAGTCGGCTTACTTTCTTTCACCTTAACCGCTAAACTGCTAAATAACCGCTTAAATATTTTCTAATGCATATACAGTGCACAGCATACAGCCCCTCTGAACTAATACAAAAGATGTATTTTCTTAATGATCACTAATACAATTCATGGAAAGAGGGCAAAATTGAAATGCATTAAACATGTACTTAATAAAAACAGAGAAATATGTCATTAATATCAGTAAAATAAGTAAATTAGCCAATTTTGTTTAAATGAAGGATTGTAGAAATGTGTACATCCTAGGTTTAATTCAACAAATGTGTAATATTTTAGGTCTTAGTATGTCCTCCGTAATTTTAAGTATACTGCTCTGAGTGTACAAGTTCATGACAAATGGTCACATCTGTCCTGTTTAACTCCTGGATGATGACCTCCTTAAATGCCCTGATCTTCAACTCATCTGAGAATCCCCCACAGGTGCTCAAGAGTGTTAAGATTGGAAGATATGCATGACCACAGGAGATTTTGTACTTTGGGAGAATGCAAATCATTACTGTCATGTTGAAATAATACCCAACAGTGCAGGGAATGAGCAGAGGGTAACATCTTCTGTTTCAAGTTTGTGTATTACATCACACAGTGGTGTGTGAATTCTGATAACGCACAACTCCCTCACACCTCATACATCCCTGTATAAGAGCTTGAATACCAGTGAGCTTCACTGTGGGAACCAGGTACTTCTCACTGTACTCCTCCACTAGCAACACCAGAACACTTTGGATGGTATTAGATCTGAAATGATTGATTTGGTCTCATGAGACCAGAGTATGGATTCCCAGAAGTCTATATTTTGTAAATATGGGCCTTGGAAAAGGCTAATTGACTTTATTGTGTTTTGGCTACAGTGAGTAGTTCCAGTGTGGACCAACTACCATGCATGTCACGTGTGCTGCATCTTACTCTGTGAGATGAACACTCTTTTCATCGCTTTTGCTGGCTCTGAGACACTCACTTGGTATTTCTCCTGCTCTTTGTCATGCAAAAAACATCACTCATCACTAAATGAAAGCTTAAAATGAAAGCCTGATTATTTCACAAGTCCATTGTTTTTGAATTTCTGTTACTATATTTTCTTAAAACAATGATTTGGTAATCTTCCTGTACCACTGTCCTCTTTTGTGCTAAGAAATAAGCCTCCATTTTTATTTACTTTTATTTAGTAACGTTCAGGAGGGTGTACTCATTTTCGCAACACAACATTTTATCATTTTGAAAAGAAAATCTTCTTATCTTCCTGAATAAGTTTGACTTGCTTCTTTGGGAATTGATCAATCAGTCTTGCTGGAACATTATATCTCTAAAGAACCCTCTCAGTAAAGAGAAATTGCTGAATTTGTTTAGTTTCAGGAGTATACTCATTTATGCTGTGCACTCTAAATCCTTTTAAAATGCTCCGAGAAGGAATTAAACCTCAGTCCAAGAAGAACATCATTTTATTATAATGGTTAAACCCCTATAAAATAAAATGCAATAAAAATCATTTTCAATACACTTCAAAAAAGTGGGTTCTTTAATGGTAGCGATGGTTCCATGAAAATGCTTTAACATCCATTGAACCTTTCCATTGCACAAAATGTTCTTAAAGTGGAAAAAGCTTATTTAAATTACTAAAATGTTCTTTATACTAAGAAAAAAAATGGTTCTTCTATGGTAACACTGCCAAAATCCCCTTTTTAGAACCATTATTTCAAAAGTGTTTTAAATGGCACCTCCATGACACAAATGGAAATTAAATAGAAATAGGTGCTAAATTGTGCCAGTTAAAAATGTTGACCATCAGTTTGTAGGATAAAAAAGTTTTTTAAGGCTGTAAAATGTCAAGGCTGGATATTTTCCAAGACTGTGTATAATAGGCATATCCAAACGCAGTTGTAAAAGTAAAATAAAAAAAAGGCTGGTTAACTTTCTTTCATTAAAATGAACTGCTGGCAATCCATGTGTTGCACCACTAGATGGCAGGCTTTACCTTTACACCAGCTCCTGCTTTATTTACAGGAGATTTCTGTAGAATAGCATTTCACTTCAGTTCAGCATTTTAGGCTATCAAATCTGATTTATCTTAATTTGTTAGTGCAATGGCAAGTGAATTTCAAGTGAAGTTTAATTTCTGATTATGTTGCAATAGGAGAAATCAACCCAGATTGTTATTTAAAAAATTTAACAATGAAACATGGGCAACATAGTTAGTTTTTGGTATAGTTCTTGTTCTGGTTTAACTTTTTTCACCAACCTCTATTTGTCGCAATGTTGATTCTCTGTGTAACAAGTAGCAACTTCAGTCCATCCATTTGAGAAAGACTAAATGAGCATAAACCCCAAAAATGAGACCATTGTAGTTGTGTTACAATGGAGAGCAGTTGTCAGCAATACATCCTTCAGTTTGTGTGTGTGTGTACATAATTCTGACACATTCCTGCTTCAGTATGAATCCAACTTACTTTTCTTAATGTTTGCTTCTTCTCCAACAAAGCCCAGTTCTCTTTGTGGACCCGGTGAGGGGGTTTGAACCTCTGCTGTTGTGGTTTTGGCAACTTTGTGGTTCAGCAATCAAAAGTGCATTAGGTTGATTTTCACTCCTGTTTGTTTGTTTGTTTTTAAACATGATTACTGATTTTTATTCTGTTTGGTTTATAGTAGAAATAATCTGTTCAATTAATTTTTTTTTTTTTTTTTTGCAGATTGATTGTTCTCATTCGGGTCTCTCTGGGCCGGCTTACAGTTTGGATAGAAGTATGAATTTGTGCATGTAGGGATCAGGCCATTTGAATGGAGATCTCTCAGTGGAATGTATAATTAGACAGAGGCCTGTGAAGGGAGAAAGGTAGGCATCTCTCCAGCCCTTAGGCTACCAGCTCCAAAACATTCATAACTTCATCCAATACACAGTAGCTGGTACATTCCACATTAGTTTGAGTATCTGAGTATCGTTTTTTGAAAGATAAGTGTATTATGATGCTTCAAAATAAAACATTTTTAGTTAAGCAACAACATGAATATCAGTGTAGCTTTTCGGCCATACATTTGATTGTGTGAGGTTTATCTGTGACCTCTCTATGCTATCTTCTGCTTTTCAGAGAAAAAGAGCTGTAATTGTGTTTTAGATTGCTTAATATTTCTGCAAACTGCACAACTTCAAAGAGTGTTTGACTTGGCTGTCTCACGTCCTTCCGTATAAGCTTAAATCTCACAGTCGGGTTCGTGCCTGACGCAGATCTGACGCATGCAGCCAGAGCAGATGAATAAAACCGACTAATGAATTGACATTCGAGACTCATGATAATATGATAAAACACACTGGAGACCTGTGGCTGTTTCTTGCACAGTCTGCCAAATCCGAACCCAAAGAAGCGCTGCTTGGTTTCAATCTGTCTCATTCATTTTCAGTGGATGTCTCAATAAAGCACTAATGCTCAAAATTGTGGCTTGTGGAAAAAGCTCTTACGGGAAAAAGGGGCTATTCTTTTCGTTGCCCTTGACAAGCGAACAATAGAGGTGGTATTGTGGAGAGAAGGTCAGCTTGTGTAGCAGGTAATGTCTGTGGCAGGTAACTTGGGCAAAGCATGGGGCTTTTGTCTGCGTCTGGCTCTCTGTCTGGACTCTCACGGCACTCCGTACCCCCTACAACAGTGACCGGATTCATCCTATTAGAATGCAGTGCTCATTCGCTGCCTCGGCTCACTGGTGGAGAAAGGGGGCCGTGGAGGAGATATGAATGATTTTAGCTGGGAGAATGCCATGCAGAACTCAGTCTTTTCTGGTCTTTGGATTCTTAGTGGTCCAAGGATAAGATTTTTTATGGCTGATGCTGATATCTATAGAGCATGCCAATATAATACTGAATTTCAATAAAAATAATAAATAAGAAAAAAACTTTATTTATTTATAATGCTTTATAAAACATATATTAAATATGTATCTATATATTTGTTATTATTTTCTACAATATTTACAAAATTAACAGGGAAAAAATTCTGTATTTAAATAACATTAATGAATAAAAATATGTATTATTGTTTTGCACAATATTAAAATGACTACTTCTGTTAATCAGTCAGTCTGCACAGGCTTTTGCTGATTTCTAAAGAGCATGTAAATAATACTGAATTTAAATAAAAATGATGAATAAAAACACTTTTTATTTAGAATATTATTTTAAATTTTTACACAAAATATTAATGTTTTATTACATGTATTAATATTTATTAATAAGCTGTTATTTCATGTTTTACACACGAGTTACAACACTAACAGAAAAAAATGTTTCTTTTAAGATTTTACGCAAAAAATGTACGTTATTAATTGTAAAATGAACACTTCTGTTAATCAGCCAATCAGGCACAGGGCAGTGCTGGCAAATACTTAAAGTGGCCAAAAGTCAGCAGATTAACTATCCCCAGATTAACTTTGACACATTAAAATTTCCTGTAGGATGTCTTGCGTAGAAAAGTTGCAGTATATTTCTTTGAAAAACAAGCAAGAGAACAAAGTTATTCACCTTTTATTCCTTTATTGAACAAAGTCTGGTCAAAAGCAATCTGAAAGTAATAAAAGAGCGTATTTCTTTTTTATTCTGGTTAATGCAACAGTGAGAGCGAGAAGCAGAGCAAGAGGAAAAAGACAGAGAGAGTTTCAACAGTTTTATAATGCATCTAATAGAGTGTGTCTGGTTGTACTTGGCAGTCGCTGTGGCAGCCCAGGAACTCATTGACCTCTCAGCTCATCTGTGTAGAGATGTGCTAAGTCTGAGGAGCTTCGCTTAAACACCGCCGACTGCCTGCAAATGAAACACACGGCACTATTTCAGCAACAATCGTATATATACATCATTTAAAACGGTCCTCAATCTGCGGTATTTCAGTTTGAGCCGAAACCACACATTTACCATCTTATGAGAGGGTTTTAGAGTTTGGCGCTCGACTCATCTGCGGTAAACCCACATATCGGCCATAAATAACGGCTACGTTTCCATACGAGGCACAATATGTGCAGTTTTTTTGCGAACGGAGAAAAATGATGCTAAACATTCCATGAAATTACCCCTACAATTACCGTAAAGTTAAAGCTTGGTATATGAGACACGCAGTGAGGTTTTCCTCCATTGAAGGATTATTTAGCCAGTTTAAAGAAAGCAGCAAAATGTGACCCGAGGCTGAGAAAGTGCAGACAATCTTAATCATAGGATATCATATATTCAAATTGTGTCCGTGCACAACGTGTCTGCTGAATAGCTCACGGTGGGCTGGCCGGCATGAGGGTTGTCGACTTTGGGAGACAGACTGCTGAGAGAAAGTGACCTTGGTGGTGCTGATACAAATAATGCCACAGTGCACCTTGTTGTCGCTTGCGAACTGAAATATGGGTGCGCAGGGATTGGGTTGTCATGGCAACACCTACAAAGCAATGCAGTAGAGGGCGCCAAGGAGATGAAACGGAGTTGAAGAGGGACAATGGGAGATTTGGAGCCAGAATATCATTTGCATCAGTTACAGACTATATCCACATGACGACACTAAAGTGAATCTCACAGGCGCTAATGGCTGTCTGACAGTGCATGGTTGAAATTAGGTAAAAAAGATCATGGATTTGCTACTCAAGAACAAATTTTCAAGAAATTGGAATGTGAAAATGAAATGAAAATGTTGTAATCTATATGCAGTGTATTCATAAGATTGAAATGGAGGGTGAAAGCAATGGTGGCGGCACACTCAAAGATGGAGTGAGTTTTCAGGTGACTGTCTGGACGCCTGCCGCAGTGTCTGAAAAACCCAGACATCAGCCAACTCTGATTACCACCCAAGTGCGTGCTTGCAAATATGCATGTGTGACAGAAAAGAAGAGAAAGGAAAGAGTCAACTAGAAAAGAGCAAGACATCTGTGACCAAAGCAGCGGTTGTATACTTATTTGACTCTCATTTAGTAAATGGAGACAAAAGCTTCACCCTCAAGCATCGTACTTACAAAATGTGTCAAGAAATTCAGTCACTTTGAGGCCTTCCTTGACCTCCATGGGAGTACATATTTAATGCATCACTTAAATTGGCTTAAGATTGTGCCAGCTCTGCACTGCGGAAATTACCCACAATTCATGATTCATACTGTTACTATTATTGTTGATAAATCACTGTACAAGTCTACAATCAATAGCTTTTATTCACTTTGTAATTTTGAATAAATCAGATGGTGATTTCCCAAGAAAAAGACCCAACAAGCCTTATAATTTACTACCCATTTCTTCCACAATTTGATTTGCAATTTTCTCAGTACACTGAAAAGAGCCCACTAAACTCTATATCAGATGTTCTCAACTCTAGCCCTCCAGATCCACTTTTTTTTTTTAACTCCAACCCTAATCAAAGACACCAGAACAAGCTAATCAAGGTCTTCACGATTACTAAGCAGGTGAGTTACTTCAAGGTTGGAGCTAAACTCTGCAGGAAAGTGGACCTCGGGGGCCAGAGTCGAGAACCCCTGCTCTATATATACTAAGTAATTTCATTACTAATATACACTGAGTTGTAAAACATCAAGCTAGGTTTTTCCTCTTTGAAACCCTCACTGTAACTCAAAGATGGAAACCATAAGATACACAACTCCAAAGTCCGATGTCCTGATTTTACCATTTTACAAACAGGCGAACCATGGCTGTTTTTTGTCCTTTTTTTTCGGTGGGCATGTGCATCTAACAGTCTTGTGGCTTCGGGCTTACTGTGCCATGCCTGACTGTTTTGTATTCATGGTGGATGACTATCTCGCTACTGTTGCTGGGGGCTCTGTGGAGCAACCACCTATTAGCTGGAAAACTGCCACAGCTTGGAGTGATGTTTAATAAATATATAAAAGCCATACAGTGCGTAATTAGATGGTTAGCGTCAGAGGACAATCAATTTTGTTGAGGTTGCATTTTTAGATGCTTTTCTTCGCTCAGAGATGTAAAAAATAATGACAAAAAAGGGGTAAGAGTCAGTGATTTAATCAAATGCATTACTTACTGTATATTACTGTATATTATACACACACACACACACACACACACATATATATATATATATATATATATATATATATATATATACACATTAGCAAAATCTTACTCAGTCAGTGGATTTATAATCCACAATAAATGTATGTTAATGCAAATGGAAAACCAGGTACTGGAATAAAGAATTATTATTATGAATTTAATATGAAGCAGGCAAGCACACCGAAGGGTTTTAGAACTGTCTGCAGAATTTTTCTATAAATCCATAAATGGTTTGAAGACTCTCTAACAGCTGTCATAAACACAGCAATGACATTTTGAAGCAAAGCAATTATCCTCAGACCTGGAGTCTGATTGGAAACTCTAATGACATAAATAAAAAAAATATATTCCTAATCCTCCATAGTTCATAGACATCACATGGACAGTAATGGAATATACTGACCTTTTCCACCTTTTATTTCCATTGTACATCTTGTCTCTGTGATAATTCCATAATAAAGGAGCAATCTGCTTTTAATTAATCTGCCAGAGAACTTCTTCAAAAAATTATTGAAAACAGCATTTGCCCTCCCTACACTCTCGACAATCTCTGTCTCTGCCAATATACTGTAATAGTAACCATATGCCCAGCAGGAAGCAAACCAAATGCATTACCTACATATTAAATTCCCAGTAAATTCTCCTTTTGATATGCCTTTTAATGCATTAGCTGTGCTTGTGAAAGAGCCACAAGATACATCTCGGTTTACCGAAACTATGTATGAGGAACATGTACATTTGCTGCATTTAATTAGACGTTTACTATATTATTGACATAAATTTATGCTCTGATCTGAGAACTTTTTAGATGGAAAGCCCCTTAACCAGACACCTTAGCTGCCAGGTGTGTATCCTTAGTTGGTATTTCCCAATTTACAAACCGGTTGTGCCTCAAGGTGATTGAAATGTGTTAAGTTATGCATTTAAGTTCAGAGCTTAAAAACAGATCTTGAAATAGCATGTGGGCTTTTCACACTTCTCCTTCTAAACCGTGGTTTAATGTAATCCTGGGTTAACTTGATTCATAATTTACACTGTTTATACTTTACTAATGGTTTGATAACTTCACACGGTATATTTGGAAACACTAGGCAAACATTTTTGCAAAATCAATAGATAAAAAGAAAACATTGTGCAGCATGAGAACCTACTTATACATCTGTGGAAACTGCTATGTTTAAATTAATTTTTTTTTTGAAAGTTTATGCTTTTGTTAGAGCTTATGAATATTTAAGCAATGAAGCCGCTTATGATTAGTTGTCTATTTACAAACAAATCTCAATTACTGTTTAGCACTGAATTGTTTTACAATGTGTATTTTTGGCACCACAATTGGAAGGATAGCCTCACAAAGTCCCAGTAAACCCTGCTCTAACCCAGGGTTAACAGCCATGATAACTTGCTTTCAAAAATAGAAGTGCGATATGCTTTACCCTGCGTTAAAAGTGGCGTTAACCTGGGATTTAAATGCTCACCCTGGGTTAAGTGCATTGTCACAAGTCCATATATTACACAATACAATTAGTACGTATTATCAGGCAAACAGACTGTCGCACAAGATCATCTGACTTTGTGAGAGTTTTTTTGTGAGAGTCAGAGGTGCTGAAGCCTTCCACCTGTCTCCCAAGCTCCTGACCCGTGATTTTGAAAGAAGAACTCACGAGTTAGGGTCTCAGGGAACAGGAGGAGGGCAGCTATAACCAGCTGAGGCTATTGCTTTCCTTTTATCAAAGCTGAACTCAGCAGCTTCTACACTGCCAAGAGTTGGTGTCTGGCTGCATCACGTCTGCTTTGTGTCCTACAGCATCACTGGTCCTGTGAAAAGCCTGAAAAGACATTTTCAGGCTTGTTCCATTATTAATGGCACAAGCTTGAAAATGTTGCAAGTAAAATACAAAGACGTTTTGCTAATAACTGTTATGCATGAGACGGAAGGCAAAACAACAATAGAATGATGGGGTGGAAAAGAAGAATAACAAGGCAAAGAGCTGAGTGACAACTTGTAAGACTTGTTTCCGCTTTTACAGATTGGACTTCTATAGACAAATGCCCTCTGCTCTGCAGTCTTTGTGTGAGGAGAGGAAACCCCCCCCCCCATCTCTGAGCCAGACGGTCAGTCCTTCCTCTTTGTTGTCTTCTCTAAGTCATGACAGACTTCCAATCCCAGAGACACCCAGCAGACTCAAGGTGCCTCGTCCACATAACAGGTAGGACAAAGTGACCTTGCATTGCAGTTATATACATTAGACAATAGTTGCAGACGTAGAAAAGACAGAGAAATCCCCAGCGAAAGTCTGTGTTACTTTCAAATAGACTGCATCGGACACTCAAACCCCTTTGCAAATGCGGGCATGCACCAAACGCCTCAAGACAAAGCTGTCACTCAGATATTTGGAGGTGCGACTAGTTGGCAACTACATACAGATGTGGCAAACATCCGAACAGCGAACCCCACCCCCCTCCTTTACCTCTGTCGCCACTATTCGGTACGATTAATGAAATCTCTCCCATCTGTCCTGGCAATTCAGTCGCACAAACATGAGTGATGTTATTCCCTTCACCTCTCCCGGCTCCTCCCCCAATCTCCTCCCGCCCCCCACACCTCTGGCCCCTGTCCTCCCCTGAGGAGGACAAGGGGGAACCGACCAAGGTGATGCTCCCGGGAATGAGCAGATTATTATCGGCATTCACAATTTACCTCTGGCTTTCCGAACAAACGAGACGCCATCGCTGCCACCATCCATCTCTGAAGGAGAGAAAAAAAAGGTAAAGAAGAGAGGAGCCGGGTGCTGAATCAGACGCAGACTGGTCTTAGGAGGGGGGCGGGGGTGGACTGGAAAGCGCAGGTTATACCCGCCCCGCCGTTTGCTGCCATTGGCTTGTGGGAGACATCCATCATGCTGTCCCGCAGTGGCAGGAAGCTGCGGCGCATGAGTGAGGCGAGCGATTCTCTTCAGGCGCAAGGCAAATGGCCGGTGGCAGAAAAGTGAAGATCCAAAGAAATACCTCACAAACTAGATGTCTTCCTGACAGCCGACCTCGTCATCAACCTCATCCCGGCTCAGGGGATGCTAACCTTAATTGACCCAAGGAGAGCAATAAACCTTTTGCACAAACTATTCTGCGGTTGATCTGGGTCGATTGCTGACATCTTCTTTGAGAAATTAACTGTTAAGCAATCATTTACACCACTGCTGATAGCATATTATGAATAAGTCTATGCCTAATGACTAATTCATCATTAACTATAATGTCTAACATTATAGCGCAAACACTGAGAAAGGCAGAGAGGGTTTGTGTAACGATATAATGACTTGCAGAACAGCCTATCTTGTGGTTCAGTTCATTCCCTGTTTCATTAACACTCCTGCCCTATGCAGGCATTCTCAGAGGAGCGCAGCACTCTGAATGTCAGTATATAATCTCCACTGCACCACAAGGAACACGGTGATTTCTACAGCAACACATAATTCAAGTCCAAGTCCGCTTGGACTCCAGACTGCAGACATTGGAGACTATACAGGGCCTAGGGACTTTTAAAGCAAATGAAATCAATGCGGGCCCTAAACTAGTGCCTGTAATCAATCAACTCTATTACAGCCTTTACCTCAGTGTCTGGACACTGCTGACCCCCACTTTCACCTTTGGACATTAGGCATGCAGCGAATACATTTCCAGCTTTACAAAGCTTGTTAGTCCTGGTGTAGTGTTATGGTTCTGCAGTGGCTCTTCACTATAGGCAAATACAAAACCAATAAATGAACATCTGAACCACTGTATCAGGGTTGTGCAAAATTCTGAATTGAAGAATTGGCTCTCTTTCAATTGAGTGTGAATTTGATTTAAATAAGCCACACCTCACGGGAAGCCAATTTGAATTGAAATGACAGATAGAGGAATTTACTGAACAATTGTCAATGTTTCTATTGACAAAATTAACTTTTCTTGTTAAAAAAATTGTCATATTTAATTTCTTTTCATTCAATTTTGAAATGCAATTCTGTATCTTGTTTGCTACCTCAATTCAAAACTGATTTAAATTTAAAAGGCATTCTCAATCTAAACAGCACTTCATTTTGCTTCGTTAAAAATATCTTCAAGAAAAGTCTAGTAAAGTCTAGTAAAATGTTTCTGAGCCCGCGACGTACTGGCCGACAGTGTAGAGTGTGCAAACATTAATAACTATCATGTCTTGTCACACCAAATGACAGTCAACTCTATCGACGCTGCCCATGCCCCTTGCGCTCAATGCTATTGATTTCTCTTAGGGGTCAAAGGGCGAGCCGGCATTGATCCACGAGACTCTTTGACAGTACCGAAAGGACCAGCTCCAGACAAATCGATGACACCTCAGTGCACCACGTATACATTATGGTTATTTACTGGACATAAAGCAAAAGCAAGCTTTATCACTTGTCTGTCAGGTACGGCAGAGCTAAGCAAAATTCATTTTAGAGCTTCAGAGAAAAATCAAAAGCCAATGGGCTCATAAAACTGCTAAAGGGTGAACAGATGGGTAAAAAAAATCCCCTCATGGAAACTTGTTGGGTTAGTTACCTTTGTAATTATGAGTGCAGGTCATTTGTTTTCTTGTGGTTTTAAAAGACAAATGGTCTAAGATGTAGACAAATACTGAATCAATTCTGTTCAACCTGTAGTCGAAATATGAGCCTCATTCTAGTGCAGCATTCACCAAAGATGGATGCATGAAATTAACTGTAAAATATATTTCAAGGAAGCTAACAAAAGACTTTTATTATAAAACATCCCATTTCAGAATATGTTATCGATTTCAGCTGTGATTGAAGTGACTGGTTTTACTTTGCTTCTTTGCTTTACTTTGCTTTACTTCTGACAGACATAATCTTCAATGACTGGCAAGGTTATGCATGAATCTTTAATTCCATTCAATACTAATGAAAGGATATATAAAGTTCCATCTCTCAGACACACACTCAATTAATTCAAAATCTCATTCCAAATAAAAACACATTATATCATATCGCTTCATTCTTCATGTCTCAAAGTTGTATTTTAGTTTAGCTTTGGTAACTGTATGCTGATCGGTGGCTTGTGAGCTCCAAGGAAAGCTAGAAGGTTGTACAGTTAACTCCCAGGGCAAAATTCTAAACCATACAACCTACTACCTCAACCTGGATGCACACAGTCTCGGTTGCTGTAATCCCTTTTGAAGAAGTTTACATAAACATAAATCAATGGTAAATTACACTAGACAAGTCTGAGCAACTTCACTGCCTGGCAAGCAAGGAAGAGAGTGCAATATATAAAAAAAACAAAGCATGGCCTTACATTTTGGATGATTTTCTACCACAGAGACAGAGACCCATAGAAACGAGCTTGTGCCATCAAACTTATCACAAGATCGGATCTACGGGTTAATGACAAGTGGCTGCTCATTTGATCATGAACTTGGAAAAAAAACTGCAGTGATTGTCCTACACTATATAGATATGTTAATATCTGGCACATCAATATGACCTTCACAAAGATCTGCATTGTAAACTAATCTTTTCCTTTAATTTGGGCCAATATGCAATGAAACGTAGAGAAATACACCAACCACTCTTTTGTGATGTATCTAGGCAAAGGTATGATGCACTATGAGGAAAGATCTATTTGCAATATGCATTTAAGAACATGAATAAATAAAATTGCTATACCTGAACACAAGCATTCCTGTTTTATAACCTGTAACGCAAAGATACAGCATAATAACAAACTAGACGATAAACACACAATTTGCTACAGTTGCAGTTTAGATGGACCGATATTAAAATTCCCAATACAGAAAAGCATATAACTATTTTTGTTTTGGCCAATAACTGATAAATGGATGACATTACAATTCTGTACTATTTTGTGTAAATAAATAAATAAAATGCTCTAAAATAAAATAACTTGTACATGCTAATGAAAATAAAACCAACCCACAATGCTATACCTGTAAAGTGAGTTGGGGTTGGGGAGTTCAAGAGCTCAACTTGGTTCAAATGGCTTCACTGAAGAAAAAAAAAAAAAAAAAAAAATGGTAGCTCAACAGATCATGTTCCTCACTAAAATCTTTGACAAGTTAAGTGATTGATAACACAGAACTCTTGCCTAGTCCAAAACCTCAACAGCCTTTCCCACTCATGAGTCACTGAGGTAATCTTGCTTTTTCATAAATGATGCCAAAAATTCACATACCGGCACGCCCTGGGCTGTCAAACTCAGTTCTGTGAGGAATAGAGTTGATCTCTCTTGCTAAGCTGAGAGCAAAGCTGCATCTTAGCATTACTTTTAGTAATTCTAACTAAACCACCGTTAGCTACTAATCCTAAACATGAAACAGCTATGTAATGACAGTCTGAAGTCTGACTAAGTACAGTATCAGTTTCATTACCTTTTGACCTCTCGCTTGATTGACAGTTTTTGTAGAGCCAACATTGTATGGGCTCACAGTGGTAGACAATGTTGGGCTTGGAGTGAGATATTTACAACCCCCATTTGAGCCCTTTACTGTGTTCCATAACAAAACATCTGAATCAAAAACATCTTCTACTGAAACAGCCATGTAAGGTCAAACATGGCTCTTTGATTTTGTGGTCAGCTTCCAAATTTAACCTTGCCCATATGCTGGTTCACATTACCAGTGAATTTAAATGGAGCATGGTGAATAGGAACAAAGCTATGAGGCTTTGCAAATAAAGAATGTGGACATGTCAAAATATACCGGTCATAAAATAACATTACGTACTCCCCACACCAAAGAAAAACTCAGGCATCATTTATAGTCAACATGGATACATATATCTATTTAAAAAAAAAAAAAGTTTGTTTGCCCTTACAAATGGATGCTTTGATAATGTTTTGGTTAGATTACCTTTTTTGCAGTTTCGACAGGATAGATTACTCAAAATCATAAAGTCTGATACCATTCCTAACCCTGTGATTTTCTTCTTTGGAACACAAACACAGCGGTCACCAGGGGCTGTCAAGCTCCAAAAAGATGTTCTATAAAAGTACCATCATATTTCAGAGCAAAGGATGCATGATAAAATGTGTACCTTGAAAGAAATGCAGTTTGATTTGTATAAAAGTGTCTACCAAATGCAAAAATGTGAATACACTGAGGAAAAAAAAATTGGTTTAGGATTTAATTTTTAAAATTGCTAAATTTCAGAACAATTACCAAGAAATGGCAAGTAACAAATTGAATAAAAACATATAGTAGAAAGACATGTATTGTATTTGTCAATAAGTAATAGTATTTTCTTGTAAAATGTACCGTCCTAGTCCAATAATCTTTGCTTTATTTATAACTTTGAAAAACACTTTTTACTGAAACGGACTAAAATTTAAGTCGTTAAGAATGAACATGATTGGAACTTTGAACACAGCACGAAAAACTTGTCAAGCACAAAAATTGACAAATGCATCATAAAATGGGTCCATGATGGTCTTTTTATGCAATTTACTGAACTTAAAACAGCATGTAAAAGAGCAGTGTGAATATATTGCCGAAAAAAACAAACTTCTGTCTTCCTCAAAATACACTTGGAATGACATGAGAATAATGCAGAAAATGATTTTTATTGTTGGGTAAGCTAATCATTCAATAATCTTATAAAAGTAAGTAATAAAGATGCAGACTTAAGGCCTTCCCTCTGTGCCCTCCAAAATGTTTACTTGCATAAAAGTTTACCTCGCCAGTTACATTCCTTGTAAACATAAAGATTAGACCAGAATATGACAAATACTAGTTCACTTATGAACAATATTTCCATACATCATAAATTCCATCCCTTAGTGGATTTGTACTCTCTGACATGTCCTAGACTGATCGATTAGTTTTATTCCCAGCATTAACAAAAGTAATGAAAGCAAGGATAGATAGGGATTGCTGTGGCAGTTTATCTGAAAAAGCGAGATATTTTTGGCTATAGCCTGACTGTTTGTGCACACGTGAAGTGAACTCAACGGTGCCATTAGTCTTAAACAAGCAAATGCGAGCAGCAGCTGAGTGGGGCCCCTCACGTGCCATTTGGCTACAAGGCAGTGTTACATGCGTCAAGGAGTCACTCGGTTCATAGCAATTACTCAAACATATGACAGGACTCATGACTCACACACTGCACCGCATTTTGGTGAGTGAAAACAAGACTGGTCTGAATCTTATTAAAGTCACGGAGAAAACTCTTGACAGATCCACCACACTTCTCACTGCAACTCTCCAGACCTGACCTAAAAGGTTTCACAGAGAGAACTGTTGCCATAATTTGATTTAATTTTTCTTCTCTCTGATTGGGGAACATATTTTAACTGGAAGCAAGGAGAAGGCATGTTCTTTTCCCATTATTTAATTAAAGCTCCTTTACATTAATGGAGGTTATGATCCATAGAGGTCAATATCTAGTTAGAATTTCACCAGCAATGTGCATTTAGCCTTCACCTGTCTCATCAAAAGTTGTTTTTATTGAATATTCCGTTTTGCCAACTTGTAAATAATTCATCAAAAAGTGAAGAATCAACTAATGAAATTGATTATAATAAGATGGATCATTATAAAATAAATTAGGCCAAAAAATTATGACACAAACAGGTTCTAGTACTAGCCAAGCACACACTAACTTAAGACCAACTGGAATTTGGTCATGGGCAGTGCCTCTCTGCAATAATTCATAGCCAATTTTAAAAGCATTATACACCTGTGTGTGGTTTTCCAGGAGGTTGTGGCCCACAGTACACAAAGACCACTGAAAAAAATGGTGCACTTTTCCAGATGTAGTGATGTCAGAGAGCAAATCCCTCTCTTGCTTGATAGTTAAATCTTTACACAGACTCTATGTACAGCAACAGGATGTAGCTGTCCAGGTTTGGGAATCTAAAAATATTGGAACCAAACTCTTCAAACACAGCCCAACTCTTATGAGCTGGTTCTTCTCTGCTGGGGGCGCTTGAGAGCAATTTGGTGGCGCAGCATTTTTTTTCAGTTGAGACGCTATATGTGCTACATGATACAGAATATCCGAGTAACTGTTAACTAGTATCTGATTTAGCAAATAGTTTGTTTCTGAACACAAAAATGTTGACACAATGTAACGTACTTGCAATCTTTTTTCTTTTTATATTTAAGCACGAAAAAATAAGAAATGTGTTTTTTTTTTGTTTGTTTTTTTAAATGTAAATGTTAATGGTACTACACACTGCAATAATTAAAGATTTAGTTCAACCAAAAATGAAAATGAAATGAAATCTGAGAGATTTCTGCCCCTCCATAGACAGCTACGGAGCTTTAAAAACACAGACAGCAGGAATTTTAGGCTGCTGTCACTTTAAGACACAATGCACGGATTCAACATACTGATACTCTACACATGCATTGTCTTTCTCGACAGTTTACGTTCACTTAAGACATAACTTACTATGTTTGCTAGGCCACTCACCAAGACAGGCATGTTGAAAATTGTTTTGTCTGTTCAAGCGCAAAACTTGATAGATGTTTAAAGATGTAGACATAATAGAGCATACGGCACTCCTATTGAACAAAGTTTACAAAGAGTGACTCTTTTGTTCATGTTGGATTTTTTTGTATGTTTGTTTGTTCCGGTCATCACTTTGTAACTTAACGTAAGACAGAATGTGTATCCATTGACAGAAATATACTTTAGTCGAACTCTGTCTGTCTGGTGTACGTGTTATTTTCAAGAAACCACCGTTGTCTTGATTTAAGATGAATCGCGGTGCAAGTGTGTGAGTTTTTATAAACTTTTTGCAACATCACAGTGGTAGTTGCATAGAATGTCAATGGAGCAACAGAAATATCTCAGATTTCATTAAAAGTATCTTCATTTGTGTTTTTGAAGATGAATGAAAGTTTTACGTGCTTGGAATGACATGAGGGTGAGTAAATGATGACAATTTTCTTTTTTGGGTGAACTAGCCCATTAAGAGTAATCTGAATCAAAACTATATATACAGTGGGTACGGAAAGTATTCAGACCCCCTTAAATTTTTCACTCTTTGTTATATTGCAGCCATTTGCTAAAATCATTTAAGTTCTTTTTTTTTCTCTTTAATGTACACACAGCACCCCATATTGACAGAATAACACAGAATTCTTGACATTTTTGCAGATTTATTAAAAAAGAAAAACTGAAATATCACATGGTCCTAAGTATTCAGACCCTTTGCTGTGACAATTATATTTAACTCGGGTGCTGTCCATTTCTTCTGATCATCCTTGAGATGGTTCTACACCTTCATTTGAGTCCAGCTGTGTTTGATTATACTGATTGGACTTCATTAGGAAAGCCACACACGTGTCTATATAAGACCTTACAGCTCACAGTGCATGTCAGAGCAAATGAGAATCATGAGGTCAAAGGAACTGCCCGAAGAGCTCAGAGACAGAATTGTGGCAAGGCATAGATCTGGCCAAGGTTACAAAAACATTTCTGCTGCACTTAAGGTTCCTAAGAGCACAGTGGCCTCCATAATCCTTAAATGGAAGACGTTTGGGACGACCAGAACCCTTCCTAGAGCTGGGCTATCGGGGGAGAAGAGCCTTGGTGAGAGCGGTAAAGAAGAACCCAAAGATCACTGTGGCTGAGCTCAAGAGATGCAGTCAGGAGGTGGGAGAAAGTTGTAGAAAGTCAACCATCACTGCAGCCCTCCACCAGTCGGGGCTTTATGGCAGAGTGGCCCAACAGAAGCCTCTCCTCAGTCCAAGACACATGAAAGCCCGCATGGAGTTTGCTAAAAAAAACACTTGAAGGACTCCAAAATGGTGAGAAATAAGATTCTCTGGTCTGATGAGACCAAGATAGAACTTTTTGGCCTTAATTCTAAGTATGTGTGGAGAAAAAGAGGCACTGCTCATCACCTGTCCAATACAGTCCCAACAGTGAAGCATGGTGGTGGCAGCATTATGCTGTGGGGGTGTTTTTCAGCTGCAGGGACAGGACGACTGGTTGCAATTGAGGGAAAGATGAATGCGGCCAAGTACAGGGATATCCTGGATGAAAACCTTCTCCAGAGTGCTCAGGACCTCAGACTGGGCCAAAGATTTACCTTCCAACAAGACAATGACTCTAAGCACACAGCTAAAATAACGAAGGAGTGGCTTCACAATAACTCTGTGACTGTTCTTGAATGGCCCAGCCAGAGCCCTGACTTAAACCCAATTGAGCATCTCTGGAGAGACCTAAAAATGGCTGTCCACCAACGTGTACCATCCAACCTGACAGAACTGGAGAGGATCTGCAAGGAGGAATGGCAGAGGATCCTCAAATCCAGGTGTGAAAAACGTTGCGTCTTTCCCAAAAAGACTCATGGCTGTATTAGATCAAAAGGGTGCTTCTACTAAATACTGAGCAAAGGGTCTGAATACTTAGGACCATGTGATATTTCAGTTTTTATTTTTTAATAAATCTGCAAAAATGTCAAAAATTCTGTATTTTTCTGTCAATATGGGGTGCTGTGTGTGCATTAATGAGGAAAAAAAAATTAACTTAAATGATTTTAGCAAATGGCTGCAATATAACAAAGAGTGAAAAATTTAAGGGGGTCTGAATACTTTCCGTACCCATTGTGTACATGTATATATGAGAGAGAGAGAGAGAGAGAAAATACTATTTCAGTCTTTCTACTTTAAAGTTTTATGTTTCACAACGTGTTACTAGCAACTTCTGAATGAAAACTGTTTCAAAGTAAGTAGGATTTACTTTGAAACATACTTTAAAATTCACACCGTTACCTGTGTTTCTTGTCTCACTATCCTTCTCTCAATTCATCCATTTTTGTAAGTTTTAAGCAATTATTGGTTTGATGGATGATTGGATGGGCTGAGGCTTGAAGACTGAGGCATGCGGAGAAAGGTCTTTTGTCAGCCCCTGTGGAAAGGGACCTGATAGCACTAATTCAAATCAAGTAGAGATTTGCTGGGAGAGGCGCCAAGAAAATGACTTTGTTTGACCCAGCTGCCAATCAATCTCCTTGCACAGTGCCAGACTAAACACGGTCAGTATTTTAGCGGGACTTGTTGGCGGCAGTTGCCGGATGATTGAGGGGAAAACTGGGGTTCTATTCGGGGAGAGTTACATGAAGCACCAGTAAACACACACTCACCCCAGTGTCCGCAGATACACGACTGCAAAATAGTAGGAAGTCTGCAAAAGTTGCATTTGGCCTGAGATATATAAATCTGGTCATCACAGAGAGATTTTCGTATTTATAATATAATTAATTTGAGGTGTCATGCTCATGTTTGAAAACTTAAATGTTAATTATTACACAAAGATAAACTTTTTGTCATGATCATGTGTTTTTCTATTTATTAGAATAAACTTGTAGTTAATATTCTGACAAAGGAAGCTAAACTAGGGATAACGCATGTAAGCATCAGATTACACCAGTAAAGCCAAGTGATTTAATTTAATTTACTATATAACAAAGGCATTTAATTTCCATCGGCTGGTCAGCATGCTACAGAAATGATTACTAAAGTTTTCAAACCTGAGCTGGGCACCTTAATCCTTTATCAAAATATATATATCAGAATATATATCAATAAGTCATGTCGAGGCCAATGCGATGGAATAACATATTGATAATTTCTCATTACATAAAAGAATATTGCTAAGCACTACATCTGGGGATTGTGAAAAAAACATGAATCCTTTATGAATTTCAAATGAATTTGGGGTGAAAATAAACAAGCATCAATGTGGCTAAATAAAGCATTATTTTAGGATCAATGCAAGCAAAAGCTTGTGAAGCCAGAATTCTCTTTAAAAAATGTAATGGCATTTCAGTTTAATTACTTTCCTTGTCTGCGGATCAACTATGCTTAGTGTTAATTGCTTACCATAGGCATGTGTGTTATCCATTAGAGGCCGAATCCCAGTACAACGAGGATGGGAAAATGAAAATGAACTAATATGATGCCGACTGTAATCCGCACTAAAACTGTGGTCTTCTCTCTCTCACATGGTCTTTCCGTTGATGACGAAGCAGTATTTGTCTTCATCTTGAAGTGATTTAAATTTAATATAAAAAAAGTGACATTTTGTTTCTAAATATTTCAAAATGTGTGGAAGTTGCAAAAGTCTGGAAATTTCATCTGTCTGAATAAGCTTGAGCCACACTAATGCTTACAACTACTCCGTTTCAACAGTTGGCATGTAAAAATAAAAATTCCCTCGATTTCATATGATTATATGCAATCCTTATACTACGAGCTGAACACTTGGTCACATGATCCAGTTCCGATGACTCACTATCAAACAGACAGGCTAAAACCATAGATGATCAAACAAAAATATTTGTAATCCCACTTTTAAAGCTGTTCAAATTGATGTTGTTCCATTCACAAATATATATTTATTGGTAACACTTTATGGTAAGGTTCATTAGTTAACTACATTAGTTAACATGAACTAATAATGAACTGCACTTGTACAGCATTTATTAATACAAAAGTAACAAAAATGTCCTTAAAATGAGAAATGTATTGACTAAACTGCAAAGGCCCAACAACACTTTCAGAAATACAGGTTCCAAAAAGGGAGTTTTTCCAGATACCTATAAAGAACATTTATTTTTGATAGTGAAATATGATCAATGAATAGTATTTTAACAGCTGAAGTGTGATTTACATGAAACACATACAAAGAAACATATCAACAAGTATATTACACAGTAACACCTTCATTTTTAAATGTAATACAACCTGTGTGCTTACTACGTTTCTAAAAAGTCGGATGACTCATGAACACCATTATCCCTTGGCCTCTAGATCCATTCAAGATCACAGCAGATAAAAATACTAATTCATTCAGATTCTAAACATCACTGCTGTTATTGCCGCATGCTGTTTTTACTAAAGAGCACCTTAGTGTAAGACTGCAATAAAAAATAACGACCACATTACTAAACGTGCTGGTGGCACCATCGTAACAGCACTGGCGAGCAAAACTGAGAAGAGAAATAAAATGGTGAAACCTGTTTTCAAAACCACTGAAATCTTATTGAGTACAGGGCATCAATGCAAACTGTGAATGCATTCAGGAAACTCAGGCTCATATTTTGGACTCTGCCTGGACCACAAACATAGACACTATATACTGAAGAATGCACCTTAATTCTCAGATCTATGAAAGCATTTACCACAGCACCACAAGGGGGGGAGATAAAAATGACTCGTGCCATTAGTAAAGTGTGGAAGTTAAAGGGTTAGTTTTTGCACCACACATAGGTAGTGGTTTTAGGTCCAGAAAGGTAGTAAAAACATGGTTAAAATAGTCCACGTGACTACAGTGGTTCAAGCTTAATGTAGCGATGAGAATAAACAAAACTAAAATAACAACTTTTTTAATAACGACGGATTTCATCAAAAATATCTTAATATGTGTTCCAAAGATGAACGAAGGTCTTTCTTTTGATGTGGAATGACATGAGGGTGAGTAATTAATGACAGAAATTTAATTTTTGGGTGAATTTAACCTTTAAATGCTATTTAAAAGGTGAATGGGTTTTAAAAAAAATAAATGAATAATAAGTCCTGATATGCTTTAAGATTTACAACAGCTGCAGATATATAAGATATACAACAGCTTTTGTATAAATGTTTAGAAATAATACCACTTCAGAAAATAAATACTGACAAATCTCATCTTTAAATTTTTTATGACACTATCATATACCGTTTTGTGATGCATTACATCATTTTCTTCTAAGTTTTGTTGATTTGTTCTTCTTTTCTATTAATTTTTTTCTCATAAATTATCACCATATCATAGTATGCATAACATTTATGCAAAACCTATATTTAATTTTGATGTACAGTACTGTGCAAAAGTTTTAGGCAGGTGTGAAAAAATGCTGTAAAGTAAGAATGCTTTCAAAAATAAACTTGGTAATAGATTATATTTATCAATTAACAAAATGCAAAGTGAGTGAACAGAAGAAAAATCTAAATCAAATCCATATTTGGTGTGACCACCCTTTACCTTCAAAACAGCATCAATTCTTCAAGGTAAACTTGCACAAAGTCAGGGATTTTGTAGGCATATAGTTAGGTGTATGATTAAACAATTATACCAAACAGGTGCTAATGATCATCAATTCAATATGTAGGTTGAAACACAATCATTAACTGAAACAGAAACAGCTGTGTAGGAGGAATAAAACTGGGTGAGGAACAGCCAAACTCAGCTAACAAGGTGAGGTTGCTGAAGACAGTTTACTGTCAAAAGTCATACACCATGGCAAGACTGAGCACAGCAACAAGACACAAGGTAGTTATACTGCATCAGCAAGGTCTCTCCCAGGCAGAAATTTCAAGGCAGACAGGGGTTTCCAGATGTGCTGTCCAAGCTCTTTTGAAGAAGCACAAAGAAACAGGCAACGTTGAGGACCGTAGACGCAGTGGTCGGCCAAGGAAACTTACTGCAGCAGATGAAAGACACATCATGCTTACTTCCCTTCGCAATCAGAAGATGTCGAGCAGTGCCATTAGCTCAGAATTGGCAGAAAACAGTGGGACCCTGGTACACCCATCTACTGTCCGGAGAAGTCTGGTCAGAAGTGGCCTTCATGGAAGACTTGCGGCCAAAAAGCCATACCTCCGACGTGGAAACAAGGCCAAGCGACTCAACTATGCACGAAAACACAGGAACTGGGGTGCAGAAAAATGGCAGCAGGTGCTCTGGACTGATGAGTCAAAATTTGAAATATTTGGCTGTAGCAGAAGGCAGTTTGTTCGCCAAAGGGCTGGAGAGCGGTACACGAATGAGTGTCTGCACGCAACAGTGAAGCATGGTGGAGGTTCCTTGCAAGTTTGGGGCTGCATTTCTGCAAATGGAGTTGGGGATTTGGTCAGAATTAATGGTATCCTCAATGCTGAGAAGTACAGGCAGATACTTATCCATCATGCAATACCATCAGGGAGGCATCTGATTGGCCCCAAATTTATTCTGCAGCATGACAACGACCCCAAACATACAGCGAAAGTCATTAAGAACTATCTTCAGTGTAAAGAAGAACAAGGAGTCCTGGAAGTGATGGTATGGCCCCCACAGAGCCCTGATCTCAACATCATCGAGTCTGTCTGGGATTACATGAAGAGAGAGAAGCAACTGAGGCTGCCTAAATCCACAGAGGAACTGTGGTTAGTTCTCCAAGATGTTTGGGCCAACCTACCTGCCGAGTTCCTTCAAAAACTGTGTGCAAGTGTACCTAGAAGAATTGATGCTGTTTTGAAGGCAAAGGGTGGTCACACCAAATATTGATTTGATGTAGATTTTTCTTCTGTTCACTCACTTTGCATTTTGTTAATTGATAAATATAAACTATTAACATGTCTATTTTTGAAAGCATTCTTACTTTACAGCATTTTTTCACACCTGCCTAAAACTTTTGCACAGTACTGTATATTGTTGTGTTTGTAAATTATTTAAAAGACACAATTGTGTTAACTAATTTACAATCATAAACCCTTAACTTTCCTTTGTATTCACTTCTGCTCAAGTTGACTACAAATATTGTTGGTTCTAATGATAATGGTTATCTGAAAAATGGTCTTGAATGGTTTGAAATGGGTTGCTTTGAATGAAAGTCTGTGCTAAATTACGAAATATGATAAATAGATTGAAAATTGAGTTTGCCTTTGTGTATTTTTGTTGCATTTTTTGATTTCTAGATTTGTGAAAAGAAAATATTTTTTAAAAAATAAATAGCGTTTCTTTAAAAGTTAACAAATTCATTAAAAATTCACTAAAACTTTTAAAATAAATGTTCTCTTTCACAAAATGCAATTTATTGTGTGCTTTGTGAATGGACCTTTATTTTGACATGATTGTATTGTATTGTAAACAACTTGATATGTCTACTGATTTTCATATCAAATTACCTTGATTCTAATTTATAAGCAAATTTAAGGTTTGATGACTTAGTTAAAACTCACAGTTGCATTGCTTAGCATGTAAGAATCTGTGCACACCACAGTCTCTGTGGGAGGCAAAGGCAATGCAAAGTGGTATCCCTCAACAGTGCCTAATGGAAACAGAGTAGAAATGCATCATAATGAAAGCTGGGGTCAAACGAGGGGAACGATTCCTCAGGGGTGGAATCAAAACAAGGAGCCTCAGATTTCACTGCTGCACAATTCGATTGTGTGATACCACTCAGTGCTACTATAATATTCATAATTACGGTAACACGTTGAGAAGGGAGTACATTTTCTTCATATGATATAATGTGATCAATGCTTGTTACAAACAAAAAAAGATGCTGAAATTACAGTGCACAGAGATCAGGAATTATATGGAAAGCATAGATCTAAATATTCATCCTCCTCTAGGCTGCTCAAATATTAGCTGATATTCAATGTGGAGTTTGATACATGCATGTCTTGAAAAAAATTACTGCTAAAATGATGCTGATTAATGTTTCATAAGTTTTATCATCCCTATTAATGGTGTACAAAAGCTTGAATAAATGAGTTTCTAACAAACTAATTTCCATAGCAACAAACCCTCTCAAAATTAAATCAATCCCAGGTCAGGCTTTAGCTTCATTCTCTCCCTCCATTCCCCACGGAGCAGACTCCAAAAACTGAAATCACTCCAGGGAGACAGGGAATAAATGGTTATGATCCAGTTTTATGGAAAGCAAACTCGAAATCAAACTCAGAGCCAGTAGAACAAAGAGCAAGACTACAATAATAAATATTTGCCGAAACCTAATCAGAGTGCAGCGGAAAAGCAAACCTTGTCTAAATCATTTTCCAGGTCAAGTACACTACTCGAGGGCAGTGAAAGCTCAACGCCGAGCTTTTTTTTTTTTGGCATAACTAAACAAATCTGAGGGGTTTTGCATCGCTAAACAGAACCAAACTTGCAGCATCCACATAATGCGGGAAAAAGAACCCAAAATGTATGGAAAATATGCAAAAGCCGTGTTAAATCAAGGCCAACAGTTAGGGAAGTGGAGCATGTAGATTCCTGGTGTTTCCAACATTCTACCCCTGCTGTGTTACATGGCCACAACCCCTTTTGTGTAGGGTTAACCCGTTAAATCCCACCAAAGTGGCTATTCAGTGGAGTGCCATCCACCCCAGGGGTTATTGTGACTGTCCTTTGTTAAGAACAATAGACGTAAAGAGGATAAGACACCAGTAGCACTTCCTAACTTCCCCCAAAGTCTTCTCACTTTCTTCACACTGGTAGGGCAAGTGCCTGGATCGATTGATCCCCCCCCCCTTTCCTGTTTAACATTAGGGAACTCATTTGTTTGATCCCATGTGCATTGAAATGACGCTAAATACCGTGACATTTTTTTCATACAATTGAAAATAGTGTCTTTTCTGTGACTGGAGCTTATGTTTTCGTCAATTGGCTTATTACATTATTAAAAACTGCCTAGATGGAACTATTTAATAAACTACAAAAATAGAAACAAGAGCCACAAATAAAAGAAAACCATCAATGCATCTTCCAGTCAAAGTGTGTCCTATGAAGTAGATTTTTCCCTTCATTTGTAAACTATTTTTCTGATCAATATCATAATATAATAAAAAGCATATTTTAAAAACTAATTTAAATTCGCATGGAATTACAAATGCTCCATCATTAAATTTTAGTTCTCTAATAACAATGTCTGTCATTAAATCACAGATTTTCAAATAAGTTCAATGATTATAGGACAATTTTATGCTTCCCTTTACTCATGGGTCACTGGTTAGAAAATATATTCTCGCTCTTGCCTCCCTCTAAGCAGGTGAACTGAGCTCAAGACTTTCCCACGATCCCTCAGTAAATCTCTCTTTGCTCTGCCCCTTTCCTCTGTCCCAGCCATCTGTCTATTTTTTAGAGTGCATCTGGTGGAGCAAGTGTCTGCTGCTGGGACAAGTCCAGCATTCCAAAACAGATTTCAACACAGCTTTTAGCCAGAAATACAAATATATCGATTAAAAAATTAAGATGCTTCAACTGTATTACTAAAAACTTTGGAATACCTAATCATTTCTCTTTCTTTCTTTCTGTCTGTCTCCCTCATTTGAAAGAAACCCGTGGTGTTCTGACAGTCCAAGAAAAGTGAATTTTACAGAGGTAAGCGTGTTTTTTCTTAGACTCTGTACTTCTTTAAAAAGATTTACCACCATCAAACATTAATCTCTTTCTTAAATAGAAAATTGACTAATTAAAGCACATAATACATCCAATGTAAGGAATTTAAGGATTAATATATAAAAAAGGCAAAAAACTCTAACCAAAATTGTCAAGAATGCGATTATCAGTCTGTGCTTTAGCCTGCGACATTTTTCACTAAAACACAATAGTGGACTAAAACACACAATAGATCATATCCAACAGCATTTGACCTTCACGCTCATCTTAAAAAAATTTGAATTACTGAAACCGGACCCGTCAAAGCAATAGCCAAAATAACGCTTTGCTTTAAAAAAAAAAAAAAAAAAATGTAATAAATAATAGAGCTATGCTACGCAGTCATGTGACATATTCTATCCTTCATTTCTCCTCTTTTGGTGAGCAGCCCATACACGTATCATTAGAGCGTTAAAAGAAGCGCGGCTGGTGCCGTGGGTCTCCTCCTGTGCTGCCTTCCCTCTAAACGTGTGACACTGGCTGGCTGAGAGCATGAGAACAGAGCCTTTTGAATAGCAGGATCCTCATACTTGGCTAGTAACCATGGAAGCAGATGCCTACTCTCCTTGCCCTCCTTACCTCCTTGCTCCCTCATTGAAAAGAGGGCACGCCTCGCTTTCTTCTTCCTGACCGAACTTGCCTGGCCCTCAAAGGGAGCGATTGAGCAGGTCACTGGTCTAGACTTGTTTGCATGGTCCACGGAACAGCCTTGAGGTAACCCTTGCTCCCCGTGCGTCGCACCACGGTACACTGCAGGGGGGGACATCGGAGATGTGAATTTGAAAAGGAGCTCCGTCCGATTTTGCCTTTGTGCCTTTTTCCCTCATCGATCGGCTGAATATCGAACCCTCAGTCTGTGCATGTGTGAAACGGATAGCTTAGTAAGCATTTTTTCTAATCAAGCTTGCGTTGTGGGCCAACTCTCTCGTTTTTCGCTCTCGAACCCTCCCTCTCTCTCTGTCCCTCTTTCTCCATTTCTCTCTCTCTCTCTCTCTCTCTTTCTCTTCTCCTCTTTCTGCTTTTTCTTCCTCTTCTACGCTCCTCTAAGCATTGTTTTGATTATCTGGGACATTTGGATAAGCATGTTGTGATACTTCTAATCAGTGTCCGTTTTTTTTTTGTTTTTTTTAATCTGTTATTGAGTGATTTCAGCTTTGTGTTACCCGTGGATTTTGCATGCTGCTGTACAACTGTTTGCTTTTTCAATTTCAACTGGGATGACCACTAACCACAGAGGGACTTTTTTAGACTGTTTAAACAAAAAATACTGGCAAATGCACTCCTTTTGTTTCCATTCCATCTTAAAAGATGTATGGATGACAGTTTCTTATTGTAAAAAACATGTTTTCATGTGAAAAACTGATGTCTTATGAGGTGAGTATAATTATGTTCTCAAATATTAGATTTGGTGTAATCAGCTGATGTAAAATATTACTGTTTAATAAATGTACACTATCTACCTGAAACATTTATGTTGAGTAGGATGAATTAAAGCTCTGAGTCTTTGATTTGATCCGTTTCTCATCATATAACGTGTTGCAATTATTGTGGGATTACTGGGCTTTCACTATGTACATATTGTGATGAGATTTCTTATGTTAAACATCACTGAATTAGTGTTAGACTTCTTAAATACTAATAGGAAACATTTAATTTGAATTTAGGCTGTTACTTGAGGAAATGTTTCTGTTTGGAGACAAAAAGACAAGAAGTAAAACTTAAATTCATTTTAGTGAAATGATTCTTAATTTATTTCGTTGAAATTATATATGGAAACTATATACAAGAATGTGATATGAACTCATCAGTCGACATCAATGATACTATTAATAGAAAAGCATACTAAATAATAATCACTAAAAAAAAATTATAATTTGTCTTGTCATGTTCTAAGAAAATATGACAATACAAATGTATAAAAGGATTATGTAGTCTGGATAAAAAATATTGCAGACATCAAAACTGTTACAAGCCAAAATATGTATTTTTATAGTACAATATTATTTAAAATAATTTTGGACTATATTAGACAGTATTATTAAACTGTATTTTAGTAACATTAAAATATTTTTTGCTGTAAACATTTGGCTACAATCAAGTTTGTGCTCAGTATTTTTTAAATATATATATATATATATATATATCTTACAAAAATGATTAAAAACAAATATATAAAAATATATATATAAATTTATTTTAACATAGTATATTTATTAAATGAGAAAAAATTAAAATGTTTTTTAAAACTGCGTAATATACAAATAAAAACATTTCAATGAAAAAATCCTAACAATGATATTTCTGTGCTTTTTTCAAGAACATTCCATATTTCCCTTATATTTACACACATTATAACTACGTTTAACTGTACATTATAACTACAGTTTCATAAAAAAAAATAAAGTTTTGTGTCTTATCAACCATTGTAGACATACTCTTTTTTTTTCTCTCTCTCTCTTTCTCTCTCTCGTTTGCTCAATTAAGTTTGTGTGAAAGATTGAGAATGCACCAAACTGGGTGTTAAAGGGTGCTGAAGTGGGGATTATATTTTGGAGAAATTTCATTGGACGAAGCCCCACGCAGTGTGCGACACGCGCCATGTCAGTAGCTGGCGGTGAGGTCACAGAAAATGGAAGCTTAAGGTCTGAGTTCAGTCTGGAAATTACCCACTGTCTGAATCCATTTACTGGCTATTGTAATAAAAATACAAGCCTTGTCCAATTTAAATGCACAAACATTAAAAAGTAATTGGTAAATTATTTACCGTCTTTCCATTCTGAACAGCTGCGTTTTCCCTTTATTTTTACTGCTTTAATTATGGAGCTTTTGAATGTGAATATAATTTTCACTCATCACTTTCTTATTTTTCATATTATTTATGCAGTACTTTAATGCAATTTTAGAACGGATATAAATGTTATATTGAAGCCAAAATGTGGTCTTGTTTTACAGTGCAAATGTTAAGAAAGATATTAGAAAATGGCTTTATTTCTCTAAAATAAACAATATAGAGATAGCTCTGTCTACCTTTCAAAATAATTAAAGTCCAAACTGCATTTGATTTGTCTAAAATAGTGATTTATAATGAAATATAATTACATTTAAAAAGAGAAACTACATTGCCAATGCTTTAAAAGCACAGAAGACAATATCTGGTCAGCTTGTCCTCAAAACTCGACATGACCCAAGAAAATGACTTTCAACATAATGCAATTATATCACTTGTGGTATGCGTTAAATGGCCATGTCCAAAAGAGTCATTTGTGATGGGCGTCTTAGCGTTTTGACTTTGAGACTGCCGTTCAATATGTTCTTTTGGCTCGCTCGAACGTGTGACTCACAATAGACAATGAAGCCAAGACCAGCTGTGATTTTCTGTTGAGCACACTCTATGCATTATTTATAGTCACATCAGTAGATTAGGCCGAAAGCTTGACCCTACCGAATGACAACGTCTCCAGCCCATTCTAGTTCTGGTCACCACTAACAAACGATAACCCTGTCAGTCTGCCAGTAATCCCACTGCTTTTCCATCCTCATAATGCATCTTAATAGAGCTGAGTCTCAATCGCTATCTCCATATCACACCAATCTGTTTTTTGTTTCCATGTACAATTTTTGCTATTGAATATACTGAAAAATCTCAGATTTTTACAGCAATCACCAGATTAAACTGGTAGTCCAATACATTGTTTTTTGTGGATTGTACCTCAAGTGCCCTGTCGTTCTTAAAACAAATTCTCAAACAGATCCCCCTCAGTATCACAAAAGATCCCCCTCTGCATTCCCTGAGCTAACAAAACACCATTATCTGTTTAATTGCCTGAGAACTTTTAAATACCCTCTATTTACATGACAAGATTCTGCTTGTTGCGAAGTGTGACACAAACGAGTCAATACACAAAAGATGACGGTCACCACCGCCCCTGCACCCCCCAAAGGCAGGAGTCTGGCTCATGAATGACAGTGCTGCAACAAGCACCTTGAGCAGACACAAACATACACACAAACCTAATTGGTTTTTAAACAGGTTAACTGATGTTTAATGGAACAACCACAGTGGTGTCAGTGTGTTACAAAATATCGAAAATATAAAAAATGTAAAAATATATATGTGTGTGTTTGTGTGTGTGTGCTTGTTTTCATGATTTATGAGGACACAAATGTGTATAATGACATGGGTATTACACTGGAACTACAACGTAAAGATGTTTTATGAGGACGTTTCATGAGTCAAAAATAGCTTTAAAAACATACTAAACAATGTTTTATTGAAAATTTAAAAATGCAGAATGTTTTCTGTTCAGGTTTAGGGGTTGGGTTAGAGTAGGGGGACAGAATGTACAGTTTGTACAGTATAAAAACCATTATGCCTATGGAATATCCTCACTAACATATCCAAACAAACCTGTGTGTGTGAAATAGATAATTAATAAAAAAAATACAAAATATGTGAAGTAGGAATGCACCAATAATATTCTAGAATGATTCTATCATTAAGAAGCTTTTAAAATGCATTTAATTTGTATTTTAAAAATGCAATATTTCACAAAGAAAAATTTGGTTAGGTTACTTTGACATCCAAAAAATTGTAATAAAAGCTTCGATTTTGTATCATTTTATTAAATACAATTCAGTATTTCATTACAAATTATTCTGCATAGGATATTTATAACAGGATAAACATTTGAGTGAAAATTAGCATGAATTTAATATCTGCTTTGGGTAAAACCTTACAATAAGGTTCATTAGGTTCAAATAATGCTTCTACAGCATTTATTAATCTTTGTTCATGTTAATTTCAACATGTACTAATACTTTATTAAAATCAAGAGTTGGATTTGTTAACATTAGTTAATGCATTGTGAACTAACATGAACAAACATTAACAAAGATTAATACAGTCACAAATGTATTGCTCATGGTTAGTTCATAGTTAATACATTAATGTTAACAAATGAAGCTTATTGTAAAGATTTACCTTGCTTTGTACAGTATTAATTGACAGCAAGTTTGTGATTTAAAACTTAATATGATATGAGGAATGTTCCAAAGAGTTCACAAAGAGCTTATTTCATTATAGTGATTCTTTTTTTAAATGTGGATTCTGACGTTTGAATCCTAATGTACGATCATTGAACATAGAACAAAAAAAAGAAAAAGTGGAGAGATTTTGAGCAGAGGACGAATGACCCGAAGGCACAGTGACTTGGAGAAAAGGCTGGCATCATACTGGGAGAAAAAAAAAAAAGCAAGAGGGAGAGAGATGGGGTCCATTCTGTCTTTTCTCCCTCTCTCTCTCGCGCCCTTTCTCCTGCTGCCTTTGTGTGCCGTGCAGGAATGTGCTTGCTTTTCATTTCTTTCTTTGTGTCTGCCCCTCAGGCCCTAGCAGGCACTGTCTTATGCCACAGCGGGGTCATGGCAAACACAGAGACACATTCATGGCCACATCAAGTTTATGTGAGAATCTGGTCTTTCCTTGCCCCTCATTTCCATATGAATTGTTAATAAAATAGCAGTCCTGTGAGGGGGAGATCACTCCAGCATGGGAAGTCAAGCAAGGCAACCTTGGTTTTAAAACGGCCTCATCCCTTCTGTTCCTTCGATGCAGATACGCTCCGGTTAAAGCTATCACGAGCATATGTCATCATTATTGTCCATGTTTGCTTTAGCACAACCACCTGTGAACTACTCCTTCACAAAACACCAGTTCAAACTGTGTATTTGGATTAATGGATCAATGAAAAGAGCATTCCTAAATAATCATTTTTGAGAAGTAACCATATAGAATTCCATGTTTTGTTGGGTATAATGGTTACAGCGATATCCCACTGAAGTTTCTCACATGCATTAAAGGCAAGACTCTTCGTTTCAAAATTTTAGCCAGCAATAAAACAAAATGGAGCTTGGGAAAAATAGATCCGCATTTTCAGTTTGTAAAAACAAGCTGTTCTCAAGCCAATCACAATTTGGGCCTTCTGGACAGGGAGCAGGATACATCTTGAAGGGCTGGCCAGTTGATTGACTTTTCTTTGGGTTCGACACACGTGTCCAGTGACCCCGCCACACTTTCCCATGCCCTCCGATGCCCCATCTATTCTAACAGACATCCCTAATTCCCCCCGTCCTCCACAGACGGATCAGCCTCGGCCATCACTTGACAGCAGCCATGTGTATGACTTCCCTCTGTGATGTCATAGAGGTTTGCTGTCCAATAATTAGAGGGCAAGGAAGGGTCAGGATAGGAAGATGGCTGGTGATTGGACACGATAGAAGAGCTCACCGAATCAACCTGCTCCGACTGGTTTTTATTTGGCACATCTGAGCCAGTGATGTTTCATTAAATGTGTAGTGAAGAGAAAAAAAGTAACTGAAATGGTATCAACAAGCAAAACATTTATACATGAATATTAACCTGAGGAGGAAAAAGTATTATGATAAAAATCCATTATACTAAGGTTATATATCATATAAAGTTATATATTTAACAATAATAGAAATAACAAACATTTTGTTGTTGATCAAAAAAAGTACATTATAATAACAATAAAATTAATTATTACCAATATTTTAAAATAATTATTTAAAATATCTTACTAATATTATATTATAAATACCTTATTAATTCAGTTTAATTCTATATATAAAATAAACAATGATTTTTCAGTTACTAGTCATTCTTAAATTGTATGTTTAATTCAGTGTTACTTGCCAATTTCTTTGTAATCATTTGTGAAAATTTTCACACAATTTTTGTCAGCGTATTCATGATGTTGAATACTATATAATTTTTTTTTTAAATTGATATGTCTTGATTAAATCCTATAAATCATAATCTCATAATCTCCATCTTAATAACTTGTGTTATCATCTCTAGCATGTATCTGAACGGCTCTTCTTCTGCTCAATCCTGTTTTGTGGTTCTGTACATCTGCTATTCATACGGCTCTCTTCTCGTGATTAAGTCGTCTCTTTGTGGACATGGATGTCCTCACTCTTCAGTGTTTTTGGACTTGCGGACAGATCTTGCTGTGAATCGACGGTATGTCTGCCAGCTTGACACACACAGAAGGAGAGCATGACATCAGGGCTTTGTCATTTAGAAGATCTATTCAAGGATTACAGTGGAGAATGAGACCCTGCCTGGAGGAGACTTATTTCACTGAAACCCTAGCTGTTTTCACTACCAGTTTTTTTTACTCTCCAAGTACTTCTGGAAGTACGTAGCTTGGGAGAGTACTATAGTTGGCATTACGTATTTAAATCGGAGACTTTTAACCCTTAGGCGCCACTTCGGAATACAAAAGAGGATGTGTGACCGCACTGATAATATCACATGAGCCTCCCACCCAAATATTATAAAAATGACAAACAATACAATTAACTGTTTGTAGGAATAGCTAAGATTCATTTCAAAAATTATCAAACGAATAAAGTAGACCAGATAATGTATTCCTTTTACATTTCACTCTTAAACATAAAGGTTCCAAAAGGGACCATGTTATTATTATTGCAAACGATAGATAGATAGATAGATAGATAGATAGATAGATAGATAGATAGATAAAAAAGCACTCAAAATGAGTTTTTTCTGTCATGAATACCTTCTGTATATGTCAGAAGTTTACAATATTTTTTTTATTGCAGTATTACAGAAATAAATGGTTGTTTTAGCAGGCAGAATATCACATTTCAAAATCATGTTAAACGTTTTATATATTTTCGTGGCAAAAACACTCGGATTCTAATGGTGACAAGTCTGACAATACTTGCTGTTTGCTGAACCCGAGTTCAAACTCTCTCGCTCTCTCTGCAACACAGCAGAAGACATTTCCTGTGGATATCAGTGAGCCATTCTACTCGCATACTGCTTCTTTTGTCTTGTCATTTCCCCAAACAAGTGTCCTGTGATTTTGGAAAAAAACATTTTGGAAATGTAATGCTTCCTTTGTACTCATCACAGGTGTTTGTACAGCTTACTTGTAAAGGAGACGATAACAGAAGCAGAAGCATGTTTGGGCAATTCCAAGTTAAAAATCGTGTTTCAGTTTGACTGGATATCAGTCAGCCAGATGTACAAAAAAAAATGATGCCAGGAATTAATTTTGAACTGGCTCTGATGTTTAAATGTTGACATGGTCATTTCGGGTGAATTTTTAAACAATCTTTTCCATGTAATAATAATTTAAAACTGATTCCTAAATTTACAAGGAAAGCCTCTTCTTCCCAGTTTATCCCTTTACACATTAATCAACAATTCAAATAATTTACAATTTTATATATACAATATTAAAATACATACTATAAGTACATTTAATGTACAATCAAAGACATTGTGGCTAACTGATTTTCACTGTCAGGTTAATAAACAAATACAGAAGCACTATAAATGTGGCTCTCAAATCTCCATCACAATAAAAATGTCAAAATATGCTGGTTCCTTGAGTCAGGTTTGACATCGGTTTTGTAAAAGACTGCAACTTACCAAGTTTGAATGCATCTTTTTGAATGAGATTTGAAAACCAGTTCGGAGAGAATGATATTAGCTTTGTACTATCATACAGCTGTAGAAACCTTAGAATTTAGTGCAAAAGGTAGACTTTTATTGACTTATTTTAGAAATACATTTTTGTGTTTAATGTATTTATTAAACATGTGGCTAAATGTAATTTGTTATGCAGTGTTTGGTGGTAAGGTTGGGTTATGAGCTCAAATATTGATATACCAATGTAAATTATAGTATAATATAATGCATAATTAGGGTTGGGTATCGTTTTGAATTTCTTGATTCAGATCCTTATCGATTCCTAATTTCTATTCCAAAACAACAACAACAAAAAGTAAGAATTTACATTAAGATTTAATTAGTTAACTACTTTAGTTACATGAACTAAGAATTAACGGTAACACTGTAGGTTCCTAAGGTTCATTAGTTAACAACATTAGTTAACATGAACTAATAATGAACTGCACTTCTACGGCATTTATTAATCTTTGTTAATGTTAATTTCACCATTTACACATTATTTAAAGTCTTGTTAACATTAGTTAATGCTCTGTGAACTAACATGAACAAACATTGAACAACTGTATTTTCATTAACTAACGTTAATGAAGATTAGTAAATACGGTAACAAATGTATTGCTCATGGTTAGTTTGTGCTAGTTAATACATTAACTAATGTTTTAGGTAATGAACCTTATTTTAAAGTGTTACCGTATTAACAATACTTCTACAGCATTTATTAATCTTAGTTCATGTTAATTTCAACATTTTCTAATACATTATTAAACTCAAAAGTTGTATTTGTTAGCATTAGTTATTGCACTGTAAACTAAAATGAGCAAACAATGAACAGCAAAGTATTTTTATTAAATATAAATACTGTGTTGCTCATGGTTAGTTGTTCGTTAATACATTAACTAATGTTAACAAATGAGACCTTATTGTAAAGTGTTACCAAAAAAACTTTGATCATTCACATTTATTCTAAGTCTTATTGTGAAACGTTTTACTGTAGCTGAATACCATGAACCCAAAATCAACAGGCTAAAGAACGCTTACACAAGGAACTTTTGCCTATGGTTTAAAAATACCATAGCAAAAACAACTAGCCTAAGTAATATAAATTTCAAGCATTATTAAAGATGAGTAAATACTCAATAATAATAATAACAAATTAACAATCGTACAAATAAATACAACAGAACAAAGACAAGACTGAAATATACAGTGTTTTAATAATTTTAGGTATTCATGTAGAGAAACGTGAATTGTCTCTGTCTTTTTTTTGTTTGATTAATGTTATTATAGAGATGCAGCAGGAAAATTAGGCTGCTGTCACTTTAAGAACTGCACGGATCCAATATACACACTCGTTTTCTTTGTCAACTGTTTGTTCACTTAAGACGTAACTGACTTGATGGGGATATTTTTGTGTGTATTTGTCTGTTCAAGTGCAAAAAAGACAACTCAGAGATGCGGAAGAGAACTTAATTAAGTATCGTGAGCCATTCAGTATGAGAGGAGGCTTTTTGTGTGCATCTTTTGGATGTGTGGGCAGCACAGAAAAAACAGTGTGCAGGTCTTCTTGCGCTTGAATGGTCATTAAAATGCACACAAAGGAATCAATAAGGATTCAAATGTTCATTTTAAGTTATCAACTGTTTAATAAAGAATTTGATATGGAATCAAATGTTAAATGTTAAAATGTTAATTTTATAACATGTATCCGATCCCTGACCTTTAGCATTTGATTCCAGAATTGGAATTGATTTTCCGTTCCCTACCCTATGCATAATTCATTTTAACTGCATAATTCTAATATAGATACAACAAAACATACTGCGGTTGAAGCTACTTCCATGTTTTGCATCTTGGCTTTGACAAAGTCCTTCAATCTGTGGTGAAAATATCACAAGAGTTGACAGTAAGACTACAGCAAAGTTTCCCTCACGAGACAGCCCTCGAAAAATGTGCTCTCGCCTCCCTCCAATACAGCTCTTCTCTTTGTCCATTAAAGTCCTTGAATACTAAGTTATAACGAAAAAAACAACAACTTTTTCCTCTTTAAATGGCTCCAAAAATGTTCTGGGAATACCTACAAACACATTCAGCTGCATAACGTGCGAGTGCGAAAGAAATTCCACATTCATCAGAGGAATTTGAGCAAAATGGATCTAATCTGTCTTAATCCTCTGTGAACTCCAATTACAATTTTCTTGATCTACACTTGACCTACTACTCCTATGCGTGGCACCTCAGACCAAGAACCTTAACTTTGCTAATTGGGCCTTCTTGCCAACTCGATGAATGTAGGTCTTCAAACAGCATTCCCAGCAGGCTTGTTTTCAGTCTACAACCGAACTCACTAAAAACCTGAATAGGAAAACAGCTTTTCCACACCCACATTAACATCAATCATCAATCTGCTAATGGTTAATAACTTAAAAATTGGATCGACAGAAGCAGTGGATGGACTGAAGAATTATTGACATCACAACATATATTTTTTTTCTTGAGTTTTTTTTACCACCGATTCATATAAAACTTTAAACTGGATGTCTAGGCAGACTACACAAATAAACAGCGTACAGGACTCCATGCAGCGGTGAACAGCACACCCAGGTAAATACTGAACACTATTCCCAGAAAGTCCTTGAAAGTGACGGAGCCTGCTGGTTAGTGTTTGCTGTCGCTAAAGAGAAACTGGACTAGACTCGTGCAGCTAAAAGCATACTTCACTTAAAACATTTATAAAAAGAGAGATAACATACAAAGCAATTATTAAATATTAACAGAAATAAAAAAATAATATATTAATACACAATGTTATGCATATTGTAAAATATTAATATGCTACCTAATATGATCTATTATGAATAAATATATAACTTTTTCACGTTTATGATATGAATGTGCATGTGTGACACATATTTAGTCTTGAGAACACTGATACAATTTAATACATCCAAATATGAAAAAAAAAAAAAAGACAGGAACTGCTGAAAGTAAATTTGTTTTCACAAGTTTTCAAGTAAAAGACTGCAAATCCAGAACAGGCCATGAACTTGTCTGGAATTCAAGCACAAAGCTGGCTTTTTGCCTCAATTCTCAGTTTCAGCTGATAAGGCACACACAGCTTGTATGAAGAGTCAATACAAGATCACAGAGAAAAAAAAAATACCCATTATTAAAAATGTGGAAAGATTGCTTAAGTCTATGTCCATTCTACGTGCATGTGCATGGCACAAATACTCTTTAGTCTCTCTTAATGTCAGAACACAATTGTGTAGACAAAGAAGGCAGAACACACTTACCATGCCTTTTATCCTCTCATAGTCTCATAAAGGGAGTGAAGCATCCACCTTTATCACAGTCTATTCCATTTAAGGTTTTGAAATAATGCTGTCTAGACCAAGCAGAAACTTGGTGCTAAAGAAGTGAAACGACCTTCCCCCTTCCTGCGAACGATCTATTACCCCCCTCCCCGCCCCGGACCCCCCTACCTCATCCACGAGTGGAATCGCTTTAAGTGCCTGTCAGGCAGAAAACCGGCTTCAGCATTGTGCAGCTGTAAGTTTCCCCTTTCCATTCTCCAATGAGATTGGCCGTTCCTTCACCACATGACTCAAAGAAAAAAAAAAAATAGGCCAGAAAGTGAAGAGCAGAAAAAGATACAGCAGGCGTGGGGAGAGCATAATCCTGTCTGCAGGATCGTGTACCTGAGGAGCAGGTTTAAGTTTCTAGACCTTTTCCGACATAGTTTATGGAGCACTAGAAGAGAGCGAATGGGAGGGGGAGGAAACTGCATAATCCCTTCCCTGCTGAAACTTCCTCCCTCTCGCTCTCTCATAGGAGCTGCTGGCCCTTGTCTGAACACTGGAATGCAAAGGCCATGCTTCAAGAGGCCCAGTCAGACAAGCCCAAGTCAGTCTGTGACCTCAAGCTTAACACTAGCACGTGTGCAGGGATGTGCGTTTTATCGAAATTAGAGCCCTATTATCTCTTTTACACTTTTTAAAAATTAGTCAAGGTTGGGGAGGAAGTAACCAAAAGTAGAAGGGTACAGGTGGGAGGTGCATACTCAAACGATTTAATAATTAAAAAAAACATACTTATTATTAATGATAAATGTGTTCCTTAAATAGCTTAATTTATTTCACTATTTCATTGTGGAATTTCCTATGGTATCTTCCATTAAAGAGTTTTGTGTTGGTAAGATTTTCTGAAATAAGTCTCTTATGCTCACCAAGAATCCATTTATTTGATCAAAAATACAGCAATACTGTGAAATATTATTACAATTCAAAAGAAACTGTTTTCTATTTGAATATATTTTAAAATGTAATTTATTCCTATGATAGCAAAGCTGAGTTTTTAATCAGGCATTACTCCAGTTTTCAGTGTCGCATGATCCTTCAGAAATCATTCTAATATGCTGATTTGGTGCTCAAGAAACACTCCTTATAACAGTATTTCTTATTAGTCATTAATATTTTCTTCTCGAAACTGCTACATTTTTTCAGGATATTTTGGAGAACTTTTCTGTAGAAACGAACAGAATTTCTTTGAAATAGAAATTCTTTTTTATCAATATAAATACAGTTACGGGAAGAAAAAAAAATCTTGCTGACCCCAAACCTTTACATGCTAGTAAACATGACTAGCATTTAAAGACATTGTGAAGACACATGACATTTATTTTAAAGACAAAAAAGCATTATGACTGAATTTGACTTACACACACACTATTTTACTTTTATCCAAATGTATGTTTTGGATGTCAAACGAGACAAGGATCATTTTCCATGTCCAACTGTTGCAGTGAAAATAAGTTACCGTGCCTCGAGGTAGGTTGTGAACCCAGGCAGACTTTTCCATCTGGTTTCACGCTCGCTCGGTGAACAGAACATCAGTGTTTCACCATAAACACAAACTTCATGCTCATATGATCAGGATACGTTTCCTTTGGCCTTTGCCTTCCTTACACTGTCTTAAGGCAATCACAAGACATGAATATCCCTCTGAGCCAGTCTCTCATGAAAGGAATACTATTTCTAGCAATGCCGCTTGTACTAACACTTTCACTTAGAGTCAAAGCTCAAGATATGCAGAAGTCGAGAGGCTTTTAGTGCACTATCAACTGCTCATGTCTGTTCCAGACCACACACTCACTCCTGTGCTGTTTGGAACCTATTTTAGAATCAACGTTGTCTTCCCTGTGCCCCTTTCAAGAATTATTCCTGAGACTAATCAGACCCTGGGGATCTAGACCACAGTGCTGAGGGCCCAGAATAGGGTCTATTAGACGTCCATTTGGACTCAAGCCAACACAGCACACATGACAAGTGGCGTGTTTGCTCCACCCATGAGGCCCTTATGAAAAAAAGTTTCATTATTATATCTTTTCGTTATGACACAGAACCGCCTAACCTCATGTCTGACACTTTTTATAAGATTTTCCTTAAATATTACAAATGAAAGAGAAGTCAACGAGTTAATAGACTAAACTAAACAATAAATAAACACCTTACGAGCAGCTGGATTTGTTCAGCTGTGCACCACATGACCCTTTTTTAAACTCCGCCCCCCTCTCAGACAAGCTCTACAGAAGGTCTCGTAGGAAAGAACTGGATCTTTCATCTTCTGTCTTTCTTCAAAGCAAAAGCTACATTACATAATAACACGATTTTGCAGAAATTGAATAAAACTCAAGACAAACCCAAGTAAACTGAATAGAGAAAAGCCTCATTTGAGAGCATTACAGTAACGTCAATGTAAGTGAACAGAACTGTTCTTCTACATTATTACTCCTACTCATTATACTCATTATTTTTTGGATAATTTCTGTAAAAGTGCATTTAAAATTCTACCCAAACACATCAGAATTCCATAGAATTAGACTTAAAAGAGTAAAAACTTGTCTCCATTTGGGAGCAGATTTCAAAAATGTATTGTTGTGCCTTTGGATGTCAAAATCGGAAGGCATAAAAAGATGGTCTTCATTTGTACAGAATTCTGTCATTGAAGACACCCTTTGAAGCTAAACACAAACATTTACGGTTGCCAGCCATTAAAGGGAGAGACTGAACCTGAAACCTGCAATGATTAGCCTATAGTACTAAAGCATGAACACATAATATTTACATATCAGTTAATAGAAGGCTATAACATTTTTATCTCACAATCCTGAGGGGTTTTTTTTAGCTGTTCGCAAACACCCGTCCCCTTTCGTTACTGTTGCTATGTCTGACATGCCAAGCCACACAACATGTTCTCACAGTGAAAAATACATTGCGGAGTAAAGGATACTGACAACGCAATTTTGAGGAAAAAAACAGTCATAAATGCGGGAAAAAAAAGAGTCTGTCTCTTACAGTTCTTATTTTTCTTCTCAGAATTGTAAGATTCATTGTGAGAGTTATTTTCTGCCACCAGGTAGGCTCTTGCACAGAAAACACATGTTTGCAAACTTTTTTTTCTTCAGCAGACCACAAAATTTGCTAATGAAGAATTGGTCAGTATTGCTTTTAAGGTAGGAAAGGGTTGTATTATGTAACGTTGTATTATGTAAACAATTTATTATTGTCTGCTTTCTTCAGTTCCGTAACAGAATCCACAGGGAATTGTGATATTCTTAGCATGTGTATCTTCAGTCTTGAGATGTTTATGTTAGGATGTGCTGAAATATAAATCTTGGAGTGGTCTACCCTCACAATGACAGTAACGCTTGCATGTAACTCTACACTGTGATGAATTTGGTCCCCACCCACCAGGTGCTCATGGAAAGTGAATATCATGAAATACAGAAGTTTTAAAGTAATAAAATACTACACTGACTCACAAGATCTATTGTGTCTGTCTGTATACAAATTTTCAATCAGCTGACCTTGGCTTTTTGTCGTTTTCCCGTTGGTCTTTCCATTTCCATATGCTGTATAACAGTCATATTTCATCAGGTACAGTACACATCGTACTATTTGCAGCCAGCTTACTTCGAAATAAATCACAAGCACAGGTAAATGTCTTCCTTAGTATCCCAATTTAAAATGAAAACTATGGAAAATTATTCTCTTAAGCTTAATGTGATTAGACATCTGTTAAGATTTCTATTGGCAGTAACCTAACTAATATCAGAAAACTTTAAAAAACTAACAACACTATCTGTATCATCAACTGTTAACCATGGAAACTATAAATAATCAATATAAAAATGCATATAAATTTAAAAATAAAGTGAGTTCTGCTATTGTCTTCTGGCATTTGAAAGCATTACTGCCTATTGAGAATCTGCAATAAAACTGTCGTGTTCTTCAAATGGTCACATTATACTAGCATACAAAGACTATAAAACTAAACAAAGGTAGTTAGGGCACAACACATTTATGAGCATCTCAACAATGGCAACTCATTGGCTGGCAGACCTATCATATCGCAAAGGCGATAAATTTGATTGGATGTTTTTGTAACAGCACACAGCCTGTCTGTGGAAGAGAATGAATTGCGGGTTAATTGAGAGGTGCAGTTTTGTGATAAACCTCCACCACCTCAGTATGACCCCTGGTGATAATGAGCAGTATGACAGAGGGCAAGTTTCCTTGACACTCCTATAATAACAAAAATCTGCTACCTTAAAAACATGAATAAAATATTATACAGGTTGTCGCCCGTTTCTTTATCTTTACTGATGGAGGAAAAAAGACTACATCAGTACTATAGTATCTAGAGCCTGCGTAAATCGGATATTAAATTATCTTGTAATCACGAAACGTCTAGACAGTGGAACAATAAAAGGTTATTTGGTGATTTAAAGACTGTTATGGTTGTATTTGGAAGCAGTCTTGTTTAACCAAGACATTCTGTCTGCAAAGTCCTTGACCATCAAAAAACTCACAATGGGAACAGGAAAACCCCTGTTTTTCCACTCTCCAGCTTGTCTTACAAATGTGGGATTTCCCTTATTAACCGACACTTGCATTGATTTGAGATGGAATATGCAGCACTACAAATCCCGATATAATGTTGAGCCAGTGACCAAATTGCGAGCGATCAAATAGGAATAATGAAATCCTTCAAACCAAACACTATTGTTGTTTCTCCTGTTTCTCCTTCATCCGTTTTTTTGCTTGAGAGATCAAAGGCGAGGGTTTTAGCATTCCTCTGAATAAGCTTTTAGCTTAACAACACAGGGCAATTTAGATCTCTCGCCGGCCAAGACAAAAGCTTCCATGGATCTGTTAGCTGATATTCTAGTGCCTATTGTTGCCCTTGAACCTGATAAATTTGACAGGGCCCAAGAGAATGGACATTGTGATTCCACAAAGCTCTCCTTCAATAACCGCGGGGCTAATCTCCTCGCCTGATACCGTATTAATAACCTTTTAATTAAAACAGAAAGCGACATTGAACAAGGACTAAGCTGCCCCATGCTGGGAAGTATAACGAGAATCAATACGTATACTCACAGACTATACGAAAGGGTGTTTGAGGGAGGGTGGAGAGGCCCCTGTGAAGTGAACAATGTCACAAAAGGCAGATAGTGAGGAACAAAAATATTTGCTTATCAAAGGATTCGAAAGCACCAAAGCTAAATCAATGCATCAAAGCAATCGAATTCTACTGATCAATGTCTTTTATTAAGTTTTCCTTTTTATGAATCTTATTTTTCTTTATGAATTCTGGTCTATGTATCCATTTAATCATCATTAATCATATTCCTTGTGTTGCATGATTATTCTTTGACATGTTATTGATTTCTTTAATACCATATACTCTGATATGTTTCAATAATCTCAAACGTAAGTCTCTTCACTTCTCTTCTGTAAGATTGAAGTGTTTGACTGGGTGTGTTTTCCATTTGAATTGAGTACGTGATGTATCAAAATATGTCTGTTTCCATGAAGATATGAGATAATGCAAGATGTGCGATATTCTCTTCTTAAAGGTGTTAAAACCTCAATTGCTTTAGTTTTTCTGTGTGCCTTACAAGGGCCATGGTGATCTAATAAGATCTACTACGGTACATTTTGTCTCAAGTGGTTGCAAGAAAACTACAAAGAACTTCAATAGGTACTTTCCAAAGTCCCTTCCTGTTACTTAAGCAAAGCATATAAAATGTTCAGTTTCAGAAGACTAGTTTGAATTGGCAGTATGGTCCAAGAACTCCCTGTGCATCCCTCCCTCCAAGCATGGATAAGAGCAGGGAGAGCAGCAAAAATCCCCTTAGGGCAAACAAAACAGAACCAACATGCAGATATCATTAATGTCAATAATTTAACATGTACATGTTTTTCAAGAATTAGTCTTATTCAGGGGAATCAGAAGTCCAAATCCTGACTGACGAAAAGAGGAGCTGGAGATGGAAGACGGTAATTAGCTCCTGAGAAATGCAATAACTGATAATACTGAAGAGCTTATATAATGATACTGTGGCGTCGTATTCCTATACGTAGACGAGAGTCACCTGGAAGGCAGCTGACGCTACGCTTGATTCCTTTTGGGCCTTTCTTTCTCTATACTCTCATCTTGAGTGAGTTTCAGGAATTCTACAAATAAAACATTCTTAATACTTATGTATATATAAAACCGGCAGAATTCTGTGGAATGTGTTTAAAGGCACAGTATGTAATTATCACCAGTAAAAGTCATATTCAAAACAATAACAAAGGCATAGTTTGATGACACTGTGAAGGAGCAGGGAAAAATAGGAGTTGTCATCTTCACCTCTACTGCCAATGCAAATCAATCTGTAGGGACTAACAAATCTTGTTATAAGTTTTATAACTGTTCAATTTGATCACATGATTTTATTTCACTCCAATAAATTAGCTGCAAGTAACGTAACGGTTAATGCTAAATTACTACTCATATGTCACTTTTTTGTCTTTTGATTGGGTAATGCAGCTCAGATTTACGTGTTCGAAAACAATCATACTAAAAATACAAAATACATTTGAACTTACATTACTTATGTATAACAAACTGTATTTAATTACACCTCCATAGACTTGTTAAACAGTGTTAGGAAATGCCACACTGATGTTGCTCCTCGTTTTATTTCTCCTCTTGGCCAAAATTCTTCTTGGGTCATTTGATTCACCCGTACATTTACGTTTCTTGGAGATATCTTTGGCGACAGAACCTGCTGCAAAGGATAATGAATAATTGTGGTCATGACAACAACAGACTGGCGTGACAGATGCTACAACTACTACTTCCTACAACTACTTTTTTTCGTGAGATTCTATGGCAGTAAAAGCCAAATCCGAGGATAACGCAAACATGACGCCATTGACAGGGACATTACACTGGTTAAAATTGCGAATTTCTCTGGATTTTACACATTGTTGGAAACATATGGGATAATCTAAGTACACAAGTGAATAAAACATAACACTGTGCTAGTGGTTTTTAGATATTTTAATGCAGAAATGTTACATATTGTGCCTTTAATGAGAGCATGAAATCCAAATTTATATTAAAATACAATGAGATCCCCTCCTACATTTGATAACACTTTACAATAAAGTTTCATTTGTTACCATGAACTAATATTTAAATCTACTGGTTTCTTAACTGATAATCTTAGTTAATGTTAATGTATTGCTCATTGTTAGTTAATGTATTAACTAACGTTAACGAGTGGGACCTTACTGCAAAATATTACTCATGTTTCATTCAGAGGTTCACATTACAGTAAAATGGGTTGCAAATGCCATTTCATGTTGACTCTAAGACCGAGATTTCATTTATCACACAAGGAAAAGCAGGTGAATGAAAAAGGAAACAGCATGATTTATAGCCAGGAAAGGTGAAATGCTCTGATAAAGATGTGGTTGCTTCAGTCTGAGTCTGCAAAACCTGCTTAGGAAAGCTGCTTGTCTGTCCTCAGCCGTGCCAGGCACACAGGGGTCATGACCTGGTCATGAATCGCTTCAATCAGCTCCTTGCTGGGACAGGAGGGGAGGGGAGCCGAGCCGTTAGCGCTTTTGATCTCGGTTGGCTAGTCAAGCAGCATGGGTAAGATATCTCCTGCAGGTCAGGCTCTGTGGGAGCGGGGCTGAGGGCAGGTCAAGAGCACCGTTCTATTTTTCCTCTTCACTGAGACCCTGTTGAGCTCCTGTAGCTTCAAGTGATGCCTCAGACATGTACGCATGAATTTGGAAAGTGTGCATTTATGCATCTAGAGTTACTTGATCAGTGTAGCGCCCATGTAGGACAGCAGGAAAGGGCTTGATGACTGCAATTCTTTTACTTGCTATAGAGTCTGAGAAACTACGTCATTCTGTGTAGTCGCTGCCATGTTTTAGGACACGCTCGTGTGCGTCCAGTGATAAAATACAAATCACCAGAGAATTTACGTAAATAATTTTTAAGATTGCACTCACTTAGAATGAATGGACTTATATTTGGATCTCTTACATGAGCTCACAATCGTGCAGCCAAGACAGTGCACATATTCATCACATTTGATTCAATCATAGAAATTATATGGCCACCTTCTACTGGACCACACACAAGACCAAATGTATTTCTCTTTTGCAGTTGATTTTTTTAATAACTAAAAAGTGGCACTAAATCTGCTAGATAAAATAATAAACATAATAGCTTGATTTCAGCCAGTGGATCATTTATTTAATCAACATATAATATGACCCTAATTTCTTAATGTGGAAGCATTAAGGGATAACATAACAGTATGACTCTCTGTAATGCAGTTCTGAAATGATTTGTATTGTGAAAGTGCTCTAGCGTACTAAAAAGTTTTACTGGACTTAAATGGAATGAGTACAAGATTCCTTATACTGAGAGAAGATGAACAATTAAGCAAATGAGTGCTACACTGTAAATCCGAATTAGTTGGGCTAACTCAAAACATTTGAGGTAATGAGTTACATCAATTTTTTTGAGTTATGATGTTCCCAATTTTAAGTAAGCAGAACTATCAAGTTTTGAGTTTGTAGTACTTATGCATGCTAATTGCTCCTAACTTGAAGTACTGAATTAGCCAACTCAAACATGTTGATAGCAATTGATTTTTTCTTAAGCTGTTACATGTCTTGAAAATTTCAGTTGCTAACAAGTGGCTAAATCTGACTATAGAGGCTGTCAGCGACTTTAAACGTCATCACGCCGAACAGGTAAGCTCAGTCCACTTTTACAGCCTAGTTATGCTTATACTTAAACTATTCTAATTTAAACTTGTTCAAAATATTCAAAGAATAAAGACTGAAAGAGTTGTCAGAAGCTTAGTGGTTGTGATGTTGAAATCGTGTGACTGTGGTGTAGCTCGCTCGTAGCCTACCTTTAACTTTTTGCTCCTGGAGACTGCATTTAGACTTCAAAATTCATAGAAGTTGTGTTCATCAGTGATTATCTTTCAATTATTTATCAATTATCTTGATAGACAAAACGTGCAAGTACGTTGTTGATCACAGAACTTAATTTTTTTTTTTGCGATAATCCAAAAGCCTATGGGAAAATCCTATTGGGTTTTTGTTGAGGGAACTGCCGACTGGCCTACAAAGTGACGTCATAGTTCCACCGCTCTATTGTTGGTTAAAGCAGGTGGTATTAGAAGGAGAGGACATTATCATTCTAAGCATTTGATTGGACTTTTTTTTCTTCTTGTTTTTAAATAATACTTATCTGGAAGAAAGCATTAAATTTATAAAAAGTGACAGTTAAGGCATTTATAATGTAACAAAAGTTTTCTATTTCAAAATCAAATAAATATTTAACTCAAATAATTGTTCCTTTGAACTTTCTATACATCAAAAAATACAGCAAAATTTGTATTATGGTTTCCACAAAAAATATTAAGCAGCGCAACTGTTTTCAACATTGATAGTAATAAGAAATGTTTCTAATGCACCAAATTAGCATATTTAAATAATTTCTGAAGGATCATGTGACTGATGATGCTGAAAATTCAATTTTGCATCAAAGGAATAAATTACATTTTAAAATATATTAAAAGGTAGACTGTGTAACTTTTAACCCTCTAGCGATTAAAGAATTAGTTCACTTCAGAATTAAAATTTCCTGATAATTTACTCACCCCCATGTCATCCAAGATGTTTGTCTTTCTTTCTTCTGTCGAAAAGAAATTCAGGTTTTTGAGGAAAGCATTCAAGGATTTTTCTCCATTTAATGGACTTTAACAGCTACCAGCGGGTTGAAGGTCCAAATTGCTGTTAGACCCACCTCTAGGACGGAAAACTCATTTTCTTTTCCAACTTCAAAATTGTCCGACATCGTTGTGTTAACTTTTTTTTTGGACAGGCCGTTTGATCTTTACACTTTTGCTTTGTAAACGCTTGCTCAGTACTTACGCCTACATCATTCACAAGTGACCTCTCCAACGTGATGATCGCATCACAGAGCAGTGCAAGACTAGCATTTGTGGTTAAAAAGTATATACATTTTTATTGTTCTAGAAAATATCCAATCGTTTCGCTAGACAAGACCTTTATTCCTCAGATGGGATCATGTAGAGCACTTTGAAGCTGCATTGAAACTGCAATTTGGACCTTCAACCCATTGGTAACTGTTGAAGTCCACTATAGAGAAAAATCCTGGAATGTTTTCCTCCAAAACCTTAATTTCTTTTCGACTGAAGAAAGAAAGACATAAACATCTTGGATGACATGCGGGTGAGTAAATTAGAAGTGAACTAATCCTATTAAGATTGGAGATTTTTCAGTCTACAAAAAATGTTGTGAAGTGTTTTCTGAAGTGAACTAATCCTTTAAAAAAAAAAAAAAAAAAAAAACATCTATTTTTGGAAAGAACATTGTTTTAGTTGTGCTTATAAAACATTCAGCTCTAGGCTTAAGGGATAACCAGTTTAGATGGAAAGGTTCTTTGAAAAAAAGCCGCCCATCATTTTGGAATGGTCAAATCCAGTCCATAACTACTTGAGAGCAAGTTTACTGTTCATCTGCAACCGATTTATTCACATGTTTGAATATCTATTTCTGCAGGAGTCACTGGCAGATGATTTTCACTGCATTTAGTTCATGATTAATGTGATCATTCTGCATATTGAGACATAAAAACACAAACCAGCACATTCTCACCTCTGAAAGATTATCCCATGTTGTCTGGAACTTATAGCTTGGTGATTAGTACAGCCATAGGCACAATGTTGTGACATTTTCGATGAAAATTCCTTGATTTGTCAGTGATGAGTGATGAACAGCATCATTTTAACGCTCCAAGATGGAGGAGGTGTCAAAATGTCTGGAGCGGTCAAATGTGGCATCTACATACACACATATGTATTACTATTCAAAAGTATAAACACTTATAGACTTAGTGAATCAGGGTGAGACAAAACATGTCTTGAAGGAGGTATTTATGATGTATTTGACTATTTCAATTTAGTTAATTGTGAACAAAAAAATTGAATTTAATTAAAATTGTTACATTATATTGATTTACTTGCAGCCTACGCGCGCATAAAAGACCTCTTTCAAAAACATTAAAATCGACCTTAAACATTTGAATTTAGTGCGATTTGGACATCCACAAACCTCACATTTTGATTTGATGGGGTCTTTCATATAAAAGGAAGTTGGTCATTAATGTGAAATTCACTTTTGCAGACATAACTGGCACAGTTCCCATTTATCAATCCTCTAGTACAATACACCAGGTTACGTCATTGGAAACTAATACATGAACAAATTCAGAAGCATCATGCTGGAATCAGTGTGTGGTCTTATACATTGAAGCTTACTCTTCCCTTTTCAGTGTCTCTTGACAGTAGAGGCTTTTTAGCTCTGGATATCGTCAAGCATTAAGTGGCTGAGAGTAATGGGATACATTCTGGGCATGTGGTAGAAGCCCAGCACTTTAGGAGAGGTGAAACCAGGACAATGAGAGCCGTTCCTCAGTGCTGTGTTTACATTTAAACCACACCTGCTTCCTCCACACAACTCGGAATGTCACAGCACTCCTTCTCAGAGCACTGAGGAGAAGTCAGGGAGTTTATTTGGCCAATTTCTGGTAGGATAGTCCAATATAAGCATTTTCTAGAGATATATGCCTGAGGCTTACTCAACACCTAGAATCCAGGTGAAATAAACCTGTGCACACTCAATTTGTCATGTGCAATGTTTCAAATAGCACAGTCCTGGATAAGGTTTAGCCAGAAGAGGAATTTTTTTTTTTTTTTTTTTTGGTCATTATGAACATTTTTCTTTATTCTTGCAGGTTATTATGAAGACTCAAAGTAAATTAGCCTATATTATAAGAGCTTCAGCAATGCTCATTGATTGCTTGGGATGAATTGTCCTGCAGGTAATTTGCCTCTTCAAATTACTGCATTATAACTGCTTTATGCCTTTATCAGTGACTAATCATATTGGTTCTCCACTGCAAACTGCAAAACCATAAAATGCAATAACAGCGAGCACAGAACACGGAGCTATGTGGGAACACTTTCAGGATTTTGGCGCCACCTACAGTCCAATTAAATACATACATCAGCACTTTTTGCTGATTAAAACCACGTGAGAAAGGCTATAATTCAATAAAGCGAGACACAATTCAACCATACCGAACACTGAGATTACACATAATATTTAATCTAATTTTACTCATTATAATAGCACTGATATTAGGTAAAATGCAGCATGTAATACATGGTTGTTGAAAATTATGATGAAATTCCTATTACTGGTTTCTCAAGAGACTTGCAGGGAAAGTGACATCAGTCTACATCCTGCTATTAAAAATAATCACATGATTTTAGGAATAAGGGAAATCAAAAAGTGAAGTTAACGTCTATCCCTTCTCAGAATCAACGTCAAGAATCAAGAATGTTTCTTCGACTATGGGCTATTTTGGATACTAAAAAGAAGTTTCCTTAAAACACAATTTGACACTCTATTAATCTACTAATCACAATACTCACAATAATTAATTTGTCTTTTTTTCTAAAATCTTGTCAAAATCGCTGTCAAATTGATTAATCGTGATTAATCGCACCTAACATAAAAGTTGTTTACACAATATGTGACACACACACATATATATATACACATTTCATTTTATTTATATATATATATATATATATATATATATATATATACACATACACACACACACATATAATATTATGTAAACAAACTTTTATGTTAGATTCATCGCGATTAATCGATTTGACAGCACTAATTTTGATCAATAGAATTATGGTGGAAATTATATTTTAAATACTTTTTTAAATGAAATAACTTATTAACATGTGGAATATGATATGTGGGGGAAAAAAATCAATGTCTCATACAGTATGTCATTGAAAGAATTCACCTAACTGACACAGTGGTAAACAAGTACACAGTTTTTTAGGCAAAAATAACATATTAAATGTAAAAACAAATTTTAGACAGTGATTTTGTATCAATTTCAGCATTGCCACATTTTATGTAGAATGGAAAACAAATCCCAATACTTTCAGTTGGTTTACTGTCTTATAAGGGACTAAAAATGATGACATTTTACAACTATAGCACAAATAGTCGGAGAAGAAGTCAAGAGAACTTTGTTAAAATGAAAATTAAAGTACAGTCAAAAAAAAGTAAAAGTACAAATCACAGAAAATCAAAATACAAATGTACTGACTATGATCTTGGTTTTGTTCTTTCTTGAATAAAAAGTGGGTAACTTTGCACATGGTTACACATGTAATTAATATTTTAATAATTATTACTATTGTTCTGTCATTGAGACTGCTATTATTGTGACAACCATTTTTGAAAGTCAATTCACAAATATGTTATATTCATTTGGCCGTCACTTTTATCCAAAGCGACTTACAAGTGAGAAGTTGCCCTTGGTGGGGGATGAACCCGGGTCACAGGTACGTAGAAGTCAGTGGTTACTCACTGAGCTAATTCAGCAGGACAAATAGCTTTCTCAAGTCTAAAGAAAACATATGTAACAATAATTTGAGCACAACAGACGACATATACTTTAGCTTCCTACCACATTTTCTCAAGTGATCCAGATGTCACATGATCCACCGGACTCTCCACATTTACCTTAGTGTCCTGTCTTTGAACACTGTTTGACAGAAGAGCCGAGTTTATCCGCCAGAAGGAAAGGGCTAAGGTGGCAATACTGGAAAAATAAAAACAATGATTAAAAGTAATTCCTTTTTGAGTTCTCTCTCTTTCTACAGCTTCTATAGAAAAATCATAACTTGTAAAGGAATCCTTATTTACCAAATAATAATGAATCCGCACAAGACAGCACATTTACCTGTGGAGTTCCGCTGTGGTCTGGATCCGGAATGTCTAACATCGTAACATTGAAGTCCGTAGAGAAACGTGTGTTCTTGAGGATGGCGGCCATCTCTGCATCCACCTCCACTGGGACATTCGTCTGGAATAGAATTAGCTTAACTGACCACTGAATAAGTCATACTGACATACTAAAAACTGAAGTAGAGGTTTACTTTGAAGGAATGAGTGGCATCAAACTCAAAACAGTCAGCACAGTCAGGCACGGTGCCTTTATATGTGACCACAGCTTTGCTCTTGATGGAGTTTGCAGGCAATTTAAAGATCCGGTAAGTTCCAGATGCATATTTAACATCACCTACAATGACACATCGCAGGTCAAAGTGTCACTAGTTCCAGTTTAAAGCATCTGCCGGCATCCAAGTTACATAAAGCATAATGGTACATTAAAACAAATGCAGTTCAGCTATAATGCTTTTCACATACAAAAAGTGTTAAACACAAGAATTTTTAAACATAAGTTACCAGTCTTTCTTTGAAGTTCTGGGTTTTGAACCACGATGTGACTGCCTGCAACCATGTGGGGAGTGCTGAAGCCTACGTCCTTCATCAGAGTGATGAGATCTCGCCAGTAGAGGGCGCCAGCCATTCCCTCCCCTGATAACAAGCACTCATTTAAATCCACTTCTTTGGTCCAAATCAAACTTTCTTTCATATGTTATATATATATATATATGTGTGTGTGTGTGTGTGTGTGTGTGTGTGTGTGTGTGTAAACCTTCAGCTAGTTGCCAAGAAACATTTCTCATTTTCATTTAGTTTAACCTGACGTCCTAAAATAACTAAAATTAAAAGTTAAATAAAATGAATAAAAACTACTAACAAAAAAATACTAATAAAAAAACAACAAAATTACTCAAATTAACTAGAATGAAAAATACAAAATTAAAATCTCATTCTAAACATTAATTACACTATAATAGTATCTGAATTATACTAAAATAACACTGGTGTGAAGTGAACGCAGTAAGAAAACACATTTTGGAATAATTTTGGCATTTCTTTTGTGAAAAAAGGAGTGCAACTTCTAAAATGTAACAGATGAAAGAATGTTAGAAAACAACAAGAAATCAAGATTACCCCACAGAACGGGATCTTCCTTGAAAGAGTCTGGGACTACTTTGCTTGCATACATGTCACTGTAGTACAACTCTCCACCCTCCTATGAGATCATTCATATATGAAATATAGCATTTGTAAAGTGCAAGACTTCATTATCAGTACATTATCAGTAGCTATGTGATGGAAATAACTCACCTTTAGAACTTTGTAAGCTTCACTTATCACAGTTCTTTTATCTGGGCAGAGACATATTACACAATTCGACCTAGAAAGAATTGGCTTTTTTTTACTACTTTTGCTCAATGGCCTACATATCATGGAAAACATCAATAAATGACCTTATGATGAGCATACACAACTACATCCAGAGAATTGTTCTGTATCCCTGCATCACTGAGCTTCTCCATGTATCCTTTCAGAAACACAGAGTTTGGTTTTGAGTACCCAAACTTCTCCTGATGGTACTGCACGTATTTTTGTGCGGCAACGATCTAATTATGGAGCAAACACAACGGTTAAAGGTTGCGCTTCCAGTTATAACCCTTACTTCTTGGTTAACACTTATTCATTTGGTTATTTAAAGACATTTTTCAGATCTTTTGTTACACAGCTTTATCAATACGGGTTCTGTGAAGTACCATTTCGTCTGTCATATCCAGTCCAATGACTTGACCGCTCTCCCCCACAAGTTTACTGAGGACGAAGCAGTCTCTCCCCGATCCACTGCCCAGATCAAGAACCGCACATCCTTCCAGCTTCTCTGGAATCACCAGGCCACAGCCAAAATACCTGCAGGTTATATTCTGTGCTTTACTCAAAACAAATCAGGCGAAACTAAAGTTTTAAGGAACAATTTCAATGATGCTGTACCTCTTGCAAACATCCGGGTGGACTTGTTTCAGGGCTTCACATGCACTCTTGGCCACAGGTCTGGAGGGCATGACACACGCAGCATTGGTCTGCAAGTCATCTGACGTCTCCAGTCGAGAGCCATAATAATTCTGGAAGTAAAAAAGCATTTTATTGAAATGGAAAGCGTACACATGACCACAGTAGAACAATCCAAGTATACACTAAGGAAAGTTTTTGCTGGTAGAAACATTTAAATATACATATATGCAAATATTTATTTATGAATAATATGATATATATATATGCAAATGTTTATTTCTGTAATCCAGGGGGAAACTACAAATATTCAAATATTGCTCAAATGGTCAGCAAGAATCCAATAGAAATTATGCTCAACCAATTAAAATAAAAATAAAATAATAATAAATAATTTTATAAGTGAATACCTCTATGTCTTGGTACTGCAAAACCACTATTAGATATTATAAAGGAATATTTATTTTTAATATTACTCATTTAATATAACAATACTTTGAAATCTATGATTAAGTTTTATATGACAAATATTTGTTTTATGATAAATATTACACAGAAAAATCTAATAAAAAAAAATAAATAAATATCACACGATGCATCAAATATAGTAGTACTTAATGAGGAACATGATTCAGACTTCACAGGGACTTCACATGAAATCAAAACAGTTTGAAATTTCTTTTATGGTGCACAGCTATGCAAATATACATTTACTGTGTAAACGTTGTGTAAAAGCCCGTTGTAACGGCTTACCTTAACGTTTTCGTGAACAGCAGAAGACATGTTTGTGCTTTACGCTGTAAAACCAGAGTCCGGAGAATTGTGACAGCGCAAAATCTAACGAGTTAGTGTCTTACAAAGAGTAAGACGGACTAAATTGTCCAACTTCAGGGGTAAAGTCCTGGCTACGAACTGATCCTGCAGAAATTAACGATCTACGCATGTTATATCACTACTAACCACTAGAGGGCGCACATCGTTCATATTTTCATGGCACACCTTTCTGCAATGAACGATTTATCACTACATGGAGTTATTGGTTGTCTATTAGCTGCTCTCTTTAAGTACATTCCAGACAAATTGTGGAATATTTCGCTTTCAGAGTAAGACTTCGAGCTTATAACCTAGGATAAGTGATGATTTGTCAAATACAGGGCAAACATCTGCAATTCTAAAGTGTGTATCTCGAGTAAATAATGGATGGGGTGGTAGTATGATGTCTTGGCACAGTTAAAAGACAGTAGTGTGAAGAAGAGGCCTGACATGCTGTGATGAATGCAGACATTGTTACTCTCCCTTGTGTGTGCATGGAACTGGAAAACTCTTCCCACAATGTCCTGCTTGACATTAAGCAGAATCAGTCAGCTGTGACCTTACTCTGCCCTCGGAGTCCTGAGTCTTTTACCAAACAACAGCCTGTACTTTGATTAAAGGGTGGTCCAAGTATGTCTGGTTTCACCCCCTTGTAAGCAAATATCTGTGGGACGAGTCTGAAAGGCCTTTGTTGTCAAAGACGAGACATTCTCTGTCAGAGAGATGAGTCTCCTATTTATTTTAATGATAGCCAATGTAGGTTTTCATAGTATTTTGACCTTAGAAAAAATCAATAAGTGGTACACATAATTAATGCAAATGGAATGCATGAATAAATGTCTAAATAAATGTATGAAATATTTCAATAAAATAATAATAATGCATCTAAATTAACATTAAATAGTTTTTCAAAAAATATTTTCCTTACTCTTATGCTCATAGGTGATTAATAAAAAATGTACCTAATGTAAATATTTCTTTTCTTACGCATTCCTTCGATCTTAAATGATTGTTAATGTAAAGCACTATGAATAACCATTGCGTACAAAATGTTCTATATAAATGAACTTGCCTAAATGCATAAATACAGATTATTTCAAGAAAGGAATTGTATGCTATTTGCATACATTCATATGCATGACATCCGATTTGATTACTAATTTAACCTGACTGTTTATCAAAGCTATGTTTTTTTAATCCGTGACCCTTGGTAAGTGCATTACCACTGTACCGCAGACCAAGACATCAAAGCCAGTGTTCTCTGTGCGGCATTTCCACCCCCCTCTGTGTTCCCTGACAAACGAATAGTTGTCAAGCTCCAAAACTTGACCTCGGTCTTGGTCCCAGACTTATTTGTTTAATTTCTGTTCCTTTTTTTGTAGTCAAGGCAAGCAAGAGGTTATTGTCAGTTCAAGCCTGACAAACATCTACGCTGGGAAGGGTTCACTGCCAGACTAAAGGTTATGAGAAGTTGAAGGAAAGGGTAATCTTTGGAAGATCAAATAAAGTGGAAGTCAGAGGAGGGGAATGCGTACAGTGTCACACAGTCTGCCTTTTCCTTGGCAAACAAAACCCCACTGTTCCACTTTCTGTCCTACTCACATGCACACGTACATTCTCTGAAGTCTTTTTTAACCTCTGCTGCCCCTTTGAACCCCTCAGACCATCTAGTTAAAGCAAGCTATTGCAACTATTCAAGGTTAGTTATTTCCCTTTTGTCACAATAACAATGTATACCGGGAAAGCAAGAAATCCTGCTGTGATATTTACTGACTCACTGTGAATGTTCAGATCGACTACACGACAAGGTGCATATATATATATATATATGTTATATATCTACAATATATGATGTTATTCTCAGTGGTTCATTTCTGCACTTTCTCTCCTCAAGCATATCTAATGTGAGATTATATATATATATATATATATATATATATATATATATATATTTCATGTCATTTTCATAGGCATAACTGGGTCATATATGAAATCTCTTTTCTGTTTGATCAAACATCAAAATCTCTTTTCCATGATCACACAAACACACACATTTCCTTGTTATGAATTACAAAATAAGCCACATGATGAGATATGCGGGAATGAGATAAATTTCACTGCTAAATTTGTAGAAATAGTCGTAGTAAAGATGGAGGCGCTCCTAGACGCATACTGAGAAGTCCTGTGCTTAAGGTTACAAGGCCTGTTTAAGTGGAGACTTTAGGGATAGTGGGGCATGCTTGGGCTATAAAGGAGCCAAGGAGTCATATTCGAGTTCAGAGAGCCATAAATTACAGGTATGATTTAGAATCTCCCGTTTAAGCACAAGGGGCATTAGCTATCATCAGCCAAGCACAGCATACTTTTTATGTATTGTTCCACATCAGCGGATTCATGCCAACTGTGCAACTTTCTTTGATCCATCAAAAATGCACGCAAGCTCTTGTCCAATTACGAGGGAGAGGATCTGTAAAAGAAACTCAGCAGGAATGCAAAGAGTGTCCTCCACTTAATCAGTGGCGCCGCTGCTTTACTGACCCTCCCGACAGCACTTTCCAGTTGTTCAGAGGTTTATCATCCTTTCCTTTACAAGCAAAATGATGCCAATTATTATGCTTTTTTTAAATTCAAAGCACTGAGATGATAATTTGATTTCCGGATGTGTTAGCATACCCTGAAACTCCAAAAGCATTTTTTATTCACTCATGTACAGCACAAACCTGCTTTTGCTTTAAGTTAATCCCATCAGCTTTCACTTCAGCCATCCCCTACCCCCTCACTTTGACACATAAAAGGAGGTGTAGGCCTACATTATATGACCTAGTTTTGGAGGAAAACATAAAAGAAAGCTCATTTTCAAAAACAAGCTTGCATGCTTCTCCCAGCTTTGAGTATTAAAACCCCTGGTGCTCCGCTGTCTGTCACCAAAATATGTCTGCATGTCATTTTTGAGTTTTTAAAAACTTCAGTATTTAGATGCGAGTGAGCAGAAGGTGAGGGAATAGGATTTCTCTCCTCTGCTTCCTGAGAAGAAGCAACCCTATAGGCCTGAGGCAGGTTGTTCTTTGTTGCAGAGTGTCCCTTTCTTCCAGAATACCTTTTTACAGGCCACTGATCTGTCTTGATGTTGGCCCCAGTGATGCACGAGGTCATTTCTGTCCTATCACTTCCTCTCACATCTATGTCACCACAACCGGCAGGAATTAAGGTCAAGACTCAGGGCCCAGCAGATAAAATGTAGGTCAACAGCAAGGTTTAGTCAGCCAAAGACAGGGTTTCTATGTACAACAAACATACTCTTAACGGATTCCTCCTAGCCTTTTTGCTTGTAATATCACTGTTTTTGTGCAGGCAGAGGTCAAGCACAGGTCATACACTACTAGAGACATAAATTAAGACAATATAGTAAGGAAAAAAAACATTAGCGAGACAAACGACAAGTTTATTCTGATTGTGCATTTCAGAACTTTATTCAAAATCTGTGCAAGTAAACACCCAAATGAAATGTATTTTTAGTAATAGTGATACACAATAATACTCAAATGTATTGCAGTAAGCCTGCATCAAAACAATATTTCAAAACCAATAGAAGTCTTTGAAGCATCAGTGTAATCCATCTTTGTACTGTACAGTACGGAACATGATTGTTTACCTGTTTGTTTGGTTTTGTCCTTGTAAAAAATAAAATTGAGTAAAAACAAAATAAATATCTTCATATGCACATTTGTTTCAAAAGTTCAAACATTTTGCCCAGCAGTCCATTTCTCATGACAAACATACAGATCACATCTTTGTATTGGGCTCCATGACAAAATATATATATATATATATATAGATATATATATGCTTAAGACTTTGAATTTTCCCATGTCCAGTAATACATAGGAACCTTCTCATGCATCTGCATGCAACAGGCAGCAGTGTACTCTTAAATATCTGACATAACACAAGATATTGCAGAACAGATTATCATAGTTTAATCAGGAGACACATGCAAAAGAAGGACAAAAATCATCCTCTAAAGTACATATTCACATGGCATTTACTTTGAAGTCTCTTTAAGAAATTTCAAAACTAAAATGCTTTTCATTCATACAAAATAGCTGTCTTTCATAAAGATTATGCTATGTACATAAATAGTTTATAACGAGTCTTTAAATTGATGAAAAACAACATGTCAAATGTAAGACTGTAAAACATCACATGAGCAAACATTTTTGTGGGAATGGCCTTAATATCACAAACACTCCCTTTATTAGATCAACGTGTCTCTATTAACATGACAGACAGCTGAGATTGGGCTGATTTGTCTCAAGTCGATGCAACAATATCTTGCATAATAGAACAACATTTTATGACATGCTAATACCAAGACCTGTTCATAAAATACACAAATACAAAACATATGAGGGAAAAAAGCAGTCATTTGTAGTAACTCTTGTGATTTTCATTCATCATCTTCTAGAGTATTGTAAAAAATCCATTGCCGTCTTGACAGGTAAATGCTGAGAATGCAGAATAAAGCACATCACAACATTGTTTTCAATGGGAGAGAGGGAGAAATTAAAGAGATTAACACTTCACATACCATATAGATATCAAGACACCATGTTTTAATACTGATGGATTCATATTCCATATCATCCAAACATGAAGATACAGCTTTAAACGGCTGTTAGTTTATCCGAACAATACAGAACCAATGAGAGATGCCTATCTTTTTTAAAAGGCAACAGATTTAATTTATTTCGACGTATAAATACGGTGACATTTAAAGCCTTCCAGGCATAGACAAAAGTAACAATACATAGTTATTTCTTCGTTTCAGCATGGTAAATTGAAGAATATTCACTAACAACTGCTGAGGCACAATCTGTTTACACAGATTGTCATGTGCATTGTTGCAACATAACTCACTGCCTGAGGCCAAAAGTCTAACCATGTGTGGAAAACGGAGTGGGAACTGATATTGTTACAAATACATGAGGGCAAATCTGTCACACACCTTTCGGAAAACTTGCTTCCATTGCTGTTTAGAATGTAAGAAAGAAATCAGCCAGAAAGTAGTGCTTATTCAAATGAACTTTGGTTTCATGGTCTTTTTGTGAACTAAATGACATGAAATTCAAGGGAAAAATGTAAGATGCCGCAATAGAAACAAAAGTAGCAATCAGGTAAGTTGAGAGAATAAACACATTTCTAGTTCACGCACAGATGCTGGTTCACAGTCTCTAAACTAGTATTTCTTCAATGACCCGTTTAGCCGTGGTGAGACACAACTAAGTGTTCCATTGTAATTCTGTGAATTTTGTTTCAAAGTTCAAAGGCCTCAGTATTACCTGACGACTCGTTTTTGACCTTTGTCTGCATTTGTCCCGAGCCTGCCTCCAGTCCCTCCCCCTCTTCAACCAGTTGTGCATTGCTCCTCTGGAGCATATAATACAAAATAGGGTTAGTCTTGGTAAACCGAGGTGAATCTGGCCCATACTTTTGTGTTTGATCGTCTCCATTAACCATCCTTGCAGGGCCCTTCAAATCCTTCATGATGCTGTAATCGATTTTTGACCTTGCAGGCTCCTGCTGTGTAATATGGGGAGATTCTTGCCTATGAACTCCTGCTTTTTTAGATGCATTGCTGGGGCTCAGGCTCTGGTGAAAGTTTTGGAGCTCACCTTCATTACATGGGTGCTTGATTGTATTCCCATTCAACACTGCATGTGACGGTGAACTGAATGTACCCCTGGGCTGAGACAATTCTTTCAAGCAGTTGTCTGAAAGAAGCAGCTGCTTTAGAACATTGAAACTTCGGTTTGCGTTAGACTCATTTGGTGGAAACTTAGCTGGTGGACTGTCTGCCTCTGGGGGGCTAGATGGGTCTCTGGCCTCTCTAGTCTCTCTGGTCTCTAGATCTCCGGCAGCAAAACAACTACTGTTGTCTTCTTTTATGATACCAGAATGTTCCAAATCCCTGGCCTGGTGACTCAAGGAGTTATGATATTCTAGTTCTATCGAAAATTTACGCTTCTTTGGGATTGTTGGTCCCTGGGTTTCAACCGATTCCTCTTTGACACAGCCCTTGTTTAGGTCCTCTAACTTGTTTGGCTGAAGGGTTTTGCTGGGTCGTTTCTTTAGAAGATGACAGAGAAGACCATCTCTGGTGGGAGCCTCGGGGGAGAGTGGTTCTTGCTTGATGTTTTCGTGAGAATGATAACTCGTGCTTTTTCTTGGCTCCAACAATGAATTCTGGCATTGCTTTGACATTTTGTTATGGTCATATGTATGGCCCTCATCAACTGGCTCAGTTTTTATTGTAATATCCAAAGGAGGACCATTTGCATGGCCTATTGCCTGATGTGTTCGTTTTTCCACAGATTTGGTCTTGCCATGTTCTCGTTTTCGCTTACTGCCCACTTTTTCATTCTGAGGAGCATTGCCCAAAAGAAGCTGAAGAACTGTACGCCTTTCAAGCAGATTCTCAATTTCTGAGACATGCTGTGCTGCTTCAGGCACAGTTGAAGTTTTTGCCTTGGCCTCTTCCCACAGTGGGTTATTTCTCTGAATTGGCGCAGTGAGTCTTTCAAGTAAAGTTGGAGGATGGTTAACTTTCAGCTCTTGGGTCATGAGTTTGATAGGGGGTAAAGGTGCCTTCGCTGGAGGAGAAACATCAGGGTTTTGTTTTCCACACTGAGCTAAATTCTGTAACAATTTGCTAGCACTAAAGGCAGGTTCTTTTACTCTTATATCACTTGTAGGTTGTTTTGCTTTACAAAGATCCAAGGGGACAGACTGAGAATGGGGAGACCCATAAACTGTATACGGCGATGCACTGCTGTTGGAGTCTCGGCTTTGGGAATACGTTGGCAAAAGTTTGGGACTTCTACAACTCAATCCACAGTGGCCACTAAGTTCACTTGTGTCTTTACACCTAGCTGTACTGAAAACACTCTGGCTACTTGCAGATGCACTAGTGACTTTAGGGATTACATCTTGCAGCAAATCTGGATTATCCAGACCTTTGTTTGCTCTCTCGTTATTTTTGTGATCCAAGAGCAACTGTAATAGAGTGACCTTGTGATGAGGTTTCATCTCTGAACATGCATCCACCTCCCGGTGATCTGTGCTAACTTTGACATGTGGACTCTCAGGCTTCCACCTACTTAATGCAGACTCTGGGACCAGTACAGGTGAGGAGGAAGTGGATACTGGCGTTTGTACATTTGTTCTGCTCTTCAAAGAAAGGTCAATAGGAGAGGAACTAGAATAAGTGCTCTCAGCATCACTACTGTCTTTTGTGAGACTGCTGTCAGGGTTTGAGTGCTCGCTGTCTGAAAAAAGCGGAGAGGCCAGAGTTCCAAAGGTACAGAGGTCATCTTTCAAGTGACCCTGTCCATTAATTCGCTGTGAGGTGTTGTGACTGTTGAGAAGCTGAAGTAGGAGACTGCTGCAGTTCTGTGATGGTCTGCCTTGTTTCTCAAAAGGTCGACGCTCCCTAAAGCGATGTCCTGTTCGGATGGAACCTTCCGTCCTTCTTTGCCCAGAAGTTAGGCTTGGACTCTGTCTGCTGGAGCTTGTTGGCATTTGTGAAGGTATTCCATTCTTGGTGTGTAAGAGGCTTAGTCCATGATTCTGGCTGGAAATTGTAGGTTGTTTATCTTGTGTCTGCTGTGTGGCCATGGCTGACAGTCTTTCACTGGCTGATCGTCCAGAGAGTTGGGTTTTCATGGCATGTTCTCGTGAGTACTGTTGCAGGTGGGCCTCACTGGAGAGCAAAAGAGCCAGTTGACTACATGCCACACTTGGTTTGGGCGATGAAGCAGGACTAGATCTGATATTTACCAGGTTTGCAACGGCTTTTAGGCGCTCGGTACAAGATAGAGACTCGGGAGATGGGGAGGGAGTACTGTTCTGCAGTGCCTTAGGAGATTCTGAAAAACTTTCTTGGCTAGACCGTCGATGTCGATAAGGCACACTGTTGCTGTGATTCTGCATTTTGCTCTTGCTTACTAACCCTTTGAGGTGGCTCGAGGCAGGTCTGTGGCAAGGCACATCTGCCCTGTCCTCTTGTGCAGGCTTGTTTATCTGGCATGGGGCATCCGGTGGCCTCAAGCCTTGGATAATCTGCTGTGGCAGGGTCACGTTTTGAAGTCGAGAACTGAAAGATTGCAGCAAACTAGCTAGAAGTGTACTCTCTCCTTTATCCTGGGCGGAGCCATTCTGGCCACTGTGGTGGTCTTCACTTTGCCCGTTGATTGAAACGGAGGGTGCTGTCCTCCGTTGAGTCTCACTTTCTGTCCAGGCCTCTGAGTTGAGTAGACGAGCCTTTCTGAGGTGCTGCGAGGCTCCACAGTGGGAATTTGTTCGGTTCTGCTCCTGTCGAGTGCCATGATTAGGCTGTGCATGCTTTGTCCCGTCCTTATTCCTCTGCTCTTGGCTTCCACTCTGTGTTGCTGCCGCACCCTGTCCTCCTGCTACCTGATGCATGAGTAAGCCTTCCAGATATGTTAATACAGCAGAATCCTGGTGTGTTTCAGGGCCAGGCTCTTCCCCATGAGTCATGTTCAATACTATAGTCCTTTGTATGTTTGGCCACTACAATAGAGGGGAAAATCGTTCTGTTATGTTCTGCCAAGTGACCTTACAGTTTTTTGCTTCCAAACCTTGGTTTTTAGGTAAAAGAAAGGTCTAATGTAGCTTCACAAGCCATTCCCCCATACAGGAGGCAAGAGCTAAGCAAGACTGTTTTTTATAATCATGTTTGCCGTTGTTACGAAAAGTACAGTATCGTAATGCTGTCAGTCTTGCGGGATTCCATGGCACTGGATCTGTACTTCAAAGCTCCAAGGTTGTGGATAAAATCACTGCCACATCAGTCCACAAGGTCAGCTGGCGACGGTCCTGCACAAGACAGAGAAACCCGAATTATTAAAATTATTAGATTACCACAAATTACATACTAACACATCATTGCATATCACACATCATTGTATTCAACAAAAAATCATCTAATCTTTAACAAGTAGAATCATATTTAACATGTCATATGTTGATCAGTTTTAGAGGCAAAAGACACTAAAAGTGATCAACAACAGATGAAACATGAAAAAGATATGCAAGTAAGCTAGGCCAAAAAATCCAAATGCAAGTGTTTTGACAGCCAGTTCACATGCAAAAAGGTCATGACCAAAGATGGACCTCACTCGTATGCTGAAAGATTCATTCATTCATTCTCTCCCATGACAGCAATTACAATCTGTTTCTTGCCTGAGTTTCTTCTTTTTTTTTCTGAACTCTTAAGCAGTAGGAATTAGCTTGCTGAATCTCATTAAAACTGAATACACATGGCTTTAAAGACTACTTGATTGATTTGACTGATATTAGGTTAAAAAAAAAAAAAAAAAAAAGCACAGTATCTTGAAGTGGATTAAATGATTTGACAGAATTCTTGCCAAGATAGACCTACAGAACTGGCAGTTGAGAACTCTATTCTTTATAAGACAACAACAGACAGCTAACAGGTACTTGAGAACTGTCTTTCCATATCATCTATAATGACTGACAGGTTCAGAAATTAAATGGGGCTCAAAGAAACAATGCCACAGTAAGTGACCAAAAAAAGGTTTTATATCTCTTATCATATTGCTGATTTGCAGCAAACATTTAGGCTACTTGGCCTACATGTTTCTGGCTGCTTTGACACACATAGGTTAAATCCCTTCTGGTTTAAAGAAATGGCAAAAGTTTCTTGCGATCAGAAACCTGTATAATGTGTGTCTCTCTCACCCTCTATGCAGTCAGTTTCAGTGCCTGGAGAAGGAACACCCGGTCAAAGCCTAGTCCTTCACTTCCATGTTAACACAGTAGCTCTCACAAAATTATCTCAAAATATACCACCTCTAGATCACACAGTGCCATTGGCTCAGTAGAATGACACGCTTATTATGTATATGCACAAGCCTGCTAATCACTATACTCGCCACAATACACACTGAAATACAGTGAAAGTAACACACAAGCCTCTTGTTACAACAGTACCACAATAATGTACACGCATAAGAAAATGAAAATCTAAACTGAGATGGAGCTGTAAGCACTTAACCATGGAATACACACAAGACTGACCTTGTCAGTGCTCTATGATCAGAGTGAAGGTCAATGGCTACGGCTGATTTGTTCTGCTAATAATTGGCACCTCTGGTTGTTCTACTTTGCTAGGGCTGACAAGAAGTGGACAGTACAGGATGACCTTATCAAGTTATTGGTCACAGAGATGTCAGAGTGACAGGCCAGAGAAACTACTATGCCACCACACTAAATACCTCTAATTTGGAATAAAGCTACTGCTAAAGGCAGAATACTGAATGTAAGTCTCAGTGAGACTTTGTGAGATATACGTTTTCAGCTATTCAGTAATGGTATGGGATAGTACTATTTTTTTTAAAGAAATAATCGAGGAATTCAATGGAAATTGGTTGGAAGGGGAATCATATTGTGAAAATTAAAGTTTTGTCTGCTCCTGACCAAGCGTTATATCAAAAGTGTCAAAGAGTGGAAGAGGGAAATTGATTTGGGCCAACAACAACACTTCATCCTATACTTCCGTCAATAGGCTACTGTTGTCCTAATCCAGTGAAAAGAGGAAACAATACTGACAACTCTGTTAAACAGATAAACAATTATTTTAACATACCTCATCCCCGAAGAGACATTTATTTTCCCATATTTAAAAAAAGAAATTATCTTTAAAGAAATTGGCTTAAAAAAAACAGTTTAAGAAGAATAACTGTGCAAGAAGTGATTATAGCAGCATGTCTTTGACAAAAACCTAGTAATATATAGGTTTTTATATACATAAAAATCAGTCTCAGTTCTTTTCAGGGACTTCTTGTCACAATATTATCGCCATCAGTGCAGGGTGAAGATGCTCTTGAATGAGTTACCTGAGAAATAAAAAGGGAGAGCATCTGATATCTGGACTGTATCCCTTATTTCTCAACTGCAAGTTTGGAAGATTAATTGATCATAAATTACATCCACAGTCCAGAAACTGTAATCCATTTAGGCTATTTAAAATGCATGATGAGGCAAAAGGAGCAAAACCTGCTGCATGCCCTGTTTGAAGTCAAGGTCATTTACTCCGCCGGGGCCGTTTGAGTTGATGCAACAGCTGGCATCCATACAAAGCATTAGGTCCTAATAAAAAGCGACAAAGCTGCCCTTGTGATGTGCACTTGTACCTGGCGTCTAGCTGATGAGTTCTCGAAATAAAAAGGAATCTCGGACATAGCTGTGCCACTGCAACTGCTAAGTTGTTGTTATACTCTGGTTGCACACGTAGGCACAAAAGCCTGTGGAACTACAACAACACATTCCTAAGATAGCGTGGGTGACTCAGTCAATCAGGGCCATGCATCATTCAAACTAGGTCACTGTGACCTACTTCCAAACAAGCATTATGGGCATCACGCATTGACATTTCCCAGCTGGGGCACACCCCTTTAGTTAGGGCTTTGCCAAGTGCAATCTCTGACTCCTAGTAAAAGCATGGTCTGACCTACATTATGATGACCCTATGATGAGCTACCCTTTTCACATGGGCAAGCACGGGGCAATACCATCATGTTTTAGTCAAGCTGAAGGAACCCTTTCCCAAGCAGAAATATATACAGGGGCCCCTGCGTGTACCGTCACAAGACTCCAAACATAATTCCAGAGTCCTGACACAAGTAATAGTCTTGACCTTAGACTTGTAGATTTATGATGGCAGAGTAATGTTAACAGGAACACTTAGAGAAGACCAAGCTGGTTCATCTTCGACTACAGAATAATATGTATCTTTGTCGGTTCTCTTTCAGCACAAAAACGTGACATACTGAAGTGATACAGAGTCCACTAAAGCTTGTCGAGGAAAAATGTAATTACTGCCCACAACCAGGAAATGAGAACAAACAAAATATTTGTACTCTTAATTGACTGTGGTAAATGGCCTAGTTTCCGGGGTTGGAAATTACTTGGGGAACGTGAGCATGGGAATCAGTCTGTGCCCAAAAAAAAGCTATGACCTTTTTTAGGCTCCATACAGGGAAAATAAAATATTTGCATTAGTAGACATTGTGAGAAAAGATGATATAAACTAATGGCATTACAGCGAGAGCCCATGGCTCTTTAAAAGTCACCCTTTGCCCTAACTCAAGAGATCATGTTTATCAGGATCATAGTTTATGCCAGTCATTATGTAAACAGCACTGACCAAATATAACACAATGACTGCCAGTGCTGCAAAGTGCAACCTTACTTGCAAAATCAAACAAGAAGTGCAAGACAAAATAAACAGAAGTCACATAGTGCAGACTAAAGTGCAATATATCAGTGGTCTGAAGTCCAAATCGAGAGGAAACCAATGAGCCCTTTTATTTTTAATAAAATAAGCATACATTGCACCGTTGCCTTAAGGGTCAGATCAAGGGACAGCATGTGCGTCATGAACGTCATGTCATCTGCTTGAGTCTTTTGAGATAACTAAGCAATGTCCTCCTTCAAAACAGACAGCTTCCGCTTTTTCCAGTATGCGATCTCATTACAAGTCACTGGCAGTACATGGTATATGTCAGGCACGATGAGATTGGCCCACACTAAAAGATTTTTAAAATCTCAGATTTTTCAAAATGTGAGAGACCACAAAGATGACACTAACAAAATTATAGATTTAGCAGTTTTGTTCCTATAGTGTGTGGAAAGCACACCGCACAGGTTCCTGCACAGTAAACCGATTCCATTCACAGACAACCAGTCCCAATTGTGAAATCTAAAAAAAAAATGGGAAATCTAGCAAAATCTCTTGTGGTTAAACGTGACAGAGTAAACAAACATGGCGGATGACGAGCAAGAAGAAATGGCGCGATAACAGTGGTTGAACTGCTTTTTACAGAAAATCTGCTGGAAAAAAGAAAAAGGTTTTGATGTAGTCAAGTTACGCTTCCGTCTTCCATCAGCTCGCTTTCTGATTGGTTCATTCCACATGACAATCTACATAGTGTGTGTGTTTGACTTCTGATCGTAAATATTCAACATGCTGGATATTTACGATTTGAGATCTGAGCAGATTCAATAACTCTTATCACAACCTCACACCACAGGAAAATCTGATAAGATAAACTGTAGAGCCATCAAGATATTCGTGTCTTTACTTAGGATTGTCAGACGGGGAGAATTGGGTCCAAATTATCTTGTATTATTTTGTATGGTGTAGGAGCCTTAAGCCAGTAATTCTTTTCAAAAAGGTCAGTAACCTTTTTGTCTCCAAGCCCCCTCATTTTCCACAACAATATTTCAATGATCCCATGGCTTTTCTATTTATTTGTAATTTACTGGATTTTTTTTATATATACATTTTGTACTCAACAAAAAAAAAAAAGTTCCATCATCCCAAAGTCAATGAATTTTTTTGAACAGATTTTTGTTTAAATGCCTTAAATAAGGTGGTTAACTAAATCTAAGTTTGCGACCCAGGTGTAGTTCGTTTACAGCCTAACTTCAGCTTTTTATTTCTAGTGATTACATTTTATAAGTTTTGAAGCCTAAGTGCAATCTTAATGAACAAAATGTGCAAGAATCCTAAACGTTTGTTGATCACAGAGCTTATTTACTGCAATAATCCAAAAGCGCGTGGAAAAAATAAAGCTTGTTGTTTTGTCAAGGGAACCAGGGTGATGCTAACTTTTGGGTTGAAACTTCGCCTACAAAATTACATCATCCCAGCAGCACTCGATGAAGATACTGATATGGCTGGAGACTTCATTATGTTAAAGATATTTCAATGATTTCTTTGTGCAAAACTTTTTAAATGAGTAGAAAAAAAAAATACTGAACCTAAACTTCAAAAAATCCTATTGTATCCTACGTGTCATCCCTGCAGGACGGATATAGTATCCATGAAGTTAAACATTTAATGGATTTTTTTGTGCAACTATTTAAATTAGGGGTAAGAAGTTGATTTTCAACAACCTAAAACCATGGAACCGATTGAAACTTTTCACACAAATGAAACAAAAGCAGCAAAATAAGAAAATATGAAGTAATCAGACTCATCAACAACTTCAGAGAGCTCAAATTCGAGCGATGTGGAAGAGATATTTCTGCTATGCCCAAACTCATATACAACATACAATCTTACCTTCTTAAGAAGCAGTGACACCAAGAACAGGTACAGTGTAGTAATCAATTTGCTCTGCAGGCTGTAAGGCTTTGTCTGAATACTAATACACCTCAACAACATCCTGCCCCTCATCCTTCTGTCTCTCCCTTCTTCTTTCTTTGGGGTTGACACCCTTCAGTGCCCTAGCCCTGACCAGTGAAGGAGGGGGGCAGCGGCTTGTCCTCTAGGCAGGTAACCAAGGCCACTAATCAAGTGTGCGAGCACCCGGGTGGGGGATTAGACGCTCGCTCTGAGCAACTCAACACTGAAAGCAGCTAAGTGCGTGCACAACAAGGTCGCCATTAAACCTGTAGTAACCCCGTGGCTGGTCTCGCTCACTCTTTCTCTCGCCCACACACTCTTATGTGTGCCGCAACCACGCCGTCGGTGCTCAGTCACACAATACACACTGACACACACAAGCATAGCCTCTCTTTATACACCCTCACGTACTCTTGCGTACACACAGAGAGCCACACGCCCACAGACGGCCCACTCTTTGCCGAATAGGGATAATTCATCATATTTTACAACTGACGGCTTTCTACCTCAGCTGAGTGATATTGCATCCTGGCAGCGTGACAGGAACAAGGCACCGCCAGCCCTTCTGACAGCCTGCATTTTGTGTCTTAAAAGATGCTGCGCTCTGTCACCACACACTTGCTTTTATAGTGCGAGAGCGTGTGTGTGTGGGTGAAGTGGAGCAGAGACTGGTCATGCCTTCATGACTACTACAGTCGGCTAAGAATGCTAAGCCAAGCTGAAATGCTTCAGCAGACAAGACCTTTACGGCTTGAACTTGCCTTGCAGTGGTTAGTGATAAAATTCCCCCCCCCCCCTTTTTTTTTATTAACAGAGGAAAGTCTAACCAATGGCTTTCAAATGTGTGCAGCAAATGATCTGGAGAGAAAAGGGCTCATTTGGATCATTAGTCTGCTGCACATATACTGTGAAATTCTCAAGGTGCTGGCATTAAGAAAAATACAGTCATTAGCCTGGTGTCTTTAAATACCAGCTGTTGTTTTGCTGTTTATACTATTTTAACTTTATTTTAAGAGTTTTTTTTGTTGTTGTTGTTGTTTAGGCACAGTGCAAAGAAAAAAAACTGGCAAGCCATGAGAGAACAAAATGAAGTCTGTTGCATCAGCAACGTGCAGCAGGTACTGATAATTAAATAAACAAAAACAAGACTTTTCAAAAATGCTGAAAGCCGACAGATTTTTTTTTTGTTGGCTGATAACCAAGATGATAATATATATTATAAATCTATAATCTATTGTTCTGACCGTTTTTATATGGCAAGTAAAATCAGGCATCAAAACCATGTACAGCACAAAATATATGTACACAGGAACTAAAATTAACTCTCGCCAAAAGCTAGAAGAAAAAAAATGGCATTGGCCAGTATATGAAAGTTGGCCCGTAACATTTCTATGAATTATGCAATGCAATGTTGTGAGAACATGAATGTGAACAAATGCTCGGAAGAGTGCTTAAGCCCTGCCAATTTAAATATTCAAGCGTAAGAAGACTTGAAAGGGAACTTAATTCATTTTTTTGCACGAAGTGGGAAGTTTTCTCTGCGCAAACATTCCAGCGAGCGAATACTGAATTGAGCTCTCTTTCACATTTTCTTGCACTTGAAAGGACAAATTGGTCTGTTATGCATCTTAAGTGAATGTAAATAGTTGAGAAAGAAAACGCATGTGCAGTATCAGTAGCTTATATTGGTCTTAAAGTGACAGCAGCCTAAAAATCCTGCAGTTGTTTGTGTCGTTAATGTTAATCAAACAACAAAAGACAGTTTGAACTGGAAAAAATGAGCCTCAATATAAGCTTGCTTTATATACATACAAATCAGATAGATACAGCTAATAATAATAGAAAAAAAAGGCTAATATTCGAGGATATGGTGATAAAAATAAATAGGAAGGAAGGAAGGAAGGAAGGAAGGAAGGAAGGAAGGAAGGAAGGAAGGAAGGAAGGAAGGAAGGAAGGAAGGAAGGAAGGAAGGAAGGAAGGAAGGAAGGAAGGAAGGAAGGAAGGAAGGAAGGAAGGAAGGAAGGAAGGATGGATGGATGGATGGATGGATGGATGGATGGATGGATGGATGGATGGATGGATGGATGGATGGATGGATGGATGGATGGATGGATGGATGGATGGATGGATGGATGGATGGATGGATGGATGGATGGATTTTTATCATCCAAAAAATAACTATTACGAACTACTACCAACATGCATATGTTGTTACACACACAGACAAGACTTAAGGCACAACAGCATTAGATATATTTTTATCTAATATATCTTTCTGCTGTATATAATTATATACCCCACCCAGGAGACCATTCTGAGCATAATGAGCATGATTACGAGCCCAGCAGAAGAAAAATCAGATGTAAATGAGAGCGAGAGAATGAAAAATATCACTGCCTCTCCGTCTGATGTTTTCGATCGGTTTGAGAGCTGGGGATTAACACAAAATCTACCGTGCACGCATGCACCCGTGCAAGTGTTTTTGAGGAGGCATTGCCACCGGTCTACCCTTGACACATTGACATCAAGCTACTGTCATGTGACACTCTGTCATTGGCCACCTGGCAGATCCTCCACCTTCTCACGACCTCATCCTCCAGTGACCTGAGGCTCTGGGCACGGGCCCTGCCCGTCAGGCCCCTCCCTCTGCTCCCCCTGCTGCGGGAAGGTCGAACGGGTCATCGTGTCCTCATCTGTAATCCGCTGCCATTCGTCAGCAGTCGAGGCCGGAGGAGGCAGCCTCGCTACGAGGGGAGAATGCCCAATTAGGCAGCTGTCACACAAAGCAGAGGCTGCAGAAAGAGAGTGAGAGGAGAGGGGAGAAAGAGAGGGGGAGGCTGGGGGAAAAATCATCCCATCCTGTTTGTGGAGAGGACAAGCAGCTGCGGGTGCCAATTACAGTGATATGTTAACCATTTCCACCCTACAGCAGAGTGAGACGGGAGCGAGGCTCTCTAACCCTTACTTTGTCTCCCGGTGGAATTCCTCTCGTGGGGTCTGTTTACAACCGCTGTCACATTCGGCTGAGGAACTTGACTCGAATTATAGCACCTCAACTGTTAATAGTGCTTAGCTGGAAAAGCATCCCTATATACCTTTTTCATTTGTGTGTTTGTGCCTGTTAATGATACAGGAATGCATTTATCAATAGTTCAAAGAGGTACTGCTACACATCTAGACAATAAAAACAAGACTGTCAATGAAGCGTCATGGCCATTCAAGCAGATTTTATTTCGAGCCAAGTGGATATTCGATGCAACCACTCAACCTCAGCCTTACTCAAAAATGTTTTTCCATGAAGCGAAAATGAATAGATCAAGTTCAAATGTCATTTTAAATATGTCAAGTCAAATTAAATTTTAACAGCCAAAAAATAAATAAATAAAAATAAATAATAATATTTTAAAAATCCTCAGAATCTTTCACCAGCTCATTTTCATTTATGTAATATAACTACCATCTACTTTCACTAATATCAAACTATTCAGTGACTTTCAGGAGGTCATTTTTTTTTAAGGATTTTCTATCCACTTCATTCCTACGCCCCATGACGCTTTGTGCGAATTATGGGTGTAACGTCTGTAAACGATCAGGCTCGCTCTGAACACAATAATACTTTTCTTTTTTTAAACTGGGTACAATGAGATGACATTATTCTACTCGCCCTTTAACCATTAAACATTAAAAAGGACATTTAAAAGTGTAAAAGCATCAACAAGGTACTTTCAATAGCCCTTGAATAGCCCCAAAAGCATGATTCTTTCCACAGCAATAACAGATGGGTTAAATATCACAGTAGTAATATATATCTGTATTATATAACATGCGTTGCCTTAATCAAAAATGTTCATTAACTTCAGCATTGTGTGATACCATTTCAAAGTGATTTGTCATTTTGACAGATAATAAACTGTATTTACCTATGAAAACAAACCTGGAAAGAGAAGATTTGAGGTGAAAAACCAAGAGATTCTTCGTGCATTCCAGCGAATTATTAATGGGATATATCGTAAATTAAATCGGGAGAACAGACCACAAATGTGCAGTATTTGTTGTCCTTTTTCATACTATTAAAGCGGAACGCAAAGGGAAAAAAGAAATATTCTTACGTCACGTTAAAATACCAAGCGTTACGTTATTCTCATGATGTTTGAAATTAAAGGAAAATTGACGCATCATGCAGTCAAACAGACGGATAAGCTTTATTTGTAGGGCAATCTAATAATTTGAAAGGATTCGTTTCAGTCTTTTTGAATGGAAGTTCCCCAAACCGGAAGTGCCGGAAGCAGGCTCGTCAGGAATCATGTGGATAGGTAACAGGGAATCTTTTCAGGTTCTTCTCCATCCCTAGCACGGCTAGGCAAACATCCATTATATCTTAAAGATGTCTTAAGCAGTCAGTTTTGTGTTAAACTTGATCAACAAATCTATCATAAATTAATGCACTACTGTTCATAAGGTTGAGGTCGATTTTATGTTTTTGAAAGGACTATAAGCTCACTAAGGCTACCTTTCGATCAAAATACAGTAAAACAGTAACATTTTGAAATATTACATTTTAAAATTAGTTTTTAAAATATTTTAAAAACACAAAATATTCCTGTGATGAACTAAACTAAACTCCAAAAATTAAACTCTTATTTAGAGTCAGACTTTAGTGTCACAAGACCCTTTAGAAATAATTCTTATATGCTGATTTGTTGTTTACGAAAAACTTCAGTTCAAAAGAACACACCCTAAACTTTTCAACTGTAAATAATGACTATTAATGTTTGGTCAGTGTTTTGTACGATCAGATACTGATTATTCCAGAAAACACAGCTGACTGTCCTCTAGGGTAAATGCTGCTTCTGTTTGTGAACACCTATTTAGGCACCCGGTGAAAATCAATGTAAACTTGTAATTTTACATAATCTTGTTAACTAACTTTTGTTATAACAGAAATGACCCCAGTCTTTTTTTATTGGGCAGCCCTTAATTAGGGGGGTTAAAGTGTGTCGAACTCTTCAGACAGGTTATGCGGCACAAAAAGCTACAACCCAAACTTAAACGCATAAAGAGATAACGCAGCTGCAAGCGCAGCCTTTATCAAGACATAGAGACCAAAGGGGACCATTTTCTTATCCTGCAACTTGTTTAAAGACCTCAGGTTCCTCTTTTCTCTACTGTCACAATCTCCTCCTGTTTCACATGCCCCAGAAAGAACAGGCAAGCACAGTTACCGAATGCTACAAGTTTAATCAGAGATGAATGAGGCGCTGGAAGGGAGAAGGAGCTGACTCGAGGCTGAATAATCGCTCCTTTTCTTAATTAAATGATTGAAGAAAAGCCAGCACATTAAAAGGAAGACAGTGCCTGGGTCCCCTGCCTTTTCCCAAGATGAGAGAGAAGTTATTAACACAGTAAAGTCTCTGCAGTCATCAGAGCCAAATGCATAAGTCTAGAGGAAAGAGCAGAGAGTTTTCAAGGATGTGACCGGACAGAGTCAACTGTCAATTTAAGACCAGAAGCAACTCCTTGAGTCCTTATAAGACCGAAGTTCAAACTGCATCTATTATTGCAAAGCTTCACAATGATTCAATCCATTATGTAACTCAATTCAATACCAATGTTGTAATATCTCCGATCTAAGCAATACATTTAATCCCTTATGACCATATGTTTCATTTAAAAGCATGTCAACACACCACATTACTACTAGATGGACAGTAAATCCTTCACAGGCATTTCCATCAACATAAAAACAAATCCCTATCTGCCATTTCATTTGGTCATATTTCCAAAGATCCACAGGGTTGATCAAACACGGGTCCTGATGTAAGGAATTCTGTGAGGGCTAAAAGTCGAAACTGTGTGTAGATGTGTTGACAAGTTACATAAGCAGGTTTCTTTCATTTGTGGTGCCATGAATAATACACTACCAACCATCTGCTAAATTTAAAAACTCATTCCTGCTAGGTGCAAGCTTTCTTCATGACATTCTTCATGCAACATCAAATGTGAAAAGGATTTGTTGAATGATGCTGAATATACATACATTATATATTTCTTTGTAGCTTGTAATATAACTCATTTAACAGCAACTTGACTTTAGTTGACACTATAATGTCCTGGTATTCTTATACAAGTGCTTCGGAGTCCAATATAAATACAATGGTATATGAATATGATAATAGTTCTGTATCCTATACATTATATATACTTACCATCTCTGTACTACAGTATCGCCACAGCACTTTTTAAGTTAATAATATTAACAAACCGCTCTTAAATGAAATCATCATAAAGCCTCAGGAAGCAGCAATACGTTTTCCAATCGTCATTGTACTGTAAATCGGCAACCCACAGAGCAGCTAGCGGTAGGCCTCCACAGCACATGGGCTTTTTATGTACCTCCAACTGTCTCTCCCGTGTTCCTGGCCTGCTCTCGTTACTACGGCGTGCTCCCAAAAGAGCTGACAGTACACTTTCCATTGGTTTGACTTAAATAATAATAAGCACTTTTGAAGGACTTGAAAAAGACAAAAGTAATGAACACAACTCAGGAGAGGCAATCGTTGTCCTGACACAGATGGATGGACATGGCAAGGCCTGTCAGTCCTACAGTTGCTAATTAGCAGAAATGAAGTTGGATTAAAAACTTAATGGGGAGGTGATAACAGTGCAAGACACAAAGCTAAACGAGTCAGCAAACCTTTGACAGGCCTGTCTCTTTAAAAGCAACGTTTACACAGTTGTTCTCCCTCCTTCTATCCTCTTGTCCTATTTTCTGTTTTGTCATTTATTAACGAGTGTCAAACAGTAGCAACACTTACAAACGATAACATGTCCTTGTCATGCCTGCCGCCAATCGATGTTCTGTACTTGGAGGGGTTCAATCAGAGAGTTTTGGGTTTGGGTGACTGGCTAGTCATCAGCAACTTTGATGCTATGCTAATCAATTAGCATTTACAATTTTGACAATGATAACTTACAAGGATGGAAATCTGAGACAACTTCCTTGAGAGGGGTTTTAATGTGCTAAAGTGTGCTTTGGCATGATAAGAGTAAGAGAATGATCTGAAAAGTGGTGAGGAAATAATATAAACATTTAGGCTTGCTTCATTAATATTAATTGGATGACAAAGATCACTCGCTTGTCCGAACACATTTTCCAAATACAATTAAGCTGGTGCTAGCCATGATACAATTACCATTTACTATTTATGCGTTCATTCAACTGGGTGAAAGAAGCTTCCAATTGCTTTTAAAGAAGTTGTTTAAAGTGACAGTTCATCTTTAAAGTATTGCTAGTGTTCACTAAAACTATTAAAAATGTTCTCAGTAATTAAAATAAAGCTGAAATAAAATATAAATATTAAAATAATAACTTAAACAAAAATTAGAAATGTTGCCCGACTTGAAATAACTAGGTTAACAACTAAAACTGAAATTAAAATAAATCAAAGCTAAATAGAAATATATTTTTTTTAAAAACTATACAAGTATATAAATAATACTACAATTACACCGATTGGTCAATGTACACTGTAAAAAATAGTTTTCATGATTTGTTATCGCAACATTTTTTCTTTTGTCAAATCAACTTATTTAATTAATGTGGCTCAGATAACATAATATTTTGAGTTGAGTTGATTAAACCAAATCGCCAACATTGTATTAACTCAAATTTTTAATTTCAATGAACTCAAGTAATTTACTTTAAGTTAAACCAACAATTCTTTTTTACAGTGTACACATGTGAACGCCCCTTAATAAATGTTTCTGGTGGACATGCTAAACCAGGCTAACAATATAAAGCTTTGTTCTGACTAGTCGATTATATGTAGTTTTGCACATCTTTATTTTGGGTAGATCGTCAATATAGCATGTGTGGTAATGTATCTACTTATATTATAACAACAGCATCCGTTTAGCAGAGAATGGAAGCTTATGCCGTCTCAATATCCTGAGTGCTCAGTACTGATCACATAAAAGAACTATAAAGGCTTGAAACAGCACAGAATTTAAAGGTACATTAATTTCAAAGCCGAGTTTGAGATAACTCATACTTAAGTCAAATAAAATCCCCTGACATGACAAACGGTCCTACTGAGAGGGAGCCAGAGAACAGCATGTCTCAAGTTGTCTGCAAATGGGAGAGATGAGTAAAAACGGCTGAGCAAATGAGGCCCTGGCTGCGCTCACACAGAGCAAAGTGAACTGTTTACTCAGAGCACACAGGGGAAGATGACTTTTACTGCAACCCCATCCTCGCTCCCTCCCTTCCCCCACTCTCTCCCTCAGTAACACACACTCTTCCTCTGTCTGTAGTGAGTGAATGTCAGAGGGTGAGTGTGCGTGACCTTGAGTCACGTCAGAAGCACAGCGAGGGTCGTGCTGCCTGCAGGCGTCCTTGAACTGAATCTGCAAGATACAAAAAAAACCCCTTCACGGTACCCTGATAGATATCTCAAATATCCTGCCTTTCTTCAATGGCCGCCTGTGCTATCATTCCCAGTGATGAAAAATTTCATAGAGCCGTGTACCTCTAACCTCACACCATAGTGGAATCGCACAGTTATCTGCTTGTCTAGCCAAAGATATGATTTGCAATATGAAGGCAGTGCATCGCCTACTCTAAGAGATGACACGGGGCGAACAGAAGAATAAGGGTGCTTAAAAGGAGGTCAGATAGCTTTTGCACACTGATATAGTGCTGCACCAATTTGAATGTTATCCATAACAGTCACTTGCCATATGCATGCCATATAACGCAATTACAAAAAGTATGCACATAAATTTTGCAGTGTATCCGTTTCCACCACAACACTTTGGCTAAAACTGCCTAAAAATATTATTTTAGGATTTCAAAAGAAGTTAATTACTTGCATCAAAACATTAATCAGATTGATTGGCATTACCAAAAAAAAAAAAAAGCACAAAAATTTAAGTTAAATTAAAAATAATTTATTAATATATAATGTAAAAATAAAATGTATAGCATCCATAATTTAAAAATTCAGCCAAAATTTTTTGACTAATTAAATATACACCATTTTACGTAATTACAACTTGCCACCTCAATGCATGGTTGAACTACTCTGAATGCTATTGCATTAACACTTCTTGGATGTCCACCCTAGATAGGGGGCTTTTTCTGGCAGGTCAAAAACAGATACATGCAGAGTGTTTACAACGTGAACGATGACAGATTCTCAGAGGCCCGGGCCCACTTCCGAGGAAGTAGAATTGACCCCCTCGGCAGATGAAACCCAACACCCTGCCAATCGTGGCCCCACTGATACCCAGCTGTTCTTGTCCTGCACTTGGGTGAGCTTTAGCCTGCATAGAGCGGTTTTTAGTTTAACCTCAGGAGGGTGATCAGGAGGGGACGGAATTCAGCGTTGTTCATCATCCCAGCCTGGTATGGCTGAAAACATGTTGCCAGATATCTTATCTGAAAATACAACGCATACAGGTTGCCCTGCAGAGCTAAGTTTACACAAGTCAGTGGAATGCTAGGACACATTTGCCTTTCACAACACTCAAGTGCAGGTATATATCGTGACAAATCCTTGTTCTTACCGGTAATACTCTGTAGGGATATCTGAGCAGAGTGGTATCCATTTCTTATAAGGCAACATGTTGAACAACTGCCAGGGCTCCTGATAAGGACCGAGATGAGGTGACCCTGAGATCAGAGGTTACGTTCATGGGCAAAATGGAAAGGCTGATTAGTTAGTCTGTCTTCTCCTTTAAGACTAAGGTCAACATCTCGGCCCATAAGAGGTAAAGAATTTGAATAGTAAAGAAATTGAATAGGTCATAAAAAATAATAATATATAAAAATAAAACACTTATACAAATGTTTTAGTCAACAGTCTCTGTTGAAGTAAAAGTAGAAAATTAAAAAAACAAAACAATGAATAACATGGCATCACATTTAGAATGTAGGAACTGGAATAGGCTGCAGCACAAGAGATTGGTTAGATGTAGATATGTCAGATTAAGTCAGTTGATCATTTTTAATTAATCATTTTTAATGCTCTCCGTGTCATGCCAAGTTCTCAGTCCCACTTTATATTAAGTGTTTTTGACTACCATGTACTAACATTTAAAATGAATCATTTGATACAATGCACTTGCACTTATTGTGTACATCTACACTTTTACATTGTACTTATATTTAAAAATACACCTGCACATTATATCTGTAATTAATTTCTGTAATGACATCTACAATTACAAAGTTGATTCTTCCCTTACCCCTTAACCCACCTTTAAACCTACCCATACCACCAAATGTGTCTCACCTCAGTAGAAGCAATTGAAACAATATACTTACTGTTTTTTAAAACAATATGAACAAGTACATCAAACCTAACTGTTTTTTTCTTTATTTGCATTTTCTTTATGCTTTTTTCTATTTCTGATTTGTCTTTACTTGATATGATAGTGGCATCTAAAATTACTTTTAAAAAAATCATGAAAACAACTGACAGTGTAAAACATCTTTAACTTAAAGCTAACATTTCTGAACAATAATAATAATAAAAAATAACAATAATAATAATAATAGACAACCTTATCTTAAATGTATTAATTTATTTCAGTTGTACCACCTGACTTTTGTAACTAATTTTACATTGAACAGGCTTCTACTTGAATGCCTGCTTTAGCTTTTGCCTAGTTCATACACAGAATTTTTAAATACAATATTATCATATTTAAATACAAATTATGATATCATTTTCCTAGTCTTACATTGGTTGTACCACCTGACATGGAAAGTGCACCAACCGCCCCATACTTGAAAGTTGCTATTTTTATCAGTATTTGAGAGAGATCTCTCCGTCACAAGGATTATTTGGGTTCCTCTGGATGATGCATTATCATGTTTACTGTTATTACATTGTCATTTCATAATAAAGCAGCGATGTTTGCAGTTGTGTCACCCTGACATTTGAGAATATACAAATTGCTAGACTAAAGTTTTTCAATTATCTCAACAGCTTTAAAACTACTGATATTTATAAAATTATTTTATTTTGAATTTCTTATTATTAAAGCACAATTTTAAATGGTTTTCTTAGTCTGTTCATTTGTGCAGAGTGTGGACAGTTGCACCACCTGACATTTCGGGGATTTAAAGATGCCAAAACATAAATATTTATTCTCAAAATGTACTGAAGATAAATTAAAACGAAATAAGTTTTATAGAATAAAGTGTAACAGGTCATGAAAATTATTTAAATTATCCACTTGGACACAAAAATATGCACGCCATGTCATTGACCCTCATATAAAAAGCATATTAAAATCATTGCAAAATCATATTTTGCATTGCTGGCAAATATATGAACAATATTAAATATATCTTCCAGCCACAGTGATGTAGAAATGTTTCATACAGACAGTACTGAATCAATGCCATATTTATATTTGTAATAACCTTTCAGATCGATGTAATTCTATTTCCACAAGACTCTGAATTCCATTCCAAGGCCTTTAAACTTATTTCATTGGGACTCTTTGCTTTGTGCTGGAGAAAATAGGTCACATATATTCTTCCACTTTTTTACTGGACAAAAGAAAAGTTCAGCTGAGTTTTATCACATAACTCAGCAGAGACCACCTTCATTAACCCCAGTGAAGAGAGATCAAGCTCTCATATTGCCAGATGTGCTTTGGAGCTCTTATCAGCCAGCATGTATGTGAGACAGGCTGATCTTAATTAAATACTGCTCCTATCCAAAGGCTATGCAGCGCACTCGTTTTTACTCCCTTCACTGCTGCCTTTTCCCATTCAGGGAGGAGATTATTTCAGCGGCTAATGGTGGAGGACTCTAAAAATCCCTTGCCTTATTAAGTAACATATTGTGCCTCATGCTATCTTAAGCAAATGGTTTCGCTGGAACTCGCTAGAATTCAAAGCTGAGACCTAACACCACGGCTTCGACCGTGACAGGTTGCCTCATTTTGGAGCCACATGTTTACTCACTCGTTAGGTCACAAATCCTAGTTGTAACAATTCTCGGTTTCAACTCATAAATTTAACAAGTCACCTGCATGTTAATGTTTTCCTTTTTAATGAATGTTAAAATCTTGTGTAAATAGACTATGAATCTAATGTTAATTAAGCGCATTTATTTATTTATTTATTTATGATTTAACACCATATCAGCAGCAACGCCTATATTCATGACAAAACAGTATTTTAATTTTAAAAAATAATTATGATTGCAATATAATTTCAATTCATTTTTTACAAAAATACAGTTCACACTTGACAGTTCTTGTGTTCAAAAATAGCTGGATGGAGTGCAGTGGAATGTAACAGAAGCCATAAAATGCTTTAACTACTTGTTACATTAACTACTTTAAGTTCAACTACTTACTTCAAACTTCAACACAATGTCATAAAAACGCGACTCTAATGGCATGAGATGCTGACAAACAATCAAACACAGTACTTTACACTGACCATCAATTTTAAAACACTGGAGACCGAATACAACAAACATGTCAAGTCCAATTGCAAATCAACTGCAAAACAATTCTGTGAACTGTTGACAGTGATTGGTTTATGTTCACTGATATGGAAATAGACCAAACAATATTGTCCTCTAATACATTGTGTAATATCTATTCAATGTTTTCGTCTGTTATTAAATTATCTTGACTTTTTCAGCATATATTGATATATGAGATTCATTTAATTATATTTTTAATAGGCTGATAGTGCTTCTATACATTCAGTTGAATTACCCTATAATTTGTTAATTCTTAAAGTCTTTTTATTTGCCACCATAGTTTTCACTAAAATACATAATTTCTTCAGTTAGCCACCAAATGATTGAAAAACAGAGATCACATATTAATTCATTTTTGTTTTACAGTTATAATAACTGTGAAAACTGTGGCAAATGTTGCATATGTACTCAACTTTTCCAATATAGTCTGGCTCAACAGATCTCAATGTAAATAACAAGCTAGTGTAAAAATAGATTTTTTTTTTCTGGTGCTCTGGAAAAGGTTCTTGTGTTGGCCTACACTGTGTGTTCTGTGTCTTTCACATACCTTCCAGCCTACAAACTGCCTGTCTAACCCTCGTCCGACCTTCAACAGAAAGAGAGGCAAACATGGTTGACCTGCCACTAAACTTTCCCCGGCTGGATGATAAGCACTTGTTTAATTATATTCATCTACATGGATCTGACATTGTTCCAGGATGATGTCAGAGCTCAGCAAGGTTAGCGGGAGCTGAAAGTGGATGGGAATGTTAAAGCCACCCACTGCAGCACTTTGCAGGCAGCAACTTTATTTTCTGCTTTGTTCCACGAGCTCAGAGGGCAGCTTCACTATCCGCTGTTACCGAGGGCATACAAGGGCATCCGCCATATACAGGCAAACCGGTTGGGAACAGTATGGAAGACTGATAGAGAAATAAATATCACTCAAAGAGAAATACGACTACTCTATGTGCTAAGAGCTTGTTGGATGCTAGCCCACAACAAAATGTTTGTGAAATGAACTTAATTTCAGTTTTATACACTAAAAAGGCCTCAATATACTCACAGCAAAGTTTTTTTCGTTCTTTACTTGGGGGTAAAAAGAAGTTTGAAAGACCTGAGCAGCGGTATACCGTTAGCATGCATCCCGACGGCGCCCACACAGCTGCAAGCGGCATTTAGATGAATAACAAAATAAACACAATGTCAATAACAAAATAAACACAACATGAATGCAGTGAGCGGTGAGAAAACAGCAGTCAAGAAAGCATCAGATCATAGGGATGTGGATATGTTTGCATGAATGCTTCAATTTGGCACTCCAGTAAAGTCAGGTTATGTTTATGTATCACTTTTTACAATAGATTCCTATAAAACAAGCAGCTTTGCAGCATTAAAAATTAAAAAAAAGACTAGAATTGCAACTTTAATTTCTACTATAAAGAAGCTCTTCAGTGTTTTCTCATTTTTACGCGTAGATGTCTGACCTCGACGGACTGAACAGAAGAAATTAGCCAGAGGAAATTTCCACTTTAAAGAAGGCGGAGGCCCACATCTACCAATTATGCAATGGCTACAGACATAGTTTCTCACTTTCACAAAAGTCACAGCACCAGTTCAATTTCGCTTCTATATCGGGGAGTTAATAGTATCGTTTTCAGTTTTGTAACTTTCGAACTCCACATCTGTTCAAAATCTGATCGCAATCACATTTTAAGGAACTATATCAAATAACACATCAGATAGATTTTTTTACCCTAAACGAGTTGTGTTGCCATCTACAAGAAGGACATGCGAATGTTTTCATGACAACAGCAGGTCTCGTGAAGTGATCACTCAATGGCAGGTCAATTCCCTTTGATAGATAGGTTTACGTGTGTGCACCTCAGGAGGGGAAGAGTACGCAGGGCTGCTATAAAACATCTTTAATGGCTGAACCCGGTGCTGCTCCAGTCTTCATCTCATTTACAGGCAACTTGGATGTTTTATCACCTTCAGCTCTCCTTGCTGGCCTCGCCACCCACACGAACCGAGCGGGCGGATGGTGGATGAGCAGACCCAAGCGTCAATTATATCATTGCCCTTATTTACGCCATTCAAATGTTTTCAGGTCAGCTCTAATCTCCTCCTAATCAGCCAGGTCAAACCACAAAAAACATGCATATCTTTCCAAAAAAACAGGCTAGCTAAATCAGAGACATCTAGTTATGAATGTCAGGCAAACCACAGTTACATAACAAAATGGCACATAAAAGCTGAAAATTGTTGGCCTGCTGTGCATAAAATGGAGGTTAACTGAAGCATATGTGAAACTGTGTCACTGCAGTTGACCGGAGTTGAGGTCTGTTTTGCACAGGGTCATGTCGACGTGTATCAAAAGGGTATTAAGGTCGTAACTGTCGTTTTAGATTATGGCAAATCCCCTTAGATTCACTTTGAAAACAGATCGATTTGCCTGTAAGTGGACTCCTAATACAAGTTATCCTATCTTATGTAACACATACTGTGCTAGTGAGATCAATGGACTAGAACTTAGTCAACTGTGTGTCTGTGTGTAGATGTTTCTACAAAAATAGCCTATGTACAGATTAAAACAATAAGGTTCTGCTATCAGCAAGATTTAACAATCCAACAAGTGGCCTCCATTTTATGCACTTTGGCCCAAATAATTCTACCCTAGCATAGCAGTTCTGATTCTGTGTTCTAGTTCCTTTCTGCTGATGCCACAAATGAACACAGCACAGCAAAAAAAAAAAAAAAAAAAAAAAAAATTACCATGAGGTCTGTGCTAAGAACAATCCCATCAGTCTGCCCATTTAACAAGAGGGGAAAAGTACCAAATCCATCCTTTTTAAAGCTTTTGAAGCTTTCAATGGCGAGTTTTAGAAAATCCTCTTTCCATAGTAACATTTAAGACAAAACTTTGGGGGTGGGATACGTTATAAAAACACTTTAAGGTCATAATAATTTGTTTTTAGGCAAGAGCATTAAAATAGCCAGGCTCTCATCATGCATTGGAGGACTTTTCCACGCAATATTCAGCTTGTTTTCTTACTTTTTGATTGTTGATTCATCATTTCTACCTTTTGTCAGCCCAACCCTGAATATGTAGTTATATTCTTCTAAGAAATCCAATATAATCCATTGATAAAATTTGTGAACATATCCAAATTAGCCCATGTGAATAAATTTGAACAAACTATAATTTTTATTTCACATACATATATATATATATTTATATAAAACCCACCCCAAATGAAAATAATGATCACTTTCACCACAGTTCATCTTAAACACCTTATTTGAGGCTATTACCTTCCACAAATAACAAATTGTGTGTTCAGGTTGTCTGACACACAGACCTTTCTTCCCGGAGCCATGTTTTCACCTCAGCTCCAGAGAGATCATTGTTCATAATTAACCCAAATCACTGTTCGAGGGAAGATCATGTGTCTTGACCTGACAAAACAGCTTATTAAACCGTGCTTGACCTTGGTTTGACTCCTAAAGTGGACGTCAACCTTGAACTACGGATGGCACACTACCGACAAACTGCCTTAATCCACTCAACAGCACAAGCTGAATCAGGTTTCGGCCCTCATTATAAGATGCCTACTAAAAATAAAATAACGAACAGTAAAGTGCTGTTCCAAAGCAGTAATGATAATTATCTCACCCTGGTAGGAAACATTCTGGCCCTCTGGGTCAGGTCTAAGGCCATGCGCAAAGGTGACGAGAGCGTCATCCTCAACGGTTTGACCAAGACATGTCCGCCACTTCCAAGGTCTTGGAAAGCTGCTCTCTTTAGTATGCGACTATGCGCTACTTGGGGGAAGGGTAATGTTCTGATTTACTGATGACTATCAAATGGAAAAACAGCTGCCTCTTTGTGATGAATGAGGTGACACTTTTCGCTCAAAGCGCAAAGGTGGCCGTAAAACCTTTAAACAAAACAAAAAAAGCACACATGACCACAATAAAAAGACTACGTATCTCACCTCAAAAGCACTAAGAATTAACATATCAAAGTGGCATGTTGAAAACACAGAACTGTAATGTTTACCCAGCTGTCCCTGGTGTTTCTGTCTCTCCAACACCCTAGATTCCTTCCACAGTCCAAACACGGAGGGCAACCAGACTACTCCAAAAAAATGTGCCATGAGCTGAACTCAACAAAACCACATCCCCCGGGTAACGGCATGAACTACACACCCAGAACATGTTGTGAAGGGGTGCCTGCTGTTGCTCGGTAACAGATTAGTCCAGTTTATGCTTTAGTGCGGTGGATCTGCTGGCCATCACCACTTGCTCTCTTCCAAATCATGGCCAGAGGACTTTCCAGACACTCACACTAAATAGCCCTTGACCATGAACTCTCTGACTGTTCAAACATTTTCAAAAACCTTGAATGCCAATACAACCACAGAGCATGTCTGTAACATCTTACAGCACAATCTTTTGGTTTCAGCCACCTTTAGAAAAAAACAGAGCATAGCATACAAGAACATATTATTTGGCTGAACATGTTGTTCCCTCTTATTCTCAGCACCTGTGGCCTTAAGAGGTTCATTCAGTAGCTGTACAGACCTATTTGATAAAATGGGTGACTGCAAAGCATAGAGTAACTATTAAGAAATAAAACAGAATGAAAATTTGTTCCCATTAAATATCTCCATACTCTGTGCCAGGCCCAAACTCAAAGTAACAGTATACATCAGATAATATGGGACTATAAAATGTAATTAATATAGCAGGATAGATTTTATTATATTTGTAGCCGTCTTGGCGGAAACCTTGTATCTCCACATTTCATCATTTTTTCATAAATCATTACTATTCTTTACCCTTTATGTCTGTCTGTGGGTTTTGCAAACTTGAATAAGTTGGCAAAACTCAAATTGAGGCAATCGGTTACATCAACATACTTAAGAAATTCATAGTTTAAGTAAGCAGAACTGGAAGATTTTTTTGTAGTCAAACATTTTAATTGTTCTTAAATTGAAATATTTGAGTAAACTGGTTCATACATTTAACTTAAAATTATCATGTAATTTCAATGTTTATTAGTGAAAACTTAGATAGCCATAAAGAAAATGCTAAGTTGCTAACATGTAGAACAATATAAAACATTTAACATAGGTTACTCCTCTCAAACCAAGCCGCATGCACCACTTGTCACCTTGATGGTAACTCTTCAAAATCTATATTAAAAGAAACTCTTCTAAATTACCATAACAAAACATTAATAACTAAATCTCCTACTTAACATTAATCTTGGACAAAAAAAACATTATATACCACTTAATTTTGGCATTTATTCTCCCTTTCGACTGCCCTGGGCAAAGCATGCTGGGAAACAGAAATCCCAGCTCAGTTTCAGTTAAACTAAAGGTAGTCTAAATTAAAAGAAATGAGTTCATAAAACTTAAAACTATGAAACTTCTGTTTACTTAAAATATACAAGTTCTGTTAACTAGAAAGAAAAAGAAAATACTATATACTCATAAAAGTTCATTTGACCGAACTAATTTGTTTAATTTAAGTTTGCCCTACTCAAACCAATTAGTTATTTTGAGCGTTAGGGTTTACAATTCAATGAAAAACTTGACCAAACATATATATATATATATATAAAGGCTAATGTTTTATGTATTTGAGGATCAGAGAAGAGTGTTTTAGTCAAGCATTTGTCGTCAAGTCACTGCCAATACTGCTTTAAATATCCGGTGTGTAGGACTTAGTCTTTGGATTTTATCCAAATAAAAGAAAAAACTGAGTGCCCACATAGCTTCAGTAAACTTTACAACCCGTAAGTTGATGAAAATGTAACAAAATGCACTTACTACCTCAGATGCGGCTGTTTTAATGATGGACAAAATATATGTGGTCTCAGAAATTTGCTGGTCAAAAACCGTGTAACTCCATTTGAGCTTGGTTTTTGTAAAATGTTAATAATATAATGACTCATGCAAGTGTCTGACCATATATAAAGCCATATCAACTTTGACAACACAGTGATTAATTATTTAAAAACCACAGTGTTTTTTCCATTTCCTAAAAAAAGTAGCGTTTTTGGAGATACAAGGTTTTCGCACGACAGCAACGATATTAATTATTATAATTATATATAGTAATGTATTTTTGTTATCTCATTATGCTTAAATAATAAATGCTTTTGTTCATGTATAACTACATCATATAGTTATTTCAGCACTTTATAGTTTAGATGAGAAATACTCTTCTCATTATGTAGGCCAACACTCGAGTTAAAAGGACAGAGTAATACATTAAAAACATGACTAAATAAACAACAATTGAAGTTGTTAAATATATCACAGTATAAACATACAGATGAATGAATACCAGTTGACACATTTCCACTGTGACAAAAAATATATCATCAAAACGCCCTGCTGTAATGCAAACTCTAAAAAGCCCAATACTCAGTACATGAGCAGACGGTAATACCCAGCGTTTGTATTCAAAGTGGTGGCACAATAATCTTTTCTCACCATATGTTATAGATTACCTGGTAATGAATTCGGTTTAATTAACTCTTAAGAAACACCTCGAAGGTCTAAGTTCAAGCTGTGCATTATTTTCTTGCTCTGCTCGGCACAGAGCCGTCTTTGTCTCGGCAGGCAACCGTTGGATTAGATTTTCCTAACAACATCTAGCAAGCATGATCTCATATCTTATCGAACTGGGTACACAAAAATGTAGCCGGTGAAATCACTCATGTCGTAATGCCACCACAGAGCTCCTTGAAAAGACTTTTCTTTCACAGTACCGAACACAAAGTCTCGAACTGGTTGTCTCGAACACAAAGACAATGCCACCAAGTCTGATCACCTAACTTGGGGTCCTAAAATGTGGAAACGGTCATTCTCGCACCTAACCACGCTTCATGTGCCTCTCAATGTGACAATAAATCCATTACCTCTGCCTCACATCCATTGCACATGCTGCTCTCCTCTCTTGCAATATATCAATCTTCTCAGTCATTCATAAATTCTAAAAATCCCCTTTTAGTTAATTGCTGAACCAATTTAATTTCTAAAAAAGCCCTCAGAAGAGCAAGTCATAATGAAGTAGGGATACATCCACCGACTCCCTCTGACAACACCACTCTTTTTGCGCTTGCTGGTGTGAGCGGATGAATGGTGAAAGATGCTTGCATTAAAGCCATATAATTATGCGTGGGTGAAGCACTCCACGGCTCGGCTTATTGTAGCAGACACAATGCCCTTGCCTGAGCTCTGTAGGCTCCAGAAAGGACAGGCGGCTAAGAAGTTGTGAAGGACAATCCCCCCTAATAGGACAGCACTGCGGCGGCCTTGGACTCTGAATTCTCTGCTCGACGGGGGACATACATCAATCCGTCAGCCCAGCCACAGACAGCCCTGTAACCTTCAAAAGTCTCAGGATCGGTGAGGAATGATTGGCATTCGAGTGAGCCACTTTTCTCAGTGGGATTTGCTTCATATAACCCAGGGTGGTTAAATTAAGACACCATTGAATAACAGTCTTAAGTCCAATTTAACTATCGCCCCTACTGCGTCCTCTCAAGCCTTCAATTATGCTGATCCTGCCACATGGTGACCTACGAAAACCTTTATCCCTACAGCCATTAAAGCTGTCTAGAGACATAGACGCAGAAGCCAGGGCAATACATGTTAGAAATGATCCGCTCACCCCGCTGTCCTCATTCAAATCTGACCTAGAACGTAATGGTTACAGTACAGAGCTAAAATGTAGTGGTTTCGGTGAATATTTATGGAAAATATTTGCAGAATCAGCCAATATCTAAAGCAACTAAAAGACTGGTTTGAAAGTTTCAAAGGTCACGATGACATTTACTGTAGTAAGTTATAAGCACCCCAGACAGAATCTGCAGACAATTTTCAAATATTCTATGCTGATTTTGGAGGAAAATCTGTGGTATGGATAAAAAAAATGATTAAATGGAGCCTTTAATGGTAGCTGACATGAAATACTTCTGGGATATTAACATCTTGTACAATGTGAAAGGCTAAACTACCTCTAAAACTCACAATGAAACAGAAGAGATGTTTTTTTATTTTGTATTGTAACATATCCAAGTGAAATGGATTATCGAAAAAAAAAAGTGTTGGGTGACGACTTGGTTATGATGGTTGATGATTGGATTTTGAGATGTGGGAATTGCACTCAAAATGAATATGAACATACATTTAATAAACAGACAAATTTTCATTTCATGCCAACTTTTTTTTTTAAACTTGTAAAAATATTGTGAACAGTCAGGTCAGATAGAAGACTTTATATTAAAAAATTTATATATATTAAAAGAAGTTTTTTGTTTCAACCACAAATGGTGATAGTGAGGCCAAAGATTTGCAGCGCACGTTTAGAATGAAACGCCTAAAATACACACACTCTTACTCATTAATATACATTTTAACCTCAAATACTGATGTTGATTTACATGAACAAGTTAACATCAACTACCCATAAGCAGATGTCAAAAAATGCAACCCAAAACTTGTATACATATAGGGATGAGGCATGTGTAGAATTTTCTGAATGACTGGCATTCCAATTCCACAGAAATATGGAACCTTCTATGGGCACATATTCCATGTGGGCTTAGTTATAAAACTTCATTATAAATCTGTAAATAAAAAAAAGTAAATTATGGAGCAAGATATTGCATAAACAGATAAAAAAAATCATCTACAAACCTTCACAAACAGCAATCACTACCAACCCGTTAAGTTTGGCTTCTGATTTCTGAGAGTCTTCATGCATGTGAAGTTAAGGACACTTGCACATGTGCCATAAATCGCATACCTAATATTGGCCTACTCTATAAAAACATCACTGATACACATCGCTTGCCTCGGGCTGACATTTCTATTCTACAGATGGAAAAATCATTTCTGTGGTGTACTGCTGATAGATGAGCTGGCACACGGAGACATGATTTAAGATGCTTCTTTCCTTTTGCCCTCCACTTTTGCTTACGCCATTAGTTTAATACAAGACTCTTTGCTTGCATTTGTCTTTTTTTACCACCCCCCCTCCTCATGGACCACAACACAAGCCAATTTAAGAGGCACTGTAAATGTCTTTTTCTTAAAAGCTGGTGTGCTGCTGAGATCTCATTGATCCCTGATGTTTACAAGATCACGTTCAGCTGGTTGTCTCTTCAACAAGCCGTTGCTTGCATGCGCACCTCTCCTCCTGATTTATCTGACCCTGATCTCGCAGTGGGCCGGCTGTAATTTTTTTCTCGCAAACTATGAATAATGCACTTCAATCTCCATTATGGTCAATCAATTATGGGTTATGATTGAGGGGCGTGGTGACCTCCTGTCTAGTAGATGATCCTGCCATTATCTCATGAACAATGAACCCCTTCCAGCCATCCATACGCATTCACACACACACAAACCATTTCACCTTCTCACTTCATCCCTCCATTTCCTCATCCTGGCTTTTTTTCACACATGATCAGATGGCATTTACTGTTCCGCCCTGTGCAAAACGACAGGAGTATTTCTGTCTCTCTATGCCAACCGCACACTCTGTCAAAGCCCAGTTACATGAAATTTGTAATATGATGAACTGACATCATAATATTATTATTCAGAACAACAAAAAAGCAAACCAAGAGTTGTCAAACATCTACACAGGACTATCTGAGCATCATTTGGGAGTCCAAGCAAATACAGAAGAAAACCTCCGGCACTTCTATGCATAATCAAAAACAAATTAAATAAACAAAATGAACTTAGATATCCAAATCTTTTGACTACGTAGTCTATATATATATGTATATGACTCTAACTGTCTAATGACTTAAATTAAAATTGTCAATTTACTCACTCTCAAATCGTGTCAAACCTGTATGAATTTTTCGTCTGTGAACACAAAAGAGCTGGTATCGACACAAATTTCACAATTCGGTTGAATTTTGATACACAAGCTGGTGATTCGACGCAATTCTGATTCGATTGTAATTATTTAAGATATATCATGTACAGTACATAGTAAATTTTCTCAAAGAAAAAAAAAAATCTTTCAACTAATGCTGTAAAATAGTTTTTACTACATTACTAAAAAGGTTAAAATTAACTGATTTGTATACAAACAATTAAATTACACAGAAGGACGTTTATTTAAATAATAATGATATAATATTAACTTTAGTTAAGTTTCTACTCCAATTATAATTTTTTGTTTAAACAAACATTTAAATAGTGGCTGTCATAAAAACTTGACTTATTTAAACGTACATTAAATATTGAAGAACAGTAAAACTATAATGAATATGTAATATGGTTCATATATTTAGCAAAATGCTCCTTTCTATAGTTCACTTACAACAAATTTATGGTCACTGAATGGCTTTTCTGAGGTAAATGTGACATTACGCGACAGTTTTCGAGCAATTACTCGCGACTTAAGGATTTCTCCAAGTTGTATTTTTTAACATACCTTCTGATGTTCATTCATGTTTATTTCATACTGAAACTACTAGTAAAGCGAATAAGATGATCGCCTTGCGCTGCTGCTCTGCCTGATCTGAGGCGTTACAGCGGTCTGTCACACCACATTAAACAGCGCCAAAACAGTGTTTTCATAATATTTCATAATAAAACTGATAGAATTTGAAATCTGAGACTGTTTCATATCAAAGTAACAAAGCACAAAGCTTATTGCAATTTATTGGATGGGAGGCGTGTTACAATTCCGTTCATTCATCAACTGAAAACGGCATAGACTAAAAGATTGATTCTTGGGATTTAAGAAATCGATATTGGTTCATAAAAATAAGAACAGAGTAAAATCAAGAAATTAATAATTTTTTAAACAGCCTTAAAAAGAAGACATTTTTAAAAACTGCTTTTATCTATACAATAAAAGAAATGGGTCAAGAACAAAGAGGGATGTCACGAGTTTTCATTGCATGTATTAAAAATTAAATACATTTTGTGTTTCACAGAAAAAAGAAAGTCATATAGATTTGAAACAAAATGAGGTTAAATAAATGTTGAACTTTAAACTTTGTGTGAACTATCCCTTTAATAATAAGAAATGCTACATGAAATTATCCATTTACAAATATGGAAAAACTGAGTCTTTGAAACTGAGTCCACAAATATTACTATTAACTGGCTGTTATCACCATCCAAGATATCCACTTCTTTAATCTAGACTTCAGTGACAAGATCGTTTACAAAAGCTTACTTCACAGCTCTTTAAGAAAGCCTAAGAGCATTATTTTAAACAAAACCACACTGTAAAACAAAGTATGCTTTAACATAGTGGGTATTCAGGTTTTTGGGCTACATGTCACTGTGATCTTAAGCAAGCTGATCCTCCCAAAATGCAAACATTTGGTACTTTGTAAAACCAGAACAAACAAAGTCTGATGTAAGACGTGAACCACCTCGGCACTTTTGATTTAGTCATGCTTAACACAAAAATAAAAATCAACAAAGGCCCACATACGGTGCATTAAGTGCTAAAAGAGAGAGAGAGACAGAGACAATGTCCATATTATATACAGTAGGTTTCATTATTTAGTCATTTAGTAATGACACAACACTATGCTCATTCAATTCTGTCTAAGATAATAATGTATAATTATCCCAAAACACCTATGAGTCAACACACTTTAGGTCATGTTGTTACACAACTCCACACTGATTTGAGAAATGCAAAAAAAGCCAGAGGCCTAAACATATAATAAATAAAGTTGCATTGAGTAACTTTATACTGACACCTACAGGCCTGGAGGCATGTAGTATGTTTACTAACTGCTGCCACAATCGACCAAATCTGTTTAACTTTTTTTTTCTTTCTTATACAAACTACACAAATACATATTCGTGGATTCAATCGTACGCAGCTAACAGACTGTTGTGATTTCTCTCCGTAGAACAGAGGCTGACAAAATCATAATGTAGTGTTTTTCTTTTAATGTTTATGCTTTGTAAAATCACCTACTTTTTAAAGGTGCAGTATAATGTAAACAAAATTTAATAGTAAAGTAACAAATTGATCAATCGCATGACTCAATTGGTCATGTGATAGCAACATGTCTGCGCCCATGAGGGGGCGACCACCTCCACATAGAATAAAAATAAAGACGGCTGAAGTCTCATATTAGTGTACGTACTTGTAATGTCATTTCATAAAGTGCTGTTTAAATGGTAAAACTTTCAACATGCTCAAAATTTGTAAAACTACCCACATGCTCAAAAAAAAAAAAGAATAATATAATCTTGTTACAAATCTTATGAACTACTGTCTGCCAACACTGAACTAAACACAATATTATTTAAAGTAAGCATAAACACTTAATTTTAGTAAAAAAAAAAAAAAAAAAAAGATTTATAGCATGTCTTGTTTCTCAAGATCCTGGAGCACTTTAAAGATTCCACACAACACTTGAAGAGTCTCGGTTAGACTAAACATAAACTATGAGGTAAGCAAGGTGCCAGAGTCATCCTCTTATCACAACCACAGCAACAATGAAGCCTATCTAGTGCTTTAACTGAGCTCGGCTACTATTAGCACAACAACACTCTTTTATATCACATCTCACGTGTTTGCCGGTGAACCCTCTATAAATGTACTTGTGTAACTGTTTTCTGATTTAGAGTGCGTAGTCCTTGTCGCTTTCATGTAATCGTCTGATCACATGCATTTGTTAAAACAACCGCACACATTCTACGTGCATGTCTGCATGTAAACATTCAATGAATTAAATGAAGACTCAAAATGGAAACGTCATCTCCCACCACCCTATATCCCCGGGTTATATTATATACGCACAAGCCATTAAAATACACAGCGGATTCTGGCTTTGCTGCAAATGCATTGATGACGAATAAATAAACCAGAAATCGCATTTTCACACTCAGCCTTACCTGATCGGATGAAGAGAATCCAGTTGAAAATTATGCTGCATTTAGGGAATAGTCAGAGACGCGCATGTGATATTTCTCTCTACGAACAATTCAGATGTAAAACGGAAAAATGATTGGGGCTGACAGCGTCTATTCCCCACATGCGCGGTTTTCTAGTGCTCTTGAGTCCTGCAGTCAGTCGCTTGACTGAATTGTTTATTCAAGGTATCCCCGGCACTCTGCAATGCCATGTTCACTCCTCCTACCCTCATGGACGCTAGTGAGATCCGATTCGAGGGCGAATCATTCTTGAAATGATTCAGCCGAACCGATTCGCAAAGCGTTTGTAAATCGCCTGAGTGTACTCACACAAACACACACTATTATGGTAACGACAATTCCACCAAAACACCATAATTACGACAATAATTGCCACTAACACTATAATAAATTATCTCGGGATAGCTAGTTTTTAAAGATAGCAAGACCAGCCAAGCTTAAAAGCAGATTGGAAAAGCTAAAACATTCGCCTACCAGTTTAAACTGGATTTAACAGCCGAGATGGGATCCTCCTCAAACGCTGTAAGTTTTCATTATTTTTCTTTTCCTAGCATTTTTGGTTGCTAACACCAATTTAACTTAACTTTATTAAATTAACAATTGTGGCCTGTTGCAACGGTTTCCACCATGGGAAAATCTGTTGGGTGGTGGGAGACATATTAACACAGCATTTGATACATTAAATAGTCTATAATTAATCATAAATTTGGCTATAAACAGTTTTTTTACTTTTAATTTTTTAATTGTTTAATTTTTTAATATTTAATTGTATTTTACAACAATAACAAAACAAAGAAGTGTAAAATGACTTCTGAAAAGACTTTTGAGTAATGATTCACATTGAGTCGGCTCATTTAAATGAATCGTCCGCGCGAATCGAATCGCTAAGATGACTCGGACTTCACAATGCTGATGGACGCCACCCTTAAAGCCACAGCTTAATTATCTGTCCTCTTCCTAACCCTGTGCTTTAAATCAGATCATGACTTGTATGATCAAAGGTAACCAGCACAGAGGAGGGGCACACAAGACTTTCAGATTGAAGAAGTATTTTGGTAACATCTGTCGGTAATGTTATTATAGTAAGGAATAGTTTAAAATCTAATTCTGTTTGCTGTTCTTAAAATGAATGCAAAAACATTCAACTTCGACTTGCCTGCCTAGTTCAGCCTTTCAATGCCTTAAGAAGTCTCAGTTTTTACACCAAGTTCACACCTTTTGGGACCCCATATGACCAGGCAACAGTTCTGGCTGGAGCAAACGTGTCCCGCTGAGGTTACAGATGGGCTATATCCTGATGGGACATAGTATCGGCCATCAAGTTTTTCACAGCTTTCTTGCATACAAAGAGATGTTAACATCCCAGCTGCCCCTCCTTACTACAGTGGACTCCCTTTCCCTCCCAAGATAGTCACATGTTTCAATACTGTGTGAGAAGCTTTGAGAAAAAGCTTTTGCTCATGTGTGATGTTTACACATTTCACATTTAAATATGGTTAAACACAGGTTTAAAGTGAAATGTTCAGTTACCACCCAAATCATGTCAAGTCAGTTTCATTTGTGTAGCACTTCCCACAATGCGCTCTCTTTCAAAGCAGCTTCACAGAAAATCATGATGTTAATATTAATAATATCTTAATATATTCATAGTCACATTTAGCAGATTAGAGCTGGCTGATAATAATATTGATTTTTTTTTTTGTTGCAATGATTCAAGCAATCAAGCAGTTGAGATATAATATAAATGCAATAAAAATCCCTACACAAGTATATTGTACTTATGCAGATAAAGTTGGACATACTTAAATGTCCAACTTTATGTAAAGACCTGGCCGATAATATATTTACAGTTTTCGATTAAAAAAAAATCAGGCAGATGTGATTTGCTATATAACATTGCTTTACGTGAGTATACATGGGATGTCCAACTTTTAATATATCGCAGGGTAATAATAATATAGTTTCCATTTTTCTACAAAAAACATGCTAATAATGTGTAGAAACTAGTATTATTGGTTTAGAAAATTGCTTAAATGCACAACACCCACATTTGCAGGAATATAATGCTATTTGAAAAACAATTGGTTGTACATCTGTTGTGTATTTATAGAAAAATGCACCAGCACTCAGATAACAAAAAAACAAAAAAACAACGTTTTTATCACAGTGAAATCAAAGTCAAGCGATTAAAGTATCATCATAGGTTTAAATAGCACATCTTTTTCCTCTGTGTGCCTCTGGAAACGAATAGCAGTTCAAACACTGATCCCAGATCAGAGACCAGAGGCAAAAACAAAGGGACTTTGGCCTCAGCATGTGACGGTCACAAAGGAAAACATTAGGTCTGCCAGGAGACAATGACCTTTGATTCCACTGATTTCCCTTGAACCTTCAATGACCAGGAAGAGCAAAGGCTCTCTGGGAAGGCAGGTGCAAACAAGGATATGGGGTGAGAAGCACAAACTGCCATCTCCCCTTTGGACTCAAATACAAAGGTTGCTGGTCTTGCCAAAGAGGCCACCATAGAGAGGAAAATTACTGTTTAACACAATATTGACACAGTCACTGAAAATAGGCATTGTGAAGTCAGAGCGAGATGAACGCTGACTAGGTAGCTGAATTAAAATATGATCGTGGTAGCAGACAAAATAATGTAATTTAATAAAGCGGGTGCATAATTATTAGACAAGTCGATATTCTGATCATATTATTTTCTAAGCACATTTTACCAATTCCAAACCACCTCAATCTTAATCTATTAATTTTGTATATAATAATAATAATGTGATACATAATTGTTAATATGGACTGGAAGTGAAAAATGCCTTATATTCAGATGTCAGTAATTATTCAGCTGGTTTTGTTTTATGGAAAAAAATGGCCCCAAAAAAAAAAAAAAAAAAAAGATTTAACTCACAACTAAGAAGTCAAAAATTATTAAATGCCCATGAGGAGGATGCAATAAAAACTGCAAAATCAAGGAGTGACGAAGTGAGTGGGTCACGAAAAAAAGGTTGAGAAGAAAATATTAGCTGCAAAAGACTTTTTAAGACAATTAAGGTGAATAATTATTTGTGAAACCATCGGAAAAGCATTAGTCTCCAGTGCCACCATTTTCCAGAACTGCAACCAACCTGGAGTCTCCAGTAGAAGATAAAACCTTCATAGACAGATAGGTTGAGCGTGGCTCATGAAGGACGTGCAGCGCTTCCTCTTGTACCACTGTTTGAAGAATTTATGTTTACATTTTCACTTTTTTTATTCATTTTGTGGAATAATGAATTTATGAATAATGAATCTTTTTTGTGCAAGTGAGATGGGTAAATGCATGCTCACATTTAGTCTAGAACTACAGTAACCATCATGTTTACACAGGGCACACAACACCTTTGCTCCTCACTCCCAACTTCTCTCAACATGGGGACAGGAGAGCTGTCTGTCAATACATGGGAAAACAAAGTACCTTGCATTATTTACCTGAAAAAAAAAATACTTAGTAAATTTAAAAGTAACACATTACTTGTAATCGGATTACATAACTCATGTTACTTGAAATGTTTACCCCTAACACTGCTTATAAATGATTATATACAAAATTAATAATAGTATAATTAATGTTGATGTGGTTTGGAATAGATAAAATGTGGAAAAAATATGATAATGATTAAATGTGATATATTGTTTACAGCATAGCACTGCTATAAGATAACTTGCACTAATTGATGCCCTGAACCAAGCTGTGAGTCTAGGGTTGTGTTGAACTGCTGATGATGAGGTGTTGTCACTTTACATTCATATGACAATGTTCATTTCCTCAAACAATATGTTCAAAGGTCTCGGAGCATAACTGTAAAAACAATTCAGTAAAGCTGTCAAAAAGTTATTCAGCAGCCTGTTACTGTCTGTCACAGCTGTTTTGTCATGCTAATTTTTTTAATGAACTATAACTGTCAAACACAGGCCATAATTTGGCACTTGTTGTCACAATGTCAGTAACTATAAAGATTTGAGTAAAAAGTAAAATTAAACAAATCTTTGTTTTCTCTAGCTGTGGTTTTGTACATTGGTTTCAGACACTTAAATAATTTTGGTAACTTTTATTTTGATGGTCCCTTTAAGACATTCCCTTGATTAAAAGTAGCGTTGCTCCTACATGTCTACTAACTCTTATTAGAGTATTAGTAGACCGTTATGGGTAAAAGGGTAATGGGTTAGTAGAACAAGCTGATATTTACGTGCAAAGTTACTTATAGTATGTTGGGGGAGCATCAAAATAGCAAACGTGTTAGCAGGTATTAAGCAGACAGTCTACTAACACTCTCACGAGAGTTAAGCGTTACTTATTATAGTCAACAGAATGTCTGAAGGAAAACATCAAAATAAAGTGTTACCTTAATTTTTTGTGAATAATATCCTTTCAATATCATCATTTTAATAGCTTTTGGGCAGACAAATTAGCACGATAAAACCAAAACATTATGCTATATTTTTGCAGTTTCATTAATAATTTTGTGTTTCATAATTATTTTACTGTTTAAATGATTTCTGAATAGTCTATAATAGGGTGTTTAACGGTAGTTATAACTTGCATAGCAATACAACATACCTGGCTGTTGATCAACATGTTTGAGTCATTTTTCATGGGCAATAACAATGTAAATTTTCAATAACTTTTTATTGTAGCCAAGACTCAAGGTTTGCGCCTAAATTTGACTTACTTTTAAAACTAAACCTACTCTAAGAAATATTCAGTGGAGTAAAAGATATGAAACTTGCCCATGTCTTCCCTATATCTTGTTGTGTAGATTTAAAGTGAGAGGATGTTGCATTGAAACTAATTTGGCAAAGCATTCAGATTGCCCAGAGGAGTTAATTGCTTGCTTTGGCCCGTGGTTGGCGTTTTTGTATACTGGAGCATTTCCTGTCCATTTATGTGTCAGTTTTTTTTGTTTTTGCTTAGAGTATGTCAATATCCTCACTGATTGGTTAATGGGACATAATACTTAGTCAGTGGCTTTTAGTTGGTTTCACCATCTTTGGCTGTGCCTTTTGAATGAATGCTTATTTGAGGTGAGACACTCTGAGGATTTAGGTCTTGTATCATAATGTAACCCTCGTTATTTCCCTGAGCGATGCAGATCAATAACTGCTGTTTATGCATGCAGCCCGCATATACGGCACTATTTCAGAGAAAGTAAGGTTGCTATTATGGCTGCTTAAGATCTGGCATGGTTTCAGTGTCCACTGAAAATAAAAGACAAATGCCGTACCAAAAAGGTCTCAGTGGATAGGAGACCATTATGTTGTTTCTTCTTTCTACAAAAGACAACTTATCAAATATTAGTTCAAATAAAACCATTTATTATTCATAACAATGAACCATAATCGGATGTTTACAAGACATCCCAGATGTATGAATAGAAAATGGCTAGATGCGGCAGAATATACAGTGGCTGAATTCGGGGACTGGCAATGTGGTTAAAGATCTAAGGTATCTCAAGAGAGCAAATGAGAGGGAAGTGGAGGAGAAAGAGACTCAGAATAAAAGGAAATAACCCCATGAGTGTATTATGTGCGGGGTTGTGACACATTGTGGCTTTCTGCACTTGTGTGGCAGAGCGGAGAGCGGGGGCGGAAGACTTGGCGTTTTACAGAGGAAAGGCCTCACTGTGTGCACATTGTGCAGCCATGTGTGGCATCACCACAGTTCACAACTTACCCATGTACAGTCTCCCAAATTTTCCCAAAGGGACTTCCAATTCTCATTGGCCTTGTTCCCTTTTTATCTGAATGCTCAAGCATGGAAAATCACTGACCTAGCTTCGGGGAATCTAAAGGTTTGCGGATGTATGAGCTCTGCCTAACCTGCTTTATAGTTCATCCTATGCACCGAATAGTCAAACTACGAAATCCGAAATGCATTTTTAAAAACGTTGATGTTAAATATATTAATCAGTATTCCATTCCACTTTAAAAAGATGCTTTGACTCCTTCTAGCAATAAAATGTCATTTGAGTAAATCTCCCTTGGATCTCAGTGGCATAAATGGTTAATATTTCTCCTTTGTACCGAGGAAGGCATGTGATAATCCAACATTTGAATGGGGTAACCCTATCAAAAGCTGGACTTTTCCATGACAAATTGCTTATGTTAATCTCTACATGAGCATACCTCTTATCAATGTGCTGAGGTCTCACATTTATTTTGCCTTGGGCGACTGTCTCCTCCATGTGAAGGATCTCACATTATAATCCACAGATCACATTGAATGGGGCAAGTATCTAATTTCTCATTGTGTGCTCCTTCCATTTAGGGTAGATGCTAAAGGAAAGCCAACCGAATGAGGCTTTGAGTTGAATAGGAGCGCAGAGGTGCTCAGAGCCAGGGCTAAGTCATCAGGTGGAGGGTCATCTTAGCCCTTTGTGTGATTTAACGCTGGGTAAATGTCACCGCTGAACAGCCCAGATCGAGCTATTCACTCCCACCTTTCAGTTCTCCTAACAATGTTAAAGGGCTTTGCAGTATTGAATGTTTTCTGCTCAAATGTCTGATAAGTATTACCCTCTAAGCATTTAATTAGGCCTGTCAATCCATTCAAAATGTAATTAAATTACTTAACTGATGTGTTGATTAAATAATTGCATGAATTAATATTTGTTAAGAAAAATTACATATATATGTAGATACTTTACTTTATTTTGGCAGGGAGATGAATGTGGAACAACAAAAATAGATATGCCTGTGAAGTTACCCATGTTTGTATGATTCGTGTTTGAAAGAGTATAAAGATGGCATGGGCTGCATCCGAAATTGCATACCAAGTACTTATTTAGACTACATAAATTACTTTGCGACCGCTAAAACAGTATTTTCTGTATAAATATGTGTAGTATGAATGTAACCTGGATGTACTACAGCCGCTGTTTCACTGCCATTCACAAATCCTCTCAAGTGGCCTCATGAAATAGGAGGTCATCTGGGTAGGCCTACTTTTAAACTTACTACTTGTCACATAATGTTTTTTGCCTTCTATATAGTATAGGGAAGTATGCAATTTCGGATGCAGCCATTCTATTTTCTGCCGGTTAGGTGAAGTATCGTAAAGCAGTCGTATTGCGCATGCATCCATACAAGTTTGTGGTCTATGCTGCCAGAATGCTTGACAGTGGGTGAGTCATAATGGCAAGTGGAATTAAGCATTTCCAAGGCATGGTTTGGCATAGTGTGACAATGCTGACAGTAATAGCAGTAATAGCGGACTTGTACAAATATGCTTTGGATTTAGGTTGTATTTAGCATCAGATCTTTTCTTCCATATTGTGACACACACAGAGCTTAATGGATTATTGAAAAAAAAAAAAAAAAGAGAAAAAAATGAAAATGTAGGGCGAGTTCTTTTGGATGTTGATATGTGGGCGTTGAAGTATAGACTAAATGATTGGAGAAGTCCTGCATACATCACCAGAGATGCAATACATTAAACTGATAGCTCTGTATTTAGTATTTTATATGTCTAAAAAAAAAAGAGAAATTTTAAGAGAAAATTTTACTAGTCAACAACACAAAATGCAAATGACTTAGGCTTTGTGTCCCAGAGATTGCAAACACAGTTGGCTCATTTTTTGTTATTATTTTTTAATGAGTTTCTTTTTCTGGCATGTCCTATATTCTTTCAAAAACATGTCAGAATTGTCCGTCTACGACTTGCTCGCGCAGACGGGGAGCTGAGAAGCAGGTCAGGCGCTGATCCACATGTGTCGTGGTGGATGTGCGGCTGAGGGGGAGTGGAGCCCCGCCAAAGAGCTGCGGCGATGTGTCAGACCTGCTCGCTCTTTTGTGGCGTGCCATTCATTCTCCTTGCATGCTTTGTTTTCCCATCTTGTTGACCTACTTTGCGCTCTTGAAGTAATCCTCCAGGCTCGTTCCACGGGTGGTTGGGGTGGAGCACTTTGCTATGCCTATCCCTCATTAGAATATCAGATAGCAGGAGAAGGTCTCAAAAAAAAGATAAAAAAAATGGAAAATCATCAAGGACTGTCTGGAAGTAGAGCACAAGGGCGTTACGTGCATTGTCTCAAGGGCCTGAGCTTGAACTCATTTACCAGGGCCTTGGCCTGTAATCGCAAAGACTATTCTGAGTCAATGCATTGTGCTTTTGAGTAAGGCTATCTATTCTTAGAGGAAAGACTTCAAGTTGGTACCATGTGTCGGAGGGTTCAATGAAATATTACCCTGTTTGATGCTGGGCTGGTTTTATTCGTCTGTCAGACTCGCTTTATATCATGAAGTCATTGTAATCTTACGCTGGTTTGACTAATCATGTAACGTAATGTTCATTATGTTTAAGATGCAAAGCATTTTTTAACTTTGAGTCATGCCAAAATGCAAGCTTAATGTTAGTGTATTTTTATGTAAAATTTCCTAACAGATCAGAGCAACTTCTTGATTATGTACATTTTGAAGTTCAATTGCTCTGATTTTATGATCCCTCTTAGATTGCCAGAGTCCCTGGTTAATAAACTGGATCTTGCCCAGGCCCTTCCCACTCCAAAGCAACCAGAATAATTACAGAAAGGATCTTTAATTAGGGCAAAGAGAAGAATTATCCAGCTGTGGCCAATGCAGTCTTCTCCTACATCATTTTCTCTTTCATTGAGCCAAAAAATCAAAGGAGGGAGAGGACTAACACAGAAGACGGGGAGGGCACCTTGGTGGAATTTACCCAGCAATGTTGTTTTTGCTTCCTCATACTATTTTCTAGGACTTTACCCTCTGTCCTCTTGTCATTTAATTTTAGTTTTACACAGCATTAAAAAAAACTATATATATATATATATATATATATATATATATATATATATATATATATATATATATATATATATATATATATATATATATATATATATATATATAAACAATTGCTGGAAACAATGGGTTCATAATATATTTTAATAAAAAAATTGCCATTGGAGATCTTTGGTTGCTGTATCACATCTCTCTGTGTTATCAGGGTCTTGCGTCATGAGTGTCATGTTTTTAGGACAAATATATATATATATACACACAGAAGGCCAGAGTGGGCCATGTTGGGGCGATGGGGGTGGGTGGTCAAGCCGCTTACCGGCTCTTGCTGCCAGAGAGAAAATGCAAGCAGGGTCAGTCCAGTTCACAGCAAGCTATTGACATGCTGTTGCCCTGATTACTCATTACCAGAACAGCGGGAGGTAGTCTGGGGCACAGAGTACTCCTGTGCCCTGGCATACGGGACAGGCCCCACCATTCATAACTAAAACCCCATTACTCTCTATTACAGGACCAAAGGTTAACAGCCATTGACCCCCCTACCCACTGCTAGCAAGACACTAGGGTGATACTGACACTGCTTGCAAAAGAACACAGGGCTACATATTCATCTCAGTGTTAAGGACAATGCTGATGACTCAGCATAAGAATAGGTTTTGGGGGGAATAGGGGGTTTGTGGTCACCTGGGAAATTGTGCCAGTGTAACGTGGTGTTGGAGCAAAAATGGTCTTGAGTGAAAGGGACATGCTTCATAAAGTTGCTTTATGAGCTGGAAATAATGGAAGTAGATGTCTTGAGTCCATCTGATTCCAATTATGAAACTATAAGATTGGATTAGAAATCCTGAAAACAACAATGATGAAATTAGAAACTGGGTGTTTCCTTCAGCTATGGGCATGTGGACTTTTAGAAAAACAACTCCCAACACATTTTTCACACTCTCACTAGAGAGTTAGTCATTTCATATTAACAATATAGAATGGAGAATTCATCTTTTTTTTCTAAGCCTTAATTTTTCTGGACTAACACATTTCCACACCACTTTTCAAATGATTTATTGTGTTTTGTAACATTTTGTGGTGGAAATTATATTTCACTCATATTTGGAATGCAGTGTCTAGCTCCTATTAAATATTAAAGGGTTAGTTCACCCAAAATGAAAATGAAAATTTTGTCATTAATTACTCACATTCATGTCTTTCCAAACCCGTAAGTTCTTCGGAACACAAATTAAGATATTTTTTATGAAATCCGAGAGCTGTCTGATTCCTCCATAGACAGCAATTTAATTACCGCTTTCAAGACCCAGAAAGGTAGTCAAGACATTGTTAAAATAGTGGTTCAACCTTAATTTTGTGAATAGACGAGGATATTTTTTTGTGTGCAAAAAAAAAAAAAAAATAATGACTTCTCTTCTCTTCTTCTCTTTCTCTGTTATTCTCCTACACCTTTGATGTTGTACACACAGTGCAGAGCATCTGTGTTTCTACGCCAGAATGCCTGCTAAGTAGTGACCGACACGTGTGTGCTGCTGACGCAGGAGCTGGCCAATAATGAGCCGCTGTTCTGATGTAGAACCCGGAAGCGATACACTGTGTTTACTATGTCAACAGCATGAGAACCACAGGGAAGATAGTTATTATTTTTGTTTGTATTTTGCACACAAAAAGTATTCTCAACGCTTCATAAAATTAAGGTTTAACCACTATTTTAACAATGTCTTGACTACCTTTCTGGGCCTTGAAAGTGGTAATTAAATTGCTGTCTATGGAGGAGTCAAAGAACTCTCGGATTTCATCTAATTTGTGTTCCGAAGATGAACGAAGGTCTTACTGGGGTGGAACGACATGAGGATAAGTAATTAATGACAGAAATTAAAGGGTTAGTTCAACCAAAAATGTAATGTGACCTTCATATAACAAAAAGAAAGAACAAATTAAATCAGTTGTTTTTAAAGTCATCACAGTCTTTTCTTCCCTTTCGTGATGTATATTCTTTTCTTGAACGAGAAAAAATCATCATGTCTCTCTTGATTGTGTCCATTAGGAATTGATTGGATCATTGTCGTTTGCTATCTCATGTGAGTGACAGGTTGCTGGATAGGATTATTGTCCCAAATTATATTCACATCCTTATGTATAAAGACAGCGAAAAATTATACTATGATGGGAAGGTGAAGCAAGCACCTGACAGAACCCTTTAAAGTTCTAGATAGGTACTTTTCTTCTAAGACTGCGCACGGCTTTGCCTTTCATCACAGAGAAAAGAAATGATGCCGTTTGGGTCGGATGCTTGGTAATGTCTATTTAAGGGTATCTCCGAATTTGTTTGTGATACTAAATAAAACACAGATGATGAAACCACAGTGGTAAACTAAGGAGGCTGACCTTGTCCTGCCTCTGTAACACAACCCCTAGAATGATCTGCAGGTCAGCAACCTTCCCCTGCCCTCCATTATCAGACCACACTCGCTCCCTCTCGCTCTCTTTTCTCATGCTTCACTCCCATACTTCTTTCTCTTGCTCTCTTTGTTCCTCTTGCCCCTCATGAGGGTTTCTATCTCCTTATCTTTGTCTATGCAAAATGTACACGGGTCAGCTATTATACTCGAGCAGCGGCCTTTTTAAGCTGTCATCACTTTTCTCACTATTACACAATAATGCAACATTATAATGTCAACAGAGGTCATGTAGTATTATGTTCCGTTCCTTCTCCGCATTGATCAATACACAGCAGAAGCACGTGAAAAGTTTGCTAGTATGTGTTGTTGTGCGGGGAGGGACTCACATTTCCAGGTGACTGAATGATTGTGACGCAGAGCGATGTGGAAAGCGCTCTGATATTGCTGAAAAACGAGACGGCGTCAGCAGCTTCTTGATGTCCCCCATTCAATGAGTAATTACTGCAAATCGCAAAGGCGAGCGCCAGAGAGCCTGAAGACGCCTCATCCATTTTGACGCTCATCTTTGCAATTTAAACCACCGGTGATCTCTCAAAAGGCCCTCCGCAATTGTGGCGCATTTGCACGGCGTGATTTTCACTTGTCCTTGTCTGCCGAGCTCCTTATCTACAACGCCCTTCGTTATTATTCTCTGAAAATAACTTTGTGCTCAAGGTTATAGAAGTCTTGTGAAAGCTAGCTATTTAGGCATTCATATACCTGCTGCACATGTATGCTAGTAGGAAAGGATGTTAAGGATCTATTATATAAAATTGAGGTTTGTGGCTTTTATGTTTATGCATTTAGTAGATGCTTTTATACAAAGTGACTTTCTGCATTTGAACCCACAACCCTGGCTCTGTTATAGCTCATCTATATGCCATGCATGCTATGCTGCGTAGACAAAAAAATAAATAGGAAAAATACACATTTTATAATGTAGTTTTGTCTTCTGGGTAAAAAGATATTGCAAAATATTGATTACCCATCTTGTACTCATAGATGTTTACAATTTTTGGTGCTATAAAATGGTTTCTTGATGTAGTAAAAAAAATCTGTTCACTTTATTTGTTCTAAATCATTAGGGTTTTTTCTGTAGCAATTGTTTTTTTCTCTCTAACGTAAACCTGTCAAATCTTGGTATATGACATTATTTCTAAGGCTACTGGCTATTTAAAAATTCACCAAACCATTAGATATTTCTGCCTTAACCTTTTTGTCCTCGTCAAGCGGTTTAATGGGGTCTAGTGTTAAATCATGTCAAAACGTGTGACCTGAACCGAGATGCTTTTTTAAAAGGTTTCATGTACTGTTACAGTTCAGAGGTCAGATACAAAAAGATCCTCCAAAAAGGTCCGAAAACATGCCTGTCGAACATTAGTAGGGTCAGAGAATTTATGTGAAATCCTCAGTAAACATCATCCTTCAGCAAATTAAACCATAATCCATGTTACTTTAGCATTTACTGGACACCATTTGCCCAGGCATGTACTCTTGGCTCATATCTCTCTGTCAATCACAGATGGCATTTACTGGCTAAAACAGGGACTAAAGCAGTCTTGTGCCAACAAGGACATTCATCTGCCAAAGACAAATTGGTGCATTGAAAGTCGTTTAATAGATAGGCTTATATGAAATATGGGGGGGAAAAGGGTGTGTTCTGGTGTTTGACAGCACTCAGAAATGAACATTTGCTTGGTTTACGACCTGTGTTGTCTCATTAAATATTCCTTATTAACACGGAGCAGTAAATATCTAGCTTTTTCAGTGTGCAGCAAAATAATAAGACACCATTAGCCTTCCGGTATTTATGAAGCTGCTACATTTACATGCACCCAAATAATCCATTTATAATCAGATTGCCGGCTCAATCGGATTGAAAAAGAGTAAAACAGTAATAGTTCACCAAAAAAAACGTTGCTGATTTATGAATGCGTATACCAACAGTGCAAAATATATATGAGCTCTGTTGGTGTCACGTGCATGGTTGTCTCCGTAAGTTTGATTGATGTCACACGCAGAGCACGCGGGCAAAATTTTTAATCGGACTGTATATAAAACACATATAAATGGATATTTGAATCAGATTACAATGTTTAGAGTACATGTAAACAGATCTGCAATCAGATTCAATTAATTCGGATTGAAAAATGGTGCATGTTAACCCACTGAAGTGAAAAGATCGCTTGCAGGGACTGTTCACCCAAAAATGAAGATTATGTAATAATTTACTTTCTCTCATGTTGTGAATTTCTTCTGTGGAAAACAAAGTAAGATATTTTGACAATGAAAGTCAGTAGGGTCAAATGTTGTTTTAGACCAAACTGATTTTTTATTTTATGGACAAAAGCAGTGGAAGTATTTTTTTTTTTTCCACAGAAGAAAAATGCATAAAGATTTGGAATTGCATGTGTGAGTAAATGATGACCTAATGTGCATTTTTAGGTGCACTAACGTTCTAAGCAATTCAGTTCAATTCAATTCACATTTATTTGTTTAGAGCTTTTCATGATACATATTGTTTCAAAGAAGCTTTAAAGTGAGTGTATTATTATTATTGTAATCTGTTATCAGAGTTGACTGTGTCCAATTTATGTAATTTCAGAAAAGTACATATAAAAGTTATTAGTTAGTGAACAATGTAATAATTTAGCCAATTTAATTTACAGTCGCTGTTAGCAGATTAATTTAAGGTAGAAACAATGAGCTAATGAAAGTAATGAATACATGTTAACAGTCACATACACAATTAAAAAAACACACATACACAATAGGTTTAAATGGCAATGTGGTGAAGAACCACACCAGCCTCAGGTCACTGGAGACTCGAGGATTGACCCATTGATAGATAAAGACTAAGGTCTCAGTGGTCATGCTCGTTATCCGTGGTCACTCTGTTAGAGCCCTTATTTCCAACAAGACAGAAGATTGGAGAACCAAATACAACAGTATTGATTTTGCAATTGATAGTTGCATGCCTGCTATTGATCAGGATCAAGCATCTGCCATTTGCAGAGGTGTGCATTTTCCATTGGTAGTGGGTTTGCAATTAAGACCCGTTTAGCATTCCAAGCCCATGTGTGATTTGTTGTAATGGATGTTCATTAACTTGCTTCTTTGCTTTTGGAGGTCAAAAGACATCCCGGAATCCCAAGGGCTTTAGCCTTCTGCACCTAATTTTGTGACATTTTATTTGCCTGAATCGTTTTTCAGTAATTTTCAGTAGCATGCAATTACACAACATATCCATAACCATAAGCAAGTCTGTTTTTAGTTGCAGACAGAATGCTAGCGAAATATGAAGTATGAGAAGTATTAATTAATTATGAGAATAATTATTATTATAATTAAAAATGCAAGAGGATTACGGTTTAATGCAGTAGTTGTCAGCCTCTGACAACCCAGAGACCCATATGAAAATACCAGATTTTCTTGGAAACACTGCATATTAACTTTGAGTAATGACATTAACAAACTTTATTATATTATGGTAAACTAGTGTTCCTAGTTTCTTAATTAACATAATTTATTTTGGCATATCCTGAGTTATTGAGCCACAGGAAGAAATTTCAATTTATTTAATGATGGTTTCACTCTATATAGAATCAATCAAATTCTGTGTGTGTGTGTGTGTGTGTGTGTGTGTGTGTGTGTGTGTGTGTGTGTATGTGTGTGTGGGCGGGTATTCCCTACGTTATGGGGACCAAATGTTTTGATCTTGTGGGGACATTTTTTTGGTCCCCATGAGGAAACAAGCTTATAAATCATACAGAATTATCTTTTTTGAAAATCTAAAATAGCAGAACATTTTCTGTGATGGGTAGGTTTAGGGGTAGGGGTAGTGTAGGGGGACAGAATATACAGTTTGTACAGTATAAAAACCATTACGCCAATGGAATGACCCCATAAAACATGAAAACACAACGTGTGTGTGTGTGTGTGTGTAAAGAAATTTCTATTTTTTTTTAAAATAATAGTGCACTATGGGTTTAATAAATAGATAAAAAAGGAGTCTTCTTAAAGTTGTCAATTTTATCTGATCCTTTGTGACCTGCTGGTTCCTTTATTAACTTCTTAATTAGAGAATTTGTGTAATGTTTTCTGGATTGTAAACATGTCTGTGTCTGAATTACACGACTTACAAACTCAAGGCCAGCTTTACTTCTACCCCCACTTCCATCTCTTGCTGCAAAATCAATGGAGTGATGTAGGTATATGGAGGAGGACATGGGGACAGACTTAAGCAGACTGCTTGTCTGAGTTCCATTTCATGCATCAGCGGCTACAAGCTCAAACACCACGATCAGCCTTTGCTGTTCAACACCTCACTTGCTCACACTAGTATGCACCATATGCAAGCGCACACACACATAGCCATGCAAACACAAGGTGAGTTCAGAAGGAAACACAACATGTTATTGGACGCCACATTGATCTACTAAAAATGAAGTCTTGCTGCGGCAGCGCTACTATGGAATCTTATACCATGGAAATACCAAATAGCATGGAAATTCAGCCTTTGTCAGTTCAAGCTCTGACAACAGTTTGACATAGGGAGTAGAGAACAGTGGGGAATTCCTGAAAGCATGTTATGCGACTTACCTCGGCTTACTCTGAGTAGGCAGATAAGCTCAACTTTCGGTTTCCAAAATCTGAGGTAACTTTCAGGGTATGTAAGTAGCCATAGCAACTTATTCTCTGAACATAACCTTTTGTTCCAGGGTGAGTTTATTTTAGAGGACTTCAGCACATTCATGCCCTATTGATGAGGCTCCAGTGGGCTTGACAGATTTCAAGACAATATGCACTATGAATGAAAATCGCCATTAAACAAAAGAAGACAAAAGTATAGGTGTGATCACGGTATGTTGTTATTACCATAAATACGAGATTTCAACTCACATTCTCGTAGAGCTTGGAATTACAGCTTGTAAGATGGGAATTATCTGTGGCTCTGTTTACTCCTGGTAATAAGATGCGTTTTGGTCGACTGGATGACAAGTGGATGAGGGAGACACACCCGTTTCCACCTGGTATTTTAATCCGTCTCTTTTGTCCATTTTCAACCATTTCCCCTGAAGTCTTCGAGGGGAGCGTCTATGGGCGGGTAAATGTAACGGGTTTTTTCGATCTAATGAACAAAATAACCTTGCACAGTTTACATTTACATTTACATTTCTGCTCTGACAGCCGCAAGACCACATCAAACATGGTGAGTGCATGTTAGAAATCAGGAATGGTGAGAGAACATTGCGCTTTGTGCATTGTGTACAAGTTTTTCGTCTTCAAACCAAACTTGGGTCTTCAGCTGACAAAGTTTAAATCTCATCTGGCTAGCACGCTTCCCATAATATTTACACGTTAGGTCAGTAGGCGGAGAGCAGGTCTCTTGCGCTGTTCAACGCATTTGACCACATGAGCATTAACACTAATCCGGTCGAATGCGTTTTCGCCTACCTCAAGAAGTGGTTGAAATTGGACAAGCACAAATGTTTTACACACCGATTACACCTGTATTTAGTGTCATCCACTTGTGATCTGATCACAAGTGGACACATCTTAATACCAGATGTAAACAGGCCTGAGAGCTCCTACTTGTATGCCGTGACCGTGCTGTACTAACTGACTGAACTTACTCCAGACCTCGGTTTTGGAACCTGCATACCTCGAGTAAGCAAGGTTTGGGTTAATTGACCGAGAGTTCAGGGTATATGTAAGATGATGGTAAGTTAAACTTGCTTTCTGGAATACCCCCAGGACACAGGTATACTTCTCTACTGGTGAGCTGAGATCCAAACATGGTCTGATATATTAATTACACTGAATAAAAATAATTATTTGTTACATTTTTATATAGCGATTTTCTGGGTACTCAAAGCGCTTTACATATTGAAGGGGGGAATCTCCTCAACCACCACCAATGAGCAGCATCCACCTGGATGATGCGGTGGCAGCCATATTGTGCCAGAACGCCCACCACACACACACCAGCTTATTGGTTGAGAGGAGGCAGAGTGATGAAGCCAAGCAGTATAGCTATATATGGAGATGATTAGGAGGCCATGATGGACAGAGGCCAATGGGCAAATTTGGCCAGGATGCCAGGGTTACACCCCTACTCTTTTCGAAGGTCATCCTGGGATTTTAATGACCACAGAGACAGGACCTCAGTTTAATGTCTCATCTGAAGGATGGAATTATTAGTTCAGTAAAATTAATAATAATGAAAAAAAATAAATTAAATTAATAAATGTGCAAGGGAAATTGGTGTTGAGTCCAGTGTAAAATCTAGGTCCTGAAGTTGAAAACCACTGATGGCTAAAGGTTATTTTGGGTCCAAGTAACCCAGAAACTGAAAGGTCACTCATCTCTTTTGTACCCTTGAGCAAGGTGTTTACCAAATGCACTGTCCAAATGTACTGCTAATTTAATGGATGGGTAAGATGACCGCAAACACAATGGCAGCCATCTAAATTAGAGAACAAACGAAATAACCTTGTGATATCTCTGATTCTATTTCTGACGGCACACATCCAAATAATTATAAGCTACTGTGTCCTCTAAGTTCCAGCTTAATTCTCTGTTTATTGATAGTGAGTCACTAAAAGAACATACATCCGAAGACCTTTCTCTTTACCATAACAAATCAAGGAACTCTGGCTCCTGACCTGTAGGTGTATTATAAGAAAGCCAGCTGCCTATAGCTGAAGCTAATTCATCATGACATGGTCAATGAGGATCACACTGGTATGGCCTGCAGGGAAACTTCCATTAGTTTGCTGTCCACTGCACAATGTATCTTATTCAGGGGGTAGGACTGACTGAAGATAAACAGATCCATAAATGAATCTACATAGATCCTCTCAGTGACATTTTCATCTCGACATCTTTCAAAAAATAAGTCACATTTTGGTAAGGTTTAAATAAATTGAGGGGAAAACATACATCTCTTCTGAGCTCCAAAACTGATGTCTTGCACAGTGACTTGAGGAAGGATGGATGGGTGGATGGCAGATTTTCCTTTTTGTGGGACCTGTCCCTTTATATTCCAAGAGCCATCCCTTCAGTTTTGCAAGAAAGAAGTATCCCTTATTGCTTTAAAGTACCCAATTAACACAAGGAAAGATCTGGTGGTGAAGTATTTGGGGAAATCAAATTCCTTTTCAACAGGCCCCTTGCAGGAAAGCCAGCAATAGGCCCCTTTATCTAATATATGCCAAGAATAATTAGGTTATTGCAGCACTGCCTGTTGTTGCTCAGTAATTAGGCAAGTCTCTTATGGATTCACTCCAGGTCACAGTGACCTTGAGGAAGAGGGAAAAAACTGCCCACTATTGACATCTAAACTGAGGATAGCGGGTCAATTCCCACAGCCGGCAGGTTCACCCTGATCACGTACTGTGCTTTCCAGCGGCGGTGATGCGGAAAACCGTTGGAAGTTGAGGACGCGGAGATGAAAAGGAATGTATGATGAAGTGTACCAAGGTCCTCAAGGAGACAATGAAGGCTCTGCCCCTCCCATGCCTCTTCCTGCATAGTCCGTACTCTTGGCCTTGCTTTTGAGGTAACTTTAAAAAAAAAAAAAAAAAACGCAAGGGCAAGTAGGCAGTTATCGCAGAGAGTTTCAGATACACTTTTTGTCGTGGTCATGCATTAAAAAGCTTTTCATCCTGGTTCATATTTCACAAGTGGCATTATGGAATAAAAATTAAGCTACATTTATGCTTGTTTTACAAGTGTTTGGCAACCTCATACCTGTGCTCAGGCAGAATATGCTTTTCAACATTTTTTACTGAAAAAATTAATATAATAGAATAGAATAGAATAGAATAGCCAGGAGTAGGCCTTAGTTACATTAGGACATTTAAGTAGCTTTTATTTTTACATGTATTATTAATTTTTAAACAAATTTGAAACTCAGGTAAAATTATTTCTTTCACATTTTTATGGCAACATGTTTTTTTTTTAAACAATGCTTTCTCTGAAATACATTATAAAATAGACTATACACCTTGTAAATTTTCTACATAATTTTCTAGTTAGACAATGCTGTCTGCCAAGTAATCCATGCTTTTAAACTAATTTTGTGGTGATAAATGTGCATCCTGTATTTTAATATGGTGATAACAGATTTAGTTCATCCATGCTGTTATGCAATGTACAAGCCATTAAAGATCTTCTGTCATCCACATTCTGCCAACATGGCTAGTTACAGTGTGGTAATTGGTCATATTGGATCCTTAATCAAAAAGCTCATTGTTTCTGCTGCCTGAAAAGGAACAATTACAGTCCCATATGCTGAGATGAAATGAAACAATTACATGTGATGGAAGCCAAAAAATCTTTAAAGAGAAATTTCTAGTTGTATTCAACTCCCATAATGGGACTAATATGTGTCACTTCAAAATAATCCACATATTTATCTAAAGGAAATTGACTGTATTTGCAATTAAAATGCACATGCATTACACAAACATTATCATACTGTGTCATGATGACATATTTATAAGTTGCTGGAGGCAGGGTCTTGTGCATCTTTTCTTTTTTTTTTGGCAGTTTTGTCTCACTTGCTGCTTCCGGCAAGATAAGACATGGCCAATGGGGGGGAAACACTTGCTAACAACTATGTGGTTCTTTTGATATGTAAATATGTTCAAACCTACTTGTATAGTTTTCAATGTGCGAACAATTCAAATCTCAAACTAATATTTAAATGTGTGTGTGTCTGTGTGTGTGTGTGTGTGTCAGTATTATTATATTACGTAAAACAAATTATATTTAGATTTATATTAAGTATGGGTGTATGCATCAAAAATCCACTTGGCTAAAAAAAGGAGTTTGAACCGGCAAGATGCTGGCCGTTCGGACAAGATGCATTGACACATAAACTGGATATGTGTTAAAACCAGATAAAAATCAACAAGAGGTCACCCACTAGGGTCATCCAGTCATCAGCAGGAAACGGAAGAGGTCATGAAAGGTCAGAATGATAAACACCTTCATTGATGGGTGTGAGTCACCAGCAGGGCAGGAAATGAAGAGCTCCACCCCTCAGGGGTCACAAGAAGTTAAAGGTCCCACTGAGGACACTGTTGTATGACGCAGGAGAGCACAGGCAGGAATAGTGCAGATGAGTAGGCAGTATTGGAGCAATAAAAGTTCTGAATCACCTCCTTCTGGGCAGGACAGGCTGAGCTGTTAATATAATATGAAGTCATGTGTCTATTGAAGGACTACGGTATTTTACACCCTCCGAAAATCTGCATAAATTAATATATGAATGAATATATAAATATGCATACATGAATGAAATGAATAATTGATTCACTTAATAAATAAATTCAACATCTTTCATTTTCTAATTTATAATGCTGCTGTTGTCAACATTAAATTAATTAATCAATAGTGCAAGTCATATACATGAGGATGGAGGGTTTTTTTTTTAGAGCGTTTTCCATACAGAAAGGTGATCAATATTGATGGCCTGTGGACGGCCCATAGCAACTGAAAACTGGTGAGGGACCAAAAAAACTAAGGCTATACTGCTTATTTAAAATAGCAATTAGAACTGACTGTTCTGAATGAAAAATGACAAACCTGACTGTGACTCTATCGCTGTGGTGTCAAGGAGCATTTTACAGCCCGTTCCAGGACAGAAGTGAATAGGCTGGGCATCAGAGAGTGGTTTTCATTTACTCATAGCTGTTAATTCAAACACATGTGAGGGGAAATCTACTATTATATACTGTATAGCTGAAGTAAAATTAGGCTAAGTTGGTTAGCACTGTCCAGTTAGCCAACTACAAGTCTCTTCTGCTAACAAAGGCTGCATTGTTGTGAAATATTACAATTTAAAATAGCCATTTTGTATGTGAATACATTTTAAACTATAGTTTATTCCTGTGATGACAAAGCTGAATTTTTATCACTCATTAATTCAGTCTTCATTGTCACATGATCCTTCAGAAATCATTCTTATATGTCGATTTGCTGCAGTGTTGAAGACCGTTGTGCTGCTTCATATTTTTGTGGAAACTGTGATGCATTTGTTTTCAGGGTTTATTCATCAATAGAACGTTTAAAACCATTTATTTGAAAAAAAAAATTCTAACATTATAAATGTCTTTACTGTCAATAATAATAAATATAAGATGTCCTTGCTAAATAAAAGTATAAATTTCTTTATAAAAAAAAATCGTCATGAACTATACAATTGTCACGATCACCAGCTGGCTTGATATGTCCTTGATAGCCACCAGAGGGCACTTCACCCCAGACTATTGTCGTTTCATCACAAACTACATTTCCCAGAACTCATTGTGCGGTCTCATTATCCCTGATTGTTCTCAGTAGGTAACCATTACCTTGTCAGTCCCTGTCTATATATATACGCCTGGTTCATTCTGTCATTCGTTGCGAAGTCTTGTATGTGTCACCACTGCATTTCTGAGTGCTCTGTTGATTATCTGTTCCATGGTTTTGACACCTGCCTGTTTTATGGATTTCTCTGTTTGCTTGTTTTCTGGATCACCTTGTCTGTCTGAGTTGCCTCTCTGGTGTTTGTGTCGGACTGTTTACCCTGTTTATGACCTTTGCTGTTTTTTTGTTGTTTTACATCTGTGGATTACCCTTTAGTAAATTACTGGGTTTGGATCCTCAACCTTTGCATTGCAGTTCATGAACCATTTATATATATGAAGCAATATCACACTCGTAAGCGTGCAATATATATCATATACCAGCATGGCTGTGATTCAGCTGTAGGCACGAGGCCACAGGCCGAGTGTGATATTGTGTTTATACAACGGTTTGATGGCACAAGTATGTAAATAAAAAAAATAACAATGGAGTGTCTTTAAAACCCTCTTTTGTGCAGAACTATTTCCTTCCGCCATGGATTCAAATCTCAAGTTGACAGTTTGACCAAGCCTCCTTTACTAATTCTAAAACGTCACTTTAGAACTTGATACGAAGGAATGTTGAGTTTATCCATTGAAACTCATTGTATTTTGCACAGTGTTATTAAGAGAGATAGAGAGAGCCTGAGCGAGCATTACCTGTGTCTGATATAACATTCATTCTTCAGGGTTATCTATTATAAAAATCTGTCTGAATGTCCACTGAGGGAAGCAATCTTTGTATTTGTCCTTTTTACAATTGAGGGAATTTTCCATAACAGTGCTGAAATGACATCCTTTGTTTACAAAAGTCCCTTTCAATTTAAAAGTCTCTTGCAACTGACTCATTCACTTGTAAAGTTTCTGCCATCTAAAGGTAAAATTCAGTCAAATGTACAAATGCATTGCTCTACAGGATGCAAGTGAAATATAGCCTTAATATTAAATAATTAAATTGAACATAGCCCAATTCGATTTGCTCAGGTACAAGTAATAGATTAATAAGACCAAAGATTGCCCATTTTATGTATCCAAAATAAATCATATTTCATGTTTAACCACTATGAGACACAGCGGCAAATCCCAGAAGTGCTGGACGAGATGAAGCTGTTCTCGGCGGTTACACGAGCCCTGAACGGCCGCTGACGGCCTGGAGCTCGCATCTCTGGATATGTCTAAACAAATTGTAAAACAGGTGCTATGATTGAATATGAGTCGCATATTTCAGGTCTAAACAACTACATTCTTGCCTAAAAAAGTACAGTCCGTGGTAATTGTTGTATCTGTAAAAAAAATAAATAAATAAAAAATATGGTGGATTTGATTGGCCACCATGACAGTTGCTTCAAGTGGAGTGATACAAACGGTGAAACGGTTCCTGTGGCGATACTGGTAGAATATTGCATGGCTGGAAAGACCTTTCAGCCAATCAGATTCAAGAACCAGAGAGAACTGTTTTATGAATAAATATATATAATTTTATATAATATATATATAAATTACGCAAGGATACATCATGATTTCCATTGAAAAATTATATCATGGTTTCCACAAAAATATTAAGCAGCACAACTGTTCTCAACATCGCTAATAATAAGAAATGTTTCTTGAGCAGCAAATCATCATGTGACATCGAAGACTAGAGTACAATATTACTGTTTTTACTGTATTTTTTTCATCAAATAAATGCAGCCTTGGGGAGCAGAAGAGACTTGTAGTTGGCTAACTGGGCCATGCTAACAAACTTAATTAGGCTAATCTTACTTCAGCTATAGTATGTAATGTAAGAGACATACCATATGCATGTCTACCGTAGAGACTTTCAAAAACATTAAAGACTTTTACCAATCCCAAACTTTTGAAAAGCAGTAAATAAAAATAATTATATTTAGTCTTAAATTGTTGCTTTTCTTGTCTTACTTTAAAATAGTTGCTATTGAACCTTTTGGAACTGCGCGTCCTTGTTCTTGTGCCATCCTGTGAAAGTGCCACTGAGATGAATGGTAATGCTAATGGATAGCTTTCGCCAGGTGTTATGGACCTCCTTAGTCCAAAACATAATGAGAAAGCCATGACTACACACTCCCTATCATGCAAGCGCTAATAAAACAAATCTGTGTAGTATTTACTCAGTGTTCTAAATCTAACCGACCCTGAGATGTATTTAGGCACCGTGACTTACCCTCCCGAGAACAAACACAGGCAAACATGAACACACAGGCAATATATTAAGACATTCACAGGGAGGTCTCTGTTCCAAGAAGACCTTAAATAAACTGGCACATAGTGACCAAGAGGATGCAGCTGGACCATCTATCTGACTCTGGCGCTTGAGCTGAATAGACAGAGAAGGAAAAGGGGGGAGAAAGAGAGCGAATGAGTGAAAGAGAGATGGATGAGGGCAGAAAAGAGTGCTAGACTCAAGAGCACAATGTGTGCACCTGGATAAAGCTCCCCCACATTACTCAGCTCTCATCCGGCCCAGTCCGGATACGCTCATCAAAGACCCCTGCTGTCTGAACTCCCCTCCACTCTTGTGCAACTTTCCTTTCAGTTTAATAACTCCTCTTCCTGCTCTTTGAATTATTTTTACAGCATCACGTCTGAGCTTTAAATACTTCCTGGGACTCCGAGAGTTCTTGGAACGGCTTTGAGAGCCTCTTACAGAGGACATTGTACCATACATAAACTTTGGCGACATAAGCATCACTGTAAAGTTAGCATGGTTTTTAAAAGTCTTAAATTTCAGAGACACGGTTTACACACACACACACACAAACATTAATCCACCTTACACTAATTTTGTGTGTCACACTTGTTGATTTAACTATTCTGAAGAAAAAATACAAGCCCATTTGTCTCTGTTTGTCTCCCAGCATGATGCTGGGGCAGGCTGCTCTATAAAAGGCAGTTTTAACACTGAAACAGAGAGGCCAGTGGCCCTGCATAGCTCTGAGGGACAGGAGTACAGAAGGTCATCTACAGCATGGCTGATGAGGCACTGTCTGTAACCCAACTCACTGAGGGAACAAAAGGCCACAGAGGTCACGACCTCTCATAGTCTCTCAGCCGAGTGCAAAGATAGGAGTTCAAAAAGGCAAAGAAAGGGATGTGGATATAGTGAGTCATTAGTCACTATATAGTACTGCAAGTGTCAAATATCTCAAAAAAGTGAAAAGAAAAATATTATAAAATATTCAACATGGTCCAAAAGTTTGAAACCATGTGATAATGCATTTATTTTGCATTTTAATGTATATGGTTTGTCATCTATAAATATAAAATATTATTATTTTTTATTATGCAGTTTTGTTTCTAGATTTAAAATTTATAATATATATATATATATATATATATATATATATATATATTATATATAATCTGTAAATGCTAATATTATATAATAAATTAAAATAATAAATCTGTAAATGCTAATTTTGTATAATACAATTTTAATATATTAAATATTATTTATCAAATTATATATTTTTTTATTTAAAAGAAAAAAATCAATAAATGTTATTAATAATAAATATTAAATGTTATTGTAAATCAGTACATGTTATATGTCATTTATTAAATTATATTTATTGTTTTTATCACATATTTCTTTGTTTCTAAAAGAAAAATGATCAATAAATGCTACAATAATAATAATAATATTACATATTATATTGTTTGATTTTGAACCCCATATAAATGTGCATTTTTAAAAAGAGTAAATTCATTTAAAAGCCACGGATTAACTATTTACAATCTGTTCGAATCAACGTTATTTTCTTCTTTGAACTAATTCAACTGCTACAGTACACATTCAGGTGTGAAATTTGCAGTAAATAAAAGCTCTAGGCATTGTTATTTTATAAAATCTCTACCACGAGGCGATATTTCACAGATGAGCACCTGATGGGTCTTGGAGAGCTACTTTGCACTTCTGTCCCCATTCTTTATATGCTGTACCGCCCACAATCTCGGTAATGCCTCTCTCCTAATCGCTGTAGCACAAGGCCCTCTGGAAGACTCCGACTCCATCACTTAATCCTGTGTCCTGTTTGATTCTGCAAGGCACTCATCGCAAGGCTACGTGAACAGAGTGGAATATGTTTTCACGCCCGGGTGGTTATTTGATTAGGTATACCGAAGGTTTATGTGATAAAGCGCTAGCCAGGTCTCGCTGTAGTAAGCTCTGTTCCAATTCAGAGACAAGGACAAGAGGAACACATGTACTGTATGGGACAAGCCGAGAGTTTAATGTCATCTTGCTGCTGCAGCTGCTCCACGCTCCTTCCTAAGAGGGTAAAGCGCGACTCCCAAGTTTATAAAAAGTTCTTGTTCTTATGAGACAGCCACTTATACAATAAAACAGCATTTTTCGAAATGGACTTGCTGTTCTTTTTCAGAGAGGTTCTGGTTCGTGTTTTAGGCACATTTAGCTTGAGATTAAATATGATCATTATCAAGTCTTCTTTCATTAAAATGGTCAGATGCTGTATTATTGATTTCTATAAATGTGACCAACTTTCAGCTGCATTTAGCAAAGCCGTCACTCACGTATAGCATTATTGACATACGTGATGCCGTTGTCTGGCTCTGGGAATAAATGTTTGTGTGTTTAGCTTTGGTCGGTAATCTGTTAACCATCCTTGCATTTGGAAACAGCCCTTTCTGCAGTGTGACATGAGGGGGCCGTGGGCAGGCCGATTAGAAAGCTGCTTCATTACCCTTTGTCACATCAACTCAGATTTATGGGGCCTAATGGAGGACACTCTGTTTCTGCAATTTACAGAGGGAGATGGGAAATCATACGTTTTTTGCTATCCATTATGGTCACTACTGTGGGCTTTGGAAGAGAGAATGACTTTTTTAAGCAGCAAGACTTACCCCTTCAGTCTGTTTTAGTTAGCAAATGGTGTCATTTATTTCAGAGATGTACTGGAAAAGCGATTTGTTGTGTTGTTTAAATGAGAATTGTAGATTATTTTGACCAACTGCATTCTGAGGGGATTTTAGTTATTCAGCTGTGAAATGCAAACGAATTAAGTCATGCACTTACACATATGATTGGCTCAATGGTAGCATCTGCTGGCTGTCAACGGTACTGCGGCGCTTGCTGTTTCCAAGAAGGACTATTAAAGGGATAGTTCACCCAAAAATAAAAATTGTCATTAAAGGGTCATGAAACACCAGAACACTTTTTTGAGATGTGAACAGATACGAACAGCTTGCATGTCACTGAAAACACTAATAGCACTCATAAATTTGACCAAAAAGTGGAAATTGGTTATTTTTGCATTTTTCAGAGCAATTTCATAATTTTCTTGTCATTCAGAGCCATGGGTCGTGCTCGTTTCCTCAGTGGTACAATCCAAAAATATGTTTCCAATTACATTCGCCTGAAAGAAGAAAGTCATATACACCTAGGATGGCTTGAGGGTGTGTAAATCATAGGGTAATTTTCATTTTAAAGTGAACTAATCCTTTAAATCTTATGAACTTTTTGAAGCATCAAAGTGGTTGTTGCGTAGCTGTCTGTGGAGGGACAGAAAGCTCTCAGATTTCATCAAAAAGATCTTCATTTGTGTTCCGAAGATGAACTTTCGTTACAAGAGGACGGAACGACATGAGGGTGAGAATTAATGACAGAATTTTTATTTTTGGGTGAATTATCCCTTTAAAGCTGCAATCCAACTTTTTTTGGTTAAAAATGATCTACAATCAATTTTTGAGTAAGTACATAACCAGTCAGTGTTCAAAAGTATCTCGCTACCTTAGCCCGATTCAAACTGGTAAGCCGGTTTTAACCGGTAATGATGTTTTCTATTTCGGGTGGTCATGGTAGGTTTCCGCGGGAAATTTAAGCATGCCGCCATTCATCTTGTGTCATTACGCCGCGTCTGTTTACATATCCCATGTGGGGATGCTGCAGGTGATATAATTAGCCTTTTCTCACAGCAGCTGGACAAATTTAACTCATCATTTTGATGGTGGATTGTATGATATAACAAATGAGCAGTTAGAGATTAGACTGTGATGAAAATGAAATCTACAGGTAACGCTAATACACACTAAATACACGTCACGCAATGCTGATGTCGTTAACAATCAAAGTATAACAATGATAATAATTTTCACGGTTTGATGTGATATGAGCTAAGTGATGGTTAGATTTAATCACCATTGGTAGCACAATTTATTGTAAGGCTTTTTTTTCCCTCAGTTGGTGGCAGATTTGTTACTTGTTCAGATGACATTTTCCGGTGAAAATTCTTATTGTGGTCATACTTCCCAAACTACAATCTGTGATTCTGAAGTACAGTGTCCACCGGTGTGGTGACTGACAGCCACACATTCTCCACAAAACATTAGATTCATCTGCACTGAGGAGCCGTGCCAATGCACAACCCATGTAAAGATGATAATTCAGCAAATAACTGCAATTGCAGGTTTCAAACAGATATAGCGACAAAGAGGCAAAATTTACGGCCCACAGCCTTTAAAATTTCAGATTAAATTTAGATATTTATATTTTTACTCTGCTTGTTGAATTTATTTTCTTGCAAGTTGCTTGTTGTAAGACCAACTTCTGTTCTGGACATCTTCCTCTGGATGTCATTGGCACAGGTGAAGGAATTATGAGATGTCACTACAGAACCCCGTCAGAAGGTCACATGGCCAACATAGTTCAAAACCATAAAACACTCAGCTTTGTTTGCTTTCAGAATCAGAATATAGAGCTGTTGTGCTGTGAAGAAGTTTGTAAAATGTGCTATTCTAAAGTTCAGTGGGGTCCAAAGATCTTTATGCACTAGCAACCCTAAATCACAAGTCATGATCAAAATTAAACCCCAAATGTTTTATTGAAGTGATTATTTATACAGGAATTAAATTGCTTACTAAATGCAACTTTTAGCAATTCCTTTAATGTATCAAAAAATTACATTAGAAGCCCAAGATTTCATTTTGTTAAGTGGTACACTAAAGAACTGTAAGCTTTCCAATAAATTGCTTTTATTAAGAAATGAATTAATGGATCGATAGATGTATGGTTGAGTGATTTATGAATAAATATGGATAACTAAAGAGAAGAGAGAGAGCACATGGATGGATGTTTAGGTTGTTTAGGATGTTTATGGTTGAAGAATGCTGACGTCCTTCTTCCAGAGCCATAATTATCTTAAGCATTAATTATTTTGGTATAAAATGTATGAAATATTTTCAACGTTTTCAATTAAGACAATGTTTTGTTTTAATCTGCATAATCAATGCATTGCTGTCCAAATTATAGCCCTTAATATCAGGGTGTGAAGTAAAGAATTACAAATACTCACGTTTCTGTATTTAAGCAGTTTTTATTAGAAATTGTGTTTTTTAAGGTAGTTTAAAAATTGTGTACTTTTACTTTTTATTTGAGTACATTTAAAGTGATGAAAGTGTAGTACTTTTACTAAGCTATTTTTTCCTGTGTTATTATGCTTGTTTTCATTTTATTTTTATCCATCAACATGATTGGCTAGGGAGTGAGTGATCACTCTCGTGTCAAATCCAATCTTGTTTGTTTGATTCATTTTATACAATCCACTTTCATTTTTTTAGCGAGTGTACTATCGCAAAAACATTTTTCAAATTCAACGTATTTGTTCCAGTCACGTGTGCCGCGGCCCGCCCTGCAAAGAGACATACGTATTGTGTTTTTAAAATACAGTGAGGTTTACTGTTAGATAATATTAGTGATTCTCCTTCCTCATATTAGTGTTTGCTTACCCACATTCTTCAAAATATCTTCTTTTGTGTTCAACAGAACAGAGAAACTCATAAAGGTTTAGCGTGGGTAAATCTTGACAGAAATATTTTTAGGTGAATTATCCCTTTAATATTAGTATACTATAAAAACACATGAATCCATATGTGTTCTAGATTGTTATCTTTTTTTCTTTATAAAGGCCTGGCCAGGCCACAATAATTTGCTTAATGTTTGATGTCTAACTACTTTTAATCATTGTTGCCCCTGCTGTCTGTGTTAGTTAAACCCTTGTGTTTTGATCTCCACATATTACAGCATTTACCTAATGATTTCAAGACCATGACTTCTTTTTTTTTTTTTTTTTTTTTTAGGTATTCTTTGTTTTCTCAGATGCCTCATCCTAGATTGCACATCTGAATTTATTAAAATTACATATTTAAATTGCTAATCACATGTAAATGATATTGACCTATACAGAGAAGTGCATTTTTTATTTTTAATCAAAATTAAATCGAATGAACACTACTTGCTCTAATAAAGTAATTGATCCATTATCTTTTCCACATTAATGGCAACAACTGCGTAACACAGTGAAAATGCTTGTCTGGTATCCTGGTTTCTGGTGGAAAATATTCTTCATATTTGGTGACCTGACCATACTTTTAGTCTAGAGAGCCGAACATTAGCAATTGCCTCCAGTCCCCTAAGATCTCTCCTCAAATAAATAACTAGCCTCACACTTAAAAACAATACAAGACTAATCTTTTGACAGATTATCCATAAGGCCTGTCCATGCCCCAGCTGTAATAAGCATTGAATTCACTTGGCTTCATGGCCCTAAGGTACATGCTATTAGAGATCATTTTGCCAGCTGGCCAGTAATTTCTATTTTCAGATGAGATTTGCATTTTTAATAAGAGGTAAGAGGCCATGAGAGGTTATGAAACAACTGAGTGATTTAGTGTAGAATGAGAAGTGGTCCAAGTACAGATCCCAGTGGAACACCAGAGGATTGATGATGGGGAGATTAATTGGATGTTTTCTATTGTACCTGACAGGCTACGAAATGCAGACTGAATATGAATTCAAGGGCTCTGCACTTTAGATGCCCATCTCACATAAATAGGGTGATTTATGGTTTCAAATTTTAATAACTGTAATAAAGAATTATATAATAATATAGAAGTACAGTCAAAACAGTGCAGAAGTTAGTTATGATATTTGAAAATGTGATATTAAATGTTTGTTCCTGAGGGTATAAATCATTGTAGTACAATCTGCTAGTTCTGGAGAATAGATAGTGATCTTAATCTTAAAATAACGAAATTATCTGATGACAGCAGATGGATAAAAGAGTCGAAAAGGTTAGAAAAAGATGCCCTAGAGTTACTGGCTTGATAGAAGTTCTTGGATCTTGCATCTCAAGTACATACAATAAGCTAAGCACAGAGAATAACCAAAACTGCAATGTGCAAAATCATATTACTTCCTTGTCCAGGAACTAAGCTGACATCTGTATCTAGTTACGTGGAACCTGTCATGCTGCATTGCTGTTCTGCTTTAGGAAGAATGTATTTTTGGTAAAAGGTGTAACCAAGGTATATAAAGAATCACGTTCCTCTGCGTGACCAGACCAGTTTTCATCATGAAGACGCTAGTGTGTGCCTTTGTGTTGGTGCTCCTCTGCAGTGCATCAGGTAAGATTTTTCTATCTTTTCTATCTATCTTGTCTATCTGTCCTTTCTTCCTTTCTGTGGCTACATATCTTTTACTTGATTTCAAATTAAAAATGTAAATTTTTTAATATTATTCAACCGGTTAATTGAAAAGAATCTACTGAAATGAATTATTTGTTTAAGAACTGGACATTGCTATCATGTAGTAGTTAATTGAAATTTAAAAGATTTACAAAATACTCTAATTTCACCATTATGATCTATTTGTCTAATACGTGATCTCTCATCAGTGCACTCGCTGACGTGCTACACCTGTGTGGATGGGAACTGCAAGACTCCAACTGAATGTCCAGCCTCAAGCAATTTCTGCAAAACAGTTTCAACAGGCAAGTAAACAACAGTGAACATTCAAACACAGAATTTTCAATAATCACAGCGAATGTTATTTTAGAAGGCTATCATTGATATACTATTATAGTTTTTGTTCATATTTTAATATTTTATATATTTTTTACTGTAATTTGTAATTGTGTTGTGTTTTTGTCATTTTATTATTTCTTTATAGTTTTTAAAAGTTTTAGTTGTTTGCATTAGTTTTTATTTTTAGTTAAGTTTAATGTTTTGAATGTCTTTTTTATATGGTTTAAGTTTTTTAGTTCATGATAAAGACCCTGCAACATCTTCAGATTTATTCCCCCTCCACTGGTGAATAAAAAAAGGAAAATGTCATTTGTTTATTAGAGGTCTGTATTGTAGAAATTTCGATGGGATATTGACCTGTTTGTCTTGCTATGTTTTTAACTGCAGCCACTGTATTCTCCCGGACATGTGAGGACTTCTGCGTGCCTGGGGTGAATGTCTACTGCTGTACTTCTGATCTGTGTGACTGATCTCTCAATGCCACCAATCCTGTTGATCATTGTAACAGCACAGAGGCACTGGGTTACTTTAGGTGTATGCTTTATTTGAAATCCACAGTTTAAGTTTTTCAAATTCTTTTTCCATCTGACTCAACATGGATTGTTTTACATATCTCTGCTTAAAGGAATTTCTAATTAGCGTGATTTCTGCTCTGTATGATTTGATTTATGAATGAAATAAATCTCTTCAATAAAACGCTGTGTATGTGTGTGTTGAAGTCAAGGCAGTATCAGAGAGATGTAGGTCATTCGAGAGAGACGTTATGATGCCATATGTGTCTGGATTAACCGCTGCTTTTAACAGATGAGAAGACTGGAAGCTAAACATGCACTCCAGGTATTAATATGCCTACCTCTCATGGGATGCAAAACTGCAAATGAAATGATTATAGGTGATTTAAAACATAATAACCTGCTTGTTTCCAAACAAGCTTAACTCTTTGAGAGCCGATGAGATGCTCTGTACTTCAGAAGTTATTGAACTTAATTTTTCTGTCTGTGAGTACTATGACATAAGTAACTTTCATAATAATACTAATTATAATAATCCATTTAAAAATTACAATGCATTCTTATGCATACATGTACAATATTTTAAAAACACCTTCTTGTACACAAATAAATTGGGCAGGTCCTAATAATCTTAATTCAAAAAAGGATATATGGGTCAGACGTAAATTAATCCTCCTGTCTTTATTTTCCATGGCAGCAGGGTTTGTTATTAAAGAGATTGAGGATTTTCTTCTTTTAAAAATAACCAGCTGGGATTCTGCGCACCTTCTTTCACACAACGCCTGGGACAGCAATTTATCTTGTCACATTCTCTAATGGACAGCAAAAGATTAAGAGCCGGAGGCCTTGGTGTGTTGAATTGACAAGGCATTTTTGTCAATTTACAAGTTCTAAGAAATGAGAAAGTGAATGAGCTGTCGTTTCTCAGAATCGAAGCTCTTTTGCTGATTAAGAGAAAGAGAGATATCCAAGATTTGTCAAGAAAGAGGAAGAAAAGAGGGAAACAGGACACATAGCAGTGATAGATTGAACTTTAACTGAATTGAAACTGTAAAAAAAAAAGGTCTTGCCGTCATGCCTTGGCTACGATTAATGTGAATTCCAGTTTGCAACTGGATATTGAATAAGGAAAAATGTTGGGTGGAGCTTAATTTGATCTATTACAAACTGATTGGACAGTGAGAAGTGGGTGCGACCCACCGAAAAGAGCCAAAAAAAAAAGTTTAAATAATTTGTTAAAATTTTTAATTTGCATTAAGTGAAGTCATTTAACAGGAAGGTACAGTTTATTCATATTTTAAAGATTATTGCCACAAATATATATTTTTAAAATTTGGAATAATATGCACTAATGAATGATGCATAATAAAACCAGGAACATGCATTAAGAAATTAAATGGCCTTCATTTTGATTTCTTGTTGACATTAAAATGGAATCTGCTACTAGAATTACCTTAATAAAATATGCATTTGTAAGTATGCAGGACTCATTAAATTTACGAGAGCACATTAATTATTTGAGTGCATTAGTTGTTCTTTCTCTGCCAGACCAGCCATCACCTCAAACTGCCCTTTTCATAGAAACATAAAGGAAATGAACAGATTGCATAATTTGGAAAACTTCCAAAAAATAAAAACAAGCAGATTATCACTGAAGCAAATCAAATATCTAATGACCTTCACAATCATCTGTGTGCACAACCAAAGAGAAACCATGAACACCTTGCTTTCATTTTGACCCATTTTCTGCAACAGCTCACACATTCCTGAACCAGATTCACCTGCTGTCCTGATGTCTGAAACGCTGCACTGTGCGCCATAATCCTCTGGGCCTATTTTTAAAACAATTCCAGATATAAACGACTTAAAGGTTGTTGACAAGAGATCACATCCTCTCTGTGCTAGGTGGTGCATTCTCGGCTTGCTAGATTTTCTCTGTCTGAGAATGGATGAAAGGAAATTTCCCAAAGTGACCAAAGTTTTTATTTCAATATGCCATGCCACACTCCTTGGATGTAGAAAGTGAAACTTAAGGGAAATATCTGTGTGGCCAGAGCCTTACAATTGACTTTCCATGCTTTAACCTTATCTAATGAGGTTGATTCAGTAAATTTAAATAATATTTGATAACTTAAAGGACACACTGCACCTTTAATAAACATCCTGACGCACCTAAGCTTTTAAATGGCAGTGAACGGGGGCAACGAGTTTGAAGCTCAAGAAAGTGCATCCATCCATCATAAATGTACACACACAGCTCCGGGGGGTTAATAAAGGCCTTATGAAGCTAAGCGATTTGTAAGAATAATATCCATATTTAACAAGTAAAATATCTAGCTTCTGCCAGACCGCCTTCCATGTTCAACTTACGAAAAAAGCGTAACTGGTGTTGAGTAATTTTTTTGATGAATACGGAAGGCGTAGGACGTAGTTTAAGCGTTTTGATCTGCGAGAGGCATTACACTTTCTTCATAAGTTGAATACGGAAGGCGGAAGCTAGTTATTTTACTTTATAACTATGGTTATGAAGTAAAATAACTAAATATGGATATTTTTCTAACACGAACGCATCGCTTCGCTTCAGAAGGCCTTCATTACAACAACATCAGCATTAACAAGCTCAGCACTTGATTGAGGGGCTGCCTGGAGTGGTAATGGTCCTCCACATCTATTGGATTAGAGAAGGGATGTCATTCAGTATTAATCTGTGGAGCAGTAGGCAGCCTGGAACACTAAGCACTCTGCTCTCTGTCTGTCCGCCTCGTCCCATTGTTCATCCTATGCTGTGGGCACTGGAAAGAAACCATCCTTTTCAGAATGAATCTCTTCTGCTTCTCTCTGGTAAGATGTGATTGAAAATGTGATTTTCTGTTCTGTTTTTTGTTGATCGGCAATGTGTGAATGAAACGTGAGCTGCTGGACAGTTTAAAGGAAACGTATGATAGTGCATGAAGATCAGGAACCATGCTTTTAGCTGCTTTCGGAGGGCCTTTTGTTTTACTTCCTTTTAGTGAAGAAGTCAAGTCATTGTGTTCATTGTGGCTTCAATTTGTAGCTCTTGCAGTAAAGATAAAATATGTATAAAATTATTTAATTTCATTTTAATTATTTATTTTATTTTATTCATAAAAGCAAAACACATTGGTGAAAAGTTTCTCTGCCAGATGTTGTGTTGTTTTGTGCAATTTTTCTTCACTGAATTCACACTGCTCTGAATTTCTGTAAGCAATAATGCTTCTGGTTGTTTTATCTTTTGTGCAAATGGATTTGCATTCAAATGCACTATAAACACTTAGGGGCCACTGACAACACTGTTTTCAACTAAAAATAGAAATCTTTTATGCATTTTGACCTTTCATTTAAATGACATTAGTGTATTGGGGGCCTGAAAACGCAAACATTAGAACATTTTTGAAAACTACATAAAAAGCAAATTTGTGAAAACTGATGTCATGCGCTTGCATATTACCTGTTCAGTCTATAGGCACTTAATGTTTCTTTACAAAGTGACATTGCCAACAACTAGCCTGGCATGCATGATACACCGTTTTTAGTTTTTCCAGAACCATGTGAACATTGTCGTGTAAAGCCCTGCGCATAGTTCGTTTTTTACACGTACGCTAGTGTACGTGCAGAATCGAACGCACCGCATTAGAGAGTATACTTCATTAGACTCGTACACATTCACACAAATGATGGTACTTTCTAACCTCTTCACACAATCTGTAGTATACGTTGGCCTCCATTGGCATACATTGCTGTAGCTTGCATGCATTCTGGTCTGTTCTATTTATTCATTTTTTTTTTTTTGCTACCTTGTGATTCGATGCCCTGAGGGCACAGTTGCCATAACATAGGGAATGTATACGGGTCATTTTAGACCCATGTTATGCATTAGAAGGGGCTTGCATAGCTTATGCATCAAAGGGTTAAGGTGGTAGCGCGTTCTCAGAGGTGTTTCGAGCTGACAAGAAGAGCCTTTCACATCCTTTTTTGAGGTGGTAGCGCATTCTGAGAAGTGTTTGAAGCTGACAAGAAGTGCTTTTTACGTTATTAATAAAATACTATATGCTTTTTATATTAAAGGCCAGGCTTAAAATGCTACTCTTAATTTTATATAAGGTATTTGTAACCATGTCCATCTCCCTGTCCAGCAAGGGGATGAAGACCCTTCTAATAAGTACACTGACATTATTTGCTTATTAGCAGCACAGATTGTAAGTGGCATGTTGTTTTGTAGGAGGGCTCTATGGACAGCCTGTACGAGGCCGTGCAGGAGTCCTGTGACGCTCAGGTGTACACCATCCCCAGCAGGTCCCGCAGCCCAGCTGTTCTCTTAGATGACACCGCCAAATGGAAGAACGCAGCGCGTTCCATCTCCATGGTAACTATAGAAATGACTGCTGGAATGTTGTATGCATACTACACTGTCATGGGAAATGTATCAGCCATCTGGATGCACGCTATAACAGTGCTGTGGACATCATGAGCTTCCATTATGAAAAGCTGCTGCTAATTGATTATATTGAAACCATATGGAAATATATAAAGGACTCCGTGAGTTCTGTTTATGAAAGAGAAACCTGAAATGTTATGATTCTTGGGAACACATTAACATACCTTTCACATAAATATACAATAATATATCTATTTGCACATTAAAGTTTCTTGATAAAATGCACTAAAGTGCCTCATACTGTACTTATTTACAGGAAATTTCTCAAATCAACTCAGACAACACTAGAAAAAAGAAGCAAAGGTGAGTTCAGTCAGCGTTTTTAGTAAACAAAAAGAAAAATGTTGAACTTCCAGTCAAAGTAAAAGCGAAAGGGCCCTGGTGGCACCTGTATAGCAACATATTACAAAATGTACTCTCTGTGAATATTTCTATTTCATTTAATGTTTCCATGTGTCGTCTTTCAGATCACTACCAAAGTCTGTTTCTGAAAATGACTCTTTAGGTATGTGATATATTTCAAGAGATATTTTATATTTTTTTAAATATAAAATATAGTCTTCTATAATAGACCATAATTTTATAGTCTTCTTTTTGCATCACATGACCAAGCTGCAAGAGCACACCCTTGTTATCCTTTCACGCTCATTATAAAGAAACTAGCTTGACTGGCAGGCAACCAGTAAACAGATAATCAAAGAACAGTGTTTGTACAGTGTTTATCAGATCATTATATACATAAATGACAGGACAAACAAGATTGTCTACATTTCCTTCCCCTCAATCAAGATTTCCAGAGTGGAAAAAAAGTAAAAGCATGGAACACTGGTGGACCTTAAATGAATAAACCCCTAATGGTTTTGGTTTCCCTCCTGCAGATAATACCATCTGCACTAATTCTGTCTGGCCGGATGCCAAGAAGCAGGACGATTTACTCCTCGTGAGGAACAATCAAAATGAAGGTAAAACCGGTTTGAGGATTTGTGGGTTAAGCCCGAATAGATTTCATTTACAAGACACACTCAGGCAAGCAACAGCCGCTTAACATTGGCCAATCAGAAACGCTGATTGCGTCAAATCCCATTCACAGTGAATGGAGAGTGGGTACAACACATTCACACTGTTTTTCTGTCATCAGCTCACTTAATGCACTTGCTTGTCCTGCGTGGGATTAATTAAGAAACAGCAGGGTCTTAATTGTAAATAGGGCAGTAGACTTTAGGGCACTGAGGACTTTCAAAGACAAAGTACTAGGGTGACTGGCAAAATGCGTCATGGACATTCAAGATTTTAGATTAAAGCTAGTGTAGGCAATGTTTTTGTTATACTGCATTAAACTTTCTTCCTGGTAGCAGTCAATAATAGAAATGGTCTAAATTTGACCAAATGTGATGTCTTCTGTGGAAGTCTCAGGACCAAAAAATATTTGGCCAATCATGGCATTCGGTCGAGTCCTACCTGCCTGTCAACATATGTATTTCCATAGATCCGTACACCCTGCTCGCGCAGACATCACACGTCATCAACGCATTCTGTAGGCTATATTGCAGAGTTGTACACAAACAGTCGCTGAGCGCTTCAAACAAACAGCAGCCGCATTTTACAGTTCTTTCTGAACCAAAATGAGCTTATGTTGCGTTCAACATAATACTGATCATAATTCTGCAGAAGTCAGGTGGTACAAGTCAGAGCTATAAGTTGTTTAGGTTCATTATTATTGCAATGTTATGTGCCACCTTTCGTGACGCTTTGCAGACTATCTATGCGCGTTTATGTGTTTTGGAGAAGGCATGGCTATGGCTTTGGAGAACGCTCTGAAGGGACGGTGGGATCAATGTATATACCTTTCAAAGAAAGTCTGTTCACTCAGTGGCCATATTTGCAATGCCTCCGGGCAGCTATTCCAGGGATCCAAGATCAAGTTGTGTCTATATGCATAGGAGAATCCTTAAATCTGATAAACTGCTTGCCAAACTCACAATTAAATAACATACAGTGGGTACGGAAAGTATTCAGACCCCTTACATTTTTTACTCTTTGTTATATTGCAGCCATTTGCTAAAATCATTTAAGTTCATTTTTTTCCTCATTAATGCACACATAGCACCCCATATTGACAGAAAAACACAGAATTTTGACATTTTTGCAGATTTATTAAAAAAGAAAAACTGAAATATCACATGGTCCTAAGTATTCAGACCCTTTGCTCAGTATTTAGTAGAAGCACCCTTTTGATCTAATACAGCCATGAGTCTTTTTGGGAAAGACGCAACAAGTTTTTCACACCTGGATTTGAGGATCCTCTGCCATTCCTCCTTGCAGATCCTCTCCAGTTCTGTCAGGTTGGATGGTACACGTTGGTGGACAGCCATTTTTAGGTTTGCATAATAATTATGAAAGACTAAACCAATTGCTAAATGTTTTAGCTGGAGTATTGCAGGACAACTACCCATTTGCTATATACCTTTTGTCCAAGTCCTCCTGATTAATGTAACACATTCTAACTTATTGTTACATGTAGTTCATCTTAGTGTTTTTTGATAAAACCATTTTCAAATATTTTAATCACTGTTATTTTTAATAGATGATGAAAAGATCATTAGCCTACTCTAATCTGAATTTCAAATGGTGGTGCAAATTCATTTTAAGCTAATAATGTTGTTGAACCTGTCTGTATGGATGTACCGCATTTCCTTAACTAAGCACAGTAAAATAACCTGCCATGTGGCATTTCCCTTCGTCAAAATACGTGAAGAAGCAAAACAGGAAATGAGGTGCAAAACCACATAACTTTTGTCATACGGAATGTACTATTTTGAGCTGTGCTTTGGTTAACCTTTTAAAAAATCTTACCAGTGATTCTCTAATGTCTTGGTTGTATGTCTCAAAAAAATAAATGCCTAAATAGCAAATATGCATAGTGACTTTGCTGCTAAGTACTATTGCATACTAATTAGATTCATGTGTTTAAATTTCAGATCTGGTGAGAGCTGTGAGAAGAGCTGAAAGCCAGAATATGGCAGACAGAAAGACCATTTCAGGAAACATACAGCAAGAGATGCCTGTCCAGGTCATTTTTTCTAAACATTATGATCTCTATTAAAGAAAATATTCTTGAAACAAACAATATATTTTAATTTAGCATTTTTTCTCGTTCTCTATCAACCAATAGATATTTTGCATTACTCTTTCTATTTACATGCTTTCATTCTTTAACTGGTAGATTGTCTATTATGAGGGGTGTATTCCAAACCAGCCAAGCAGCAGACACAATGACATGGTGAGTTCAAACCCTGTCCACCCAGGTGGTTTTGTGCCAGCTGGAATGTAAATAATTGTCATGTATTGTATAGGGGCCACAACAACAGTTGTCCCCAAATAGGGTGTTGTAGTTGATTGTGTCTGTACAGATGGTTGGGTGAGGGGCGCATTCTACCAATGTAATCCCGTTGCCCACATGGCATTAGATTCAGTCGAGACTGCTACATTTGTTCTGTGTTCACTATCATGAGGGCCAGTGACAGCCGTAAAAGGGCCAAAAATTATCCGCCTATGGACTCACTGTGGAGAATATTAGCAAAAATATATAAAATCTTCATATTTATTGTATATTTAAATAAAAATAAAAATGCTGTTTTAATAAAATTTTATTTTAGACAAATTAAATTAACTTACAACTACAATTTAACAATGTCATTTAAAGGGTTAGTTCACCCAAAAATGAAAAATTTGTCATTAATTACTCACCCTCATGTCATTCCAAACCCATGACTTTCATTCATCAATTATTTTTGCAGCACGTTTGAGGTTCCTCAAGAGGTTTGTTCTCACGCATCAAGCAGGTTTTGTTGAGCTTCTATTTATGTTCACTGATTAATGTTTATATGTGAATAAAAGGCTAAATTCAATCTGTTCATCATATATAGCGATAGAGTCTCCTCAGAAAATAAATCACTCAATTCATATGGATTAGTTTTAAGATCTCTTTATGAACTTTTTGAAGTGTCAAAGTGTAATAGCTGCCTATGGAGAGACAGAAAGCTCAGAAAGATCTTCATTTGTGTTCTGAAGATGAACGAAAGTCTTTTACGGGTTTGGAACAAGATGAGTGTGAGTAATTAATGACTTAATTTTTATGTTTGGGTGAACTAACACTTTAACTATTTTGCCTGTTAACAGCCTGAGACAGCAAATCCAGAGATGACACAGCTAAGAGGGACAAGGGTGAAAAAACTAGAGCGGAAAAGCAGTCAAAGAGGCGCTCCAAAACAAGAGACGACGGGTAAATTAACTTGATGCTAGAGCATTTACTGGTTTTGTGGTGGTGCAATGAAGATTTTTATCTAAAAAATCAGTGTCAGTGTCATCGACAGACATTTATTTTGTATTTTATTTTTTTATGTATTTTGAAAAGATGACATCAAAGGTGCCAAAGGGATGGTTCATGACATTGGGCAACAGCCACATAAACAGGAGAATTACTGTATTTCTGCTGAGGGGTCAAGGGTCACAGAGACAGCGCGCTCCGGGAGACATCGCTGGAGTAACCCCACTGAAACAGCTGTAAACTGGGTACAAGCCTACAACACCTGTCAACCTCCCCACAACGAACATCGTGTCCACACCTGTGACTGCACTACATCCAGAACGCCAGGTCAAAGAGATAAAATCAGCGTTCAGAACATGAAGAGAGACTCCTTGCCCAAGAGAGTGGTGCGTTCCACAACCAATGTGGATTTTTGTGCCTCCAATGTAAGTAATTTTTGACATCATTCTAAAGTTTGGGGTTGTAAGTCCCTTTTGCTCAACAGGGCTGCATTTATGTGATCAAAATACAGTAAAAACATTAATCTTGAGAAATATTATTTCAGTTTAAAATAATTTAGTCATTCAGTATTCAGTGTCACATGATTCTTCAGCTGTTTGATGCTCAAGAAACATTATTATCAATATTGAAAACAGTGTTGCTTAATATTTTTGTGTAATCCATGATACATTTTGTCAGGATTCTTTGATGAATAGAAATGTCAAAAGAACAGCGGTTATTTACTGTAAAAGAGAAATTGTTCTAATCATAATATGATGCATAATATAATGTACAATGTTATATAATGTAATATATATTATTTTTGTGTTCATACCGTTTTCAAATATTGCAATATGTTGGTTCCATAAGTCTCATAGTCTGTGCAAAGTGCTTTTAAATTGAATTTCTATATATAGTATATAGACAATCCATCCAAGCTTCTTAATTCATGTGACATAAACTCAAGCTGTTACCTCCCATCAAGCGCTGAACGACAATGTTGTTAACCAGTGACGTTTCCACACACTTAAAACAATTCAGGGTGATGACCTCTAGTGTTTTCTGAAGGTATCTACATAGACAACAATGAAAAGTTGATAATCCTTTCCTGTTTCCTGAATTCTCATATGTCTCTCTTGTAAGAGTGAACTACTACAATGCATCAATCTCAGATAAACTGAAGCCCTCATAAAAGGTTAGGAACGGCTGTTTGTTTCCAAAGGCTTGTTGTGTTTGAAGAAATAGATTATAATGCTGTAATCCTGGATTTGGATTTTACTGTGGCCGATTGCACACAGCTGGATTAGGCTGTTATTGTCAGTAAAGTTTTCTTGAACACTATTGGTCAGTTCATGCCTCGTACAGTAATCCACATTTTAAGCAGGACTTTATTCACTTAAATGAGAAGTGTTCAGTTTCAGTGCCTCTAGTCTTCAATGCCAAGCGTAATTGCAAAAATAATGATTATTTTCAAACAGGTTTCCCCAACACTCTCGCCGATTCCTTCGGCCGCTCAAATAAACAGTCCTGCCCCCAAACTCATGCTATTGGTTGACCCACTGTTGCTGGTGAAACAAAATGTCACAGAGCAAATCCTTTAGGACTTAAAACAAACAGAATATTTGTGGTTTACGTAGTTGTATAAAGACACTGTGACCAACATGCTTTGCACAAAATGCGCAAGACAGATAAAAACTCGTCATCGTGCAGTTTTGCAAAAATTCCTAACTAAATGTTGTGAAAAAGACAAGAACTATTTCAAAAGCATGGCTCCACTTCCTTTGCGTGCAATGGAGCTTACTTCCCCTATACAGAGACCAAATTTTGCAATTTGGGCAAAGAAAAAAAGGAATATTGATCAATCAGCTTTCACTTGACTATATTTATAGTTTTTCCCTACAATGTGAAATAAAGAATGTGACATTAAACATAAAAGTTATAGAAAAGATACAGTGTAAAGCATCTATTACACAATTTGAGGGCCTTCAGAAAACCGATATGGTGCAAAGAGGGTTTGATTATGTAAAAAGCACCTCCGTGGAAATTCTTTTTTTCTGTGTGCCACAGAGTCCCACTTACTGAATTTGTGTTACTCGAAATGACTGTGAAGTGGTGAACCACAAAATGCAGACTCAAGCATTCAGTGTTTTTCCCCCTGTAAAACTGATGCCTTGATAATAGACAGAAGAACGCGCATTGCCTCACATCCTGTGTGATTTAAGGAAGTTCTTGTGCTTGGTTGTTCTGCTGAGGCATTGCCTTTTACACTCTTGTGGAGCTGAGAGGTAAAACCACCAGTTTCAGATTAGAGTTTCATTTTAAGAAAAACCTGAACACACATCAAGACGATGCTTCAAAGGGCTGCTTCAAATGCATCAGACAAACCTAAAAGTCTTAAACCTAAGGTAGGTTTTATTAATATATCTTGATTAAGGTAATAATTTGAAGGTGATTTTATTCAGTGTCCCAGTAGATTTGACTCTGGAGCAAGAAAACAACCTGACACCACATAACATTACCGAACGCGTATTAATGGCTTTGTCTAGGTCGGCTCTAATGTTACCTGTTCGTTTGAGATTACATGGATTTTTAATTTAGATAATTATTTGTCATTTTCCTGTGGAAGAGCTGATAGGTTCTGAGCAGATTAGGAATCTTTCAGTGTATTTATCAAATTGAAATAATTACATAAAAATGATGACATGTCAAGTGCTGTTTAATGAAGTGCTCTCAAATTTGATGACAAGGACAGTATAATGACTATTTTTGTTTTATACAAAGTAATGTACATTCATAGCATGTGCCTTGATGATATATCTATTGTTCACATTCTCTGTTTTATTTACCTGGCACAGCGATCCACCAGTTTTGGGAGATTTGACACGTTCAGAAATCAACACTCCCCTTCCAGGCTTGAGGAAAATGGAACACCTGAGGTAAGAAGAATTTGGATGAATCTGCTCTCGAGGGGTTTATGCCCCATCATATGCTATTTTTCACTATCTTTCACTGCAAAACTGTCTAACTGACCACTGGACGTTTTTTATATACTAAAAAGGATTAATAAAACATGTTGTGTTTGTGTACAAAACAGGCAGATGAATCAACAGCAGAGAACTGTGAGAAACCGGGAAGTTTGGGAAAAAAGATGAAGGCCATCTCGATGACTATGCGTAAAAGGATGGGCAAGAAACACGTCAAATCCTACTCTGAGGACATGGTGAGTCACAATGCATGTTCCTCATATGATTACTGACAATGATTAGGCAACTCAGTGTTTCATTTTCCAAATTATCAGCAGTTTGTTCAACCGTATGGAGGAGACTGGGTTTGTTGGCCCATTTAAAATAGTATTATTCCCTTCATTAGCCTGTGATGATAGTAGTATTATTTGATCTCATCTTATAAGGCTTAAAAGTCAACACGTTTCCATATTTAGTGGCTAACATTTATGTATTTAAAATTTCAACCCCAGTCCTCAGTATCATTTAATCTGCAGAATAGTTCATAGGAATATCCAGACTGATATTTTGATTGGTGCAGGGTGATGACACTGAGGGAGAAGCAGAGAATGGGACTCCAGCAGAGAAGAGCACAGACCACACCAGCAACTCATTAGAAAGCCTCTACAGTGGACAGAGCTCGTCCAGTAAGGATCTATACGCATACAACTGTATTAGAAAGAGTTCTGACATTGTATTCATACTCTTATTGTTTATATATTTATTGGCTCAGGTGGTGTGGCCAGCAATTCAGATGTATCCAGTAACAGAGACAGCCTGAAACTGGAGGAGGAAATTGCCTACACGGGGCAGTTCTGCGGCCGAGCCAAAGTACATACAGACTTTGTCCCCAGCCCATATGACACAGACTCCCTCAAATTGAAGGTGAGATAATTAAAAAAAAAACGTGTTTTTTTATTCATGCTTGCATCCAGCTGAATTAATCAGCACAAATTTAAAACATAAACTGCCAACGGGAAGTTAATGATGTCGCTGGTCTTTTTCAGGTGGGAGACATCATCAGCATCATAAGTAAACCACCTATGGGAATATGGACCGGAATGCTCAATAATAAAGTGGGAAATTTCAAGTTTATTTATGTGGATGTCCTGCCTGAGAAAGAGAAGGAGGAAGAGGATGAGGCCCCAAAAATAAGACCTGTGAAAGTATGCAAGAAGCCACGACCAAATACACTTCTGGAGTTATTAGAGAGACTTCATTTAGAGGTATAACCTGACAGAACACGTACATACACTGAAACAGCACACTATCATAAAAAAAAATCACCATCACTATCTTTTTTTAATGTCACTATCTAGTTAAAAACTATTTTTGGTAATTGAAATAAAGCTGACATAAAATAAAATATAAGTATTAGATGTAAAACTTAAATTAGAATTTGCCTTGATAACTAAATAAAATAAATATTTTTAAAGGTGCAGTGTGTAAATTTTTGGAGGATGTATTGACAGAAATGCAATATAATATATATAACTCTGTTTTCAGTGGTGTATGAAGACCTTACATAATGAATATGTTTTTATTAGCTTAGAATGAGTCATTTCTTTCTACATACACCGCAGGTTTTTTCACACTGCACCTTTGAGTAATAAAATGATATATAAATAATAACATATAAATAAAATAAATTAAAGCTAAATCGAAAAATTAAAAAGTTAATAAAAATGGCAAAAGCACATAACAAAAGTACTTATTCAAAGTTACTTAAAACTTAAACTAAAATGAATTTAAAAAAGCAAATTAAAAACGTAATGAATGCTAGAATATATCTGAGCTTTTCTTAGCATTTTGACACTCTCACCCTTTGTTCCACTAGATATCAGTCCTACAGTAAATAAATAAATAAAGTACTCAATTCCCATAGAGAATGAATTGAAAATGCCTGGTCATACAGTATCTATGCCAATAGACCTACACGTTTAGAATTAAACGCACCAGATTTTTTTCATGAAAAATCCAAATGAATGAGTTTATAGCTGTATTACAACTTTTTAATCTTTTTTTTCACAGGAATATGCATCTTCTTTACTCTTGAATGGCTACCAGACAGTAGATGACCTCAAACATCTGAAAGAAAGGCATTTGATTGAGCTGAATGTGACTGATCCGGAACACAGACGCAAGTTGCTTGCTGCGTCAGACTGCCTCTATGTCACAAGCAGTGAGTGTCAACACAACCAATTCGATTGACAGCTGTGGGCAAATCTATATTTTGGTTTTCTCTGTGTTCATCTCAGGAAACATTATGTCAGCAAGCTTCAGGAAGGGAACAGATACTGCAATCTTTGCATTGTCTATTTTTGTGTTTGGATGAAATTCTGCCTTTTTGAAATAATAGAGTTAGACTGCAAGTTCTGTAATACTGAATGTCACAACCTTATCTGTTTTAATTTAATACATAACGCTCTGTGCGGTCAGGAACAGACCTTTCCAGGATTAATTGCTGTTTGGATGTGGGCTCACTGTGTGAGCAGGTGGCACATGGTTGGGCTGCTCTTGCTGATATGAGAGCGGGATAATAACCAGGAAGACATACTGCCATTTAATTAACATTAATTTCATTTGGGCTTTTGCGCAAACGCAAACCTGATTTGATTGGCAGAGATTAAATTAACGAGCAGGAGTTTGTATGAGAGATTTAACCTTTCTTTGCTTTGGCCTACAGAAGACGAAGAGGGAGAGATGAAGGGCGGCGAGGAGGAAGACAAAGATAATGACTGCGCCAGAGACTCGGGTTGTTTTATTCCAGCAGAGTGTCCTGACAGTTGAGAGGCACTCACTAAATAATTTCTGATATAATTTAACGGTAAAGTTACAGACAGAAAATGTTTTCTTTTGTTACATTATGTGTAAGTCTTTCATTTGGATGTACTTGTGTTTTGTATTTACACATTTTTCTTCAGCTGTGTTGATGTAACCGTTTTCTGTTTAATGTAGATGTTATTTGTACTTTCATGAAAACATACTTGTGTGTAAGGAACTTTTACAAATGTTTATCATGACGTAAATGTGTATAATATTGTATGAACAATAATAAATTATTTATTCTGCAGCTTTCTCTTGTTCCTTATTTGGAATACACATTAATACTGCTGCTAAAATTCAGACCATTAACTTTCCATTTGATTCTCAAAATAACTATTTTTGGTTTTGGTGGGTGTTTGGATAAGTTTCCTGTGCTCTCAGTGATGAGGGTTAGTTTCAAAGCACTTTCCAGTTAATTCTCCATACGCAAGCAAGGCAGGCTAATGTATATAGTTAATGGCTAATTTACTGGTGGTAATTTAATGGATAATTCACTGATATCACCTGATTCCACCTAAAATGTGCTTATTTTTGGAAAACTAAAAAGGAAAGTTCTTTGAAACAAGACAGTAAGAACTGAGATTAGGACAGGCATAGAAAGATATTATTCAATATTTAATTTTATTTTTTAACTTAGTATAGGTGTGAAATAATATGAATAATGACAGGCATTTTTTAAATGTTTCCATAGATATATATTGTCAGTTTTTTACTAAGTCCTTGTTGCAGGAAATATGTATGTTTGTGACCTTATTTATTAATTCGACTTATTGGAAAATATCATATCAGATCAGACGCATATTATAATAGTGGAAAAATATTTTTACTTGATTAATAGGCTTGATTAGTAGGCTACTATATTCTTTTTTCTAAATGCAGGTTCGCCAAGAATTATATATTTAAAAATGTTTAAAGTGTTTTATTATTATTATTATTATTGTTGTTGTTGTTTGTTAGTACCATACATACTGTCTCGTTTTAAGCGTACTTCAAAACGTCCATTTTCTTTGTTCATTTTTTCTTTTCTTTTCTTTTTTTCTACGCACTGAAAAACCTCTGGTTTCTGGACTAAAATACGACAACAGGAAGTTGTGCAAAAGTCCGCTTGCGTTTTAAAGTGCATCTTGGGAAACGTAGTTAACAGCGATGCATAATTACACTGCCACAGTGGCAGTGAGGCTGACACAAAGAACTACAACCCCCATAAGCCTAACAGCTAGTATAGGGCTGACGTGTATATGTTCGTACTGTCGGCGCAGATACTGAATGAACATCTCTTGTACAGTTATCCATAACAAATTGTTGGAGACATGGCTGGAGAAATGTCCATAATAGGTGAGTGCTTTGAACTAATGTACCCGGCAAGATATACGTCAAACTTAACAGAATAGCCCTTCGTGTAGCCGTTAGCTTGAAACTGAACTGACGCATCTGGCATGAAAGTCCAAATTGTATAATCACAAATATGACTGTACGTTTATAACTAGATTTTAACCAAACCAGACAGATAGTTATTTCTCTTTTCTAGCTTGAGACAAAGCAGTCAGCATCAAATTTCAGCGGATTTTAATTTATAGACACAGCTGCCTTTCGTTCTTTATACTACAGAATATGACTGTTTCAACCTAGTTAGCTAAACAGCCGTTTTGGCCATCAACTTATAAGGAATAATGTTTAGATAGGCACCGTGGTCTTTGCAATGTTTTATTTACTACATACCATGTTTTTGGTCATATACCATGTTATCCTTTTGAAATGCCTATGAACATAATATACATATGATAACCACCAGGTTTTATGATATATAACAAAAATCTTGCTATTGCCATCTGATACTGTACCACAATAAGTTTTTGTAAGGGACCTACTGCCTGATTTCACTATTCTTTTATTTTCACCAGTCATATAAATATATATTTTTGTGTCCCTACAGGTTCTGTCATCCTGGCTTTATTCCTAGCAGGATATCTAGGACAGCAATACCTGCCTCCTCCGAAACCCAGGGTCATCGGGTTAGATCTTGGGACCACGTTCTGCTCTGTTGGAGTGTTTCACCCTGGCACAGGCGAGATTGAGGTTATTGAAGATGACAAAGGTCGCCAAAGCCTCCCGAGTGTGGTGTCGTTCACCCCTACTGGCGTTTTCTCTGGACACGAGGGCCAGGAATTGTCTGACATAAATCCTCAAAACACAATCTACGATGGCAAGAGATTTATAGGGAAGATTTTTGACAAAGAGACTTTAGAGAGAGAGAGTGCGCGATACCCGTTTAAGGTACGCATTTCATACGTTACATTCTTTCATGTCTCTTGCAGTGTCTCTGACATTTGTTTTTTACTATTTTACAGGTGATATTCAATAATGGGAGTGCAGAATTCCTAGTCTCTACAAACAGCACCTTCACGGTTACTCCTGAATTCATCGGATCCCGTCTCCTCCTCAAAATGAGAAAGATGGCAGAGAAACAACTGGGAGTTCCTATTAATAAAGCCGTCATATCAGTACCGGCAGAGTTTGATGAGAGGCAAAGAAACTACACCATCAGAGCTGCTAACCTAGCTGGTCAGTTTACTACTCACTTCTTAAGGTTCAGTCACATTTCATGGTTTTCGGCAATTCTCTTCGCTTGGATTTTTTCTTGCACATGACATTTGCAAAATTCACTAATGTGACCACACCTCTAGTCAGTGACAACTTGCTATTGAAATCATTATAAGTAGCCTGTTGGTAATGTTCAAATCTATAATAGTTGAATGATCAAATAATTAATCAATATGATCAATCTATGTGTATCTCCTCTTTATCCAGGACTGGAGATTCTGCGTGTGATCAACGAGCCCACGGCGGCGGCAATGGCTTATGGGCTGCATAAGGCTGAAGTGTTTAATGTGCTGGTGGTGGATCTGGGAGGAGGAACACTAGATGTGTCTCTTCTCAATAAGCAGGGTGGCATGTTCCTCACCAGAGCAATGGCAGGTGAGCATGTGTCAACACAGAGATTTTTACTATGGTAGCTATATATTTGTGTGGCTATTAATGGGCAGGATTGCTTGGCCTATGGCCTACAGTCCAAGGGTGGCCCACTTCCTCTAACTTGCACTGGGCACTGCATCGTAATTGGACACCTAGTTTCCAAGCAATGTTGCAAATTTAGACATTAATATAGAATTCAGCTGATGTCCACTTACATTAACAGCTATTAAAAATAGCTTTGAGATTGGCCGATCAATCAAAATATTTTATAATATTAGCTTTTGTTTTAACTTGAAAATTTTTATACCTCACATTTTCATTTAATTATGCATAATAACCTAATAGTGTTTTATAAGCACACTGCTTTTCCATAAGCTCCACCTACTTCTAAACAGAGAATTTGCATTGGCATCTGCCATTTTTGCTCAGATACATAGTTTATACTTTTGACTAATCCTTTTCTTAAAAATGGTTTAAAATGTGAGGATTATCATTTTATTGAACGTTTTGTTTTTAGTCAGCAATAATTAACTCTTTCCTATGGACTGTCTAACCCTATGAGAAACCTAAGGAGGAACATAGGGGGAACAGAGGGAACTTAGACATTAGTCCTGTCCAAAATAAAACATAAAACTGGTAAAGAGCAATAATAAGTGTGTTGTTTAATTTTTTACTCTTCGCGTCGCCAAACAACACTATGCTACTAGCGTATCTACAGAAGTGGCTGCCAATGAGTGTGAGGATTCTTACACTTTCTGTAGAAAACTGTTCTTTCAGTAGAAAATCTCATGTGAAGTCTCAAATTCTCACTAAATTAATTGTCATACAGCTTTCACGCAGCTCTTTCTTCTCACATGGCTCAGTAGTCTTGGTGTCAGTCAACATATTTTAGAACTTGTGTACAAAATCATTATTGAGAGTCTATTAACTTATCACCTTCCTGCCTGGTTCATCATTTAACTTGGAGATCTAAGAATAAACTGTTTAAAATTGTGTGGATGGCAAGTAAAATAGTCAGCAAAGAAAGCGGCAAGGAGTATTCTTGCAGATAGTTCACATCCTCTTTTTAGTCGGTTTGAGCCTTTGAAGTCAGGAAAACGATATAGAATCCCTCAAGCAAACAGAAATGTGTTTACGCGGCCTTTTATTCTGTAGGTGAATGATAGTGACATAAAATTTATTTTTATTTTTATGTAATGTGATTGTCTTTTTTTTATGTCATGGTTAGCCAAAGAAACATTTCCACCTTGGTGGGCAAACAAATTTTACTATTCATATATTTATACTCACATAATTTTGTTTTGAATAGTATTTTATTTAGTGTCAGAATTAAATTAAAATGTCATGGAAATTTCTAGTCGATAAGTCATATGATTGGAAAATTAATGGAAAGTCATTGAAATTCATTGTCTATAATACGGAGGTTGGTAACCTGGTTATGAACTTTTTATTTGAATACACGTTTTTCCCCAGGCTCTGTGGTTTGACCTCGGTGGGTATTTTGGTTACAAGGTTTTTGTTAAAACCTGACACTGACATTTCACTAACACACATGGAAATGATGCCACATCAGGTGCACAACCCTCATCCTGTTTCAGCACGTGATTAACAGATGGTCTTTATCTCCATAGGTAATAACAAGCTTGGAGGGCAGGATTTCACCCAGCGTTTGTTGCAGTACTCCCTCGAGCGAGTACGGCAGCAGTACGGCGTGCCCCCTACTCTTAAAGAAGACATCCACCTTCTCCGACAGGCTGTAGAGGCCGCAAAACTCAACCTCACCCAGGAGCCTCAAGTTCACCTCCGAGTTCCTCTTCACCTGCAGACAACAGGAGAGAACGGAGCACAAGAGGAAAAAGTCCTGTTCCAGGAGAAGCTGACGCGGGAACTCTTCGAGGAGCTCAATGCGGATCTCTTCCAGAAGATTCTGGCACCCATTGAGACCGTCCTCACAGAGGGCCATCTAGACAAAGAGGAGGTGGATGAGATTGTCCTGGTCGGTGGATCTACGAGGATCCCCCGCATTAGACAGCTCATCAGTCAGTACTTTGGGAAGGACCCGAACACCTCCGTGGACCCTGACCTGGCCGTGGTGACCGGGGTGGCCATCCAGGCAGGCATCATGGGCGGCTCTTGGCCTCTCCAGGTCAGCGCGATTGAAATTCCCAACAGGCACCTTCGCAAGACCAACTTCAGCTGATCGGTCGAGAGACTTAAACTCCTGCTTGGGAATTTGTCACATGACTGCTTTTGTGCCAACAAACTGGTTAAACGACATGTTTAATGTCTTTGCTTCCTCAAATGTATTAGCTTTGCAATGAATCGGGCCAAACACACATGGTTACTAGAGCATTTGTTCTTAACGGCTGAAGTTGTTGGCCTAAAACATAATTTGTATGTTTATCTTCAGAACAGATGCAGAGTATTTATTTAGATCTTCATTATATAAATAGCGTTGAGAGAATGTTTTTTTCTCCCGCTATCCTGAGCAAGTGTCTGCTTGGGACAATATTGGCTAGTTTATTGCCGTCTGTGTGCCTAACTGGTACTGTGCAATAATTCTTTGACAACTGGTTTTGGCAGGTTTAATGATGTTGTATTCAGGGAAGCAGTTGTTTGTATATAACTGAATAATCATTCCAGTCACGGCTATTTATTTATTTATTTGCAGAAACTAGTTGTCTCATCAGCTAGCTGTTTTTGTCTACTGGAGTTTGGCTTCTGCCTTATTATTTACACATTTAAATGTGTTTGATAGACTAAGCATAGTCTGATTATTTTAAAAAGACTTTTTTTTTTAAAAAGTTTGTTTTGTTTTTCTTATGGTTAAATATTAGTGTTGTAGTAAATGGTTACTGCCAACGATTAAATACAAATCATCTAAAATCTACCAGCATGACACAGGAAACCTTCAAACTGAAGCTTTTTATAATAACGTGAATTACAAGATATAAATATTTATATATTTCATGCTTAAAGTTTCACATTTTTCTCCATATTAAAAAAAGTATATTTAACCATATGGACCAAAAAAGATGCTAAACTAGCTTTTTGTGTTTGCCTGTTTCTGTTTACATAATACTAAATGTGATCATGCAAAGTGTGAACTTGGTTTAATGCACTTTACACACAGAAGTCCAGAACACAGTAAAGAAGTCAGAAGGGGAATGGATACATTTAAAAGCAAGCGCTGTGAATGCATATCCTAACTTTTCCTGTGATTCTGTTCAACCTATTGAATTATAATTCTATTTTTGTAAAAGTCCTGAACCATTTCATTTGTGTCATTAAAGTCCTTTAACTTTTGTTACTGTGCAAAGAAATAAACACTGTAAAAACTATAGCTTTTTTTTGTTTTATTGACGATCTCTGAAACACATCATAAAAACATCAACCAGCACAACCGTTCAGCCCTGTCCTCAGTGTGACAGCACAACCACTGTAAACAATGCCACATCTCACATTTACAATATTAAGTCAGGGGTCAGGGCACCTCAGCCACGGGAAGCCCTGTACAAAGTATTTAAAACATGAAAAGCTACTTAAACAAGAGGGTTGAGGCTAAAATGACAATTTAATAGTTTAAAAAATAAAATAAATCACTGAACAACATTCAAACACTTTTTATTATAGGACAGTGTCCAAATAATATTGCACGGCATCGAAACTCCAAGCCAGCTTTCTTTAAAAACAGTGCTTAACTACAGCCTAAACTAGGTTAAGAGGCCCTCTTTTACTTTTGGTTTCTGTAATCCACCATTCCAACCTAATTAGGGGATTTTTTTGTTTCTTAAATCTAACCACAGATATGTATGCAGAACGTGCCTAAGTGTTCCATGTTATCTGGCATCACACTGGCCAAGACGATAAGGCTGGGTGAATTCCCCTTAAAATGACAACTGAACCACATGCTAAATAGGTGGTATATCAAACACGGTAAATATCACTGGAAGGCTAAAGGCAGGCACTCTTTAAACACCTGTTTGTTCTTCAAAATTCACAACCGTTTGAACAGAAGGCATCATTAGACTGTTAATATCACACCAAATCAAGGTCTAGAAAAAAAAAAACGCATATGTTATACTCCACATTGGCTGGCTATGGAAGATTAGAAAAAAATAAAATCCCCAAAAACCGACAGATAAAATCCATTATATTATCACAGGCATGCTTGCAATACGAAGCAAGTAACGGGCATTCCAGCATCCTCAAGCGTTACGTCGGGGAAGAGGCCACAGATTTGGTAAAAGTCAACAGAAAAACCGCACTTCCTACTTCTCTTTACTGTCCCGAATTTAGAACAAGCAACTTAACAGCAGAAGAAAAAAACCTGTACAAGAGTCCATCATCAACAGTAGACTAAAAGGTAAGTCAGTAGTTCAGCGGATACACCACAGGGTGGTTCAGGATGTGATGCATTTTTTTCGCTCCATGAGTCAATGAGCAACGCCTTAATTGGTGTAGTAGTTAAATCCATTTTCCGCATATTGTTCATCGTTGCTGACTCCGTTGCTCACCTCTGTGGAACAAAATGGAAGATGAAAGACAAATATTTAGTTTAACATGCCTACTTGGCTTCTTTTTTCCAATCGCATAAGAAATATTTTTGCCTTAAAATCTTGGCAGTATCTTAAGTCAGTAGTTATTACCCATATCATTTAAAAATAGTGTAAACCCATAATGTATTGCAACAAGCACAAAATGTTTCATTTATTCACTTTTTAGTCAAGGTATACATTTCTTTAGTTCACGTGACCTTGCCGTTGCTAGCACCGTACTGAGGGGCTCCATGATGGAAAATTATTTTATTGCTACTTTTATTCAACAATATCAATAGAAAAGTTTCATTTAACTAAAAATGAACATTTTACCCAATATTGTATTTTTGTGCCTACTCGTGAATCCTGAAAAAAATATATCACAGTTTCCACAAAAATATTATGGGCCAGATTTATTAACCGCTTGCGTCAGCAAAAACCCTCTTTTGGTGTTAAAAATTACCGTCGGGATTTACTAAAGACACGTAGTGTAAAATTAGAGCTGGAAAGGCTTGGACTGAGTTGCCTTTGCGGCTGGCCTTATTGAATATGCATTTGTAGGAGTTTCCCTTTCAGACGCAAAATTTATGGGAGAGAATTTAACTGAATCACGCAACACGATTTACTAATGTTATTTAACGCCCCAAAAAAAAGCATGTCTAAACCCATTTTGCGACATGGCTGCAATTGTTGCTACTAGGAGGAGACACCGCAGAGAACAGAGAGCCCGTGGTAGAAGGGAGAAAATATTTTCCACTCGTATTAATTTATTTGGAATACCAGAGGAAGACGTTATCTGAACATATCGTTTGTGCATATACATAATATATATATATATATGTGTGTGTGTGTGTGTGTGTGTGTGTGTGTGTGTGTGTGGATCACATGCAAAACATGCCACTCCCCTCGGCACATTTGTGGAATTGCGCTCTTACACTAATTTGCTCTGTTTAGTAAATCTGGTCCTAAAGGTGCAGTAAGCAATTTCTGAGAAATGGTGTTGATATTTAAATCAACAACTAAAACAATTTTGTGCATATTTGCTAGATATTGAGTGTTTGTAGAGACAAACAAAAAAAAGTGTATGGATCGATCCAACTTAATATCGCAACACTTGTGGCCAATCAGCAACAGGGGGCGTATCCACTCATGATGGGGAGGAGAGAGTGAGCAAAATAGATATTGTAAAAAAACTGTAGGAGAGATAGCGGCGGTATTACCAAAGAGGAAATGGTCAGAGAAAAACGATTTGAAAAAGAAGAGTTATGATCAGGCAAGAGCTACAGTAGGATCTGCATTAATATGCTCGAGTTACATTGGTTTAGCTCGGTTTCACAGAACAAAGATATGTTGTTGTATATGCTGTTGAATCACAGCTGATTCATCCATACTCGCGCAAGCTGTTTGATACGCCAGCTGTTAGTGGTTGCCTGTGTTCGTTATTATGGGGGCGGAGCAATAAGGGGAGGGTTTGTGCGTCGATTTCAAATATCGACAATGTTTCTCAGAAATCACTTACTGCACCTTTAAGCAGCACAACTGCTTTCAACATTGATATTAAAAGAAATGTTTTTTAATCACCAAATCAGCATATTAGAATGATTTAAAATGGTTGATGTGAGGTTCAACATAATAAGCAGCTTTCTTAGAAGCTATAGCTGCCTATGTAGTTTGCAGACTTTTTGAATTCCACACATCTGAATGATCATCATCACCCTCATACTCACCATACGCAGGCCAGAGTTACCCTGGCCAGTGATGCTACAGCCCTGCATGAGCTATCATTCAAGCTGTGGGATGTCAGCGGAGTATGGATTGATTGATGGATGGATGAATGGATGCAGGAAGTGACAGGACGGTGGCAGGCAGTAAGAGACAGTACGGAGAGGGGAGGGAATGAGATGGAATGGGATGAAGGGATGCGATGACATACAGTAGTGGAAGACTCAAACCCAGGAGGTGGACAGCTACTGTGGCTGACCTTAGAGACGGCAAAACACACACACACACAGAGGCATGCAAACACTGTTGGGACACATGCACATACAATGCTGATCCAAAAATACAATGCATACAACGAGTACAGACATTAACCCTGTAAAGACTGATATATATATATATTTATATTTATATAAATTAGTATATATATTAGAAGAAGTATTTACAAAAAAAATTAATGGAACATTATTTATTAAACCTTTAGACAAAGTATCTAAAAAGATTGTATTTTATTTCATGCATCAGGCTTTTATGGTTCATGTTGACTAATACTCAAGGAGGGAAAAACCACCTCTTATTCAGATGCCCAAACAGAGCAAAAATATGCTTTTTGGTGCATTTTCTGATGTTTAGATGTTCAAAAACTTAAGATGAAACTCTGATAGCTTGTAATGTAAATCAATGAGATCTTTATGACGGCATCCAACTTATTTAGCAACGTGGAAATAAGTGATTTTCTGTGAATGTGCAAAACCTTTGAATCATTAGCCGCTATAGGGAAATAACTGGAAGAATTAAAGTGCAGTAAACGGTAAAAACATTATTTTAATCATTAAATAAATAAATATTAAGTAGATAAATTTAAATAATTTAATTAAATAAATTATATATATATATATATATATATATATATATATATATATATATATATATATATAAACCACCAGACTGTTTTAAACAGCTAAAATAACTGGAAGTGAATGACACTGGAAGTTTCGCACATTCAAATTACAAATGTCCACTCATACATTAAAAATAAGGTGGATAGCAGACTACTGGCATAAAATGCATATAATCAGTTGTCACTCTATGTCTCTCAATAATATGTCTAAACATGATATTTAAATGCTTGCTTTTTTGTAAAAGTTTTGTACTTTTTATTACAGGTGTCAAAACATGCGTTTATAATGTGCTATGACAGAGATGTACAAATAAGCATTCCTCAAAAGTCTGATGTGTTTGATATTTGATACTAACATTTTAACATTTAAAAGAAAAAAACAGTAACAAGTATAAGTATGGACAATCAAGCAAACCTGAGTTGTCAGTCCCGTAAGTGTTCATCTTGAAATATTACAAACAATATGAAAGTCATTTTTACGTTTACTTTATAAAAATCAGTAAAGATTTGACAGCTAAAAAGACACACCTGAAGGGGAATGTTTTTAGAAATATGCAAAAAAAGGCATTTTAGTTGCTAAAAAAATAATATAAACTCTATATACTTAAAAATAAATGTTTATATCAGAAGACAGAAAGCCTTCAGTAGATTGTGTACAGTTTTTTCAGCAAAGTTTTGATCATGTTGATAATTTAGAGGCCTTATCAAATAACACTAGGCTTTATAGGGTAAATGGCAAAATAAAAGGGGAAGGGATCTTGTGTCGCTCTGAAGGAGATTGTTTTTTGATAATGACTGTTGGCTGTACCTTACTCCACACAGCTACTTATCAAATAAATACTTGGACATTATTTTGCTATTGATAATATTGTATATTAACTTAAAGCTTTACTTCAATACTACAGTTATCATCTACTGTGTTGGGATAATGCATTACAAGTAACTCAAGTTACGTAATCAGATTACTTTTTTTTTCAAGTAACTACTTAAGTAATGCATTACTTTTACAACAAAATATCTGAGTTACTTTTTCAAATAAGCAATGCGATGTTTTCCCACTTATTGACTGAGGCCTCTCCTATTCTCACGTATATGTTAACAAATAGCACATAATTTGTTGACATTGTTGATATGATTATGACAAATATACGGCATCAGAACTGAAAGGTTGGTTAGAGCTGCGCTCTTTACTCTACAGAGATCAGTTTGCATTTCCTTTGACCTGAGGCTTATTCATTTCCTGGGCACAATACTGTAACGCATTACTTTTAAAAGTAACTTTTCCCAACACAGTTTATTTGTATATTTAATCTGCAATTCAATGTACTTAATCTATGGGCCAGTTCTAAGTATGGACTTGCTGTAACTTGAGACAAATCATGAGTTTCTAACCATTTATCTAATATTTTACTCGTATATACTATAATGAATACTGAATTCCTTTGGTTTTGAGTCACAAGATGGCACTAATTAGCTTTGTGTTATGAAAAGTGAGATATTGTGGAGTAACAAATGAGACATGATATAGCAAAAGTATTTTGCTATGGACAATGGTGAATTTAGCAGTCATTATACAAATATTTGATTGACCAATCAGAAACAAGTGCTTCAGAGCGCCACGTAATAAGCTCTTTCTCACACACACACAGTATGAGAAATCCCAACAGGAGGTGGTTTGGTGGCTCTTACCAGAGAAGATGAGCTTCTCCTTCATGATGTTGACATCTCTGCTGGATCTCCTGACAGCTGCGCTCAGCATGATCTGCTCTGGGTTGTAGCTACGCATCCCACTCATTCTCCACCTGTGATCACGAGCACACACAAACACACACATACACAAACTGACCTTAGTGACCATATACAAACAGAGATCCTTTTTGGTCTATAATCCCATTGCTGAAAATAAATTAACTCAACATCACAGTGATTTATTAATGTAATTGACTCCAAGATATACAGTACACTGCATGTACTTTACTGTTCAAAAGTTTGGGGTCAGTAAAATTAATACTTTTATTCAGGAACAGTAAAGCCATTGATAATGTTATAAAGATTTCTATTTCAAAGAATCATGGAAACAAAAATATCATCCACAAGAATATTTTGTCGTTTTCAACACTGACAATAATAATAATAAGAAGAAGAAATGCTTCTTGAGCACCAACTCAGCATATTAGATTTAGATTTCTGAAAGATAATGTGATACTGAAGACTGAAGTAATGATGCTACAAATGTAGCTTTGCCATCACAGGAATAAATTACAATTTAAAGGATATAAATATAGAAAACAGTTCTTTTAAACTGTAATAACATTGAACAATATTACTATTTTATTGTATTTTTGATAAATTAATACAGCCCTGGTGAGCATAAGAGGCTTTTTTCAAAAACATTTTAAAAAAAAAATCTTACTGACCCAAAAATACTTGAATGCAAGTGTATGAATGCTTTACTAAACCCTTAAGATGTAGACTTGATTAACTTGTTAATCTAGTTATAGTGACCATCTGTTCAAATTACTCAAAATACAAAGCATGTTGTTTTTTCCTGATAATATATGATACCATCTGTTAAAACTGCCAAACTGTCAAAACTTTTTTTTTTAGCAGCAAATAACTCTCGCAGAAACAAAAGTATTTAAATTGAACTTTTAGTCAATTTTAGGGATTGTTGCTTATTCTGTACTCGTCCACTAGGGGGTGGCAGAGTAAGATCACTTCATCCAAGTGATTCCACATAATAAAACTGAATTAAATACTAATTATAATGTTATGTGATAAGCAGTGACATTAAACTGTAATCATGTGGGCTGTGGTTTAGTGAGAAGAGTTAGTAATAGCATTAACAAAATAACAGGTTAAATGAAAGATACAGGGAGATAGATTTGAAACAGGGTTATATAGAGAAAGAAGGGCAAGAAAGGGAGATATACACTGGCAGCATGGGCCAACAGTGCTGACCCAATTACCTGATCATGTGATAGCTGAGAGATGCCAGAATGCAGCAGAGAAGAGGAGCATGCACATCAGGCAGAGAGCAAGAAGAAGAGGAGGAGAGGTGGAAGAAAGGGTACAAGAGTAAAAGAAAGGGAGAGAATCAAGAGGTCAGTTCAGAAAAGCAGATGCAAATGTCACTATGGCAAGCGCAGCAAACATAGGAGGATCCAGAGTTCTCATTTCACACATTAATCGGTGATGTTGATCTCAAACATTATAATGAAAGATAACTAGCGAGTAAGCAAAACATCCAACACAACATCAGAGCAAACACATCATGGCTCAGGATACATTAATATTTTGTTTTAAAAAGGTTGAACAATGTGAATTCTAGGAATAGGAAGCTGCATTTGATTGAATCTGGTGAAACAATCAAAGCAAAGTGATGTAATGTATGTGTTCTAGAATTTACAATCTAGATGTTTTAAGAATCTTTAGCTTTCATTACTACAACATTCAAAGTCATATTTTCTTTTAGACCAAAACTGTACTGTGGGTGAATTTAAGCAGTAAAAAAAGAAGCAGCAAGTTCATAAAGAACATACATTTGAAAATATCTCTTTAGTAGCAAAAACTAAGTGTGTGTGTGTGAGTATATATATATATATATATATATATATATATATATATATATATATATATATATATATATATATATATATATATATATATACACACACATACATACATACATACATAGGATACTCCAACTTTCTATAAACATTAATATTTTTTATTTGCTAATACAATTATTGCTTATAATGTAGATGAGATTGAAAGGCTTTCTTAAGAGATGAATATTTCATATTTCATTAAATTAAACTCATAGGTGTATGTATTAGAAAGTTGAAAAGAAAGGAGAACTATAAGTGTTGTTATTGTTAACTAAAACTAAATGTTAAACTTGTGTTTGTTAGTTGGAATAAAGTGAAATAAAATCTGATAAATAAAACCTAAATGAAAATGAGAAATGTTGCCTTGACAACTAAATGAAATAAGTTTAAGATGAAGTACTAAAAGATAAATACACACATACATTAACTTATGAAAATAACAAAAGCAAATAAAAATTATTAAAATTTCATCTAACATTAAAATAAAAGTCAATTCAATATTTTAATAAATACTTCAACAGTGCACATAATTCCTATAATCTACAGCATACCATGTAAAACAAATGGCCACTTACTTCTGGAATATAAAAATTCCCAGAACTACAGCAAAGGAAATGAGATCAGTGGAGATCCATATCAAGCAGTACTCATCTGGAGTCTGGAAAGACACAAATGCAAATAATGAGGCACACACACCACTAGATGGTGCAAGAGAATTGATAGAGGTCTTAAGAACCATGCTCCGGTATATATTACAGTACATTGCATGTGATAATATTATCAAAATATATTTTATACAAAATATATCAACTAATATTTGCCACTTTAGAGTTCTAGAAAAAAAAAAAAGCTAAATTAATTTAATGAAGCAGAATGCATTTATTTTGTATAAAGGCCAGAGCATTAGATGTTGACCAATTATATTTCTTAGCCATTGCCTAATGAAGAATCTACAAGCAGATGAGGGTTTGTACCATTAGCCAGAGTGGATAGTGCACCTTCCTCAGCACCTGCGGGGCTTCAGAGGAGACAGACGGCACCCCACTGCACCACAGCAGAGAATACAGCCATGGCTCGTTCACCGTATACAGAGTCAGACTGATGTTGTTTTCATTATACAGCCTATTCAAATAAACACAGAGATAAAGGACTAGCTTTTTTGTCAATCTCTTATTTCCGCCGTGCTTGTTTGTTGATGCTATGGCTTTTTATGTTGAATTTAGATGTGAGCCACAAGCATACAAGCTCAATTGTGGACTGGAATAGAAACATTGGCTATAATATAGCTTGAGTTTGGCTGAACAACTGCAGGTTTTTGCTTTTCCATTATATTACACTTGTGCAGCACAAACTGCAGCTTTTGTTCCCAAACTGTCCCTTATCATGCAATGTGGATGTTGTAAGAGACCAGGTGTTTGTAAGTAGAACAGAGGCCTACCGGATGTCCTGCGCAGAGGCCTGGTTGTAGCGCAGCAGGACCCTACTGATGCCTTTATGATGGAGTGTGTCGAGGGGCAGCTTCTGTTCAGAGGTCTGCTGTAAACCCGGAGCAACCTGCCTCACCATCTCCCTGTTACGGTCCACTGTCCACATCACCTGAGAGAAGGGAATACAAACTATTGTAATAATCACACTTTTAGACTAAATTATCCTGCATTAACTCTGTGAAGCCGTACATTTGAAAATAATAATAATCAGAAAATTAATTTAACTCATGTTTCATGAAAAAATGTTTTTTGAATTTTTTTGTTGAGCATCATATTTAATACAGGCTTTTATAGCTCATATATTATGACATATAGTATAGGTTATATAGGTCAATAGACCCTTTTCGCATTTCCAGGTTTCTCAAAAGCAGTTGTCATAGTTAAGTAAACTTTTATAGTGGTGAATGAGAGACTTCATCAAATATATTTTTTTATTCAGTTTTATTCAGACTGGCCCAAGTGGAGCAAAAATGTGCGATTTGGGGCAGTTGTTCATATCTTAATGGCCAAAATGTAAGATGAATTTCTGATAGCTTCTAATGCAAGTTAATGAGATCTTTATAACAGTATAGCAGGCTTAAAAATATCAGTTGTCACTTTTAATTCCAAATAATGTATCTTAGTAAGATGATATTTAAATGCTTAGTTTTATGATCAATCTGTAGATTTTATTGTATGGGGCAAAACATAATGCAATGCAATACAAAGACAAAAACATTCCTCAAAAGCCTGATGTAACATATTTCACACATTTTAAGATGGATTTGAAAAAAAAAATGTATCGATAATCATCTTGAATCATTAGTGTTCATCTTAAAATATTACTAACATCATAAAAGTTATTATTGCATTCACTTTATAAAAATCTGTACAGATTTTACAGTGAAAAGACACGTACCACAACCTGAAAGTGTAGATTTTTACAATTATACTAAAAGACTAGACTTTTTACTTGTTATAAAAAAGTATAAACTATCAATCACATGACACAAGGCATGTAGTTTATGTGGTTATGCTGATAATTTAGAGGCCTTAGAAATTTAATGATCAAATTTGATACAGTTAGGCTTTATAAGGTTACAACCATAATGTAATTAATTGTATTCACAGCTAGGGGGCGCAACTATACAACCATATAAAACAGGAACAAATGTATCCTAAGGACACCTATTTCAACCCCAGGCCAAGGTCAAATGAGATTTCAAGTAGCATATCAAACGTGAGTATCACACCCTCAAGACTAACCTGCCGTTGTGGTATTCCTGACCTCAGAACAGTGTCCAGGGTGAGGTTGACCCAGTCGTGGTGGTGAGGGTGATTGGGAGGCGGTCTGCGCAGAGTGAATATGGCCGAGCGCTTGGATTTAGCCGCTAGTTTCAGCATCTGCTCCAGGCTGCACACTGTTTGGTTCCCCACTGACCAGCGCTCGGACGTTGACATGTATTGCACAGTCCAGAAGGGATCATCCTGCATTTAGTGCAATCTGTTAGTCAAGTTATATGCAGATATACATACTTACACATTCCTAATGTAAAAGACTAAAAATTTTAAGTAAGAAGAAAACTCTTAAAAGGGTACATCACATTAGACAGCATTGAAGTCCACTTATAATTGGAGTAAAAGCCATAATTTAGCTATACATAACCCTTAGAGTTAAACAGACCATTTTTGTTACTGTGCCTTTAAGATTTATGCAAATTTTTATATGATTTATCTATATGCAAATGACATCTGTTATAACTGGCTAATTGCTTTGTACAAAATGTAGCATAGTTATCATTCATTAGGCTGGGCTGATTGCAAAAAACTAACAGTTAATGTATAAACTTGAGCAAAAATATAGTAATGTGCTGACATAACTGTCTCACGTTCAAAATGACCTGTTTTGCAAAATAATTTCCGTTAATGGACAAGAGAGAGCATTTGCGTGAATATTAAAGTACATCTACATAGACTGAACTCAAATAAGCAAGAAAAATCCAGTTTTTTATGTCCCCATTAAAATTCAACAACACTCTTCAATGTTGCCATAAATAAATGCAAATTACTAACACTACTACATCACTAAATTCAGCTGTATTGAAAGGGACAAGTGAATATTGTAGATATTGTTTAGAGCCAAAATGGCCCATACCTTCAGAAACCACTGGCCAGCGTTCAGTGAGCTCAGATCAGTCCAGTTGAAAAGTGAAGCATCATCATACTGTCTCTCCGGGAACACTCTCCTCACGTTTGTGGTTCTCCTCAATGTCCGGTCTCTCATGAGGAACGGCACACCATCTAGACTACAGCCAAAGCCAGAGTTACTCAGAAGCGTGTGATTAGACAGCACTTAGATTGCAACTGAGAAAGTGCTTCCATTATGGCTGAACCTGCCAGCACTGCTGGGTAATATTCAGTGATAAGAGAGTGAATAGAAGTGGTGAGTGGACTTACTGTGCGCTGTGACTGGCAGAAGAACATCTGTATGGACTTATTGCAATATTGCGGTTGTTGTACAATAGTAGTAGAATTATTTGCCTTTTTACACAGGGCAACCCACAATGCCTTGCAAGAGCACAGTGGTAGTGGCTTGTGATTGAACCTTTGGGTTACCGGTCAAGATATTAAACCTCTAAGCCACATCAACCGATTTCATTTTAAAATGGTTTTATACTTGTGCCACCACCTCTCAATGAAATTGAACCAGATGTTCCCAACCAAAGCAACATGTGGCCTGAAACAACCAATCACAAAGCAGTAATGGCTCACAAGACTTCATTTTCAATTCCATTTATTTGTATAGTGTTTTTTTTTACAATATACAGTATATTGTTGTTTTAACTGACTAAAACGTTTAAAAATGACAGCTGTATACAATGTTCCGGAGAAAACAGCCTTAAACTTCAAACATTTAATATTACAATGAGGAATTTAAATTTTTACTAATAGATCCTCATGGATTATAGAAATTATTTGCTTTTTCTAAACGAAGGACCAATAGAAATTATTTTTAAATGTTATGCAATTATTTTGACTTGTACCTCAGTTTAAAATAATAACAAAAAATAATAATAATAATTTGTTTATAAAAATGGTTAAAATTATTTTTGGGGTAATCAACATTATGCTAGAGATTCTGTCCATAGCGCTTTGCTATTAGAGATATCTCAATCTAAACGCTGGAGTGATGACTCTCACAACAGATGGACAATTTCTGCTCCATTATCTAAAGATGTGTGTTAAGTAGGCAGAGTAGATTATAGCTTAAAGGGGCTTCTTTATAAAGTCTTCCTGTCTGTCCCAGTGTTAAATTACTATGCACTCTCTGGGTTAAGAGACATCACGACTCATATGCCAACCTCTCATTATAGCAGTCTCGCACTGTCACACGAGGATTCACACTTTGAAACCCGCACTGTGGCCTTGTGCCTTTTTAGACACACACACACACACACACACAAACAAACACATAAGGCTCTGTGTAATCTATTGATTGAACTGTACCGAGAGGAGGAGAACCAGACAGAATGAATGTATGAATACCTGATGGTCACATCCGCCTCCAACCCACTAACATTTCTCTGCAGAGCTCGGTTGAAGGACAGGAGAGTGTTCTCTGGAGCGAGCTGAGCAAGAGGAAAAAGAAAAGAAACAAAACGTTTTTTAAGTGAAAATTATTCGAAGAGTGAAGTATTGCATACCCTATGGAAGCAGGAATGGAAAGACCATTGTTAAACCAAAATGTGAGACTCTTCTCACCCAGGAGCTAAGCAGTAGCTAAACCTCTTCCTTGTTATTTGGATATAGATCAATAACTCATCTGAGACATTCACTGAGTGCTTGAGGGCCAGACAGATGCACAATCTACGGCTCCTCTGTGGTTCATGCTTATGCAACGGTATGCAAGCAGCAACTTGAGATCATATAACACAGCGGGACTTGATGTACTAGTACACGTGACAAATGCAGAATGAGGGTGAGACGCTTCCTTTGAGGCACAAGAGAATAAGGAGAGGAATATATTAAAGATCAATAGGATCAGTATGCATGTGCATTTGGAGAGTACTTATGGTTATGACCCTCATCTTTGAATTCTGGCTTTTAAAACCATGGTGGTGAATACTACACCTATGATCTCCAACCAGCACCCACAATGCGTTTTAAACCCAAGTTTGGGTGTTTACAGCTGTAGCTAGGAGTGGAAGAAGACAATTACTGGAAGTTCTTCCAAAGAAAATTGTTCACTAACAGCTAGCCAGAAATGTTACATAACCATGCTGCTAGAAACACACTTATAAGGATGCTGAAATGTTATAATTATCTTTCTCATTTATTTTTCTGTAGCCCTATTCAGAAGCGAACCAGGCTTTCCCAGGAGAAATTTGGTAAATGTGTGTTTTTCACAGATGATGTTAATCAAAACCAAATAAACATCTGTCTGTTTTCTCGCACACACCCCATAAAATTACATGGAAAATTAAACACATACACATATACCCTTCCTGCCAAAAGTTTGGAAAAATTTGGATTTTTTTAATGTTTTTGAAAGAAGTATCTTATGCTCACCGAGGCTGTATTTACGGTACATGAAATCATGGATGTCCTATATTCATACCTTCAGGTAGGTCATAAAACTAATCCTGCCCAAATACTGCATTTGATTACAAATGTACACCAATATTTTTTATTTTTTTTCTGTGCCACTATACAACAGAAGTAACATATCAAAAGCATATTAGCCATTTCAGAGCATAATATACCAATGATACACAAGAGTGTATTGAAAACCCTTCATAACCACCAAACCTTGAACAACGCCTACACAGAGATTCTCAGTGGCTCTCACCAGAGTTATATTTAGCTATGACAAGCCAGGGAAAAGAAATATGAGAAAGATAAATGGAGAGAGAGAAAGAAAAAGAGGGAAGAATTGTAAGGGATGGAAAGACAGGAAAGAGATACAGGCATAGAGAGAGAGGAACGACTAAACTGCCTCCAGCAATCCTTGATGTAGCCTGAGCTTGATGTAGCCATCTAGGGAAGACAGGAAGTGCACAGCACAATGTTGACAATTTGGCAGCTCACCATCGGAGCTCCTTGATGGCCGATGATGGCTGGTGCTGCTTTGAGACTCCCACGCTCCATAATGCAGGGTGAGGTGATTGACAGAGGAATGAAGTAGAGTGTGAGGAGAACACTCAGGTAGATGAGGAGAACCATCAACTGGAACCCTAGAGAACCAACAACTTAGTTATCTGACATTATAACTATGGTACAGCTTCAAAAATGTATCTATAAAGCATAAAATGTATATAAAATAGCTTTTTTAATCAATTTAAACTGCGATCACATGTGCTATGTCATCTTCTTTGCAGTAGCAAAGAGGAAACGCCTACATTTTACCTCAGAACAAGTGAATGTGAATGTTTAGCAAACTCATTTAAAGTTAGCCGTCTCACTGTTCATAATGTGCTTTCTAACATTAGTGCTACTATAGGTAAATGTATGTAGACAGTTGAGGAGTGCTGATTCTGCATGATTTTCTTTAAATTGTAGTCATGACAGTAGCTGTCCTGAAGAAATAGTTGAGGCTAAAATGTGCAATAGCTTCCCTTGCAGCAATGCTGAATATATAACGTTTTTGCATTGCATTATGAATTGTATTCTGACATTTCTGAGTACATGATGTGTGGAACCGAGCTTACACGGCTGTGTTTGTTTATTTTTCAGGGTGGAGAGAAGTTTTCTAAATCTTGCAAATTAAGATTTGAAAATACACTACCATTCAAAAGTCTGGGGTCTTCCATTTTATAACAATTTTTATTTAGCAAGGACACATTTAATTGATTAACATTTATAATGTTACAAAACATTTCTATTTCAAATAATAGCTGTTCTTTTTAACTTTCTATTATTATTTAAAAAAAATTCTAATCAATGCAAATTTGGTAAACATAAGAGTCTTTAAAAAAAAAAAAAAAAAAATCTCACCGACCCCAAACTTTTGAACCCTATAGGCTCTGTGTACTGTATGTCCCTGAGGAATAAATGAATTTGATTCTGATTAACTAAATGAGATAAACCAGTTAAATCTGTGCTTAGTTGAATCAGATGAGCTTGGGAAAAGAGAAATGAGGAATCAATAGCAGTATATTAATTTCCCCTCTAATGCTGTAACATGAAACACCAGCGCATTGAGCTAGTGGAGATAGGAATGTGTCTGTGTGATGACAGGAATGTATCGATAGGGATAGAGAATTCCTGTGTGTTTCGCTTTAATAATTAACATCTTGTTAATAATGATGCCTAACTGAGAGCCTGATCTTTGTACAAGGTGGATTCGGCTTACTGGTTTTCTCTGCTCGTGCCACTTGTCCAGCCACCAGCCAGGCCAAAGCGGTAACTGCAGCTAAAGCGCCGATGTGCAGGAAGGGACCAGTAGCCTACACAAAAATGGAGACATTCATTTGTTCTAAATACACAAACAGATAGAATAAGAAAAAAATGTCTAGAAAATGAAGGAACCTTGAAGTGTCAGTAGAAAATATATTTTACAGAGAGAGATTGCACACACAAGACAAACTTCTAGCCTAAAGCATAAACTACCATTCAAAAGTTTGGGTTTTGTAAGATGTTTTAATGTTTTTGAAGACTCTTTTGTCCACCAAGGCTGCGTTTATTTGATCAAAAATAAAGTAAAACAGTAATATTGTGAAATATTATTACAATTTAAATTAACTGTTTCTATTTTAATATATATTTAAAATGCATTTTATTCCTGTGATGGCAAAGCTGTATTTTCAGCATCATTAGTTCACTCTTCAGTGTCACATGATCCTTCAGAAATCATTCTAATATGATGATATGATTAGTCTAATATGACTAATATGATTTGGTGCTTATGAAAATTTCTGCTTAATACTTTTGTGAAAACCGTGATACTTCAGGATTTTTTTGATGTATATAAAGCTCAAAAGAACAGCATTTATTTGAATAAATCTTCTTTAATATACATTTAAAATTACATTTGTAACATTACAAATGTATTTTACTATCACTTTTGATAAATTTAATGCATCCTTGCTTAATTATATATATACACATATATATGTACAGCAAGATTATATATATATATATATCTTACTATATCTTACTGACCCCAAACTTTTGAACGGTAGTGTAAGTAGAATAACGTATATAGAAAAATTTTTCAGCCTTTTCAGGGCTGTGGGAACCCTGGAGATATGACATCTAAAAGAACATACCTGAAGAGAAATCCAAACTACATCCCATTCCTCTCCCCACATCTGAGTGACAGATATCACGCCAATTATTGTAGAGAGCAAAGCGACTGTCACACCAATCTAGTGAGGAAAAACAGTGAGGCCAGTTTATCCAGTGAAAAGTCATTTTACACAATGCTACTTCATTTAACCAAACTATGCTTTCATTTGTATTCATAAACAAATGGAAAATACAACTTTTACTCTCCCAATCTGGCCAGAAAGCCTCGGGGCATAACAAGGTGTTTGTGACACTGTGTCAAGGTTAATTTAGTTTGTCTCACACAAACAGACTAGGTTTTCTATTTCTATTCCGGGAAAAACATTTCAGAGGTTGACAAGTACCTTGTGGAGCCAGTGAAGATTTAACTGCTGTCCGACAGCTACATGACAGAGGGCTAAAATCTGGACCAAAAAAGGACAAATAATACATTTAAAGAAAAACTGGGTGACAGCAACTGTTCAGACAAAGTGATAACTGGGGTGTGGAGCTAAAACAATGCTGAATGGTGTACACACGTGTGAGAGAGACGTTAGTGGTTTTGGTATGTAAACCCGCAGTGCAGTATCAGTGCTACAGAGCAGTTACAACTCACCATTAAAAATGCAATATAGGTGAAGCCAGCTGCAGTGGTGGCCAATATGGGAATGGTTCCATCGCTCCATTCCCCTGAACGGTTATATAAAAACCTGTGGGAGTACAATACCGGGAAAAAAAAGTTAGCAGTTGATTATTCACCATTGGAATTCCTGGGTCTTATATCCTCCATAATGTTCAGACTGCTTTATGGCCGAACCAAATAACCAAGCCTCTGAAAAACAAACAGAAGCTACTAATCTTTTGACAGGCTCCACATTTCTCTTGCTCGCTCTCATGAGAGCTCTGGATTATACAAGTATACTTTTACCAAAGAGGTGGATGAGAGAGGCATCTGTTTTACAAAAAGCATCATCTGCCAAGTGTGTATCTTTGAAACAAAGAGAGATAAAGCACATGAGACCATGGGGCACAGTATCAGGGTCAGTATAAGCTTTCTTCAACATCTAGGCACAACGGCTGTGTTCAGAATTGAACAGTGGCTTACGTTTACTCAATACTGTGTAGTATATCCTGAAAAAGTGCATATTATTCCACAATATGTTTCAAATAGTATGCTGTAGACATCTTCACATGCATTTTTAATTCAGAGAGTGCTGCGTTCACAAGTCGTAATAACCGTAAATAAAACTATGCTTTTGAATTGTTCTCGAGGAACTGAAATGGCATGAACACGCTTTTAAATGAATTTTAAAAGAAAACAGCAAATGTTACCAAAAAAAAAAAATTCAGGTAAAATATGTTTTACAGAAAAATATTATTTACAGAAATAACGGTTTTCAACACTGATAATATAAGAAATGTTTCTTTAGCATTAGAATGATTTCTGAAGACTGCAGTAATGGCTGCTAAAAAAAAAGCCATCTTTTTTATTGCAATAATATTTCCACAATATTACTGTTTTACTGTATCTTTGATCAAATAAATGTAGCCTTGGTGAACATAAGAGGCTTCTTTCAAAAACATTTAAAAAAAATCTTACTGACATACTATATACTGCAGCAATAGTAATGTGTTTATGTTCATCTGAGCCTATCAGAATGGAAAGTGGGTGAGCACGTCATAAATCACCCTTCAGCACGGACTGGCTAAACTGCAGCTCGGTAGGTGGAGCCATATCTAGGGTTTGCTAGATGCATCCCCTGCCTAATCACAGATTCTCCATGCACAGTCCCTCTGGGCATTAACTGGAGGTCGTTGTGAATCAACCCCTTTTGTCCTCTACAGTAACATCAAGGACTCATGTACCTCCCATGAGACTGTGTGGGAGGAGGTGGAGGCCAAATAAAGGGAGGAGAGAAGTGACATTGGAAAGGAAAAGAAAACAGAAGATGAAAGAATTAAAGGAGATCAGGAGGATCATGAGAAAACGACCTTGAGGGGAAAAGCAAACAATGGCTTTTACAACCATTGTTTTTAATGTCCTCAACCAGTTTTACGGAGTATGTGGTTCCTGGAAAATGGAAGATTATGTAGTATTGTTTAGTCACGCCTCGATTATTATAATGCTTTATATCTTCCTTGGTAGATTTGGTACACCTACAGCTTGTTCAAAATGCAGCGGCCAGGTTATCTGCTATATCACTCCTGTTTTGGCCATTGGTTACCCGTCAAGCAGCGAATAGAAGTCAAGGTGTTGACGTATGTTTTTAAAGCTCCTCACAATTTGGCCCCAATTTATATTTCAGAGCTTAGCAATACTCGCTGCTCCTCTTGATCTCTTGCTGCTTTTGGATATTCCACTGACTCAGTTAAAATGTGAGGGTGATTGAGCTTTTGCTCTTGCTGCCCACTCGTACAATAATATATATGGCTGTAGTTTACATCTGTCTTCTGTTGGTTTTTATCATCATGTTATTTGTTTGCATATGGTATATAATGGCTTCTTTCTTTCTCTTTTATTGTTCAACACTTTTAACTGCTTGATAAATAAATTTGATTTGACAGTAAAATTGTCAGAGCGTGATTTAATAGCTACTCCATGACTGAATTTTAATGTGTTTTTGTGTGTTAATATTATTCGGCATATACAGGTATGCTATATTACATATCATGTAATATAAGTAATTTTATATATAAATAAATATTATATAAATTAAGCCATATAAAAATTATTATATAATATATATATACATAATTTATTTCTCCATTTTACGTAAACTGTATTTAGAACACAAAGAGCAATATACAACACTGCACTTGGTCCTATATCAGAGTGTACCATAATGCACTCTGGTCGCCTTGCCCTTCCATTTAATATTTGACAAATTACCTGGAAATAACAGCAACCTCGATTCTCAGCATGTGATTCTAGACTCAACGTTTAATTGGAATGACAAAAGCTAACAGATTTTTACACAAACTTGCATTAAAAATACAAAATAACCACATTTATTTAAGATGATAATTAGCTGAATTAAATATGTAGTGTGCAATGCAATGTAGCATTCACAGCATAATGCATACTGTTTAAATACTAAAAGTAGCACAAGCAATATACAGTATATACTGCACAGTATGTGCAATCGGCGATTCCATTCTGAATACTAGCCAAAAACAGTCCAGCCTATCTATTAAAATTGTAATCTGTTCCATCAGAGCCTTTTCCATTAACTCTGGATTACTTTAAGCATAGGATTATAACAAATTTGTTTTGGGAAAGCTCGTGAATTTCTTAGATGTATCTCTGCAGAGAAACAGAGATTGTGGGAATGTTGATGAAAGTGTATGATTTTATAAGGCCTACTCACCAGTTAAACTCGCTGTAGTCATTGTGGGCCTCCCACCAGAAGTAAAACCACACCAGTAACAAGGAAAAAGTGCAGAAGAGAATGAGGGACCACAAACACTCCCACTGGAACAGAAAAACACAAATATATATCTGTTCCATTATATGTGTCGATCAACATTAGTATTATTGACTGATGGCAGCATGCAACAATACAAACACTGTGAGAAACTGTGCCAAAAGACCTTAATATAGAGTTCATATAATGCTTCAGGACATGACTGCATACTCATATGAAACTCGGTAAATCTGAACAGAGCTGCTTCAATAGTGAGATCTGCCTTCACAGATTAGTGAAACATTAGTTCTGCTCTCGACAGGGTACAACAGAGGGCTTTATTGTTGCCTGAATTCAGATTTCACGTTCTCAACTAGCACCAAGATTAAGAGATTCATCAAATCAAATCATTGCAAATTTGCATAAATTAAATATAAATATCCCCATACTGTACTCACATTTGTAACAAACTATGCTTTCTCATCTGATGTTCTTCTCATAACTGTAAATGACTTGTTAAAAATCCCATACCGATTTGCTTTATAGAAAAAATATAGACCGAAATGAAAATATCATTGATATAGTTAGCTCTTTTAGTACCATGTTACCCTAGCAGCGACAGCAGCCACACTGTTATTTGTTCCCTAGTTTATATCTTCCAGTGGATAATATTGGCATTTAGCAATTTAACATTAGCATTTCTCAAACATACACAAAAAAGTATTGAACAACACCTTCTTTGAGATAGAGTTTAATTTACAGCATTATCACTGGCACTTCCCACACATTTTTTACTTGCACATATACACCCCTGGCACAGCCAACCTCTTAACAATATCCAATGTACTGTGAATAATGTCCGAACCCAAAAATAACACCAATTGTTTGGCTCACAGAATAGTGTTGTCTACAGCACAATAAAATTAGGTTTATGGATTAATGAAATGGCTAGTGTGCAATTACATAAACCATGAAAAACAAATAAAACATTTATTTATTCAGGCACAAATAATGCTTTAAATGTTCAAGCTAATGTTACTATAATTTTCAAATCATTTCTTAATGGTTTTCCTCTTTAATCCACCCTGGTGATTCAGTGTCAGTTCTGTATATGGCAGACGACTTCTAATTCCTGCACATTATTTTCATTATTATTATTATGTGTCATTATTTGCCATTAGAACAGCATGGCCAAATACAAAATTTAAAATAAAATAAATACATTTAAACCTGGTTACATAACAGTATGTAACTAAAGTATGTCTTTCTCATTGCAAAATAAAGACAATGCAGAACGACAGCACTTATTTCAATAAAAAACTACAATAATAAAATCAGCAGCGACACAAACTCATTCTGTCAATCTTCCTCCTCATAACTACACAAAGAATGAAAACACAGTTTGCCATGAGGGAGCAGAGCAATGAAAACAGTTTTGAAATGTTCAGAAATGAATGATCCACTTGGTTCACAAAAAGCAGTAAGCATGTATTAATTCCTAAGCCCCATCATCCAAAAACACCTAAATATAGATGGATAAAGAGGATTATGGGTAATTCTAAGCAGAAAAATAATACACACAAATAAATGCTGCTAAACCTGAGATCTCCCACCAACATCGCAGGCTGTCTGAACGCACCGAATCAATAGCACACCATAAAACAGGTCAAATGTCAAATGTGGTTTTGTTTTTCCAAATGATTTTTCCATTGAGTTTAAAAATGGCACCAGACTGAGAACAATGTTTAACACTGACATGGGTTGTGGGTGGATGCAGGGTGTTGCCATGCGTTTAACATTACATTACAATGATATTCATTTTAATTAGCTAAAGATTAGATTAAAGTTATATTTTTAAAGATTAATTAAGTGAGCATTAGATGACAGCAAAGGTAATCTACATACAAAAACAAGGGGAAATGAGCATGCACAATTAAATATACAATACTAACCATGTTTTTTAAGCACAATATTTATCATTTATTAAGTCACATCACTTCGAAAGATAGTTCAGTTTATGAATTGATAAACTGGGCTGTGTTTTTGGCACTGCTGTGGTTGTAGCAGATTGCCATGACATCATCAGGGTCAATAAGCAACAAGCAGGAGACAACCCAACTGAAGGGATTCAGAGCAAAGCTGGGCAGCAAATTGTGTTTCCTCTAAACAAGAATATCATCTTAATATTAAGTCTCAAAAAGCGTATTTTAAAAGCACTCGTTTCGTTCTGTCCCGTTGATCTGAGATGGCAGTCCCACTCCACCACATTTTGCCACTATTTCCTGGGGGAAGAGTTGAATTTGTATTGTGCAAGACAGTGTCTAGACCTTGAACGTCTTATTCTTACAATCACAGAGTTACATCAGACACAGAAACACTACTATGAACAAAATCAAAGAAACAATTCCCCTCAAAATGATCCCAGCAAAGCGTTGCATGGCACATTAGTTTTAATGCTGTAAAGTAAACATCTTGGACTATCACTAATTGGTTAAGGTGGGGTGAAATGGCATGGTTACAGTGGTTGCCTTTAATTATCTTCATTAAGTTAAACAGGCTTATCTGATGCTGAAATATGGGCATAATATCAATATCTCAGACTAAGATCTGCCAAGCACTGGCTGCAATTATGGAAATTACCTTCTTTAGCATTTCCTGAGCAAAGAACCATGCCAAGCTGAACTACTGCCCAAAAACATCACATATAAAAAGCCTACAAACAGCAAAAAAACAGCTTTTCCTTGGAGCACCTTGACTTTGATGCCCTGGAATCATATGATTTATTCATACAGTATTTTCCACACACATCTGTTCCCTTGAGGCACCAACTGTAGTTCAAAATCCTACTGACTGCTAAATATCTAGTCTACATAGGCAAAGGGCAAAGAACACAGGGTGGCCGGCTGCCCGATGTGAGAGGCAGTGGGTGGAAATGAGCGAAGCTGAACAACGTCCTTTCACCACAATCCCTCAGCGGTATATCCCATTGGTAAACAAGGTGCAAATTCAAGTCCTTTTTTACACACTGACCTATTCTGGAACAGATGTCACATAATCCATTAACAGAACTGTTCAAAGAATAGAAATGCATTCTATTCATTGAGTGGTTATTTTACTGGCACCTTTCAAATGAGTCAAATCAGACTACACAACTGAAAAGAAAGTGTCATTGGAGATAAAATTTAGGTCAGATGGAATTAAATTGTGGCAATATAACAAGGATTATGCAAAATTACCATAATAAACCACATGAATTCAATATAAAACTAGTGCCAACAGCTTCATGGGCAGGTTGGATCCTTTTTTTTTTTTCTTTAAAACATTTTCCTTTCATTCCTCCATCTCCTGCCCCCACCCTAACTCCCCCCAAAGATTGATAGAATTTGGCCATTGATGAAGCTACCCACATTCATTCCTGAAGGCAGAAAGGGACCCAACCCACGGTTGTTGGATAATTTCTACTGAATATACCAGCAGGAAGAGTGGGAAATGTGCAATGTAAATTCTCACTATAGTGTTGACATTTACACGAGGGTATTTTTGGTCCTGAAAGCAGTTTCGCTACAGCTTGACAGTGTCTGCCGGAAGGTTACAGCCAGACTTGCTGGATGTCTAAATGTAAATGCTTTGATCCTGACAAATATCGACTTGAAATTTCCATTCAAAGATTTTATAATTATGTAAAAACACTATGGGTCAATAATGTGTAATATTGTGCTGGCCACCATAAAGAGTACTTTTATAAGCTGCCTTTGCAATCATGCAAATGAAACAAAATGGAATATGTACTTTAAACATAGAATAACATCTTCAATAAAGAAGTAAATGTCCGACATACATAAATCTCGATTCAAAAGCACTGAATAGCCAAGATCTCTGTAAATCTGTATATAAAGAGATGGCTCACTCAAAATAATTAAAATTATCAGTTGTGTACCAACACTGTTTGCTTTTTTTTTTTTTACTGCAAAGTTCCTGAGGAATATTAAAAAAAAAAAAAATGTCATTTAGTGTTTTTTTCTACATATAATTAAAGTCAACGGCATCCAAAACAACAGAATTTACATTTTTGGATGAACTACCCCTTTAACATTTTTCTCTCTTCATCTTCTCCAATGTGAAATAATAACTGTAACCTAATAATCTCCATGCTGATGGACAGGGAAAGATTTAATCTGACAAGAGGATGCATTGTAGGTCACCTTGTAGGAAATGCTGGCACTGGAACACACCCATAGATAAATTCATCAAAGCCATTTTAAAAAGCTGCTCTCTTCTGTAAACATGAACCCTGAATGACAACAAAAGCACTGGCAGAAGAGTGAAGAGAATCTGAAAGCAAAGTCCTCCAACATGAATCCAAGTTATTCAAGAACATTGCAGCGAACAGATTACCACGTGCAAAACAGCGTCTAGGGAACAGAAAGTAATCACAGACATAATCTGTTTTCCTGAGGGATGGAAAGAGTCTAAGAGCCCCAGTTTGTTGTTGATGCTCTCTGAAGATACATGTACATGTCTGTGGGTTTCTTCCAATCCACTGGAAATGACAGTCTTCACCCTAAAGGAAAACACTGATTGCTTGGTTGGCCTCTGGCTGAGTTGGTGGTGGTTCTGTACCTGCTGTAGTTTGGAGTCACAGTCTGTCACTTTCCATCATGTCTCTGGTGACACCCTGTCCTCAGTACTGACTGGAAGAGGAGAACGTTTTAGCATACTAAAGTGTTTTCACCAGACCAAAACGTATTTTAACTCTGTTTACCAAGACTAGAAAGATGTTAAAAGGGATATTGTCAGTACAGTTTGCTGGCTAAATATGGTTAGCCAAATTTGTTATGAAAGAGACTGACAAACACATTCTATAACCAAAGTGACAGAGTGATTGCAGTTGATGAGTGCTGAATGAATGAAAGAAAAGTAAACAACTAGTTGTCTGTCGTGCCGTTGACGCATATATATATATACACGCCACAAATTGTGAGTTAATCTTTCCTGTCAATCACTAATGTTAGAGCTGTCAACCACTCTCACATGAAAAATGATAGGAAAAACAGAGGAACTGTGTGGAGTGGGTAGATCCTGAGAGGTTTTGGCAGCATATCCGAGAGGATGAAAGCAGCGGAGGCAGCAGTAAATAGCTCTGAATTCAATTAAATCCTTCAAGACTCAAATACAAAGTGTTAATTTTTACAATCATTATCTGTCAGTATTGTTACAGGCAATAAGACAATCCTAAACACATTGATACATTTATTCAGCAAGGATGCATTAATTTTAAAATTTAAAAAAAGGTGACAGTAAAGACAATGTTATTAAAGATTTCTATGCTGTTCTTTTGAGCTTTCTGTTTATCAAATAATCCTGAAAAAAAAATGTATAACGGTTCCACAAAAATATTAAGCAGCACAACGGTTTTCAACACTGATAATAAGAAACATTACTTGAGCACCAAATCATATTAGAATGATTTCTGAAGGATCATGTGACACTAAAGACTGGAATAATGATGCTGAAAATTCATTAAAGTTATATTATTATATTAAAGATCCCCTGTGGTAAAAAGTTATTTTACATTCTAATAATATTTCCCAATATTACAGTTTTCACTGTATTTTTGATTAAAAAAAAATGTAGCCTTGCTGAGCATAGAAAGATGTGTTTTAAAAAAAATCTCACAAATGCTAAAGTTTTGAATGGTAGAGTATATTACCAGTGTTGGGTGTAATGCATTATTAAGTAATTAATTAATTATGGTAATTCAATTACTTGTCCCTTGAAAAAGTAGAGTAAGATATTACTCTTAATGTTTATGTAACATAATTACAGTTACTTCTGATGTAATTGCATTGAGTACTGTATAGATTGCAGAACAATTCTATATAAAACAACATTGGATTTCACATCAAATTTCAACATCTCATGTTAAAATGTATGGCTTTTAAAAAAAAAAAAAAAAAAAAGTAAATATGAGTAATGCAATACTTTTTAGCAATAAGTACAGTAATCTAATTATACTACTGAAGTTGTAATTAATAGCTAATAAATGACTTTTTTCAGTATCTTAACCAAAACTAAATAACTGATCACAGTTGATCCACTACATGCCAGCCACTGCTGATATTGTGTATGCTGGCTTGTACAGACCATGCAGGGGCCCATGGGAGAAAAGGATACTCCTATTCACGTGTCCTTTGTTTTGGGATGCGTAAATGGAAAAACTCTCAATTATTACTGAGGAGGGATCTCTTTTCAGTGGAGCACAGCTTACAGCTTAAACAGGAGACAAACACACATTTCTCTCTCACACACACACAGGTATAGAATAATTCAACAGAACTATGTATTATACATATTAGATCCCTGTACGCCATGCAGTTCTGTGGTTAAATCACAAAGCTTTTGTATCGAGTTTGAAATGCCACATGGAATCTCACCGCTCCAGTGATTCCAATTGATTCCAATTGAGTCTGGAATCATGAAATATAGATGCGCTTTGCACCATCCCAGACCTCACATCCTAGAGTTTAGTTTGTCACATGAGGGTGAGAGCTTAAGCGATCATCTGTGGCAAGATGGGACAAAGGTCAAATTCTTATGTATGAGTAAAAAAATCATATCCTGTTTCATTTAAAAGTGACAGGAAAGTACATAAGCTGCATTCATTGAGAACTGACACCATTCTATCTCTCTCTACCGCTTACAGACAGCTGAACTGGCTGTTTCTGTGGACAGGGTCAGGCCTCCCACTACGGACAGGCAAGACTGAGCCGAAATCGCTGACAGCACAGTAAAAGCATCTGAGAGCCAGAGAACAACAGGAAACCAGGGCAATGGCTTAGTCTCCTTTTGTGGAATTAAAATGGAAATGTATATCTGCTCACTTTTTGCTCTTTTAGGCATTGATCCAACTGCATACTGATTGGAGATATGTGATGCAGCTTCATCTAGTTTTACCACACTACGTTCTGAATCCAAAAATCACATTAGCAAGCTCATGCCCCAACCATGAAGGTAGTACCATGGTAAGGCAATGTTATAAATGCTATGACACTTTGAAATCTGGGGTCAGTAAGATTTTTTTTTTTTTAAAGAAATTAATACTTTTATTTAGCAAGGATGCATTAAATTGATCTAAAGTGACAGTAAAGACATTTGTTACAAAAGCTTTCCATATCAGATAAATGCTGTTATTTTGAACTTTCAATTCATCAAATATTGCTGGGAAAAAAAAAAAAAAATGGTACACAACCGTTTTCAACATTGATTTGTTCATGAACTTTCGGGGGTGGGATTTGGGCGCTGAACATGCTGATTGGTTGAGTTCACGCAGCATTTTAGCTCAACCACCATTTTCAAAAGTCTGTTGCAGTGCATGCAGTAAGAATTGTGTGCTATTCGAATCAACAATGGAGATTAAAAAAATACAACTGATGGACCGAGCTTATATGCGGAGGACGAAATCCAGCGGGAACTGGAAAGTCGCGCACAGTCCTACATCACCGGACTAATTTGCCTAATGATCACAGTACTTTAGACTGTGATGGAAATGCAGACAGCAACGGGTCTGGGCGGAAAACGTTCCTGGGACAAATTGTTCCAGGCAATTTTGACGAAAACGTGGCTTTAGAATGATTTCTGAAGGATCGAGTGACACTGGAGTAATGATGCTGAAAATTCCGCTTTGATCACAGGAATAAATTAATTTTAAAATAGAAAACATTTATTTTAAATGGTAAAATATTTCACAATATTACTGTTTTGCTGTATTTTGGATCAAATAAATGTAGCCTTGGTGAGACTTCTTTTAAAAAGAATAAAAAATCTTACCGATCTAAAATGTTCAAACTGTAGTGTATATATAAAAAAACAGTCCTTCATTGTAAGTTTAGGGAATTTTTTCACCCATTTTATCAACACCCTGGCAAAAAAAACAAAAAACTTAAAAGTCCGATCTACTGGAATTTGTCCTGCATTATTTGATGAATCGGTCAGGTCTATAATAAAAGTAAGAAGCAATAACAAATTAAATACTTCAAGTGAAGTTTGCAAATGATTATCAAACTTACTCCCTTAGACAAATATGTAGTTTCCCTGCTGCCATGTGCCGCTCCTCCTTTCATTATCGACATGCATCTGTACTGATAAGACTCCAACTTTATCTTGGTTTCTCTGACAACCATCTCTCCTGCATCTCTCAGCAACATGACCACGGTCAAAATCTGTGTCACTGATTTTCAACACAAAGTCTTCCGTCTCATCTTACAGCCCGATTCTCTGACAAGCAATTGTGTCCCAACTCTCGTCTCCCACAGGGACCTTTACGGAGTACACAACTGAAAACAGTAATGCTCAAAGGCAAAACTCTCTCTGAAGGAAACCAAATATTTAATAAATGCACCTCCAGGGAGTTGAATATTTGATTTGCTTATCTAAAAAAAAAAAAAAAAACTTGTATGAAAAGGCAGGGTTATAAGTCTTCCACTAACACTTGTGTGCTTTTCAGTTACTGAAAGTCCTTGGAGAGATCACGGAAAATGAAAAAACTAGAGGATGTTTATTAGCGTAATACTTACATTGGCAAATCAAAATCAAACATGTAAGTTCAACATGAAAGGGCACACATTCCCTTGATGCTGTCCCTATTCCACTAATGTAAAAGTTATACAGACCTGCAACATTTTGATTAAAGTCTTGTTTTACTAAACCAGAACATCCCCCTTATGGACTCTTGGCCTCGCTCACTGCATTAGACAACGAAGATAATACCATTTGTTGGCAGTCTGGCGGCAGCTCTTTCAACACACATAAATAACATGGCAATTCCCCTGATGCTCAGCACATGTCCTTTAATTAACTTCATGGAAGCGGTGTCCTAGACAAAAAGTGCTTTGACGCATAAGGGGCTGATCGTTACTTACTTATACCTGCCTCTATTGAAGCAGATGTGAGCAAACCCCAATCAAAAGACCCCCAAATAAAAGCATTATGATTAATGTGATTCCTAATGTGATGCTTTAATCCTCTATGACTAATATCTGCTTGTAAAGTAAATCAATTTCTAGAGCATCATCTAATGCATTAAAATCAGAAAGTCTTATGAAATCTAATGGCAGGTTCCATCCATTTTTTAAGTTTGTTTTTTTACTGAATAAGGCTCTGGTTATTTCACGTGTATACAGTGCAAAAGTTGGTTCACTATACTGTGAAAGTTTTTCAGTGGGTAACCTCTTAATGACCTAGAGTTTCTCAATAAGCTTGTGCTCTCATATTGACACTACATTACCCATGTCTATGAACAAAACAAAGATAGATGTGACAGTAGCCTGGGTGATAGATAAAGAACACACAGGAACAGAGTTTGCTATCATCCAATGAATTTCTGACCTGACCGCGTACTGCACAGTGACCCTTGACTAATCTGAACTTTGATCTTCTCAAAAAGGTTTTCTTGGAAACTATGACTAATCATGTGACCTTATTAAATTTCCAATCCCAGTTAACCTATTACACTTTCAAATCAATCTGCATATGTTTAGCATGTTACTTAAACATTATGAACCTAAGCTGTTTTATAAAGGACAAAATACAACAGAAAACATGATCAGTGTAGTCTGATTCACGAATGAACCATTTATGCGATTCTGACTCTTTTGGGTTGGTTCTTTTAAATCTATCAGTTAAAAAGATTTGTTTTGAATCAGTCTTCAAGTACTAACAGAATGAAATGCATCAGAAAAACCAATATTAGCTTGTTTGAAACATTGTTGTCTATGGAGCGGTGTAAACATGCCTTAAACACTGTTGGCGCAATTGTTGAAAGCTGTTTCGAAACACTTCACCACATCAAAATTGTTCGGGAAAACATATGAAATAACATATGTGCGATGAGTACTAAACTAAAATGAGACATCTTAAAGGGTTAGTTCACCCAAAACATGAAATTTCTTAATTAATTATTCACCCTCATGTCGTTCCACATCCGTAAGACGTTCGTTCATCTTCGGAACACAAATTAGGATATTTTGATGAAATCCACGTTTTTTTTATCCTCCATTGAAAACAACGAAATTATCATATTCAATGTCCAGAAAAGTTGTAAAAACATCATTAAAATAATCAACATGACTACAGTGGTTCAACCTTAATGTTATGAAGCGACAAGAATACTTTGAGCGCAAAAACAAAATGACAAAATTGCAACAAAACAAAAAAAACGCAAAATGATGACTTTATTAAACAAATTCATCTCTCCCCTGTCTGGTGCGCTACGCTATTTTCGTTACAGCACGTTCAAGTTGCATGTCCAAACGGCAGCTCAGAATTGAATGACATGAGGGAGAGTAACTAATGACAGAAATTTAATTTTTGTGTCAACTAACCCTTTTAGCTGTGGGATTTGAGCTTTAATAAAGTCTTCAAGTCACAGCCAGATGGTAACTCACCTTGGTGGTGTCATCATGTGACCGCTGGTAGCGTTTCCAGCGGCAGCCGTATATTCCGGTTAGACATGACAAACACAGCTGTCTCTCATAGACCTGTAACGGTTGGTGCTTCACCATGCTCCTTCAGTCCAGACTCCAACCCACCTCACTATCATCCCACTGACCGCCAAGGACCCTGTAGAAAGAGACACAGAGCACTGCATAAAGCAAACAGTAGATTAGCATTAGAACCATGTGACCCTTCAAATGGCTGACACATCCATAAATCATTTGAGGGGAGGAGTGGAGAACTGAGAGTCTGTTTCCAACATTGTCACTGATCAATTCCATTCCAGGTCCTCTAAATACTGTAGATCCATAATTATTAAAACTGACTGTTACAGTTCAATTTGTGCTTATTAAAGTTGTTGAAATCTACAGTTCAAAAGTTAGGGATCAAGATGTTTTTATTTAAAAGAAGTAATACTTTTACTCAGCATGAATAGATATTTATACAGTTATAAAAGATAATATGTCAAATAAATGCTGCTTTTTTGAACTTTCTATTCAAAGAATCTTGAGGGAAAATCATGAGCCGTGTTTCCACCGCAGGAACTTTCTCCGGGAACTAGGGACTTTGAGGTGGTACTGTGTGTTTGGACCACAGGGACCAGGGTCTAAATGAAGTTACAGGTAAAAATTTCCCCCTCAGAAAGTCCCTGCTTGCGAGGTAGTGTTTTTTCAAAGTTCAGGAATTAACATAAACATGCTACACATGTCAATTGGTTGAGTTCATTCAGCATTTTATTTCAACCACCATTTTTAAAAGTCTGCTGCAGTGCATGCAGTAAGAGTTGTTTGCTATTTGAATCAACAATGGAGTTCAAAACATATAACTGATGGACCGACGACAAGGTTCAGGTTTTATTAAGCTTATATGCAGAGAAAGAAATCCAGCGGGAACTGCAAAGTCACGTGGAGTCCTATGTCACCGGACGTAATCTTCACGGTACTTTAGACCGAGATGGAAATGCAGACAACTACAGGTCTGGGGGAAACATGTTCCTGGGACAAATTGTTCTAGATATTTTGGTGGAAACTTTATAGTTTCAAATAAGAAAGCGGTTATTTTAAATTGTAATAATATTACACAATATTACTGTTTTACTGCACGTTTGATCAAATAAATGTAGCCTTGGTGAATATTAGAGACTTCTTTCAGACTACTTTCTGTCTGTGGATCTATCTGCAGTGGACCCTCAACCGCTCTAGCGTTCATGTGTGTCAGGCACCAGATCGGCGCCATGCCTGTAGTAATCATCACTGAATTACCCAAGAGAATAAATTCACATTCTTACAGCTTCAGCCTTCATTTTCCACAGCTTATCTGTCTCCGAGAGGGAGGTACTAAGCCTCAGAATCCTTATCAGGGAAGCCTGTGAGGAACTGGCATCAGCCAAAACACTGTCATCTAATGAGACAGCTTTTTCATTTACACAAATCCAAGCACTGTGGAAATGCTGACAGAGAAGTACTTTCAATGTTGTTCATTTTTGGATTTCAGATTCAAATCTGGTAAAACTTTCAAGAAACTGTTTACAGAAACCGTTTACTGTACCCTTCAAAAGTTCGGGGGTCAGTAAGATTTATAACGTTTTAACGTAAGAAATTAATAATTTTATTCAGCAAATACACTGTTAAATTTTCTCTTTCAAATAAAGGCTGTTCTTTTGAACCATCTTCAACAAACAAATCTGAAAATAAACAACATGTTTCCACAAAAATATTAAGCAGCGCAACTGTTTTCAACATTGATAATAATGTTTCCAAAATCAACATATCAGAATGATTTCTGAAGGATCATGTTACACTGAAACACTGAAGTAATGGCAGCTTTGTCATCACAGGAATAAATTACATGTATTAAAAAATAAATTTTAACATTATTTCACAATATTACTGTTTTTCTATATTCTTGATCAAATAAATGCAGACTTGGTGATCATAAGGGATTTTAAAATCTTACTATGCCCAAAAATTTTGAAAATTTGTACTGCACATTTTCAGAAAGTGAAATGAAAATTAGTTTGGGATCCAAGAATATGAAGAAATAATCACCAGGCTGCCTCTCATAAGGGCCACCATGTTTATAAGCATGATATATCATAACTCTCAAAACCTCCTCTGCTTATCTGCTAAATGATTCATTGAAGAGTTCACCCAAACAGTAATCAGGGACATCAGGCAGAGAATAGAGACCACCAGCAGCCTTTCATGCATTGCATTGGTGGGAGGCGTATCCGGTAATTAGAGGACCCAACAGAGCAATGGGAGTTAGTTGCGTCACCAAGATCTCATGTGAATGTGCATGAACGCTCAACCAGATTCAGAAGTAACACAAATGCACACAGAAAATAATAGCAAAGACTTTTCTATAGGTTAACAGAGGACAGATCGCCTCATTTTCGATAGTGATGAGCCTGCAAAGTGTTACAATAAAGGTGCCATGCTATATTGCAAGTATTAGCTAATCTGCTTTAACAAAAACAATCCATGCCCTTGGAGTTAAATATGTAAAATTATATTAAAAAGCTCAGCTTGTACAAGGAAGACTGAAATATGCAACTCTTTTTTTGGTCATAACCAAAATGGGCTTCAAATGCTTCCTCGTGTTCATTCCTGTAAATTAGCTGTCAGTGTTAGTTAACTTAAAAGAAAGCAATTATTCTTGCACTCCATTTTGGAGAACTGCTGAATAATTAAGCATCTCGTGTATTTACTTCTGGGTGTGTGAAAAATTTAGAAGGGGAACGGTAATCTAACAGGTGGGATAATGATAGGGTTAATTCGATCTGGTCATGCCAGACATGACTGAAAGGCTTTTTACATCAACATTTTACATGTTTAGTACTTGCGTGTCAGGATACATTTAGAATGAACCATTTAATATACACTAAATGAGAATAAATCATCATGTATTTATTCATTAATACATTCCAGGAATTAGATGGCTCAATAAGTTTGCATGGAGGTTAAAATAATTAGCATTAGTGACTGTTGTTATGAACTGGAGATGAAATGCAGCAGTTAGCTGTTCTGTGTCTCAACAAATCCCTCAGAAAGAGAAAACATGCTATTACACAACACCACGGTGAAGTCACATTTCAGCGCAAAACTCTGCTGTTTACTTTCTGCCAGGTCACCAGTTCACTTAATTATCAGGTGAAAGGGAGAAGGTAAACACTTGGGAAGAACCAATGATTCAATTTTAGACATTGTCAGTGAAATTGTGTATTTAGAATTTCCTCTATGATTTCTTCTGGATTTCCCAGAAGTTGCACCTGATTATAAGTTGTACAGAGTAAAAATTGCATAGTGGGGGGGAGGGGGTAGACACACAGATAAGTTGCATTCTATGCTTTTTGAACAGAAGTCACAGCACGTTTAAATAATATTCCAGAAAAATACGGTATGTATGTACTATGATGTCACCCCAACAGTACTAATGATATCAGCAAAAAATATAAAGTGTCTTGAGTAAGGGACAATGTAACACACCCAGCTTTCTCATAATCCTCATATATATATATATATATATATGAAAAATAAAATATTTGCCCTCTATTTTCAACAGAATTTCATCTGCGTCAGCCAGCTAAATAATTTTAGCATAATGACATGTTGAAATCAACAGAATTCACATCAGCAATGTTCAATGCATCACAGAAAACCAAATGTTTACTTGTGCGTCATAAAAATACACCCAAAGAACGTAAGCAAGAGTCAGTTTCTGTCAACTGCCATGAAACTCTCATCATCGGGCAATCAGCCCTGAAACCTCTACTTGACTCTTGCGCCATATTTTTAGGGCTCTGTCATGGGTGGGAGCGTTTAGGAACAATATTCTCCTTTTCTGCTGCTTCATTTCCTATTGCCAGAAAACCATGAAAAACAGCCTCCATTAAGGGAAACAGTTCAGCAGTTTGAATCTCAGATTAGTGTTAGGAGGGAAAGGTTTAAAAAGGAACCTCCCATGACAAAAAGAGCCAGTATATCATTGACAATCTCAAGAGCCTTAAGGTGAGGCTACATTAGTGAAACTTTGGCAAAATTGTGGCAAAAAAGAGCCATTGTTTCTTGTCAATAGTGTAGTGATATATGAAGCACAGCTCACAGAAAAGTCACTTTCAAGTAGCATTTTGCTGGTCAGTGTAACAAATCCACGAACATGAACCCGTTGCAAAGTCTGCATAGGGACCTTTTTCACCCTGAAACAAAATTCCCAATCACGTGAATTCCTATTAAAATGACACATTTTATCTGCGAAAGTTGCAGAACACTGGTAAACGTGACTACTAGTATCTTAAACATGTTTACTATATACTTAGGTCAAACTACTAGTTATCCTAAGCAAAAGTCATGCAGGTTAAATTGTTTACAGCCTGGCGACAAACTAATCAAGCCCGAGTCATTTTTAAGATGTCACTGTACCACGGTCAATTTGGTGAGGCATTCAAAGTAACCGCAGGCAATCAAGGGCTCCTCAAACTGATATGCTACAAATTACCACCATCGGTCCTCAACAAGTGAAGAGACAATTGCATAGAATGATAACAATCACCTCTTTGCCTTAGGGAAAGGTTGCAGATACTTCATTTTATCCAGGGTAAGACATCAAATCTGATCGATTTACAGGACAAAAGGTGTTGCATTATTCCACAGGAGGAGACAAATTGCTTTCTTAAGCTTTTCTTCATGTGTATCAAGCAAATTATTCTTTAAGTAGCAATTTGTTCCAGCTCAGATGTTCTGAGTAACCGGTGCCAAAGGCAATAATTCATACTATTCACAACTTAATATCCACAGACACCATGTGTGTCTTACTGCTACCACATAAAATAATACTGATTGGCATTAGGATTCAGTTTGAAAACAGTAACAAAAAACAGTTACACTATGCTGGCATGTAACTAAGTCATGTATCTAGTCTAAAGCATGTTGTTTTTACTAAACGGAGGGGTGTTGATGAAGATGATACAGGCTCTGCCATGGCCTGACTCATATTAGCAGGTTGTTTATGTCTGAATCCCTCCTAAATGGAAGCGTTCCAATGCTGTGTCAGCAGCTCCCCTACTCGCTCTCTCTATAACAACTAAAAGATATTCCAGTCACCATCTGTTTGCGCAAAACTGCCAAATGCCTTGCACAAAGCCCGAGTTAAAATACTCCCTTACAACAAGGGAGTGAATGTGACCTCACAGATTAGATGCTTACAGCCCCTTTTTAAAACACTTCAGGCTGGAATTTACAAAGACCACAAACAGTTCGGACTTGACCTCTTCCACAGCACACCTAAATAAACACAGACAGGGTCTGAGTGGCAGAAGACCAGCAGAGCTGCTGCGGCTGGAGGTGAAATAATATTTGGGGTGGTGGAGGTCGTTTCTTAGAATATTGTTTGAGAAACCGAGCCTATTGAACAAACCGAAAAGGATGCATACAACTTTTGTGGTTGTGCAATGTACGCTACTTTTGCCTGTCAAATAGTTTTATTCTGCTTTGACTTTTATAACAATCTTTTTTCCTCAAGAACTAACAGATAAAACTTCCCTCAAGAGATTGGATTTCATCCGGTGTAGTTTAATCTACAAACACATAACAAGACCATGAGTTTTGCAACTTAATTTAAAAAAACAAAAAAGACAGTGAGATAAAATCAAGAAAGTATGTGGGACATTAAACCTGTGCAACATGTCAAACCACTTTAAAAAAAAAAAAAAATATTCAACAGCCACCATATCTGCCATCCAACGTATTTTTGCGAATTAAGCCACCAAAACAAGGCTACGTTCACACAAAGCGAGCCTTAAATGGGTGGTTGATGATTTCACTTTTTTTTTTAACTTCAGTTAGTGTGTAATGTTGCTATTAGAGCATAAACAACACCTGCAAAGTTACGATGCTCAAAGTTCAAAGCAAAAGGGAGATATTTTCCTTTACAGAAATCGCTTTTAAGGACTACAACAAACGGATGGTTACATAAACCCTGCCCCCGAGAACACGCAACAAAAGGAGCTGAGGCCATGTTGGACTGCTTTAGAGAGGAGAAAGTTGTTGTGTCGTAAAGTGTTGTTACCATGCCATCATTTTACAGCAGAATGCTTCACAAACGAGGGTCAAATATTAACATGACGGTCCATGCTAGTCGATCAGTTGAATCAACTCCACAACAACTACATAAATTTATCCACTAACCAATGAGAAACGTTCAGTTGCATTCTAAAAGTTGTAACTTCTTCCTCATTCTCTCCATCTGTGTCTGAATCCGGTTTCTACAATGTAAAGCTGAACACCGTAACTGACTATCTTTATTTTGGCTGCATGACATTCTCCAGCTTTCTTGTTTTTGAGCAACCGAACCGCGAGAGCTTTGCCCTCTTCTGGAAAGTGGGCCGGGAGCAGCAGCTGATTTGCATTTAAAGGGACACAGACAAAAACGGCGTGTTTTTGCTCAAACCCAAATAGGGGCAAATTTGACAAGCTATAATAAATGATCTGTGGGGTATTTTGAGCTGAAACCTTGTGCAAAGAACGATAAAAAGACATCACGCAGCACATTCTCATAAGGAATAAACATGGAGGACATTAATGCAAGCGATTATGCGTTCATAATGTGATTTGCCGCTGAAGCGGAGTAATACTTGGAGTTCTGACACACTGTCCTTCACTGACTACCTTTCGCAACTGTCTTGATAATTTTGGGTATGTAAAATCCTTGAAGTGACTCCCATGACCGCAGAAGTGTGACGAATGTTGATCTAGAGTGATGTAGAATTTGACTGTTCAGACTAATGTCGCATTGCAAAACATCCGACCTGTATCGGATTTAGGACCATATATCGAAGTGGCAAAAATTGAAACCGGTGGTAGGTACTTACCGGTACCGGTAGTTATGTGCACTGACCGCAAGACCTTTTTTGACAATATTCATGGCTGCTATATTATTTATGGAAAAACAGCTCAAGTCCAATTAGGCTTATTCTGAAATGATGACAGAAATTGACAAAAATTCCAAGTTTGATTGATTTCATACATCAATATTTTTTGTCGAAAGATCCTGTTGTGAAGAAAGACGTGCCAACTTTACAGAGCACAGCCTGCTCAGAATTCTAATGAGCATGGCAAAACGCTGATGTGGAAATCTTTTAATTCAGAGGGTCCAAAATGCCAACATAGCACAACTTACAATGCAGTATTTTATAATATGACACAAATATTGCAATGGTAAATGTTTATGTGACAGCAAAATATGTTGCTTGTGAAACTTTGGACCACTATTAAAAGGGACACAAATGACACATAAAGCCTCAAGTCATTTTTTTAAAAGTCATTACCTCACGTCAAGATATGAAATGAGCCCGAAGAGAATGCATGAAGATTGCAATCTACACTGCAGAAAGCATAAATGTGACCACAATCAAATTGTATGAAAGAGAGGAGAGGCCATAATTCTTCATACTGTCAAGAAAACAATGGACCTCTCCAAGTCATAATGTCATATGGCCAGGTCCAACATAATTTTGTGAGTACCCTAAAATAGGGGTAAGAATGAAGCTACTGCACATTCTAAATCAAATGCTTTATTTCTGACATGCTCATTTATTTTGCAAATTCTAGTGCAGGTAAAAATTAAGATTGATTGGCTTTGCACAATGATGGGACTTTAGCAAAAATCAAGTTTTCCTATTAAATTAAAAAAAAAAAATAGATTAAATACAGATGTTTGGGATACTTTATTCCAATTGTTCAAATGCTGCACGAAGTGTCCAATATTTTTTATAATTACAGCTAAACTGTATCTTACACCATTGTCAACATACATACTCATGCCAGTTTCATGCATCACTCTGCAATTTCTCTATATTTTTTAGTCGCTAAGCCGGTATATTGTTTTCTATGTTGCAATGAACTGTGGGAGGAAAACCCGTCACTCACATGAGATCGCTGCAATAGTAAATGACAAAGATCCAATCAATTCCCGATTAACAAAATCAAGTCCCGTCCTACACTTTTTGTTGTTTGAGAAGCTGTTTAAATCAGACGTATGTTGTAAGAGGGAAGAAAAGACTATCCCAAATTAAAGCTAATCAAATACAAGATTAAAAAAAAACAAGATAAACCACATGACTGTAAGAAATCCATTTATTTCTTATATAGGAGTCTAACAAGAATGCATTTTAAAAGTGAGAAAAAAGCTAATTAAATTAATTTATCAGTCTCTGTCATCTAAATGAATCAAAGGCCGGTTTAGGGACACATGGCAATCAAAAACAAATAAGCAAGTCCCTCATTTCCTACTAGTAAATGACCAATAGACTGTCATACAATGACAGTGATCATAATCAGGATAAACCACTCCAGAATTGGTGAGAGTATGAACTGGGTCACATGTCCGATGAGTTTCCCTATTCATTTTTCACTCAACGCGAGCTCTGTGCTCTTGAGTGGAGAGTACAAGCAAACAAACGAGGAGAGGGCATCTTCAGTGGACAAAAAAAAAGCCCAGTCAGCAGAACTCAGCATCTAAAGGAAGACCTTGTTCTGATTGATCGAAGACACTGTAATAGATTTGAGTTAAATATAGTTCCTTTCCTCTATTGTATAAGCTGCTGTTGCCTTGAACAAGGACGTTAGATGCTGTCATTTTTCCATGATGTCTTTTTGGAAGAAATATTCCCTGTCAGAACACAGTGACATTACATAAAAAAACATATCATTTTAAAAAACAAAGACAATTATTCACTGGTCCTAATTAAAATGTTTCAGAAAGCGAAATTAAGTTCCCTAAACCGGGGCCAATTAAAAGTAGGCATTATTTAGAAGTTGTGACAAGTGACACGAAACACTTTTCACAGACTAACTACATTTTACTGTGCTAAATGCCCATCAGTGTAATTATAAGGGTAGCAATATAGTGTTACAGACGCCTCCTTCCTCCCTGACTGGAGACAGTATATGATTTAAAATGCCACCGATGAGAGCTGGGGTATGTCTGTGTACTCAGGATATTTTAGTTACTCACTAATTAAAAGCAGCAGGTGGTACCATTTGGGGAGGAAAAGAGACAGTAGAGGAATAAAAGCCAAAAATCTTAACTGACCTGCAACACGCAACATCTTTTCACAAGTCTAAGCAACAATAACCAATGAGTCATGAGCAGTCATGAGAAGTTCTTCTATCATTTTAGCATATTACAACATATTTCCAAGTTAATTACTTGGAGTATTTCATGCAATTCTAATCATGTTACCTCATCATTACTAGATAATAGAATAATATTTTGCAATATTACATTTTAAATATTTGATTGTATTTTTGAGAAAATAAATGCCTTGGTGAACATTAAAAAAAACGTATTGACTACAAACTCTTGAACAGTGGTGTATAAATTATACAACCATTTAATTGATTTTTCAGTACTGAATGAAAGATATAAACAAGTTTAATTTATAATTAACGTTTTTCGCCTTAGGTTTTGGAACTGCAACAGAGTGCACACAACAGCTGACAAAACAATCCCCCTCTCTTTCTCTGACATCATTTACTCAAGCTTATCTATGCACATCAGAGACAATAGTTTTAATTACATGCAGAAATCTTAAAGATGACAGGTCATCCATCCTCACCCACAAGTCATTTTGCTAATGTGGAACAGCGGCATTTTTGAAAGATCAAATGTGGTTAATTTAATGCCCCATCATTTATTCAGGAGAGTAGTAATGGAGCTAAAGACATAACACCGCTCAGTGGTGCTCTTTAAGTAATCATTCCTCATTAGCCAACAAATTGACTGCCTGCAATCGACCATCTTTGGTTAGAATTTACTCGTGCCATGCTTTCCCCAGTTGTGTTTTGAGAGCCTTTTATGGCTTTGTTCAGACCGGCCATAAATATCTGGCATGTTTTTTTGGCATACTGGCAAACCCCAATCCTAAACGGAGCATTTTAGTGTGGAACATCAAAACATGGAATTCAAACAGATTTTTATTGTTTTATTCCTAAAGCAATTCTCGATGCAAATTAAATCGAACACAAAAACAGTGGCCAACCTTGTATGAAAAGTGGGCTTTGCCATAAAACTGTGAAACAAAATGAAGGACTGAACACCTCCTACACATGAGGGACAGAGCAGAACGAACAAAAAACCAGGATAAACATACTGAGTTCAGATGGCTTCACTCACTCCAAACAGAGGGATGCTGAGCTTGGCACGTTCTCCATTCAGCTGAACCCACTGCCCTCCTAAATGCTAATGCAGAAAGCACAAGAATGGCCTAATGAAGCAGTTTGCAACAACCCCTGGTGATTAAGTCCTGTGGGCTTGAGAGAAGAAAGTAATTCTGGATCAAACCTTAATCATACAGTAGGCGCTGACACATTTCCCTGGAAAACCAGCACCTGACAAAGGCATTCGAGGCATGCGGAAACAGTAGGAATATTGTTCTGGCTGAAACGAAGCCTTAACCCTTACTGTGCCATATGAAATCTCAGAGGCAGTAAACACAGGTGCCATCTGTCCGACATGGAAACATGGGATATGTGGCCAATTCATAGTTTCAGTCACGTGTCTGCTGCAGAGATCTGGAGGGCAAAAATCCTTAGAATTGCAGCACAGGCCTGTTCATTTTTCCATCGGTTTCAAGCTACAAAGTTTTAGATCACCATTCAAAAGAAGAAAACTTGATCACAAATCTTTGTTTTTGGGCACCTGTGATCCACCGGCCGCTCTGCACAATATAAAATGCCTTAAGTTGAGAATAACATTGTGAAGTACATCCAAGTGTATTATTGAAAAAAGTAGAGAGGATACTTCATTTTAAGCATTGTTTATTGGATGTTGAGATGTGGCCCTGCACTCAAAAGCTAAGGCAGATGAATGTCTATTAATGTATAAGATCTATAATAATATGCATTTAGAAAACGGTTCATTTTCATTTCCTGCCAACATAGCCTACTAAGTATACACCTTAATCAAGCAGATGCCCCCAGAATATGAACGCAACATGCTATTGCATGTTAAATTGTTTCTGTGAAATTTTGCACACTGCTTTAATATTCTGTAGTCTTGCCAGTATGTTATATTAATAAGTTAATTAATAATTAATTTCAATATCACTGTCTAGACATATCAAGCATTTTTTTATGTTTTTCTATGGGAAAATACTTAAAATGAAATTTAATGTGTTGCGGCTCACTCAATTTGCTCTTTTAATATTACCATCTTAGTACATTAGTACAAAGCTGGTAAAAAATAACTAGCAGGCAGTGGAGGAAAGCCTCGTTTTACCCTCCAGGTGTGACGTCACGTGAAAACTAGATGTACAGCAGTAAGCTTCACTTTGTTCACTGACTGATTATATGATACAGGCTGTATTTAATCATCAAACACTACATTCCTGCTTTGCCTCAACCTGTGCTCCAAAATAACCTAAATGTGGCAAGCTAAGGTCATCACTAATACACATCACTTTAATAATTAAAAAAAAAGTGTGAGGGGGCAAGAGCCGACCCTCCACCTGACTCCATGTTATCCCTATGCAACTTTTGAGTGCACCAAAGACAAAATATACAGTGGCATAGCCAGTAAGGGTTCACAATTGATTTAAATTGCTGCTAATTAGTAAGAATATCCTTACTGATCAAATAACCAAAGATTTCTGCTAGTTAAAAGTCATCTGACACAAAGTACGATGAATATTAAAGACCCCCATGTTTCAAAGTACACCTCTTAAGATGAGGTTTCTTAAGAGAGTAGACATCAATTGGTCCACTAATGATGCAACGCTGTGCTTTGAGTCTCAGAGTCTCGTCCATTATTCCTTGACATGTGGGAGGGGGGTGTGAGCTAATCAAAGACAGCACATGGCTCAGCTCCCACAGGACTGACAATAATAATAGGTCATCTCACAGCATCACCCAGCTCACTTACGATAAGGACGGATAATTCGATGTTAAACCCGCCATGCTAGATAAATGAAGACTGTTTCCTTAGAAATGGGTGGCAGTGATTTTTTTTTTTACTCGGCTAAAAGATCTTTGAAGAGATCTTTATTCTTTGCAAACTAAAGATAATATAAAAGCCAGAACATGTGTATGTCGCAACATACAACAGCAATGGTTTTAATTTCAGCTTTTGGTCTGGTTTTGTTTCTAATGACATTTTAGATGTGTCGATCAAATCTAAAAGTCTTCATGCTACTAGTATTCCAAAATATTTAAATTTTCTTTAAAATGCACAAATGTGACTCACTCAGAATTAACTGGTAAAGCTGCATTGATATTGATCAAGTCAAAGGGGAACAATTAAGATACAAATGACAAGATTTAACAAAGCAAGATTATCCTGCTCAACAACGAGTGACAGTCAGAGATGTAAGTTATGACTGTACTTCATCTAGATCATCTAAACAAAGTGATTTGTGAATAAACAGTACTCTCTCCACCTTCGGTACCATGACTAAGGTGCTCTTGAGCAAGGCACCTAACCCCTAATTGCTCCCCTTGTAAGTCGCTTTGGATAAAAGCGTCTGCTAAATGATGAAAAATGAAAAGGAAATGAAATGATTTACCCTGATTAAAACATGTTCCTGGACCAACATCCTTTTGTTGGAACCCGAAACAACAATCCTATTAATGACTGAGTGTGTCGACATGCGTAAGTATATTTCAATATTTCCTAGGTGTTTCCTCATCCTAGGTGTATATGACTTTATTCTGAACAGGGTCGGAGTTATATTAAATAATATCCTGGCTCTTCACAGCTTTGTAATGGCATTGAATAGTGTATATAGTTTTTGAAGCTCCAAAAAATGCATTCATCCATCATAAAAGTAATCCAGATGACTCCAGTAGGATAATAAATGCCTTCTGAAGCGAATCAATCAACAAATAAATACCATATTTAAAACTTTATACACCATAATCACAGGCTTCCATCAACGGCCGTACGCTCGTTTACGACAGAGTCGAGTTCCGGCGGGAGGGTGACCTCTGACCCTGTGTACCTATAGTTTTTAATGTTCAAAATTCAAATTATAAATCTTAACTGGATTATGTTCATTACCTGCCTGCCTAGCAATGTATGTTTAAGCTGAAATATAATTAAATAAGGGTCTGTATTTTTAAAAACATCTATCGCATGTCGTTACGTGTAGTGAGTTGGCTCACGTGATTTATGTTTAAAGCGTGCCGCACAAGTCCAGAAAAGTGAAGCCAAAGCGCCCCAGGTGGTTGGTCCCGGTATAGGTCATAAACCCCGCCCTATCCATGTAATGTAATGGGACATGAGACATGAGACAAACTAAACAATTAAATTACACTTCACATGTTTTATTCCAAAGATAGTTTGTCATTTTATGTAGTATTCATCACGCTGATGTAAGTTCAAGTGTTCGTTTTTTTTAAATAAGTTTGGTTTTAATTAGTTATTTGATGCTATAAAAACAGGAGTGTGACGTCACGACTGACAGCTGTGATCTCTGAGTAGTAGTCACTGATGCATCAACAGACTTTTTTCGGTATTTCCAGGAGGAGATTGGAGCTTTAACTTTCATTTCTACATTTCCGTAACGGTTTATTTCACACTGACAAAATGAAAATGAGTTGTTCAGTTGTAAAATGTACCAAACTATTCTGCGGCAGTTTTGGTGGGGCATTGATAGCGTGTGGCTCGACTTCACGCTCACTACTGCGCAAATTCGGATGCCAAGTTCACTACTGCGCAGACTCTGGTCCCAAATCAGCACAAGATGTCAGCACCATATCGGGACACTGGCAGCTTCACTTTTCAATGGAAGAGAGTGTAAATTTATTTTTACAGTCTATGTGTGTCACTTCAGAATTTGTATTAAGGGAACATAGTGAGCATTGATGCATCCTGGTTTTCACAGTGCACTGTGGGACTTTTTAGGGAGCAAACGTTTCAGTGTACTGGTAGGATTTTGCAATTGAGACAACACTTAAAATGGCCGACTCCCTGATCAGTGCCCTTACTACTGAACTAAGGAGCTGATTGAGACCCCTGCGTGTTTGTCTGTTTTCAATGCATTATCCAGGTATTAAAAGTGATATTTTCCTATTTGGAATTGTCAGTTTGATCACACAACTCACTATTTATTCTAAAAACATCATGGAATAGTAAGTACACGAATTGGGATGCACCTCATGTTTTATCTGATGATCCTAAAAACATCATTTGGGCGTAACGGGTGAAGATAGAAGATCCAACCACACCCATTACTCCATCCCTCCACCCATGAGACACACACAGGTGGAGCTGGAATGGGTCATGCTCAACCCATGAAGTCCAGGGAGGCAGGGAGCACCACTTGGATAAAGTGCGAGAACGCCATTCTGTTACTATGGTTACAACGCGATTTCGGTTACAGAGCATTTACCGAATTTATAACGAACTTTTGTGGCTAATGAAATATATGAAACTCCAACATACACGTTTAAAATCAATACTTACTTTTAAGATCCTCATCTTTTTGTTTTGACTTTAAGACCCCCACCCCAACACGAACACCTGGTTACCGTTCAATATTACAGAAAGTATTACTTTTAAACGAACAGCCTTACAATAATTCAACACATCTAGGGCTAAACAGTTCTTTCACCATTTAACACTTAGTCAGCGGTTAACGAAGAGCGGATGCCAAAATGACAACAAGAAAAAAACGTTAACAAGTTTCTTACCTTATCTAGACACGTTTGTCCTGTAGTTGTTCAGCTGGTGAACTCTGCGCTCCTTTCTTCCGTCCACACCTAACGGGACAGGTAGCCAACAACTGACACAGTCGAAGGATATTAAAAGAATATAGTACTAAATTAAAAGGCACTCGCACTGGCAGAAGCACTTTGATAAACAATGAAAAAACAGTGTGTGGGCTAAAAGGGCATGTTTGTTTGTTTGTTCGCGCGGCTCCAGTTCTTTGTGTTGTCAGTTGAGCGTTGTACCTGCGCTCGTGCTCGTGCAGTGAGGCAGCAAGTCCTGCCGATGGCTTATGGGCGGGGCCTATGCGCGGAGGGCGGGGCCTAATACTGCCCTGTCTTATTGTGCTCCCTACTGTCCAGTGTGAAGAGTCACCTAAAATAGAGTCAAGTCATCAAGTCTGTGAGCTAAAAATACAACATTTGTCATTTTGCTTTGTTTTATTGTATTCATCATTAATGTAATTAATTGATTATGTAATTAATGTAATTTTCTCAAGTGCAGTAGTCGATTATTACAACACGATGACGTTTTATTTAAACCAAGGCTTTTAATGTAATACTCGTATGTATAGTTATGCACTTATCTCTAACTTTTTTCACTATCCTTTATAACTTATTTTTTATTTAAAGGCCATTTAAACAATTCTTCTTACTGTAAAAAAAAATAAATAAATAGATAAAAAGTAAATTGTGCTTATAAATGACTAGCTAAGTCTGATCTAGTAATGCATTAAATAGTGGAAGTGAAGAAATATAAGACTAAAAACTAAAATGCAGTGATAAGTTGAAATATTAGACTTTATTTGTGGACTATTTGGCCTTTAGAAACCATAAGCATTTAAAACTTTGAAGTTTAAGTCAGTGAGTGTGTGCGGGCACGTTTGTTTAGGTTGCATCCCAGTGCAATTAAAATGGACACCTGTCCTAAAATGGACACCTATCCTCTAATCAGCTGTTGGTCACAGCATCCAGCTGCTCAGTTTTCTCAAAAATCCTCTATTTGTTTGTTATAGGGTACTTGTGGATAAGCAAACTTTCCATGAATGTGGATTCAAAAAGGTGCCGTTTTATACAAAGGTCTGAAAAAAGGACAACAAACAAAAGTTTTAAAATACCAAACTGCTACCAATTTCATTTTGTTTAATGGAGGGAAAGAAAAAGATCAGTCTACTCGTGAATTTGCACACTAGATCGCCATCTAGTGGTCAACATTGTTTAGGCTGAAAAAAAAGTTTTGAGTTATGCAATTTTTTTTTTAAGTCCAAGAGAAGGTTATCAAAATAATTACCTCAAAACCTTAAACATATCAAGGCATATTTTGGGATTAACACCTTAAGAACTAATCACTGTGACTTCAATTTGTAAAAGTGACTAAGGTCACAGTCAATTACTCCTTATCCTTGATGACTAAGAGCTGTTCATTAACACAGAAAAGCATCGCTCCTCATCAGTCTGAGCAAAGATAGCTCTCCATTTAGTCACGACGACAGAGCCAAAATCACACTTGATAGCTGTGCACTTATTGAGGTTTGCATATATTTTGCTTTTTTGATTTTTCAAGAGACATCTAACGGTGTAATACAAAAACTGCACCAACCCTGAAAGTTGTATAAATAAAGGCCTGTTCTCACCAAAAACGATAATAACTACATGCACCAGGATCTCTGCAGTTTATCATCTGCCGCTTTAAATGCTCGAGCGCTTTACAGCAGGATGATTCTAATTGGTTCATCAGCTGAAAAAAAATCGTTTTGAAAGCGATTCAAACGATATCGATCCTCTGTGCCGTTTTCATGATGGTTGTGGTGTTCTTTTATAATCAGAACAACTTTTAGAACTGTCTTTATTGTTATAGTTATCGTCCTTGGTGTAACGTCTGAAGAAATAATTTTGTCTTGCAAAACAAAACAAAACAAAACAAAAAAACTTAAAACAAAAAAACACACACAAAACAAAAATAAAATCATATGGGGGTTGCAGATCGGATTAACTACATGATGGAAACATTTGAATGCTGAAATGCAAAAACAACAATTCCATTTGTGATATGATTTGCATGAACTCAGGTAGGAAATTAATGAATTTGTTTTGCACATAAACCTATACATATATACCTATACATAAACCTATATATATGTGTGTGTATATATATATATATATATATATATACACCATACATAAACCTATATATATGTGTGTATATATATATATATATATATATATATATATATCTATACATAAACATATATATATATATATATACCTATACATAAACCTATAAATATATATACCTATACATAAACCTATAAATATATATACCTATACATAAACCCATATATATATATATATATATATATATGGTGCATAGTTTTCCAACTTTTTTTGATAAGAAATTAAAGACATGCAATGCTGGAATAAGTTACATCAGCTTTTGAGAAGTAACTTAGCTTGCTTCTTACATCATACACGTTTGGCACAGCTCCCCAGCTCAGCCCATAACTCAATGACTGCGTTGTGCAGATTTTCTGAGGTTCCATGAGCTTATAAGTATGTTCCTTAAACAGATAACTAAAGTTGTGCTACTGTAGCAAATAAAACATCTGATACATGCAAAACTGAAGTGCTGGTGGAACTGAGATGTTTAAAGAGACTCCGGTAAACAACAGATTGTCATTGGCAGCAAAGCCACATGTTTGAACAGCACATACCACACACAGGTGGTCAGTAACACATGCTTTTGTGCGTATCAGGCAAATTTAGAAATTTACCTAATAAAAAACATTTTAGAGCAATTTGAAAGTTTTTTATCTTTAATGTATTACTGCATGGATTAACTTATTTACACAAAGAAAGAAAGAAATACAAAAAAAGAAATAAAATGACTTTTAAAGTGGACTGTATTTCTTTTCAGGAATTTAAGGTTTAATCCAGCCGCGTTATTGGTAAATGCATTTGATGAAAAAAAATAAAAATTGCATAAAGAAAAAGTGAATATGCAAAAGAGTAAGCTTAACCAAACAAAAATGATTGTGTTTGATTACCACAGCATTATACAATTCATAAAAAATTCTCAGTGAAATGAAAAAAAGTTAGTTTTAAATGTATAGAAGCCCTTCTTGCACCACACCCGCAGCCTGAGAAAGAATTTACGGTTTGACGTGGCAGTGTTGGGGGAGGATGTGAGCTGGGGAGCAAGTCTCTGCATCCCCCGACAGAAGAATCTAGAAGGAATGTTGACAAAGATGGAAAACTCTATGATTAAAACAGTTGTTTTAAATATCCTGAAGTTATTTGTGTCATTTATCAACAAACAGTCTTTATAAACTTTATACTCTAACATAAAATGCACATTCTGTTCTGCAAAACACTGCCAACTCAGCAGAGCAAATCTGGGCTCTGTGTGGTAAAATACAACACAGTACAAAACATTTTCATCTTCCATTACATTCTTGATGCCATTAAATAAGATTTTTCATAGTTTTAATAAAGATGACACAAGTTTAATTGCAGAGATTAGGTCATTTTTTTACACGTTTCAGAAGGCTTTAGGACCTTGCAGTGGTGGAATGTCAGAGTTGTGGTCATTGGATCCAGAGGGAGGGCTCTCCCAGCTTCCCCAGGAAAGCCAAACATCCTCATTTGAATAGCCGGTTCCAGCTTCTAGAAGTTTCTTTCCTGGACTATAAAGGCCTCTGCTTCAGCACTGTGCAGCAAAGCAGCATCCACGAAAAGAAGAGGAAAGAAGAGGAGCACATCCACGAAAAGAAGAGGAGCAGATCCACGAAAAGAAGAGGAGCACATCCACGAAAAGAAGAGGAGCACATCCACAAAAAGAAGAGGAGCAGATCCACGAAAAGAAGAGGAGCACATCCAAACCACTTTCCAAGGTAATTAGTAAACAAAAAAAGAAAAGAAAAAAAAGCTTTTATTTTGGAATTGCTTTATTTTGCATGCTAGAAAGGCTGATGCACACAGGGTCAGAGAATACTCCTTTTTTACTCTTCTTACTGCTTTTTCCAGTCTGTTTTGCATTTTAAAATGTATTTACAGGCAACTTAATCCATAGTCAACTAAGGTTGTTAATGATTTAGCTTTTTCAAAAAAGTAAGGGGAAAACTAATTTCTAATTTGTCATTTTATGCAAAACTAGTCAAGAACAAAAAACTGACAAAACACCTACAGGTCAGTTTATGCATTGCACAATTATAGGATGTGTAATGGTTATAGATTTTTAAGTTTAGTTTCTTTTCAGCGATGCAAATTCATGCAATATATATATTTGCTGTTTTTTTTTTTCTTTACCCTAAACTGTAAAGAGAGATCAAATTTTCCATTGGGAGTGGTTTTAGGCTATCACTCAATCAGTGCTACCACTGGTATTCACATGCGGGGCTACTGTGGAAATTCTGATTGGTTGAAAGTTTCTCCCTAAGATCTTCTAGCCAATAAGAAGAGTCTACGTGTCTTTCTTTCTCTGTGTGCATGAAGTAGCAGCAGACTTCTCAAATTTCTGCTTCAAATCAAACCTTAATTAGAGACGAGAAGCAAGGAGTTCAAGTCACTGATTTTGTGACTTTGTTTTGCATTATAACAAATGTACATAAATATATTTTTTGTGTAGATTACCCAAATGCACCTCTTGTCTTTCAGAGTGAAAATCGCAATCGTTGACAACTATGAATATGAAAACGTATCAAGGTATCCCAGATGATAAAAAAAACAACATACAAGGAAAAAAAAGCAATAATATGTGAATAATCATCCATGCTGACTTCTATCTTGTGCTTGTTAGTGGATAAGGACACATGACATCTTACAACCAACTTTACCCTCAACCACAGTTTTAAATCACAATTTCAAAATGCAGCGTAATCTCTATGTGCAGTAAAATGTTGTAATATTCAATTGAAAGTACATTTCAGAACTTTATAAAATGCCCAGACTCATGTTAAGCCACGCATTCCTTTCTGATTAGTCATTGCCGTTGCTTTTGTTCAACTGGTTTGATCTAGAAAACATGACCTACAGGCGTAAGTTTTGTAGGTTTAGGGTGAATACATTTCAAAACCTCAAATTAAAATACAAAATTATTTCAAATTGATATGCTCAAACAATTCACTATGCAGCCTTTTGTTCCTAAAACAAACACATAGACATTTCTAAATAACCAATGGTGAAGAATCGGTGAATTTGCACTCACTTGTCGCCTCTCTTCTCCGCTAGGCTTTCGTTACTACCAAAAAATACAGCAAGCATGTGGGTATCCAACCTCATTGCTCTGTGCCTCTTGGCTGTGGCCGTGTCCGGTGAGGACAAAAAGCTGAGTACCCATGCAACCTCCATGGCAGACACCAGCGCAAACCTGGCCTTCAATCTCTACCAGAATGTCGCCAAAGAAAAGGGACTTGACAACATCCTCATCTCTCCTGTGGTGGTGGCCTCCTCTCTGGGTATGGTAGCCATGGGGGGCAAATCCTCCACTGCCTCCCAGGTGAAGAGCCTATTGAAAGCTGACACCCTAAAGGACGACCATCTGCATACAGGCCTGTCCGAGCTACTGAGTGAGGTGAGCGACCCCCAGGCCCGCAACGTCACGTGGAAGATCAGCAACAGGCTGTACGGCCCCAGCTCCGTCAGCTTTGCAGAGGACTTTGTGAAGAACAGCAAGAAACACTACAACTACGATCACTCGAAGATCAACTTCCGTGATAAGAGAAGCGCCATCAACTCCATCAATGACTGGGCGGCCAAGTCCACTGATGGAAAGCTACCAGAAATTACCAAGGATGTGAAAAACACAGATGGGGCTATGATCGTCAACGCTATGTTCTTTAAACGTAAGCATCTATGTTAGCGCTTTAAAATTAAGATAGATAATAGTTGTACAATTATATTTAATTATTGATCCCAGGCAAAAATAACCGTACTGACTATAATATTAACCTAAATAATCATCCTAATGTTTGTTTCTGTCTCCACAGCACACTGGGATGAGAGGTTCCACCACAAGATGGTTGATAACCGTGGTTTCCTGGTTTCCCGCTCTCACACGGTTTCTGTTCCAATGATGCATCGCACAGGTAAAAGCAGCAGATTATCTTGAAGTCTCTTACCCAAAATCTACTATACTTACACAAGAACTCAATATTACTTAACTTGGCTTTTTACAGGCATCTACGGCTTCTATGAAGACACACAAAACAAGCTGTTTGTGGTCAGCATGCCTTTGGCACATAAGAAGTCCAGCATGATTTTCATCATGCCCTACCACGTGGAGCCTCTGGAGAGACTGGAGAAACTGCTCACTCGCCAGCAGCTGGACACCTGGGTCAGCAAGCTCGAGGAAAGAGCGGTCGCCATCTCACTGCCTAAAGTTAGCATGGAAGTCAGCCACGACCTTCAGGTGAATCATTTTTGCTATATAGTTGGTTGCAAACCACAACCACAAAGTTTTATGCATTATGTATGAGCTTCTTTTTCCTTGCATTGCAGAAACATCTTGGAGAACTTGGTCTCACTGAGGCCGTGGACAAGTCTAAGGCAGACCTGTCCAATATCTCTGGCAAGAAAGATCTTTACCTCGCCAATGTCTTCCACGCCTCTGCCTTTGAGTGGGACACAGAGGGAAACCCATTTGACACCAGCATTTATGGTAGTGAGAAGATGAGGAACCCCAAGCTCTTCTATGCCGACCATCCCTTCATCTTCCTTGTGAAAGACAACAAGACCAACTCCATCCTTTTTATTGGCAGGCTAGTTCGTCCTAAGGGTGACAAAATGAGAGATGAATTGTAACTTTTAGCATATTTGAATTCTGTTTTGTGATGTTTAAAATGGTATTATTGTTAATGGTGTGACTGTTACCTCATGTGCCCATTCCAAATGATTATCTGTTTGGACAATCTAAGTGAACAAAAACATCATTTTAAGGAGATTGGTGGTATACATCAGGAGCAATGCAATCCTATTGGTGAGGAATTCGAACCACACAAATGTACCCAGAGGTTTGACATCAATTAGTTCATGTGCATTATTCAATCAGACACTATGCTTACATTAAGTGTAGTGCCTTTGATGTTAAGCTGTAGTATTGTGGTATTTATGGTTGTGCTTGTAGAACCCCTCTTTATGAGAATGTGAGATCTGTGTAGGGTTTGCCTTATCTTTAATGTTTAAAGGGAAAAGGCAGTCCTATTCAAGTGTTTCTCAAGCACAGTTGTAGGTTCTTTGATTTCACTTCCTTTAAGAATTCTTGACTCCTGCACCGATGCCTGTCTTCTAAGTTCTCCATTTTGTTAGATGTCATGTTTCATTGTCTTTACCATACAGTATCTTTTAAGAAAGTGTGCAGATTTTTTTATTATCCATTTTCCTACTGTTTTGTTTTTTCAATAAACCGAAATGAAATATATATATTGTGCTGGACTTTTTTTGAGTAACACTTCACATAAATACATAAAATAAAAGTCACACTGTCCTGAATGACTTAAAATTAATAATGACAGATAAAGGCACAGCACATTGTCTTTGCTCTGTCATTCCTAGTAGTTTAATCCCAGTCATTCCGCCTGGATTGATATGGCAAATTCCTCTGTGGAGCTTTAGCTGTGTGTTTATTCCACTGAGGGCTTAAATTGTTGTTTCACCTCCTCACCTATTAACGCACAGATTCTCCCAGACAGTCTGCTGTCTTTATGGCACCATAAACCCCTCAACCACAACGAGCCCATTTGACGTGGGAAATCAGTTGTCAGTTATTTCCTTTTACACTCGCAGATCCATCCTGTAGGCTGAATGTGCTAATGAGTGGACGCATACAAAGGAAGGATTAGAGGCTGGAGTGAAGGGTTCTCACGGTGAGATGGGCAATCAGGAGAGGTTAACGAAATAGCCAAAGAGGAGACAATGTCAAGATAATTAACCAATGTGTAAACATTGTCAGACTTAATGTAATATGTGGGTCATAAATAAAGCAACCCGTTTAAGGAAAATGATTAAAGAGAATATCTACTAAATGTACGGGATCCTTGCTTTTTGTAGGACCAGGCTACTGTAGGACCACAGAGCAAAACCTTCATAACAGGGCCATCTTGTGTTAAGCAACAAAACTGCAGACAAGACGTCCTGTTCTCAAACATTTTGTTAGACCTACCTATGAGAAATATTTTTCATCAAAATATGATAAACGACAGATGCACAATCACATTTTAAATATACTATAATATCCAAAATCACCTTCAAACTTTATCTATTATCTATCAGGGGTTATTTAGACACAATTCTTATAGCCTACTCTTCGTACAAACATGGTAGGACTACCCAAATGCCACAACACCTTTCATGTTGGTTATATGTACACCGATCAGGCATAACATTATGACCACTGATAGATGGGGATTCATCACCTGTTAGTGAGTGAGATATATTAGGCAGCAGGTGAACATTTTGTCCTCAGAATTGATGTGTTAGAAACAGGACAAATGCGTGAGGATTTGATCGAGTTCGACAAGGGCAAAATTGTGACGGCTAGATGACTGGTTCAGAGCATCTCCAAAACTGCAGCTCTTGAGGGATGTCCCGGTCTACAGTGGTCAGTATCTATCAAAAGCGATCCAAGGAAGGAACAGTGTTGAACCGGCAACAGGGTCATGGGCTGCCAAAGCTCATTGATGCACATGGGGAGTGAAGGCTGGCCCGTGTGGTCCAATCCAACAAATGAGCTTCTGTAGCTCAGATTGCTCAAAAGTTAATGCTGGATCTGATAGAAAGGTGTCAGAACACACAGCTGAGCCCTGTCCACCACCGAAAGCACCAACAGTGGGCACGCGAGCATCAGAACTGGACCACAGAACAATGGAAGAAGGTGGCCTGGTCTGATGAATCACGTCTTCTTTTACATCACGTGGATGGTCAGGTGAGTGTGCGTCTCTTACCTGGGGATCACATGGCACCAGGATGCACTATGGGAAGAAGGCAAACCGACAGAGGCAGTGTGAGGCTTTGGGCGATGTTCTGCTGGGAAACCTTTGATCCCAAGCCATCCATGTGGATGTTACTTTGACACGTACCAGGGAGAAATCGCGGGGGCCTGCAAATAGAGACCCCTCCATGGAGACCCCTCCTCAGAACTTATAGGAATTAAAGGATCTGCTGCTAACATCCTGGTGCAGGATACCACAGCACACCTTCAGCGGTCTAGTGGAGGTCATGCTATGACGGGTCAGGGATGTTTTGGCAGCAAAAGGGGAACCAACACATTGTATTAGTTACAATATTAATGTTATGCCTGATTCCAATCGATCAATTACTGCACTAAAATAACTGTATAAAGTTGTAGTCGTTATTTAGTCATTTGTATTTTGTAGTAGTTTGAGGGGATTGTGTGTACATTGTGTTGTAGAACAAAACATGAAAGTTAAACACATAGCCTGATTTATTAATAAATCAAAAAACGCCATTTTAAAACCCACCGTAATTTCTTGAGGGAAACTGAATGTTCAGAAATGTGCATCATAGCAACAAGAACAACAATCCGGTGCTTTAAATCAGCAATACTGTAAAATATATGTAATATCAAACAATGACATCAGTGGCACTGGCCTACGTTTAACCGTTAACAAACGTCCTAGCTTCTGCATTTACTTGTGTCACACAGGGTGCTACACATTCCCCCGGGTGTGCGCGCACACAGTTCAGAAACCATGAATCTGATGACTCATCTGTTTGGAAATGGTGGAAGTGATTGTTTACTGAGGCTGTCCCATAGCTTTCATTATAGCCTATATTGCAAGAAGAGACAATGGGTATGGCAAAATAATTACTTATTCAGCTTAGCATGTTATTGTCTGTACATCAGAACGTTTATCTTTTGCTATCATGAAATGGAACATTTCAAGATTCCTACAGCTATCTTTATCCATACAATTGTTCAGAAAATGTAACAATTATAGACTCTGGAATTCATTATTTATATTGTACAGTACTTATATACACGTTTAACAAACAATGAAAAAAATGCTAGGAGCCTGTTGAGATCTGACTGGGCAAAAGCATTAACTCCCAAAAAATGAGACAGTCAGAAAAAATGAACATACCACTCAGGCTGTGCCTGATAGGTTTGATTAACAGAAAATGCAAGTTATCATTTTAAACAGCTTATAAGGCAGTCAATCCCTCTCAGACAAACCCAGCCTACATGTTTAATACAACTTAAACTGTACAGCAACTTAAACATTTCATTTTACATCCAGTACAAGCAAATGTGCTTCATCAGAGAGAGAGATAGGACCCTTTATTAAACTGATTATTCTGCTTTAATATGTCAAATAAAAGCAGTTAGGCATTAGTTTTGCTCTAAATGTATGGCAACTAATGAGAAGTATCCTGCATAGTATAAATAAGTATTTTTGCATAAATTAATAGAACTAACAGAATTATTGCATTCCATTTTGTTAATCAGCATACACACTCACATTTCACAATTTTGACATTTCTGTCATTTATTAGCTACTCACCCTCGTGTCGTTCAAAATCTGTAAGACCTTTGTTCATCTTCGGAACACAAATTAAGATATTTTTGATGAAAACCAAGTTGTTTTTTTAATCCCCCATAGAAAGCAACATAATTACAGTTATTCAAGGTCCAGAAAAGCAGTAAACACATCATTACACAGTCAACGAGACCAAAACAAAAATAACGACTTTATTCAACAATTTCTTCTCTACCCTTTCAGTCTCATGTAGTTGACGCAGCTCTTCTGTGTTTGCGCCCGAACGCTGGCTCAGGATTGGCCAACGCTGTTTACGTGAGCAGCACGAGGAGTCACAGGAGCCGGCCAATAATGATTCGGCGTTCGGATGCAAACAAAGAAGCGCTGAACTGTGTTCACTGCAAACGAGACTGATAGGAAATTGTTGAATAAATTCGTAATTTTTGTTTTGTTTTTGCGCACAAAAAGTATTCTCGTTGCTTCATAACATTAAAGGATTAGTTCACTTCAGAATTAAAATTTCCTGATAATTTATACACACCCATGTCATCCAAGATGTTTGTCTTTCTTTTTTTTTTTTCATTCGGTCGAAAAGAACTTAAGGTTTTGGAGGAAAAGATTCCAGGATTTTTCTCCATATAGAGGACTTCAACCATACCAATAGGTTGATGCTCCAAATTGCAGTTTCACTGCAAATTAAAAGCGCTCTACACGATCCCAGCCAAGGAATAATGGTCTTGTCTAGCGAAACGATCAGCCATTTTCTTTAAAAAAAAACAACAAAAAAAAGACAAATGCTTGACTTGCACTGCTCTGCGATACGCCACGCATTATGTGATCACGCCGGAAAGGTTGGAAAGTATCCATCCAGTGTCTACAAAGTGAACATGCAAAGACTAAGCCAAACACCCTTTACAAAAAAAGGTAAAACAAAGATGTCAGACGATTATGAAGTTGAAGAAAATGAGATGGCATTTTTCATTTTACCTTCAACCTGTTGTACCCCAGTGAAGTCCACTATATGGAGAAAAATCCTGGAATGTTTTCTCCAAAAGCCATAATTTATTTTCGACTGAAGAAAGAAAGACGTAAACATCCTGGATGTTTGAATTATTTACTTTATTATTTAAATTATTACTTTTATTTTGAAGTGAACTAATCCTTTAAGGTTGAACCAGTGTAGTCACATGAACTATTTTAACAATGTCTTTAATACCTTTTTGGACCTTGAATGTGGTAAATACGTTGCTTTCTATGGGGGATAAAAAAAAAAAACCTCTTGGATTTCATCAAAAACACCTTAATTTGTGTTCCGTAGATAACCGAAGGTCTAACGGGTGTGGAATGACACGAGGGAGAGTAATTAATGACAAAATCTTCATTTTTGGGTGAATCAACCCTTTAAGAGCATCCTTGTAATTGCTTGGTATCAATCACCCTCAGTCAATTTGACTTTTGCATAAACATCGCTAGAATATCGCATTTGGTCTTAGCAACAGATGTCCACTAAGCTTCACCAAATCTGATTATGTCACTACATTGTTTTTTGGTTAGAGAAGATCAAAGAAAATCAATTAAAGCTTCCCCATGCCAAGAGTAGCATATTTGTGAAAACACAAAATGTGAAACCTCTGTAAAAAAACAAACAAACGTGGACTCGCCTTTGGTATGGGATGCGCATGGGACCACTCTGTGGCCAAAACAGAGCAAGTGTGACAGCGTTAGACATTACGAAAGAACAACACTTTCACTGACTACCTGTTCCTCAGCTGCCATTTAATTAGCACTGTTGTTTCTGCTGCGCTGGGCAAAGTCGGATTAGACAGACGACAATCAATCCTATTAAAGTAGTCTTTGTAAGCTGCAGTGAAACACACATGCTCGTATTGTCCTTTGTGTCTCTCCAATGCAACTTATCAGGTGTATTTCCTTCTTTGTCAGTTTTAACATCCTTCCTTGTGCTTCTCAGATTTTGGGCTTGTCCACTTGTCTGTTGGCCTTGCGAAATATTGACTTGACCTCCTCCGTCACCATGTCTTGCCAGTTATCTCTAAAAGATGAAAATCGATGTAGAAAGTTATAAATTATGACGACAGACAGCACTGAAGATTCATTTTAGGACTTTGTAAGTGATGCACTTCACAACAACTGTAAAAATACAAAACATGCATGAATAAACGGACAAGCAGTTAGTTCAGCACAATCAATGAACACCATCATCACGGCACAAACCCACCAGAAGTCAGCCTAACCACATGACAAATACAGCACAGCATGCAAGGTACTACCTCCTTGCAATTGGCTACGGGTTCATGCCTTTTTCTCAGCTTTCCTTCTCTTGTAAGCCTCAATGTCCTCAGGTCTCAAACCATGGTTGTCTTCCCTGATGCATAAATCCAATTATCCAATCCATAAATAGTATCCCATTCATAAGTACAAAGGTAATTATTCTAAAGCACAAAAATTAATCTGAAAGTACAATTTATTTGGAAAGAATAAAATAAAGTACAATATAATGAAAAGGCCAGACTGCTTTACATAGATGTATATATATGTTTACAATATTTTAGATGCCAAGTTTATTGTAAAAATGTTTTTATGTTAAATAAACGGTTAAATATTATTAAAATCTTACCCTGGTTTGATCTCTGGTGGTTTTGGCAAAGGATTAGTAAAATTCGATTTTCCAACAAGCCAGTATGTCTCCTCAATGCCTTTCCCCTAAAAAAAACAATCCATACAAATTCATTAAAAAATGTAAAATTTAAAAGTTTGGGGTCAGTTTAATGTTTTTGAAAGTAATTAAATTACATTAATTTAAAATTTAGAATTTTCAGCATCATTACTCCAGTCTTCATTGTCACATGATCCTTCAGAAATCATTGCAATATGCTGAATCAAGAAATATTTATTATTATTATCAATTTTGAAAACAGTAAAAAACTGCATTTATTTGAAGCATAAATATTTTGTTAGATTAAAAATGATTCAATCAATTTAATGCTTCTTTGCTGAATAAAAGTATTAATTTCTTTAAAAAAAAATCAAACTGACCCCATACTTATGAAAAGTAGTGTGTTCAAAAATAATTTTGTTCAAATATAATTTAATTAATTATTATTATTAAAAGAAAGCGTTTGTTTCAGTACCTTCAGCTCAGTCTTTCCTCGAACATCTATTTTGTAGCCATCGTTCAGTGAGTGGAGAATATTCACTGTACTAATATTCACATGAATTCTGTAAGCTGATGGAAATAATGTTTCTCAGATCTTCTCATGACAGTACAAGGTTAGTATATCACATCTGTAAAGAAAAAAAAATCTGAATGGAACATACGCAACCCTGTTGATTCCATACGAGAGGCGGTGTTGACTGTGTCTCCAAAAAGGCAGTATCTAGGCATAGTTAGACCCACTACTCCAGCAACACATGGCCCTGGATAGAGAAGAAAAATGAAATAAAGGATGCAAAATTGTGATGGATAGAGCTACATGTTTGGACAATGAGATATAATATGTCAAAAAGATTACATGAGCATTACAAGAGCTTCTTCATAACATTACCACTAAGCGGATGAAAACAGCTGGAGATTTAGAGGTTAACCTGAGTGAATGCCGATCCGTATCCTGACCGGAACTTCTGGCATGTGCCGCATCTTGAAGGATCCCACGGAGCTGAGAATGTTCAGGGACATGTTGGCGATCTCGGCTGCGTGCTTGTTGCCGTTCCTCTTCGGCAGCCCGGAGGCCACCATGTAGGCATCTCCAATGGTTTCAACCTGTGATGAAGAAGAGTTAAATGGCTTTTCATGGAAATCGACTGCTGTTCGCCATGTTGACCTGGACACACAAGCCAGTTTCAGTTTTATTTCAGTTAAGTGTTCGGTTTTATTTTGATTTATAGAAAATAAATATGATTGCTCTTCTCACAAATCAACTGTTTCTTGTGTTTCACTGGCATGTCTCTTTGATTTTGAGGACTAGTGCAACTTTGAGCCTATATTTAGAATGTATAAAATACTTAAGTACTGTTAAAATCAGATACTCTAAGACTTTTACTCAAGTTTTTTTGGAATTGATGACTTGTATCTGAGGTACTTTGTATCTGTACTTTTAACCAAGTATGGCTTTCAGGTACTCTTTACACCTCTGCATTTACATGCTGTTGTGTTGATCCAACGTAACAACGCAAGATCACAAGTAAGACAGGAGTTCCCGTGCAAGACTGGATTTCTTCTTGTTAAAATGATGCATGCAGGAAGTCTGTGATCCAAGCTGTTTGTTTTGTTCCACAAAACTGTAATAACATTGTAATAACCCTGTAATAACCTTAATCCAAGCTTACCTTGTAGACATCGTGACTGCCCAGCACAGCGTCAAATAGGCTGTAAAGGTCATTGAGCAGGTCTACAACCTCAATTGGATCACTAAGGGATGAGATGGTAGTGAAGCCTACAATGTCACTGAAGTAAATGGTGACTTGATCAAAGTACTCTGGCTCCACAGAGGCACCGGTTTTCAGAGCTTCTGCCACAGAACTGAATACAAATTGAAGATTAATATTACATAGAAAGAATGTCAATCCAGGAACATGTCTTACTTGAGAAAAATCAAAGGAAGTATGTGAGAAGTGGGCTGGTGTATGAAAGCACTTACGGAGGAAGCATCTCAGCCAGAAGCTTCTCTGTCCTCTGTTTCTCTACCTCGAGCTCTTCTGTTCTTTCCCTGATCAGGTCCTCCAAGTTAGACGAGTACTGCTCCAGCATACGCAACATGGAGTCAATAATATTGGTCTTTTTGCCCTTGTTAATGAGCTTGAACTGAGAAAAGAAAAGAAAAACTCATTATGAGTGAATATCTGAGATTGAAAAAAAATCATTAGGTGTAATATAGTTGTCTTTTAGACCTATGGAAAGAAACTTTAATTAAAGTGTCTTCATTTGTAATGTTCATGAAATTTGAAAACAGTGCTATCCAGTGAGATGCATGTTGTCATATTAGAAATAAAACATATAAATACACTATACCATTCAGAGGTTTGTGGTCTGTAAGATTTTTAAACACTGTTTTTGTAAGAAGTCTCTTATGCTCACCTAGATTTTATTAAATTATACAGTAAAAACAGCAATATTGTGAAATATTATTACAATTTAAAATAACTTCTATTTGAGTTTAGTCCTGTGCAGTGTTGGGGGTAACACATTACAAGTTACACAATAAGATTACTTTTTTCAGTTAACTAGTAAAGTAACGCATTACTTTTACATTTACAACAAAATATCTGAGTTACTTTTTCAAATAAGTAATGCAAGTTACTTTGTTTTCCCATTTATTGACTGACAGCTCTCCTGTCCCCATGTTGAGAGAAATTGGGAGTGCAGAGGTGTAGTTCTAGACAAAATGTACATTAACTCATTTACTTCTTCTCCTGCATCCTATTCTTCTGCAATCCAGAATGGTAGCACAGCTGAAAGGTTTGCTTGTTTGAGCTGCACCCTCTACTGTACAGGTGTGAATTTGCATTTCCTTCAGGCTTATTCATTTCACTTTTGGTGTGAAAGGGCCTTTACATTTGCCAAAAATAGAACTTTTTTGTTGTTATAAAAACAAACAACCAAACAGCCCTGCCCAGATGAGAAAAAGTAACACAAAAGTAACATACTGCATTACTTTCCATGAGAAAGTAAATAAGTAAAGCAATTTGTTACTTTTTTGGGGAGTAACACAGTATTGTAATGCATTACTTTTAAATGTAACTTTCCCCAACACTGGTCCTGTGATGGCAAAGCTGAACTTTCAGCATCATTACTCCAGTCTTCAGTGTCACAAGATCCTTCAGAAATCATTCTAATATGCTGACACACTTCTTGTTATGATGCTTAATGTTTTTTTGGAAACCCGTGAAACATTTTTTTCAGGATGTTTTGATGAATAGTTCTAAAGAACTGCTTTTATTTGAAATAGAAATATTTTGTACTGTAACATTGCAAATGTCTTTGCTGTCACTTTTGATCAATTTAATGCATCCTTACAGACCCCAAACTTTTAAAAGTTATTGTCTTTGAATACAATAAAATATTAAACATGAAATATAAATTATGAAAATAAAAAAATAATAAAATAATTGTAAAATGTATGTAATAATGAAATATACTAAATATAAAAGCAATAATTAATACAATAAATTAATAAATTAAAACAAAATGGCTGACACAATATATTGTACAATCTTTATACAAAGTAAAAAAAACCAAAATCCTTAAAGTACCTTAAATCCTAAGCTTGTTACTCTGTTAGCCAATGCACTCAAAGCTCACCTGATCAAAGATCTGATCAAAAGGAGGCCTTCTATCAGGCTGTTCACTCCAGCACTGCTTCATTAACTGGATGCATTCCAGTGGAGCTTGATCTGGAGCTACAGTAGGCCTGCACATAGGCGGGGGTTTCTTGACCTTCCTTATTATCTCTGTTGATACAATAAACATGTCGCAGTCCTGTTATCACAGCCACATCAAACTAATACTGTCAGAACAACTAGATTAAGTACAATTTATTTACAACCAACCTTCAGGAGACAAGCCAAGCATACAGTACGGCGCTCCTCTGACGACTACTTCTTGAAGTATAATCGCAAAGCTATACACATCTCCTTTATAAGTTCCTTTCCGTGGACATTCAGGATCTCTGAGAAGTTCAGGAGCTGTCCAGAATTGATCTGAAAGACAAAGTGTTGCCTTATTATGTCTTTTTTTTCAGCATCAGAGAGTTAGATGTAATGAAAATGAGATTTGCATCGTAAATAAGTCAGATTTTTTTTTTTTTTTTTTAAATAAATAAATACACATACCCTCTGGAGGTGGAGTCTCCTTTGGAGCTTTCTGGGTCTCAAGAATCTCATTGTAACCATAATCAGTGATCTTCAAGACAAAGCGTCCATCAACTACGCAATTATGAGACTTCAGGCGCCCATGAGGAAATTCTCTGTGGTGAAGATATTTCATGCCCTATTGGATGGGTAACAGAAACCGTCAGATTATAATGCCGACTCAGACAGATATTAAATTGCAGAAATGATCTGGAGATTATTAGAAATTCACAGTGATAAAGTACCTTGATGAGATCCAGCAATAAGGAGGATTTAAACATCCAGTCCAGTTTGACATCTTCATTTCGAAGGAGGTCATGTAGACTCCCCCGAGAACAGTGTTCAGTGACGATGGCGAACATATCACAATCAGTGAAGAACCCCAAAAACAAATTGACGTTTTCATTCCTTAGGTCCTTCATCTGGGAATTATAAACATGATAGGAGCTGTCACTCAAAGAACAAGCTCATACCAAACCGTTTTAAATTGAAGGTTTAGAGCCAATACCTTGGTGAAAATCTTAGTGGTGCTCTGTTTAACCTCCTTGAAATGTCCCTCACTAAACTTTTTTAGCCACACCCAGTCGCCCTGCAAAGATCAAAATGACTCACATTTACATTTGCCAAACACTTTTATCCAAAGCATTTCATTCAAAGGGATAGTTCACCAAAAAAATTAAAATTCTGTCATCATTTACTCACCGTCAAGTTGTTATAAACCTGTATGAGTTTCTTTGTGCCGTTGAACACTATAAAAGATATTTTAATTTGAAGAATAGTTACTGGTCCACATTTACTTCCATAGTATGAAAAAAATATGAAAGTAAATATGGACCAGAATTCTTCAAAATATCTTCTTTTGTGTTCAACAGAACCAAGAAAATAATACAGGTTGGAACAAATTGAGGGTGAGTAAATCAGCACAGAATTTTTTATTTTGGGGGTGAATTATCCCTTTAAGGTACTTAACATACATTAACATTTTATAATTTCTTGCTTTCCATGTTAATTGAACCCTTGACCTTGACATTGCTAGCGCCAATCTCTACTGTTTGAGCTACAGGAAAGGTGGGTCAAGTTGAAAAGACATGGTGTGTTTAATAAATAAAACGAAATGACACATAAAGTCACCTCATAGACAGCCACGTTTGAATTTTCATGTGTTGCCGTTGCCATGCTATTCACAGAGCGGGACAGATCACCTGTGCTCTTCTCCTCCATATAACTTTTTGAATCCTCAAGATCCTCAAGGGTGATTTTCTGTGAGCAAAGAGTGCATATTAAATGTAGAAAATATAGTATAACATTTCCAAAAAAAAAAAAAAAAAGCTTAATGCTTAAGGAAAGCAGCTGAGGTGATGCATACCCTCTTGCTCAGCTGCGGGTTGATGAAGGTCAGGTCCTCAAGTGTAAGCAGGATTCTGTTGGGCCCTTTAATCAGCTGGATTTGTTGGATTCGCCTCCTACAAAGATCAGAAAAGATCAGGCACAACGTTTTGTACCTTCTACAGATTCATGAAATTAAATAAATCATAGGTGCTATCAAATTCACAGCAAAATTACCTTATGAAGAGAGTTAGGCCAATACAACCAAGAACTATAACGAAGACAATCACAAACGCTATGATGACGTACGTTATTTCCACACCTAAAACACAAAAGAATGAATTAGCTGACAAACACATAGCATATAAGTTACAAATTATATACTGTATAAAACAATATGCATCCATTAACAGTGGTCATATAAAAACAACAATGTCAGTCATTACATTATTAATTATTCCTCAAAATTGTTCGACTGAATAATAATAATAGTAGTAAATATAATAACATTAAGCATTTACTAAACAATATTGAGCATAAAAATAACAGTTAAATATAGCTGCTAATTTAATTCTAAAAAGATAAAAATAGTTTAATTTCTTAAAATTTGAACTTTGAATAATAACAATAATATTTAATATTGATTATTTGTTAAATATATATATATATATATATATATATATTTTATATATTATATATATATTTTTAGCATAAAACACTATTATTAATATTTCTTTAAATGATTTGACTTTGGATAACAATGATGTTTAATATCGATAATTTTCACACAAAAAAATATTTCAGCATAAAATATGAACTATTTCTTGAAATTATTGATCATTTACCAAAAATATTGAGCATAAAAATGCCAGTTTGCTTAGAAAGCCTTATACACAATTGCTAATGTAACTATGACACATATATACAAGCTGAGAGAAATGTGTGTGACTTTTAAGCTGAATTAATTACACCATTAAAAGTCAAATATCAGTTTCTCATTGAACAAAACGGTGCAAAATGTGTAGGATTTTGTGTGTGTCTGTTGTACCTCCTGTGCAGATGGCATTGGGGTCAAACCAGCAGCTGGAGTCTGACGGTGGAGGTGAACCTGATGGGAAATGAATGGACTTGCCGGCAAACAGCACCATATCCGAAGTCAGGTCTACTTGAAAACAACGATATAGTTGAGTTCCCCATCCATCAGCGTCCAAGATCACATACTTGGTCTGCCCGTTCCCTTGGGCGTCTGTGCGGATGTTCTGGTTGAATCCAGAAAATGTGACGTTCCTCGTGAAGAAGGCCAGGTTAGACCCGGAGAACCATTTGCCAGCTCTTCTGGCATTGTGCATGGACTTGGCAAAGAGGTACAAACTGTTGTAGATTGTACCAAAGAGTGGAGAAACCTGAAATGAAGCAGAATGTTTAAATCAAACGTTTTATGTGAGTGTACAAATAAGATTCATAAATGAGTCGAAGTGCACTGCGCACACCTGCTCTGGCTCTTGTGACACTAACAGTTCTCCAAGTCGTTTGGCCATATTGAACGCTTCGTTGAATGACATCAGATCTGACTCCACAGTGATGGTGAGCACGGCATCATAGGCTTTGCGCAGTTTTGTGTTGTTTTGCAGTGGGAAGTAGGTCGTGTTGGTGTAGGGTAAGCTGTACAGGAGGGTGTCATACGGTATAAACACATATTGACCATTTGTCAATCCCATGTCATTGGCCTTCATCAGGAAAGAAGTTTGTTGCTCTCCTCCAATGAGCGCTGAATGCATGCACATAATGATGACTGAAACACATATGAAAATTGAATAAATTCATTTTGAATTTTAAAAGCAATTAGGATTAATATACTGTCTAAACAGCAGGTTGTATCTTAATATAAAAATACCTTATTTAAATTAGTATAAATAAATGCATGTTTTTTGTTTGTTTGTTTTTGTTTTTTGTTAAAGATAAACCTCCTTCTGAGCATTCTAATAAAAGAAAGTGAAAGTGATGAGAGATGAAGTAAACTTTAAGCTGTCATCTGTTTAATCATGATATATAGGGGACACTGCAGCTAGAATTCATTGTTTTTTGTAAGCAGTGATTTTTATTAAAAAAATACATAAAATGAAAAATAAAATAAAACAAATATTTTTGCTCTAATTATGTGTACAAATGCTTAAAGTAGACAATAATATATATATATATATATATATATATATATATATACAATGTTGGGTAACTGATTACATATAATCTGGATTATGTAATCAGATTTCAAAAAATAAGTACTTGTAATCAGATTACGTTTCATTTTAAAATATTTGTAATCAGACTACAGTTACTTTTTTATTGATTACATGTTATTCTCACAATGGCATTAAATTATTCATATTTCATTGATTCTTTCTACTATTTCTAAAAAAAAAAATAAAAAAAAAAGATTAAAGTTGAGATTTTAAGATAAAAAGTTAGTTTAATAATAAAATTAAGTCAATAATAATAATAATAATAATGATAATAGGTAAATAATAAAAAAATAATGGTTAATGGTCACATGACATTAAGGTAAACAAATATTTAATCTTTTTTAGTATGCTTTTTATTTTGATTGTTTTTATTTTTAAATAATTTATTTTTAATGTTTTATGATTTAATTAATAGCTTTTCATCAAACTCACAACCCCCCTGTAGTTTCAGCACGAACCCCAGTGTGGGAAACCCTGACGTAATGTAATATTGAATGCACTTCATGTTGTTGATAGCAAAGAATGGAATATATTTTCTTTCTCTTTGTATTTTTAGATCAATATGGTACAATATTATCCTATTCAAATTAATGTGATAAGTTAGGTCAAAAGTAATTTAAACGTAATCAAAAAGTAATCAGATTACACTACCTTACAATGTAATGGATTACAATTTGTGTCATGTAATTTGGAATCAGTAACTGATATACAATATATATATATATATATATACTGTATATATAATGTTGACAAGGAAGAGTTCTCGTGTGTTTTAAATGTTAAAAGTATCCTATTTATTAATCACAATATTTATTGGTTAAAATAATGTTTGTAAAACAATGTTAAATTACTGTTTTACTGTTTAAAATTGTCATCTTAAAAATTCTGTAAATAATATGTCTATACAAGCACGAAAAACCCCCGGAGAAATCAGTGTTAAAAGTGTGGCAAACAGCCTTGTCCTCTCCTCCCGTAAAATGAATGTTTATGCTGACAATGCAAATCTGTGTGTCCAAAACACTTTACCTTTTATCTCTCCTGCATTTTTAATCCTCATCAATGTGTTCTCCAACATAGTGTCATTATCCCCCATGGACGCAACGATGCCAACAGGAAGGCGCTGGTTTCTTAGAGCACTAGCCAATTTGGCAGCCGTGTCGATCCATATATCCTCATTAGAAGACACAATGCCTATGTTAGCCCAACTAAAATACCTAAGCACGTTGAAAAGCACCCTCGTCGGAGATGGTAAAGTTCGGGCAAATGTTGGGTAGCCCTGGACCCTGTCTAACTCATAGTTAATGCACGCCCATGAAAATATAGACTTGTCCCAATTCTTGCCCATGAGTGAAGCGGCATTGCAGTATCCTGGATTTGTAGGGCCTACAAATGCATCAACTACGTTTTCATATTGTACAAATGAGGTTAATGCTTTTGATGTCTCGCAAGCTTCTTGAAGGATGACAAAGTCCATTGTACAGCCCAGGTCTAAACTAAAATCCTCGTTTATGCGGCCAACAGCCAGTTTGGACGCAATGGCAGGAAGTGCTTTTGAGTAATAAGGGTCACAGTTCCAAGGCCCCAGGACTCCTACTTTGAAAATCAGGCATTGGACACAGCATGGGAACGTCAACACACCAAGAATGATCCATAGCGTAATGCTGTAAAATGGAAGCGTCGAGAGGCTGTGTCTGCTCCTGAGGACGGGGCAGCAGGGGTCACTGGATAACTCCCATAAAGCACCTCCAAATGGGAGGTGAATATGTCGCATTGTCCTCCTTTAGAAGCCGTTATGAGAGATGGACGTCACAAAGAGACACCTGGAAAACAGCAGATTAGATATGAACTGAAGTCATGGCACACTTTTAGCATCATTTTTAGGGCCAAACATTCAATATTATATATAGAGAGAGAGACAGAAGACAGAGAAAGAGAGAGAAAGAGAGGGAAAGAGAGGGAAAGAGAGACAGAGAAAGAGAGGGAAAAAGAGACAGAGAAAGAGAGAGAAAGAGAGGGAAAGAGACAGAGAAAGAGACAGACAGACAGACAGACAGACAGACAGATAGATAGACAGACAGACAGACAGACAGATAGACAGATAGATAGATAGATAGATAGATAGATAGATAGATAGATAGATAGATAGAGATAAGCAGTATGTTTTCTACACAATGTAAACATTTCAACTCAATAACTAAAACTGAAAATTTGAGTTAAAGATTTTTTTTCAAATCAAAGCCAAATTTACCAGTTGAAGTGAAAAGTTCGTTTGTCCACTTTAAATGCAATTACCGATGAAGAAAATCGAGTTGAAATAAAAGCCATGATTTAGCATGTTTTCGACAAGGATTTTTTTAAAAAAAAGTTTTTTACGTAGTATCATATTATATTATTATTATATATCATATTGTCTTCGGTTATTATTTTATTGGGTTTTTTATTAAATCTAGCTTCATACACAATAAATGTTTTTTAAAAAAAAATGAATTGCACAAACTAAAACAAACTAAATAAAATATGTAATTTAGAAATTGAACTTACCATTATTCATATGGGCCTCTTGATGCACGAAAACATTTCCATAAAGTTTGACCTTTCTCTTCCAGTGGATTCTTTCACAAGTAGATTTATATCCTTCCTAGAGTTCCACGGTCATTTTTCACGACGGTTTTCCAGCTTCAGTCGTTCCGCGGGCATCAACAAACGCGAGTAGATCTGAGCTCACAAACAGCAGTTTGATGAGCTCGTCAGTGGCGCTGGGAGATTCAACTTAAGCACCCTGGAGAGCTCCTTAACGCCTGCAGTCATCAATAAAGGTGTTCTTCTGCACCTTCACGACTTACACCTAACTTTCTGTAACATTTTCCAGCTTCATTGTTATTGCTGTACAAAAATTCTCGACGGTGTTGTCGATTTGGGCTAAATTATTTACCTCAGTTTCGTTATATCGCAGGTTACTGGAATCCTCGACGATTTTAAAAAACAACAAATACATTTTATAGTATAAAATAAAATAAAAAGCGATAAACGTTTTAAATAAATCTCCTTGAAAATATCACGAGGCCTAGATGTTTCTCTATTCAATGAAAGTCCTTTGAAAGTGACCCGCGGATGAATCTAATCCATACTTGGTCAGGGACAAAATAAGAGGATTGCAGACATACGTTATAACGCTTCAGACCCACCTTTACTGACCGAGCAAGCCACGAAATCAATTAGTTACTGTTTAAAACAAATTGAGGACAAATAAAATATTATTAATGCACATTCTGGCGGACAGTCATCACAAGGTTAAACACATTTTGATGCGCCAAGAAGAATAATTAAATACGCTGAACCAATCATTTAACGCCATAACACTAATTGATTTTCAACATCATACATTTTATTTTGTATTCATTTGTTTTTAATTTTGTGTTGGTGATAAAAGGAAGGCATTGTTTAAAAACTATTAAAAGTGTAAAGATTTTTGAAATTATGTGAATAACAATAAAAAGTAATACTAATAGTATAGGCCTAAAACAGCAAAATAGGCTTAAATAAGTTTTCAAAAATGTTTTATTATTAAAAACATGTCATATATTATTAAACACACATTATATGTAAGCATATATAAATATATAAAATATTATTTATGAATACCATATATGAATAAGCTTGTTCAGGTCAAAAAGAGTAACCCTGAGCAAAAAGTGTATTTTTTCAAAAACAGAAATAAAAAATCACACACACACACACACACGCATACACACACACAGCCACTGACAGGTGAAGTGAATAACAGTGATTCATCACCTGTTAATGGGTGGGAAATATTAGGCAGCAGATGAACATTTTGTCCTCAAAGTTGATGTATTAGAAGCAATGTATTTGAGCGAGTTTGACAAGGGCCGAATTGTGATGGTTAGACGACTTGGTCAGAGCATCTCCAAAACTGCAGCTCTTGTGGGATGTTCCCGGTCTGCAGTGGTAAGTATCCAAGGAAGGAACAGTGTTGAACCGGGTCATGGGCGGCCAAGGCTCATTGATGCACTTGGGGAGAGAAGGCTGGCCCGTGTGGTCTGATCCAACAGACGAGCTACTGTAGCTCACATTGCTCAAGAAGTTCATTCTGGTTCTGATAGAAAGGTGTCACACAGTACATCACAGTTTGGTTCATATGGGGCTGCATGCTGACCCCTGTCCACCGCAGAAAGCGCCAACAGTGGGCATGTGAGCATCAGAACTGGACCACGGAACAATGGAAGAAGGTGGCCTGATTTCTTTTACATCACGTGGATGGCGGGTGCATGTACGTCGCTTACTTGGGGAACACATGGCACCAGGATGCACTATGGGAAGAAGGCCGGCGGAGGGAGTGTGATGCTTTGGGCGATGTTCTGCTGGGAAACCTTGGGTCCTGCCATTAATGTGGATGTTACTTTGACCACCTACCTAAGCATTGTTGCAGACCATTTACACCCTTTCATGGAAACAGTATTCCCTGGTGGCTGTGTCCTCTTTCAGCAGCATAATGCACCCTGCCACAAAGCAAAATTGGTTCAGGAATGATTTGAAGAGCACAACAACGAGTTTGAGGTGTTGACTTGGCCTCCAAAGTCCCAAGATCTCAATCCAATTGAGTATCTGTGGGATATGCTGAACAAAGTCCGATCCATGGAGGCCCCACCTCGCAACTTACAAACTTAAACTTAAAGGATCTGCTGCTAACATCTAATATAATAATAACCTAATAATAATAATTAATAATTCCTTACATTTATAGAGTGCTTCTCTGGGTACTCAAAGCACTGGAAGGGGTAATCTCCCAAAACACCAAAAGGGGGACCAACACAATATTAGGAAGGTGGTCATAATGTGGTATCACGTGATTTGACACAGTCTTGTTGACTGTCTGAATGGGTCCTCTCCAGTTTTTTGTGGTCACATGACAATGATTGGCTTGATTTGGCAGGGAAAAGCTTCAAATATTCATATTATGAAACACCTTCATTGCTCATTTTAAAAGAAACAAACATAAAACTTTGTCAAACTACTATTTCTTTGTCAATTCAGACAATCTCCAGACAATTAAAACCACACAAACACATCTTTGACTCAAGAAGAAAAAAAACAAGGATATTTTATTTACATTTTAAGCTCTCATCTCTCATATTTAAGGTTCATATTTAAGGCTGAGCAAGGTCTCAGCAGCCCATTTCCACCTCGCCATGGAGACCCCGTGGCGCACGAGGCTTTATGTAGAGTAATTAAGCATTTGTTTGGTGTAGTTGTGATAGGCCCATTTCAATTGAATTTGCACAAGGTGTATTGGGTATAATTAAAGTTAACGAAGGGCGCTCCCTTGGACGATCCCTAGAGTTCTCTTACATTTGCCTGCGTCAGTTAAACCTTGTGTTTTGAGAACACGTCTGCGGTCTCTCTAAGCTCATTTAGACTATTAGCACAATGTTTATGGTTTACAGAGATATACAAGCCCAGGTAAAGATCAAAATTTATGGAACAAAAGCTGTTTTACTGTGTGATCAGTATCACATCTTCAATGTTTCACAAAGGAGAAACATTTGCTGTTCAATGCTGCATTAAGTCTTGACTTTCTGATTGATCATGTGACTTTTGAGATTTCTGAGTTGCTTGAGGAGCTTATTGCACCTGGGCATCGATGCAGGCCTGTGTACGTTTGCCTTCGGGTTACTGTAGAGATTTTCTGGTGATTCGCGCAGTGAGAGTGAGAGAGGGAAGGGGAGGAGGGCGAGAGAGATGTGCTGACCCATATCCAATAAGCCTCTGAGCTTCTTAAAAGTTGCACCTTGACACCTCTGTCCTACAACTAGAAACAGCGGATGCAAACTCAGCAACCGCAACCCAAAGCACTTACAGGTACAGCAATCTGCAGCACGCCTCTGAAGGAAACAAACCAAAGTGTCTCGGCTTTAAAAACATTTACTGGGTTTGTATTGATATATCTGTAAAGATTTTTATAGGGCTGTCTAGGTTGACATGATTTATTAACCACTGCTGAAGATGCATTTCATATACTACTTTCTAATATTTGTGTTACAATTTCTAATATTTGTGAATATAACTAAAATTACTGTTTTACTTTCATTGAAATGATGACCTCTCAAAGACAAGTTTTTGTTTTATTTTACTGCCATCTAGTGGATGAAACAATTGACGTGATTACAGCTTGATTGTAAGTTCTTGTTTTATTAAATATAAAACTTTCCTACAGTTCCTGTATAATCACTGTTGTCATCTTCATTTCCTTCTTCTTGCTCTGCTTTTCTTTAGTTTCACTTCTTCTTCATGATTTTTTTAGAAACTCTGCAAAGAGCAGAAAAAAAAACATAAGAAGCTTTGTTAACAATTCCAAGTAAATGTTGGTTCTTGTGAATTAAATCCACTGGAAAATCATAAGCAAGCATGGAGCTTTTTATGAGCTTTCTGCTCACATGCCATTACCATTTTTGGTTCTCCAAGGAAACTTTCAGCAAACAGTTCTTAAAATAACCGTTTTTTCTCACAGTAAAGAACATTTTAATAACTTTTTGTGCAATAGAAAGCTTCGACAGATGTTAAAAGTTCTTCATGCAACCATCAATGCTGATAAAGAACCTTTATTTTTAAAGCTGTATCAGATGGTAACCTTCAACATTATAAGATAATCATGAGCTTATATGTTAATATGAATGTAGGCTATCAATAATAAATTAAACTGAATTGAGATTTCTTTGATATTTCACATTCTGAAAAAATAATGTGAAGATTTGAGAGCTGTTAATTTTTGAATATTATTATTACTGATGGGAAATTACAAGATTAATCATGATTGTTGTCGGCAGCCCTAATTTTTAACAGTGAAAAATAAAAACCCAATGCACATATAGTGTTCTTGGGGGCTTTTCTTTGTCAGAGTTATAGACTTAGGCATGTCATTTCCTTGATACAAGGCAAATATTTATTAGAGGACGGCACAGAGTATAAACGCCATTGTTTTTTATTATTAATATTTAATTGTTTAAATCATTCGGAATCAGAAAATAATTCAACAGTATTTAAATCACGTGTGGTTGTAGTAGTAAACACTCGCCGCTAGAGGGCGCTGTCGCGTCTAGACGCTGGTGGGCGCGGATTATCATCAGTAAGTGAAACTCTAGACGAGACTCTGCTTGCGGTGGGTTTTTATCGCTTCATCCTCTGCGGCGAGTCTGTAGCCGAAATATCGACAAAGTCACAACCCACACAATACCGCAGATGTGCTCATTTGCGCCACTACAAAAAGCTTTGGATATGACGATTACTAAAACTGAAGTGCTCTCCGATGCTGGCCTTGAAAAGTAAAAGCTCTCCGAGAGACGAGTCGCGGCACATGGTAAGTTTACGAAAAGGAAAAGTTTTCTCAAATGTCTCACAACTCTGTTTTACTGTTGGCGTTTGTTTATATTGTCTTTTTTACCTGACAAAATCAAATGAAAGCTGATTCATTCATCTCCAGTAGTTCGTGTAATACAGAGTAAAGACACGGACAATGTGCATTCCGTTTGTTACAAAGTTTCTGCGCGATTGTATTTTTAACTGAGTACAGATGTGAGCGAAACCATCAAAGCAGAGATTTTGGCTGCGTCTCAACCTAGTGAGCTGCCTTCCTAGACAGCACATGATACCAGAGTACTGTCCAGGTAGACTTTGAACCAAAACAAATCCGTTAAATGAACAGAGAAATCAGAAATCAACCAATATTGTTTTGTACGGAAGAATTTTTTTTTTAATTATATTTTATTTATTATATAATTATTTTTTAAATTAATTATTAATTATTGTTTTATGCTTTTTACACAACAATAACAATAAAATAAATTAACCATAAAACATGATATTTATGATTAATAAATAATGGTGATGTTGATAACGTTATATTCATGTCGAAATGGTTGCAAGCGTATTTGCCATTGATCTTATATTGCTCTGTTTCTCTCACTTGAATGAATGGGTACAAACAATTGAGCAATTATGTCGTTTCCTGTTGAAGGAAGTGTCGCCGAGACCCACCAAATGGTGCCATTTGTCAGTAGACCTGATTAAAAGAGCGGTCCAGCTTTACCTGATCATTATTGCAATCCGTCAATGATGGTACTAGAAATTCACACCTGACCCATATTCTATTTCTAGATATTGTTTTAACTTCTATTTGATCTAGGGATCACGAGTGCTACAGTATATTGCATAAAAGTGAGATAAAGCAGTGTGGGTGAGCTTTCGAGGATATGTGTGGCAGCCGTCATTATGTCAACTGTACTGTAGTCAACAACCATAAAAATCTTGAACACTTTGATGCACGTCTCTAACATGCATTTCAAAGGTTATGTGCTGCTGTGAAGTTGGCATCCCAGAAAGTACCTGGCATACAAAAGTTGAGCTCTTTGCGACATTAAGCTCCCATTAAATCTGACCCCCCCCCCCCCTTAAAGTACTGCATTCTTTCAGCTTTATTGGATTAGGATGTCTGCTGTCTGCTAATTAAATTGGTTAAGAACCAACTGTAGTTCTCTTGTACTGTAGTTTGCTATGTTAACTCCAGGAAAGATGAAGTACATTTAAAATGATCTGCGTTTTGATACTAGACCAGACTCGATGGGCGAGCCTCACAGACTCACTGAAAGGGAGAAAGATATATGGTTTAAATATGTAGCTGTTAACCACTGACAGTGATCGCTCTTAAAATACATTCCACTAAGACTTCAGGCATTCGAAGGAGGGACTTTACAGTGGGAGGTGTACAACACCTGGAGAGTTCATAACCCCTGTCACACAGACGCATGTCTACGTTGACGGAAGAATTCCATGCCTCCTCATTCCATTCATTTTGAATGTTCTAAAGTTAGTTTTACAATTGTAATCATTACCAAATCCAAAATCAATAAAAGACATGGGTTTTCAGTGCTTTCACAAGGTTAGAATATTAGTTAGATATATTAGAATATTAACTGTTAGAATATTAACGTTTCTCTTAAAATTATGAAGTGCTACGCATGTCCTAAGAAGAGAGTAGAATCGGCATGAATTTATAGTAAAATGTTTACTTGAAGGGGAATACATCTTGACCAGAGCAAAAGGGAAAGACATACCTGAGGTTACAAGTCTGTCTATATCCCGAACAAATACTCCCATTTATAAAAATATAATTTATAAAATTAAATCATCATTGCCCTTCTTTCTTTTTTGGACCACAAAAGGAGAATTAAAAAAAAAAAAAAAATTTGTCCCGCTCACGCTCGTCCATATAATGGCAGTAAATAGCAAACAGCATCAGGCTTTGAAAAAAGAAGCAAAAGTATCACAGAATGGGGCCATGTGACAACTCCAAAATGACAATTGACAGGTAAAATGCAATGACTTCTTGTCGAGACAAACATGGATTGTATTTCATGTTGTGTTTTTTGTTAGTCTTCCTCACAACTTTGTGTTATTTTCTGGACAAGTCGGAGTGAACGCACACAGTACTAACAGAGTCTCATGAATGCACAGTCGTGCACAGAATACCAATGGCCGAGGTCAGGATCTTCAAGTGGATTACATTAAATATAAAGATACTTTAAATTTCCGTTTGTTTTCACTACACCCTTTTGTATACCACCAGAACACTTGGAATATATGACACTTATCTATGGCACCTTTCTGTGATACTTTTGCATTTTTTTTTTAAAAATCTTGATGCTGGTCGCGGTTCACTGCCATTGACAAGTACGAGCGGGACTTTTTAAAAAAATAAAAATCTCCTTTTGTGGCTAGATAAAGAAAGAAGGTCATACAGCATTAGAACAACATCAGAGTAAGTAAATGTTGACTTAAATATGGTGTTAGTCATATTTAAAAACCACTGTTTGGAAATTAGTCGGGCTGACACCAAAGACAAACACGTAGCCTTTCAGCATTAGGAGGCGTATGACGGTCAAGGAGACAGAACGAGCAAGAGGTAGAAAAACTTCAGAAAGAGAGATGAGACAATCAAAACAGAAAAGCTCAGAAGAATATCAGTGGAATGAAGGGTTAAGACTGGACAAGCGCTTAAGGACCGGTGTTAATATTAGAAAAGCTTTTCAGCGCTGGAGAGAGCAGAGCAGGAAGGCCTGAAAACAGACGCGAGGCTGTTTTAATTCCGCTTCACTTGTAACACTGAGTTTGAGCATCAATGATTGTCTGGAGCTGCTCTGCTGTTGCGACTACCAACAAACTCTTATATTTACTCTTGTGTACTGTACAGTATTTTTTTGTGCTTCCTTGTTGTTCCTTCGTCATCTGTGCTTTATTTTTCGTGAAGCATTTTGTTGCGTGTCAGCTGTGGTAAACGGACATCCACTCCGCATTGCATGTGTAACCGTAGCCAGCTAGTGAGAATTGTGCGAGTAAACCACTGCGCACCATCAATCACTAGAGAAAGCGCTGTTTAGCGTCATTGTTCGTGCACTCGCCTCGTCTGCCAGCAGCGATCAGGCTTGGGTTCGAGACTGACACGGAGCAGGGTGGTTAGGATTGGAGGGTGAGTTTTGGTGGCGGAGCAATGAAGAGAGGGTTGGGTTTGTATGGCTTGATTTCAAATGCCAACAGTGTCCAACAGCTTTTTTGGAAAATGGCTTACCCCACCTTTAAAGCACTTTACAGAGTTTACAGTTGCATGGTTACAAAGACCTTTTTTTCTTTCTTTTTTTTCATAGCACTTTCTAATAGCATGTCAGCTGTTGTATCAGTAAAAAGTTAATAAATTGTTATAACTCTCTAATTAGTTGTTAGTGTGCAGTCTGTAACTTAAAGTGTTTTAATTGTACCTATTATGCAATCAATTACATAAGAGGTAATTGTTTACCTAGCGTGCTGGTTCTGTTAATCGTTATCCATACCAGTCCACACAGTTTTACAGACGAATTAATGTTCAGTCATTTTTACTGCTTCGTCCTCATGGTTTGTGTGTCTTTTGACCGTTTTTTTTAATCAGGTTAACCCATGCCCGGATTCAGCGGTATTGCTGGTGGAGCCAAGTGTCGAAAGAGGTTTAAGTTCATGTCATTTAGTTAAACAAAGAGCACATGGGTAGGGAGGGCAGGCAACAAAAGTCGTCAGTAGATTGTGGCAGAGTGTTTATAGATTTCAGCTGGAGGCGTAGAGAACATCTCCTCCTTCTATCTGCGTACTTCATGAAAACACGTAAGCAAGTGTGTAGAATGATGGTTTAATCTTATTTGCACTTTTTTCTTTAGTAATCAATTTAAAGTGTAATTCAAGTTATTCAATATGACAGCAATATATAGGCCTACGCTATCGTTCAAAAATGTTTTGTTTTTATAAAGACTACTTTTTATTCAGCAAGGATGCATTAAATTGATCAAAAGTGACAGTAAAGACATTTATAATGTTAGAAAATATTTGTATTTCAAATAAATGCTGTTCTTTTGAACTTAAATATTAAGACTGCTTTCAACTTAATGATAAGAAAATAATAATAAGAAGAAAAAGAAATGTTTCTTGAGCACAAAATCAGCATATTAGAATGATTTCTGGATCATGTGACACTGAAGACTGGAATAATGATGCATCACAGGAATAAATTACAGTTAAAAATGTATTTAAATAGAAAATGGAAACTTGAAATTGTAATAATATTTAACATATTACTATCTTAAGAGTATGAGAGACTATTTTCTTAAATATTAATAATCAATATTTTTTTAATTGTTCGTTTTACTTTCATACCGAATAACACATTAGAATGATAAACTATTATTGCCAGAAATTTAGACACACATTTCTCATTATTTCCATTTTTTTCATTTCTTATTTATTTCTCAAGTAAACCTGGTAAGATATTATGCGATGTACAATAATTATTTGGATTTATTATTGGACTAATTATTGCTAATACTGGTTAGCTTATATTAAAGCATCAAAGTCTTTGAATTTCATTATACTCTTTAACTCAATGATTATGTTCTAACAGCTCCTAAATTCTCCATGAGAAAAGCCTTGCACCCTTGTAATCATCTCAAGTTGTCACTGTAATTAAAAAAGTTAATTTTAATAGGCTCTTTGATCATAAGAATTAGGTCAAATCCTTTGAGAAGATGCGGAAAAATTGGGGCTCATCAAGTTGCGCTAGTTTTAGCGGAAAGGATGAATAAGCAGACTCAGAGTGACAAGCATGAACGCACAGCTGTAAATGATTGCCAGCGTAGGTTTACAGAATTAACACATGTAAATGAGAGACTTTTGATCTCTTCAAACCTCTCAGAGGCCCCTGAAGTGGATTTAGGTTCAGTTTTGATGATGACATATGTCATGTAAGACCCTAAGACACATTTTTACATTCAATCGATTTTTGTGACAATGATTTCTGGTGATGCTTGAAGTTCATGTGATTTTAATTCTGTGATGGGATGTTCATTATGAAATGAAATTAAACTCTTTAATGTGTGTGTTTTGGTTTATAGCTCACCATGGCCACACTGCTGTGTCTCATCTTCTCTTTGCTTGGCCTGGCTGTCATGGGAGCAGTGAAGAACTGCCATCCGAAGTGTCGTTGTGAGGTGGAGAGCTTCGGCCTCTTCGACAGTTTCAGCCTGACCAAAGTGGACTGCAGCGGGATCGGCCCCGGGAACGCTCCTGTCCCCATCCCTCTGGACACCTCCCATCTCGACCTCTCCTTAAACTCCATCACCTCCATCAGCGATTCAGTGCTCTCCGGACCGGGCTACACCACCTTGGTCAGTCTGGACTTAAGCAGCAATCTCATAGCACATGTCAGTCCCAAAGCGTTCTCTAAACTTCGTTACCTGGAGACGTTGGACTTGAGCAACAATGCTCTTGAGGGTCTTGGCGATGGCTGCTTCACTGGACTGCCTCTCGTTGAGCTGGACCTGAGTGAAAACCAATTCAAAGAGTTCAGCCTTGATCTCTTCACCACCAGGGCACAGGATATACCAATCATGGTGGACCTGTCGCAAAACCTTCTAACCTCCATTACCAGGAAGACGTCTGGCCATCCGCTGTACATCAAGAGTCTTATACTTGCAGGGAACAGATTGAAGACGGTCCCGACGCTTAACGGAATCCCACTTCAGTATCTCAACCTGGACGGGAATCTCATCTCCATCATTGACGCGGGGGCCTTTGATTCGTTGACTGAACTGGTTCACCTGTCTCTCAGTGGCCTGTCTGACCTGACCCTGATTCAACCTGGTGCTTTCAGGGGTTTGAGGAACCTGCAGGTCTTAGACTTATCAAACAACAGCCGGCTCAAGACGTTAAGCCCAGATGTATTTAGCGGACTCGTCTCTTTACAAGAGCTCAATTTGTCCAATACTGCTGTCACACCATTATCAAGGGCCGTCTTTACCCAGATGCCAAGCATAAAGAGTATAACTCTAGGGCTAAACGTGCATTGCTGGAAAACACACAAGCAAGGACAGTTTCACAGACAGATTGGACAGGCAAAACCCAATGATATACTTACCTGTGACAATGCTGGAATGATCTTATGAGCCTGAAGTGCCAGGAAAGACTCATTTTCTCATCTCTGTGCCTTATTAGCATCTCATGAGATCTTTTATTTTTTCTAATTCAAGATTGCATCGTATTTGCACATACTATGCCAACTAAGGTCCGCTCTTTTACAGGTGTTCATCATATTTTAACACAGTCAGTATATTCCGATAACCCTTGCACTTTATTTACCACGTTTCTGTTCTTGTACTTAATGTCACTTGAGATATGAAGTGTGATGTCAGCTCTAATGTGATGTGTTCGTTTTTTGTTTTGTTTTTTTTACACAGACAGTCTTAAAGTTTTATAAGTTGTGTATTCAAACACTTTGTTGAAACACAACAGTGTAGCAGGTCAATTTAGATGTCATTGTGCCTTTTAGATGCCCTTTATATAATACAGTATAAATGACCATAGAAGCTGTACAGTTTACACTAATGCATACTAATATTCTCAGAAGGTGTATTAGAAGGATTTACAGTGGACCTTAAACATTGAGGGCAAACAAATATGGTTCATTTTTACTTGTGTTAAAGTGGGGCATTTACTTTTTGATTGAAGCACAAAGAATAAAATACAACATGTGGAATTTAATCATTTAAATTTTGCATTTTAATGTAATTTATTAGTATAGCAGCGAAATGTTTTCCTAATACTGAACCTAAAAAATGACTTACAAACTACAAAATAAAATATTTTCTACACATCACTCAGACTGACGCTTGAGGGAAATGTAACGTTTATATGTCGTCGTTTCACAGACGTTTACATGATGTTGCTCTGAAAAATTTTGCACTTTTGATGTTCTTATAAGATTTGAATGCATTAAAAAAAATGCATGATGGTTGTTCATCATGTTAGTTGAGGTATGTTTTATGTTTGTACAAAATACTCCTAATAAAAGATAATCAACTTTACATAGATAACAGTATGTTTGTGCTTAATCTTGTGATTTAATGCTCACTTCCTAAACAATATAAAAACTTCCAAAGTTAAGCCAAGGCTCTTTCTGAGTCACGTAGTGCAGTTAGTCATAATACAGGCCTCACTAATGTGGTTCTCCTTAGTCTGACGCACTCAGACAGCCATGATTCGTTTATAAGAAACTCCCAGTGTTGGTTTTTTTTACAGTAATAAAGCATTAACCATTCCTTCAGACTAACGGACAGCAGTTTTAGGCGGACAGAAGACTTTAACCTGTCATGCTTTAGGTTTGTAGGCCTCACAGACCCAGTCTTCATATATCCACTTTAGCTGCACTGCGTTGTTGCCAAGATCCAGCTCTTTGAAATTCTAGGAGACTAATGCCAGACACATCCCCCTCTTCTACACAAAAGCTTAATGGAAAAAAAGGTTTACTTAATGGCTAAACTTTTACTTCATTACTTTGCATGCTCTGGATAAACAAGTAATGTAAATAAAAGTCAGCCAATGAGAAGGAACAGTGAAGAGCAAACAGTGAATGTTATCATGACATTCTCTCCATTTTTTTGTGATTTCTCTTCGGAGAGCAGCATTTTATGAGAATAAAATCCTTTAAAAGACCTTTAAATGCAAACTAGATTCACATTTCCTGAAGAAAATGTTAGTGCTGTAAAGCAGCAAAAGAACAAAAAAGTTTGCAATTTTGCTCCACTATAGTACAAATTTTTAAATGAACATTCTATTAATGTAACAAAATATTTAATTTTTAGAGATATTTTATTTTAGTTTATTAAAAAGAAAGGAGTAGCAGCTGATTTCGCATTTGTTGACACTGGTGAGCTAAATTCACAGTTCAGTCGTGCCCTACTTAACAAGTCCAAACAAATGAGCAACTTTACTATTCTGTTACAGAACATTGTAAATGTCACAATGAATTGCAAAATTTGATTTAGGACGAACTGCTTATCTTCCTTGTCTTTCATGTGCCTCAACTTGTCTTATTATGTGAGAGGTTGTACTAGATATGATTATGTAAAATTACATATGGCACAGAGTTCAATGGGTTATGACTCTGATTATTTTATTTATCGTCCTTCTACTTCTATGTACTATCCAGCTTGTAAAGCCATTGCAAATCTATTAGTGTCTCGTAACACTTGCTCTCACTTTAGATAAGAAATAAGAACAGAAATGAAATGGGCCTTAGGTGAATCAATCTAAGCCACAGTACGTCAGCAAAAGAACCAATGTTGACATGAAAAGCCCAACGATGTGAAATCCTCTAGTTTGTTAAACTCTCTCAACCCCAGATTCCCAATGTCCAGTTAATTCAAGGCTGAATATGTATTGCCAGAGCAAAGACAATGGCCCACTGCCAAGCACCTGAAACAAACTGAAAACACAAGAGAATCGATATGGAACAAGCAATCAAATTTAAGTCTGATTAAAAGGATTCAATGCCTGGAACCAGAACACAACAAATGGAATGAAGCCTGGGAAAAAATGCAGCCATGGTCACATTTCGCCCATGAAAATCTCATGAATTTTTCATTGGAAAAGCATTCTTGTGCCACACCAATGCTTGTTTCAGTATGTGCTTCACTATACATGTTCATAAAAATCCCACATGATGCAATCTCATTGCGATTCATAACTATTTTGCAATAACTATTTTGAACTGGTGACTAATTTGTATGAATTCATATCTCATTTGTAAGTTTTTGTACAGTCTGCTTACACTTCAGTGACAGGTATATTTAGGGTTAGGGTTAGGAGAGGCGCTTCATGCTTACTTTATTCTATAAATTGTACGTTTTCATAAAATTCACATTGTATAAATTCATACGAAATCACCACCTTGCAGCTTCGTTTCCCATGAGATTGGGTTGTACACAGTACAAACAAACTAAAAGTTCTCTTGTGCTTGTTTGTATAAAGCCGTGGTGGTGAGATAGCTGATATCCAGTTCAAAATACCTTTTAAAAAAATCATATAACAAGAAAACAACATCCTTCTCTATATTGCACAACCTTAAAACAGCCTGTACCAGTTTTTTGAACTACATATTTTCTAAAGTATGCTAAAGTTTCATTCTCAAGCTGTTATTGGCGTCACAAGCAACACAGTCATCCTCATTCCCTCTCTGCCTTTTGTTAAAGACCCAGCATAAGTCTCACAGTATCAGAAAACCAGCACAATAGAGGCTTTCTCACTGTAACACTGCGCGCAAAAGAAAAGCTTTATTGTGAACCAGAATAGACATATCAGGCTCTGTGTTCACACGTCACGCTCAACTGGGTTAGTGTTTTGTGTCAAAACAGGCCATTTGATGTAGCTAAAATCACTTGCGGAGGTGCTGACCACAAATGATGTTTGAATTCCATGTAATGCATTAGCGCAATACCATCGAACACTTGTCATTTTTTTTTTTTTTGAATACTTCTGCAGTGTGGATGCAAGAAACCACAAAGGGCCTGTTCTCACAGCTAGGGGGAAAAAGGGACTTGTTGTACACTCAATGGACGTAATCTGATCGTGGAGCAATCTGTTCTGCCAAGAAATCTTTCTTTCTTGGGACTGTACCATTCGGAGGACACTAATCTGTCTTTTTATGTGTGGACAAAAATGATTTGTACATGGCTCTAAGCATTAGCTAACTCCTTTGTCCTGTAAGGCATTGTATGCATCAAAAATATGGAAGAAATTAGTGTTTTATTGCCGGTTTAGTCAATTATACACTATTGTTCACTCCTGAGCACTGACCTGTGAGTGTTTGCTTTTACTTTTCTGCTTTAAACATGTGGATTGACCAGCACATTTATTATTCCTGCCCATTCCCGGGTGGTCGATGTCCAGGTTTCCTGTTTTGATTGATAACAATGAGCATTGGAGATCAGGTTCACTTTCAGATCTGTAAAAGGGACGTTAACAAAGTTTACTAAAGTTCTTCTGCATCAGCTTATACTGATATGACTCAGCTAAATAACTAAATTATTTTGTTAGGTATTGTGTAACTTTGGGCTGGTGTTGTACTGCGGGCTTTCCAAGACAAACAGACATATCCTGTAAGATTGTACCAGATTGTAAGCTCATACTGACGTCCTACACATCTGGTTACCATTAAGTTCCATTGACTCAAGTTACTCGCTGTAGGAAACAATAGCACAGCTCAAAGGAACCTTCTTAAGGAGCCTCCCTTTGCCAAATGCAGCATTTGTTGCTTAAAGGGATAATTTACCCAAAAATGTAAATTCTCACATTATTATAAACCTGTAAGACTTTTTTCAATATATATATATTGAGTAAATAATGACAGAATATTCGGTTTTGGTGAACTATCCCTTAAAAAAATGATTAAAGTTCTGCTTAAAGGGCATTCAGAATCTAAAACCTTGTCTTGTCTTTAATCAAGAATTTGACCCCTTTTATATGGATTTTATGCAGATTTATTAAGTGGAATGTATTATATATAAAGACAATGTAAATGTCGTTCATCTTAAAGCAACAGAGCAGCAGCAGGTTCTGTTTTAGCTTGGCTTTTATCTCCAGCAGCTGTGTAATTGCCCGCACATGCCTTTTTATGCCTCAACCATAAGTCCAGATTTCCCAGCTGACTGCAATGAAACTATTTAACTTTGAGCACCACCTTGTGGCTGCAAAGAGAAAGCCACAAGGCTTTCTCATAGCTGTCCCTCCCCCCAAACCCTCATTCACTATACCCTGCCTACATTACTCCACTAAAATAAAACACTTGAAGGAGTCAATGAAAACGAGTGACCGAATTCGGACACTGAGAGCGCGAGAAGTGCTGCCGCTTTTAGGCTAGTTGCTTGCTGTTTAATCATTTGTACTTAGCAAACTAGCCGCTACAGTAGTAATGAAAAGTTTTTTTTTAACTCTGTCATGGAAACTAGCCGGTGTAAACCTTAATTAAACAATTTAATAATCCTTTAAAAAGGAATTTATACCTGTATGAGATTTAATGGATGGATGATTCAGATTTGGGCGCCATCTTTTGGCGATCTCACACAGTGCATTATGGGCATTCTCTAGCCATTGAGAGAACATTAGTTAGCTGTGTCCGAAACCACCCACTCGTTCACTCATTCACTAACCCCTATATAGTGCATGGCAGTTGAGCGCACTATATCAGCAAAGAGTGAACGAAAATGAGTGAGTTTATTTGTCATGTTTATTGAGTATAAAGAGAGAATAAAAACACCTGTTTCATGCTATTTAGTAAATTTATATTTAAAAATAACAGAACAAAAACACTACACTGTCACATTTGTTTATAAAAAATATAATAGTAAATAAATACAATATAAACAACAGTATACAATGTACAACAGTTCATTAACATGAGAAAAATCGACCAAATTATCATATGATAATAAGTATATATATTATGATATAAACCTGTATCATTTCGCTTCAAAATATCTTTACAAAGATGTTCTAATTAATAAAAAATTAGACTTACATTTGTAGAAGTTGCCGCTTCCCATATTGCCGTACGCCATATTTATTTTTCTTTCGCGCTCAATCGTCTTATCGCGTTGGATTTTGGGTAACGGCGCTTTAACGAGTGTACACCGAATGTTCACTCAAAATCAGAGAGGATTGTGGGTAAAAGTAGTGAACAAATGTAGGGAATGAAGTCGTTCACTCAGAATTCGGACAGCACTACAAAATGGCCGACACCCGATATAGTGCACTATATAGTGGATAGGGAGCGGTTTCGGACACAGCTTAGTTGTATACACTAGCGGGGCATTTTGGGAATGAATGACTGCACTCGATAATATGGAAGCCTGTTTCCTCCACTGAAAAAAAGAAGATAATTGCTACTTTTTATCTCACAATTTTTTTTCTCAGAACTGCTTGATAAATCACAATTGCAAGACATAAAGTCACAATTGCGAGATATAAAAAAAATTCAGAATCTCACAATTCTGTGAAAAAAAAGTCAGAATTGTGAGATAAAAAGTCGTAATAATCTTCTTTTTATTTTTTTTTTCAGTGGCAAAAACGGGCTTCCATACGATAACGCCCACTATGGTTTTGGACAACACTACAAATGGCTGTCCCTTCAAATGGTGCCCTATTAAAGTAGTTAGGGATCGATTTTGGACACAGCCTATTTAATAGAACAAACTCTTGTTCTTCTTCATGAAATTTTAGAGAGAAAAAAATCTCACATTGGCTGCTGGGTGTAATCCAAAAAGGGTATTCTCTTCAGTTCAGACGCAGACCACCCCGCTTCAGTGGCGCGGTCCCGTCACTAACGCTACCCAAAAACGCCGGGATTCTAAGGCGAGAAGTTCACAGTTTGCTCGCGAAGGGAGCGATAGAGTTTTACAGCCGTTATTTTGTTGTGCCCAAAAAATACGGGGGCTTTGATCTGAGACCCATAAACCGAGCCCTTCACAAGCACACTTTCAGAATGACTACGTTGAAGCAGATCCTGGCCCAAATTCACCCAGGGGGTCTGGTTCGCATCGGTGGATTTAAAGGACCCTTACTTCCACATTCAGATAGCGACGCACCACAGACGCTTCCTGAGATTTGCGTTCGAGGGGCAAGCATACCAATACGCGGTACTTCTGTTTGGCCTGGCATTGGCCCCCGCACTTTTTCGAAGTTATTCGAGAGAGAGAGAGCGGTATGCGTATCCCAAATTACTTGGACAACTGGCTGATTTTACCCCATTCACGAGATGTGCTGATAAGTCATACAGATGCACTCATGCGTCATCTGGGAAACCTGGGGCTTTGAGTGAATATGCAAAAGAGTGTATTCACCCCGTGTCAGTCGATAACCTATCTAGGAGTTTGCTTCGACTCGATAGCAATTATGATAGCACCATAATTTCGGCCATGCACCATTTCAAACTGGGAAGGTCTGTCCCGCTGAGGGAATTTCAGAGGCTTCTGGGCTTGATGGCGTCAGCATCCTCGGTCTGCCACCTGGGTCTCCTGCATATGTGCCCGCTTCAGTTCTGGCTCAAGTCTCGAGTCCTGTGGAGGTCATGGACATCAGGCCATTTGTGCATTCCGGTCAATCACGGATGCATCAGTGCTTTGAAACCGTGGCGCAACAAGGACATGTACAGACGGGGCGTGGCCCTGGGTTTAGTCACAAAACGCATTGCTATCATGACGGACGGGTCCACCTCAGGATGGGGTGCGGTTTGTGTGGGCTCACCGGTGTCAGGCCTCTGGTTGGAGTCAGAGAGGGAGTGGCATATAAACCCTCTGGAACTATATGCGGTCTCCCTAGCGCTGGAAGCTTTTCTACCACAGCTGGAGCAGCAGCATGTTCTGATTCGCACCGACAACAAGTCTGTGGTCTCATACATAAATCACCAAGGCGGCATCAGATCCAAAATTCTTTTCAAGCAGGTGAAACGCCTCCTTTTGTGGACGGATCAACATCTTCTCTCCCTCAGAGCTACGTATATCCCTGGTCGTCTAAACCGCAATTTGCTTTCGAGGAGCAAGATTCCTCAGGGAAAGAGAAGACTTCACCCCAGCGTGGTGAGGAAAATATGGTCCCAGTTTGGGACAACGGAGGTGGATCTGTTTGCGACAAGTGAGAATGCGCATTAACCACTGTTCTTCTCAATGTTCCATTCCCCGCTTCAGGGTGATGCTCTGACATCGAGCTGGCCAAGAGCCAAGCTCTATGCGTTCCCTCCGGTGAAAATTTTGCCTCTGGTGCTATGCAAAATCAGGGAGGAGAGAGCGTCTGTGATCCTCGTCGCCCCAAATTGGCCAAACCAGCCATGGTTTCCGGATCTCAGAGAAATGCTGATAGCCGCTCCATGGCGGATTCCACTCAGAACAGATCTATTATCACAAGTGAACGGTGCGATTTGGCATCCAAACCTGGAGCTTTGGAAACTTCACGTGTGGATGCTTCAGGGTCATTAGAGGGCTTGAGCGCCTTGCCTTCTCGCATCCTCTCCACACTTCCAGAGTCCCGTGAGACCCCTTTACACTTTAAAATGGCAAATGTTTGTAAAATGGTGCTGTGAGTTTTTTATCAACCCATCTAACAGCCCCGTGTCGGATGTTCACAGCACAGCACAGACTGGATATTGGTAGCCTGCCCTCCACTCTGAAAGTTTAAGTGGCTGCTATTGCCTCGTTTCGTGTACCGGTGGCTGGTCAGTCGATAAGTAGGCACGACTTGGTGATCAGATTTATCAAGGGAGTGAGGAGGTTACATCCTTCATGGCCGCCTTCCGTGCCGCCATGGGACCAGACTTTGGTTCTGAAAGCACTCTCTCTTCCTCCGTTCGAGCCATTGGAATCTGCTGCCATTAAAGAGCTCTCTTTAAAAACCGCTCTCCTTCTGGCCCTCGCTTCAGCAAAGCGTGTCGGGGATCTACGCGCATTGTTTTAGGCCCAGCGACTGTAATGTCACTCTCCGGCCGAGACAGGGTTACATACCGAAATCGCCGTCTACGCTATTTAAATCACCGGTCATTGTTCTATCGGCTTTATCTGCTGAACGTCAACCTCTCAGGACACTGACGCTCGCAGTGCTGTCTGCACTGTCAGGGCACTCAGGAACTACATTGATCGTTCGGCCACTTTTCGACAGTTGGACCAGCTCTTTGTGTGCTTTGGAGGCTGCTCTAAAGGACGGGCCGTGTCTAAACAGAGGCTTTCCCACTGGATAGTGGACTCTATTGCCCTGGCTTATGCTACTATGGGCCAGGACTGTCCCTTCCAAATCAGGGCACATTCTACGAGAGCCATAGCTTCCTCTTGGGCTTGGTCTGAAGGCACGCCCATTCAGGATATATGTTTTGCTGCTGGCTGGTCTTCTCCGAGTACCTTCGACAGGTTTTACAAACTGGACGTGCCATCTGTGGGTTCTCAAGTACTCTCGGTGAGTTAATCTCATTTTCATATTATGCTGCACAGTCAGTTACCGCTTCCTGTTGACGCTGTGTACGTTCGCTCTTATGCATTGTGAGTTACATTTATTGTGTTGTTCTGCCCTTATCAGTGTGGTCTACACCTTTCTCATTATTCTACTGTTCACTTATGTGATCTTATGCTGCACAGTTGGTTACCGCTCTGCTGTTGACACTGTGTTCACCCGTGATTATGTTATTTCACTTATTCTATGTAGTTCTACCCTTGTCAGTGTAGCAGTAGCCAGCATTGCTCCCCTTTTCGTATGCAAATTTAGATAGGCTTTAGCTCGTCTCTCATTGGCCTTGCTTCACCTATCATATTTGAGCATCTGTTAGCACCGCCCTTGTGGCTTGTTACCGTGTGCGATTGGTGCATCTCTTGCTCCTCGCTCTCTCACGGCTGGATTTTATATAGTTCCCGCAGCATTTTACGGAGTGTCAAAGAGACCGCTCTCAAAAGGAAACATCTCCAGTTAGTGGTGTAATCTCCGTTCCCTGAGAGGCGTAAACCGCCGTGCTCGCCTTTTATACTGTCAGTTTACCGCCAGCATTGCATGCAATTTACATATAGGGTGGCAATTGGCCAGTTTTTCTAACTGGCGTTAGCCTACAATATTTCAACATTTTGGAAAGAAAGGGATTTCCCGCAGCCTTTTACGCAGTGTCTCGTTCCCGCCTCTCAGGGAACGGAGGTTACGCCAGTAACCGGAGATGTTTTTCTTCTTATTTTGAGGTAGTTTTATAAGAAAATTACAAAATAGCCCACTATTCTTATTTACAGCAGCATATAAGCTATGGAGGACCAGGAGTGCCACATAAAAATAAAATGAAGAATCAATTAATTCATTTAATAATTCAAACATAAAAATGCATCTAAATAAATCAGTTTTATATGGGCAAATAAATAGACATATTTAAAGTTGTTTATTTAATTCATTTTTTAAAACGTAGATTAATAAAACAATAAATAGTACATTATTAAATCATTTTAAATGCGTATTTAAATCTCTTTTTAAATGGCTTTTTAAAAAAGAATTTGGCAAATGCTTTTCTAAAATGCCATTGGAGCAACCAATCAGCTTTCGCCTCAATTTGAAGAGCTGACTCTCTAAAGACAGTTTGAGCAACGCGATCACGCAAAATGTCAGGCGAAGCTAAACGTGTTTTTAGAAGTATTGTAGATGATTTGTTAGCTTTAGCTGATTTTTGCGAAAGAAATTCTCCTCTCGATTATCATTTTACATGTAAAAGAGTTTTTCAGTTGAGGGAAGACGCGGCTAACGCAGCGGATAATTGTGTTTGTACAATAAATGGAAGGATTTGGGTTCAGTTTGAGGTCATTCAGTGACTCCGCAGATCTCATGCTATAGTTGAACTTCCAAGCATTCTCGAACAACACCAGTCGTTGGATGTACCGGCAGAAGAGACAGCAGGATGTATTGTTGTGTCGCTAAGGACAGTCCGACGAAAACCATTATAACCTCTCCAAACACGTTCAGATTCGCCGGACATTTTGCTTGATCGCGTTGCTCGAACTCTTGTAGAGAGGGTCGGCTCTTCAAATTGAGGCGAAAGCTGATTGGTTGCTCCCACGTGTGTACTGTCCAATGGCATTTTAGCACTCGATTGACAAATGGATAAAGAAAAGCATTTGGCAAATCCTTTTTTAAAAAGCGATTTAAAAAGCCATTTAAAATGATTTACAAATGTATTTTTTATTGTTCTATTAATCTACGTTTAAAAACAGGAATTAAATAAACAACTTTAAATATGTCTATTTATTTGCCTATATAAAAGTGATTTATTTACATACATTTTTATGTGTGAATTATTAAATTAATTAATTGATTCTTCGTTTTATTTTTATGTGGCACTCCTGGTCCTCCATAATAAGCAACAACGCAAAGAAAAGAAAATATCAACTGCATTTTAAAACTGAAGGAAAACCTTCTATATCTGTTGTAGGCTGTTAATTTCCTGCCCAATGCAAAATTTGCCTTAACCACAGCTGGACAGACCACACTTGCGAGGAAAGATTCACAATGTATTTGTTCCTATATCTTGATTCCATCATATGTCTCCTATTTTCTGTCCAGTTGTAACGGAATGTCAACAGTGATTGAAATTCCCTGCTGCAACAGGAAGGATGTGATTTTCTCTGTCCAGTGGAGAACTCGAACACTATTTCCTTCCTCATGGGCACAGTACGGCAGAAACTGCCAGAGGTAATTAAACAAAAGGAGGAGTGCATTTATCCGCGGTGAATGGCGAGAGTGGGTGTTCACGGAGCTAGAAAGAGTTTAGGATAACTAAAAGTATCTTTTGTTGTTGTACTCCGGAGTACGTGACAGAAGAATCGGCCATTAACTGCGAAAGCTCGTCCGAATCTGATTTGTGGCTGTGAGGACAGTCGAAAGATAGTATGGGAAAATTATAAATAATGAAAAGCGCTTACGGGTGTTGTTCCTTGACCTTTCTGGCATTTTTGTGCATCTTAAAAGGTGAGTCACTTCTCAAATTCATTGTTAAAACGGCTGTACTTTCAAAAGTAGGCTGCTTAAAAAGATTTCGTAATAAAAATAATGTTTTAGTAGAGTACACATTAACAGTTCTCAAATATTTCTTTATTTTTTGCAAAAAAAAAAAAAGCCCCTAAAGTTACACATTTACAGAAGGGGAAAAAATCGCGCATGCTACCGGATTATCGTTTTCGGTTTATGTTATTTTCATTTTTATTTTTAAATTCACGAATTCTCGAAAATCATTTTGCGCAACTGTTAATTTAAGTTCTCTTTAATCATACAAAAAGAGAAAGTGATACTAAAAGCTCAACTCGCTTGTTTTACTCTGATTTCAGTAACACCGTGTGAACTGTGCTCAAATGTTCGAGCAAGTCGTGCTTCCAAGTTGGTGTCCGAGGGGAGCAGACTCCAGATCAGCTGTGAAGTGCTTCACTGTGGGGTTGGCTGGACTGGAGGATGGGCTTTCCAGGAAATGCAGAGCACAGAATTTACTCTCCTCACTCCCTCTGAACGAATCCAGCTGACCAATTACACCTCGACAGCCAATAGCACACATCTGTTACTCGACATTCACAACATCAACCAGTCCGATGCTGGAGCATACAAGTGCAAGATATCCTGGCCCAATCAAGTCACTAGCAATGGGCACGTGACATATGTCAACGTGACTGCAGGTATAGCCCATAAGTGTATTCTGAAATTTGCATACAGTATATTAATATACAGTATATTGCTAAAGATAAAATAGTATCAACCCATGGCTGAATCAAATCCATTTCATGTCTTTATTTCTGGACAGCAGCAGTAGACTCACCGGGCAGAAACCTTTCTCATAGAGTTCTGATGTGTCTTAGTGCCTCAGTGTGCTTTCCTCTTGTTCTGGGATTAGTTTGCTGTCTAACCCGAGATCATCCATCACCACCCCCTGTCCCGCCTCGCTCCTACACTTCCTGTAAGAGCCAACTCTCTGAGTCTCTCTAGCTATTCTCTCAAATCAATCAATCAATCAATCAATCAATCAATCTGTCAATCAATCAATCAATCTATCTATCTATCTATCTATCTATCTATCTATCTATCTATCTATCTATCTATCCACACTGCACCTAATACAGTAGAGTTTAAGTGACTTGTTTTTTTGTTCTATTCACAGCTAGAGTGAAGCCAAAAAAGGAAGTAAGTACCTCATTTTCTTGTGCTTTCTGGTTTGTTTAAAGAGGTCATGAACTGCATTTTTGTATTTTATAATGTTCTCTGAGGTCCACTTATAATGCTATCAAGAATTAAAAAAAAAATGATAAAAAACATCCCAATTTAAAAGTAATAAGCTATTTTCTATCCTGTTTTTGAACTGCTGCATTCAAGACTGCTGTGATTGGGTAGCAGTTTTGCATATTAAAACAGTTTTCAACATTCCTGCCATTATATGTGTGGAATTGTTTGGAAAACTCCCATTGTTGAAAAATATCTTATGTAGTTGAAACATTTGCCAACAATGTGAATCATTTATAGTTATTACATAATAAAGCAGTTTGACTGCTGCACTGCTGTGTAAATACTCAGTAAATATCAAATGATCTGTATCAGACAAAGTAATAATGACACATGGTAAAAACACTGTTATTCACACTTGAGTGTGGTGACATTACTGTCGGATCCAGTGTAGTTGGCACTGCATCATCTTTTATTTTCAGTCTCTGAAAAACCTGCAGCGAACTGTGTCTTGTTTAAAAATCAATCCCCAAATTTAAAATGAAAAGGTTAGTTCACCCAAAAATTAAAATTATGCCATTATTTACTCACCCTCATGTCGTTCCAAATCTGTAAGACTTTCGTTCATCTTCGAAACACAAATGGTGTTTTTAATGAAATCTGAGATTTCTTTCGCTCCATTGACCTTCCACGCAACTACCACTTCTGATGCAAAAAGTTCATAAATAGATTGTTATATTAGAGACTCAATCGCTTTATATGATGAACAGATTTAATGTGGGCTTTCATTCACATACAAACATTGATCAGCGAACATAAACACAAACCTCTTCGGAAGTTCAAATGTACAAGAATGAACCGCGTTGTTTCTCACACATCAAGAGAACATGCTTGCGCTTACGTTGACCACAACTGATGTGCGAGTTGATGAATGTTTGTATGTGAATAAAAGCCTAGAAAATCTCTCAGATTTCATTAAAAATATCCTCATTTGTGTTTCGAAGATGAATGAAAGTCATACAGGTTTGGAATGACATGAGGGTGAGTAAATAATATCATCTTCTGCTTTCGTCACGAGGTGGTTTCAGTAAAAGCTATTTTTAGAATAATGAGGAATTTGAGTTCTGAAACTTACAGGATATTTAGTGAAGTGACCTCTTATGTGTCAAAAGATCAATGAAAATTTGATTTCTTGATTCACGACTCTTTTAATCAGTGATCTTTTTTTTTTAACTTGTCATTACTTATGCAGTTGGTGTATGCAGAAGTTGCATTGAACAATTCAAGGCAGCAGAATGACTGTCCAAAACAAGTGCCTGAGCCAACCGTTTACTCCGCTGTGCATTTCTCCTGAACAGAAAGACTTCCATCTTGCATTTCTATCTCGCATGTGGCTGCAGGTATTTTTCAATACCAGAACAAACATGACTGTAAACAGTACTGTTGCAATGTTAGACACAACATGATTGAGAAGATACCAAAGTGATCCTTTGAAATGTGAATGCTAGAGATGTTACACTTTGATTTTTTTTAGCTGTAATGCCGTGTTTGATGGCGTTGATCTCCCAGAGATGTCTGTAAGATGTTCTTTGTGTATATGGATTGTGTGATTGTGCCTGAAACAAAAGGAGAGATATCTGAGCAAGTGGCATTGGACTCACTTTCTGAATGATTTACACAACAGACCGCTATTTGACACAAAATACATTTTATTTTATAATAAATTCTTAATGGCACATGCCATAACCAAATATACATATACATAATCTGTTAAATTATCTTTTAAATTGTTTTTGTTTGACTTGATTTTACGTAACATCAACAACTTTTAAAAGCAATAAATTATGGCAGTACAAACATATATGCTGACACACTTTATGTGAAAGTTCTCACTATTGTACAAGAATATTTAACTCGCTCTCTGCAGTCTAATACCCTCACCAATACATACCGCTGAAAACTAACAACTGATTCATGAGGAATGAGGAGAGACACACATTTGTAAATAAATAACACAATTTATAAAGAAAAAATATTCCACCAGCCATGGTTGAATAATGGTGCATTTACAAAAATGGAAATTAATTTTTGTACATCCACAAGTCTTAGGGTAAGAACCATGTTGATGGGCCTCTGCTTTAAGAGTGCATGAGAGCTTAAAATAAAGTTGAAGTGAATAATTTATATATATGTATAAGTAATATTTCTTTAAATACAATGTCCTTGTCTTTAAATGCTAATGTCCCTGTTCAATAAAGTTAGCAGTAGCTGCCAACAAATTTACTGTAACGTCTTTATTCTGAGAATTAAATGTGCACTGAATGGATTTTTGCTTTAAAAAATATAATAAAATGTGTCTTCGTCATCCATGCAATGCCATGTTTTTTTCTTAAAACCTTTTCCTTTCTACCACAAATAAACCCTGGTAATTCTTTCTCTTTCGTTACCCTCAGGGAAGATTTTTCTCACATAACTCAAAAATAACAGAAGTAACTCATTTCTCAGCAGAGCTTGTTCTCTAAAGTGTACAGTATTTTAAGGCTTACACTGATGGGCGATGTTTTACAAGACTCAAAATGACCCGTAATCTCTGCAACAGACGAAGCACAGTGGCTGTACAGGTGCTTATAACGCAGTTTTGTAGTCCTTCTCTCCTGGAACATTTAATGACGGCACTGTTCAAGTATTTCAAGTGGCTGTGTTAACATTGAGCATCTGTCTAGAAAGCAATTGCAGTTAGGCAAGGACAGTTTTCAACACTTGTTTGAGCACTACATTTAAAATGTTGGAAAAACAAAGACTTTTGTTGCTTTTTCTACTAAGACTGGTGTCCTCTAAACCCTTTTCAGAGAGATTGTAGGATCAGTTCTTAACTATAGTGTTCAGTTGTGTAATATGTTGAACGGTAATAACTGTTGCATCGGCTGGAGAAAATGGTCCCCTTTTCTTCCAATCTATCAGTCCATAGCAACTGCCTAGAAAGACAAAGAATTAGATTCATTAAAGTACATATAAAACTAAGATAGAGCAAAATAGTAAATGAAAATATCTATAGTAAACCTCTATTAAGTGCAAATCAATGTTATTTTAGTATTATTTGTATACCATTACATTATTTTTTAATATTTTGTTTATTTTTTATATTTCATTTGAATTTTATTTTAAGTTTTTATTATGTGTTTTTTTATATTTCTATTTAGCTTTAATCTTTTTTATTTCAGTTTTAGTAGCTTTAGTGCTTCAACTTAAACTTGTTTCCTTTAGTTGCCAAGGGAAAATTTTGTAGGGTTTTTTAAGTTTTTCATTTAAGTTGATATTTTATTTCATTTCAATTATCAAAATTGATTTTTATTAGTTTTAGTTTTAGTTAACCTTCTGGTGCTCCTCAGTTGGGAGTCACACCTGTGTCATGGTCAAAATAGTTCGAACACCTGAAATTTTTATGGTAAATAATTTTATGGTACTATTTAATATTTATGCAACAATTATGATAATTTTAGTCTATTAATAATTAGTCTATTTTGCACTTAGTGTCACCCCTTCGTTGCTTTGAACTTTTTTTTCACATCATGGCTGATTTGTAGATGTACACAAAAAACATTTTCTGTATTATTATTTCTTTTTTTTCGTATTTTATTATATATTATTTCCCATTAATTTCTTATGGTGGTCATTTCTGACTGCAAAGACCACAAGTGTGACTATTTCTTTTTATGTCCACTTAACCTTTTTGGGTCATGCACTCATTTGTTTTGTGTTCACATTCAAAGTGTCATAAAATTCACCAAGTTTTGTACCACTCAGATGAAGCTACAATTTTTAATTTTAATTTTTCAAAAGTGACCAAAGAGTACCAGAGGGCAGTAACAACACTGATGGAAATCTAAAGATAAAATTGGTAACTAAAGCCATTTAACAATCCATTAAAAAGGTCTAAATTGAAAATGATCAGACTCCTTTGTTGTTGTTTATTTGGTAACAACAATTATAGAACACCTTTCAGAATTCATTTAAAGCATTCATATTCCCTGAAAGGGGAAATAGTTCATTTTTCTATCCATATATACTGTCCTTGCTAACAAAATGTATTTTGTTTTTTCACTTCATAGCTTATGATACCCATTCATTTTCATGCTAAATAAATAAAAGTAAAAAAAAAAAAAACTTTATATTTTTATTCAAGTATCAGTATCAAAAGTTTGGATATTTAAATATGCATCTGCTCATCACTAGCTTAAAGATGTATGCATACAGTAATATGTAAAGTACCTTTTGTCCATGCAGTGCTTTCTGTCTGACCTAATGACCCTGAAAGAAAGGGGAAGAATAATTCTCAGTGAATGAATCTTCATTAGTCAGTTTACAGATGGAAACAAATGCACTGTTATAGATCTAAGATAACAAATACACTTTCACCATAAAACCCAGAGTAACACATGTGCTGTTTTCATTTCAGCATCAATGCGATCTATCATAAAACAATCAAATTTGAAACCAAAACAAAATACACTCAATATTAAAGGTTATTCGAGGACACGGTACTTACTGTGGAGTGGCTCAGTTTGTCAAAGCGGAATTTCAAGTTTGACCTTGGTGAAGTTTTGCTCTTTCCATCTGAGGAAAACAGGGTGAGTCCTTGTTTTTTGTTACAGAGCCAAAGTGCCAGAATTTGTGCGTGCATGCAAGTACACGTGTTTATACATGTCATGGTCAAAAGTATGTGAACACCGCCCTTTAAATGATGACTCAAGTGATCCTTTTATGTTTTTTTACATATTCATCTTTCTTTAGTGTGTAATGTTGTTTGCGCATGAAAAAAGTCTGCAAAGTTAGTAAAGTAAAAAGTCCACTTCAAAGGGATCCAGTTTAAATCATTAAACATTCTGTTCCTGAAACGCCTCGATTATAATCTTGAGTTTTCTTCCGGGAACGTATATTTCAAAATATTCCAAGGAATACGCAAAGAAAAAAAAATGCAAAAAAAGGGGCGAGGCCTGCTTGAGTTGCATTAGTAGTGTGTTGCAACTCGCGGTTTTGGAAACCTGTTCGAAACTAGAGCGTTACTGACAGACAGAGAAAAGAGGTGCTGCAACAATGTAAATATGTGAAAAATAATGTGTTTTTGAACATTCAAGAACGAAAAACTACTCTAGTAGACCACAAAACAAAAGAAAAAGAGCATGATTAGGTCCCCTTTTAAAAAGTCTGACAGTATATATGTATGGCTTTTGGGTGTTCACTAACTTTTAGCCATTTTTATTGATTGCTTTTTTCACCTGTGGGACTGCGGCACATGATCAGTGGCGTTCCGGAGTTCTGGCTTTCCACGCTGAGAGCCGGACTGTACACAGATGAGGCCGTGGATGGGTGACTGCACTACAGGACACAACACACACCAAATGACAGTCTGAGTGAACTGCAGTGTTAATACTAGTACTATCACTATAGATTGTCCTAAAACTAGCTCTGGTGCAGTAATTAGGCATATTGACAGGCGTCAGGATGAGTGGATCAATGCAAAGGGTCCATTAGAAAGTGTGCGATGGTTATCTGCAAATCAATTGTGTACAGGATGCTTCTAGATGTGACAGAAGCGTAATTGAATTGTTTTCATAGTGAGCTTATCTAAAGCGATTATCTGCAGGAGCTTTGCTAGAGAAAGAAACTGCAAAAAAATATTTTCGTAATCATTTTGTCTCGGGTTAAAAAATATATTTGCACGAGCTCGCCAAAATTGGACAATAGAAGATTGTAAATACGTCTGATGAGTCTCGGGTTCTGCTGCGACATTCAGATGGTTGGGTCAGATTTTGGAGTGAACATCAACAGTTCAAGTGGTGGTGTGATGGTGTGGGGGATATTTTCTTGGCACACTTTGGGTCTCTTAGTATCAACTGAGCATCATTTAAACGCCACAGTCTGGAATCCACTGTGAATCCATTCAATATATATATTTTGAGTGATTTATCATGAAGTTTTTAATCAGCATTTATCTTTCTAAATATTAAATTATTTGAATAACTTCTTCAACTGTTTTGCTAATGTTAAAGCATTTATTTTCATTTTCATTTTCAAACACTAAAAAATAATGATGTATATTGTCTGTTCCTCTCACTGACAGAAAAGTACAACTTATCAGTATGTTTTGGGAAAGTTTCCTGCTCAGAGCAGAGCTCAGATCAACTTCAGCCTTGAAGAAACTGTGATTCATGTGTATCTTTGTATGTTTATGTGCAAGTGTTCTGTACAGGTCCTTTATGGGTACTGGTGGACAAATGGGACTCTGCTTGAGACCTGCAGACGCCTTTTCATGACTTAACAGGACATCCTGTGCCTTATTCAGGGTCCGATTGTCAGCATCGTGATGGATGGAGATATGCTTCTGACTATATGTCCATGTGTGGAAGATTACTAATTTTGTTTATTTTTCTTAGACAATCAGAATCATTCAACCTGAAGTAATGACGTAGTTAGTGGACTCTGTTAGAGATTAATTGCTGTGGAAATGTGAATGTACACAGAGCGGCCTACTAACTCCTTGTGAGACTTGCTAGCTTCTGCTGATGAAACTGCAAACTATTCTTCAGTAAAATTTTCTTCAATTTATTATTTTTTTTAGTCTGACTCCGGGTCTTCATTCATCATATCTGGTCTGTTGGGTTTTTTAATGGTATAATTCCCCTACACCTTTATGACAACATCTTCTCATGGCGACTTCCAGCAGGATAATGCGGCATGTCACAAAGCTCAAATTATGTCAAAATGGTTTCTTGAACATGACAATGAGTTAACTGTACTATATAACTGGCCTACATTCACCAGATCTCAATCCAATAGAGCAGATTTGGGATGTGGTGGAATGGGAGATTCACATCATAGATGTGATGCCATCATGTCACGATGGATCAAAATATCTGAGGAACGTTTCCAGCATCTACCGGTAGTTGAATCTATGCCACGAAATATTAGAATTAAGAATTAAGGCAGTTCTGAAAGCAAAAGTGGCTCCAACCCTACTACCCTACCAAGGTGTACCTAATAAAGTGGCCATTGAGGGTGTATTATCTATTATATACTTTTATATTATAAATGATATATAATCAAATCTATCTATCTACCTTAAAAAGTTCTTTATCTCAAGAACTTGTTTTAAGGATGCAGAGACATTTTTTGAGACAATTATTTTATTTTATTTATTAATTTTTTACTGTGCATCTCTTAAATCTCCTGAAAGGTCAACAGAACTCTGTGTGTGTTTGCTTGAGTCACCATTTCCAGCTCCTCCAGTCCGTCTCCATCCCCTGCTGTGCTGCTGAAGCTGCTGGTGCTGGAGGAGGATCGGGAGATAGAGATATTAGCTCTGCCGCCACACTCTTTCAGCTTCACGAATGGCCTGCAGAACCAAACCAACAGAGATTACACGACAGAATACACAATTCATTATTTACTGAACAACTATGAAATAAACAAGAAGATTTTGCTAAAGAAAATGTGCAGGAAAAGCATTCAGAACTACATATCTGAGTATTCAAATGTCAAAACAGCCACATTTAAATCAACATTGCTTTTCAATCTGCTGTACCTGAGGAACTGAGTTCCAGTTTCCACAGAAACACAAAGACCCACCTTTCTTTGTTTGGGCAGATCTCTGGCGAACTCGGATTGGATGACGTCTCTGACCTCACTTCCTGTGAGTGTGGGAACACTTCTGTTTTTTGGTCACTATGAAAGGCAGAATACAGTTTATGTAGTGTTTTTCTGTAATACTAACGTACAAACATAGCATACATGGATGCACTCAAGTATTAAGTTGTGAAGTACATTTGCTGAGTCCCAATTTGCATATTCTTCATCCTAGATAGAATTCAAAATTAGAATTAGAGTGTCCCAAATTGATGTTAAAATGAGTATCTCAATGGTACGCGAATGGTCTACTATTTCCAGATGGAAATTCGATGTGCAGATCTGTGCACACTCTATTGGCTAATATTACCCACAAAAATGAAGATTTGATTAGAACTACAAAAAAAGTGGTAAAACCCAAAACTAAAACACATGAGAAGAGTTCTCCACATGAAAGTCTTACAACTGGCAAATCAACGTGCTTCTATGAAAAGAAATAAAATGTGTGGATGTTAACTGTGACAAGATGATTGGCAGGGCAATTTAAACGCTGACAGGATACATGTAACTAAGTGAGCGCTTGGTTCGTTAAAGACACAGTTATGATGAAGTAGTACGTCCCAAAGCTTGCCTACTTTTTTGCTACACACTCAAAAGTATGTACTTTTTCTTCACAAAAACAGTACATACTTTTAGGGCATAGTCTAAGTAGGTGTATTGGGACGCAATGATCTTCTTTTTATATATAGAGTCAGATTTTTGCACATCAGTGTGTGTAAATTATATAAAACGATGAGTTATTGAGCACCTGCGAGATGGATGTTTCTCAGTTGGACTTTCTGTGCTGGAGTGCAGTCTGGGGAACAAACCAGAGCGCCGCTTAACAGGACTCTTTAACGGAGACTTTGCAGACAGCACTGGAGGCTGACAAACACAAACACACAAATAAAGCATCAAGCTCATGCACTGTTGCACCTACATAATAACAAGTGACTTATCAGCATGCATTTGATAAGAATTTCATCTGAATAATAGAAAGGAGGAGAATATAAGTACAGTGAATGTGCTCTTGGTACACTCCATGCTGTTCTGTGGCAGTCCTCCACCGCTGACGCTGGACGGGACTCCTGCCACGGCTCCTGTACTCTTGTGTTTATGAGTCACCATTGTCTCCATGGAGTGGCTCCTCACACGCATGGCCCTCTAACAGAGAGAGACAGAAGAAGAGGGTAAGAGAAGGACAGAGAATGCATCTAAATGTATAATCTGTATTGAGTGCAAGTACAAAACATTTATAGAGGAAAATGAAGAGAAAACACATCAACAAATATCTTATCACAGCATATTCTTAAGACTTATATGTGCATGGTTTATATTATCTGGCTAAAAATGTATTTAATTTAAATGATGTATTTGTTTATATCAGCCCTCATAACTATGATGATGAAGTTAGGAAAATTGAATTGTATTTCCATGAAAGCCAGTAGGTGGAGCTAAACACCAACTTATACTAAAACCAACAGTCGAAAAAAAAAGAAAGAAAATAGTATAAAACAATCTACTCTGATCCTTAAAGCATTTATATATTTTTATATTTTTTATTTCATTGTATTTATCTAAAATTATATTTACTTATATTTTATTCTGTGACATACACTTACATAGGCTATTTACAAAATATCTAATTTACTTAATATTATAATATATGTACAATATTTATAACATGCATATAAATGTTATGTTATATATATATATATATATATATATAGACAGTACTAAAATAAACTACTAATAAAAATCGAATAAATATTGATACAAATTATTTAAAATGTTAACATGTAAAAATAACTAAAAAAAAAACTTGCACAAAAGTACAAACAATCTACAGAAAAATCTAAGAGTCTTGTGTTGTTGTATACATGTTTAATGCATTGTTTAATGTGCACTGTTCATCTGCAACAGTTCGGCTTGGTAATGATACACAGTCACAGCGGCTACGCAGATCAGAACTGCTGGATATGCGTGTGTCTGCAAACTGCCCCACACACACCTCCACCCTGCCTGTGAACACCCACATATTGCAAAATCATACTTATGTTCACAAACACAAATAAGCCTAATGATGCATGCATTTTATTCTCTAGACAGACACGCAGACAGACAGATCAAGAGACAAGCACACTGTCTTACACAAAAATTACATTTAGTGCCAGATGTTAAAACTGTGGGTGTACATATACTACCGTCGAAAGTTTAGGGTCGGTAATGTTTTTGAAAAAAGTTTGGCAAGGCTGCAATTATTTGATCAACAATACAGCAAAACAGTAATACTGTGAAATATATTATTACAACTTCATTTATTTTAATATTACGGTGTAATAATATAATGATTCTTCAGATATCAATCTAATATGCTGATTTGCTGCTCAAGGAACAAGGAAGTGTCTTTACAGAATTTAATGTATCCTTGCTGAATAAAAGTAAAATCTTACTGACCCGAAGATTTTAAATGGTAGAGTACATATTTGATAATATTTGATATATTTTAGACGGAATTGAGAATAATTCTTTATATAGAACAAATCCAAAGTGCAACAATGTTCAGTAAAATATTTAGTTTCTCTGGATTTTGAAGTGGTCAAGTGGAAGTCAGGATAAGACATCTCACCTTAAAGGACTCCAGCAGCCCACCATGACCTCCATTTTCTAGCTTTTCTTCATCTGAAGCTGAGCCCAGTCCTACTGTGGCCTGTGTCTGTCTGTGCAGTTCATCGTGAAGGTTATCTAACAGTGCTGCCCGTGTCCTCTCCTGTCAAACACACACACACACACACACACAATGATGCAGATTGACTAATTAAAGAGATAGGTTGAGTGGAAATGAAAACTCAATGACAGAATTGATAAAAAAATGACAGAATATCCATATTTTGCATTATTATTCCTTTAAATATAAAACAGGTTATGGAAGCTTATTTCCAATAAAAAATAAAAAAAGGTAATTTTGACTCTTATCTCACTATTCTGACTTTTATCCCTGTAATTGCGAGTTTATATCTCAGAATTTAGAATTCTTTTGTGAGTTATAAACAGTAGATAAAAGAGAAAGATTTAAAGGGGTCCTTGAGTATGATTTTGCTTTTTTAACTTTAGTTAGTGTATAATGTTGCTATTTGAGCATAAACGACATCTGCAAAGTTTCATCGCTCACATTTCAATGCAAAGGGAGATATTTTCTTTTACAGAAATCACTTTTTAAGGACTACAACGAGCTTCTCGTTGTGATGGTGACATCACAAACCTCAAATGTTAAACCCCGCCCCCAAGAACACGCAACAAAGGTGGTGAGGTCATGTTGGGCTGCTTTAGAGAAGAGGAAGTGACAAGCTATAATAAATTTTCTGTGGCGTATTTTGAGCTGAAACTTCACAGATACATTCTGGGGACACTAGAGACTTATATTACATCTTGTAAAAGGGGCATTATAGAGCGCCCTTGAGAAAAAAAATCTGAACTGACTTTTTCTTGCAATTGCCAGTTTATATGTCAGACTTGTAAAGCTAAAGAGTAAAAATTTTATTCTGTGGTGGAAACAAGCTTCCATAGGCAGGTGATATGTTGATCTCTGGATTTTCTTTTTTCCTCACCTCTAGTTTGGCGAACTTGTCTGACTTGTAGCATGCATTTTCTGCATTGATTAATTTTGCAAGGAGAAATTCCCGGAACTCAGGACCCTGGGGAGGAATTGATCTCCATCATCATATGATACAAATTGTTATCTCTTGTAACATTTAATTGAAGCAATCTTCTATATTACCTTCTTAAAGACTGACGGGTTTGGAAGAGGGGGGCCGAACGGAGGAACATCCTCTCGTGCTGTGACGGACACCTGTGAACACAAATCAATATCTCAGAGCAGTGTTGGTTAAGGGATTGATGGCTATCTGGAATAATTCAGTGAGGCGTTTGACAAACCTTGTATGTGGTACGATCAGTGCAGGGGTTTTCTACCTGCACTAACACGTAAGCATGAAGGAAGTTGGAAGCGATCATATCAGGTACGAATGGTGTGGGCTCTTCCTGGAAGACGGCTGCAACAATGTCATTGCCAATATGTCTCTTCCTCTGGAGCTGAGAGAATGAGACACAAGAGAAAATATTTATAAATAATTTGAATGCATAGATTTACCAACACATCTATATATCTATTATCTATGTGTGTGTGTGTGTGTGTATGTATATATATATATATATATATATATATATATATATATATATATAAATAGATAGATAGCAGAGCTAGTGCAAGACGAGCATTTGTGGTTAAAAAGTATATATATATATATATATATATATATATAAAAAATGACAATCGTTTCACTAGACAACACCCTTATTCCTCGTCTGGGATCGTGTAGAGCCCTTTGAAACTGCATTTAAATTGCAATTTGGACCTTCAACCTGTTGTACCCTGGTGAAGTCCACTATATGAAGAAAAATCCTCGAATGTTTTCCTCAAAAACCTTAATTTCTTTTTGACTGAAGAAAGAAAGACATAAACATCTTGGATGACATGGGGGTGAGTAAATTAACAGGAAATTTTAATTCTGAAGTGAACTAATCCTTTAAAGTCATGAGAAGGAGATTTTTTTGTCCATTACAGTAGTGAAGATTTGGAAGGGACATGTGCTTATGATTTTTTGCTGTTAATTTTAAAAGGAAATATGACAAAGAGTGTATAAAATTCTTGACAAGTGTAAATAATATTAGAAAAAATGATAAATGATATTAAATAATTACATATTTAATTATTGTACATTAATTACATCTAAAAAAAAAAAGTTTAAATAAAAATAAAATAATATTTTTTAATTATTATTATTAAACATTATAATGTAAAAATCATCTGGATTTGTGTAGCCCACCTGCTGAATGTCTCCTTCTGTAAAGGGGAGTTTTGTGGAAACGTGAAACATGATTTCTCTCTGACGGAACGTAGTATAGACGGACTCAGATCCTGTCTGTCCATGAGACACATCCAGACCTCCTCTGAACCTGAGCAGCACAATATTACAGACCAGATAAATTAGTTCTGCGGAAGCACTGCTTAGGCAGATAAGTGATTACACTGAGCAGACTTCCAGTCAAAATCACGCACAATGGGTATATTAAATTATTCACAAATGAACTCTCTGTGATTATTGTTTAATATTAAAATGTGCCTTTTATGTGTGTGCAGGTGACCCCTGGCAGCAGTTTTCAGAGTTTAATCTCTGTCTCTCACCCTTTAAAATCTTGCAGTTCAATATTGTCTCCTAAAACACTGAGGAATTCAGCAAAGGCAGGCGTCTCCTCATTGTTGCCGAACAACTCTTCCTCTGATGTCTGATGAGAAGAGACAATAACAATGGGAAGCTGAAAAAATTCTGTCAAAGTATATAAGATGAAGAAAACTACTCAAGACGACTCTCACCTGACCAAACTTCTGATAGATGACTCCAAATTTGAAAGTGTTGTTCACTTCATGCTCATCAAAACTGACGATCAGTTGCGAGGCCTTGGGCGAGAGAAAACAGAAACTGAGAAAAAGCGCCCAGAGGGGTAAATATGTGTGTCAGTGCCTTTCCATAATTCAGGCGTTTGTGTTTGCTATGCCTGAGAGACCATGCAAAGCCTTGAGATGGTCAAGGCTTCTCTCAAACACTCTATGTGGTTCAGGCACGCCAGGCAGTGTAAAGCAGATGGATTTGTGAGTCCCCTAGAGCGTGGGAACATATTAATTCAGATGACTTGGGTACTAGGGTGAGACGGAGCAAAGTGCAGCCCTATTTCACCCTGACGCCTGGAGTAGGCAAGTCACAGATGGACTGAGAAACAGAGAACTGCTCACCCTAGGGTAGAGGACCGGGTTGAACTTTAGACCCGTGACATCATCGCAGAGCAGCTGAAACACAGAGGACACATCTTATGTGAGCATCTTGCATCTTTTGACTGAATTGAGAGAAGTTCAAAAGAGGTCTGCCAAGTATTTAAAGTCTTGAGACTGTGAGAGACTTTGAGAATTTGTGTCCTCATGCACTTTAAAAGTTTGATTACAGGTGAACAAGAACAATAATTCTAAAATCTTTTATGATTAGTAGATTAAAAGATTTGGGGTCAGTGTGTTGTTTTTTTAAAAGACATTAATAATTTTATTCTGAAAGGACACATTAAATTGATCAAAAGTGACAGTAATGTTTGTTACATTGTTATAGAAAATGTTATGCAATTGGGGTCAGCAAGACTGTGATATAAATGTTTTTGAAAGAAGTCTCTTATTTTCAACAAGGCAGCATTATTTGATCAAAAACAGTAAAAAAAAAAGTACTATTATGAAATATTACAATTAAAAAAAAACAGTTTTGCACATTTCTCATGATGCTTAAGACGGTTCCACTAAAATCTCATGCTTGAAAAAATGTATTTATTAAAATATATGGTGTGCCTTTTTATTAAATACAGATCAATTGATTCAGGTTTATTTTTAAATGGCCAGATAGTGAAGGAAAAACAGCCAAAAAGTATTCAGAATACATGGAATCTTCTTCAAAGCATTCCAGGAAACACCTCATAAACTTATTTAGAGAATGCCAAGAGTCTGCAAAGCTTTTATGAAAGCAATGGAACAGTTTTAATTTGTTTGGTATACTGCACATCTTGCCAATGCACACCTTGGCTATCTGTGGTACGCTTGGTAGCTGGAGAAGACCTTCAAGTGGGATTCGCTCATGAAGGGTCTTTGTTTTTGACCTAGAAAACAACAAAAAAGAATAAATGCTCAGCTATTTATTATTAAGACACAGGCCTACGTAGCAATGAATAGACAAGAGTTTCAATATGTGTTGAAGTGTTTGTGGTGGACATGTGGCACCTGAGCATGATGCGGAGTGACTCCTGTCCGTCTGCCTCTTCATACTTCAGAGACATTATGAGGTGTCCCATACTACTTGCTGTGCAGTAATAGTTCATGTGCTCCTGAGAACGAGAAAGGCGTCATTTCACAGGTTCCTTCCTCACAAATTTCAATATGGAGAAGTTCGTTTTCCAATAGACTGATTTTGCATTTATAGCACTCAAGTGTGGCTCAGCAAACCCGACACTGTCTTGTTCAAATCAAGCTCTCTGTGACACAGAATTGATACCAAATTGTAGAGCACAAAATGTTTGTTCAAAGAGGTGCCATCACACCTCATGTCCAGTGTTATGAAAAACTGTGAATGAATAAGCTATGGGCACATGAAATATTGCCTCAGACAGGACACTTACTTTCAGCTGAAAGGGCATAATATTGGAATTTTGTGGCCGTGGAAAGAATAACCCATTATATAATAATGCTTGTATGGGTGTTTCTTCAACTATGGGTACTTTTGGCCCTGTGGACTTATAGTTAAGAAAATAAACATACTGTCAGCAATAATGAACCCTGACCTTGCCCAGAAAGTGTTTGCGGTAAGCGCGTGAGGTGCTGTTCCACTCCAGCCTGTAGCCGAAGCCTCCTCCTCCACCAGGACTCAGACCATCGTCCTCCTCCTCACAGAAGCTGCTGTCTGAGGACGTGGGCGTCCCAACTGGAGCCTCGGGATCCTCAATCCAGTATCCACCAAACTGAGGTAAAATGACCTGAGGGTAGGGACCACCCTTCTCCAGGACCTAGACGGCCAATATGAAGAAAAATAAGGGTCAGCAAAATGATATTAATTTCAGCTATATCAACAATACAGTAAAAACAGCCATATAGTTGCCAATTATTACTCCCATTACCTTTCATAACATGTTGCTCCAAGAACACATTAATATGCAAAATAGATACAGTATATAGATGCATTGTTTTGAATGGGAAAACCCATGTATGGCCATTTTACCCACATATTGCATAGTAAAGTAAAATGGTGTATCGATTCATTCGGTTATATCTTTCAAAACAAAGTTGAGAATCATCTTTAAACAAAATTTGGTAGAACAAAATTATTTTTTAGACAACCTAGTCCTGGTGTCCACTGTAGAGGACATAAAATATGAATAAAATATAATTTTTCAAAAATATTTTTCCCTGTTTGTTTCTTATGCTTTAAACAATGTAATGACATAAATAAATACTAAATTCAAACAACTTTTCTCAAAAAACATTTTTTTCTGGGTCCCTCTACACTGTATATAAATGTTAACTTAAACAGCAATTTAAAACAAACAAACTTTATCGGAACAAATTAATGTATTTAGTAGGGGTGTAACAATATATTGTGTCACAATATATCACAATTCAAAAATGCATCAATATCGTACTGTGGATAGTGACAATATGTGTTGTGCATGACCCAAAATGAAAATTACTGTTTACAAAATTTTAGTGTCAGTACCACATTAAAGGTGCAGTGTGTAAGTTTAAGCGGAATCTAGCAGTGAGATTGTGAATTGCAATATAGATAAGCTACAGTGGCCAACATAGGACAAAAATGTTTCAGACTGCAGAGAGTAACTAGGCAAGCAAACACGCTCTGTAGAGCAGTTTGTCCATTTAGGGCTACTGTAGAAACATTCCGGTGACAAATGGCGACTTAACACGTAAGGGGACCCACGGCATTTATAGATAGAAATAGCTCATTCTAAGATATTAAAAACATAACGGTTCATTATGTAAGGTCTTTATACACCACTGAAAACACAATTTTGAATATAATGTATAATAATGCAATGGGGGGATATTTGTGTGACCTGATAATGCCAAATGTCTTACGTTACCAGTAAAAAGTGGCCTATTATGCATACTGTGGCATACTTGCACAAAAGTGGCATACTCGTCTAAAGTAATTCTGTATTTTCAGATTCAGAATCATGAATATTTTTATTTTGATGGCCCCATCGACCTGTGCAATGGGTTACCAGCCAATTCATTTCAACCACCTATGTAATACCAAATTTTAATCAACAGTACGTTTTTTGTTATCATTTTACCATATGTCTTGGAGTATCACAATAATATCATATTGTGAGGGTATTGGGTATCATTACACCCCTAGTATTAAGGTTGATTAAGCAATATTAAATTTTATTTTTGACTTCAATAAAACCAGTTAATTTAGATTATATCATTTTAGGTTACCATTTTTTTTCAGTGTAGCAGAGAATATGAGATTTGTTGTCAGCAATCATTATGCAAACATATCTAAACGCAGAACACCGTGATTGACCAATCAGAATCAAGTATTCCAGAGCGCTGTATAATAAATATAGACAATCTGTTCCTTTCAGTCCTAAAACACTTGAGCATAATGAAAAATCTCTTGAGCTAATTTGCTAATACAAGAACATAATAATATACACTCCGCAACTGCTGTAGGTTTAGAAGTGCGTGTGCTTGTGTGTGTGTTTTTGTGTGTACTCACATCCTCAATCCGGGGGTAAGGGATGTAGTCATCCTGAAGGAGAGAAAAAGAAATTTGATCTTAGGATAACGCCGTAAAGCCAACTGCACAAATCACAGTCTGTTTATTGCATTGAAAGCATCCCAAGAACATCCCAGGACAGAGGAATAATATCTACAACACAATATGACTGATAAAAAACTAAATAACGGCAGCTGCAACAAAAAAGCCATCTGATTATTCTCTGCTTGCGTTCCTATAATCATATATGAGATATAAAGGTTTATAAGTCTGCATTTAGACTCTCTGGTAACATCTGAAAACCATCAACACTGACCTTTACATCACTAAATGTACAAAAATACTTCAAAATGATTGATGTTGATTGATGTTGTGAAACTCCAGACAGTGGCTGATGTTTATCAGAATATTTATAGAGAAGAAAAGACTCTGAAGAAGAAGTTATTATACATACACACTCATGCACTTACGGACACAAAATACACACAAACACATTCAGATTACCAGCCCAACCTTGTATCTCTTAGTCTCCTCAGTTTTGGGAATCTGCTGTGTCCAGGTAAGCAGAAGAGAGTGGAAGAGGAAGAATGCATGACACACTAAATCATTTCTCCCTGGTTGTCAAATACAGCAGCTTCTTTTTTCAATAATTAAAAAAAATGTAATCACTATGGTAGCTAATATCAAGTTATTTGATCAAAAACTGTAGTTACCATGGTAAACTGTTTCCTGATAGTCTATGAAAAACAGTTGCCTTAAAGCCCAGGACACACCAAACCGTCAATCGGCCGCCTGGCAACGTCGGACCGTTTTTAAACGTTGGCCGACTAAGTTTTCCCAAAGTGTTCTATACTGTTGGCTCTAGTCGGATGCCGTTGGGTTTTTTTGGGCCGATGTCGAGTCGCCGTCAGGCATTCGGATCGAGAGAGAGAACTCGGACTGGCTGTTTAGTTTAGAGAACGAGAGTAATAACAAAACAGTGATCAAACAAGTCAAGGCAGAATAGACAGAAGGCTGCTCTAATTTTACATCATGTTACTGGGCGAATGTTTAATATTAACGTTAGCCAAGTGGAACATAGAAAGTGATCAGCATGAATGATATTCAAAAAGGTAAGCGCACGTTGCTTTGTTCACGGTTTGAGCATCTGCAGCCTGCAGTGCCGGTCTCCCTTTCTGAATTACAAATATAGACGAATATAAATGAAAAAATAGCGGTCTCCTTACACGCAGGTGCAGAATGCACGAGCTGGCTGACAGTTGGCTGTAGTTCTCTCGGTGTGCTCACATGCAGCATTATTTTTTTTGTCCCAACACAGGAGATGCGAGGCGACAACACAGGCAACACTTTTATCAGTGCTAGTTCTTTGGCGTCGGTTTGGTGTGTCCCTAGAGATAAATAAAAGCAGAATCTCTTGTTCAGTTTGAAACATGTTTGGCTCTTAGCTGTGATGTGGCTAAAGCTGCATCTCATTATGCTTCTTAGTTCCCTTTGTTGCGAATCTGAACATTAGAATAGTAATGACACAATTATCTTGATGATTACGAGGTGACACATTAAACGTAGCTGATATTTTACAATGTGGCTGTATAACACACCATTGACTCTCTTTATGTTGGCTGTTAAACAGTACTTAAAAGGAGTACTTCACCGCTGGCAAAGTGGGGTTTCAATAAAACTTGGCTGCTTATACAGTAGTAAGGCGAGAATGTTTTGAAATGCAGTGCTACCTGACTAGAGAAGGGCTGCTGCCCTTTTGTCAAATACAGTAGGTAGGAAAACTTCTCACACCCATAATGCAATGGGTATGTTGCTGTCCAAGGTCATTAACACCAGTCTGTTACAGATGCATTTACCAGAGTCAAATACTGCCTTGCTTTAGTAGGAGATACTTCTCAGCAAACTTTCATTCATAATGGTGTTGACTTGTATTGTTCCCGGGTGCAAGAGTTTAAAGAGTAAATTTTAAAGAGTTACTGTCGGTGTCCAGTGAATGATCCAGTTGGGTTGTATAAAAAAATCATTTAAATTATATAATATTTATTTAGATATATAGAATTTAAATGAATTAATTTATTTTATAAATGAAGTAAAAATTAAATAAAAATAATAAATTGTTCAAAACTTAAAAGCTTGTGACATTGCTTCCCTTTCATACACATTAAGAATATAATTATAAACAAAATCTCTTTTAGAGGAAGAAAATGGAAAAAGGCCAATTCCCTGGACTCCCTGCTAGAGAAGTATGGAGCTGACTAAGACAGAACGCGTTTTTCCATTCCGATGCGCTTCATTTCCATTGTTTTTCTCCATAAACGCGCTAGACGACCGTGTATGACAGATGCGCATGACATGGCGTTCTTCAACATTTAAAAAATGCGTCTCGAGATCTTGCTTTTTGATGTGATGTAAAAGCAAAAACATACTCTGTGTGAAAGAGCCCTGAGACACACCTTAACACCTTCATATTTGATTAAGAACAACACAAGTGCATGTGATCCATTAAAGAGCGACAACAGCCCTTCAGACAAAACATCGATCTGTCACTAATACAGAGATCTGTACAAGAAGACTGAGGGCTTTAATAACACCCGCCTGAGATACCACGCTTCTCCCTCAGCATATTGATCAGCTGATCTTTAGCTACCTGCTGCCCATTATCTACACACTTTCACAAACATACACACAATAACAACACAATCATGCTGCTGTTATATAACAGGTCAGTTTGTCCTGTTCCCAGTCTCTCACCCTGTGGGGCTCCTACAAATCCCCCATCCAATGACTGACCACAGAGAAAAGTGTTGGCCAAATCAATGCGTTTTCAAATGAGCCGAAATGTGTAATTATTCATTCAGAGTAACTGAGGATTGGTGGTCCACCAGAGAGAGAACACTTAGCCAGCACTCAAGTGCAAAAACATGCTGCGATTATTATATTATTATACAGTAAAATCCTCTTCAACTTAAGTACAAAGTTAATGGAGGAATACTGTTATTACAGAAATCTTATTCCAAAGAATGACATGCACTTATAAGATCATCTGAATGATGGAAGAAGTCTTACCTGCATCCTTTCCAGCATGTCGAAGAACTCCGCCGACTGGAAAAGAAATAAAATTTAGATAAGTAAATAAAATTTGAACATCTAAATCTACATAGTTGTGTGGTGATATTTACATCAAACTAATTTTATTTTTATTAATTTATTAATTAATGATTTTTTTTTTTTACTTTTGAGTTTTGTTATCATTATCTGGAAGTAAACTGTATTAGAAAATATTGGGATGCACCACTATTAAAATTCTGATAAATAATTTAAATGTCAGATATTACATTTCTAGAGTAATTTTTCTAAATAAAACAATCAATAAATCAATAAAACACTAATAATCAATATCAATCTTTTTAGACTGATTAATGTGAGCATAAATATGAAAATGTGGATATTTTGAGATGTGAAACAATACATTTAACAGTGTTATTAAATTATTAGTGTTTTTTAAAAAGATTAAAGTTAAGTTATCATTTCATATCATGATGGTAAAGATAATCCACATTAAAACTAAGTAACAAAATAGCTTTAAAATACAAAATAAACACAAAATAACTTTTTAATAACTTTTACATTTTAAAAATAACATGTAATGGTCACAAAATAATTTCTGGACAACTCATTCTGCTCATTCTCTCAGTCAACCTGAGGTGCATCCTGGGATGCTTTTTATACTAAAAGAGTTCCCATGTATACTGGGCTCTCAATCTTACACAGCCAACTCACACAGCCTTACGGCAATCTAAGATCAAATCAACAACTTCACATTTGTAGTGCTATATCATAAATACTGGAATGTAATATGGGTTGACATATGCTCAGTGCATGTTGAATGACATTAAATGCCTCTTCCTCAGTACAAACTTTTAAACCATAATACATCCTCAATCTAAATCAAACTTACTGAACCTTCACAGCCCAATTTAATTAATGGGCTGTGCAACCATTAGGGCTTAAATATTAGAAATGCAACTGAGATGTAATGCATAATTTTTTATCTAGACCTGAAGGGCTTATAATAAAACAACCTCAACTATTCTTGATAAACTTGCACAATAGTTCAAGTAAACCCAGAGTCTCTTACCTCAACAGAGCATCCCTGCTAGTTAAGAGGCAGACTACCACAAAAACATCTGATTTTTGTTCAAAATAAATCCCTTTGGGTTAAGGATATTCCTATGATCCGACGGAGAGTAACAGATGTAGGTGGGTGGGACAGAGCAAATGTAGATCGGTTAATGTTTAACCTGCCATGGATCCAAGGGCAACTCGGCTTAACAAAGTCAACAAAGTTCAGCCTGGCTGAGACATATTTGCCCAAATATGAGGAACCGAGACCACAACAACAATAGGACACATTATGGCAACTCTTTAATTCTAAGGCAGAGCGCATGGTCAAAGAAGGAAGGTGGCAAAATACGTGTACATTTTTGGAAAGGTTTTGAAATTTTTGTAGTGCAAAGACCTGTTGACCTTTTTGATTATATATTGAATATTGAGACTTTATGCTCGACAACCAAACTCACATGAGTCAGCAGTCCAATGCCTAAAGCTGTTTGTGTGAGCATATCAAATCAAATATAACATCAGAGCTGCATGATAAAAAATGCAGTCTTAAATTTTGTCTGTAGTGTCTTCGTAAGGATCTAAAGCTTATCTGTGCCAACAACCTGTTAGTTCCGCTGTTGTCTCAGCCAAGATTAACACCCTATCCTGGATCTTTGAAACTTTACCCAAATTACAATGAACTGAAGGACAAAAGTATTCTCTAACACACATAAAAACTTCTTGATAGTTGATAAAACACATTTAAACCTGGTTTATAACGACTTTAGATCTATGAATGCATTTTTAACATTTCAGGTTGTATGAGTTAACATTACACCATGATATGTGTGTGTGTGTGTGTGTGTGTATATATATATATATATATATATATATATATATATATATATGTTCTATATATTTATATACACATACATATCCCGATCAGGCATAACATTATGACCATCTTCCTAATATTGTGTTAGTCCCCCTTTTGCTGCCAAAACACCCCTGACCCATCAAGGCATGGACTTCACTAGACCGCTGAAGGTGTGCTGTGGTATCTGGCACCAAGATGTTAGCAGCAGAAGTTTAAGTTTGTAAGTTGCAAGATGGGGCCTCCATGGAACAGACTTTGTTCAGCACATCCCACAGATGCTCGATTGGATTGAGATCTTGGGACTTTGGAGGCCAAGTCAACACCTCAAACTCGTTGTTGTGCTCTTCAAATCATTCCTGAACCAATTTTGCTTTGTGGCAGGGTGCATTATCCTGCTGAAAGAGGACACAGCCACCAGGGAATACTGTTTCCATGAAAGGGTGTAAATGGTCTGCAACAATGCTTAGGTAGGTGGTCAAAGTAACATCCACATTAATGGCAGGACCCAAGGTTTCCCAGCAGAACATTGCCCAAAGCATCACACTCCCTCCGCCGGCCTTCTTCCCATAGTGCATCCTGGTGCCATGTGTTCCCCAAGTACGCGACATCCACGTGATGTAAAAGAAACCAGGCCACCTTCTTCTATTGTTCCGTGGTCCAGTTCTGATGCTCAAGTGACCACTGTTGGCGCTTTCGGCGGTGGACAGGGGTCAGCATGGGCACCCTGACTGCTCTTCGGCTATTTAGCCCCATACACAACAAACTGTGATGCACAGTGTGTTCTGACACCTTTCTATCAGATCCAGAATCAACTACTTGAGCAATCTGAGCTACAGAAGGACCACAGAAGGATCTGTTGGATCGGACCACACGGGCCAGCCTTCTCTCCCCACGTGCTTCAATGAGCCTTGTCCGCCCATGACCCGGTTCAACACTGTTCCTTCCTTGGATCACTTTTGATACTTACCACTGCAGACCAGGAACATCCCACAAGAGCTGCAGTTTTGGAGATGCTCTGACCAAGTCGTCTAGCCATCACAATTCGGCCCTTGTCAAACTCGCTCAAATACATTGCTTCTAATACATCAATTTTGAGGACAAAATGTTCATCTGCTGCCTAATATATCCCACCCACTAACAGGTGATGAATCACTGTTATCCCCCCCACCCCCCCAGCGTGAGGTGGGTTAGGTGAGGGTAATTAAGAATGAATGGGGGAAAGCCACGTAAGAATCATCGCAATGATTGGATATGAACAAAATGATGCTGTTAATGGGAAGACAAATTAAATACAACAGCTATCCCACTTAGATATCACTGCTTTATGTCACTTCAAAATCAAACTTAAAATGGCCTGAAAACATGACTGTGGGGTGTTTTAGTGAGCAATCAGCTTGGTGAAATTAAAGTTAGATCTTCATATCTGTGATATACTATATTTTTTTAATTGTTATTGTTTAAATATATTGTTAAATTGTTACTGCCTTTAGTTATTATTTTGGAATAAATGTAAAAATGTTGATGAGGTTTATACTTGATTTTAATAAACAGAACATTAACTACATAATTAATGTAAAAATACAAAATAGAATTTTATTGGCTTTCTTTCTTTTTTGTAATGTAATATTTAACCAGGAAACTGGGGTATGAATTTACATTTGATTTATAAAAAAATGAAAACAAATACAATTGTGAGGACTTTGCTTCCTCGTTTCACAACACCACTGCACACGACACCACTGACATTCAAGTCAGATTTATTTTTTGTGGTAATCAATATGATGCAACATATGCTGTCAAATGAACTTAACTTAAACTGGTAATATTCCTTTAACATGCCTTGGATTAAAGGTGCAATATGTAAAAGTTTTGCAGTAAAATATCTAAAAGCCACTAGGCCAGTGTTATATATTTTGTTCAATTGAGTACTTACAATATCCCAAATGTTTCCAACTCTTTGTAAATCATGAGAAAATTGTGATATTAACCAAGGCTCCGGGACGTGTGCATGAATAGCCCGCCAACAACGTCATATCCGCGTTACCCTTGGTTTCCACTTTTACTGCAGTAGAAACCATGACAACATAATCTCATGGACAAATGCGGAAATAGTAGTTGTAGCGTCTATCAAGCAACTAGCTCGTTTCGCACAGTCGTTATGGAACACAATTATTCTTTGCTGTTTGTAGCTGGTTCTGTTAACAAGTCCCATAAACGTAAACGTCAACCAAATGACCCAAGAAGATTTTGGGACAAGAAGAGAAATAAAACGAGGAACAACATCGGTGTCACATTTCCTAAATGGAGAGAACTTCGCGACAAAACTTCAACTAGACAGACACGCTGATCTTGCATGTGTTTTAATAGACAGGTGAGTAACTATTTGGATTCCTTTACTGACAGAAAACTAGTGATTATTATATTGATCAACAGTGTTAGTCTTATTGTTTGAATGTCTTGTTCTTGTCTATGAATATGATGCGAAAAATGGTGAGGAGATGTTCACTACAGTACTTCATACTGTAATTCTGTTTTATACTGTAGCTTTAGTGAAATACTTGTCACAAAATGTGTCAAATGCCAAAACATGATTTGCATTCTCTACAAGTAATGTTTATTAAGAACAGCGTTATTGCATTTGCTTTGTGATTAGTTTGTTGACATTGCCATATACTTCACTTGTGATAAACATTGTAACATTAAATTAATACAGTATGTGTTATGCATAAATATTAATCAGCCTTTTTGCAAATGATGTGGGTACGTTCAACTGTACTTTTACTATGATTGTTTTGAACACATTAAAATGCTGTAAAAAATGCGGTTCATTGTTAGTTAATGACACCAAACACATTAGCAAATGTTAACAAAGTGAACTTTACTGTAAAAAGTTACCTTTTCTAAAAAAATTGCTTCAAAGTATTGTTTACATGAATGTACCAAGATATTTTTTGAACGAGTAGTTATAGGTATAAACAGAAACACAAATAAAGGCAGAGAGGTAATAAAATGTGCATCTGGGACTCTTGTCCAGCACTGGCTAATAAACAGATATTACATAAAGACCTTCACTCCACGCACTGGAATGAAGGAATGAATGAATGAATGAACTGCAGCGGTGCAGCAGGTCCCTGCCATGTCAAATACAAGCTTAATCAACACCCCCATCCCTTAATAAACACACATCCAGTCTATACCTCTCACATTCAGTTTCCCCCGTCACAGCATGTTACACAGGCGATCATACCTCTCTCTCCTCTGATTAGCTGTGTTCCTCTTTGCAAACACTTTCAATAGCACAAAACAGGAAGAGGACGGCCAAGTCCGCACCCTAAAACTGGTCCTACCAGTGTGTCTGTACTTATAAGTTATTAAGTTCTCTCATTCTCTCTGCATCTTTTGGTCTTTTGTAGTTCTGCTTTGTATGTGACCAACAGCTGGGCCACAGTTCGAGAGAGCTTATCATATCCACACACTCGCTGTCCTCCCTTTCCTCTTTTCTTCTTAAGGCTCTGGGTTTACATTGGGAGTGGCCACTAACTGTGTGAACAAAATATAATTATATATCTTAAAAAGACATGAACACATACAGATTAATATGTCCTTACTAAATGTATTGTGTTTATACCCAAACACAGGTATTAATGGAGTCTTTGCACATTGTGGGAGTGTTTTGAGTGGGTGTGTGTGTGTTTGTGTGTCAGGTTTTGGCTACACTATGTGGACCAAATGCCCCTACAAGGATAGCTAAACCTAAAAAGAGGTACAGTACATTGTGTTGTGTTAATGTGTGTTCTGCAAACATTTCCCTGCAATGTGTAAAGTGACTCAGTAGTCTAAGGACAAGGTTAGAACTGGAAAAAACAGGCTATGTGAGTTTGTAAATGACAAATATACTTTAGGATTAATGCAATGCAAACTAAAAGTAGATTTCAGTAAAGAAAACTGTAATATTTTGAAAAATTATTTCAATTTAAAATAACTGAACTATACTGAACTGAACTGAATTTTCAGCATCATTACTTTTAGCATCATTTGGTGCTCATTTCTTATTATTTGTGCTCCTTATTTATTTATTGTGTGTGCAAATATTTCATTCAGGATGATTTGATGAATAGAAATGTATAACATTTGTAACATTATAAATGTTTTCACTATCACTTTTAAACAATATAATGCATAATTACAGAATAAAAGTTATATTTTTTCAAAAATCTTTTTTACTGACCCCAAACTTTTAAACAGTAGTGTAACACTTTCATGTCATTTCAAAGTTGTTTGACTTATTTTCTTCCATGGAACACAAAAGAAGATTGAAGAACATTTCAACAATTTTTGTCCATACAATGAAAGTCAGTGGTGTCAAAACAACATCTGACCCCACCGACTTTCATAGTATATACAAAAAAATAATAATAATAAAAAAATTAAAGAGACATTCTTCAAAATATCTTCCTTTTTTCAAACATGTCAAAACAACATTGGACGCCATTGACTTTCAAAGTATTGGCCAAAAAACAAACAAAAAAAATTATAATTAAGTTCTACGGAATAAGAAAGCCATACAGGTTTTGGAATGACATTAGATCATTTTAGAATTTTTTTTAAACAAGTTTGGTCCTCTGATCCTCTAACAGCAAGTGATAATGAAACACCTGATAGAGACCTTAATAAATTTCAAGTATAATGTTCAACTAGCGCTGTGTGCTTCAGACATTTAATCAGTCTGAATGAGAAATTATCTTCATAATTAAAGCACTGGCTAACAGGATCATGACCTCTGAGTTCGACTTCATGTCTTCTCATCTTAATATCACTCCTGACACCTCGGCCTCCCGCCCTCCCTTCCCGCACAAACACCACCAACCTCTCTCCCTTCTCTTCTGATTTTTCGGCAATCGCGTCTCATTTCAAGGTGACACCGACTGTGCTCCGCTCACGCCACACAATCCATCTCTGAACTCTGTACCACTTTTAAACAAGACAGAAAATCTTTCCAGGCCCTCTTGAGGTTGTTGCAAATATAAGAGATAGCAATACCGTGCGAACTCAATGGGACCTTAATGCTCTGAAGAAAATGGATTTCTCAGTCCAAATGAATTATAATTACATTTAGAGGTAACCTTGAATGAAAAGCTATAGCTGAAACACACTGCGTGTACCTTCACAGATAGTACCGCAGGTTAATGTGCATGTCTAAGTCAGTTAGAAACATTATGTAAGAGCATGCTGACATTTCTGCAGTGAAACGAGGGTCATTTTATATAGCATGCTGCGAAAGGCATTCTCACTTTCTCAGGCGATCACGCTAATAGAGGTTAATTTAATATAAAGGTGTGCCTGAGAGAGGAATGCACTAGATTTCAGCTAACAGCAGCTATTAGAGCGACGCTTGTGTGTGTATGTGGGACCACAGCACTCACCTTCATGGTGGGTGGTGCAGTGCGGGGAGGTGAGGGTGGACATTCTCCCAGAGGCACACTGGAGATGGTCAGCAGCTCTTGTTTCCTGCAAAACAAACACACTTTTAGCATGGCAAATGGTCAGCACACTATGAAGAAGACTAACCTGAAATGCAGTAGTTTTGCACAGAAGACTGATCCTCAAACACAGATTGCAGGGGATATTTATTTAAAAAAAACAAAAACAAAAAAAAAAACAGGATTTAAAACAAACAAACAAAACAAATATATATATATATATATATATATATATATATATATATATATATATATATATATATATATATATATATAGTTTAAAATACATGTGCAAAGTACCCTTTATATTCATGTTTTTGAAAAACATTTATACCATTTTTCTTCATGTTGTTGCACCACATTACTGTAGTAAAAATTTATTTTAAGTATTAATTCAGAGTTAAACTATTTCCCCCCAAATAAATAAGTACATTAATCTACATTTTGAGATTGCTTAACAAACATAGTATATAATTAATGAAAATGCACATTTTTTTAATAATTTTTTTTTTAGCTAATATATTTAAATATATTTAAATGCTGTTCACCCATGCAAAGACTTGACCTCTTCTCATCTTTTGCATTTTTTGTTTTGTTTTTTCAGAATTCATTTGGATATTTTTGGGAAAATGTAAAGTCAGAAATGCTGGGTGATAACTGAAAAAAACAATAACAGTATTATAATTATTATTAATAATAATGTAATCATTTAATTACTATTACTATCATTATTATATATGGATGTTCAAATCAATGTCATGTGACCCATTTACAATTTAATGAATTATTTAATATTAATTATTAAGCAGATCTCAAAATGTAGATGATTTCAGGTTTTAGTGTTCTTTTGGGTGAAATTTGCTTTTATCATTACAGGAAATTACAGCAGACACAGTAGCCAGGCAGCTCAACATACATCTTTAGCTAAAGATCAAGATTTGGTAGTTTTGCACTAAAACAGAAGACTCGCCCTCAGACGTATATGTATACAAACACACGCACACACACACACACACACACACACAGAAAACAGAGGGCAGAGGGTCAGTGCAGTACCCTTTGAAAAAGTCTACTAAAAAGAACATGGTTTTGCCTCCAGAGAATAAGGTGAAAGACTGCAGGATAGAAAAACCCAATAACATCATTTCTTCTGTGTGCCTTGGTATCTGCACAGAGACATAACAAGAACAACTGAGAGCAGTCAGCCCTGCAGACAAACTGCTGTAGGTCAAAAAAGAAGTAGAAAGAAGAGGGATGATAAGGAGAGACAAGGCGTACAGAAAGCCATAAGTCTCTAAGCAGGAACATGATCGCATTTTAAAAGCAGTTCTTTCAGCCGAAGACAAACGACAGAGGGGCTACTTGGAAGAGGTTAAAATTAGTCAGGCAGACAAACTCTGGTTGAGAAATGTAGCTCCTTGCAGACGGTCTCAAGTGAGGGTCCATTAAAATCTTCCCTTACATTACACCTCTGAGGGTCATTAAACTCCAAAAACATTGAACACATGAAAATGCCACATATGAGGCTGTGAAGGTTTCAATGAAAGACATAGAAGAGTTATTTCAATCTGAAAGGATGGAACCAATAACATAAATATGATTTGTACATAATATTTAGTATTTATATCATAATAGCACAATAACCACAAAGGTGATATGCAGTTGCACAGGGAACTAGATTTAGTATGCAAATGTCCACACATCAAATATTTTGTATTCAAAATCCTACTTTAAAAGCACAATATGTAAAATTTTATATTAAAATATCCAAAAACCACTTGCACAGTGTTATAAATTTCGTTCAGCTGTGTACTTACATTATCCTAAATGTTTACAAGAATTTGTAAATTTAGAGAAAATCACAATTTCAAATAGTGCCCCATCCCCATCGTCACTTGCGCCTGTCAGTGACGCAATATCTGCGTTATGCCTGGTTTTCACTTGTGCTGCACAGTAACCATGGCAACAGACACGGACAGCTACGTAACAGCTAGCAGCACGCTGTTGTTGTTTTGTTCAAACATTATGGACCATGGCAAGCACACTTTGGGACATAAGGAGAAATAAAACGAGGATCAATATCGGCGTGGCGTTTCCGAGATGGCGAGAGCTTTGCGACAAACTTTGACTTGACAGAGACGGCGCTCTTGCACGTTATTAGACAAGTTAAGCAAATGTAGGCTACATAAGACTAATCAATGTTATATAGCTCAACACGACGAAGCGTTAGAATATCATCAGTATGATTATCTAATGTTGATCTAGCTTACTGGTAAGTCTTATACAGACAAACTAATACACAGAATAACAGTACAACTTTCAACACACTCGCAGTTTAGTATGATAGTGTAACATTAGACCAAGTGAAACAGCGCTGCGCTACCATCAAATAAACTGACCTGTATGAGTAGTATTTCAGCACTTCGGTAGAATGAAATCTCCTCGTTTCTTTATATCCCCCTGGACTCGCGTGTACCACTGATATCTGTCTCTCATTAGCAATCGCGTCCTCGATACTCGGCCATGCCCAGCTTCACACCACTGTCATGTTCAAAAACATGCATTCACTCATCCATAAACATTATTTCCACAAATATTATTAGATCCATCGGCATGACGACAAGTTCTATGATTCCACATAGAGTTTAGCGACCCCTAGCGGACGAAACAACATAGTGGACCTTAAACTGAAAATAAATGAAGTTGTTGGACTTTGAAAAATTTAAATTTAAAATAGGGATTTGTTTCTTACAAAAATCCATCCCTTCGCTTCAGAAGGCTTTTATTAACCCACCGGAGTCATATGGATTACTTTTTTGGACATCAAAATCTGGGTTACTATTCACTCCCATTATAAAGCTTGGAAGAGCCAGAATATTTTTTAATATAACTGTGATTGTGTTTGCCTGATAGAAGAAAGCCATATAAACCTAGGATGGCTTGAATTATGGGGTAATGTTTTTGGGTGAACTAACACTTTAAAAGCTAAGAAAAAATTTATGATGTAAAATGACAAAGAAATAACAATGTTTTTTTCCAGCTGATGAACTATAAAATATTGACAGCCAATCAGAATCCATCCTGCATTAAAGAGCTTGTGTATTTAAAGTGGCAGATGACAAACCTGCAACGTGTGCTTAGAATAAAAAGATTATTACTGTTCGTTGATATGGACGCTAATATACAGTTGTTATTGTTGTTAATAAAAATACAACTATTCATTGTTAAAATATAAGGCAAACCTTTTGATTGTAATATTAGTATGCAATTATTTAATTATTAGTAAATATTAAAAATAACATTAAGATTTATAAATGAAGTATTTTTCATTGTTAGTTCTTGTTAACTAATGCTAACTAATGTTAAAAAAATGGAACCTAATTGTAAAGTCTAACCAAAATTATTAAATCAAAAAATGATGTAAAATGAAAATGTTTTTACTAGTTATTGTAATTATGAATGAAACATCCAATAGTCTAATGCAGTGACAAATCAAATTTGCTGTTTCAATGTTTCAGCATGCGTAGGTGACCTGGACATTACTAAAATATCACATTAAGAGAATGTTAATGTACTTTGTTGATGCGTATACTCCTTTTTTCCTTTCTGAAATACATTCAGCACACAGAAACTGTCCACTCAAAAGCCAAATGTGAGTGTGTGTCTGGCTGCCAGTCTTTCCATTGTTAATAGGAAACATTGAGTAAACATCTATTCCATCTACCCACGACTACAGCTGCTTGAGGGGACATGCTCCAGAACACCAGGACTCTTGTTGAAAATGACCAGTCGTGGCCCAAATTCATGTCTATACTGCACTGCACCTTTTTCCCAGCTGGGTCACCAGAACAATGCCAGCTGCTGCTATGAATCTAAAGTCAAGAGGACAAACAGATGGACAACAGCAGAGGCTGAGGTCAAAGTGTGTAGGACCAATCCCAGTCAACTGTATTTTGACACAGTTCCATCAAATTAGGCAGATGCCAACATGGGTTGTGTGCCATACAATCCTTTCCTTTCCAGGATCCATCCTTTTCTTGCAACAAGGATAAACATGGTTTGTATGGACCGACCTCACTTTGTGTTCTGTGTGGTGAACTGAGAAACCATAGAAACTCAAGACACATTTAGAAACTAAATACTGAAACCATAAAAGACAAGCGTGTTGAATTTTTCAAAAAATATGCAATTAACTAGAAATGTTTGCAACATTGATAATAAGAAATGTTTCTTAAATACCACATCATCATATTAGAATGAATTCTAAAGGATCATGTGACACTAAAGACTGGAGTAATGATGCTGAAAAATCAACTTTGCATCACAGGAACAAATGACATTTTAAAATATATTAAAATAGAAAACAGTTATTTTAAATTGTAATATTATTTTCACAATATTACTGTTTTTACTGTATTTTTGATCAAATAAATACAGCATTGGTGAGCATAAAGAGACTTGCTTCAAAAACATAAAAAAAAAAAAAGGTATATAAACTGGTCAGGATGTGCCCGAAGCCGAATACTAGCCTATGTTCGGAAAGGAAATGACGCATGTCTCCCTAAAGGGACATTGTGATGGAAAAAATATGAGATAAAAGGAAAAAATATATTTCAATGCTTTTGTATTGTCTTGCAATTATATAGTTAATTATATAATAGACATTTCTAGGTATATTTTTCATGTTAAGTTTACATGGAGTTTCGGATCTTTTTTTTTGGCGCGTTCAAGTTCACAGAGAGCGCACCCCATTTGCTTTCTTTATTTTACAAAAGCACAACATTTTGTTGTTATTGTGAGTACACACAAATAAAAGTAGACTCTTCACAGGTTCAAAAGATGTATTACTCTTTTCTGTATGACCAAAAATGACCGGCGCACATGAATAGCGCACATTTTTTTCTAGGTTATGTTAAAGCGAGCGGCCATGTAAAGTTGCTACTACTTAAATGTTTCAGGTGATAAGCCATATTTGAGGTTGAAGAATGATGAATGAGCTTTTGAATGTCCTGTCTGATGTAGCCTACTGTAATTACCATATACACCAGCTGTTAACAATCTTTCAGTCACAGACTGCGTGACGTTGCAAATTCCTGTGAGAAGGGAGCAATGAAAGACAATGTGATTTCCTCATTATCTTCTCCTGGATGGTGTAAGAACAACAGAAATGTGAAATATGAGGACATTTCATGCGTCCTCATATTTCAAATAGCTTTAAAAACATGCTAAACAATGTTTTATTAAAAACGTAAAAATGCAGAATGTTTTCTGTGATGGATAGGTTTCGGAGTAGGGTAAGTGTAGGGGGGCAAAATAATAGTTTGTACAGTATAAAAACCATTACGCCTATGGAATGTCCTTACTTTGATAGCAAGTCACCCCTGTGTGTGTGTGAGTGTGTGTGAGTGTAAGTGTGAGAGAGAGAGAGAGAGAGAGAGTGTGTGTGAGTAATTCTCTGTTCTCAACTTTAAAACTTGCTGTCTCATCTTTGGTCACTGCATTACTTAACACATTTCTTACATATGAAACTTAATGTAGCACTTGCATCCTTAAAAACAACACTTATGCTACTGGACCAGTTCTAGGTTCTAATGGAGTGGGGTGGAAAGACCACACTCTGGAGACCAAATGTTGAATACAGAAACACTTTACTATAACACAACAAAAGCAAAAATCACATATACACCATACAGAAAAACATAAAACAATAAAAAATGAATAAAATGTTGCATCCAGTTCAGTTCATTCAATATGTGTGAAATAGTTCAGTTCGTTCTATGTGTAGTATAGTTCAGTTTGTGAGATGTAAGAAAAAGATGAAAAATGAAAAGGAAAAATGCTGAATCCAGTTCAGTTCATTTAAAATGTGTAAAATAGTTCAGTTTGTGAGATGAAAGAAAAAAAAAAAAAGATGAAAAGGAAAAGGTTGAATCCAGTTAAAAAAAACCCCGAAAAGGTAGAAAAAGAATCGTCATCCGAAAAATTCTGTTAAATCCAATCACTCCTACTGCTCTGGCAGTGAGTTTACCAGGCAATGTAACAGGTCTTCTTGCTGAAAGGAGATGAGTTTCACAAACCGGGTTGGCCCATCATCTGATTTTCCACGTCATACATGTCTTGTCTTCACATTCAAATTATGTTGACATAAACTGTTAAACAATACATATTTATAGCTTTTTCTTTGTAACTGCCGGCTCTTCAATGGCATTAAATTGCATATACAATCATTATATAATATTTCATATTAATTAGTATAAAAAAAAAATTTTGAGTTAGTGAAATGTTCATTTTTAATACATTTACTTATTAACTATGAAATATTATAATATTATGAATTATTGCAGTTATTTTATATATTTATTTATTTATACTCTTTTAGACCATATTTTAATGTAGGTTACAATAACATGACAAAAATGTGTGAAATATATCAACAAAAAAACCCCAATTTGAATTACTCTGCTGTAAGTAAACTCGAACTCCCGACATCTAGCTTTAAGTATTTGCTGAGTCACATGCCCATAAATATTAAAATTATTTCCTCGAAGTGACCATCAAATGTACCCTTCGCTAACGACCTAGTGGAAGGGCCCTTCGTGAAGGGATTTAGTTGTTAACTTTCGTTTGAAACAACCCTTCTCGAGGTGCCCATCAAGGGTGCAAAAATGCCATTTGGAATTTGCCCTAAGCCTCTTCTCGTCGACTAACTATTAGTCGACTATTACGGGTAGCCCCATTTATTAATAAACGTGCAATTAGTCTAATGGCTTAGAGATGAATCTTTAGTCGAGGGCAGCCCTAGTAATTATATTCTATATAATTTGCAAGCATCAAAGAACAGCTATCAATATGCAGGGGATTGAAATTGCTTTGAATGCATGCTCGCTTATTATGTTCACTTTCCAATTCGGCTTGTATAGAGAGCAGCGGTACTGACCAAACCTTTTACAAGATTAGATATTTGTCAATGATGCTCAGAATCTGTTGCGCACCAAATCCTCCAACATCGTCCAGTCAGTCATCTCTCCTTACTATCTTCACGTGATAAATGAAATCTGATGTACTGTAATGTAACCGACTACAGCAGCAAGCCTAACCATGTCCCTTTAGGGGCTCCACTGAATGCGTTATTCATTTTCCGTGCCTTTCCGAATTCGCATTGGGCCCTAGTCAGAAGGCTTTTTTGTGCAGTGTCAATGTTGTAACATGTTAATATAGGTCCCGAAATACATATGCGCTGCTTTCATATGCAATCTGAAACTGGTGTAGCTTTAGAGGCACAATGTACAGTAATGTGTCTTGCTAAAGGGAGTGTGATCAGCACTTTTGACTGTCTAATGACACTCATTGCTGATGTAACTGCATCACTGAATACATCACTCTCACTTTGCATGAGGGGACAGGACCACAGACACAGCACCACAAAGATCACTAAATGCTCAGTGTTCGATCATTATACATCAGTGGGAGATTTTCAGTCATTAGCGTTCTTAAATATACAATTTACAAAATAAAAATAGATACAGTACACTTAAGACTAGAATTATCTACGAAACAATATTTGTATGCGGTTCATTGAATATAAGCAGAAACAACCAAGTAGTATTTCAATTTTTCAAGTTGGCGGTATGTTTTACAAGAAAATACAATTTCAATCTTTCTACTTCAAAATATCATGTGTAAATCATATAAAACTTCTTAAAAATATATAATTTTAATCATTCAAAATGGTATGCTATTGTTTCTGATATGCACTAGCAAGAGTAAAAATTGTTTATTACAAGTAAATTCTACACAATTAACTGTGATGAAGATTGCATTTAAGTTCATACAATGTATATGGGGGATGTGGAAAGAGGCTGAGAGGTTTGCTATGCTGCGCACAATGGAAAGATAAAGACATATAAATAGACTTATGTAAAAGTTATATGAAACTTTTTCCTGGAACTCAACTGCAGAGCACGTTTATGACGATGACTTATGAATAAAGCCTTACAGCAGTCCTGAAACACAATTAACAATCACAGTAAATCGGCGTTATGGCTTTATTAGAATCTTATCAGCTCATAGGGAGAACCGGGAAGTTGTGATATCTCAAGTTGTCCAGCACATGCTGTCTCCACTCATTTCCAGTCCACAGTTTCATCACAAGGCTGTATATCTGCCTCTTTAATTAGGACTGATTCAATACTAATCACATCTGCCCAGTGATTATGATTATCTAACGTTCCGGAAACATGCCTCATGCTTTGATTACACTCCAGAGAGAGAAAGACAACATACGTGCTGAGTACTTATTATGTAAGCTGGCATGATTCTGATTGGTCAAAATATTCTGAGGTATAATATTTTTATTATAAAGACTCCAGTCAACCAATTTTCTAAATAAACAGGATCTTGTATCACTCTTGTAACATTTTTGATCTGTTCGGGTTGAGTTTCATTGTCTTTTGGTTCCGTTTTCCCTGTTCCTGTTTGCCAGTGTGTTCCCTAGATTAATGATTCTGTTTACCTGTTCTCCAATTAACTCATTTATTCTGTGTATGTATATGCTCTCTGTTTTGTTCAGTTCTTTGTCCAGTCTCGTTTTGGTTAAGTGTGTGTTTCCTGAGTTTTCCTGTTGATTTTTGGATTAAAGATTTTTGTGACTTCTTTCTTTTCACATACTAAAATAATTTTAACTTATTTAAACATAAAAAAGAAAAAATGTAAAAAGAAAGAAATATGCACTAGCGTCCAAATATTGAGTCGGTAAGAATTTTTTGAAAGAAAACTTTATGTAAACATTTATAATACTCCAGAAGATTTCTAACTGAAATAAATGCTGTTCTTTTGAGCTTTCTATTCATCAAAGAATCCTTTAAAAAATGTATCATGGTATCCACAAAAATATTAAGCAGTACAACCGTCTGTTTTTAAAATTGATAATGATAAGAAATGTTTCTTGAGCAGCAGATGAGAACTGATTTCTGAAGGATCATGTGACACTGAGGACTGGAATAATGATGCTGAAAATTCAGCTTTGCCATCACAGGACTAAATTAAAATAGAAAATAAATTATATAAAATAAAAACAGTTATTTTAAACTGTGATAATCACAAAGCCTTGATTAATATAATATAATATAATATAATATAGTTTGTCAATTTATTCAATTACTTATTTGGAAAGTTCGGATACCCCCGTTAGGGTTTATTTTGTACTCACATGCTGACTATACATTATCACTTACAAATTACATAAGACAGGCGAGAAGACCAGACTACAGGAAAGGAGATATTGCCTGAGGGTTGACAATTAAATCCTAATTATAAATGTTATTTTTGACCTTGATAAATACTTATGAAAACCGATAATGTACTTTATAAGTCCCCCTTAGATAATTGCAAATGGAAAATTCTTGCAGTAATGGACTTAATAGTGAGCAAATTAGAAAGAATAAAACAATGACAAGCAGAAACAATTTAATTGTTACCTACCAAAGGCACTGTGTGTTTGTTCTGCTGTCATAAACTAATTTAATATGATCCTGTCAGGTTCATTCTTTTACAGATACATTATGCACATCTGAGTCCACAGCCTAAACATTATCTATGTGTTATACGATTATGCAATTACCATGACAGTCAAAGCTCTGCTTGTCAGCTAAACTGACAGTTCACATGCTGAGGTAGTCTTTTATCATACTTCTCCCAGCAAGAAGGGATTATGGGAAGCAATACCAGTGTTGTTTAAATGGATAGTGTTTTCCCTCAGATAACTCTTAGAGTGGTCAGAGTGCTGCTTCCTGTTGTACGTTGATATGTTGAGGCTATTTATAGAAAGTGAGAAATGTGGACCGCAGCCAGTGTCCCAAACATGGTGTACCACATAGACATATTCAATCACACACACTAACACACAAACAAATGAAAATACCTTGTACAATAAAAGTAATTTTGACAAACTCCATATGGAAATTTAATTAAGAAATAATTGCTGCTGAAACAGAACGTTTTAACACATAAAAGGAATAATCGATACTGAGTGCTGTTAAAACCCTCGCTGCTTTTAGTCCCTGCTGTGCTAACAAGAATTGCAAAGTCGCTCAATAGGGCTCAATTAAAGCATTCAGTCTTTTGTCTTTGATTTTTTCTTGTTTAACTTTTGTAAACAAAGTATTAAAGTACTAGAGGAATATGGCATTGTGACTACACAAAAATGAATATTCAAAAATAACAAGAAAGTTATTCAAGTTCATTGCCTTGTTCCTACAACTTCAAAAACTAGCAGTTGTCAACCTCGTTAGGATCAATTAATAATTCAAAATGCACATCAGGCTAATTTATAGACCTTTAGAAACTCATCTTTTTTAAATAGGAAGCTGGTTGGCCCCTGACTCTTTGCACCTGTTCTCCATTTTACTCTACTGAGATTTTGTCCACTGGCTGTAGACAATCAATAACTCAATTAATAAAGCCATTCAGTCACCATTACACATTAGCAAGACTAGCCTTGCTACTATGGCAACTGCTCAGAGGTTGACATCCTAGATGGCTCAGCAGGATGAGAGTAACAATAAAGTGCTCAGGACAAAATTGTATAGATTTACAAGTTATATCAATCTTTTTCCACAGAATATGGCTAAAACATACAGATTTTCAGCTTGAGTAAAAGAAGTTCTAAGGATCAAACCATCTAGATGTCACAGTCTGTGGAACAAAATCAAACTCTCTTGTTCTACCAAGTGCTGGTTCCATTCCATTATTTTCCAAAATAAAATGAATATTTATTTCTGAGTGAAATGTGTTTTAAAGTAATCCATTTTAGTGTAGCGTTTTTATATTTCACAACTACGACCCACACTACAGGATCATCATATTTGGTGGTGTGTGGCATCTATAGTATTTTAAAAAGTATTACCATACCATACATATACTGCAATATTACTTTTTTTTGCAAGTGTTTCTTGTTTCTACAGTTTGATTTTACAAATCAGATTATGCTAAAGCAAAATAAGAGAACAAGTAGGCAACTGGTAACACAAGCCTGTTGATATGTAATCCCTCTTTCCAACTGTCTGAATAAATCAAATTCATTCTCATATCAACAATATCTTCCCTCACCTGTTTGACAGTATTCAGTCAGATGTATATTTCTGCCTCCAGCATGACTGTGGGAGCAGCTCGTGTTTATTTGCCTTTCAACAAATTGGTCAGTTGTTACTTTTTGGAGGCTTTCCATATTCAAAAAGTCTTAGACTCTCTCAGAGTCCCAGCAGACCAGCACAGGGGCCTTAAGGGGGGCTGGTGAGACGCTGCCATTGAGCAGGGCTTTTGATATCACTCCCTCTATTAAAGCAACCTGTGCTCCTCTGGGGGTTTTAAAATGCATTAATCCTTTGTCCATATCACTAAATCAACAGTCTAACAGGAGACAAAGAGGACGCCACAGGGTTTTGAGAGAGCAAGAACGGGAGAGAGAAACAGGAAAAGAAAAGTGACTTCTAAAAATACCCTTCTCAATTCAACTGCTCTGTAAATAGGCTCTATACAACCTGTCAGTGAAACCGTTTCGGAGCACTTGTTAAGAGAGACATGGTCACCTCATCTATTCCACTTACAGATACAGTTCGATGGACCAAATATACACACACACACACACACACACACACACACACACACACACACACACCGGAAGAGACATTTTTATTTTGATAATGAGTGGCAACTAAACTTTCGCCCTATAAAAGGTAAAAATGCAGTAACTATGGCAACAGTGAAGCTGGAAAAAATGTCTTTTGATTGAATTTTGATTGATTTGATATCCCTTTTCACACTGTTTTGTCTGAATCTGAGCTTATTATTAAAGATCTGATTTTGCTCACAAATCAATTGTTAGGTTGACATCATGCTTATTATTTTGTCCATTTCTATTAATTTATTTAAAAAATACATTTAAAACATTAAATTTCTTACATACAGTGACCTGAAAACACAACATACAGCATCTGATCAACATGTATTTATATATTTGTATTGATATTTATGTATTCAAACTCATTTTTACTTTTTTGGGGGTGGGTACAATATATGATATATCTAAAAAAAAAAAAGAGAGAGAGAAAGAGAGATAGAGAGAGAGAGAGAGAGAGAGAGAGAGAAATCTGGGTGATACAGTGAAAAAAGCCTCAATAAAAGTATGGTCTAAGCTTGTAGACATCCAGAATGTGCAGGGGGGAAATTACATCACAGAAAGAACCCCTGAAGACTGTCATAACTGTGTGTCAAGGTCAGTAAATCTCTTTAAAATCTACCTCCGGTCTTCAGTGACCCGGGATATCATTCACTACCCTCCTCCTCATTCAGTTTTTAAAATTAGGCATCAACCTTCTATAGCCTTCAACCAAGTATAAAAAAAGAAAAAAAATTGTAAAAAAAAAAAAAAAAAAGTATAGGGTCGCTAACGACCCGAGGTGTGTAACAGTGTAAGTATATTTTTTTCTGCACAACAATAATTGAATAATACACAATGATGAAGTGAGCTTTCACTCATAGTTAGCGCAGGCAGAAAACAAAAGAATAGGAAGTATGATCAGCAAAACTTCAAATGGCTAGCTCTGAACGCAATCAAATATTAGTGTCACTGTCACTTGATGGTGGATCTGGTGAAGAAGCTGTCAGCGATCAAAATATTCATTTTGAAGATTTTGAAAACGAAAGTACATTTGAAAATACATTTGAAATCGCAAATATGAGCCAGATGCTGAATGTACTGGGAAATGAGCTCTGACGAGGACAGTGATGATGGTATTAAACATCTGCTCAAACTGAACCTTTCCAAGCTCCAAAAGGTAGCTAAACAAAGTACGCTTTATTTTATTCTTCTGTAATTGTTATTGTAATATCAGGCGTTTTATATTATTGCAACAGGTAGAGATCCATCCGTGTTAAATATAGATCCGAGTCGCTAAAGATGCGAATATGTAATAATGATTAGCGAAACCTTCATGCGTTTGAGGGTTAATGTGACTTTTTTATGACATGGCAAGGATATTCAGGTTGCAAAATGTGGAACAAAAAGCATAATTATATTTATGTATTAATCATAAATACTAAGAATAATTCATGATATTATAAAAAGAAACTTTAGAAAATAATGATGAATATGTGGACTCATGGATAATGAAATGTTGGTACAAAATCAAATGTATTTTCTATATAAATGTAAAACTAGATTATTAAAGGAGTTTTACTTTATCACTATTGACTTATTGACAAAATCACTGTTTTGTTTTCAAATGGCAGTATAAATCACAAACAAAAAGTTCATGGACTTTCAGAGGGAATATTCAGTCCCCTCTTCTTTAATGTTTCCTTTTAGTAGGACTGATAAGAAATATTAGAACATAATCCATCACTTGCCCAATATGATTTGTTGCCATTTGACCTCTTTACTTTGAGTTTTTACAATGTGTATTTTACTGAGTGAGCTTTGCCATTGTGCTGGCAGCCAGAGGACTGTTTTACAGCCCCTTCTGGATGAATGAGCTGCATGATTTTTTCCAGGTACTCAACGATGACTCGCTCTTACAGTTACAGACAATGATGCATCTGTGATACTGAATGAGGAACTGAACTGGAATCTTGGAATCTTATCCTCTCACCTGAAGGACATTGAGTCTGTGTACGTTTATATGCGAGATAGAGGGCAAAAGGTGACCTAGTTTAGTTTAATTTCATGCAGCTGCTAATCAAAATCGCTTTCTCAACAACAGAGGGGGAGAGGGGGGAAAAAAACTGAGCAAAGAGGAAGTAAAGGTGGGAGGAGTGCACAGCGGTGGTACATGAGGAGAGGAGAGAAATAACACATGAAGAAACGATGTGAAGGAGAAAAGTGAAAAAAGCTGAAGGAAAATAAAGTGTGATGGAAACAGAATGAGTCAGGAGGTGAAGGCAGTTCATGTGAGCTGCAGGAGACAGGATCACGGGAGAAATGAGTGATGAAGGTGGAGGAAAATTAGATTTCAGTGAATGAAACAGGAAACCAGGAAAAACATTTGCTTTGGTGCTTAATGAACTTACGAAGAAATGCTTTCGCCGCTGCTCTCATCTTACAGCACTTGCCAAGATAAATGGAAGTGAAGCATCATGTAAAATAAAGAATTATTAACCAAAATAAAACACAGTCAAGGTGGTGGAAAGACTGAAAACAACAAAAAAATAATGCAAAAATCTTTGTACAGTACTTGTCTTGATTTCCAGTAAAAATATCAAAAGCTCTTTAAAAGAAATACATTTACTTGAGGAGGAAAACTGCGTTACATATCAAGACTTGTTTTCACCATTCAACCCACTGGCATGAAAATAGCATAAAGCATTAACCTTACTATTTTATTTTATTTTTTTTATTTAGTATAAATTTAATAACTTCAAGATATTTTCTGTAAATAAGTCTTAAGTCAATTCAACTATGGATAATATTTTTAATGAAAAACTTTAGCTCTTTTTACTGGAAATGAAGATAAAAGCACCAATTAAGAAGGTGCTTTTTTACAAACTTTTTACAAACTCAAAGAGCATCATTAACTCACCGACATCATTAAATCACTCTCTGAAGTGCTCTCGAACCTTGTGCCAAACATTTTATTTTCAGATAAAACCGTGCAATTACGACAGCATTCAACCCTTTGAGTGGGAGCAACAACTTTCCTAACAGACCAAACTTGAAACAACCTGCCTTCAAGGTGATTCACATTATACTGTTTACTAATATGCCCTGCTTATCACTCATTCAAACACAGCAGAACTGAAAAGCCTGTCAGATACAGACTTTGTTCTCACGGAGGGCTCATCTGAGCTGAAGAACGGGACAGAACCGATCTAGAGGGAATAAACACAGCGACTCCAGCTGGGCCGTCTCGCAGTGATGTCAGTAACCATGCCAGTTATCGATGAGATCTATGCAAATGGGGCCGCACATGCGGCACCTCCGAACACAAATCGCATTGTGTGCATAGTTCAGAGCGGCACAACACCTGCGTAAAAGAGTGTGTTTGAATGCGTGTTAGTACGTGCCTATGCAGTCAAATCGGTTTTTAATTAATGATTAGACAAAGTGCACACTAGGGCCACTGTTAGTGATAATCATGCCAGTTGATATACAGAAACACGGCTGCTGACCAGACAGCCACTGGAGAAGCCTGGTAAATGATAGCTGAGAAATAGTTTTGTGGTTTCTTCCTCAGAGATTTAGTTGTACATACGATGTGACCTGGATGACCCTGACCAGGGGATTTTGGTGACTATCTGCCCCCCCCCACCCCTCCCCCTCATTCCCCCCCTCTGTTTACTCTAGAGCAGTATTTGCTTTGAACTCTTCGTACACGGACTGTTACACAGGAACAAAAAATTTTTTACACGTGATCTTCTTAATATCTTAACTGTTTCTCCTAGACAGCAATGAGATTAGATAAGAGAGCAATGGAAGGTTTGCTTCTCCTGAAAATAAAAAGAGCCCAACAATCTCACATAAGAGTTTGAGAAGACAAGAGTTATTAGTGTTGACTAAACTCGTTTAAAGAATTTATGTTAATTAAAATATAAATATTAGATTAAACAAAATAAAATGATAACTAAATATTGCCTTGGCAACTCAAGTTGAAGCACTAAACTTAAGTGCAAAAATATAAAATATAAAAAAAAAACAGTTAATTCAAAATATTAATACAAATTACAATAGTACATAAAAAAACCTAAAATAACACTGCTATCAACAATGTCTCAAACTGTGCTCAGCTTTCTACCAAATTTACTGTGTTCTATGATTAAAAGTCTCAAATATTTCTCATCAAATTCTTGCAAGACAAAAAACGTAATCCATGGTAATTCTATATCCATATACAGTAATATCAACAATTGACTAATTTGTGTGTTATGTAATTTCTCCATCAGAAACAGTTGAAATACTTTAATGCCACATAATTGTGAACTCCATCATGTGTCTTGAGCTATGAATGAGCAATATCTAAGAACTGACATTTTGGTTTGGGGCATATAGGAGGGAATCTGTGAAGTTGCAAGGACATCCTCAATTGAGTCACAAAAAAGCCTGTCCTTTACTAAATACTGACCCAATTACAACCCACTCTGGGATGACAATAAATGTATAAAGTGTACATACAATGCCCTACATAGCCATGAATGCAGGTCAACTAGAGCACGCCGGCCAATGACAACACCAGAACCGAGCCAGATCTAAAATCACAGGTCAAATTAGTGGGTGGGAAAAAGAAAAGTTCACCCACCGCTCCTTCTCTCTCTCTTTCTCCTTCTGCCGTCTGGACTTGTGCAGTAGTCCGATCAGAATGACAGCAGCCCGAATGCCGGCTTTTTTGGAGTTCACTCTGGGTTCAGAATCCGACATGCTGTCCGGCCCACACTCCGAAACACACTTTGGGACCAGGACCGTCCTGTGCTATTCTGGTATAACCAAGCTCTCTGCCTCTGGCTGAGGGACTGAGAATATACATCTCCGTCTACCTCTCTTCTTTTCATGCTCTCTCTCTCTCTCTCCCTTTCCTTCTCTCACTCGCTCCTACACCAGTTCTCATTGCCTGCCCCTGTCTGGATCTGATAGGCAGAACAGAATGTAGGCCCCGCCCCCTTCTCACCAGCCCCTCCCTCTCAATCCCTCTCTCTCTTTCCACTCATTTTCCATCTGCTCTGTTCCTGGACTGCTCGCCTTTCTGTTGCCAGACCTTTCCGCACTCATTCAGTCTAAAAAAATGTGTCCTCTCCTGCCCTCCTCACGCAACTACGAAACACAGTCAAACTTAATTGCATCTTGCATCTTTCTGAATCTCAATGTGACCTTTTGTTCAATGTTGAAAGAAACGATCACCTAACAGTCAACATCCTTGACCCCTTATCCCATGTTCTATGGCATTTCTTACCATCACAAAAAGGTTTTCAGAACATTCAGGTGTATTACAATGAGGCAGTCAATATGAGTGACCTTCCTCCTCCGCCAAAGTAAGAATTTCCATTATGTTTCAGTATTTTTGTGTCTGCATGTTTGTGCGTTCCACAGTCCGGTTAAAGGTGCGTATTGCGGTTTGCTGCCTCCAGCATCTTGTCTGACCTGTTCTTCATTTTTCTCTCTCCTGTCTCTGTTTGTCTTTCATCTTCTCTTTCTGTTTGCCTTTTCCCACTGCAGGAAGTTACTCCCTCTTCTGCTGTCTGCCTAGTGTGCTGGGTCAGACTCTTTCCATGCATATCTCGCTCATTGACGGATTAATGCATGGGCCTGCTGAGCAATCGCCCCAAGGAGGTCTATAATACCTGGAGAAGGCTATCCGTTAGCATTTCCATTCATCTCAGTGGCAGTTGCTCAGCTGGTGGGGGAACCCCCAGAGTTACTGGTTTGAAATCTACCTTTTTTGCTCATGGCACTTCATGGCACCACATTAAATAAAAATAAAATTGTGTGTATATAAATTGTGATGTTGGTTGGTCTTTATCACCCAACGTCAACACTGAAAGTATTCAGTATGTCACAGCACAAAGTCATAATCTTTCCCTGGTCTCACTGGTTGCCCAAAGCTTGTAGTCAGATGTGCTCTTTGTGTCTAATAATGGCCATAACCCATCCAGGTTTTTTGTTCTGTTTGCAAAAGATTAACTACCCATGTCTGCAAAAACAGATGGTTCTCTGACAACTTAAATGAAAGCTAAAATGGAAACAGTGGCCAGCTGGTCCTCTCTTAATCAATAAGGATTAAAGTCATCTTAAAATCAAAATTGACTTTCCTGTTTGCTTTCTTAAAATATATTCCTTGTCTTGGTTGCTCACTGTTCAAATAAAATTCATTTCTATTCATAATCTTTCAATAGAGAATTGCTCCGCCTCTAAAAGAACTTTACTTAGCGTCTGACATCACCAAACTCTCTTATTTTTCAAATCAATTCCTTCAACCAACTTTTCATGGTCCAATTAGTTCCACATAAATACAATTAGGTTCCGCCCGAACTTTTTCTCATTGATTATCCCTTTTCTCTCAGAAATACAGTTCAAAAGTTTGCGGTTCTTTTTTTGTTGTTAATCATGTATTAAATTGATGAAAAGTGACAGTAAAGACATTTATAATGTTACAAAATATACAAAATAAATCCAGTTCTTCTGAAATTTCTATTCACAAAAAAGTTATCAGTTTCCACAAAAATATTAAGCTGCACAACTACTTTCAACATTGACAATAATAAGAAATCGTTATTGAGCAGCAAATCAGCATATTAGAATGATTTGTGAAGGATCACGTGACACTGAAGAAGACTGATACTGAAAATTCAGTTTTGCATCAAAGAAATAAATTCTTCTTTCAAAAACATTTTATTAACCAAGAACTTTTGAACTGTAGTTTATGTTAAATTACTTGAAGCTGCAGTCTTTAAGATTTGCCTCTTTGTCGCTATTTCTGTTCGAAACCTGCAATTGCAGTTATTTGCTGAATTATCATCTTTACATGGGTTGTGCATCGGCACGGCTCCTCAGTGCAGATGAATCTAATGTTTTGTGGAGAATGTGTGGCTGTCAGTCACCACACCGGTGGATACTGTACTTCAGAATCATAGATTGTAGTTTGGGAAGTATGACCACAATAAGAATTTTCACCGGAAAATGTCATCTGAACAAGTAACAAATCTGCCACTTTTGTTCTGACTGTTGTTCTGTTGTTCACTTTTGTTACAATAAATCGCACAACCAAAAAGAAGAGGCTATAGAAAAGATATAAATGATCTGTCACCTGCAGCATCCTCATATGCAATATAGCCTACTAGCTGGGATCTTTATGTAAACAGATGTGAAGTAATGACAAAAAGACGAATGGCGGCATGCTTGATTTCTCACGGAAACCTACCAGTACCACGCAATTAGAAAACATTATTACAAGCTTGCTGTTGTGAAGAGGGCTAAGGTAAGGAGATAGTTTTGAACTGGCTGGTTATATACTTGCTCAAAAATGGATTATGAATCATTTATAAAAAAAAAAAGGGTTCAGGTTCAAATTAGACCTGAACCCGATTCCTTAACATATATTGAAAAGACTGAACTTCAATCCTTACCAGCCCTGTTTCAATTAAAATGTGTTGTTTACTCTGTAAAAAGTATACTGTAAGTCTATAAGGTAAGATGTTGAAGTATCAATTAATTTGTTATATGTAGTGAGAGACTGCTCTCTCATAAGTGCAAAAAATATATACGTTATGAATGAGACAAAGGAAAGCAAGCAGCTGCAACAACAAGTGCTTCAAAAAGCCCATGTACCCCTTCCCCAGACTCAGGCTCTGCCATGGTAACGTTGCTTCACATTCTCCAAATCTGCCACCAGGATCCTCATCCCCACGGCAACCCTGAGCTTCCTCTGGGGAAGAGGCAGGTTGACAAGCAAACCGAATCATGTGATCAGTGGGAGAGATGTGGTATCTTGTTTCTGAGGAGAAGTACTGCAAAATGAATATGTGAGGTGTCTGGTATAGAAGGTGAACCTTTTCCTCTTGACTGAGCTGTTAAAAGAGTTAGATGGAGAGCGAGAGATTCTGAATAGACACAAAGTGAGCAGTCTTTCAACAAAGATCCATGAAGCTCCAGGCTGATCCCCTCAGAGAGACACAAACACAAATGCATGAGCAAACACACACCCCTCTCCCACTCCCTCATCTCCTTACACACACAAACATGACTCCCACTGCCCCTCAGCACATCACACACACATAGATACCCTATAGGAACTCACACAAATTCTTCCCTTCCAAACATCTGTAGTAGCTCACGGCAACACACATCCCTCACACATTTCACTGCACTTCACATGACATCCCAGTGGTCTTCTTCAATCAGGTGCCAAAACACACTTTGGCCACTCACAAGGGGCTGCATGGCCCAAGAAACATCTCCAGTGACAAAAGAATGGCGACGAGTTACATCATTCATCATACAACCTGCAGAGGGTCGGTCATCTGAAAACTCGACACCTGTGAAGGGTAGACACACACACACGCCAACATGAAGCTCAGACATGAAATCAAACCCTGCATCTCAGAGTTAAAATCTTCACAGATTCTGAAGTAAAAGCCTCTATTAGTGTTGTAGTAGTAGTAGATCACATAAATATGTTAACTACGTCTATTTAACGTCTGACAGGTAATGTTCGAGAGACGTATTGCAGGTGTGCAAACACTTCCAGATGTAAACACGCACATCAAATAGACATCTCTGAGATGTACGTGTGCTATCAGGGCTAGCATAAAGAATCTTAGACAATGTAAAATTATTAAATAATTAAACAATAAAACATTATTAATATTAGTCAATAACATCCTAGCAAAAATAACGTTAGGTAATAATATTGTAGCATAAATAACATTAGCCAATAATATCCTAGCTTTACTATAAGCCAATATGATACAGCACACATATTTGACGATAATTTTCTAGCATAAACAATGTTAGCCAATAATATCCTAGCATACATAATTAGCCAATATCCTACCAGAAACAACATTATCCAATAGCATAAATAATATTAGCCAACATTATCTTAGCATACATGATATTAGCCAATTGTCGCATAAATAAGTCCATATCCTAGCAAAAATAATGTTAGACAAAAATGTTCTATCATAATATTAGCCAATAATATCCTATCATAAATCATTTTAGCCAATATCCTAGCCTAAATAATGTTAGCCAAAAATATCCTAGCACATAATATTTGCAAACATGAGTTATCCAATCAAAAACCCAATTGATAAGAACAAGTCTCGCCTACATTATTTCCCATTCAACATCGTTTCATTCAGAATTATTATTGTGTTAAAAACCTGCTGTTTTAAAGAGAAAATGAAGGTGGCTAACATTGAACCAGACTACTGGAACACAAGGTTTTAAGGTTGCCATCAATCCAGTGTCTGTCTCAAGCTCACACACTAAATTTATCAAAACAAGAGTACAGTAGATAGGTCTATTAGCCAGCCAAGATAGAAATGCGATGACACTATATGAAGAATGAGACAAGATGAAACAAGGTGACTGAGAGAGCAGCTGAGTATAAATCCAAGCCAAACACTACAGACAGAAATAGCCGAGCGCCGCACAGGAGAAACATGTGGCCCTGGAGCCAAGCCCAGCCAAGCCAGAGCTCCTTAATGAACACAATGCTATATGAGAGTGTGTTTATACACTTTCACACTAACACACAGGCTCTCATACAAGAAGATAGGGTCATTCACAATCTCTGACACACACACACACTGGCAGCCTGCCAAATACACACACACCAAGCCTACTGTTGGATAACAGCATCTTACTGGTATAATTAGCTTGATGGGAACAAAAACATCTGTGTAACACTGATGTAGAGTTAGAGCCCACCAATAATGATAATAAAAAAAAGCTGAAACTAAATGCTTAATGCAAAGGCAACAGGTAAGCATGACCCTGTAATTGGATAGTTAATGAGAACTCTTTTAACGTGGTGTCTATAAATGGGTCATCTTAACCATATGTTGCTCTAGGGAGACAACATTTGCACAGAGTACATAGTAAATTGCTTTGGAAAGGACCAATTAGCCCTGTTAAATACCAAATAAGCAATATTTAAACTGTGAAAAACTGAAAATAATGTTGAATTCTGTTTGTCAGTGCTAAACAAAAAGTAAAGGGAAAATCAGCTGCTCATTATCGCAAAATAAACCCGGACAGGTTGGCAGGGTTTATTGTTGTGATAATGGCCGGTCGACTGTACAATATCCAGATTATTTCATGGCTACTTACTAAAATCAATGAATAAATGGACACGAAATGTTGATTTGAACAGTGTTATTGTTAACTAAAACTGTATATGGATAAAAATATGGATTTCATGTGCCCATATAATCTTAGCGCAAGCGGTAAACATATTTGGCTTGCTGTCTGCTGTAGAGGGGCTCAGAGAGGATATTCTACTCAAGCTCCGAATGCCCCCATAACAGGCAAAATTGTACAAAAAGGAAGAGAAGGGGAGGAGGAGGGAAGCCAAAAGAACTAATAACAGGAAGAGGTAAGATGCTGGTTTCATACCTTGGTATTAATTGGAAGATTAAATGGACGTACTCTTACCGAAATTACGTTTCATAACTTCACTAAAAATCATTTTCGTTAATTGAAATGAAGCTTAAATAAAACAAATACCTAAAAATTAATCAAAATTCAAATTAATTAAAAATTAGAAATATTGCCTTGGAAAGTAATCAACCCAGTTTCTCACTGGAAACATGTGCCTATCTGCAAAATTATATTCCGTTGATATGACCATGACCATTTGTCCAGTGAAATGTCCAGTGAATAGTGCTAAAAAAAATTTTTATTTGATCTGAAACAGATGAACATGAATCTGGTAACGTTTTATATCAATCTGGTCTCATGGAAACTGTGGGAACATTTTTGCAAGTCGCAAAATACATACCAATACTTAAATAACATTACAGTTTCCAACAGAAATGAACAATAGAGGCAAGCACTTTTAAACATTTTCATACACAGTTATGATTACAGGGTCAGATTATAGATTAATAAAGATTTTATGATCTCAAAACACTTTTTACCAAAGTGCATGATTTGTAAAGAAATACATTTTGGACTTTGCATTGCTTAAGTTAACTAGCTCTCGCTTTTCTGACGAAACAAGCTTGCTCGGTAGGATGAGGAAGGATGAGGAAGCCTTGAGTACGAATCCAGTGAAAGATGAGTCACAGTAAAAGAGCTCAAAGATGAGAGATAAAAAAACAAGCTAAAATGGCATGATTACGATTACGTTTTAATGTCACATTTGCTTTTGTTAACACTATTGGGTAGGTTTAGGTGTAGAGTTGGTAGAACATTATTTTAAAACATAATGGAGCATTACATTTTAGCAACACTCACCGGACATTTCAAATCAGAACTGTGGTGATACGTATTAAAACCAATGTAATAAAAACATACCATATTCACATTCATCTGTTCCAAACAAAAACACTATACACGCTTTTAGCGCCACTTAGTGGACGTTTCACATTGAAACTGTCACGAAACATACATTGCGCCACGTATTTTCGTTTTGCAAAAATGACTAGGCTGTTTTATATATAATGTTTGCTGTTGCATAGATCAAGAAAAATATCTGGTAAATGCTGATAAAAGGTTAAACAAATATCACGTTTGGAAATAACATACCATCTTCACTTAATCGAGTGTTAACAAAAGCAAATTTGAGATAAAACACATTTGCTGAAGCAACCATGCCATTTTAGCTTGCTTCTACAAATCTTTAAGATTGTTCATCCTGACTTGTATTTCACTGGACTCGTACCCGAGCGCTCCACATCATACATGCACTGCTGTACCAGGTGAGCAACTGAGCAAGTTTACTATGTTAGAAAAGCCAAATACATAGAGCTGGTTATGTGATGTAAACATTAAAATGTATTAGTTTATAAATCATGCACTTTGGTAAAAAAAAGAAGAAAAAAAAAGAAAAAAAATTGAGGTCTTAATAGTTTTGTGCAAGGAACCATGTGAAAATAAGTCTTTCTTAATCAACCAGTCAATCAGCCTCCATAATCATAATTTGTGTGAAAAGGAATAAAGGTTGTTTGCACTGTACTGCCTCTAGCGTTCATTTCAGCTTGAAACTGAAACGTATGGAAAGACAGAAACATGTTTCTTAATGGCAATTTCTTTTCTTTATCAGAGAAAATGTGTTTAACAAGGTGAGGCATGTCATTTTGGGATGATCACAACTGTCTAGCGTAATGTGTTTCCAAGGCCAGGCACTCAATTTTACGACTCTGTTTTTGTCAAACATGATTTAGGATCAGGCTGTCATCACTTTAATCTTCTTTGATCATGTCCCAATGAATGAATGTTTTAAAGATTGATTTTAATAATCTACAGACTACAGAGGACTCACAATCACATAAAGAGATTAGGGTACAGTATGTTTGTGTTAAAAGATTGCAATCCTATTATTACAGTCAAGGTTAGTTCAACATGAACCAATTTGCACTTGGTATTACGTATAACAATGTACAGAATGTACAATGTACAAGTCTGAATGATATGAGACAGTAAGGTCCTGACATGTGCTGACATTTACTATAAAGACATTTGAAAGACAAAAAAAGAGAAGAGGCTATGAATATTCATTTTTAAGTTAACTTGAATACATAAACTGGTCAATTACGTCTATAATGCATATTTTTTGTTTGGTTGCCTTAGAGTACTGTTATGGCACTGCACTTGTGTTTCTGTTATTACTTTGAAGGTTAATAAAGATGAGGTAATTTTCCTTCGTTCTAAGAACGGCGGATCCAAAGTTAATATCCAAATGAAGGTCTTATTCGTTCTCTATGGCTTTGCCTCAGTATGCTTTCTGTAATTGTACTCACCAGTTGACTGTTTGCACAGTCACTCTGGTCCAAAAGCATCTGCAAATTGAGAGAATGCAAATGTTATGGAAATTAAAGCTCGATTTGAGAGCGACCTTTGCAAATGTCATTGATATGTAGCGCGATAACTTCTATGGAGAAAATTTGCGACAGGATTGGTGTCAAAAGGTGTCAAAGGCTTCATTTATACTAATATCTGGGTAATTGGTCGGTTATTTTAAGCCTAAATGTACAGTATCAGATGTCAAAAACATCTCAAAATGAACCTACATCGGTAAGTAGTAACTATGTGATAACAAACCACTCTTTTACTGTTTTACATTTATAACAACTTCATTCAACTTTACAGGAGAACTATAGTCCCACTGGGCCAAGTGAAGGATTGGTCACCTGAGGTATGGTGAGTAACATCATGAAACCAATCCCTCAAGGCTCATGCCACAACGACACAAAGATTAAAACCTGAGGAATAAAAAACTCTCTTCTGACGTCTATTAGCTTCCAGGCAAACCCCTGAGGAGCAGTGTTTTTCCCACACCGCTCTACTCTGAACTCAGGAGCGCAAGAATCTCATTCTCACAGCTCATCATTTTATGGCAGTTTCTAACTTCATCTCTGAAAAAGAAATGGTCACAGTAATTATTACGACCTCTCTGTTCCGACACAGGGCATCCGGGACACTGGCCGACAGATCATCTATCATTTGCAAATGTCTGCACCCTGTGGATAGGCAATATGACAGGCTGCCTGGAGGTTAACGTGACAAATCTTTCACTTGAAGAAGTACTGAATCCCTGAGAAGAGATAGATCTGTGACAATTCACTTGATGATTGAAAATTATGATATAAATAAGCATCCAAATGAGGATTATGACAGATATATGATGATGATGGTATGTGGAATCAAGTTATTAGAAACTTTATTTGGTATTCTTATTCATCTGGATGACCTCATCATCAAACACTTTAATAACACTAATATTTGAATAACACTGTGAAAAGCAATATTTAGCAGATTTCAAAGGGAAAATCCATCTCTCATGTTTTTCAATTTCAATATTCTCTGCCATTCTAGTCAGCCAGGATTCAATAAACTGATCAATTGTGACAGTACAGACTTCACAGTTACAAAAGACTTGTATTCCAAATAAATACTGTTATTTTAAACTTCATAATATTCAAAGAATTCTGAAAAAAATTATCACAGCTTCTGCAAAAAAAACAAAAAAAACATTTAGGCAGCACAATTGTTTTCGTCATTGATCAAATTAATAATAAGAAAGTTTCTTGACCAGTAAATCAGAATAATTTCTAAAGGATCATGTGACAACATTATTTTAAATGGAAATAATAATTGGCATTATTGCTGTTTTTACTGTATTTTTTAAATTAAAATTAAACATATTATTTTTGATTTTCTGAGCATAAGACTTCAAAAACATTAACAAAAATCTTACCGGCCCCAAACTTTTGAAGAGTATATTATATGTCTAAATTTATAGAAACTAGTTTACATTTAAAACTTGATTTTCTATTTGCGCATTTCACTTTTCTTTCTTTTTTTTATACACAAAATATTATATAAATATAATATAATTATAAAAACCTAATTACCATTCATATTTAAAAGAAAATACAGGTTCATCCCTATAGTTAACATTATAAGTTATTAGTGGCATCAGTGGAAAGAGAGAGACATTTCAGGACGTTTTACTACATTTAAAAAGACCCGTTTGGTTTTTTGATTGTTGAATGATTTTCAATCATTTTTCAAAAAGGCAAATAGCACAGTCTGGCACTGAAATCAATGTGCTGTGAATTCATTAATGAAAATTTGGGAAGCAGATATAAAAGATGGTCTCTGAAATGTGCTATGACTGACGTTTTCTCATCTTTATGCAGCAACTAATTGCTTAGCTGCCCTTCCGTGCTGGAAAAGCAGGTTATCATCTCCAATTAATTTGGCTCAAGAGACACGGAGTGCACCATTGTTCCACGGCGGCTCTATCAAAATAAGATTCTTACAGTGAATGCACAGATTTGCCTCAGTATTAAAAAGACTTCTGCATCTAATCTCTGTCCAATACTTTTCCCCACTCTTTTCCTGTCTGTTTTTCTCTTGGACAGACAGAATGTTCTTCTTTTTTTTGCACCGCTGTGATGCATCCAGTCAACCAGACCCAGACTGATCTCCCCCTCTCCTCCTCCTCCCAAATCCTTTCTTCCTCTTCTGCTGCAAATGTCATTTATTTAATTTAAGTCATAAATCAATTTGGTCCCATCCTTCTGTTTGTGGAAAGGGTTGTGAAAGCTTGGTCTGACAATTGTTTAGCCCCTGCCCCGATTCCCCTCAGAGAAGGGACGGATGCTTGCTGGACAAGAGGAAGAACAACAGGAAAGACTGATAGGAGATGAGTAAATACCAGGCGGTCGATATGATATACAGTGCAATATACCAATCCAAAGTTGTGAGGTTCCTATGTTGAAAAGTAACAGGTAAAATGGCAATAATAGCTACAAACAAGAAATGCACAAGCAAGCCAACTGATATTCCCTGTGACGCAGACAGAGAGCAGTCACAGGCCTTAGTTTTAATAGATTTCTCTCATCATTTATGAGTGCAGATTGGAGGCACACTGAATCCAGCTGAAGGTCTTCTTTTCATGCATATCTTATGTAAAAAGTCAGAGTGAGAGAGATTGACAAAGCAGGAACAAAGAGAAAAGAAAGAAGAGGACAACAGAGGTCAGAGTCAATTTAGCAAATATGATAGAAATTTTGGGCATATCCTGTGCGACTTATGTCTCATTGAAAGGAGGCACGTTTTAGCCTTTAAGCAACCTGGTCTCTATGGCCTTGAAGGAACCTTCTGTATACCCTCTTGATGGCACCTTGCCTATGCTTCCAATGCCGATATTCAGCAATGGCAGTCCAATACTGCACATACTCACAGTTAAGCTCCACAAAACGCAAAAACAATTTATAACGCACCATAAATGTCTTTGTGCACCAGTGTTGGAGATAAAGCATTACAAGTAAATAGGGCTTCCCTCGACTAAAGATTTTTCTAGTCGATTAGTAGTCGTTCATTTAAGCGATTAGTTGACTGATTGCGCATTTATATTAATAAACCATATAAATCATAATAATGAGCCTTTAATTGCCTATATACAGGTGATGGTCATAAATAGAATATCATCAAAAAGTTGATTTATTTCACTAATTCATTTCAAAATGTGAAACTTGCATATTATATTCATTCATTACACACAGACTGATATATTTCAAATGTTTATTTCTTTTCATTTTGATGATTATAACTTACAACTAAGGAAAATCCCAAATTCGGTATCTCAGAAAATTAGAATATTGTGAAAAGGTTCAATATTGAAGACACCTGGTGCCACACTCTAATCAGCTAATTAAAGAGGATGGCTGTTCACAGAGCTCTGTGTCCAAGCACATTAATAGAGGTGAAGGGAAGGAAAAGATGTGGTAGAAAAAAGTGTACAAGCAATAGGGATAACCGCACCCTGGAGAGGATTGTGAAACAAAACCCATTCAAAAATGTGGGGGAGATTCACAAAGAGTGGACTGCAGCTTGAGTCAGTGCTTCAAGAACCACTACACACAGACGTATGCAAGGCATGGGTTTCAGCTGTCGCATTCCTTGTGTCAAGCCACTCTTGAACAACAGACAGCGTCAGAAGCGTCTCGCCTGGGCTAAAGACAAAAAGGACTGGACTGCTGCTGAGTGGTCCAAAGTTATGTTCTCTGATGAAAGTAAATTTTGCATTTCCTTTGGAAATCAGGGTCCCAGAGTCTGGAGGAAGAGAGGAGAGGCACACAATCCATGTTGTTTGGGGTCCAGTGTAAAGTTTCCACAGTCAGTGATGGTTTGGGGTGCCATGTCATTAAAGACCATGGTATCCCTGTTCTTAATTGGCCAGCAAACTCGCCTGACCTTAACCCCATAGAAAATCTATGGGGTATTGTGAAGAGGAAGATGCGATATGCCAGACCCAACCACGCAAAAGAGCTGAAGACCACTATCAGAGCAACCTGGGCAGTGCCACAGACTGATCGACTCCATGCCACGCTGCATTGCTGCAGTAATTCAGGCAAAAGGAGCCTAAGTATTGAGTGCTTTACATGCTCATACTTTTTTAGTTGGCTAAGATTTCTAAAAATCCTTTCTTTGTATTGGTCTTCTATTCTAATTTTCTGAGATACTGAATTTGGGATTTTCCTTAGTTGTCAGTTATAATCATCAAAATTAAAAGAAATAACTATAACTTGAACTATATCAGTCTGTGTGTAATGAATGAATATAATATACAAGTTTCACTTTTTGAATGGAATTAGTGAAATAAATCAACTTTTTGATGACATTCTAATTATATGACCAGCACCTGTATATTACATAACCTAATCAGTGCTCAAAAGCATGCATAAAGCTTGCAGCAGAGCACCAGCAAATTTAATGATTACTAATGTGGCATGAAAAAAACAGAAGGAGACATTTTAAAAAAATATTGATAAACTAGTGTTTTGTGTGCTTTCGGCTGCAGAGATGAAGTCGACGATGCTGATTCGCAATGTCCGCGGTAGTGGAAGGGCTTATATGCACGTTTCATATGGATTATATAGTCTGAGAAGAGATTAAATTTGAATCAGTTTATTTAAAAGAAGACAAGTAGACATTTCAAGCCTTCCATAGATATATTTCTCATGTTTGTGAGGCAAGTATATGCAGAGTATCGGTTCATTTGTGTGGCACACTCAAGTTTACTTGAGAACGAGACGGCAGAAATCCCATCCAGTTTGATGTTATAGTGAGTTTAGAGAAATAAAAGCGAACCATTTACAGTTTAGAATGTTGGATTATTCTTATCTGTATGACCAAAAATTACAGAGTATTTTAAGTTAAATGGAAGTGATTGCATCAGCACCTCCATGACACAAATTAAGCGCTCTCTCCTCAAACACTTGAATATGCATTAGGTTAACATTACAGCAAGCAGACTTGTAAAGTTACTACTTTTTACATGTTTCAAGTGATAAGCCATATTTCAGGCCGATGAATGGTAGGCGAATGTTTGGATGTTCTGCCGTTAATGATCCGTCTGTCACAGACTGCGTGATTTTGCCACTTCCTGTGGAGGTTTTTTTTCTGCCACTAACTGACTAATACCAATTTTGGTCAACTAAGCCTCTTCTCGTAGACTAATGATTAGTCGCTATTGGGTTACGTAATCAGATTACTTTTTTCAAGTAACTAGTAAAGTAACACATTACTTTTAAATTTACAACAAAATATCTGATTTACTTTTTCAAATATGTAACTCAAGTTTTCCCATTTTTATTTTCCAATAAATTTTTTCCCATTTTTTGACTGACACCTATCCTGTCCCCATGTTGAGAGAAATTGAGAGTAGGTGCAGAGGCGTTGTGTGTGCTGTGTAAACATGAAAGTTATTCTAAACTAGTTCTAGACTAAATGTAAGCATACATTAACTGAATAACCTTCATCCTATTGTTCTGCAATCCAGAATGGCAGCACAGCTGAAAGGCTTGTTTGTTTGAGCTGCGCCCTCTACTGTACAGGTGTGAATTTGGATTTTCTTCAGGGTGAGGCTTATTCATTTCAGTTTTGGTGTGAAAGGGCCTTTACATTTGCCAAAAATAGAACTTTTTTGTTGTTATAAAAACAAACAACCAAACAGCCCAGACCAGATGAGAAACAGTAACACAAAAGTAATGTAATGAATTACTTTCCATCAAAAGTAACAAAGTAACTCAATTAGTTACTTTTTTATGGAGTAATGCAATATTGTAATGCATTACTTTTAAAAGTGACTTTCCTCAACTATATTACAAGTACTCCGAAGCCATTTGATAGCTTAATGTGAAGTATAGATGAATATTTGAATCATTAAATTAAAGTATATGGAAACTCTTCCTCTGCTGCTGCTGTCAATCAGTCACCATTCAGCAATCAAACAGCATGTCACGTTCGATTATGACAGTCAGCATGGTAAAACTCTCTCAGAGATGATTCAATATTCCTATTATTATACGTGATCTGTTACTTGCTACGGTGTGTTTGTTAGATCACAACACTAGAGTATACGGCTATGAATCGTCATTGCGCACAGTGACTGGAATTTAAAACTGTGAAAAAAAAATGCTCAATAAACTGCACTATATAATATAATATATATATATATATATATATAAAATATATATATTATATTATATATAATAATATATAATATAATACACAAGGATTTGTGCACACAACATCTCTTCTTTTTGTGCCTTGAACTTTTGAATGCGGAGCACAAAGCGTTTCAACTCCATGTTCCTTTAAACACGTTATTCGACACCAGGATGCATATAAGCATAAGTGGTTTTTGCAGCTCTGAATCGGAGCCTTTAATATTATTATAGTTTTGCTATAAACTATTATTATAGTTTATTATAGTTTAATATTATTATAGTTTTTTGAAAGATTATTAAAAGCCCATCTTGTTCTGTCATATGTATCATATTGCTGCCCAACTAAAAAGCTTATGTTCACTTTTATTTTTTTCCACACTAAATTGTTTCATAAATGTTTAGATTTTTAAAAATTACTGTGCACTGTGTGGATTAACTTAACCAACAAGTGAGGTAAGCAACCGCTTAGGGCCCCAGGGAATCAGGGGACCCCAAAACATACCTGGAAGTCTATATATAAATGATATATTAATTTTCTGTCACTTTTTATATATCCAAGATTTCACCATTAAAGTTTTAACATAATTATTATACCTGCACGAATGATTACAGGCCATTCATTCTTAGAAAAATCAATGGATTTCCTGCATTCTCCAATGCAGAATAATCCCTAGGGGCTCCTAGATGAAGATAAGACAGCGAAGGGCATCCAACCTGCTGTGACCCAGTAGTTCTCAGGACATGCCCTTTGTTTCCAATTGTAACAAAAATTCTTTTAAATTTACAGTAACAGCAGCTGAGGTTGCCCCAAATATACCGTACAAAAATAAGGTAGAAACATTTTAGGTTTTACACAGTTAACTTAAATTTACTTATATCATTGACTGATATGTTAATTTACCAAACAGTTGTTGCAACAAAAGTCCAGTGGCACGCAGGGAATTATGGGAATGTCAATTTAAAGTTTTTCACTGTAAATTATACAATAACTTGTTCTTTTTCACTTCCAAAAACTGTAAAATTAACAGTATTCTACGGTAAAATTACATTAAATGTGAGGTTATACCTATTACAGTTGTTCGCCATATATATAGAAAGTTTGTTAACCAATTAACAGTTTTTTACCATTGCATTTTTAAAGTCTTATACCATTAAAATTACAATGATTTTTTACCGTACAGTATAATCGCTTGGATAAAAGCGCTTTGGATAAAAGCGTCTGCTAAATGACTAAATGTAAATGTAATCTTGCAGGGCAAATTGCAATATATACTATATAGTAAATCTCAACTGCTTGATAGCTTAAATCTTTGCCAAATGAAAATGTATGGCCAGCTGCTAAATGCGACTCTAAGACATGAAGATATTAAGATACCTAGCTCTGTCAGCTATCATAGACCTCCTTGGTTGGTCACATGACTATGGTCTACACCTTGGGGGCTTTAAGTGTGAATCCAGAGCAAAGACAAATGAAGCAAAAACAACCTCACTACACCATCCTCCACCTTCCCACATCTTTATCCTTCTTTCTCGCCCTGATACCTTTCAGAAACTCATCCTGTGGCCCCACTGCCCAGCACACGCTCATCAAAATTCATTTTTCCAAGCTGCCTGACACTACTTCAATCAATAAAAAGAGTCCTTGACATGCTTATCTTTCATGTCACTGAGATGGTTTTTAATTTTCTACACACTGTGTATGCAGTAAGTCTCCAGGCTTTGGGACATCAGCGGGTTTTCGATGGATACGCGGATAACAGGACGTCACGATAGACTTGGGGCTACGAGATGAATTCAAAACAAAAGCTGACTGACAGTTCACTCGATGAGTGTCATATCCCAGAAGGGTTATGTGGGATTTATTCATCCAATATCACTGTAACACCCCACATCTCAAGGACGTTCGGCCCTTATGTGAAATCAATCAAGGCAACAACAACAACAACAACAAAAAAACCCATAAAAGGACTAAATCTAAACGCTCCTTTAAGATCTCCACTCTGGCCCACCAGAGGTCTCTGTTACCCCTCCTATTCCAACAGGAGAGAACCATAAGCTATCCTCCCAGTGGCTTCTTTATGGCCCTTAAAAGCCCCATTAAAATCAAGCTGCCAGATGGTGCCCTTATCAGAGCCGTCAAAACGTTGCAATGGGGGCAGAGTAGTAAATATTTGTCAGGAGAGGAGGGCAGCTGCTTCTGAAGACAGATTTGTGGAGGAGTCACCGTCGTACACGAGTCCGCAACACCGCTCTCCTTCTCGGACAGATTTTGGCGCTCGCCGTGTGTTTGTGTGAACGAGAGCAAGCGAGAAATGGAAAAGTAGGAGGTGAAGAAAAATAATAATTCTACAGTTGGTGATAATCATCAAGCATCTGTGGCTGTGGGTCTAATAACAATAACACAAGCTGTCTCGGCCGAAGCAATGCCAAATGCCTCTGTCATCCAAAACAGCTGAACAGGGAACAGCCAAAATATTCCACAGTCCAACTTCAGGGCTGTCAATCAGCAGCAGATGTTTTCAAAGCTAATGATGAACAATGTAGCTTTCATTATGTTTGTCTTTCTCATGGCAACAAGCCCTCTCGTAGCCTGGAATGTTCTGATGAATTGTACTGTCTCTGATGAATTGCTACTCCATTGTCATGACCGTAGCCCACGAGAGACCGTCTCACACTGTCAACATGCTGAGCCCTATTCTTCACCGCTCACAAATGATGCGACCCTCTTTCATTAAGTCACTCATTCAAAAATAAAGACATTGAGATGATACTATTGTGTTAAATTACGCAAATAACCATATTCTGAATGCGCCAGCTACAGTCTAACTTGCTGTAAACTCCAATCGGTTTGGCTTCATTCTTGTATACTGTATAACACCCACTTTTCACAATTTAATCAAATCTCAGTGGCTAAAATCAAGTCTTGCCTTACATTTTTTTCCTCATTGGTTATACCATTTCACTTAAAAATTCACATTATGGATTAAAATGGGTTGCAAACAGCAAGTAAAACCACAGTAATTCGCTTTGTAAATTGAAATGACATTATTATTATTATTATTATTACTGAACCGAAGAGACTTGCAAACAGCAATTCAAATAGCAGTAATTTACTTTGTAAGTTTATGTGACAATAAAATTAAGGATATTATTAAATTTATTCAAATTTAAATATTATTATTACTATTATTATTAATACTTGTATAGAAGTATAATTATTATTATATTTAAAGTTATATAATTAATTAAAATATTACATAATACTAATAGTAATAATAAATAAAACCACTTTAAATATTACATTATTATTATTATTGTACTTGAAAGAGTTGCAAACAGCAATTCAAACAGCAGTAATTTACTTTGGAAGTTTATACGACGATAAAAACGATATTATTAATTTTATTTAAATTTAAATATTATTGTTATTATTATTATTATTATTAAACATCAAATTGTAGGTTATAATTATTATTATATCAGTAGTAGTAGTAGTATTATATTTAATATATTTTTAATATATTAAATAATACTAATAGAAATAATTACATTAAATATTACATTTATTAAATCATTAAATATTACATTATCATTATTATCATTATTAATATTAACAGCACTTAAAACTGCAGTAATTTACTTTGTAAGTTTATATGATAATTAAAGTAATAATAACAATTATTTTATTAAAATTTAAATGTTATTGTTATTAATAGTATAATTATTATTATATTTAACATTATATTATTGATTAATGTATCATATAATAATAGTAATATTAAATACAATCATATTAAATATTGCATTATTATCATTACTACTATTATTATGATTAATGTATGTGTGCATTAACGGGTAGTGCACAGTTCTAGCAATGTTGAGGTCATGGCATGGGTTCAATTCCCAGGGAACACACATAATGATAAAATGCAGACCTTGAAAATTGCAAGCAGCTTTGGGGGGGAGTGTATGAATGAATATAAACAGTGTCCTCTTGAAAGAAGCAGAAACGTTTAAGAACACTGCCCTCTGGAGGACAATTTCTAAAAATAAATGATTGTGTATGCGTTATACATTCATCTCTGCTGCCCTCTAGTGCCCAACAAGTGTGAGAGCTCACTGAAACCTGTTATAGAGATATTATGCAAGTATATGCAAATTGTTCTCATAAATCCTTACCAAAAAAAGGTCTAAGTTGGCCCCTAGGCACAAAGCAGGATATTTTATTGAATAAATAGATTTTTAGTGTATAGAAACTTTATAGAGTTCTGGGGGAAACAAGTGAGATTTGTGTACATAAACGTGAATGAATGACTGACGGATTAATTAATTAATGTGTTACATTAAATGTGCAAAGAAAAATACTGCAGAAGGTCAGAGCAAAAATGAATTTATGCTTCTTGACATTTAACATTTTCGTAAGAGAGCAAACTCATCTCCATACCGTCTGGAGTAGAGTGTTGTTGCTTTCAGTCTCTGTTCAGTGTAATGGGTAATTGTGGGTTTATGCTTCTAATTGCCTCCTGTAGGACTACAGGCATAATTGAGACAGCTGCAGATGTGGCTGGAGACACAGTGCCATCCCAGAAGACATTGCATTGAGCAGTCATACCGCTCTCAGATTGGCTCAAACAGCATTTCAGCCCTATACTCCCCCGATACATGCACAGTAATAACTCAAAGTGAGCGCTCTCAGTGGTCTTTTCAGTCTAAACAGCCTATTTCAAGTCTATAGTCTCACTCAGCAGAAGGTTTCAGGGGCAGATTGCTGACCCAGGACCAAATTAGTTTATAGATAAAGGACAACAGTCTTTCAGAGTCACTTAATGTCACCGCCGTCAGCCATTCACAGCACCCCTGTAGAACAGGCTGTTGGGTCCAATATTAGATCGTTATGGGGGAGATAATTAAATCACATACTGGGGATGTGATCAATTGTGACGGCTGAAACAGCTCTTCAGGCGTTGTCTCATTTAGGTGTCAGATGTTCTACCTCCAGTCCTGTATCAAGATAGCAATCTAATGCAACTTAATTCCCTGTTAAACTGGGTATTTATGGTTTAAACGCCTTTTTTAAGCATTTTCCCCTATACAGAAAGAAAGAAAGAAACTGGAAATATACCCTCCCAAAGTAGAGGGGGAAAAAACACAATCAAGAACCCTTAAATATCTTTTGTTTTGTTCAATTGTTAAATTTTCCTAGGTAGAAGGTTACATAGAGTAGAGAGATCAGTTGGACACTATTAATTAAATTAAGATGTTTCACAAAACTCTCCTCTAGAGTTTCAAGAACGTCACAAGCTGTGTTCGGATTACTTGCACGATAATCAAAGATCTCAACATGAACTCAAACATGTCTCATTTAATTCTTCCCAGATGAAATTATCCTATGCAATCCACAATCCAAATAGCTCTTACTGTGTCAACAGCCGATGTTATTTCTGAGGAGATTTGGGAGAAACATCTGTAAAAAGAATGACACTTAAAGGAGACCTAACTGAGATCCCCATTAGGTCTCGCAAAGGCATCAAAGTGCAACCTATTGATAATTTTCCTCTTAAATCAGAAATGGATATTCTCATTCATATCTTTTATATAATTTACTATATAATAACGTTTTAATAATTTAAATATATAGCATTTATGTTCATTAAAATAATATAGAATTATTATAACATTTTTATAAAGAGTACACCACCGTTCAATATAGTTTGGATGAGTAAAATGCTTTTAATGTTCTTGGAAAAACTTCTCTTATGCTTCACAAGGCTGCATTTCGATAAAAAACCCCAGTAAAAACAGTTATGTTGTGAAATATTATTACAATTTAAAATAACCATTTTCTATTTTAAGATGTATTCAAATGTAATTTATTCCTGTGATGCAAAACTGAATTCTCAGCATCATTACTCCCGTCTTCAGTGTCACATGATCCTTCAGAAATTATTCTAACACGCTAATCTGCTGCTCTAGAAACATTATCACCAACGCCGAGAATGGCACAAGTGCTAAACAAATAAGCAAACGCAATATAAAATACTCGAAACTCAAGCAGAAACTTGAGGAAAGCCAGAAGCAAAGACGAGAAAAACTCACCAGATTTTGCGAGGCATCTTACACGTTGAGAGGTGCACCCAAAATACACTGCACTCTCCTCTCAGTCGCTCTGTTTCAGTCTCTCCCTCTCTGTCCTTCCATTTCTAAAGCATATTCACATAACACTAAGCTTTATTACATAAACAAAGGCACCTGCATAAACAGGCAGACACACAGGGCCTGATTATGCTGTTCCTCTAATGTGGCCCTGTCCTTCAGGTGGAGAGAGCTGGCCATTCACTTTGTAGTTGCAGATGCGATGGGGGAAAATCATTGGTTAGATTCTGCCTGGCAAAACACAGCCCTACATACAACCAGCCCAGACACACCGACCTGTTCTAATACACACACACACACACACACACACACATTTTTGATGGTTCTTGCATTAACTCATTTCCATGGAGACCAATATAAATAGTAAGCAGCGACATCAGGAATTGTTATTCGTGACAGAAACACACACAGACACAAAATGTGACTTGGCAAAATCTGAAGGTATAAAGTATACTGATAAAACTGAGCATGCTGTCCTCTCACACACACATACACACACAAAGACCACCTGTGCTAATCCACAGTGGGGGGCTTTGATGTCGGTCCGTCTCTGTCTACACTGAGCTCACGATTATTGCTTCCACTCCTCCGCTCGCCTCTCTTTCATCCCCATCCCACCCCGCCAGACAGGCTGATAGACACTTGAAGGTTGAGACGGTCATAAAGAACAGGCATGTGTGAAGATCTCGCACCAAAGACTTCACACAAAGTCGGATTAGCATGGGCACGGAGAGTGAAATGATTGCTGGATCAATGGCAGATGTATTGACTGAATATTCAAGTGAGTCATTAAGACGGAGATTTAGATAGATCGAGTTCATTCGACACACACAGAGAGAGAGAGAGAGAGAGAGAGAGAGAGGGAGAGAGAGAGAGAGAGAGAGAGACAGAGAGAGAGAGAGAGAGGGAGAGAGAGAGAGAGAGAGAGACTCACCGGGTTCTCAGGGCGGCAATGCCGGACTTGTCAATCCTGAGAGAGAAAAGGAGAGAAAATTTACTCAATTAAAAAAATAAATGATGAAAATCATCAATGCACTCTTTGAGACAATAAGATACACCTGCTTTTTATCCTGAAAATATATGTATATTCCTGACAAATGGGAATCGTCTTATTATGTATAATTAATAAGCCATAAATGCTGTCAATAGCTAAGTTGTCTAACAAAATTGAATTGCTAATATTGCTAAAAAGTCACAAGCCCTTATTCTGTCATCCCCTTTTATTCAAGCACATGTCATTTGACTTGCTCTATATATCCCCAGCCTTTCGAAGTCATATGACTGCTTTGTGTCAGAGATTGACAGAAATTTAAGACATTATTTACTAAATATCTTGCCCTTTTGGTGTAGTTGGATAAACATCCAGCAAAACTGGTTTTGTGTTTCAATAAAGAAAGTGATTTATATGAAAAAGAAAGAAAGAATAAGAAAGAAAGTCAGAGTTCAGAATGATTTTTTGTAAATATGATCTAAATAAGCTGTTGTGCTAGGCAGGAAATGTATATATACAGTGAATATATATATATATATATATATATATATATATATAATTTATATTTATTGTGCATGCTGAAATAGCAGATCGGATGATATGGTCTGTCTATGATCTTGGATGAGTCTTTACTCCTGTTTAATTTGTTTCTCTTTTCTAATTTCTTGAGCTTTTTGTGTAATTCTACTGAGGCCCTAATTGCTGCCATTAGGCCTGATGTGGAGAACAGCATGAGGTTTATCATTTCAGCTAAATGACTGATGAGCCAAACACATGCTGGTAATTTGCTGGCACTATAGAGAAAGAATTTATATTTCTGTTTCACATGCAAAAAAAAACAGCAGATATACATCAACATATCCCCGAGGAGTTTCATAAAGCATGGATTAAGGACATTTCTAACATTTTGTCCATTTGAATGTGTGAACATTTACAGCCCGATGACGAAAGCAGGATGTTCTATTCCATTCAGAGGGTCAACCGTCAATCATTCACCTTTACCTGCAGCACACACAACTGCATACATCAGAATACAAGAGGAGCTGACTTATTAATCTTCTCTAAGAAACAACTTCACTGTGCCTTAAATAGCTTCCCTATTTCTCAACCCGAAACTGAAGTGACTAGATGTATATATTCATGTATATTTCAGCTGCCTTCACAGCAGAAAGAAACCAGTTTTGCAAGTCTAATTTTTTTATTAGTTTTGATTATCTGTCTCACTGAAACATGCTCTCTTGAATGAAATTCATATTGCTGCTGAGAGCATTACTCAGAGCAGCCAGTGACGCTCATGTAAGCAAAGGTTTGAGATATGAAAGCTGGTATCGTCACGGTCCCAGTTGTGACGCAGTCATCTAATCAGAGTGTATTGTCAGCTACGACAAGCTTTGTCACTGTGCGTCACTATCAGAGCATCAGCACCGGCCCACCACAGAGCATATTGGTGGACTACCATTAAAACTGCAATAGTCTACATGCTCATTATGCACTGCAACTGCATTAACGTGTAAAAAGGTGATGCTAAAAAGCTTCTAGTTTCTGTTCTCTTAGCTTTAGCTGAAGATACTCCAGAGTTCTTGAATGCCATAGTCATTCTCCAACTTGAATTACATTTAGTCACATATAATCATCTCCTTCACCAAAACAGCAGCTTACGTCACATTGACGCGTCCCTTCATTAGCGTCAAAGATGCTGAAACATCCATGCATTTGTTTCATCGCATCTTGACTACTGTAACACCCTTTTCATTGGCTTACCTGCTAGTTTCATTGCCAGATTGCAATATATTTAAAACTCTGCTGCTGAAAGAGTTTCCTATTTCATAGATAGACTGTGGAAAAATGAACATAATAGATGATACACTGTTTTTAACCTTGATAACAATAAGAAATATTTCTTTAGCTCCATATCAGCATATTACAATAAAGATCATGTGGCGCTGATAATTGCCGAGCTCTACGAGGAATCTCGTTGAAAGTTGAAATCTCATAATTGAGGTAATTACAACATGGTGTGAACATTGCTGGAATAAATTATATTTTAAAACATTAAAATAGTACAGCTATTTTAAAATGTATAATCATTTTTTAGAATATAGCTACGATTACTGAATTTCTGTTCAAATAACTGCAGCTTTGGTGAACATGAAAGACTTCTTTCATAAACATTTATCAGTATTTGAACTGTTGTGTATGTGCATGCACACATCTATTGTGATGGATTTTTTCAATCATAGCGTTTTTCTTTTCTAACAATAAAACACAAAACACAAAAAAGCTCAGCAGCAACTGAAATCAATTTCAATTTTCTGGGGGGGTTTGCACCTGTAAAGAAGCCTTAAGGTAAATACCGGTTGATTAAATACCCTATTATGAGGCATCTTTGAAATATTTCTTTAATAAAGTGTCTAAAAGACACTTTAAAAATCTATTAAAAATAAAGAAATCTAAAACAGAATTCTTTACTAGATGGATAGATTTACCTAGCTTGAGGATGCACTCTCCCAAAATAACGTGAAAAATATAATCTCTAAAGTGTATTATGAAAAAGGAAATATAGCCATGTACAATTTGACATCTTTCTTACTAAAAAGCAAATGATTATATGCAGGGCTTTCTATTAGCAAAGAAAAAAAACAGATACATTTATCTCATTCTACAAAAACTCAAATGTACTGAGCTCAACTGTACTTTAATGAAGTGCAACTTTTGAGTCATATAGTTTGAGGTTGGAGAAAAACAAAAAAGTATCCTACCATCCAAAGCCCCCAAATGACACACTTCTTTTCCTCCTGTACATGCTGACCACGGCACTTTCTTTCTCTGTCTTTCTCGGTCTGTGTCAGTGACAGACAGAAGACTTCACCTGTCTTTCCACTCTTTTAGGGGAGGCCACCGGGGGAAGAGTAAGGGACAAGAGGGAAGGAAAGTTGACACCTCCTCCTACTTGTTCCATCCCTAACCCCACCCCCTCTCTGCTTCACCTCCCTCTATACTTTATAAATGTGTGTGTGTGGCTTTTTAGGTCACAACAGCAACTCATTATGTCCAGCAGGCAGGGGCGTGTTTAGGTTGTAGTGAGTATAATGTGATTTTTCCCTCCAAGCCTCATACTCACCCGTCCCAGAGCGACACTCCATAAGAATCACCACTAAAGTATATAGTATGCAGCTGATCTGAGCTACATGTAATTGAGAGCATTCTGAAAGAACGCTTATATGTATGTTATCAATATGTCAATTTATTATAAGCAACACAAGACTTTAATAGCCAATGACATTTACAGCTGGGGAAACTGGATTGATTTTCTACTAGTGTCAATCAACATCTAACTCAGCCAGTTAAGATCTACATTTAGCCTTAGATGTTATATGAATATGGTCCTTTGATCATATGTTTTATCAGCTGGCAATTTTCAATGCACATTTAAAGTGCAAGTTGCAACTATTATTAACAATGGAAAGATGAGGCTTATCAGGATGTCACAATATCACTCTGTTTGGACTTTGTTTTCAATTTTGCACTATTTCCTGCCAGTCTGTCATCATAGTTATGCATTTCGATTCACAAGCTTGCACTTCAATTCACTTTCAGTTATTTTGGATATACTGTATATCAGGTACAGTACATGGAAAATTTTCTCAAGAAAAAAAAAATCAACTAATGCTACAAAATATACATTAATATTAAAGGTTAAAATCAACTGATTTGTACACAAACTTAAGGAATTTTTTATAATAATAAAGTTATAGACCTAACTTTAAAATTACTTCTATTCCAATTCATTTTTTGAAAATTTAAATGGTGAGTGTCAACTTGATAGATTTATTCAAATATGCATTATAGGCTATTAAAGAACATTTAAAAAAAAAAATTAATATGATGCATATATTTAGCTAAATGCTCCTCTCTAGTGTTAATTTTTCTAACTGACAAACGAGTTTATGGTCACTGAATATGCTTGTTCTGAGGTATATCGCTTCGTTCCTTTTAACATATCTTTAGATGTTCATTCATGTTTATTTCGTGCAGTAACTAGTATTAAAGGGGAGAGGATCAGTTCAGGTGCGCCTCAGGCTGCCGCTTCTCTTGACATCGAGGCGCTACAGCGATCTGTCACGACACATTAAAGAGCGCCAAATCCGTATTCTCACGCTTTTCTATGTGCGTATGCCGAAATCCTCGACCTTTCCTCGTGGGTATACGCCGGCATATAGCTGCGTATCACGTAGACTACACCACTGGGAGTCCCCCTCGGGAGAAATCGCTGGGGGCCCCACGCAATTGCGTACTGAGCACAGGAAGTCCAGTATGTTAATGACTGTTTTAATCAATTGACCCCAATGAGATTTTTAACGAATACATGATTACATTTCTCCTTGGTTTTAACTTTGTTTCACTAACATCAGATATTTAGCACAATACCACACCTTCCTGTGTGAAATCGCATAAATAAAATCAGTGCCATTTGTTTTGATGTTTTATAATATGATGCAATGATTTTTAAAGGTGCAGTAAGTGATTTCTGAGACACTTAAAAGTGGATCGGACCATCGGTGCCGATTGCCTTGTGGGCAGCACGTTGACATATGGTGCGGTTACGCTTCGGGCATCCCGAGTACGAGTCCTGGCTCGCGGACCTTTCCCGATTCCGTCCCCCTCTCTCTCCCACTCGCTTCCTGTCAAAAATCTACATTGTTCTATCAAATAAAATGCAAAAAACGCCAAAAAGAAATATTAAAAAATTAAATAAAAGTGGACCAAGCACCACAACACACTTGTAGCCAATCAGCAGTAGGGGGTGTGTCCACTCAATATGGAGACGGAAAGAGAGTTTATTGAAGAGACGATTGGAGATTTGAAGAAAGACTATAGAAATAGAGATGGCTAACAGACATTACAAAAGACAAAAGGTCAGAGGAAAAAGACGGGATATGATTAGACAAGAGCTTTAGGGCTCGTATTAATATTAGAAAAGCTTTCCACCGCTGGAGAGACCCAGTGGGAAGGCCTGAAAATGGACACTGAGGTTGTGTTGTTTTTGCACCATGCCTGAGTAACATTGGTTTTGCTGTTTCACAGAATCAAGATATATGATGTTGTAATGTTAGCTGTAGTAACAGGACAGTTTTGAGTGTATTGTTTGCAGTAGCCATAAATTTAGGTAGGGCAGATTCTGGGTCTTAGCGCTAGTTTATGATAACCATTTTGTACGTTTTATATTCTAATCGCTGAACACATCAGACACACTTTAGGCAGAATTCTAATGTCCTTGCGTTACTCAACCTGAGGGTGGCGCTCTAATGATGATTGACAGACTTTAGTTCACAAGACAAACGCATAGAATGCCATCTTAGATATAATCTTAGTATTTGTTGCTTATTCTAAACTGTTGGTTTAGAATTGCAAGTTATTCCAGTGACTAAAAAAGTCTATTCTCAGAACAAACATAAAACCAACACAACAGAAATATTGTATAAAAAAGCTATTCAAATGAGCACGTTAAAATTAAAGGGTTTATACTCCACAAAGGAAGAACAGACATGCCAACTAGTTACTGACCTGATGCAGGCACATAGAGCGAGGTTTACGTAAGCTGTGCTTATCTAACCTGAAAATAAGCGGGGCAGCTAGAAATCTGCCCCAATGGCTCGCCAATATGAGAGCGTGCTGCAGTTACATTTGTCACCACAGATTTACATTGGAAATTTGTGGGGCGCTGTAGAGCCAGGGAGGGCTCTGAGACCGGCTGACTCAATGAGTCTCGTGCCAAAATACATGCCTGCCAAATCCATGCGCTACATTTTAATATATCCTGCTCACTCATATGCTGGACACATTATAATTTATTATAAATTCAGTGTATATAGAGGTCTATGTTTGGATGAATATTTTGTCTGCCCTATACAGACAAACCGCAGCTGGTTGTTTGTCTGGAGCAGCTGCGCTGCTGCTAAACCAACAATGAACGCATGCTTGTATAGACTCTTGTGCACTGTATGTTCATTTTTTGTTCTTCCATGTCGTTCGTTCATCATCTTCGCTTAATTTTTTGCTTCGTTTCCGCTATGACAGACATCCCTTAGACAAAACTGATTCTTTTCGTACATAAAGAATCACTCAAAGTACACTTTAAAAAATAATTTCTCTAAATTTAAACGAAACAGATGAGCATGTTTCACAAGAAAATACTATTTCAGTATTTTGACTTAAAAAATTTACATTTAATTTAGTTTGTTACTGGTTTTTTGTAATTATTTTTTGAAATTTAGTGTTTCAAAGTAAATCTTACACTACATTTATTCAATGTATTTGGACATCTGCCGTTAAAGACATCAAGTGGATTTTAAACTGGTATTTAAAGCATGTTTGGCAGTGTCTACACATCAAAACACTTTCAAATTCATGACGCATGATGCTGAACCTCCCTGTTCATCTGTGATGTTTACTGAGCACAGTATATTTTGTTGAGGTACAGTAGTGATGCACTTTGCTAATGAAATTAGATGTAACAGCTTGAAATTATCACAAATAATTCATTTTAATTTCATTTCCTCTTTCCCTAGACAGATGGAGAGCTTTTTAAAATGAAGAGAGGACAAATCGGGACCGCTGTGGACATGCACTTTCTCCCGCACCCTTGCATCAACATCCGCTTCGATAATGATTAACGCTGGCCATGGCAGAACATCAATATATGTGGTAATCAAATGAGTATCACTTGAACTTTTCTCACCGGCTTTGAGATTCAGAATGAATAGAAAGGGTGAGATATTTTATGACTGGTCATAGGTATTGATTAAAAAGGATTTCATCACATATACACACATACAGGCACCCACACTCCCACACACACACACAAATGTGTCAGACATCATCTATCTAAGTGCATTGGACCCCAGCTAACAGCTGTAGCGTCATGGCAGACAGAATGCAGTCTGTCAAATTCAAGGGCGCTCCCCACGGCGTGAAGTCAGAAGCTCATAAAGCGATGACTCAGCGTGGGCTGAAATAGCCTGATCCACCGAACCCCCAACTGTCTCTTGTTATTTACACCTTTATGTAACACAGAGAACATCTTTATGGTCTAATGAACATCTTTATTCAAAGATCAAACAACTGTTTTCATTGTAATGTACCGCCATTTAGGTAGTAAAATCCTTCAATATTTTGTCAAAATAAAACCCTAGAAATTATCAGTTTAAAATGTTCACAACATTATGAAATATGTATGAACTTTATTAAAAGTGAAAAGTATGAAAAGTAAATTTTTGTAAAGTTTACATTTAATAATGTTTATTGTTAAACATTGTTTGTGTATTAAGTGCTTTATAGATTAACTTTAAGTGAAATTTAGACAAAAAAGGGAAACAAGCTTGTACAATCAAATATATAATTTCAACAGAACTAAAAAAAAAAAAAAAAAAACTCATGTTGTTCCACATCCGTAAGACCTTTATTAATCTTCAAAACACATTAAGATATTTTTAATGAAATTCGAGAGGTTTCTGTCCCTCAATAGAGATCCAACCAATCACTTTCAAAGTCCAGAAAGGTAGTAAAATAACATAATTTAAAGTACTTCATGTGACTCCAGTGGATTAACCTCAATTTTACAAAGCTACGCGAGTCGCTTTATTTGTGCAAAAAAAACAAAATTTACAACTTTATTAAAAAATATTATCACAGTGTGCTCAACAATGCCAGCTCTCGCGTGAGCTCTAGTTTACATGGATTCACCTTATGTCTGCATTTATAAAAGCATGTATGGCTGATAAAAATCTCATGAAATCTGTAAAAATTTATTGTATCATGAACAGTGACCATCCGATTGGACAGTTTGCCTTTTTTTCTAAAGATACACAGCAGTATTTCTTCTTTGATAAAGAAGAATGAAGGGCGTACATGTTGTGAATGAGTTATGAGAGAGAAAAGCAAAGACAGGGAAAGCAGCATGAGCCAGTGCTGCAACAAACCCAAGGTTAATCATACCTTATAAAAAGAGTGAAAGAGGAAGGCAGGAAGTGGAAAGGGCCCCTCTCTTACACATTTACATTTAAACCACTTGTTTCCCAAATCACATTTCCAAATGTCCTTTGAACTTCCTTTGGCATACATGCAACTCAACTCAGTCCAATAAGAGTAAATGTAAAACTCAATGCAAAATGCAATGGTGCTAAATTTTACCAGAAGGGCAGAGGGCATTTCGAAGATGCTGTTATCCAAAGTAACTTTTAGTACACAAACCTGCAACCTGATAACTCAGACAATATGATTTACCCTATCATTCTAACTTTGGGATTGGTAAGATTTTTTATGTTTTTGAAAGAAGTTTCTTATGCTTACCATTAAGGTTGTATTTATTTGATCAAAAATACAGTAAAAACAGTAATATTAAACTATAACAGTCAGCTTAAGGGAGCTACAAGTATTATGGGGTTAAATGTCAAAATAACTCCAATATCATATACTAGAGTTGGGGTGGGGGTAATTTAAGCACGATCTGCAGTTACATCACTATCATGTTGCATTGTGGTCTATGGATCTGCCTGAAATGTACATATTGATTAGACTCGTTCCCTTAAAAGCCGCCCAGTAGGCTATGAGTAAGAGCGTGATTAGCTGGTTCAGGTATGTTTAGTGATTAACATACTTTTTAGGTTCTGGAAGAACATATTATCAACCAATCAAAGCCCTGAAACTTTACTTAACACTGACCATGCCTCTTAAAAGAAGCAGTGAGCACATTTACATGTTTTTAACCTGATTATGCTTAATAAGCAGACAAGCATGTAGCCATGTAAACACGTTAACACGTTTCTTTATCGGAGTAAAGTCATAACCAGCTTAAAGGGTTAGACGTTCAACCATAAAGTCACAAAGCAACGAGAATACTTTTTGTGCGCAAAAACAAAACAAAAATCACAACTTTATTTATACCGAGTCGGCGTTCAGACGTAAACACAGAAGCCTGCACTGTGTTCACTACATCAAAGGCGTATGACAACAGTTCAAATTGTTAAATAAAGTCATTATTTTTGTTTTTGTTCTCAAAAACTATTCTCGTTGCTTCATAATATTAAGGTTGAACCACTGTAGTCACATTGACTATTTTAACAATGTCTTTACTAGCTTTATGGACCTCAAAAGGTGCAATGACACCTGCCTATCTGTGGTTCAGAAACCCTCAGATTTCATCAAAATATCTTAATTTGTGTTCTGAAGATGAATGACAGTCTTACACTTTTGGGACGACATGAGGGTAAGTACTTAATGATGGAAATTCAATTTTTGGGTGAAGTAACCCTTTAAGCATAAACTGATCGATACAGCTAGATTTTTGCCCCTTACCCCAATTTCTCCCAGAATTTAAACACATTTACCTGAGTTCTGTTGCTTATTAAAGGGTGCATGTGTGGTACAATATGTGGCAGAAATACATCCTCACTGTGGATTTAAGCACATCCAGACAGAGCAAGTGTATTGAAGTAAGGGAGGAAGAATGTACTGTAAATTCTGAATCTGACTTGACCCAAGAAATTATAAAAACGTGCTCTCCTCTCATGCAGCTGAAGTAGAAGTGGTACAGTCATGTATAAATGCTGCATCTGTAGCATGAGAGGATAATATACGAGTCTGTAAGTTTTCTGCTGATGTGTTGGAATAGCAGTCTTCGGTTTCCAATGCTTTATATAACATCACAACTGACATAACAAATGGAATACTTTAGACTTTAGACGTCACTGCCGGGAAATAACCTGATTTGAATGTTTTTTTCTTGGTTATTGTTTTGCATGTAAACAATGGGTTATTTTCAATATGCTGTTTGTTGGGAATTTTCTGTGCAAGTAAACATGCTCAGAGATTAATGAATATTGTTCCTAAGCCATTGTAAGGTTAGGTATAGGGTAATAAGGTATACAGTTTCTAACCAAAACCTAACCTTAAAATGTGATTGGTTGATACGAATTTTGCTCCAGGTCCTATGTGGGCGGGACATAAAGTACAACTCATGGTTCATACAGTGCCAACTTGGTGATCATGATTTTGTTAAGTAGTATCTTCTAATGGTCCTGAAACAACATTCTTCAAACACAAGTCCCAAATTCATCTCTACCCTTTATCTTATCACTACCCTATAAACATAGAAAAATGACCAGCCATGCCTTTGACAACTAATGAGAGTCAAGACATTTTGCCAATCGCTTGGTTGCTCCACTCACTCTGAAATCTCATCGGTCTACAGTCCTATTCAAGATCGGCTGGGATTGTGACAAGTTGTAAAGCCGTTGTGCATTCAGTCTGAAAACTTGTTGTTGCATCACTCCAGGTTGGGACTCCAGGCCTAACTCAAAGTGCTTCCAGGGGCACAAGGATGGTGATCCAGCCCAGATCTTTAGCCATTTCACCAAAAGACATTAGACTCACATTAAACAGTCACTGGAGTGTGCAGCATATGTTCCAGTTGTATTGAAAAGTTTAAGCAAGGCGCTTGGCATGATTGTGCTCTGCCTAATGGACTGAAGACGTGTTTTGTGGGCTCCAGCAGCCCTGAGCCAAGACTGACTGATAGGGCTGTTTTCCAGCGCTGCCGCTAAATGAACGCCATGCTCTCTCATTAGATTAGTGGGTAGAGAGGGGGTTGTATCACTCACAGACGGCGCTCACACGATCTGGCTCATTAGATCTACTGTCTGGGCTTCCCCTTATCTGTCGCTGGAATCATGCCACCAAAACCCAAAAACAGGATGGCAGTTCTGCTATGCTTTTATTCCACCTCATTATTTTTTTCCCTGTACCTCTTCACAAAACCTTCGGGGGTTCTACTTTACAATTTTACTTTATGCTCTCATCTTCCTCTACTACTTTGGATATTCTGTCCTCTCATCGACCTCATCCTTAACTTCTCTCTCTCACAAGGCCTTCTCACATTTTGACTTCCCATGCTTGACTTTGTCTCTGATCCACTCATTAGTGATGAACGCCGCTCTCTCACCTGTCTCTGTGCTGTGCGAGAGGATTTCGATAGCCGTGACAAAGAGCTCAGCTACTACACCCACTCACAGCCAGGAACCCGTTTACACCCACCCAACCGTCAAATCAAACACATCCACAAGCGTGTGTGTGCATACACAGACACACACTGAAACAAATGCTGGTCTAGTGCTTCTAGATCTTCCTGCAGTACCTGTTTATTTTTATTTTTGAGTTTACAAAGAGAGATGGACTGCACAGCTCTCAGACATAACTAAATGTAACAAAACAAGAAGGATGAAGCTAGATGAGATAGTAAAAAAAAGAGATGAGAGCAGAAAGAGATAAAATGACACTGAAGAGATTAGATGAGGAGCAATAAAATAGAACAGAACAGGTGAGTTGAAACAAGAAAGAACAAAAGAGGCAAGATGAGACCAAGAACGAAAAGTCAAAGGTCCTGTTTCTACCTGGTATTAAGATGCATTTTGGTCGACCAGATCACAAGTGGATGAGGGGGACACACCCCTTTACACCTGGTATTTTAATTTGTCTCTTTTGTCCACTTTCAACCACTTTTGTCCTGATTTCTTCGAGGGGAGGGTCTATGGGTGGGTAAATGTATGGGTTCTTTCAGATCTTTCGATCTAATGGACAAAATAAGATTGTGGAATTTACATATGAACTCTACCGGAGACGACATCAGCTTTCATTCTTGCTCTGACAGCCGCAAGACCACGCCGACTGCTGAAGTGAGTGTTAGAAATCAGGAATGGTGAGAGAACATTGTGCTTGGTACATTTTTAGTCTTCAAACCAAACTTGGGTCTTCAGCCGACAAAGTTTAAATCCCTTCTGGCTAGCACGCTTCCCATAATGTTTAAGCGCTGGGTCAGTAGGCGGTCTTTTGTGGCAGTTCGAATGCATTTTTGACTACTTCTGGAAGTGGTTGAAAGTGGACAAGCTCAAAACATTTTAAACCCAGTTTACACCTATATTTAGTGTCGTCCCAAACATATCTTAATACCAGGTGGAAACAGGGCCAAAACAAGCATGCCACATGAGATCTGAAAAGTGAAGCCAAAGCGTCTCGATCGCCCCCAGGTGGCTGGATGCAGTATATCATAAACCCCACCCTCTCTATGTAATGTAATGGAACGTGAGACAATCAAAATGCACATCAAAATATTTTTTACCAAAGATGGTTTCTGTCATTTTAGGCAGTTTTTACCAAGCTGATGTTAAAGTGTTCATTCTTTAAATAAGTTTGCTTTTAGTTAGTTATTTGATGCTGTAAAAATGCAAGCTGAGATTGACAGATTCTCTGAGTGAAGTAATCACCGAAGCACAGACAGCTTTTTATTTTTAATTGCTACATTTCCACTACTGTTCATTTCAAACCAACAAAATGAGTTGTTTTGCTTTATTAACCGATTCTGCGGGAGTGTGGACGGGATTTCGATATCGCGGCTCACTACTGCGCAGACTCAGGCTCCAAGTTCATGCACAGACTTGAAACTCAAGTTGTCAACGCCATATTTTCACACTGGCAGCTTCACTTGCTACAATGGAAGAGAGTGAAGGTGCGTCATCCATCTTTTTTTATAGTCTATGGCCAAAATGAGATGGGATAAGAAGAGAAGAGACAAGGCGTAAATGAAAGAAGAAAATAGGAGAAGGGATGTGACAAACCAAGAAAGTACATCTTAGAAGAAAAGAAATGAAACCATATGAGATCAAACAAGATGAGAATAAAAGAAATCAGATGAGATAAGGCAAGAGGCTAAATGAGACAAAACAGGGCTAGAAAGAAGAAAAATAAGGAGATGAGAAGAGATTAGACAAAATGAGAAGAGAAAAGAAAGAAGAGATGAGACAAAAAAAGATGAAAACAGAAGAAAAGAGACTCATTCTCCATTTAAGTTTCTTCTCATCACACATTCCTTTAAGCGAATCAAAAAAGGGCAGGTACTGAACAGAGGTAAGGAGGGGGAGGAGGTAGAGAAAATGAGCTGTGGAGCGAGTGCGCCGCAAACTAATGAGAGACCGCAGGGGGGAAGAGAGGGAGCAGAGACTTGAGAGAAAGTGAGAAAATGAGCAATGGGGAAATGATCGGTGAGAATCACATTAATGGAAAGATCGAGACAGAATAGCGGACAATATAGAGAGCAGATGAGGCTGATGCACATGGCAGGACCCACAATAGTCTTTAAGAGACATAATTATGCCATAATGGTGAACTATGCACCATGACACTCTTGCACTGTAGGGGATTGCAACATACGGTTCGTTTATCACTCTAATGTACATGCATACAAGTAATCGCACTAAAATAGAAGCTCAAGCTACAGGTTGTGATAATAACCGCAGTTGTTCGGCATAATGTTCTGTAATATTAAACCCAAGATCATATATCATTTCCTGCTACAACCACAGGGAAATGTGGCTGTGTGTATATATATATATATATATAAACTGTGTAAAATGTCATGCTTATTCTGTTTTGCATCTTTGATGCTTAAAGTCTCTTTCATTTTCATTATGCAAGGCTCTTTATGATTGCTCTCTGTTTACCAAATCCCGCACAGCCCGTGCAGAATGACTCATATGCATCATCCACATACTTTATTTATTTCTAAAAAATTGAGCCATCGTGCTGAAAACATCCCCCTGGCACCCACAAACAATGGCATACACTAAGGCAATGAGTCACTAACGCAACACACACATGAGCCAAAAACAAGCTAACTATTAATTTAAAGAGTCAAGTAGGTTTTAACGTCACACAGTTGCGTTTTAAGACTTTTTGTAAGAAAATATGCAAGTTTAAAACTCAGTTTAGGGACCGTGATGCAACTCATGGGCATGATGTACGGCTCTCAAAAAGAGCTAGTAAGAAGAGAGGCACAAATACAAACACACCCTATACAGCAACAGTTAAGTCAGGTCCCACTCAAACCCACGCGCTGCTCTCCATTAGTGTGACAAAATCAACAGGAAATAAGATTTACGCTCTTCAATCCATCATGCACTTGAATAACCATTAAAACATCACCTTACCTTGAATCTGCCATCAGAGGCTCTCAGAACTGAGTAAACACAGCAGTGCTGCATGAAACGACTGGTTCAACACGAGTGAGGAGAGAGAACCGCTCAGCAAAATAGAGAGAGAGAGGCAGAACAAAACAGTGGAGGGAGGGGAAAGGATAAGAGAATGTGAGCAAATCGTGAGGAGAGAGAGACACAGAGATGTGTGTAAGAATGCAGGTAGTAGTTGTAGTAGTTGCTATGGCACTGAATACATTCTGGCTCTCTATGATGAGCTTGTGAGGGGGTTACGATTATTTCTCAGATGTAAAATTAAACAGAGCCACAAAAGCCAACCTTACCCAAGATTTATGGCACAGGCGATCTCATATATAAGGCTAGAAAGGCATAAGGTTAATAACTCGGGGGCAGACAGCTCCTCTATTGAATTTTCTATTTTATGCATTCAGAATTCAACAGATTTATGGCGGCATATAAAGCCCTTGTATCAAAGGTGACTCTGATGCCACTTCGTTGGTTCTGTGTTAATTAGGGATGCACCGATATTAAAAATCTGGTCGATACCAAAAAGATTATTTTTACATTTTTAATAATCAAGTTAATTACTTGCAATAATTATTTTAGTCATGTTATGGCCAATGGTAAATGGCTGATATTAAAATTCTGCATTATTTTTTATAATTAAATTTAAAAAAAAACTAAACACTAAAAATTTAAATTGAATCATTTTAAATGCCACAAGTAAATTTACCTTATAATGTACAGTATGAAAATGGGTGATGATGAGGATGTGTACAGGGCAGGCAGCGCCGTATGCTATACGCCCAAGCCAATATGTTAGTAAGATAATGTTGTATGTGTTCGGATCAGGTGTCAGACAAAGACAAGGACTGGTGGGAAATTAAATATAATTAGTGTATTTGCAGGTTACAAGAAACGGAAAAACGGGAAGATGCAGGTGAGTATAACCATCTTTGAAGTATGATGGCGACTTAGCTGCCAAAGAGTGACTTGCGGTTCTGATTACAGGTGGTGGCTGGTGCAGAGGGTGACTGAAGAGTTCCAACGAGGATGACTGGAACAGGACGGGAACAGGACGGGAACAGGACGGGATGGCAGGTAGGAATCAGGCAGGTATCACAAGGTGAGTCTGTGGTATCTTTGTGAGATGAGATCAGACACTGAAGTGACGGAGATGTGAGTTTAAATAGGGGTGCCTGGTGATGAAGTGCAGGTGCAGGAGATTAGAATCGAGAGATGGTGAACAAGTGGGTGGATTTGGTGCTGATAAGGTGATAGGTGTGGTGACTAACTCCGTGACAGTACCCCCTTCTCCACGGGCAGCTCCTGACGACCGGAAGTGCCAACGACAGTTTCAGTGAAGGGCTTGAGTAAAGACACATGAAACGAAGGTGAAATACGTTACTGTGCTGGTAGATGAAAACTATAGGTGACATCAGTCAGCTGCCTCTGCACCGTGAAGGGACCCATGTAGCGTGGATCTCAGCTTCTGGCAGGGCAGGCGAAGACATATGTCCTTCGAGGATAGCCATACCTTTTGACCAGGTAAGTATTTCGGAGTGTCAGATCGGCGGATGTCCGCTTGGGGCTTGTGTCTTTGCACTTCTGTAGGTGTACATGTGCGGAGTCCCACACCCTCTCGTTCTGGAACCAGTTTTGAACAGCTGGAACCTCCGATGGCTCGTCGGACCATGGGAACAAGGGTGATTGGTATCCTAGCATGTGCTGGAAATGAATAAGGCCTGTGGCATACTCTTCCCAAGTGAAGGAACCAGCTCCACCTGTTCTGGTTCTGGTGGCAGTATGACCACTCAGTCTGGCCGTTGGTTTGATCGTCGATCTCCCACTGAATGGTACTGATGATCATGGCTGGAGGGAGAATGGTCTCAGGAGTGGAAGGTTCAGATTTGGACATGTGCATGCGTGAAAGAGTGTCCACTTTCACATTCTAGTTACCAGGACGATATGTCACAATGAAACTGAAACGGGGGAAGAAGAGGGCCCATCGAGCTTGGCGGGGATTGAGACGTTTGGCATCACGTAGATATTCCAGGTTACAGTAATGCGTGATTACCTCAAACTGGTGAGTGGCTCCCTCCAGCCAATGCCTCCATTTTTCCAGGGCCAGTTTAATGGCCAAGCCAATATGTTAGTAAGATAATGTTATATGTGTTCGGATCAGGTGTCAGACACAGACAAGGACAGGTGGTAAGTTAAATACAATACGTTTATTTGCAGGTTACAAGAAACGGAAGAACGGGAAGATGCAGGGGAGTACAACAGTCTTTGAAGTATGATGGCGACTTAGCTGCCGAAGAGTGACTTGTGGTTGATTGGAATTCGGGAGATGGCGAACAAGTGGGTGGATCTGGCGCTGATTAGGTGATGGGTGTGGTGACCGACTCCGTGACATCAGGTTAGATAAACCATATTTAGAACCTCTTTTTTTACTGCTCCTTTATGGGTTAAGTTTCAAAAAACGAGCTTATGTAAGCTTCAGATTGCCTACAATGATTGTATGAGAATTATTTTGAAAAAAAAACCCGAGGTGGAGCAGTGCAAGTAATCTGTTTTGTATGTCAAGAGTGAGAATTTTTTATGGCTTTAATGAGAAATTTGAAGTATAAATTTGTCGGCTGGATAATTCACAGAATGCTATTACTGTGCTGTTGTCAAATCCTAGCCAAAGTGTGGTCCAATACCAGTCACCTATGAGAAAATATTGGTATAACTGTCTTTTTTAAATGTTGTGTATTAAATGTAATTTTAGTGTTTGTTTGTTTGTATATTTCTGTTCTAATGGACCTTGAGTCTGGAAATAAACTTGAATCAATCGCTCAATAAAGAGTGAGGCAAGACACCTTGTGAGGAAATAGAAAAAATGATATCGCCTCTCTGCAGCATTAAACAGTCTGTGTAAATACATCTTGAGCAAAGGAAACAAACAGTTCAGAGCTCAAGTTCTCACAGTAAGCCATGCAAAACGATGAGAACATGGATCTGTTCAAAGAGGAGGATTCCACTCAGATGTTCCACAGTAGTTTTTCACATGCAGACACATGTGCCTCATTGGCCATTATAACAGCATGTGGTCAATGCAGTCAGCCAGGACTGGGGTCCAATCAAATCAATGTCCACTCACACACACACTCTCAGCCGCATGGAGGAACATCAATATTCTGGATTCACGAACAGTACATCATAAATATGAAGCATAACTGATGAGCTTTCTGGAAACGTAACAACCTAGGCAAGAAAACCGAATCAACCCTGATCCTCGCTCACCATGTGCTCAGCAGCAACCTCAAGTAGTGGCTAATGCAATCTTACACTAAAAGAGCCGGTTGAACATTGCCTGGTTCTTTCATTTGTCTGTTTGTTTAGAGCTGTTGTCTCCATCTCCTTCAATCTCTTGGCAGTTTAGTGTTTGAGAGCCATTGCGCCTTCTAATTGGTGCACTTTCTGGGGTTGCCTAGGTAACCCTCTTTGGAAATGTTCTTTGGAGTTCTGCCATAAGATTTGGCTGGATGAACATATGTATATATAGCATTAACCTGAAAATTACAGCAATTTCAAATAAGGTATGATCATTTTATCAGTCCTTTTCCCTGGAATCATATGACTAGATTTGATGAGAATTAAAAATGAGCATATGGCACTGCAATGCCTGACAGTCAGCCAGAGGTGTGACTTCCCTCTGAAAAGAAATCCATCAGCTTGTAGTTTAATTCACATGTTTATGCCAACAAACCCAATGTAAGATGTGCTGTCGACATGCTAGTACAATTTTAGAGACTTTTACAGTTCTGTTTAATCACTAAAATAGCTATTTTACAATATACTATATTATATATATTGTATATTATATATTATGCCATTCCTATGTTATACCATAAATAACATATACTGTAATATCTATATTAAATATTTTTAAAAGAAAGCATGTTTTTTACCTTATAGCTTTAAACAAGCAAATGATTTTTGAACACTGTTATGTATTTTATGAATACTATTTTTTTAATATATAAATAATTTTGGTATTATTGTATATGGTATTATTATTATTATTATTTATTCATGTTTATTTGCATTCATGCGAACACAATTAAATGAATATTCTTAAATTATCCATTTAAATAATTTATTTTTATGTGTGTGTGTGTGTGTAGATATATATACAAACACACACATATTTATTTAATTTATATATCTTAAATAATATTTATTTATTCATTTTTAACATTAAAATGATTAAAATTGCTTATTTTAATGTATATTGTAACAGTAGATTAATAAAAATTTAATTAATTAATGTGCTTATTGTAATGTTTTTTATAAAGCACTTTGCGCTGAATTTCATGTATGAAAGGTGCTATACAAATAAAGTTTATTATTATCATTGTTAAAATATGAGAAATTAAAGGTGATTGAAAATCAAACATAAGATGCATAAAATGCATCCTAATAACCATCACACAATAATTATATTAACAATCCCAAGTTCACTTTATTGTGAAATTGTTGTGACACTGGCCTGCTACGCAATAAAACAATATTTAGTTTCAAGCATTCTTTTTTGGACTCAGAGCTCAGATGTCTCCTATCTGCTCATGAAAGCAATCTGATCTAGTGCAATAAAACTCTAAAGAGATCAGAAACTGATAATATAATCACCAAGGAGAAGGATAAGAGAGATTAACAATGTAAGACGAGAACTCCTCACTCTTTAAATGTTGAACTGATGCTAAAACAACCCTGTTATTTGCTTTGAACTGTGCTGGCTGGTCTGACTGGTGCAGCAAGGACTTGTGAACTTTAATATTATGTAACGAGAGGACACGCACACATACGAGAAAACAGGCCTGTAGCGTACAATCCTACCCTAAAATAATTTGCTTATTTATGTAAAGCGACATCAGGCCAGATTACCCTGATGGCACCGCTAATGCCGATCACAATTCTGATCAGACATTGCAGGCGACAGCTGACCCACTCAGGCAGAATAAGGGAATGAACCGGTCCGTGTTAAGTCCTCTGTCCACACCCATCTGCGGCAATAACGAAAATGCGAAACTCAATACCGTAATTACTGTGATTCCCCTGGCGTGACACAGCTGTCCGCTCCTGTGCTGTTTCTGCTGACAAACAATCATTAGCTGCTGATGTCTGATGTCTCTGAGGCCTTGATACAAAAGCCTTGTTCAATTACTATGAAAACATTTTTTTTAAACTAACAGCTCAATAAAATCTTGAACTGCAGAGTCAACATAAGTGATCTGCTAATGGGGCCAACAAGGGACATCCACCCAGCAGTCTGACAGACTCCTAATGTTTCACTATAGTGACAGAATACGTGAGTTGAGTAATAATCATCCAGAGAAGATGCAAAGCATCCATATTAATGCATACATATTGTAAATGAGTAAACTATACTTCACTGCAGTCGGGAGGGTGAAATCTATGGCTTGGATGCAGACAAACATCAGTCTGAAATGTTCTTTCCACATAGAAACATGCAGGCTAATGACAAAAAGATTAAATTGTGAAGTCATTTACGTACAGGGTGCATTACAAAATCTTATAGATGGTCACAAAACAACATATTCAAATATCTTGTTCAGAGATAGCCATATATGAAACATAACCCTTAAAAAACTACCGTTAAAAGCAGTGCTTCTCAAACTTTTTTCCCAGTGGGCCGCACTATGGTCCTAGTGCACGTCTCACGTGCCGCATCTCATTTACATATGACGTCACCAATGAAAACCAATCAGATTTAATGTTATTGTATTAGCTGATAATATTATTATACCCAGATATTGCACACAAAAGAGGCGGTGTCTTCTGCTGGCACATACAGGATTTCATTTCTGTCACCCTGCAAAATCAACAAATACTACAAGAAATTCGTTTTCGTTTCACAGTGTGTTGAAATGGCTGGCAGTGTGACTTCTTCACATCAAAGTGAAATTCTCTTGTTCAATAAACTCACGTTACACAACAATGAGCGCATTGTTACAATCTGACGATATCAAGCCGCTGGATGTAGGTTTTGCATATGCCAAGTTCTTTACTACAGAGCAAACAAAGGCTGCCCATCTCGCTCATTGACAGCAATGCTTCCGTTAGTCTTACCTTTGCTGCTGATACTACGACTCTTTTTTGCCATGTGTTCCTTCATCTGTATGTTCCTCATTTCGTTTTTCTCCTCTAATAACAAATTTGTCCATTTTGATAAATTTGTAAAAAAATAACGGCTACTGTTGGAATTCTGTCAAAGCGCGCGCGCTCGTGCGTGTTCGTTAACTGAGTAGCGTTCAGTAAATAGTAGTTCTGCGCATGTCTGAAAATAATGTGATCCCCAAAATGATTTTATATGACAAAAAAAAACATTATGGTTCAAACTTATATTCATTTAATCCATTTTGATTTAATTTAAAAACAAAAATAAATTGTAAAACTACAAGTTTAAAATGTGGTCGGCATATCGTGGGACCACATTTGCATTCGTGACGTAATATGCATTCGTGAGTGTGGGCATTTGAAATAAAATTAAAATATTGTGAAATATTATTACAAAGCTGAATTTTGATATTTATAGGGTAGCCTATATGATATTATTGAATGTGTGTATATAACATATAACTAATTTACCTGGTTACAGTGGTCTTATTTTAGATACCTGTGATTGGCTACGCAACATCACAGGACTGTATGTAGGAGTTTTGGCTACTACATAGGGTACGAGATGAGACACACAATGCAGCCTATAGATCAAGTGAAGTGTTTTTTCACCACAGCACAAGGCAATATAAGTTGTATTGCAGGAAAAAAAGAAACTTTTAATGATAAGATGTTACGACACCTGTTAAGTTTCGGTTCCACTTTCTTTTCAGAATAAGTGAAATCAACAACCCCAACACAGTAACCAACTCATTTCTCTCTAATATAGCCTAACTATGGACACAGAAGAACTGATTCTATGTACTCACTGGTGAGTGTTTTGCAATGTACTGTAAATATCGCATCGCGAGATTTAAGACGTCTATTTATGTTCAATGCCAATGTAAACAAATGTCTTCGTCGAGTTTTAGACGATAACTTACATTATCACGGCCATTTTCTGTTTGTTAACAGTAGCAACAGCATAAAAACGAAAACAAAATTCATATTCTAGCCTACTTATTTACTCATCAATAATGACTATTTCTTTAATGTGTCGATAACTGTGGCCTAATTTAAACAAAGTGAAACTATTTCCATGGGAGCAGCTATGACTAACACGACAGTTTACGTTCATATAAAACAGTGAATTTTGTGTAAAACGCATTTCATTTGCTTCATTTCATTTGATTTAGTGAGTCATTGATACTAAACAGGATTGATTATTGAATCATTTTGACACTATAACTAGTGACGTAAACACATAATGTTGTCTGTTAGCTCAACGGGAGGATTTTAGCAAAATATCCTGGTTCTGTTTTCAATAAAATGAATGTGAATGGGAAAATAAACGCATAATATACGCATAATTGAAGTATGACTCGTGCTACATTCAAATCTCATGATAGCTTTATGCAAGAAACGGGTCGATTTAGGTTATTTACAACTCTCCACCTGTGACTGGTTCATTGAGTCAGTGTTGAACTGGAGAATCGGATCAGTCTGATTCAAACCTGTGTGTGTGAGTGTGAACTAGATTCATTTAAAATATTTGACTCAAAGGAATAATTCATTCATGAATTGGACAATCAATTGTTTTCTCATAACCCAGGAAGGTCCCATGCTTAGTTAGCTGTGTGATTTTTTTTTTCTTTTCTTTTTTGACATCCCCAGTCCCTATTCACATTCATTATACTGAAAAGATTGACGAGGATATTCTTTAAAAAAATATATTTTGTGTTCCACAGAAGAAAGTCATACAGGTTAGGAACAACAAGATGTTGTGTAAATATTGGCTGAATTTTTGGTTGAATTGTTCTAGAATGCATAAAAAATTGACAAAGCATGCTATGATTTATTCAAAATTTTATCGATGAAAACATTTTTTTATTTGATATTCCATGAATTCCTCTTAAAAAAAAAATGCATATCTCCTTATTAGATGAAAAGCCATAGGCTATATGAAATGAGTGGTATGCCTGAATTAAAACAGTAGGCAAAAAATTACCCATGATTCTACAGTAAACATCCAATGGACACTTTACTATGAATATACCATGGGAGAGGAGTTGTGAATGGCAGGGAAACTATAGCTCACATGACAATGCTAACATGGTGTCGGATGTATTCAGATTGCATTCAAATTACACACATTCATGCTTGATAGTACTTTATTCATACTGTACACAAGTTCTCAAATGTAGAAGCTACGAATTAGATGAGTATAGAAAAGCTATAGGAAGGTCCAAACAAAGAAAGAGCCAAAAGTTGTGCTTAGAAAGGTGCATATTTTATATGAAATGTTCTGCCTCATGCGTTCTAGGGTTAAGAAAACAGTTCATGTGCAATCCTAGACCAGCGTTTCCAGTATCTGAGTCTCTTTTGATGTTTTTATGCAGCAATAAAGAGGTGGCAAAGGCAAACTATGACCTGCATGAACCACACTGTAAAAGGTTTCTGTGCAAATGCCCTGACTGCGATGACACTGTCCCTCGAGATCAGCTGGAGGAGCATAAAACCGAACAGCACGCAGAGGTCACAACCATACCACTCAACACTGGTTAACACTCTGATCTTTGCTGCTTTTTACAAGCTTGTGATGCATTTTCCTGCTGAACTTCATTTGACTTCCTTTTTACTCATTATTGTAATCTTCCACCTCTAACATACTGTCTGTGGTCTCGTTTTCATCCTGGCTCACAGGTAAAATGTAAGATGTGCAATAAAAAGATGGAGCGAAGGCATCTGTTAGACCATGAGGTGAATATGTAATCTCACACCTATCTAAACCGTTGAGCTCTGGGTGTTTTTTTACTCATTCCCTTGTTGTTTCTGTCTTTCCATGTCTACTATTTGTGTGTTTCAGGAAGATGAGTGCTCCGAAAGGCTTCAGATCTGTGAGTTTTGCCAGCTCGAGCTTCCACTGAGCAATCTAAAAGAGCACAGAGTGCCCTGTGGGAGTCGCACGGAGCGATGCTCTGACTGTGGCCTCTATGTCAAACTGATGGACCAGCTAAATCACGGCCAGATCTGCTCAACTACCACTCCTACAACATTAAAGGACCTTGTCCCTGAAGATAATGCATCTGACTCTGACGGTTAGTTCATCATGACACAATCAGTTTTAAACGTTATGGATATGTAAGAGGTTGCCAACTTCTGGGTATTTGCACTGTAAAATACTGAATTAGCATATCTGTTATCTCCAGAGTCGTCCATGTTGCAATGTCAGAACTGTCTGATATACATTCCCTCAGAAAAACTGAAGACGCACCAGGTAAAATAAGTAAATAAATAAGAAATGTTTTTAATATATTTATGTAATTATGAAAATCTCTTTTTTAACACGGCAAAACTTTTTATTATTCCTTTTAACCAGCTGCTTTGCAACCAGATTTTACAGAATGCAGACAGCGAGGACGATGACTCAGATGAAAACTTCAAAGCTGGAAATGCCAGTGCTCCAAACGCTACAGATTTCTCCTTCTCAGCATTGCAAAAGACAAAGAGAGACAGAAACATTGACACGGAGCTGGATAAGATAAGCAGCTGTCCGCTGTGTCATTTGGCTCTTCCTGTAAGGACACTCGAATGGCATGAGGTATTATGCTTCAGAAATCATTTACAGTAATATACTGATTTGGTGTTCAAGAAACATTATTATTATCAATGTTGATTCAATATTTTTGTCGAAACTGTGATAGATTTTTTTTCTGGATTCTTTGATGAACAATATTTTTTTTATGGTCATTTATGTTAAATTTATTGTATCCTTGCTGAATAAAAGTAATAATTTCATTTTAATTTTTGGAAAAGTGACCCCAAACTTTTCAGCAATACTGCAAATGATGTACTTTTGTGCCTCTACTGTTAATATGTTTACTGATAATTAATGATATATGTATTTATGTTTTCTTTTAAAGAAAAAATGTGAATTATACAAACATCTAAACCTGGTGTGATGGCTGGTGAAAGCAAAGCAAAATATGTAAGTACACAAATAGTACATTATATATCACCAGTATAACTTTGCATTTGAGGCCCTCCATGAATTGTGATAAATGTATGAATTATCTTACAGGGTTGCTGGAAACTACAAACTTGCCAATCATCACAAATAATAATACAGAAAATTTAGTTGTGGAAATAACATACCGAGATTTATTGAAAATATAGTATCTAAAAAAAAAAGGTTTACAATGCCTCTGTTAAATACTATTATCTGATTTTAATTTGATAATAGTGGCACTTTAAAAATGACTTATTAGGCCGAATGAAGGCAAAATAATGCAAAAAAATTTTGTTTGGAGTGTGGGTAGTTTGTGTGTATACTTTATTTTCTGACTACTGAATATTAACCCTTTTATGATGCAATAATTTGACTCTATAATAAACCTGTTGTGTTTAAACCTTTCTGCATGTTAAATCTGGACAAACCTTGTGTTGGAAAAATAAAAACAACATAAGACAACCAAACTATTTGTATGCATGAACAGTTTTTGTGCATAACATTGTCTAGACTTCAGGTTATTTTTCTCTCTGCCACCATTCTCATACCTTTGTATAAAATGCCTTGAGGATCCAGCAGACCATCTACCAGATGAAGAAGATTGTGAAAATTAGGAGGAAAATGGGGAAGACCACAAGATGGCAGTTTCAGTCAGGATGGCCTTTCCATAATATTCCTAAAATATCTTACTAAATATTACTAAATATTTTTATAAAAATGTCTTATAATGGTCTATTTGCCCATTTGTAAATTGATTTCTCTCCCCACTTGTTCTTCTGCACTTTGCAACAAAAGTGCAACAGTGACATCTAGTGGATATTTTTATATTCTTGTGTTAGTGACCAGTGTTGAGAGTGCAGAATGCAGATTCAGGAGTTCAGTCAATCCCATAAGTAAATTCCCCACACTATATAAACTTGCACTGTTGAGTTTAACTCTTGAATTTAACATGTTTTATATATATATATATATATATATATATATATATAAATTTTTTTTGATGGACTACCTTTTCACAGACTGATGACGTTTCCACAGTTATCAACGTTGCAAATCTAGTAAAATGTGTCATATTCAGACATCCCAACCAGTGCTGAGTAGTAACTGATTACATGTAATCAGGATTACGTAATCATATTCCAAAAAATAAGATTATAATTTTGTAATTAGATTATATTACATTCTAAAATACTACAGACTACGGTTACTTTTTTATTGAATACATATTCACAATGGCAGTAAATCATTCATATTTTGATTCTCCCCAATTCTTATTTTTTCCTGTGTTAAATCTTCCTTTCGAAAAAAACAAAACAAAAAAACAAATCGTTTTTATATACATTCAGAAAGTCTTCTAGTTTTGTGAAATTGCACACAAAGGCCAGACACTAGTCAGGTGGTTATAAATACATGTAAAAATGAGAGGCCACAAAGCATTTACTTTTTCGGAGTGTTTTGTCAACATTGCATTTCGAATCAAATCCTTACAAACACAATTATTATTTGAATTATCACTCAGTAAGTCATTCAACCATGTATTGCTATGTCTTTGGAAGGCATTTGTCTTTCAAACTTATTTTTATTATAATATTAATTATTTTAAAAAAAATAATAATTTGACACTTTTATGATTTATTTAATTTTTAGCTCCAGTTCCTTCACGAACCCCAGTTTGGGAAAGCTTGATTTTATGTACTTTTTTGGCACTTTATGTTTATGATAAATGAATGGAATATATTTTCCTTCTGTTTGTATTTATATATATATATATATATATATATATATATTATATTATATTACATTTTTTTGTATTTTTACATTGATCTGAATAGGATAATCTTGTACCATATTGTGATAAATGAATTAGGTCAAAAGTAATCAAAAAGTCAGATTATATTACCTAAAATGTAATGGATTACATTACCAACTACTATATCTTGTAATTTGGAATCAATAACAGACTACATTTTTTCGCAGTCTGCACCTCTCCCGGAAGGGCCGGGACAAATTATATGCAATTTCCCAGAAATTAAGCGAAAGAGACAGTAACCCCAAGTTTTAAAGTGCCTTATTGTTGATTCAATCAGAAGTTGTCAGCCAAGATGCATTTACCGTTTACACCTGTGTTTTGAATTTCTTTTGACAGCTTCTTTCATCACATTCTACACTGCTTTCACAGGAATAATATATGTGTGAATACTATTTGTACGTATAGTCCTATAATATTCAGACAGCTGTGATTTTTGTGCTAAATAATGTTATTAAAATTTAAATTACCTGTTAAGGAGTTACTCTATTTATATACCCACAGATTATATATTATATTATACATAGGCTATTCTATTATGTAGTAACATTGTTTAGTAGTAATATATATGGGTTACACTTTATTTTAAGGTGTCTTTGTTAAACTGTAATAATTACATTTAAGTACTGAGTAATATTAAGTAACTACTACTAACTTACTATAAGGTTAGGATTTGGTTTGGTTGTAATAATGTAATAATGCATAATTTATAGTTATTACTATAGTAACTACATATAACATATGCAAAAATGACACTGTAAATTAAAGTGTCACCTATACATGTAATCCTTCCGTAATTAAACAAATTTGACATCCTTCTCTCTTCTGACCAATTTAATCAATCTCTCTATATTTTTCCCTCTTTTGGAAAGTCGTGGAAACGCTAACGTGGATCTTTTGCTGTTGGAGCAAATGGAAATGCAAAACTTATATTTGCTGCTTCTGAGAAGCTCAGAAATGGGAAAACGTGTGTTAATGTGGCATTAATATGCTGTACAGTTAGACCTCAGTCTATTTTTCCTGATTATGATTGCTGTGCTATAGCACACATAAAATTACATGTGGTAGCCAAAAGCCATTATCCCACTTCTCTTGATTACCCGTCACACTTAATCTGTAGGGGAAAAACACTAAGCAAAAATCAGTATTTGATGTAATATTTCAAATTATATGTTTTATTTTCATCTTTAACATTGGGTTTTAAATTAGGAGACATCTTTTATAACAGTGTGCTGACTTTTCATTTCTGGGAGATCAAACACAGGTCCATAGGAGCTACATCTAAGATAATGTGCCTTCAATCAGAATTCAAAATTGCATCTGGAGAGAAAAAAAAAAGGAAAAAAAAAAAAACACTAAGGAGTCTTTGGAAATTCAAGTTAAGAGAAACTACTAATAACAGATAATGCACATTGGCTGAAAGATTAAAACATTTACAGCAGGTCTGTTAAGCAATGCTTGAGCCAGAAACTGATTTAAAAGAATATCAGAAGAACAAACCTAAATAAAGAAGATTGTAAAATCTGATTACATAAATTAAAACGAGCCAACTTCATGGCTACTTTGCAATATGTTAAACAGCACCACAAATATAATTATCTTAAATTACCAATCAATTTTTAAATACATTTAGCCCATTATATTACCTGTATAACAGCACACAATTGGTCCAAACAGTCTATGAGACCCAGCCGTCTACTGAAAATATATCAGTCAGTACATATGAGGAACTCTACAAAGAACCTATTTCAGCTCCTAATGCTTCTTATTTTGGTTATTACGTTATATAAACAGGGAAAACTTTAGTCCTGTCAGCTCTGTAATATTTAAAGATTGCCATATACTCTAGTGTCACAATATCCTCAGCTTATTGTATTTTCTGTGCGATCAGCACTCACTGCTTTTGTAACTTGCTCCCAGTTGTAGCTGTCGATAGCATTGCCGTGTTCAGAAGCTATGGATGTCCGTTGAACTTGTCCTGCAGGAGAGTCAAGGCGTTGGAGGAGAAGTCACGCAGGACGTGGAGTGTTTCACGCTGCATTTGTAAGGTGTCACGTGAAAACTGTTGCTGGGTGTGGACCAATCTCTGCACCGACTCGGCAAGAGATTCCAGCGAGCGAGACAGCGACCCTATCAGCAGTGTGGTGGCCTGCTGTTCCTGCAGGCTGAGTGAGGCACTCTGGGATAAACGTTCCTGCAGACTGCGACGTTCCACGGAAGCAGGTTGGGGAGGGATTCGAGCAGGAGCTGAACGTGATGACGAGGCGGCCACAGAAGGTACGATAAATGTTGCGGTCCTGGCAGCCGAAGGCCCATTAAATGTTTTGTGATTAGGTTTTTCTCGAACTTTGTTCTTCTCAGCAATGGGACGGCTGAGGAATTCAGGGACACTGACAGGATTTTGATTTGGTTGGTTTCCTGTTTCAATAAACTGCATGTTACCACTTGGAAGGAATAGAAACATTTTCATTCTAGCATTAAAATAAAATCCATTTACTTGGATTTGCAAAACATCAATTACTAATAAGTGTCCACGATAATGGCATATGCATGATGTACCATTTTCAAGAGAAACATTGAAATGTACCAAAACTAAAAATGTTATGTGGTGTGACAATTTTTTTTTTTTATAATTTTATGTTTTCCTTATACAAGAAAAACACAATGAGCAAGACCAGACATTGTTTCTACAATAAACGAAAACATTTTTTTTATTAACATTAATTTTGTTTTCCAAATGTAATAATTAATTGTTATATTTTTAAATTTTATTTAAAATACATTTTAAATTTTTAGATTTTATATATCATATATTAATAAATAAAAATTCATCAAGTTTTTAGGGAATTGCACCCCAGTTTTTCAATTAAAAATACGCTCATTATAGAAGAGATGCATTTAAGTCACTTTATATACAGACTGCAATTTTTACACATTTTTGAGAAAGAAAAAAAAAAGACATGGGTTACACTTTATTTTAAGGTGTCTTTGTTACACTGTAATTATACATTTAAGTACTGAGTAATATTAAGTAACTACATGTACTTACTATAGGGTTAGGATTAGGGTTTGGGTTGGTTTAGTGTTAGTTGCATGTAATTATGCATTATTTATAGTTATTACTATAGTAACTACATGTAACACATGTAACAATGACACTGTAAAATAAAGTGTTACCAAGACATGTCATTGACCCATTAAAAGAATCAAACTGTAAGGCAAATAGCTCTGCATGATTCTTACCTTCCTTTTCTGATGTGTCAGTCGGGAGGTCTATAAGAGGCACTGCTGAATCTATCAATGCAAAAAATAACCAACTTATTGTCATTCATATAAAAATAAAACATTTAGTGATGAATCACCTTAGAATTACTCACTAAAAAAGAAACTCACCACTAAACATCATGTGTGTAGGAAGCTCCATATCTCCTTTGACTGGGATGCTTTGACTAGTGTGGAAAGGAGGTGGCATTGGTAAAGCAAACGAATGAGGCCTGCCATTTGCCATGTGCAAGGAGCTATGCGGCAACTCAGAGAGACCTGGAATGTCATCATCTTCATCATCCATTTGGTCATCATTTGCCAAACTGCTCACATTTTTGTTAGGGTTAGACATCTGAAGAATCTGGTGCACCATGGTTTCTATGGGGGACAGCTCTTGTGCGATTTGGGTAGCCGTAGCTCCCGACGCCCTCATGGCAGCCACCCTCCGTTTGGTGTCGCATTTGAGGTCTGCCCATTTCTTGATGACTTCAATAATTTCTCTGTGACACTCACTGACCTCATTGATACGCGCTGTCAGATCCGCCCAGGTGCGGTTTTTCAAATCCTTTGAAATCCCCCGGTTGAACTTCCCTGTTGAAGACATGAGTTCATTACCCTTCATGTATGCAAAGCACAATTTACATACTTTCAAACCGCTGTCAGGTTCTATTGCTTCATGCGATATAAAAATAAAAAGGTAGCCTATATCTTACCGACTAGAATATGCCGTTTTTTCTGCACCTCACTGAGCAGCAGTTCAACCTCCTGGAATGTGAACCGTGACTTCCTTTTCTTAAAGCGCATCAAAGCACCTCCTGGCCCTCTGTAAGGGTATGGCAAAAATTCCGACATCCTTCCACCTTCGAAACCTTCCGTTGTTACCAATCACAACCAAATCAAACAGGGCTTCTAGACAGCATCCATCAGAAGGTTTCCTTGAATTATATGGCTGCAATAATAAACAAAATTATATAATTATTATTTGTCCAAAAGCAGCATCATTTAACCAATTCGATCATGTCAGTGTGACGATCATGTCTGTGACAACGAATTAAATACAACTAACCTTTTCTTTTTCCATTTTCATATATATATAATATTCATATATGAATATGTATATGAATATATATATGTGAATTACATATACATGTAACATATAATGTCTATATAATACATGTCTATATAATACTAATATAACATTTAACATCTGCCCTTTAAACACAAACAACATCCATCACTTGCTAAATCAGAGATAGTATGTTTGATTTTATATATATGTGTATGTATATGTATATGTATGTGTGTGTGTGTGTGTGTGTTTACTATCCCTCTGATTTATTATGTGATGACTGTTGCTTGTGTTCTGCTCTTTAAAAGGACAGAACAGTCACAGACAGAGATTATTTGAGAAAAGCACAGATCCACATTTTTCTAGGATCCTTTTACTTTAAATTAACTGTTACAACTAATTGCGGCGTGATCTCACACCGCCTCGCCGGTGTGCCCATATGCTTCCTGCTTCTTTGTTGTTGTCCTGCCTAATCGTCAGAGAGCAATAGGAACAGAGAGAATCGAGCGAACGCCATCACGGACACACGGCGTTCATCTCAAGCGCTCAAATCTGCCATTTCTGACATATCTCGCGTACAGTATTCGCTCATACACGCAAAGATAGAGTCAATTTTCGTAATAAGCATACATTCCGCTAGGAATGTGTATTTTGTTTGTCGCTAGCTTTGCCGAGTAGGAAAACGGACTACGCACGCATTTCGTAGACGTATTTACGAACGATTTTTGCGTCAAATCTACACTGCGTGCATCAGGGCGGCGATAAACTTTCTTGCTATTGATATTAGTGATAGATTGAGGGGTAATTACCTACGGTGTGGTCGAATGTGTCCTAGGATTTGTCGGTGTAGTCTTGCCCGATAAACTTCGTAGGCAGTGATCCCCTGCGTCGCGCAGACTCAGCTCTACGTGTTTTTCCCCCTCCACAACGATAGTTCGCCAACATTCTATAGTAATCCTGCCCTATGCCTGTGTGGAAGCACTCCTAACTACACACGAAAGCCCTGTGGCCCAGTCTAAGCTTGTAAATCTTCAACTGACAATTAAATAAAAGTACATTAAAATCGCCTTTTATACAAATAGAAGCTGAAGAGATCGCGTAAAATATTTGTGGATTTTCTACGCTTTTTCCCCACTCTCATAACAGGCTATTTAGTGGTATTTGGTCACTTTCAAGGCTATATACTGCCTTCCAACAGTTATTACAAACAAAAAACAAGGAAACATAGAAATATATAAGAATTGTGAATTCCTTGTCGGATTTTAATGAAATATTTAAAGACATAGTTTCTAAAAATGTTCATTTTTTTCTGGGTATGCCCTGCTCTAAAATATTCAGCTTGATAAATAATCAAATAAATGTTGCTCTTTGTGAGAGCGATACGTTAAAAATATACTACGAATAAAATGACGAATTTCTGTAAACGTCATGGACATTTTTCGATCAAAAGGCGTGCAGCCGAAATAAACTGTATTAAGATAGTATAGGCCATAAAATCAAATATGTGTGCTATACAGTAACAGTACTGTATGTTTATGTTTACTAAAGAGACAACTGAGATTATAAAATTGGCAATTAAGATAACATGATGGATGTAAATCATAATTGGCAATTCTTCCTAGTAGCTAGAGCTGGAATTAGTAACAGCTGAAGCGATTAAAGTAGAAACATTGGATTGTGTTGCATCTCTTTCTTCTGTGGTCCTCAGGTCGTTATCGATGTCCTTGAGTATTGTAGGAATATCTAAAGCAGAAGTTTGGAAGGGAATAAAATGAAATTAAATATCCGAAAATTTGTGTAAAAAAAGAAAAATGTTTACCATCATTTAAACAGTTGATGATGTGGCCATGCCATAACATGCCACCATTTTGAGGTCTTTTTCAGACATGGGGAGTGGCATTGTAATTGCATGCATCAACCGGTAGGTGGATGTAGTGAGATTGCATCAAATATGCCTGCATGAGTCTGGAAAAAAAGCTACAATGAAATATGTCTCAAGGCTGTAAGGGACAGTTCACCTCAAAATGAAAATTTTGTCATTTATTCACCTCGTTTTCCGAACCAAAATTGCTTTCTTCCGTGGGCCATAGAAAGAGATTGGTTACTAACATTATCCTAGCTAGTTTCATTGTGTATTTAAAAGAATTAAATGAATGTGAATGGTGACTGATGCCAGTCCCTATAACATCATCATTGTGTTCCACAAAAGTAAGAAAAAAATCGTAAAGGTTTGAAACAAAACTATAAAAATAAATACATAAGTAAATTAAATTAAAAAAAAAATAGCTTTGGAATGAATGTCAATTTCGTTATATTTTAAAAATTTTTAAATAATGCAAATAATAAAAATCTAAGTATTTGAAGAACTTAAGCAAGTGGTCCATATAGCAGAAAAATATTTGTACATCAGGAAAAGCACCTTACAAATTCGTATTTATGGATTTTTTTATTTATTTTTTTTAAAAAAAAAGTTACATAAAGTGAACAAAGACATACATTTACCAAAACAACTTCACAATCTGAATAGTGAGCTGTTTTCACCCATGACGCAGTGTTCTGAGGGCTTAAAAACCAAGATAGCAGTCTAAAACATTTTATGTACAATACATGCTTAAATTGCAAATACAGCACAGATTAGTGACAGTGTATTTACATTCATTCCATTTTTCCTTAACATTTATTGTAGAGCTATTTTGTTGGAGCAAAATAATATTAATAACTCACTGTCATTTCAGTAGGCAGTATTCCAAGTTCCATAAATAGTCATTTAAAAGATGGATAGCCTACTAATTTATGTGATTATGCATCAACATTTTACTACAAAAGACTGTAAACATGTTTAACAAAGGAAAATCCCATGTTTTTATCTTGCTATTAGCTTTGTAGCCCTCTGATTGGCTTCACTGATGCGGGATTCATTGACCATGGCCTGCAAAAAAAAAAAAAAAAAAAAAAAAGAACAGAATCAAAGAACAAGGAATGATTAATATAAATAGGTTCAGTTGCTCTTTGTAGAACAGATGTCTCTGAACCCTTTCCAAACACTGACCTTGCTCTGTATGCGATCAACCTGGACATTCTGAGTGTCGATTTCGTTGCCCATGTCAAGTGCCATGCTTCTGAGGTTGCCAAGGATACTGCCAACCTGGGCCAAGTTTTCTTCCATTTCATCCTCCCTTGCATCGTTTGTCACTCTGTCAAACAGAATTGCACACAAATAGTCAAAGACACACTGCCAACTGACTGTTGATCACTATATATAGAGAGAGAGAGAGTTTATGACTGGAAAAAAACTCTTAATGGAAATAACATATCTAAATTACGACATATGCTCTCAATGACAAATGCGGAACAGCTAGTTCATGCGTTTATGACCTCAAGACTAGATTACTGTAACGCTCTACTGGGTGGTTGCCCTGCTCGCGTGATAAACAAATTACAGCTGGTCCAAAACGCAGCTTCTAGATTCCTTACTAGAGCCAGGAAGTATGACCATATTAGCCCTGTTCTGTCAAAACTGCACTGGCTCCATATTAAACATCGTATAGATTTTAAAATCTTGCTAATTACTTACAAAGCACTAAATGGCTTAGCTCCCCAGTACCTGAGTGAGCTCTTAATGCATTATAGTCCTTCACGTCTATTACGATCTCAGAATTCTGGCCAGTTGTTAATACCTAGAACATCAAAATCAACCGCAGGCAGTAGATCCTTTTCCTATTTGGCACTTAAACTCTGGAACGATCTTCCTAGCATTGTTCGGGAGGCAGACACACTCTATGAGTTTAAATCTAGACTAAAAACGCATCTATTTAACCTGGCATACACATGATGCATTATCAATTTTTGTCTTCATATCCGGTAAAGGATTGTTAGGCTGCATAGATCAGGTCAGCCGGAACCGGGAACACTTCCTATAACACCGGATGTACTCGTTACATCAGAAGAAGAATGGTGTCTACGCTAATTTTTGTCTCTCTGCTTATCCCGAGGTTTACCAATTAACGTGATTGGCTGGATCCGGGCCGTGTCCGGGTCGGATGGGGAACCTGCGCCTGTGTGTGGCAGCAGCGTGGCCCTGGGGTGTCGGCGGAGACTGTGTGAACTAGCTCATCCTTTGTGAAGGCCTTACCAACTCATCAGCCAGTGGCACATATTCCCAACAAACCGTCCCATGCCGGCGTGATTAAAAAGATCTTAAACTAGATGGAACTGGATAAAATATTTTGACTGTTGTGATTCCAAATACATACCTGTATCTCGGCCTGAGTATCGGACAAGTGTTCACTGTTGGCCAGAGGAGAACTGGCCCACCGACTAAGCCTGGTTTGTCCCAAGGTTTTTTTCTCCATTTGTTGGAGTTTTGGTTCCTTGCCGCTGTTGCCTTTGGCTTGCTTAAGTTGGGGACACTTGCTTGATATTCAGCAGTGTTTTTAGTATGCCTGCATTGGCGCCGTTATATGCGAACTGAGCTGAGCCGGACAATTACGTCACTGTTTTCTGCAGTGCTGATATACATAAATTAACTAGACTAATAACTATTGATCTTTGCAACGGAATGAATCAATAATATATAGAATAAGCTGGACAATGACACCATTTTCTTTGGGAGCTGAAGTGCAGCCAAAAATTATTTGTCAATTATTAATTTAAAGCTGCTTTGCCACAATTTGCATTGTAAAAAGCGCTATATAAATAAAGATGACTTGACTTGACTTGACTTTTATTTCCATCAAAAGGTGCATTAATTTTTGGTCAAGATCTTGCATTGATAATGCAAGAGGTGAGCACTCTGTAAAGTCTCCTCCAGCACATCCCAAAGACTTACACTGAGGTTAATGTCTGGACTCAGAGGGGCCAATTCATGTGTCAAAATCACAGAAACAGAAATATTTTATTTGAAACATTCTAAATGTTTTACTGTCACTTTTGATTAATTTATTGCATTTTACAGAACAAAAGTATTTATTACTATAGAAAAATGAAAAATCCTACTGACCCTGAACTTTGAATTATATATATATATATATATATATCCATCAATTATAAATATATCCACCAAACCGCTTATTTATATATTTGAAAAAGAAATGGTAAAGTCAAAATTCGTGGCACCTTCTAATATATCCACCGCTCATGGTCATCTTCTCTCTCTCATCCACCACTCGAGAGGAGGGCTGGCTAGACACCACCCCATCTTGGTTATTACCCCACACTTTTTTATACGCCCCACTTGCTTCAAAGTCCTTTAATCTGAGAGAAACCATATGAGAACAAGGTTTACAAAATTAGTAATTTCTGTTGTCAAGAACCTAAACCTTAAGAAATGAAATTTAGGCAGTAATTGCCTAAATTGTTTGAACTGACTCTAAAGACACAGTTGGTGTTGCATCTGTTTTGAATGAACCACACAAAAATCACAGTACATATTATTTGTTCGGAGTTGGTCAGAATGTACTTATATGGTTTAAGTCATGGGTTTCATGAGTCCTGTGGTAAAGACCAGTGTATATTTTAACATTTAAAATTTATTAAAGTTATTATTCCTTTCACAACATTCCTTATTAGGGCGATATGTATGTATAAATACACACACAAAAGACAATCCAACTGGTTTACTGTGATTTCTTGAGTTCACACATGCAATCACTGGCTTAAAATGACACAAATGAGGTATGCAAAAGTTTTCATGCAAGCACACTAGAAGCCGAGCCCCTCCGAACATCACATACTTATCACAGGAGCACAGACCGCAGCATTTGCCCAGATCTGTAAGGTTTTTCTCAGCTTCCTTCATGTCCTGGTTGATCTGGTCCAGCCCTTCCTCAATCCGCTCCAGTTGCTCTGGATGACGGAAGGTAAAGGATCACAGAGTATGGAGGTTTCAGGGGTCAAGGTATGGGGGCGAGATAAAAAAAAAAACAACAACAGTCGTCTCAGCAAGAAGGGCCACACCCATAAGCGACTAAACAACTACGGCAGCTCTAGCCCAAAATGACAAGCGAAACGGTCATATGAACTTAAACATGACTGAGAGACTCATTAGGATTGTGACTATAAAAACAGTCAACTGTCTTTGTTGTGTGATCATCGGTTGCACAACTTTTAAGTTCATTTCAAATGTTTACACAAAACAGCCACAAAAAAAAGACAAATACGAAGCAACGTCAAAGCAGGATAGGTTATCCAATGGGACAGAGGCATGGGCAGAAAGGTGACATCATTGACTGCCAAAGTCCAGCCATGGCTCAGGTGTCTGGGAGGAGACCTACTTTGTACATGGCCAGATGCACAGACCACAACACCTGGCCATGTCAGTGAGATTTTTCTCAGCCTCCTTCATGTCCTTGCTGATCTGATCCAAGCCCTCTTCTATGCGGTCCAGTTGTTCTGCCCATGCGGGGGAGATGGGGGAGGGCGTGGGTGGCAGCAGGAAGGGGAATTGAAAGGGGTAGAAATATGCGAGCATGCACACACAAACACATACAGGGTACATATTTCCAAATGCACATATATGGCTGTAATTATATATGTCGATAAAGGATGAGTAAATAACAAAAGATGAAGAACACGTCTATACTTCCACATCTTGTGCGTATTCGGTATCATTAGCAAACAGATAATAACTACCTGTCATGCAGATGCAGCAGGAGTCATGAACTACTAATGATTCATTTGCAAGTAATTAGTTCATTGTTATCTGGTGTATATTTGATCTCTATTTAACTACGGAGTGTGTGAAGATAACTCATTATACCTCCCTGCTCGTCCAGCATAACAAGTGTCCTGATCCCTGCATCTTTACTCTGATGAAGAATTACAAAAATAATTCAGTACAATTGCACTTTGACACAGATAATTCATCATTAATTTTCTTTAAAACTCAATTCACTTTGATATATGAAAGTATATTTTGTATATTTTTATACATATGTTGACATGTTTGTGATGGTGCCTTTGTTGTATGTTTTTCAGTTTGTGTCCAGGGGCCAATTTAAGAGCCAATTTAACACCGAAGAATAATTATGTGGTCACATGATTCCTCCATGGTCATATGACTTCTTAAAGTTATATTTTACATGAGTGTTTTATGAAAGAATGAGATTTTATGATTGTTTGAACAATGTAAAAATGTAATGTGTAATGAATAAGAAATATTTACAATTCTGCAATATTGCTTATAATGTAACAGTTGTTGTAGTTGTTTTAAATGCTAAATTCATGTTCTTCAAGTTTTGTACTCACCTAGACTGTTATATATTATCAACAATATTACTGTCATAATCATGTCTGTTTTCATGTCTATCTGTTTCTCTGTTTATCCTGTTCCCCGGTCCTGTCCCTGTCACATGTTCCTTGTTTTCATTGAGTTCTGTCATCTGTCACATGTTCTTTTGTTATTGTCCTGTCAGTTTGATCATGTGCTCTTGGTTTTCATTCATTGTCATTATTAGTTCACCGTCTCCACCTGTGTCCGTTAATTAGTCATGTCTATCACCTGTGTAACCCTCATTATCCTCTTGTTCTCTCTCTGTATAAATTCCCTCTGTTTCAGTCCAGTCCTTGTTCGTTGTTAAAGTTACGTTCTTGTGTCTTGTATATTCTGATCCTGTCTTGTGTAAATAAATAGTTTAAAGTATTCATCAGTCCAGTGTCCTCGTGCTTCCTAGCACAAACCCAGAGCGTTACAATTACAGAATATTTCGATAAATATTTCTTATTCATTACACATCACACTTCTTTCTTTTAAAACAGTGATATTGTAGTATAATCGATATACTAGTTATTTTGATTTTTTTATATTTTCTGTTTTTGTTTTTTCATTTTAGTACATCAAGCTAAATAAAAATGACAAATGTTTACTATCACCTTGACATCATCACCAATAACTCATTTTAATAATGAGACGTATTATGCATGCTGTTCTGAATAATAATCACTCACCTCCTCCAACAGAAGCTTCATGTTTCTGGTGATCTCAAGGGACTGTCGGAGATAAAAAAAATTCAGTTACACTTTATTTTAAGGTGTCAGTATTACAGTGTAATTATACATTTAAGTACTGAGTAATGACAATTAGCTACATGTACTTACTATAGGGTTAGGGTTAGGATGGGGGTTTGGTTTAGGGTTAATTGCATATAATTATGTATAATTTCTAGTTATTGCTACAGTAAATACATGTAACATATGTAACAATGACTTCTGTGTCACTAAAAATTCAAAATGCAATGTTGACTAAAAAGAACATAAAACAGTTCAGAAAGTTTATTAAGTGTGATTCTATGGAGATTCTGATTAGCCTGATTTGTCAGTCAGATTGTTTTGAAAATGACTTGAGGGGGCCTGTATGGTATTTTCATATCACTGTAATATTGTTGAAGTGTTCAACTTGTTGCTATAGGCAGATTGTTTTTTATATTGTACTGGACTTTTTTATCACCTCGAGGACAATAATATAAGCCTACAGGTAGAATTACAAAACTATTTGAAATAAATGCTAGTAATAAACGCTCTGCATCGGAGTCCAGAACCCCATTGGGTTTATTTTGCTATGAAGTATGGCAGACTGTAGCCTACATTATCCATTCCATATCACCCAGAGGAAAATCTGGTGATGAATAATGGCTTCATTTATGTTTTACCTCACTACGTCACAATGGGAATCATAATAATTCTGCAGGTGCGTATATAATGTGTTTAGCATCAGCATCCTGGTTGCTATGTACCACGGGAATAATTGAGACCTGTAGTAACCTTTACACAGAAACACGGAAAATGTTTGATGTCATCACTGTAGGCCTGTTGATAAGCGGTTGTGCAACTTCATCAAAACAGGACAGCAAAGCACACGCCATCAGCTGAAGATCCACACAAATCAATCCAAATCAATGTAGAAGTTTGCTGCTTTAATCATTGTTGTTGGCATTACCTCATCTGTCACCTGATTGGCCCTCTTCTGCAGCTCCTCCACTTCAGATGTCATGGTGGAGTCGGCAGCTATCCTAGCGGAGTACTGCAGCAGGGGGGAGGACAGGTCGAGGGATGCGGTTATTCTTAGAGCAAAGGATTTATAAACGCAGCATGCCTCAGATTGACAGCAATAATTGGTCTGGTACAACGGAGAAGAAACGACACAGCATAAAATCAGACCCCCTCGTGAAACACCCAAACCATCATTTATTAATTGCTAGGTGCATCTCAGAATCAGTGTGCATCCCGAGCATTAGGGTGGAAAATTATATATCTCGACAAACCTTAAACAGCTGGAGCTTAAACTGTTTAAAGGGTGTGTTTAAGTTGTCACAAAGTCTTGCGCACCTTTATTTTGTGACTAAAGAAAAACAGCGGTAGGCATTTGAAACAAAGCAGCGAGGTTTATTTGCTGCTTAAGTTAAACTTAATGAAACATGTTCAGGTGCAATGGTAAATAATTTGAAATATGAACATGATGAACCAAAGGATGTGCTATGGAAATATACTGTTGAAGACAATGTCAAGTTGTCAAAACAATCATCAACATTTAATCCAATATCAATCTTGAAAAGTTTAATGATGTTTATGATTTGAAGGCATCAAAAATTCATCCCAAATTATTCCACTTTAAGCAGTTTCCCTCACACACACCACACCACAACACACATTTCCTCAGAGGAAACTGATATTCTACCTCTGTGGTTTTAATTACTACATCATAAACTTAAATTTATAGTCTTATGTATTAATGGGGGAAATCATTCATAAAATCTCCCTGCTCAACATAAATAATTCTTAATTGTACAATATATTGTATGGTTCACCATAGGAACATGCAGATGTATAGACCTGTGATCATATATGGACTAATCCTAGCATATGGGTATCTGATATAGAATAAGAAAAACTAATTTTATGGTATCAGAAAACTATTGATATGGTTAATGCACTCAAACTGTAAATGAAGATTGTTAGAATATATTCAAGTTAGTCTAAACTGAGTGGAATTTATCACAACAGGTCTTTTTATTTTTTTCATTATTGATCATAATTTGTCTACAAACAATTTACTGTTAGATTTTACTTATACCAAGAAGGCAGAACAAAATAATATTGATTTATCATCAACAATTAAGACCTAAAACTATAAAATGAGTCCCCCCCCAAGATTTATTCATCTCATTGCATTTTCATTTTCCAGCATACAGCAACTCACTGTATAATTTACTGGACTGCTTTGCCCGTGGGTTTTAAACCACAGGTGGACATGGACTTAATGAGGGGATTTCATCTGTTCACTAACGAGAGAAAACTACAGTAGCAGATTTTGAAAATTGTTTACACAAATTCCAGCATAAAGAGCAAAACAGTAAAAGCAACATTTTGCCTTATGAGCAGTAGCATTGAATAACAATAATGACCTGATAAAACTAAAGATTAGATACTTTTTATACAATATATTTATATAATTTACATCATGCATAATATTTTATCTGTGTACTGTTGTTGTCTCTGTGTACTGGAAGCTTCTTCTGTCTCCAAAACAAATTTCTTGTGTTTGCAAACCTCTAAATCTCTTTCTGATGTTAAAATGAACATAAAAATATTATTTAAAATATATAAATTACATAAATAAAGATTATATACATGGATTAATCTTGAACTTGAACCAAAATCAACTTTGAGATGATTATGTAATTATTTGCTTTCACATCTATTCCATGGAGAAAAAAAACTTGGTATCTCGGTAATCAATATCAGAATAAACTATAGGAGTGATAAAAAAAAAATAACCTCAAGATAAATAGCATCCCAATGCAACATTAAAGCATAACATTAACAGATGCCATATTTTCTGATAAATTACCAAAATTATCTAAAAGTTTATTTTTCAAGTAGACGTTTTAAAAATAATAATAATGCAACTCACCGTGTCACGGCAGATACACGCTTAAGCTTTATTTCCCCTGAGGATGACACAAAGACAAAGCCTACACCCGCGCTCAACACCTGTGTTTGCTCATTGATCTGATTTCAGCATCATCCACTCAGCGCGAGCAGACAGTTGTCTTCATCCCAGGTAACTCTGAGGCCACGCCCCCTCTGTGAAGACGATTGGCTGTTGTTACGCTCATTAATTTATGCTGGTCATTTTAATTGGCTGTTGTAACTGTCCATCATTTTCTACTTCAGCCCCTGATGCGGATAGATTGCGTTGCTCAGAGCAACCGGTGTTTGCACATGTAATGAGTGGAGATCTGCTTTTGTATGTTCAGAACAAATAATCTTTATTTGTACATCATCTTAATAACTCTGCAAAGATGACAGTTCATTCATATCCTCAGTGATTAAATAATATGGCTCTGGAATGCTGCTAAAAGCTATAATCTACAAACATATGAACATGGTTTTTAATCTTTGGTTAAATTATAAAGCCACAGTCATGGAATAAATGTAAAGGACATGATTGGCAAAGAACAAAATATGGAAATGTGGCACAAACTTAACCTTTAGAGACCACAATGCAAACACTCCATCTGGCGTTGCATCAAAGCTGCCATCTAGTGTAGAGGCACCGTATGATCATGCTGTCTAGCTAACAATAAAACTAATAATTATGTCAGTTAATAAAACATAAAAGACATTTAGCAATGACAGGCCACAAAGAAAAACTGACTAACGAATATAATCATGGTGAAGTATATTCTTCATCATTCAGGAGTACATAGTCAGCTGCAACCACTGTGAACAAGAAACAAAAGAGAGTTATATAAAAGCTAATGTAGCAGACTCATGGTCTAAGTCATAAAGTGTTGGTAATTATAGTTTACATATTGTACCTCTTGAATGTCGACTTTAATGGTGCCGTTGTTGTCTTTATCAAGTGTCTTGAAGGCACCTGAAAATAGTAAAACATTAGCAAAGCAATTCATGCTCAATCTAAAAATATACTGAGCCAGTGACAAAAGAATAAAGACATCAAGATATAATATAAAACGTACGACACATGGCATCCAGGCGAACAAGACACCCAATGAAATTATCAAAATCCATGTTGCCCTTTTCATCACTATATCGCCGAACGATCAACTGGAAAAGCTGATCATTGAGCGGGAACCCTAAAGGAGGGAACAAATAACAAATTAAAACATATTCTATTCCACTCTGACTTGTTGAATGTGAATTATGACTGGTATATATAGTATTTTTCCACAATATTGAAAAAAAAAAGCACAGAGGACTTTAGCACGCCTATGAAAACTCTAAGCCAAACTGTAATGTCAGGACTGACAACACTGCTCACCTGCTGCTTTGAAAGCTCCAGGCAGCTCATCAGACCCGATCACACCAGAGTGATCGGCATCATAAGCCTTGTAAATGCCCTAGATTTAACAAAAACAGGTTGCTCTGAAACATTTATGACAGGAAATGGAAATCTGTTGGATTCACAAGAGTACTAATAAAAATACTAAGTGGAAAACTTGTTGTTAAAGCAATTAGGGGAAAAAATCATGATAGTTAGTTGACACTAAATAGTTCCCCGAAAATAAAGTTTGTATAAGATAAAAAAAAGAGTCCCACTCTATAGTAAGTGTCTTTAACTTATATAACCCACTTATTATGTACATGCATGTTTTTTACACTGTACTTTATATTTACAATAAAATAGTAATTACAACTGTAATTTATGTTGGTTTGAGAAAGAAGATTTTTTTGAAGAATGTTGGTAGGCAGTTGATGGAAACCATTCTTTAAAATATCTTCTTTTTAGTCCAACAGAAGAGAAGAAAAAAAAAAATCATGCATATTTGGAACAAAATAACGTTGAGTAAATGATGACAGAATTTTTATTTTGGTGAACTATCCCTTTAACAACTAACCTAGGACAACATGCTAAAACATGCAAGCCAATGTGATGATTCATTCTAGAAACATACTAGCAGTGTGCTAATTCATGCAAACATACTATGTGCTAGCAATGTGCTAATTCATGCTAGAAACATGTAATGACATGTTAAAACATGCTAGCAATCTGTTAATTCAAGTCTTAGCATTTGTTTTAACAACTTTTCCATTTCTGTAATTAAATAATCTATAACTACACTGTTGACACTTCCCTAACACCTTAACTTCCCATGTCAATAGCAGCAAAAATGTTTTGGGTTGCACTTTGTGTTACAGTACGTGCACTTACATGTACTTACCTAAGAAAGAACAGGACAACACAAGGTAACTACATGGGTTAAGGTTAGATGTAGAGGTAGTTTCAGGGTTAGTACCAAGTTATTACCCAATTATTGCAATTATTATAATAATAAGTACATAATATGTACATGAGGAACAGGACTGTAACATAAAGTGCTACCGTGTTTTGCAATACAATATGAACACGGTAAGTACATTGTACCTATTGATTTCTAGGTACGTAGTAAAAGACACCTGATATAAAGTGTGACCCTATAAGCTGAAGTACAAAAAAAGTATAAAATTAAAAGTGTTTGTACCTGCCACCTCTTGATGTTATTCCAAAGATACTTGAATTCCTCAAATCCCAGTTTTCCAGTACTGTCACTCTGACAGCAGATAGTTAAGGCACAATTGATGTACCACATGTGCACTTATTCACAAAATACAATGTTAACATTCTGTTAATAATTGATTGTATTGAAGGATACATCCATTACTGCAACCATGCTTCTGCAGGACTCAATAGTGAAACCATCGGTCTTCAGATTGCCATCTAAAAATGAAAATAAGGGATCATCTTATTAGCATCTTTTACATATCACCTCATTTGTGTCATATGTACATATGTTAAAGAAACTTACGTTTGGAAATAATCTTGTTAAGGATGTTCATCAGTTCATTCGGGCTAACCTCCATGTCCTGTGATGAGAGGAAATGAATAAAAATGTCAGAACAGCTGCTCTCTTCTTTCAATACAGGCTTAAAACAACCTCACTTTTTCATTTCATTTCATTTCACTTCTCTTTATTTGACATGGACATCGCAGTTACATTGGACAGACCATATGCACTTGCTTAAGTGTTTTAGCACATATGCTAATTTTCAACACAAGTCCACAGGAGGCTTTTTAGGAGAAAAAACAAAAACAAACCAACAATACCAATAATAAACATAATAATAACAGTGTTAATAATATAAATAATAATACAACACTAATAATACAGAGATAATTTAAAGACTAGTAATATACAAAACTTATAGATAAATATGTATTTTATGTCAGCAGTTCTCAACCAGGGGGCACAGAATGACTTTAATTCATTTGATTAGTTATTTAAATATAATTGAATTATTTTAAGTGTAAACACGTCAAAATCAAGTTGTAACCTGAAAACACCCTTTAATAATTATTGTTTTTATTTAAAACACAGAATCCAAATCTTGAATTTTACAGAATCACAAAATGAATTATGTAATTTATTTACAGTTTCTGTTAATTAAAGTTCTAAAAAAAGATAATAATTTGATTATGCTGTTCGCATTGCTTCATGGAATTGCAGTTCTTTCCCTCAGTAAAGCCGTTCAGTACACAGTTTTGTACTTTTGTCTTTTTGTCTGATTTTCAAAAACTATCAAATCAAAGTTTGTAGTGTCACCTTGTAGCCGACTGGCTTGGTTCATGGCTTATAACTCTTTATCAAAGACTTTTTTAAATCCCTATGGGAAAAATGAATGAAAAAATACTTCCAGAACCAGTGCTGCTGACAAAGGGTCCAGTACTCTATTGTTAAAGGAAAAAGTAACTTCCGTGAAGAACATTTTCCACTAGTGTAAAAGTGGAAAAACTTTGGAGAGCTCCTGCATCTAATGAATCCAGTACTCCAGGCTTCCACACCCCTCTATGATTCAACACAAACCAATCCCATCGGGACGGTCTTCTTCACAATTGCAGGAATGTGAAAAAAGAGGAAGAGCCAGTCATACTTCTGGCCCCCGGGTTAAGCGTGGTATAACCACACCCGTTTTGTTAGTAAACCTCTCTGAAAACCATGTGAAAGCCATGCTGGGTGGAGCGAAGTGGTGGAATGTGGACACTGCCTTGATGTGGGTTGAAACCGGAACGTCTGATGAATGTGTTTAAATGTTTCTGATTTGTGAAAGTGTAGTAAGTCCTTTATGGATCTTTGTATGCAGGTGCAGGGATCATTTGAGAAGTGTGGGAGGATACAAATGAACCTGACTGAACTGACAATCTTATTAGGAACTGCACTGCAGTACAAACATTCAAACACTCCAATAAAATGGAAATTAAAAACAACATTGGAAAGAACAGATAATAAGACTGAGGTCAGGACAGGTCTACTCACATCCCCTGCAAGTTGTTGAAACACTTTGCGAAACTGCCTCTCCTCATCGGTTTCATTCTGGCTTGCATATGCGAGTGGTCTTTTGGGAGGAGGCTGAAAGAGCAGACAAGTAAAGTACTGTGAGAAGTGCATTAAACTTTTTCAAGAGGCAAGGTAAGAAATCAATGGACCACTATATTAAACTTCTAGGACTGACCAAAGTGCTTAATGACATGGCACAAACTCAACCATCAACACTATGAAAAATGTAAAAGAAATACATAAATATGCAAACTCACAGGGTCAGAAGGAACAAACTGGTCGATGTTGCTGTAATGGATGGAAAAGGTTGTCATTGATGAATTGTTGAAAATGTAGATGTTTTGCTTTGAACAAGCAGTACAGGCTTACCTGACAACATCTACGAGCCCTTTAAGTAATTTTTGGGCCAAAAACATCTTGAGCACTTTGAACAAGGCAGGGAAAAGAAAATATAAATATATGATTAGATAAACATGATTATGCAAGTTTAACTAAACATACTGCAATATATTGACACATACCATCAGCTCACTAGAAAACCCATTTATCAATATCTAACAGTAAAAATAACTTTATAGCCAATATATGGTATTTACCTCGGTATCTATCTAGTTCTAAAGGTAAATAAGTGAATAAACAAACCATTTCCTGCACAATGAGTGTCAGTAGTATACAGTTCTATGAATTGGTAAGGCGTTAGCTTTACGCAGCTGTCTGTAAAAAACGACTTTTAAGTTTCAGTTTAGTAGGCCGTTGTGCTTAAATTCTGACGCACATCCGCAATTAATAATGTTATCCATTTATACTACTATTTTATGGGAACTTACCAGAACAGAGACGCTGAATAGGTCCAGCGGAAAGGTACAGAGAAGAAAGACGAGCTGCACAGGTAAACAGATAAGAGTAGCAGTTTGAGAAAGGCGTTGATGGATTGAGCAGCTCTCCACACCCAGTCCACTGATTTATCCAACTCAAGGTCCTAAAACCAGCCGAGTTTCTGAACAAACGCTGCAGATGTGATGCGTCATGACGTCAAATTGTAGTCCAAGGGTCTGTATTTTCAAATAGCTCATGTTTTAAGCGCCCCCTAGTTTACAACTTTTGTATTACATTGTTGATATTCTTTTTTTTAAAATTCAACTTTCAACATACAAACATGCAATGACATTTCTTGTTGATATTCTTATAAAGTGACAGTTTAAATGAAAGAAAAAAATTCCAACAATATTCTGCCATTGCTGCCTTTATTTCTTGCAAATGTTACCAACTAGCCAATGCATATATGTACTGACTGATTGTAATTAAAAAAGAAATGCAGTTTGAAAAAACAAATCGAACAAAACAAATAAAAATAGATATTATTTATAAATAAATAAATAAATAAATAAATAAATAAAAATCAACCAAAAAGTACACAAAAACATTTTTTTCAACCTTTTTTGTTTCAGGGAGCATTTTCAGGTACTGCTTAATTTGGTTAAATGTGGTGTGTAATTAAAAAGATACTTTTAAACTGACAGCAATCATCAATCATTCAGGTTTACAGTGACCTCAGCAAATATGTACAGAGAATTTATAAAGCAAATCATTATTTACAGAAAATGTACTCTCACTTTCGTAGGAAAATATACTTTTTTTCTTTAGTGAATATTCTAAAAGCGCTCAATTTAATTAATTTAATTACATTTTTAACCAAATTTCATATTTATAAATGCAAATTAAAAGCCAACTTTATGACTTAAAGTAAGTTATGCAGTAAATATGAGACACATATGCCTTTAAAACTTTGTGAGCTCCACAATGCATTTATCTCATATTTTTATACCTGATTGTAGCCTTATTTTGATTTTTATATGATTACATTTATATTATTTTATAGTTGTTTTTCTTTTTTTCTTGATCATTTTATTTTTTAGTGTTGTATGCATAATTGTATAAAGTTGTAAAAAATATATTTTATTTTTAAACGAAAGACCATGTATAAATTCAATGTTTATTCAATAACAAAAATGACCCCATGCGGCCCCGCCCACCACGTGACGTCGAACAGGATGTAGATTTGCACAGGGAAGTGTAGCTCGCGCAGAAGTTGTAACGTCAACTGCTTCCTTGTAACAATGGCGACCGATTCTTTGGTGTCGGTAAGACTTAGAGGAGTACTTATTGTTGTCATTCTTCATTTCGTGTTAATACCACCGCTGACAGCTATATCAGAGCCGGGCAAATGGATCCTGGATGTGAATAATGTAAGTACATCATCACCTGGGATATTCAGACTACGTGAAATCTTGACCCTCGTGTATTGTATTGTATTGTATTATAGACTAGAGTGATCGTTGTATTTCCACACACAACACCAGTTAACACTTACCATATGTTAATGTATTAAAGCATATATTGGGGATCCATAATATGTGTTATCTATGCTATGCTATTTTACAGGATTTCTTAGTCTGTTCATGCCTTATTAATGCTGAATACATACTAATATTTAAATTGCAGCTATAAATACATAGTGTAGTCGTGGCCTAATGGTGAGAGAGGTTGCAGGTTCGATTCCCACGCCGGCAGGAATTGAAAGTGGGGATTGTGAATAAACAGCACTCTCTCCAGATACCATGTCACAATGTCACTTGAGCAAGACACCTAATCCCTAATTCCCTCTTTTTGGATAAAAGTGTCTGCTAAATGACTAAATGTAGAATTCTCCTTTTTCTCTTTTTCAGAAAGATATAGGGATCAACGGAAAGTTATTCTATCTTCCGAAGACAATGTTCAATGATACTTACATTGCAATAAACGGTGAGTATGCTCTTTACTTGGTCAGAGTACCCCCCCCCCATTACTAAAATAATTTAGTCTCATCCATCAGTGAGTGTTATGGTGTGGCTGCTCTGTGCATTATTTGTATTAATCTGCTGAATATATTTTAGGGCTCAATGGAAATTGTGGTGGTCTTGTAAACTTCACGATCTCATGGTATTTGCGGAGTTCTCCTTGCCACGATGAAGTGTTTGGACTTAATGTGAGTGGATTTTTATATTTAAAAAAAAGGTGCTGTTTTGAATAAATCTTTTTAATATACAAAATTGTCTTTTCTCCACAAAGCCCGACTCGGCGGTTCACTATTTTAACAGCCACAATGTACTGCGGCCAGGAGGCAGTGGATTCTACATCAGCCACTCGTATAAGCCTATAGAGTGCAAATCTATTATTGATGCAAATAAGGTACATGACAACTTTTCTTTGTAATGCATACCTTGTTAAATAAATGTATATTTTGTCACTATGTTTTTAGTTTAGTTATGGCAGAATTCAGTTAACATGAATTTCAAAGGCTCTGTCAATAAGCGTCTCTTTTTTTTCCTCCATTGAACACACCAGTTTGCAGTAGAAGACTTTGATTTACCTACAGGTCTGACGTCATTACCTCAGGTGAGTTGAATTATTACAATTTTATATAAGGGATACTGTACAATTGTCTGACCATTATTGAAAAATACAACCCAGCAGTGTGATCTGGACTTGACTCACCCCATGGCTGCTCGGATGGATGGATGGATATGAAATATTGATTTGTCAAGTGTTTGCGAGATGAAAGAGGCCATGGAGTGATGAAACTAGCACAGCTATGTAGGAAATCTGTCTAATAGTCAGAGTGCTGTGATTGACCAATCAGAATCCAATATTCCTAATAGCTATTTTTATCAAGTATTTTATTTGTCTCTCTGATGATCTGACCAGATTCTGTCTCACTGTTGTTTAACTGACATGTTTTTATAGCTAACCTAGACAGCCAAAGCTTAAACGACAAGCAGACCTTTCTGTTCATTTGAATATGTGGTCTAACCAGTTGTTTCATTGGTTCTTTTGAGTGCATTCTTAGATTCATCTTTCATAAACGTATTTTCAGTGTAGATTTTGTCCAAAGAGGAGTGGTCCTGACACATTTCTAAAACTGAACAATAGGAGATGACAACAACAGAATTATGTTCGGGGAAAAAAGTTTTACTGAAGTAAAACCTCAAGTTTTACTTAAGCTGAAGCCAGAAAATGTATGAGAATATTATCTGCTCTGTTTTTCAGCCAACCACAGTTAAACAAAGCAGACGAAGGAGGGAAGGAGAGAAGACAGAAGTACAGGCGAAAGATGTTTGTTCATTTTCTGTTCAATATTTTTACCCTCACACTGAAAATCAGAATTGAAACCTCAATTCTCTTAAAATGAAGTCTATCATTATTTACTCTCCCTCCAAATCTGTGACATTTTTTCTCTTGTAGAACACGAAAAGAAATGTTTAGCAGAATGTCTGAGCTGCTCTCAAAATGAATGGAGACTGCCGGGCTTTCGGGTTCCAAAAATAGCAACATAAAACCAGAATAAAAGTAGTCCCTATGACTTGTTCACTATATCGTGAATCATCTGAAGCTATGTGATAGTTTTGTGTGAGTAACAGACAGAAATTTGAGTAATTTTTCACAAGTCTTTGCAATCATGGTCACCATTTACTTTCATTGAATGGAAAAGAATAACTTTATACATTAATGTGTACAACATGAGAGTGAGTAAATAATGACAGAATTTTGACTCCTTTTAATGTCTTCTTGATATGATTTATTAAATCCATTTTTTTTATTGTAAATGAAGCAAAGATGCAATATGATTTTCCATGCCAACAAAGTTAAGACTTGAATGCAGATTTATAAAAGTACACTTTTCCAAATGTTTGCATGATCAGGCTGCTGCAGCAAATCCATCGAGTGCTCCGAAAAGCAAAGATTCTCCATTAGTGAAAACCTCCGTGAGTATTACAGCGCAGAATCGCAATTCAAAAATGTTTCTTTAATCTGGCTCTTTCTTTACATGCATTTTGTTGTTGTAGCAAAAACAGTCTAAATCACACATCGCAGTGGCACGAACCTGGGAAGATAGCCCTTATATGTTCATCGTCCAAATTCTAGCAGATCCACCTGCCAAAGAAACGAAATGGAGCATAAGACGTAAGATTATAATCAGACATAATAATGAGGTTTATGTAGTAATAAACTATTTATGGAGCTCACAAAGTCAGATCTTTTATTATCAGCAACAATTTTATAACTAAACAGTAATGTTTTAAAATAGATTTAATATTTTAATATTAATAGTTTTAAAAAATATTAATATATTTTTATTTCAAACTACAGTGGAGGTCAGGATGCGTGGCCCCTATGAATTCATCTCAGCATCTGAATGGCCTTTGATGATTGTGAGTGTTTTTTTTACCTTTTTTTGTCTAACTGTTTATGTTATTTTTGCATTTAACTTACAACATATCAGTGATTTGTGTATTGTCTTGCAAGGTTTTTTTTATATGCAAAAGTTTTCACTTTTTTGCACATTGTCCTCAGTTCTACATGGTGATGTGCATCATCTATGTGATTATGGGCGTGCTGTGGTTGGCTCTCTCGGCTTGTTATTGGAGAGACCTGCTGCGGATTCAGTTCTGGATCGGGGGAGTGATCTTTCTGGGCATGATTGAGAAGGCAGTCTACTATGCCGAGTTCCAAAGCATCCGTTACGATGGCCAATCAGGTAACACTAGTTAAAAATGTATCCTTAAAACTGAGATATTTATTCACGTCACAAACAGTTTGAAGTGTGACCATATTGTGCGTTTGCAGCGGAAATGTGACATTTTGTGTGTAGTGCACTCAAATTAGGTCAGATTTTAAAGGGTCACTATGAAGAGAAATTAAGGCTGTTTAACATTTAGTACTTAATGCTTTAATAAGTATTTGTAGTAATCTAGTATATTAAAAAATAAAGATGCTTTTTTATGTTCAACACAAATGCAAACTATTTAGATGTACAGCATAGTATTGTGGCCAGGGCTTGACATTAAATGGTTAGTTGACCCAAAAATGAGACTTCTGTCATTAAGTGCACACTCTCATGTCGTTCCAAACCCGTAAGACCTTAGTTCACCTTTGGAACTCAAATTAAGATATTTTTGATGTTTTTTTTTTATCCTCAATAGAAAGCAACGAAATTACCACAATCAAGTCCAGAAAAGTAGTAAAAACTTCGTTAAAATAGTCCACGTGACTACAGTGGTTCAACCTTAATGTTATGAAGCGACAAGAATACATTTTGTGCGCAAAAACAAAACAAAAATTCATCTCTTCCCTGTCAGACTTGTACGCAGTTAACACAGTTAAGTGCTTCCGTGTTTCCATCCGAACGCCAATACTGAGTGAGCAAAAAAGTTAATGTCAAGCCCAGATTGTGGCCCATTAAATCAATAAATCCTTAGTCTTATGTTTGATGTGACTGATTCTGTAAATATGCTGTAAAGCTTTGATAGGGTTACTATAGTGAATGTAGTCATCACGGTTCATTATTTTGTGTGTCCAGTTCAAGGTGCAGTGGTGTTTGCTGAAGTTCTTTCGGCTGTGAAAAGAACCCTGGCTCGAGTGTTAGTCATTATTGCTAGCCTGGGTTATGGCATAGTCAAGTAAGTTGTTTTTAAGCAGTGACATATGGAGGCATAGTATCTTCACATTAGAATTAGAATCTGTTCTAATCTTTTATTCAGCAAGGATGCATTAAATGCTTTAAAGACTTCATTACATTCGACATTTTTGTTAGAAAACTTACATTTCAAATAAATGCTGTTCTTTTGAAATTTCTGTTCATTAAAAATTTGTGAAAAATGTGAGTTTCCACAAAAATATTAAGTAGAACAACTGTTTTCAACAATGATGATAATAATAAAATGTTTCTTGAGCATCAGCATTTTATAATGATTTCTGAAGGACTATGTGACTGGAGTAATAACTTATTTTAACCTGTAATGATATTTTGACATTTTTTTTACTGCGTTTTTGATCAAATAAACGCAGCCTCGTTGAGCATTAGAAACATTAAAAAATTCTGACCGCAAACTTTTGAACAGTAGTCTAAATATAAGTGTAATGCTATTTGCAGTTAATTCTGGAATTTAAGTTCAATTCTAGCAAAGCATTTATTATAAGATTAATCTTCAGCGTAGTTCTATACATTTTCCGTTCAATAACACTGCCTTTTTGCTGCAGGCCAAGACTAGGAGCGTTGCTGCACAGGGTAGTGGGAGTAGGACTGCTCTACCTTATCTTCTCCATCATAGAGGGCGTCCTGAGGGTCAACACGGTAAGCAGAGTCTCACCTCTGAAACCAAACACACTTTCACTGCCAATAATAAATTGTGGCTAGTGGAGAAACATCTCCCACTTTGTGGCTAACCTTCTAATTTAACATGATGATGTTGTCATGTGAAGCTTAACGTTTCTGTCTCGCAGGAACACGGTGGTTCAAGCAGGCTGCTTTGTGACATTGTTATGGCCCTCATTGATTCTTGTATTGTGTGGTGGATATCCTTTCACAAGTCAATTATCTGTTAAGAACGTGTCATAATAGTGTTCATTTTGTGCTGCTATTACAGTTACTTCTGCATGGTGGACTTTAGGATAGATAAATGGAAATGACAGCTGATTGAACAGGAACTTCTAAATGTTTTTTTTTCTATTTCAGTGATAGTGCACTGCATACAGTACTCTGTGCCGTTCTTTTTGGGATGCCATGTTATGGAAATTTAAGTCATTGCTCTTCTCATTCTTTGGCACTTGTGTTGGTGGTGGTGTACCATTGAGATAATGCCTTGTGGAATATCTTCTTTCCCCATTTTCAGTCTTGCTTCCAAGCTAGTAGCATGATGTAAACCTGCCTTTGTTGGGCTGAATGATGGTTAGGGATTGCAATTTGTGAGCATTTAGAACTAGGGCTGGGCGATGTATTAAACATGAAGATAATTTCCATTGCAATAGAAAAGAAACAACATAAGATTTTTACACTACTCAATTTCTAAAATGCTATTTATTTGAAAGCGGTGGTTTTTACAGTCATAGGCTAACACAATGCTATGACGTTTTCTATGAAAATTCATTGAATTGTTAGTGTGACGAATTATAACCGTTCCCAGATGGCGGGCATTTAAAACATTAAGATAGAAAACAGTTAATTAATATTATAAAATATTAATATAATTTTTACTGTATTTTTGATCAAATAAATCCAGCCTTGGTGAGAATAAGAATTTATGCTAAAAAAAAATATTAAATGTAATTTGTGTTTGTGTTCATTCAGTGAAATTCATCTCTTGATTATGTTTGACTATTTTTACTGTATTTCTTGCGTTAATCAATTTGGAAATTATGTGGTTGAAACTACATTTCCCTTTGGGGAAAAAGTCACTCTTTCAAGCAATCTTAGAGAAAAATTATTGAGGCTCTGAATATCTTAAAAACAATCGTCCAGCCCTATGTAGGACCCTCTGATGGTGGTGTGAGTGACGGTGCTACTCTTCTCTCTCTTCCTCTGGCTTTCTCTCTCTTCCCCTCTCTCTTCCCCCTGTATTGTTCTGCCAGGCTGAAGATGACCTGGTGTTGCTGGCTGCCATCCCCTTGGCTGTTCTCGACTCTACCCTCTGCTGGTGGATATCCTACGTTTCTCCATTGCTGCTTGTGTGTGTGTGTGTGTGTGTGTGTGTGTGTCCCTCTTTCTCTCTTACTGGGTTATTTAACATTGGCTTTTTGTATGTCGGTCAGCCTGTTAGTCAGCCTTTTTTGTCCTCCTTCCCTTTGCGATTCCCTAGATTTTCTCCATTCATAAACCTTTATTCACCTAAAGGACAAACTCATCTACGTTACAGTCAGTGGGTCAGGAAGACTCTCTAAAGTTCTCTATAATTTCTGTTCCACATCAATTTTTTTAACTGCAAAGTTTTAGAGCTCAGCTAATTCCTAATGTTCACAACCAAGTGATCAGATATAGTCCTTGACTCTCAGTCACATCTTCATTAGCCTGGCCCAGACAATGAAGCTCCTTCGGCTGAGGAGAAACTTGGTCAAGCTGTCCCTGTACCGACACTTCACCAACACTCTCATATTCGCGATCATCGGTGAGCACACACTGCACACCACTACACTATTGTGTGAATTGTTTTTGACATTAATCACTGGCACGTAGGCATTTCAGTACAGTACTGTAATCCATTTAATGTAATTTTTGCACACAGAATTATGATTGGTCTGTCAAACATCTGGGTTACATGATTTATTAATGGAAAGTGAGCCGTAATTGGGGACATTCAATCTCTGTCTCTTTCTCTCTTGCTGTATTTAGGTTGATAACTTCAAACTATTATTTCACTAAAAACTTGCCAGCACTGATATTCCCTTCATGATGCACTACAGTTCAAAAGTTTGGGGTCATTATGTTTTTCTTGATTACTTTTATTCAGCTAGGATGCTCAAAATTTATCAGATGTGACCGTAAAGAAGTTTTTAAATGGATTTCGTGTATACACTCACCAGCTACTTTATTAGGTACACCTTGCTAGTATTGTGTTGGACCTCCTTTTGCCTTAGGAATTGTCTTAATTCAAAGGTGCTCTATTGGATTGAGATCTGTGGAGGCCATTTGAGTTTAGTGAACTCATTGTCAGGTCCAAGAAACCAGACATGATTTGAGTTATCCTGCTGGGATACCCATCAGATGATGTTGTCATAAAGGGATGTACATGGTCAGCAACAATACTCAGGTAGGCTGTGGCGTTTAAATGATGCTCAGTTGATACTAAGGGACCCAAACTGTGCTAAGAAAATATCCCCCACACCATCACACAACCACTTGAACCATTGATATTTTCTCCAATTTCTGACCCAACCATCTGAATGTCGCAGCAGAAATCGAGAGTTGTCACACAGGCAACGAATTTCCAATCTCCTATTGTCCAATTTTGGTGAGCCTGCGTGAATTGTAGCCTCAGTTTCCTGTTCGCTGTGGTCTTCTGCTGCTGTAGCAGATCTGCTTCAAGGTTCGATGTGTTGTTGCGTTCAGAGATGCTCTTCTGTAGACTTCGGTTGTAACAAGTCTTTATTTGAGTTACTTTTGCCATTCTATCGGCTTGAACCTGTCTGGCCATTCTCCTCTGACCTCTGGCATCAACAAGGCATTTTCACCCTCAGAACTGCTGCTCACTGAATATATTCACTTTTTCGGACCATTCTCTGTAAACTCTAGAGATGGTTATGAGTGAAAGTCCCAGTAGATCACCAGTTTCAGCCCATCTGCCATCAACAACCATGCCAAGTTCCAAGTCACTTAAATCCCCTTTCTTCCCCATTCTGATGTTCAGTTTTAACTTCAGCAGTTTCTTGATTATGTCTGCATGCCTTAATTGCATTGAGCTGCAGTCATGTGATTGCCTGATTTAAATATTTTCATCAAAAAGCAGTTGAACAGGTGTACCCAATAAAGTGGTCGGTGTCAAAGCCACGTAAAGGTCACAAAAAAGTGTAATGTCTGCTAACGCTGCGGTACACCGCAAAGGAGACGAGGCCAAAAAATTATTATTTTTTTTTATTAGATGTTAATGGAGCTGTGAGGCTTCACTAGGCTGGACATGGTCAATCCTCAACATGTTTGCTCTTAAAACGTTCATTTTGGATTGATCTATTTTTAGAGTTTACACTGAAAAAATGCTGTTTTATGAGAGCAGTCAAGGACAATTGTGTTCATGGTACCCGCAAAGAGTGACTGATCATCGCACGACTCTGAATGAAATTCAATGGCGTCCGGTTTGTAGTGGGAATGGTTATCAAGGCACACATGATCCAAATTAGCCGTTATGCTTCCTCCAGTGGTAGACCCACGGACCCTCGTATCTCCCAATAAAAATCTCTGCTGGTGAGTGCAAATGAAGAATCTTCAGGAAGAATCCTGAAAAAATCTATCACTGTTTCAACATTGATATTTGATATTAATAATTATAACACTGATGATAATAAGAAATGTTTCTTGAGCATGAAAGCTCAGCTTATTGTAAGGATTTCTGATTTGAATATATTTTACTCTATTTTTGATCAAATAAATGCAGCCTTCATGAGCATAAGAAACTTTATTAAAAAAAACATACCAACCCCAAACTTATGAACGGAACTGTATGCAAATATAATTATTTTGCCTTATTTTTTATTTTTTTGGCCACATGCTCTCATAATGAAATTCTGATTCCCTTGCAGCTTCTGTTATATTCATTGTGTGGACAACAAAGACCTTCAAGTTAGCCAAGTGCCAATCTGTGAGCGTTCTCTTGTTACAAGTAACCATTTCTGTTTCTGCTTTTTAGTTAAAGTATACTTTAATTGACACCTATTTGCCATCAACTGCTCTTGTAGGACTGGAGAGAGCTGTGGATAGACGATGCTTTCTGGCGCTTCCTGTTCTCTAGTATCCTGCTCGTCATCATTTTCTTATGGAGGCCTTCAGCAAACAACCAGAGGTAAAGCACTTCACCATTTGTAAACTCAGCTAATAGTGGAGACAAGCTCATCAGTCTCTGTCCTTCTGAACCCTTCAGGTATGCCTTCAGTCCACTGGTGGATGAAGTTAGTGAGGAAGAGGGCGAGCAGCTAATGAATGAAGCCTTCGGTAAGAGTCTTAATTAACAAATTAGAAGGTGTGAGACAGAAGTAGCGGGCTGTATTTAAAGGTGACGGAGAAATAATTCTGCACTTGAGATATTTGAAAGCTGCCCTTCAATATATGATGTTTGATTTAAAGTTGCACTGAAGTAGCGATTCTTGTGTATTGTGATGTACATCCGAGTGTAACAGATTATCAAAAAAGAAAAAAGATAGGTTGGGACTTGGTTAAATGAGCAATTTTTTTTTTTTTTTTGCATTGAAACATCAGTCATTCACAATAAGATCCATAACAAGTGTTTTTAAAATAGATGGCTTGAAATGCAAATTTACCCTGGCTTTAAAACAACATACAGTTTATGTTACATCAGCACACTTGAATGCTGTGTATCAAGTCTGCAGATCAGCCATTGTTTGGTTGACTGACTGTGTTTAGCCAGTTCTAACCAGTTATTCTTGAATCTACAGAGGGTGTGAAAATGAGAGGGATGAAACCAGAGACCAATGGAACTGCAAAACTCAGTAAAGTGGTAATGCACAACAATACTTGCCCCAAAAAACTGTTTCATTGACAATAAAAATGTTGTATTCCCAAATTAAAGAATGCTTTATGAAATATAATATATAAAACACCTTGTTGTGAGAAAACAAACGCTCTTTATAGTGTATTCTCAGATAAGCTGCATGTTTTTTTTTTTGTCATGTCAAATTTGTTTTGTTCACCACAGGACGAAGATCTCAAATGGGTTGAGGAGAACATTCCCTCATCAATGGCTGATGTGTAAGTCTAGTGATCATACAAAAGTCATATGTTTACAGAAATTATGGTTAGAATGACAAATAACTCTTATTATCTAAAACTAATATTATACTATTATTAAACTACTATTATATTTTCTGACTATTTGTACACTCAAAGACATCGTCAGTTTGCCTGTAAATCTACTAGCAATTACTGCCGTGTCATTGACGTGTCCTTTTCTTTGTTTTGCAGCGCACTGCCGCCTCTGCTAGACTCAGACGAGGTAAGTGTCTCATACTCTGGTAGGCCAGCAGTGGGCGCCCTTTGAGTTTCCAAAGTAGAACAGAGAGCGATCAGCCGGTCACGTCACAGTGTTTACCCTCGCTCCCTCTCTGTCGGTTGTTTTCTTTCTGCTTGGAACAAAAGGAGCGCTGAGGCTTTGGAGGTTTTGTCTGACTAATAAGACCTCACTAAAGCTAACATTGGACGTGTTCATTTCGAACCGCAGCCAATACGGACAAATCTCTTAAAGAGGAGATCAGAGATTACATGCTACAATACATGCAGGCTTTTAGGTGTTTATGTAACCGTGTTGATTATTTCGGGAGTTTTATTGTATTGCACAGCATTTTTTTTAAATGTCTAATTTTCTCCATTGTTTAAAAGATTTCCTCTCATGATTTTTCTTTTCTTTTCTTTCCTCAATCCCCCCCCCACCCCACCCCCCAGGAGATCATGACCACTAAATTTGAGATGTCCAAAATGGAGTAGATCTATGAAGATGTATGTATTGTGTATATAATATGTGTATGACAATGCACAACTGCTTTATCCCAAAAGATGAGCTTTTCATAAGCAACGTCTGTAAATATGTGCAATGATGAGGGTAATGCACTAAAGGACTTTTTGTTTTATTTTTAATTGCCTGTTTGTATTTATATTTTCTCAGATAATATGGTGTAAGAGTTTCTTAAAACAACTGTAAATTGCCTTTGACTGTTGTTTACATATCTACAGTACAAAATGTGATTAAAACACATTAGTTTGTGCATTGTGCTGTTTTACTAAGAGGCTTTTGCACAACAATCCTCTTATTAATCACATAAAGATGGGAAAACATGTCAGATGAAAGCTCTCTTTTCTGGTTTTCTTTAATTCGTCAGTATGCTTTCATAGATTAAGCAAACCTCTCTGACCTGGTGGTATTTTCAGTAAAAGTGGCCATTAAGTGTCATCATGCTGGCCTGTGGACCATTAAGCAGATTGTCTTTTCAATGGAGTTATCTAACGTGAGTTTTTAATGCTCTGTGTCATAGTTAATAAAAACTCGTCTGCCTTTGGGTGCAGTTAGATGACAAGGGAAAATGAGGCTGCTAGATTTTTGTCCATCAACAGTCTACATTTTAGGGGGGAAAAGGATTTAAAAAGACTCTAAAACAAAGGGCAAAGGTTGGGTTTTCCCCCCCCAATTGATCCAAGCTCATTTGTCCCTCTTTTTAAATCCTTTTTTCCCCTAGAACCAGTTAAACTATTGGTCACAGGATATCTAGCAGCATGTGCAGATGCTTGTTACAAATTAAGTGTTTTATTTTTATAGCAAAAACAGTAAAGTTAGTACCATTGACCCTTTTTGACATGTAAGATGAGACTCACTGCTTTGACAACATATGCCAAGTCTGTAAAGTCCACCCGGGTTGTGTTGTCGATTGGTATTGATTACATCTCAAAGCCACATTCAAAAGTCTGTCATGCAGAGTGTCAGTTTCACCCACTTGCCAATACAGTCTCAATATCTCTGTCCTGTTTTGTCCCTGTTAAGTCAGCTCATTATCTGTTAATACTTCCACACGGTTCTTTGTTAACCCTGAACCTGCGGTGAGCTATAGGGAATGCTGCACCAAAACCTGTTGCTAGGCATTCTGTTAATCTGCAGTTAACGTGCTAATAGCATAATCTCGGTGAATTAGTGTAAATAGTTGACAGCATGATGGTGGTCAAGGATGGTACATTCACAATCATATGAGCCCAATATAACCCAATATAAATAAAGCTTTGTCATCACTGGAATGAATTCCATTTTTTAAATTTATTAAAATAGAAAACAGTTATTTTAAATTGTAGTAATATTTTTACTGTATTTTTGTTGTGGTGAACATCAGAGACTTTAAGATTCGCAATCTTTCCAAACTTTTGACAGGTACTTGGTGTGCATGCCATTTCATCTGTTAATATGGGTCAGCGTTTCTTTGAAATGTTCTGAAATCTGTTAATGGCAAAGATTGGTATAACCTGCAAGAAAACCCAGAGAATTACTTAATGTTTAATGGTGGTTTATTCATGTACACAAGATAACAGTCTAAAAACAAAAACACAGAGATTAGAGCACATTCCGTATTGAACTCACAATTCGGGGGGCAGTCTGGCGGGCTGTTATTTTAAATGTGTCTGTGTCACATATATCTAGTCAAAGGAAAACTACAAACAGAATGGCAATTAATATAAAACTAACAGTCTTTATGATCACGGTACTTTGTGATCACTGAGATTAACATTTCAAAGGAATGTCATTTATGACAATATAAAATCTCACTAGTAGACAGGCAAAACATTTACAATGATGGAATGGTAGCAAGAACTGCACTGATTGATGATTCTGAATTATTGCTTTTCAAGATTTTTTTAAACTAAGTGGATTGCATCTCTCACCATGGTGAATCGTGGCGTAAACATGTGATTACTCCATATTTTGGGGGGGAGGGGGGCAAAGCTCCTCGCTGAACGAATCCCATGCAGATCTAATCCTCTTTGTGTGGCATCACACGTTTCCCGCCTTTTTTTCTGGTAAATAATAACAGAAGAGATTTCAGAATATATTACAATATATTTCTACAATTAAAACTTTCATTTTAATATTTAATTATTCACACATTTTTGTCACAGAGGAGAGGTAATTTAGGTTCACCAAAAATACATTTTGTGAAGTTTATAGTACAGAACTGCAAACACTACACAACTGCAAGTGAACATCCTCGACACAATTATTATTGGGTCCACATTAACACTGAGACATGCTATAATTTTTCACTTACTAAATTATTACAGGTAGAGAATACTTCCTGAAAATACACAAATTGGTACTTTGGGTAACTTCACAACAGCTCATTTAAAGCACCTGTACCTTTCTTTGAGTTCACTGACCCTAAAGTTCACAACTTTTAAAGGGGTTATGGAATATAACAATAACTTTTTGACATGTGCCCACAACACCAGAACATGTTCCCACAAACAGATGCTGAACATCAATACAGAGATCCCTGATTTAAGGTAACTTCTCTGTGACAGTAACTGACATCAAAATCTGTGTAACTGCTATTATTTTCAGGCTGTAAACACTTCAAACTACTGTCCGGAGGATCCTTCTCCTTGGCTAACTGTTCAGTGGCTGAGGATACAACTGCACGCACGATGGAAGCTGCAACCTCATAGAACATCCTCTTCAAGGCCTCCTCTTGTTCATCTGTATTGGTCTTCGCTGACCCAGAAAGGGACCCTCCACATTGAGGGGCCCCATCCCCCCTGGTCTCTACCTCAACACTAGTACCTAGTCCTACTTTAGACTCAGCTTTGTCATTTCCATTTTGCTGAAGATCTCTCGAGTCAATTGGGGCTTGACACTCACCGCTTTGGGCAACTGCATTGACAGTATCACACTCCCCATCTTGATTGAGGATTTTCCCATCCTTCGGACAAGTTTTGCCACTAGAGTCTATGGTCTCCTGGTTGGTCTCCTCATCCTTCACATCATTCTGGGTTGTTGCTTCATGATTGTGTGCTGTGGTGTCCTCTGATGTAGCATCCGAGCATCCATTCTCGCCATTGGCTTTTGGCTCTGCCTGGCCTCCACCCTCTGGAGCTGGATCTGCTGCATGAGACTTGTCTGATGGCTGACCAGATGGTGCGCTAGTTTCGGACCTCTCCTCTACAACAGAACTCTTGTGCTCGCTTGCCACCTGAGCTTCATTATTGCTCTCACTCTGAGCCACAGTCTGCTCCTCTGATCCAGTCTGGGGGACATCGGTTGCCCCAGCTGCATCATCAAGGCCATCCATGTCTTTAGTCTCACTCTCACCAGTATCTTCGCCATCTTTCTGGGCTGTTGTACCCTCCCCCATGTCCATGCTGGTACTCTTCCCCTTTCGCAGTATGAAGTTCTTTAGTGACACAGCACGGTTGAAGTGTGTCCTTTTTGCCTTGGCTGTCTTGCCTGAGTCTTTACCCGCCTGTGGATCATCAGTCTGCTCTTGCTCACCCGCTGCTTCCTCCTCTGCTCCACCAGTGTCAGCTGCCCTCTTTGATTTGGGAATAACTCGTTTTTTGAAAGAGGTCCAGATCTCATTTGCATGCAGGTCCACAGATTTTGCATGCTGTGTAGTAGCAGTTGCTCCTTTCTCCTCATCACCGTCAGCATTAGTCTTCTCCTGTGTTTCTACGTCACTGGCTACCTTTACATCTTCCGTCCCCTGTTCAGCCTCTGGGGCGTTTTCATCTTTTACATCTGAGGAGTCTTTGTCCTTTGGTTTGTGGATTCCAACAACTGATGAATCTCTCTTCAGACCTTGGAATGTCCAAGATCTCTTCAATTTCCACTTTTTTTGTCCAGATTGCTCTGACTTTGTTAGGGAATCCAATGTCCCAGTGTCTCCTGCTCCATCTGCACTTGCTCCCTCTGCCCCCTCAGCATCCTTGGACTCATCTGTGCTCTTCTTGTGACTTTTTTGAGCCATAAGTTTCTTAAAAGAGTGCCAGCGTTTCATGTTTTTCGTTGTTTGAGGGTTAGACTTGTCTGGCTCGTCTGCATTCGGAGGCTCCTCTGTTTGGTCTGCCACAGTTGTGCTGGCATCAGCATCCTCTAATCTGTCTAGTGATTTCGACCGAACCTTGTCGTGTTTTTGGAGCGCCCCTGTACCATCCTTTTTGTCTGTGCTTTTGTGTGAGAAAATTTTAGCGACAGGCTTGCGGATGAAGTCTCTGACACTGGACTTCTCTCCTTGCTTTGGCTTGGCACCAGATGCCTTTTGCTCTTGGGAAGCCTCCTCATTTTCTAGTGCTTTTTCAATAGTCTGCCCATCAGCTGCAGCCTCGTTAGCTTCTGCTGGCTGACTAGATTCCTGTTCTTTAGGACCTGCAGTGTCCCCTTGATCATTCTGATTGGAGACCTTATCCTGCTCCTCGCCAGTAGTATCCTCAGGTCCTGTATGATGCTCCTTCTTCTTCTTCCCTCCCATTACTTTTCCAAGCCCACTTTTATTTAAAAAAGAGTCCCATATTTTTTCAGAGGCTGGCTTGGATTTGCTATCAGCTGGTTGCTCTGTGCTTGGCGGTGCCTCAGTAGTAGGCTGTGTTTCCTCTATTGAAGCTGGGGCTTCCTCTGTTGAAGCGGGGTCTGGCTTTGTGGTTTCCACCTCAGCTTTATTCTCGACAATGTCTGCTTGGACAGGCTCTGCAGTAGCCTCAGTTGCCGCCATATCCAAAAACAAAAACTCCAACTATCAGGTATTTCTCGCTGAAAAATACTTATTTCCTTGTGATCTTTATGGAAATCAGTTCATTGATGATCAGCCACCAGCTCTGAGAGTGTTCCTATCCAACTTTCCATAAGAATTAGGCAATTCTGCATCATATTCCGTGTGGAGAAGATGGACCTCAAAGCTAGAAGGAGAGGAGACAACAATCAGTTTTAAATTGGCTGTATGTATCAGCATATTAGAAATGTGTTTTTTTACAATGCTTGAAACTTAATAGGTCTACAGTTTAGCTTATATTGTTGCATAAATGTGCAGATGCGTGTTTTCAGGCTAGGACATGAAAATAGCAATGGAAAATAAGTTCACATACCGTTGCCCATATGACAACGAAAAATCTTATTATAAACCTCTATACTCTTCATCCCGGGGTCAACTAATGTCGCTTAACACTGGGGCTGTTTTTATTTCTACACAGAGAATTCTTTTGTGGTTACGAATGATCTTATGTCAAGCTTTCTTGATGCTTAAAGCAATTTAACGCTTCCCCTGAATGACCCATTTGCAAATTTGAAATTATTTTAAGTTATCTATTTGGTCTAAGATGCTAGAGGTGAAAACACATGTGACGTAGTTACATAATTGATTTATTCAAGGAACCTTAAGACTGTATGCACCGTAAAATGAGTACAGTAGCATAAAAAAACAAGCAATATTATTTGCCTTGAGAAAAGCCTCAAGGAAAGAACACGGCTTAATTGGATTTTGCCGTGACTGAGTCTGTTTACTGATGGGACACAAGACCCTGCTTGCCCATCCGACTGACACTGGGACAATTGAGGCTTGATGGTTTTGTCCCCTCTTTTCATGGACAAAACCCTTCTCCTTTGTTATGCAAACGCAAGAGAAGAGACTTGGAGAAGCTCTCTTGATAAAGCCCTAAGTGTGGGCTCAAACCTTGCTTTGCAGAAGTAGAACATAATTCTAATGAGAAACGAGGGAAAAGCCAATGCAAATGCCTGAGACGGCAGGTGCCAGTGCTCTTCAAAACCTCATTTGCATTGCTAATGCATCCCTAACCATCTCCTCCATTTTGTAAAAATGCATTGATTATCAACATCACCCAAGTTATTTTAATTGACGTCATTGCAAGGCTAGTATGTTATTCGCCAAAAACGCATCGAAAAGACTCGAGGAGACATCCTACTTCTGTTGTGTCTGGAAAACATGCCTGAACAATACTCATTCATGTCACTTGATTCGGATCACCAATTTATGGGACCTCACAATAGTTTGTGAATAATGAAAAATATACATTTAGATTCACGAAGCTTCCAGTAATCAGTAACATGTCTGTCACCGTGTAAATGTGTGATGTGGGAATTATGAAATCATCATGCAGCGGGAAAACAACAACCCGCGCGCCACACACACAAGCGCGCGCGCGTTCCGTGTCTATTGTGATAAAGCCATGCTTCTTTTATTCTCGAGATCTCGTTAGTACCCAATTCAGCGACTGCAATGTTTTTGTTTCGTAAAAGGGCATTTCATTGATACATTCACCACAGACTGAGAGCAGTTTAGAGCAAATTCACACTTGAGTGCGTCTGATAATAATATGCGAGAGGACAGTCTGGCACGTTTGGCGAAGTTGATCGCATGAATGAATGAACTCGTAACAGTTGCTTGAGCAAACACGCAATAGTGAAGCAGATGTCCTTCTTCATAAATATAAACACAAAGCAAGACAAGCTGGAAACGGAATCGTTGAACCAAAAGCTCAATTTCACCATGCCCACGAATTCAAATCCAGGGCGCAGTCATTGCGCGCCTATTGTCCTTTCCATCTAAATCTCTGCACTTCCTTATAATGTCTACTGTAAATTCTTTGCATTGGCGAAGCGTTTGTATTTTGACTCAATAAACAAAGATAATCAGATCTAGCATACAAAATGAAGTTGTGCACGACAGAAATACTCAAATGACACACACAAAAAAATTACCATAACTAAGAAAAGAGTCTGCAAACCTTGTTTCTCGTGTGTAAATCCGTCCCGTGTGTTGGAGGAAAGGTAATAATCTGCTGCAGACTGGAAAAGACACTGAAACTAAATCCCCGCTCGCATCCTCATGCCTTGACTGAAGCGAGATCAGTATGTGTGTGTGTGTGTGTATGTGTGTGTGTGTGGAGAATTGCGCGCGGGGACGTTGAGGGTCGAGCGCTGGTATTAACAGACGAGCAGCTGCGGCTCCATCTATCTCACCCTGTTGCCCTTAGCAACCAGGAGACCACCCCCACCCTGCCACCACCACCACCAAGCACCCGCCCCCAACACTAAGAGGGTTACAGTACGGGGTTGAGATGGTAACTTTAATTTCAGACACTTCTCCTGATTTGCGTAAAATGTGGTGATGTTGCATCACAACATTTCAGATTGGCCGCGGCAGGTCTGCAGATTGTTTATGTACCCCATGATGCAGGACAACTGATCGAGACTGGTGAGAGCTGTAGCATTTAGTTTCAATATCTATAACACACTGTTTTTGCCATTCGTCTTACACTTCGATGTAATATTTCATATTAGTCTGCTAAATTGACTTATTAAAGAATGTCAATTTAAGTAGGGTGGGATGTAAAACTATTAATTAAAAAACAAGGACATTCAAAAAAAATTAGTGCATTGAGTTACTGTGGTAAAACACAAAGAATATTAAAATAAATTAAAAAAATGCTGTCATCTGATGCAGCTGGTGGATGATAGTGATGTCACCCATAGCTAATTTCTAATTGGTTAAACTGATGGTGTTACATCTTACCCTGTGTTACACACTCCCCTACAACGCTGTTCAACTGAAAAAGACATTTGCTCAGGTTCCACAAATAGAAGTGTGAACAAACTGACCTCATTATCTGAAGCTAATTGTTGGGGAATCAGAACAAAGGCCCGTGTGCACATTGGGTTGATGCAACTGGACAGTAAGAAATACAGATGCAAGTGTCTGCATCATGCTTTTGAAACCCTAAAGCATAGAGCTAAGGGATGAAATAGAATATTTAGGCCAAAATAGCGTTTTATTGTGTCCCTGTTCAAAATTTGCCTCAAGGCCAGAGTAATATGTGCGTTCCACTGGAAATGCATTGCTCTGTGATGAATATTTCATACGATTGAGCATCTGCAAGAGAATTCTGCGCTCCTTCATTGAGCTTTAATTTCCTCATGGAGGACGCCACATCTGTCTGGAGGCATCATCGAGTCAGACATTCAGTCTCGGTCTGGTTCATGGCGCAAGTGAACGACGCTGGAGGATTATCATGCTGCCAAAGAATCATAGTAAAATCATTCTCATTCAAGCGAAGGGGAGGAGCATAAGGGATTGGTCAGTTTGAAGGAGCGACCTATAAATAGCAGGATAACAGGGGATTATTTTTACAGGACATAAAGTAACTCAGTTATGATTGTGTATGTGGCGATGTGTGCAGATGCTTAGGTGAAGGAAGGTCTTTGTGTGGATGTTTAAAAGACCATGTATGTCTGACCTTCAGTGCACTTCAGTGATGGTAGATCACTTGGCAGTTGTAGGCAATAAAAGCTCAGGATGGGGTAAAAATGTGTTTGACTGAGCAATGTGTTGCACTTTACCAATTGAGATGTATTATTTATAATGTTTCTTTTTATTGATTTTAGTCAATTTAAAAATATTTAAAAATATATAATTCTTTAATCATTTAAAATTGAGTTCTGTGTAACTATTTTTAAATGTATTTATCATGGCTAGTTTAAGAAATTACCACGGTGTGTGAAATGTGATTAAAAATAAATAACATTTGAAATATTTTAAAGGGTTCGTTCACCCAAAAATTAAAACTATCCCATGATTTACACCCTCAAGGCATCCTATGTGTATATGACTATCTTCTTTCAGAAAAACACAATCGGCGATACATTTAAAAATATCCTGGCTCTTCCAAGCTTTATAGTGAATGGGGGTGCGGGATTTTGAAGCCCAAAAAATACATCCATCCATCATAAATATAATCCATACGGCTCCAGGGGGTTAATAAAGCCCTTTTGAAGCGAAGTGATGGGTTTTTGTAAGAAAAATATCCATATTTAAAACTTTAACAGCTATAATAACTAGCTTCCGGCAGACGGCTGTAAGCATCAATTTGCGTCGAAAGAGTAACCCTGACCCGACGCATGATGCAAAGACGAAAACAAGCGCAGAGGATAGAGCAAAACAAAACACAGGTCACAAATTATAAATATTAGAGGATTCAATATAAGAGATGAGCTTGAGTTTTTTGCACAGCCCAATTTGTTTAAATCGCGAGCTTATGCGACTCCTACATCCTGCGTCATCAGGGGTTACTCTAGTGGCTCAAGTCGACTTGCGGAGTATGCGTACTGTTGTCTGCCAGAGGCTAGTTATTTATTGATTTTAAATATGGATATTTTTCTTATGAGAACCCATCGCTTTGCCTTAGAAGGCCTCCTCAGAGCTGTATGGATTATATTTATGATGTATGGATGCATTTTTTTGGGCTTCAAAATCACGTCCCCCATTCACTACCATTATAAAGCTTGGAAGAGCCAGGATATTTTTAAATAAATATCTGAATGTGTTTGTCTGAAAGAGATACACCTAGGATGGCCTGAGGGTGAGTAAATCATGGGATAATTTTCATTTTTGGGTGAACTATCCCTTTAAGGTAATGCAATGTCTTGCAACTGTGAATAAACTGTGATAAATAAATTAATAAATAGTTTTTAACACAATATAATGCCTTGCCATTGTGTACAAAAAGTGATAAATAAATTGTGATAAAGTGTTTGAAAACAAACAAATAAAAAAATTGTGATAATGAGTGAATTAATTGGAGAGTTATTCCTATAGCTTAATGTCAGGAACACAGCAATAAGTAAATCAGAAATGTCTGAAGCTCAGCTTTTGGTTGTGATCAGACAGATGACGGCACAAACAACAGGAATTCCTCCTCCTCCTCCTCCAAAAAAAAAGAAGTAAGTCCCACAGTTATAAACAGATGTGTCATGCACAAGCTTCTTCTCTCAACAGCCCACAAACACCTGCCACTAAGCCTGTAAATGCACATCTGATGTCACGTAGGCTCGAGCGTGGCGATGGGAAGATGTTGCACCACTGTTGTGAAACAGACTTCAGGTGGGGTGGAAGGAGCAAGCGTGTGTATTTCTGCCACACTAATGCCTTGCGACAGCATGTGTTTGTGTGTGAGCAGAGGGGTGAAGCTGGGGGTGGGGTGCTTCTGCTCTGACAGATTCAACCGAAGGCCGCGTCAAGCTCACGGCTCTCACTGTCAACTCCATTTCCCGCTCTCTCATCCCCCACAACCGAGGTCTTATTTTAAGAAGCCGGTGTCGTGGCGGGATGACCAACACGTGCTTCCACACGCAGCTGTAAACACCGGGATCAGATGTGAGCCGATCAATTTCTGTTTGCCCTGCAACGCTGGGTCTCTACCGGCTAGCTGAGGAAGTAAAAGCCGTTTAATCATTCCAGCGTTTGCACACTAAACAGGTGAGATGTTCAACGGAATGAAATCAGTATTAAGTGATAAGTTTAGCCTTTGCTTTGCTACTGGCAGCCCTCGTTAAATATTTCACATCGGAGAAGGCGGGGTGGGGACTTATCCAGGCTTACTGTCATTGTCAAGGGAAGTGCCTGCAGAGGGGGAATTAAAGGCTGCACAAAATCTTACTCCATGCAGCAGCAGATTGGAGAAAGTCAGGACTTACATAGCCTATTCAAATCTAGATTTGAGGGATCCATTAGCATTTAAACCACATATTTGGGCTGAAATGAAGTCTCCTCCTTTTTTTAGGAGGCTATTTAGGTAATGGCACCTTCCATGGGACATTAATCTGTGTAATTAGGTTTCAGCTACGCTGTGTGAAATAGATTGCTCTGGCATACTTCACTCATCTGCAACCTGTACCTATAGGAGAACTTTGAAGGAGTGGGCATTTTTTGGCTTTCCACCTCCCTGTTTATTTCTTCACCGGCCCAAAACATCCATCAGCTCCTGTAAGGGGAGATTACATCAGCCCTGATCTGATCCAAAACAAGACCTGGTCTTGCTAGGGCTGCTGCTGTTCGGATGATGAAGCAATATCGTAGCATGCACTGAAAGATGGTTGTGTGCTTAAAGTCACGTGAAATGAGAAATTCACCTCATCTGCATTTATAGATCTTACTGTAAACAATTCCTCCATGCATGTTTCATTATATTTACCTCATAATATTTAATCAAAATGTCATTCTGTAACTGGATCTTCCAATTGGTGACAGATGCAAGACTTCTCCAATAATTTAGTTAACTTGAACACAAGCTTGAAAGAGCAGGTTTATCAACGCCTTCATCCCCAGCTATTAGAAAACATTCTGGCAAGGTTCTTTTAAAGTCTGGAATTACTATTCTTCCAGTAACGCTAATAGAATGTGTGTTCAAAGTTATCTAGTCTTTAAAGGGTTAGTTCACCCAAAAAGGATAATTCTGTTAATAATTACTCACCCTCATGTCATTCCACACCTGTAAGAGCTTCGTTCATCTTCTGAACACAAATTAAGATCTTTTTGATGAAATCTGATGGCTCAGTGAGGCCTCTATTGCCAGAAAGGTAATTAACACTTTTAGATGCCCAGAAGGGAACTAAAATATATTTAAAACCATATCTAGTGATGGCCGATTTCAAAACACTGCTTCCAAGCTTTACAAATCTTTTGTTTCGAATCAATGGTTTGGAGCACCAAAGTCACGTGATTTCGTTTCAAACATTTCACGTGAAACTTTGGCAGTTCGATACGCGAACCGAACCACTGATTCAAATCCAAAGATTTGTAAAGCTTTGAAGCAGAGTTTTAAAATCGGCCACCACTGGATATTGTTGAAAAGTCGTTATTTTGTTTGTTTGGCGCACAAAAAGTATTCTCGTCGCTTTATAATATTAAGGTTGAACCACTGTAGTCACATGACTTTACCACAAACATTAGCACAAAAATATTATTTATACATCATTCATGGAATGTTTTTTCCTAAAACATTTTAGTTGGAAGTTCATCTAACATTTTTAAAATGTTACTACTTGTTTCGGAATGTTCAGAGAATATTAAAAAGTAATAGTTCCATAATGTCTGCAGAATGATTAAATAGAATGTTCCCTTAACATTCACATAAAAAAAACAAAAAACATTTTAAAAACATTTAAAACAGGACATTTGAACGCTTAGAGAACATTCAGAAATAATGCGTTCATAACTTAATGAGAACATAGCAAAACGTTTTTAGAATATTTTTGTTAGCATAGTCTCAACATCCAATCAAATGTTGCATAAAACCTGATATTGCAAACTTCCCTACTATATAGTTGGTGAAAAACAGTATGTGAGAAAAGTATGCCCGAATTCACAGTACTCATAAAAGAGTAGTACCCCGATGACCTACTTCTTCAGGCCAGATTCTGAAGTGTACATACGATGGACACTTTACTATCCCATGAGACCACGGGAGAGGATTTGTGAATGGCAGAGAAGCGACGTAACTGACACTGGTAAGTCACGTGATAAGAGCAACATGGCGAATGTAGTATGTCCAGATTACATTCACACATATAGGTCATACTTTTTTAGCGGTCCTGAAGTAATTACTTATTCAATAGAAGTACCTATTCAAGAGGGTATGTGATTTCGGACACATCCCCCTAAGTCACTGCCCTACTTTTTTTTTTTTCATGTAATTCATACAACATGAGGATGAGTAAATGACTGAATTTTAATTTTTGGGTGAACGATCCCTTTAAATTGCAATTATTTTAGAGTAAGGTGCAATGCAAACTTCACAAGCAATTTTTGTGCTGGAAAGCTATTAGTTTGTCGATTAAGCAAGTCCCACTGTCCCGGCGGACAGCTCAGACAAGCTGCGCTATTCAGTGACCTTTTATTGCGGATTGGTTCATGTGTCCCTTACGGCCTAAACGTAATGTTAACTTCATGTATGGACCACCTTTGAGGTGCAGCTGTTCTAGATATCCAAACGAGTCCTGTCCTGAAGTGTTGGCTTCAGAGGGATTTCCATGTAATCTCTTTATTAGCGCACAGCCTGTCGATCTCAATCACTGGTGACCGAGCCCTGCTGTGTGGGAGGGGGGGCCGAGGTCCCAACCAATGGTGCCCTATCCTGTCGATTAGCTCCATGCTATCTCATTAAGTTACTTGAGTACCTTTGCCCACTCGTGTTGGCAGGACACCGAAATGGAATTTAAAAACAACAGATAATCATTGTGAAATGCTTCTTTTAGGATTGATCAAAGAGGCTTTGGTGCAAGATGGGATTGAAAGTGCCGGTGACTTAAATTTAACTTTGAAAAAAGTATTATAAAAATTATTAAAAAGCTCTCGCACTTTTTAAGAAAGCAAATTTATGTATACATTTTAATATTCATAATTTAATCATCAGCTTTAAATTATTTCTGAAGGATCATGTGACACTGAAGACTGGAGTAATGATGCTGAAAATTCAGCTTCGCCATCACTTGAATACATTACATTTTAAACAATAATCAAAACAGTTCTTTTAATTTTTAATAATATTTTTTGAAATAAATAAATAAATAAATGCAGCCTTGGTAAGCATAAAATACTTATTTCAATAACATAAAATTTTTTTAATGTTTCCAAACTTTTGACAGGTACTGTTATGGCGTTTACAGCGTTATAATGGTGTTGTTAATGTGTTACTAACATTCTGAAATTCACAGGGCCTTCAGGGTTAGTTCAGCCACGTGGCAATTCTCCTGACATAGGCAAAGCCTGTTGTGGTCATATTAATTCAGAGTAACCACCGCAAAACTCAGTTAGTGATGCCGCCTAATTTGAGTCAGGTTGTCCCAACTCACATTTTTTGAATTTTCTGATACACATCTGCCCTGTCAACTAGTAACGCCACAAATAAAAGATACCAACTGCAAGAGTGAGTTAGGAGCCAAAATTAAAATGCATTTACGTTCATTAAAAAATAAAAAGTCACATTTGGTTCAAGATCGTGCAAGTTATGCAGCCCAGATAAATTCATATGCATGTTTTATTAACAAGCCATCTCCTCTGCCAGCTTTCATAGGAACTATTACTGCACGATTCCTTTTCCACCCAATCCAAATACTCTTTTAAATCAGCAATTACCAATATTGTAACAGCAGCACTGACCTTCAATGCTTCGGCAGAGTTCAGAAAAGGCCATTTCCTCTAAAGGTTTTATTGCCAGAGAAACCCTCTCTGTTTGTTCATGTCCTCCTCAGGTGGATACTAGGATTTATTTGCTTGGGGTTTATGGGCTCTAGGCTTGCAGAGGTATATGGTTCAATTTGTGACTCTGCATTGCTCTTGCCAAGTAAATAAACTCATCATCAAACAAAAGACAGACTTGCTTACCCATGTACAGGACACTTCATTTTCTGCAGTGTTGACTACAGAACTCCCAAGAACTCTGAATGGATAGAGATGAGGTTGAAAGGCCAGCTGCGGACGTTTCCAGCCAAGATCATTTGTGTGCTAATTGAATTTGAAACATTCTTTCATAATCTTTTTGAGCATCCTTCTCTGGCAGCAGCACAAAACCTTCTTTCAGCAAGTCCACCAAGCCAGATACACAGAGAAAGGCACTGACCGCTTCCCTCCAATGAGAATCACACGGCGTATCACTCCACACTCATTCCAATGTCACCATCCACAGCCAACCACTTGTTTTCGGTCATCTTTTATTTTAGAAGTCATAAAAAAAAAAATGGATAAGTGCAAAACTGATCCTTGATGTGCACAAGGATTTGCTTTAAAGCTTAGTTGTGTCTTCTTCATTGAACTGATGCAATATGTTAAATACAGTGCAGAATGCCCATTTTAAAAATGTTACAGATAACAGCATACAATACAGTGGTTCTTGATCAAACATGGTATACAAAAGTGTCAACATTTTCAGAAATATTTTTTAAACAACTTCTTGAAGCAAATGCTAGCACACACACACACACACTTCAGTCAATCAGCTTTTTAAATGTATTCGATTTTAATTTGCCTCTAACAAACCTATAAATATTTGGTTGGTCCACAAATGCTTAATCTGTCAGTCAAAAAAGAAAAAAAATCAAGTAAACAAGGTTGTTATAAACAGTGATGCTTCCAGAGCTGTCAAATCATTCCAATTTTATACTATTCACTTTGACATTGTGAGAAAATGAGTGTCAGAGCAGAATTAAGTGCACTTGTTACATGGCTTTGCACTCACAGGCTTTGATGGCCTTGAGTCCAACCATATTTAAAGCATGTGGACAGTTCCAAAGATACTCTTGTATAATCCATGACCAATGCGACGCTTAATACAGCAAAAGGTCGAGACCCATTCCATTTCCAGGTGACTCATGCTTTCGTAGAAATTATGGAAAAAAACAAACATTTAAGAGAAACCCTGATGGCAATTCAATTTCTTTCCCATATGTGCTTATAAAACTCTTTGTTGTTACTGTAATAAATCGCAGCTTGTGTCTTCAGGTGGGAGGGGGTCCTTTGTAATGTAGGGCCAGGTGAAATGAGCGAGTCAGGGTATTGGACCGATGACATGAGGTATCGTGGACTGAGATGAGTGGCCAGATCACCACAGCAATCAGGAGGGCAAATAGGATGACAAGCAGTGGTGCCGAGGCCTTCCACTGGTCAAAAAACCTCAGGGGCCCCAACAGCCAGGAGCCTCTGTGCAATAGGCTGCAAGTAGAGGTCTTCGGTCTAATCGGGTCACTGGAAACATAGAAATACATCATGATAAAAAGCCATTTTTCAGCATTACCAGACTGTCTACAGGTCTCTGCTACAGTGATAGTTAGTATAAATCAGCTGTGCCCAATGCTGCTCATGGAAGTCCAGTTTCCTGAGAGCTCAGCTCCAACCTGTCCCAACACTTGTGCTTGAACGTTTCTAGCAACCCAGAAGACTTTGATTAGCTGGTTCAGGTGTGTTTAATCAGGACTGGAGCAAGATAATGACCCACCATGTGCATCAATCAAGTTTAATTTAAGTTATGCATTGGTATGGTAAAAATGCTGCGAATACTGTGCAAATACTGTTCACAGTAGAGTTTCTTACAGGACAGCCTTGAATCATTGCTGCGTTTTAGAATGGTTGATGTAAAAATCACTTTAACCAAGATTTAAACAGTTAAAACTAATATCTGTGTCCTTGCTTCATGTTTAAGTCAATTTAAATTGATTTCTCTGACAAAATTGGCCTCAGTGGTCAGGGAAGCATATGACTTCACTTTGTCAAATGATTCTCATTGCATTTTTGCAGTCCAATAAACCTTAAATGTGCCTTTTTTGGACACTGCCCAAATCACTGGCTCAATGGTAACTAAGAATCTTGGGTACAACTTTAAAAATGTTGTATTAGACCTCACTGACTTGTCCCCCTTACAATATCTATGAAGTTTAAGTTTGGAAAGACATGAGTGAGTAAATTATGACAATTTTAACTTGAGATAAGCATCCTTTAGATGTAATGAATATTTACAGTACTTCACAGCATAGACAGGCACATTTACCATCATTCAAAGGTTTGTGGTTTTTCCAGTTATTTTTTGAAAATCTCTTATGCTCACCATATTTTTGATGTTTTATCAAAAATACAGTAATAGTGAAAATTTTAGAAACTTTATACATTTAATAAAATAAAATCCTGTGATGGCAAAGCTGAATTTTCAGCATCATTACTCCAGTGTCACATGATCCTTCAGAAATCATTCTAATATTCTGATCTGCTGCTCAAGAAACATGATCAATGTTGAAAACAGTTTTGCTGCTTAATATTTTTTCTGTGGAAACAGTGCTATTGTTTTCATTATTTGAGTAGAAAGTTAAAAAAGTGCATTATTTAAAATTTAAGTCATTTGTAACATTATAAAATGTCTTTATTGTCCCTTTTCATTAATATAGCACAGCCTTGTTGAATAAAATTTACTTTCGAATGTCAGTCAATTTCTAAATGGCCATTTTTTCAGCTGTTCACCAAATCAAAAAAAAAAAAAAATACCGTTTTGTCACAAAATACAATGCAAAAATCAATGCAAACCATAACAAATCAAACGATTTCTCACCGACTTGACTTTGTACAGGTGTTGTCCTTCAATGAGTCAGGGCAAGAAAGTCTCTCCTGCTGCCTCTAGTGACAGAGCGACAAGACGATAATAGCTTGAGATTAACAAAGCCCTGCAGGGACTCCATTGTTTACCAGCTCTTTGGCACTGGCACACATTACAAGTGCAATTATGTGTGGGGTGTGTCAAGAGGTGTAAATCACATCATAAAAATCATCCAAGGCACCACATTTGCTACACATTAACAGGCCTGGCTTTAATTCACAAACCCCAGGTGAGCACAAAAGCAGTTACGTGGTTTGTAACACATGAAGCTACTGTGTGAGAGTGTTTGGGGCGTGTGCGTCTGCACGAGTGAGATGTACCTGTGGGTCTTCGTGACGTTGGCAATAGTGATGCTGGAGGTCACATGACGGGAACGGGCGGGGGTTGCAGCATGTGTGCCAAGTTTGCTGTAGATGGGGGCGTCTCTGGGGGAGCATGTTCTCCTGATACTCAACTCCCTCCTCCTCCTTTCCGGACAGCAGAGATGAAAAACTGGAGCGAGGCTATAAAGATTCACAGAAGCAACAAACACTTTAGATTGCCAAAGAGCGGACAGCACATTCTCACTACATGTGACAGCTTCGCTATGCTACAAAAGGTGCTTGTAAATCGAAAGAGACGGGCTCCATTAACTAATAAGGTTCGAGGCGGCTCTGTCTTTTTGTGCTCTCGGTTTTTCTCATTTGCTCTTTGAGTCCTTTAATGGGGCCAACAGATACGCTGCCTCGTCCACCTTTTCGTGTGGCCCTTTGGCAGTGCCAGTTCCCCACTATGTTTGTGCCCACAATTACAGCAGCCATTAAAGAGCCTGTTAGAGCGACGGGTCTTTTTCCCTTCCCTGTAAAGCTGCCAATTAGCCATGAGCACTGAGAAATTACAAGAGGCTCTTTGAAATGGAAATGGTCTCGCTCTCGTCGAGGTTTTTCCAAGGCATCGGCAGGCAAATCGGCCTCTGCATCAGTGCAGAGGATTCTCTTTCCCAGAAAACAACGCCCCCCCCTCCCCTCTCTAAAGGAAGTGTTGAGCTTTTTAAGTCAAGATGGTACAGATTCATTTGAGATGGATTAATTAGCAGCACAGCTGAATAATGTGCCTCGTATTCCTCATATAAACATTTCTTTTTATGATGCCCCTAAAATAGGCTTTTTCCCCACAGAAACATTGATGTATATTAATGATTTAAGAATAGAGATATGAACTGCACATTGAGGCAGTAAACGGGTCTTCAGCAAGTCAATGTGACAAGATCATGATGACCATAACGGAGTCGAGACCGGTGTAATGCGCACAGCCTCTGATCGCAGTCTCTTTTCTTAATGAGATGTGGCAAAAATTAATCCCTGAGCAATTGCAACAAGCTTCCATTCTGCATTCATGACTGCAGTGCTAAATATATAAACTGATGAAGCAGAAATCAAAACATTAAGTTATGAATACTGAACCATGCAGTGTAGATGAACATACAGTGGGGGTTCACAAGTCCACTAGTGTAATTTTGTGATTTACTTTATTATTTTCCCCCATTAAAAATTACATCATCAAGTTTATTTCCACTTTTTTTTTTTCATTTAAATTGAAGACTAGGAATATTTACCTATTAAACATCAATAGCAAGGTAAAACTCATATTCCAACAACCATCTTGACAACACTGAGTCTGCACAACATTGTTGAAAAGTTCAATGATTTTATATAATTATTAATAATTCATGGCTGTATAAATGACAACTAAATACATATTTAAAGGCCAAAGACTGATTTTATGAGCTGTAATTCATTATAAAACAACACATGAGCAGCGTGGTACATCAGTGTCACTTATTCAGTTACTTTGCATCAAAATATTCAATAATATTGACAACAAGCTAATGCCAAAAGCAATCTACGAGAGCCATTAAACCATTTTTGACAGACAGTGTAATGAGTAGCATTACTCACGGAGCAGCTTAAATGTTCACATACACTACCATTCACAAGACTTTCAAAATGTTTTTGAAAGGCAACTGAGTTTATTTGATTAAATACAGTAAAAACTGATGGTAAAGGTGAATTTCCATAAGTTACTACTCCAGTCGTCAGTCTCACATGATCCTTCAGAAAACATTCTAATATGCTGATTTTATTTTCAATATCAAAAGTTGTTAATATTTTGTTATGGAAACCATGATACATTTTTTTCTGGTTTCTTCTACGAATAGATTCGCAAAGCGTACCTGTGAAACATGCTCTGTCTGGACGGCTTTAGAACAAAGTTGATGCGTCTGGCCCAGCCAAGCGCTGATGCGGTCAGGGTCAAAGGTCACAGGCTCAGGAGACCTAGTTTCAGGTGTGGAAGTCTTAAATTGTCTGGCGTACTGAGGCTTGCCAGCTTTGACGACTATCAAAAACAAACACATGCAAAACAGACATGAGCAAAGCATAAACAAATCAGGACTAGGGAGTAAAAAGAATTCCAGAGGTTGACTGTGGATTAGACAAGACATTTACCATAAAAATGTATAATCCCTAGATATAAACACCAAATATAACATTTGAAATCTAGTTGCTGCTTTAAATAGGTGAAAATCACAATCCAGAGGCTCACAAGTTGAGATCTTTGCTCATCATGAACCTCATAAATGAGGTTTTAGGTAGCTATTGACTATTTTTTAAGGATATTAGAAAACAAGCCAAATTGAGAACAGCTCTTCTGTGATTATCAAGTGATTAAGCGGTGAAAGGGACACTGCCTTCAGTGGATGGCACCAGATACACTGACCAATCAGGAGCCACGGCTTTACCTGGCACTGGCATCTGGGGAGGGGCAGCAGGCTCTAAGCTCTCCTCAACGCCCTGAAAAACACAGCAAATATGTTCTGCATTCACCTAGTCATTTTTTACCATCAAGGTTGACTTCTATACATTAAGATGCATTTCTTTTAAAAGTAATGCACTTTAATAATAGGGTGGCTTAATGTGTTCTAAAGCCAGCTGTGTTCAATAAGTAAAAACACACCAACTAACTCAAATCTAACCGCTTATTTCGCATGTTACATACCCCTGCATATACAACGTGCAGGCACACATATGCTTGCATCATACATACAAAGACACAGACCATGTGATCATTTCAGTTGGAAGCCAAAAAAAGAGACCATGAAATCCTCTCATTTGCATTTCAATTACATTCAGTTCCTAGATGGAAAATGTATGCAAATATACATGGACCAGCAGTGTATAGTATAATGTAAATAAGTATAGAATGAAGATGGAGCAGTCAGATGGACTTACCGGCTGCTTGACGCTGACAGATGCGCTGTCTGGAAGAGAGTCCACAGGACTCGTGTAGACTCTCCGCCTCAGAGGATATTTGGCTGGTTCATCTGTGCAAGACACACCTGAGAGGATGGAAGTAAATGTTGATGCTCCTGATAGGCCAAAGTTAAAGTCTGTTTTAAAGTGATGAGCCAATACAAATGTGTATTATTCACAAAGAATAGGGCTATGGAAAGCATTAAACCCTCGGTCCTCCTTTGAGGTCTTGATTATTACATGATCACCTGATTCACCTAATTCACATGTGAAGCATAAAGGTCTCTGGAGCACCTGCGGTGGTTTATTGTGGTTTAATGTGCTCTGTGAACGCAAAGTACTCCAGATTCACAATATTTCAACAGTCACTTAGAAATTTAGAAAAATTATGAATTTAGGACAGAAATATAAATATTAGACCATTATGCAATAATACTGTAACACCATCAACAAACATCAATAATACATACAACAGAACGCAACAAAATTAGTCAATATTACTACAAAATAAATGTTTACACTGGCCGTTTACAAAAGAAAACCAACGTGAACAAAGGTGGACCAAAAGAAATAATCTAAAATTTAATTTATATATTAATCATAACTTCTGCTCCATGTAATATTTTTTACAGAGCTTTAGAGAAAACTGCAGTGTTATAAGAACTAAAACTATTAAAAATTGCTTGTAAAAACACTTCAGTTAATTAACAATACACCAATTCTAATTTCTGTTTCTATGTTTATTTATGTAATACATTTCTACAACTAAATCTTTAAAGCTACATAGAAATGTATATAAAAAAAAATAAATAAAGGACAAAACCACATAGCAAAAATTACTAAAATGAAAACTGAAAATTAAAATAAAAGGCAATTCAAATGGATTAATAATAAATAGTATAATAAACACGTACAATCAATATATGATTAAGTTTAATGTGAATAAGTAACTTCTTAGATACGTGTATCAAGCTTAACATGGTAAATGACACGAACAAAAACAGAGAGCTAATCATTAAAATCACTATTATTTGCTTGTTAATCAATAACCAGCTAATGTATTGTCGTCGCCACAGAGGTTAGCACCGAATCACTTCCTGTATTTAAAGATTGCGTGCAAAAGTCACTATAGTAACATGTAAACAAACAGTCTCAACAAGGCACAGCGGCCTCTGCTGTAGAGTAGCCCATCTTTGCAAGTCCTGCATGTAACCTCTGAGCTCTTTGTTGGTTGTACCAACAAGTTCATAAGTCTTCCACAGTGCAAGTTTTATTGCATCATTTGCCACCGTAATAAGTTCTCCCTCATTGGCTATTGTGCCATCTGAGGAGCGGTCAAAAGAGTGTGCGAGAGAGGAAACCCGGGACCTCTAGATTGCCATGGCCCTATCTGCAGGTAATGGATATGAAGATTAGATTGTATTACAGGGGCAATCCCTACCTGCAGCTGCACTGAAGGAGGACGAGTCTGTGTCATCACGGGAGATTGAACCACCAATGTCCACCGAAGGGTCCCACTCCAGAACCAGGTGTTCTTGACTGGACTGTGGAAGGCAGGCCTGAGACGGAGGCGCCATGGTGCGCTCTACAAAACACTCATCCTCCAGCATACTCTCAGAGGGACAGCCAGAGTCAGGGGCACACAAAGCCCAGTCCTCTTCAAAAACCTGGGAGAGCACAATTAAACATCTTAAAACGCATTCATTTTCAGAAATGCATTCCAGTTTAAAAGGCATCCATTCAGAAGGATGAAAAGTTTATGATCTTGAAACCTTTTATGCTCACCAAGGCTGTATTTATTTGATCAAAAATACAGTAAAACAGTATTTGTTCATTTTAATTACAAAATGAAAGTTAAATATTACTACAATTTAAAATAACCATTTTCTATTTCAATACATTTTAAAATATCATTTACTCCAGTGATGGCAAAGCTGAATTTTCAGCAGCATGACTCCAGTCTTCAGTGTCACATGATCCTTCAGAAATCATTCTAATATGATCACTTGCTCCTCAAGAAACATTTCTTATTATCAATGTCGAAAACAGTTGCGCTGCTTAATATATTTGTGGAGTGCAAATTCGTATATTAAATAATTATGCATTTAATCGCATTACATCTATCACTATCTATGCAATACAATTCATTACATTTTAAGTGCGACAACAACATTCTGAAAGTTCTGAGAACCTACTGAACAGGGGCGAGGGGGAAAACAGCTACATTATAGACAGTGTGTGCTTTTTCTGAGCTATGGAAAATATGCTGTGGCAATTCATCATGGGATGTCTGGTGTGGGACTCTAAAAATGTTGCGTTCTTATGTTCTCTATGCTGTTGTGAGATATAGGAAGTTTAGAATGTCTTTACGTGATCCACTTGGACCTAAAGAGACAAAGGCTCACACAAGGAACTTGTTCAAATGGACAGTACATGTATTGTACAGTGGCTGCTTGGCTACAAGACAACTATTCAGGCTATTCAGGGGGTGTATTCATGACTCTTCTGCCAGAACGTATGAAGTTGAATGCTCGAGTAGCTTTCCCTCGGGATAATTCTCCGAAAAATGCAACAGTCTTGCTCTGAGCGACAATGAACTTGAGATGGCACAAATTAAATTATCAAATAAAAAAAAGCTATCAGGGGAATATCAGGGGAGATAAGGGACTCTTCAGGGTTTCATAGTCAATTGTGCATATGGTGTGTGATAATACTGATCTATGGAGAATTGACCATGAATATTTGCTAAAAGCAGCCATGCTACTGTAGAAATATAATCAGTCAGCTGCTTGGTTGGCCAGTATACTTGGTGGCAAATGAGTTGAAATGATTACACACACCTTGAATGGAGCAATTGAATTAGATACAAATGCAGAAGAGGCCACGAGAAGCCTTTAAGGCTTTAAACTTTACTCACACCTGGAATGAACCAAGATAATCTCATTTGTGCACATGCATGGATGTATACCAGTCTCATGCTGAGCAGGCGTGTGTGTAGGCGGCCCAGGCCCTGAAAGACACGAGTACAGTGGAGCAGGAGTTCCTGCAGCTGGCTCTCGATGGCCTGGGCGTCCGCGGGCTCGCTCCTTTGGATCAGCTCTTCTCCATGCTGGAGCAAATCGTTCAGTCTACCTGCACTCTCTCCAACAGCCTCTTGAAACCCCTGAGAGATAAATATACACAAACATTTAATAATGGTATACAACACCCTTTCTTGATATTGCTTCTATAGATAAACCCCAAAACAGAAACACAAAAAAAATTATGAACTTGTTTTGAATTGACGGAAAAGTAAGCCTATGTTTAGGATCTTAGCAAAAAATCTCAATAAGAATTAAGCACATTTAGGGTGTTTTGACACATGGTCTTTTTCAGGGGTCTGAGTTTGGTTCTTTTAAAGAGGACCCAACACAATTTTTAGAGCAGCAATGTTACCTTTTCAGAAACGAGGAATATGTATAAAAAAAGAAAAAAAAAAAAAGAATTACTCAACATACATTAACTATGATGAATTCTTTTTATTATTTAAAAAAAAAAAAAAAGGTGTTTATTTGTATTTAAAATAAAACAATTATTAATATACAGCTACACTTATAATAGCGATGATGATCATTATGGATTATATTATCATTACTCTTGATTATTATTCATTGTTGATATTTAGAAAAACAAAATATCTGGACACATAAAAAGGAAAACAATAGCAACATGCAGAGAAATATTCATTGTCTAAAAAATAACTTATGTTCTTAATTTAAAATGCACAATTTTTTAATTTTGGGGTGAACTACTACTGCTACGATTACTGTCATTAAAAATAAATGAATATTATTATTATTATTATTATTATTATTGCTACATAATATATAGCAATAATAATAATAATATTATATTATGTAATATTATTATATCCTTATGATTATCATCATTATTATATTACTACTATTATATTATTACCATCATCATTATGGATAGCCATCATCACTATCATGTATTAATTTTGATTTTAAGGGTTACAATGACCCAATATCACATGACGTAGATCCCCCTTCCCACCCTATTTATTTATTTATTTTTAAATCAACGAGGATTTTTAATACATTTAGTGACCTACTATGTGATTGATAAAGCTTTAAGTGATTTGCAAATTAGGTGTTAAAGATCTGCACTTGTAAAACATACTAGCCAGATGGCAAAAAAACAAAAACAACAGGTAATCTCTGCAAGAACCAATCCATCAATCCATGTTTCCTGAGAGTACCTGAAGCTGGTGCATCTTCGAGCATGTGTCTTTGCCCGAGAAGTGCTCCACTTCAGTCAGCCTCAGGTCCATATCAGCCAGCCACACTGCCATCTCTTCCCTCTGCCTCTCAAAATCCTCCCGCTGGCAGACGAAATGCTGTTGCGCACACACAAACAGACAGAGCATGATTCTGTCTGACCGTCTACACCCTGATGCTGTTTTTAGCAGAGACCGAGACTGACAGGGAGACACATCAAAATTACAACAAGGACGTCAAAGCGGCAGACAGGGAGCGGAAATGGCATAAACAACACAAAGACACAGAAGTCCACAGTAAGGGCTATGCAGTGCAGCCAAGCATAGACCTACAGTGTGCAGGGGTCACTGCAGCTGGAAACACAGAATTATGTAAGCTGAATGCAGGCAGAGCAGAAGCCTATATGGATAAAGAGTTAATGGGATTAAAATGAAGGAAGGAAAGGGGCAAGCGAGACTTACGAGTAGACAGTAGCAACTAAAACATCTCTCAAAATAGTGTACTTTTTATGGTTTTCAGCCCAAAAAAAAACAATGTTCGAAAACCTTAAAAAAAAAAACAAAAAAAAAAACCTGTTAATAGTTTAACCACAAGTTCTCCTAATGTTTTACAGTTTTTCGACATTAAAGACCAAATCTTCTTACAATTTACAGATTTCCCTGTGTGACACTCTACATTTGATGGTTTTCCATTGAAAATCTTTCAGTTTGTGTTACCATGATGGCGCTTTGAATGCGTGTGCATGACACTGCGCATCTTAAACATTAAGATTTACATCACCTTGTGGAAAAGCTACATTTTATGAGCTTTGATTCTTCGTGTGGCTTTTTCATCATCACCTGTGTTTGTGATGGTTGTCAATGTATCATAGAAGGTACAACAAAGATTTTAGTACTTCAGTAGGTTGTTATATTAATATTATATCAGTTAAAGGGGACCTATTATGCCTCTTTCCACAATATGGAATACAAGTCTCTGGTGTCCCCAGAATGTGTATGGATTTTTTGCTCAAAACACCCCACAGATAATTTATTAAAAATTATTAAAAATTTATGTGTCAAATTTGCCCCCATTTGGGCGTGAGCAAAAACATGCCATTTTTGTATGTCCCTTTAAATGCAAATGAGCTTTAAAGGCTTATACTTCAACAACAACAACAAAACTGGAGAATCTCACGCAACCAAAATGTCAGTAGCAGTGTTCAGCCTGTGCCTTTTACCATTATAGGCTGGTTGTTTACACACATTGTGGACACACATCGGTGTTCAAAAGAGAATTTTGCTCAATAGGCCCCGTTTAATGAAATATGTAGGTTTGTAACAGTAACTTTAAGATTAATCAGTAACACCTAAAATGTTACTACCATATTTTTGGCGGTAAAGTTCTGGCGACCACAGCTGCTGTTTTATTTACTGTAAATTTCACAGATTTTTTTACAGTGTGCTTGCTTTGCTTTTGAGTTTTAGAGTCTTTTTATACCTTTAACCTGCGGCACACAGTCTCCACCGTGTTACTGAGCAGATCCCAGCGGTGTCCGCAGTCCTTGGTCATTTCTACGAGCCGTGCGCCCATAGTACCTTTAAACAGACCAACCAGAGTTCGACTCTTCTGGGTCAGGCCGTCCAGCTGGACTAAACGTATCCTGGCCTCAGCACGCAGGTTCTGGAAGGAGATACAAAAACAGACGGTGAAAAACAGACTTTGGTTAATGGTGACATCATGAGATTAACTAGGAGGTAACCCCCTCTAAACTCTAAAATTAACCACCGGAAGGTAAAAAATAAATCCCACCGGTTCTCTGATTAACTAAAGCAGGTTATTTTAAGAAATTTGTGCGAGGGTTTAAGACGGAGGGAGGCGCAATGGTGGTTAGGAGGAGAGCCAAGGAGTTTGATGACCATTTGGTGTCATTTATCTTCGCTGGCACAAGTCCCGGGCTTCTAGACAGCCTGAGTAAATGTGCTGCCTGCGCGTGTGTAAGTGTGTCTGTGTCGTTGATTACACATTCATTGTAGAAAGCATGGCCGGTATCCACTCAGCAACAGACACCTGTAATGACTAATCGGAGATGGTCTTGCACTCATCTTATACAGTAAGACAGCAACTAGAGTTTAGAGGCGATTTGTCTTTTGGCATCTCAGTTTAAGTGTTTTCACCCTCAGATTTAAAATGGTCAGACTTGTGGCTTTAGCTCTACTGTGTTTCTAGGCCTCAATTGTTTTTTTTTGATGATAATTTGATGACAATTTATAATAAATTTAAGCTTATCTTTGGGAATTTAATTCTGACACTTTTAGATGACTTTTTTCTATATATGCCTTTTCTTCTTTCAGAAGAAACCATAAATATGACTGATCAAAAGGGTTTGGTCACCTTAATATACCTCTTTAATGACGAGCATGTTCTCTCCCAAAACAAATGTCAGCAGGATATAACGGATATCATGAAGAAAAAAAAAAAAGAAAAAAAACTCAAAAAGGAACAAAAAATGTTATAAAAATAATAAGATATATAATAATAAAAATGCTAATAATAATAATAAATACACTACGATTAAAAAGGTTTAGATCAGTAAGATTTTTAAATGTTTTTAAAAGAAGTTTTTTCTGCTCAAAGGCTGTATTTATTTGATCCATAATACAGCAAAAACAGTAATATTTGTAAAATGTTTTTTAGTTGAATGAATTCTAAGATAAAAAGCAAAAGCGGAATTTAGTTGAAGTAGTAGTGAAGTTTTTTAAACATTGATTAAGATGTGTACACAAACATTTTCCATACACCCTAAATACATGTTATTTTGTGTTAAATATTTTGACTGTTCCAATCCCAATCTGAATTATGACCTGTAATGCTGCTTGAATTATAATCATGCACTGTTGTCTGTTGACCAGAGGAGAACACTTTATACAAAAAGTATACACCCAATACAAAAAATATATATTTTAAGAACTTGGAATGACATTTTTACCGGTCTTTTATTTATTTATTTATTTCACAAATTGACTAAAATTAAGCATCTAACGGCATTGAAATTAAACCAAATGTTTCATTACCTCATACTTTTGTAACTCCTCTTTTGCCATTACATACAGCACATGGCTGGAGTTCGGGGATGCTGCTATTTTCTCAGCTGATCGAAGCCAGTCGTCTAAGCAGGAGAGTTCCTTCTTGAATTCATACCACAGCATCCACCTCCTCTCCAGCCTGATGAACCAATGAGAAACAATTGGGTACGACAGTCTGTACAGATCAGTTATACAGACAGGTTGCCAATACACATGGATCCCTACTCACTTGACGCAGCCCTCAAGAGAGAAGGAAACATCTTGGCTCAAGTCTCCAATGGACGGCCACTCATTAGAGAACTCATTCAAATCATCATGCAGCTGAAAGCTTCTCGTGGGAAAGCAGGTCTCAGAGGACTGTAGGTAGAGACCACTTTGGTGGTTCATATCAACACATGTTTGCATCTCTCCTCTGACTTCACTTCCTCTGGGGCCTACTCTGGTGTTTCCATGGTGACTAGCTTTGAGTGACATCTCTTCTAACATCACCAAGTGCCACCTGTTTACAAGAACACAAAGGGAGGCCAGTTCATTAGGATCAAACACAGCATGAGGCACAGACATATTGTGCATCCTTGTCAAAACTGAGCTCTTTCAGTCATGTAGTCTTCTTTATGAGGATGTATGCATTGTGGGATAAATTCATTTCTACGTATGAAAACGCAGGGGAAATTTTATGTACTGTATGGGTAGTTAATTTTAGGAAGCATTAAATTAAATTATAAACAGAAATTTGCTAATTTAATGACTATGCATGCAGATTTTATAAGTAGATAAAGACAAAATAAATTGCACTTTAAAAATCCATTTGTCAGTTTTGAAAGTAAACTAGTAATGCCAAAAAATGATCAAAAATTATGTAAAACCAAGATGTAATATATAATTTTAAAAAATAAAAATTACACAAATTGAATAAAAAAAAGAAAGATCATCAAGACAAAAATCAAAAGAAAATCAAATTAACAAAGCAAATCATAATAAATGAATAAATACATGAAAATATCAAAAATACACTTATAAAATAAAATAATGATATGATAAAACAAATTACAATAACTCATTAAATATACAAATAAAAACAAATTCCTCAAATCTAAATAAGAATAAATAAATTTAAAGAAAAAAATACATTGAGTCAACAAGGTCAAAAGTTTCATCCTATACAATTCATAGTTGACAAATGAAATAAGTTACATAATTTTCTCCTTAAATCTCCCATCTATAAAGAATTTCACATTCATTCACAGAGCATAACGCCACATTTGCAGTATCTGGTTAGAAAAGCTGTGGTTTCTCAGCATGACTAACGAATTAGAACTTTCAGACATCTCAGACATGGAGAAAAGTTTCCTGTGCTCTGGGGTATAATTTCAGCCATCAAAAACCATAAATCAGTTTTATGCCCATTACCCAAAAGGAGTTACGACGTTGCCGCCACAGCCCTGGCAGAAAAAAGCAGCCAAATAGATTTTCCTCACTCTAATACCTGCATAATGTGGCTGGCAAAGCAAGGTCAACTATGCCAGACCACGGCTGCTGTCAATCAAGAGCAATGGTCCCAAAAAGTACCTTAGGCTGACCTCATGAAAAACACTTTTTAAAAAATGTTCAAGAATAGCTTAAGAGCCTATGTCAGTCTCGAAAGTGGCCTGCATCCGTATTTATGAAGGATCAATTGGGGAAAACGGTTCTTTCAAAACTTTAAGTCCAACCAGCTAATAATTTACCTGCGACCTTGCCACCTCCATTAGGTACACGCTGTCTTCAGACAGGCCAAAATAACGGTCCTTTCAGGGTCTGCTGCGAGTTTGCACCAGTGGAGGGCATTAAGGCACTGGACTGAGTCTCAAGGCAGTCGGGTTGAAAATCGAAGTCACCGTTATTGCTTTTCTCAACCTGCAGAGAATGTTGCTCTCACCTGAGGAGTAATGGAGTGCAAACACAAATGGAATCCATACTCTGTTCCTAACCTTTTCAGACGTGAACAAACTTATAGCAGGCTGCAGGCCATAGCCCATCTCATCAGTGAGCTTGTGTCTTGAGCAACAAGTGCGTACATGCGACACCCAACAGGCGTGCAGTGACACAATAACTAAATAGGGCATTAGGAATCTGATTTCATGCTGATTTTTACCTTGTAGACCTACAGTACATCTCAGCCCAGCTTAAATTACATATCATTATGTTCCAACACAAAGACCAAACCATGGAGATTGTCATACAAGCCCAAAACGTGGTAGTTCTCACAGGTGTAAATGTAAAATAAACGTGACCGTTTTGATATCCAATCCAGTCACGGACAGCTTGACCATAGTAATCATATACATGTAATCCTGCAGGAAAGTCATGGACTAGGATCATTGTAAATTAATATAGACAGCAGACTCAGAAAGCAGCAAGAGACACCCGAGGATGTAAATGACAGGCCGGATTACAGATGCTTAGTCATCCCATTCAGCTAGTGTCAGTGGTTTGGCTAGAAACAGACGAGGCAGGTGCATCTGGGGACCTTTCCATAACACAGCTCGCATTTGAATGAGCTGGAGTTGAATAAACACGCAAACTGCTGTCTGAGAGTGTGACAGAGGACAAAAGGCCCTTACATTTAGGCGAAAGGTGATGCAGGATGAGTCTGCATGTGGAAGCAAATGAAAAGTAATGATGCATTCAAAACATCAATGATGTTTAAATCACTCGCTGGCTTCTTATTCAGGTTTTATAGTCCATTTTTCCAGATCACATGACACCTCTGTACAGGCACAAAACACCCTCACAGAAAATGATCGTCGCTCTGGGGAGACATCATTTTTCTTTCTTAACGGCGGATAAAGCGGAGCTTGTCTCCATGCCGCTGAATAAACCTCGCGGCAAAGGGAGGTAATGTTACCCTTTCGGTGGCCAATGACAATTACTTTGCTCGGTTTATGATAAGCCTGGGAAAGGTCATAACACTCTAAAAGCTCAGACTGTTGCTGTTTTCATCCGAAGCAGTAAACACCCAATCCCTTGCCAAGCTCAGGGCTCCGACTGGATCTCATCCCACACGCTGCCAAGCAAATAGCATAACCGACAATTTCTGCCCACATTCTATTGATTAATTTGAGGTGGAGGACAAAAATGGGTTTAACAGCGTGTCTAATGACTCTAATCAATCACATCACTGAAAACATTACTGAAAATCTCTATAGTAAATACTAATTAATAGACTCATGGCCCAACATTCCAGACGTAAATAACTTTCCTACAACAACTAACTAATACTACAACATACAGTATGGATAAAATGCTAAAAGCAAATAATAAAAGGAGAAAAAAAAACAAAAAACCTAAATATCCAATATAAAAAAAAATGTAAGTATCCATGTCCCCTATGAACTGCATAGGTGAATATTACCGTTTACATCAAAAGCTTTAATAGTAAACTAATTACAGGATTTATCAGTCGAGTCTGTGACTTGCACCAAACATCAGAGTTTATCTTCGAAGGGCGTCTTCAATAACGGAATTCTATAAAAATTACGATTTTTTTGCATTCAGATTCTGACATCCAAAAGGCACAACAAAACACTTTTCTCTTATTCTGTGGATTTTGACCATTTTCCTCCACTTGTTACTGCTATTTTTCTGCCACCACTATGTGCACACAACTGCAAGTAACTCTGACGTCTGCTCAATTTTAGAAAGAGAAAGGACAGGAAAAACAGATACATATAGCAATACAGCGGGTGCATTATGATGTACATCACGATGTTATGATGAATTATGTTTCTTAACTGATTTTCTATGATGTTTAAAGTGTTAAAGATTTTTAGTAGGCAACTGTCTGACTCTGAATGGAAACATGGTTTGTGTAACATTAGCAACATATTAGCCGTTTGATAAGATTAGCCTTTGGCTTGACTACGTTATCAATTACCATTACATGTCCAACGTTGCAGAGAGCAATTCATAAAACGCATTACCATTCTGATACACCGATTTGTAGACGACCCTAATGAATCAGTTTCTGGTTCAAACATATATTACTGAATTAAATCAATATTTCCATTTGCAATCGTGTAGCATTTACTACAGTTGACCGAGTAGATCAGGTAGGCCGAGCTAGTGTGATTGAGTAGAGGAGGCGGCTAATTTGCATATTCATAAATCCACGGGTAACACTTTACATTTGTCAATAATGTATTAACTATCACGAACTAACCATGAGGGATACATTTGTTACTGTATGTGTTCATCTTTGCTAAAGTTTTTTTATTATTATTAAATTTAGGTATCATGTCCAATGTAAAAGCTTTAAGCAAACCAGTGGTTTATATGATGAACACCACAACCCTGCACAATTTTAACACCATTTGCTCAGTGGGAGTCACAAAATTATGACAATCTAAAATAGTTCTGCTTGATTGAGTCAACCTGTTCAGAAAAAGTATTTTTAATCAAAAACGTGTGCACACACTTCCAGTGAGGTGACAGCGTTCCACCCACTCCCGTCTGTGCCGTCCCATGGAGGCAGTCTGAGGGACATCTGTGTTTCCGGTAATGGGTGCTCATGAAGACGGAGGAGATAAGGACCCTGGTGCTCTGCACCCCTTGAGCTCGAACCCTCTGTTCTCCCTCCCCGTCCTCACAGAAACTGCAGAGACTGCACTCATTGTCTCTTTGGTGCCACAGGCCCAAATCGCAAACAAACAGGCCTTTCTCGGCACCCGGATAGGGAGAAGAGGCCAGTGCCAAGACACCTGATCTGATCCACTACACACACACAAAGCAAGAGATGAACCAGGCCCCCCTCCCCTCCTCGGGCCCCTCAGAGACCAATCTGTGCAGAGGGCAAAAGAGCATCGGTACAGCAAACTCACTCAGGGTCCTGTGAATTACAGTTCATTACATCTAATTTGCTATTAAACCGAAAACGTGTCTCGATTCAAGTCCGACCGTGCCCTTAATTCTCTTAATAAGAGCTGAATGCTCTCCGAGAAATTGTTAGTATGTGATTCAAGTAGCTAGATCAGCCTTCAAATCCAATCCAGGCTTCTTCTAATCCCATTTACAGCACTCACAATCTGGTGAGAGTTCTCAAACAGCATCCTCTTGGAATTGCCCCCATTTCCCATGCTAAAGACAACATGATTCCAAAAATAACAGATGACAGAAGATCTGCTGCTTTGTGACAATATCAAAAAGGTATAACGAGGACATCATCCATTAATTGTAGCATATAGCCAAAGGCAAGCTACTCCAAAAAGCACTCTTGTTAAGATGATGAATTTTGCTGCTCCACATGAATGCGTCAATGCTAGAGATGTAAAATAATTGTTCTCTCGGCTGTGATTCCCCAGCTAGCAGACGTCTGACAGGTGTTGTGCTCAGGGAGAATAACACACTCATTCACCTGACGACTGAGGATTCATTCAAGGACAGACAGCCAGTTTTACACAGAAGAATGTCCATTTGCAACGTCAATGTTGTAGCCGGAAGCAAGGTCATTCTCTCAGGAGAAAGATAAAGACAGAAATGTACCTCTCGAAAAACAATTTAAATGGAAGAGAAAAAATAGAATGAATAAATTATCATTATACATGCGCACGTCAAAAGTTTGGAAACATTAGTATTTGTTTTTGGAAGAAGTCCCTCATGCTTGTTAAGACTATTTATTTGATCAAGAAAAAAAAAACAGTAATATTGTGAAATATTATTACAGATTAAAAGAGTGGTTTTCTATTTTAATATACTTTAAAATATTATTCCTGTGATGCAAAGCTGAATGTTCAGCATCATTACTCCAGTCTTCAGTGTCACATGATCCTTCAGAAATCATTCTAATGTGCGGATTTATTATCAATGTTGAAAACGGTTGTGCTGCTTAATATTTTCTTATAATCTGAGATACTTTTTTCAGGATTCTTTGATGAATGAAAGTTAAAAAGAACACCATTTATTATTTAAAACAAATCTTTTGTAACAATATATACTACCATTCAAAAGTTTGAGGTCAGTAATTTTTTTTCATTTCTTTTTTTGAAAAATTAATCAATTTTATTCAGCAAGGATGTGTTAAATTGCTAAAATGTGATAGTAAAGACTTATATTGTTAAAAAAAAGTTAGATTTTTAATAAATCCTTTTTCTTTTTTTACTTTTTATTGACCAATAAATCCAGAAAAAATTAAGCAGCACAACTGTTTCCAACATTGATAACCAAGTATCAAAACAGCATATTTAAGAATGATTTGTGAAGTATCAGATTTTAAATTGTATAAATATTTCACAGTATTACTGGGGGTTTTTTCTGCATTTTTGATCAAATAAATGCAGGCTTGAGGAGTATGTGACTGTCTGTCTGTGTAAATATACATTCACACACACATATATATATATACATATATAAAACCAAAACTATGTATAAAGTATGTATAAAGTCAAAGCTCAACTAAATCACGTTTCACCTTCGTCCCTCTCTGATTTCATTAACTGTGCACGCCAGCATACAAAACTGTCATTCACCCTTTACAAGTGTTGGTGAAATCTGATTCCTGGTTTTCAAACAAAGCTCTTCTCAGGGGGCATCTGCAGTTTCAGCAACGAAACTGGCCAGTAGCAACAGTGAGGAGAAAGCTTTTTTTTTAAAATAAAGTCCAACAATGAAAGCCAGTAGCAGCATTAGACTGAATGGCCAATTACTACCGATGCATGACGCCATTCATCATTAAACTCAGCATGGCGTCATTCTGGCAAAGAAGTGCGTTTTGTTGAATGCATATACCCTGGCTTGAAATATAATGGGTCGGGGAGGGGATTTTTTAAAAGAAAAGACAAAGCAGGAAGCTCTCTTTTGCCCTTTTAAATCAACACACATTTCTTTCAACCAACACTCTTCAAGTAAAATCACTTCTGGGGTCTGTCTAGAGCAGAAAGCCAGAACAGCAACCAAAGAACAGGACATGAACTTTATTCTCTGTGCTCACAGCTCTTTTTCCTGACACTGCTTAAACTCTGGTTTGTTGGGCCTCATAATCAAATCACTGTGTTTAGGTCTACATTTGAAAAATGAACAACAGCAATCGTTAACATCAAATTAGAGAGTATATTGACTGCAAATCAGTTAATTGTTTTAAAGGGCTCACTGGAAGGCCTCTGGAAGATTGCGATAAGGGCAAGATGTCAAGAAAAATAAAACACTAATTCAAATTCCTCAAGTCATGCAGTCTTGAAATCCACTCCGATGGATGGAAAGGCAGAAAAGAGTTTGTATGCAGTTTCACAATCAGCTGTCTGAACATGAATTATTCATTTTTCATGTCATTCTGATCATGAGATTAGCCAGTGTGAAGTTTTTCCAACCACAAAGGACCATTAAAATAATATTCTTATGCTAATGATGGTGACCACAACTGAGAGATCCTTGACGTTCAACAGATATTTGGAAGAATGTTTGTAATCATGCAGTGGGGGGGGGGGACTATGGTAGTCAATGGGGGGTGAGATATGCTTAGTTACAAACATTCTTACAAATACATTCCTTTGTGTACAGAGGAACAAAGGCATTTATACAGGTTTGGAACAACTTGAGGGGGGAGTAAATGAGTATCTATGATGAACTATCCCTTTAAAAGGAGATTGTAGAGGCTCTATGACTGATTATGGTTCAAAATGTTATTTAAGCCCAATATAATTAATTAGATAAACAACAAAGGATCTTTGACCCAGAATACAGGCCCAGTTTAAACTACAATAGGCATCAGATGTCACTGCGAGAATAATCAATGGGCATTGAGGATCACTTTCAGCAGAAGTCTTGTAACCTGATGGCCTGGTGTTGTCACCCAACTGGCGAGTCATGCATGCCATTCCACAACAACAGAAACACATTTAAATACTTTGCAAACAATGGCTTGTATAGAGGCAAAACACTTTGCACACTGTCACGTGCTTAATTGCCATCTGATACGTCTCCCAAAAAGTTTGTCACTGTGTTTACATTAAATATTACTTTAAATAATACAAAGTAAGTAATATTTTAAAGAGAATTCGCTTTATAAAAAGAGACAAATATTATTTTCGTAGAAAATGTACATATATATTTGTAATTATACACTACGCTGATGAAATTGACGTGTTAAACGCGGTAAAGCACGTGAACATTATAAGCGTAAATCAGGCTTAAAAATGCAATAAAAAAATGGGGGGAAATTTGCATTTAATTCTTCTTAACACTTACGTGCAAACCTGAACTCCAGCTATCAGCTTTTTCCTTCAAGGAATCCCTCGGGGTTTCAGGAATCATTCATGAGCAAAAGTTTTCATCCTCAGGGAGTAACTTCTTCTGATCAGCTTTGAAATGCCAGGTATGCTTTACTAACACACATCAAAAAAGAAACAGCGCTAAGTTATGATAAAGAGAAACGCTGTTGCAGGACACTTTACACAGCCATCAGTCTTTCGAGTTGTACTTGTAAGCAAATTGAACTGTCACCTGACACAGGTGAGAGGAAGCCACGCCCCCGAGCAGTTCGCCCGCTCCTCCTACTCACCTTTACAACTGTTCTGCGTGACTTCAAGCACGAATATTGACGGAAATAAAATATATGTTGTTATTTTTGTAAGAATAGAAAAGGTGAAAAAAGAAACTATTAGAAATTAAAGTACACAACAAGACAAGTAGGCCTACATTAAAAATATTTCGTTTACATTTATTGAATATATTTGTGATTAGCTGCTATGACACTCAGGAACATTTCATTAATGTCTTATACTTTTCATAACACATATAGGTAGACCTGTAAGCAGAATAGAGGCCTGTAAATAGTTTTAATGATACAAAAGAGGCCATAAAATCATAAAATCAGTTGTTTGCATGCCAGATTATGCTGCATTCAGTGTCATATGCATATTCTAACCACTTGAATCAGTGATTTTGCATTCTGAAACTTTCTATGAAACATTTAGGACTGTGGGGTGAATACTGGGAATTTCTATTATTCAAATGTGCAAATGTTTGCATGTGTGATGCAATATAACATGGATATTCAAATGCAGCTGTATCTTCCAACTTGGAGTGAACTAAAAAGAAATGTTATTACCTGGAAATGTCGTAAAACTAATTAAAGTTCAACTAAAGATTTGATCAAAAACGTATCTAATATTTAACACGGTTGACTGGTCAGCATTTATTTAATCGGTATATATACTGAGAGAGAGAGAGGCATCAAATTATTTTATACAGTGTATCACTAGGAAGCT